>OW121742.1:6736287-8067537 GCA_933228675.1 Stomorhina lunata | reverse complement strand
CATATTTGACTATAGCTTTCATATAAAAAACACTCCCGGAAACCAAAAAAGGCCAATTAAAAGCTATTAAACTAGAAACTATGACAGCTATGACCACTAAATTTTGCAAGTATAAGCTCTTTGCAAAAACCAGCCAGTGTATAAAATTTTATTACAATCGGTCAACATTTGGCTATAATTCTTATATATATAGAACATCCCCTTTTTATATCTACAATCAAAAAGATTCGGAGGTACAAGCAGCATATTATGATTGCACCAATGTCCAGACTTTATATATGGTAGATTCATTAGGAACTCTTAACAAAATATATGGACCTGTCGTATTACTATCAGCATGTTTGGTATGCATTAACATTGTAAAACCATACCAGGTTACGATGCCGAATTTTTTCAAAATAAACACTACGGAAACCACTTACATACTTTTAAATGTTGAACTATAAAGCTCCTGCAACCGAATTTAGTCCAAATATTTTACTAACAATACCAACTAGCGTAACAACTTTTTCCGAATTTGGTCCACATTTTGAATTAGCTGCACCCTCGTAGATATATAAGGGATATTTCTTAATTTAACACAACTTGATGGTGGGTATATAAGATTCGGCACAGCCGAATATAACACTCTTACTTTTTATACCCTTCACCACCATAGGTGGAAAGGGTATTATAAGTGTGTGCTGATGTATGTAACTCATAGAAATATTTATCTTAGACCCACCTTTTAGTATACCAATAGACTTGGAATCACTTTCTGAGTCGATTTAGCGATGTCAGTCCGTGCGTCCGCCCGTCTTAACGGCTGGCTGTATCCCCATGTAAACTATGTTATCAAAGTCCAGGTCGCAATTCTAAAGATAATTTAATTAAATTTGGCACAGATAAATCAATTTGCCAAATTTCAATATAATCGGTCCACATTTGATCTTAGCTGTCATGTAGGTCTAAATATATACGTTTTGGGAAAATGTTTGTATGATGGCAAAATTTAGAATATTTGTCTTTATACAGGAAAAACAACACATTTGACCTCAGTGGTGAAGGGTATCGTATGGTCGGGCTTGACCGACTATAGCACTTTCTTACTTGTTTTTTATAGTTTCATTATTTTGGCAAAAATGAAATGATTAAAAAAAAAGCAAAGTCGTAACAACATTAGAAATTGAGATCACCCTCTATCAGAGAAGAAATTGACCCAAAAATATTATGAGTCTATTTTTGTCAAAAAGAAACTAAAACAAGTAAGAAAGCGCTATAGTCGGTCAAGCCGACCATACGATACCCTTCACCACTAAGGTCAAAGGTGTTATTTTTCCTGTATAAAGACAAATATTTGCTAAATTTTGCCATCATACAAACATTTTCTCAAAACTTATATATTCAACCTGTTTCCGTAATTTGGACTTATATGAGAGCTAGGGTCAAATGTATACCGATTATCTCGAAATTTGGCAGATTAATTACAGTTGTTACAAAAATTATGTATGCAAAAAATAGACTCAAAATTTCCATTATCTTTAGATTTACGAGCGTTTTAGTGATTTTTTGTCTCATTTAGTGCGTTTTTAAAGAAGAGTTTGTATGGGAGCTATGGTCAAATGTGGACCGATTTCAACAAAATTTGGTACAGTGATTTTAGTTGACATAAGCAGTATTTGTTTTAAATTTCATCAAAAACTATTGATATTCGTGGCCAATATAGCAATTCCGGGAAGTGGGACCTATGAGAGGTACCATAAATAATGGACCAATTTTGACCAATTTCAATAGCCATGGTCCCATTATCAAAAAAATGATCTGTGCCAAATTTCATCAAACTATCTTTAGAATTGCGATCTGTAGTTTGATTACAAGGTTTACATGGGGGTCCAGCCAGCCAGACGGACGGACGGACGGACCTCGCTAAATCGACTCAGAAAGTGATTCTAAGCCTATTGGTATACTAAAAGGTGGGTCTAAGACAAATATTTCTATGCGTTACAAACATCAGCACAAACTTATAATACCCTTTCCACCTATGGTGGTGAAGGGTATAACTACATTCTAAATAATTGATGGGAAAACTATAAAAATTGTATTTATTTTTAACATAATTATTTTGGGTTTGAAATATGAGCGATCACTAAAATTGGGCTATTTTTATTTTTACTCTGTTTAAGTATATGACAATTAAAGGCATACCAAATATACATACCTTTGTATACTTAAGAACATTTTTAAAACCTTTCCCTTCAATAAAAATTCTAATGCTTTTAGAAAAATGTAACATTTAAGCGGTTTTGTCATTAAATCTAATTATCTCCCTAGAATGCAATAAAAATGAAATGTTCGTTACTAAATAAATAAAAATAAAAAAAAAATGAAAATGAAAATTGACAAAACAGTTCACATTTTTGTAATGATCGGAAAACATGACATGCCTACAAATAGTTAGAGGTAGAGGAGGTTATACCGACTATCTTAGAGTCTCTTTGTAGTTTGTCATTTGTTAAGAATTAAATTCAAAAGCAATTTATTTATTGGCAGTTATGGGCTTTTTTATAGGCTGGTAATTTAATGAAAGAACCTTTGAAACATTTTCTAACATTCTACAATATGTTATTGGATTCATGTTAATGGTTAACAAAAAAGATACATGTGGAAAATTTAAAAAACGAAAAAATTACTAAAAAAAGGGTTTCACTTAAAACAATATGTAATTGTTAACTCATACATATGTATTTGTCTTGATACATGCATACATATGTCGCTACGTGGTCTGATATAAACCACCACCTTTAAATATATATTACGAAAATGTCCCTTATCTCTAATTCCACTACTCAAAATTTAATCCTTTCTACTTAAATAAAAAGTATTAAATCAAACCCATATAATTTATTACCAAATTTCGTTAACATTTCACAATTTTAAAACGATTTATCTTTCCAACAACATTTGCTGGGAAATGTTTGAATGATACACTCTCTCTGTTCCATGTTCCATGTTCCATCAAACCACCATAAAACCAACCCTTTTTTCTTCCTCATCACAAACGCGTGTGTATGTATGAGTTTAATTAGAAATTCTTACTGATAAATATTCAAACATTAGAAATACTCGTATTACATTGAATTTAAAATTCTATACCGAACTGTACCTTTTTTGTTCTAATACCGGTAGTTATCGGCATCATCATCATCATCAAACAAACAAATAACAATCTTGTTAGCGTTAGATCAAAATACGTCATTAAATGAAAAACAACGAATTTGTTAGGTATAAAAGAATTGAATTTATTTTTCGAAACGCAATAATATGCAGCTGGTTTGTGGCACAAACTCTGTGGCACGTACTCAGTTGTTATTACTTACATTAAATACGGCCGCGATCAAATATGGAAACAACAATAGGATATTTTGTAATGTTATATATTGTCAAAATATTCCAAAAAATTTAAATCAACAAACTTTAAACATCTACATTCTACATTCTACAGGTCGTAACTTTAAAGATAATTTAATGAAATTTGGCACAGGCTCATATTTTGGTCCAAAGACGATCCCTATTCTTTTCGGTTGAAATCGGATTACTATTTCGGGTACCTCCCATAGAATCGAGTTTTTGATCCTTTAAAGCCACAAATTTAGTTGTATTTTATTAATATTCAGCCCAAATATTGCTTATCATAACCCTAATAAGTGTTCCTAATTTTGTAGAAATCGGCCCATATTTGACCATACCTCCCATAGAAGACACATTCTCAACAGACGTTTATATACACATTAAAACACAAAAACGTTAATAACTCTAAAGATAAATGCATTTGATTACTTAAACTTTGCACAGATAAATATTTTATAAATATGAACCAATAACCAAAATTTGGTAACAATCGGTCCACAATTGACCCTAGCTGCCATATCAGGCCCTTAGCCGGAAATGATATAAATCTCGAAATTTTGAAAAAAAAAAATAGCACATAGTATATGTATGTATGTCTCTAAGACTTAAGGAAAACCTGTTTAATTGTTGGTCCGTATTTTACCTTAGTAGTGAAGGGTATGATATAGTCGGGCTTGACCGACTATAGCTTTTCTTACTTGTTTAAATTAAACTTTTTGAAAGGAAATCGAACATTTTCAAATAAAATAGATTTTTTAAATTAAAACCTTTGTTAAAAGGCGTTTGGAATCTTGGAATCACCAAAATTTTTTATACAAAATTTGACTTTTGCTGAGAATTAGATGTGATCGCAAATGAAGCTCCTTTTTTGATTTGGGGCTTATTTAAGCAATTTTGAAAGATTTCATATTTTTAACAACAAAAATTAGATTTTTGCTCAGAATTAGGGGTGATCGTAAATAAGCTTCATTTCTTGATTGGACGCTTATTTAGGGAATTATGAAAGATTTTATATATTTAAAGATTTTTTACTAAAAACTTTATTTTTGCTCAGAATTAGGGGCGATCAAATGCCAAATGAAGCTTCTTTTCTTGATTTGAGACTTATTTAAGGAATAGATTTTATAATGTTTTAAAAATACTTACCCCCTTATTCATAAACGATTAATAAAACTATCGGAGCTTAAAAGTAGGAAATTTGTGTGGACAATTTGATGTATAAGCTTATCATATCATTCTTATCGTTTATGAACGGGAGTTGGCAGCCCATACCACCAGTAGCCGATGAATTTTTTTAATTTTCGTAAATACCACGATCATCAATACAACTCGTGAAAATGAGTATTAAAATCATTCAGTTGGAATTTGGATGTTAACAGAGTTGGTTGGTGCCGCTTTGTTAAAGTAAAGACAACAACAAAATAGGCAAGAAACAAATCAAAATTCAATTTATAGCAACAAAATACATGGTTCGAGAGAACAAAGAAATATAATCTCGAACATTGTTGCCACGACACTATTATTTTGCATTCTGATATTTTTCTGTAAAAATTTTCGACAAAAATATTTTTATAACACAAAATTTTCAAATCTTCTATCGAAACATTTTTGATAAAAAAATTTTCTATAGAAAAATTTTTGATAAAAAAAATTTCTATAGAAAAATTTTTGATAAAAAAAAATTTCTATAGAAAATTTTTTATCAAAAAAATTTCTATAGAAAATTTTTTTTAAAAAAAATTTCTATGGAAAAATTTTTGATAAAAAAAAATTTTTATAGAAAAATTTTTTATGAAAAAAATTTCTATAGGAAAACTTTTGATAAAAATATTTTCTATAGAAAAATTTTTGATAATAAAATTTTCTATAGAAAAATTTTTGATAAAAAAATTTTCTACAGAAAAAATTTTTGATAAAAAAAATTTTTGATAAAAAAATTTTCTATAGAAAAATTTTTGATAAACAAATTTTCTATAGAAAAATTTTTGATAAAAAAATTTTCTATAGAAAAATTTAAAAAAAAAATTTCTATAGAAAAAATTTTGATAAAAAAATTTTCTATAGAAAAGTTTTTGATAAAAAAAAATTTTTGATAAAAAAATTTTCTATAGAAAAATTTTTGATAAAAAAATTTTCTATAGAAAAATTTTTTATAAACAAATTTTCTATAGAAAAATTTTTGATAAAAAAATTTTCTATAGAAAAATTAAAAAAAAAAAATTTCTATAGAAAAAATTTTGATAAAAAAATTTTTTATAGAAAATTTTTGATAAAAAAACTTTCTATAGAAAAGTTTTTGATAAAAAAACTTTCTATAGAAAAATTTTTAATAAAAAAATTTTCTATAGGAAAATTTTTAATATAAAATTTTTCTATAGAAAAAAAATTTTGATAAAAAAATTTTCTATTGAAATATTTTTGATAAAAAAAATGTTCTATAGAAAAATTTTTGATAAAAAAATTTTCTATAAAAAAATTTTTGATAAAAAATTTTCTATAGAAAAATTTTTGATAAAAACATTTTCTATAGAATAATTTGGATAAAAACTCTGCCGACTATTTTGTTCTGTCCTATTTGCGCCGACCCGTGATTATGCTGAATAATGTAATGCAATACCCGGTTATGAGACTAAATTTTCTGCAAAATAAATACTAGGAAAACCACTAAGATATTTACTTTTAAATGTTAAACTATAAAGCTACTGCAGCCGAATTTAGTCCAAAGATTTTACCAACAATATCCACTAGCATAACAATTTTTTGGAACTTGGACCACATTTCAATTATATGCACCCTCGAAAATATATGAGATATATTTCTAAATTTAATACAATTTGATGGTGGGTACATAAGATTAGGCATAGCCGAATATAACACTCTTTTTAAGACTTATTTTTGTTTAAAAAATTTGGATTTTTATGATTTAAAAAAAAATGTTGCTTTCAAAAATTCTTTTAAAAAAACTGAATTTTTGAAAATTTTTTTTTTAAAACTTAATATTATATTTTTTAATAAAATTCGCTTAAAAAGGTAAACAATTTATTCTATTCTTTAAATTTACATTTAACTCGTGCTATTGTTAATTTCAGTTTGTCCCACTTCCTACTTGGCGGCAACTATTAACACAATATCACAAAGTCTATCTTCATATTTAGTTTCAAAACAAGGAAAAACAATGTTTTCAATTGCAATTTAATACCACTTTATACATATTTTCGAATAAAACAAATACTTACATATGATTCGTTTTTAAACAGAATTTAAATCAAATCGAAAAAAATCGGAAACTTCCTGACATACTCGTAAAAACGGTGGCAATAAGGGATTTGTTTCTGCGATTTGATATTGTTTGACATTTGTGTTATTTAATCCTCTTATTTGTATTTGTATTGTTTTTGTTGATCAATACTTCTGTTTCGATTTTATTTGAAAAAAATAATTTTTTTTTGTTAACTCACAAAATACTAAAATGACAATGATTTGTGTTTAATAGAGCAGATGTTTCATTTTATGGTCATGTGCAGCAAATACTCGTAGCAAAAATGTATGAACTTTCTATAGAAAGAATTTTTTCCCCAATATTTATAGAGTTATAATAAACATCTTGTAATGGATTTATTTCAACAGACGACAACATACCCTTTTTATAGGATTTAAAACTATAAAATTTGTCATATTAAGGGGAATATATAAAATTGTGACATTAAATCATTTTCAAAGAATTTTGCGGAGATGTTAGTATTAAATCTTAAAAAAACAGATTTAAAAGATTTTACTATTTTCGAACTTATTAAATGCGAAAGTGAGCTCTGAAATTTGGTTAAGGGATTTGCATTTAGATTATTTTTTTTTTTTTTTTTGTTATTTATCATATAAAATTTCCTTTATCTTTTTTAATTCAAACAAATAAAGCTGTTATTGTGTTTAAAACAGAGACCGAATATTAATACTTTTAAAACAATATTTTCATATTTTAATCCATACAAAAACAATCATTGAAGTTTAAAAAATAATAAATATCCCTAAAGATTTTTAATTGTTCGAAAAATTTTGTATCGTTTTTCAATCCGATGAAAATAAAAAATAAAAAAATCGTTTGGGATATTTATCAGTTCAAAATTATTTTCATCTTTTTTCATCCGATGAAAAAAATATTTGATAGAAAATATTCAAATTTTATTTCTGTATTTGTCCTGGTTTCATTCATCATAATGTTCTTGCATAGATTAGGAAACTCCAAAAACTTTGCGCCAACTGCCGTAGCAGGGGGATTTCTCGCATGATTATCCCTTGGAGTAGTATATTCTGTAATATTGTTTCTTTCCATTCTTAAAACATCGTGAGTGCTAAGTCGATGGGTGATGGGTCCAAAGTCACAAGCCACATTTGTATAGCGAGCCGCTCGATCCGAGACTGAGGCCCGCTTGCAGCCGCAACTAACATGTTAAACAGACGCTGCATTTTCGTACTTTACCACTACTTTTAACTTAGACGGTTAGACCATATTCGTTGGAATGGCTCTAAGATAACTCCCTTTTATATTAGTCCTGACCTAGAATCCCACACGGGTTGTTTACCGCATCTAAAACTAGGTTGCTAAGGTTTCCAGGATGTACCACGAGAAGGTTAGAGTGGGAATTGGATACTGTTCTTACCTGGTAGCTAGAGATGCCAGGCAATTCTGCATCCTTCAATTCCCTATGCTCCACTGGGAGTCAAGAATGACAGAAGAAGATATGTCCTGGTATAAAAAGTCTTTAGGACGTTTAAATAACAATAAATTCAATTATTGTTGCAAATTTTATGTTGAAATGGTTTTGCGAGTCAAAAAAACCACCAATAGTTCCATTAGGACTATTAGGTTTAACTTCGATGTCCTAAAATATTGCAATCAATTGGAAACATATTCATACATTCATTGTTAAAAATTTCAAAAATATTATATTTTTCAAAGTCAAAACAGAAGTTCAAAAATAAAACAATCAATAAAATATTTTTCTGTTCGGATATTTATCGTTAAAGATATTTAAAATTTTCATCATGAGGGATATTTATATTTCAAATATAAATCCCTCATTTTTATTCATCAATCGAAATGAAAATAAATTTTCATCGGCAATGATATTTATACTTGATTGATTTAAAAAATAAAACAATATTCGGTCTCTGGTTTAAAAGTTTTGCTGTACAAATTCCAATTTTTATTTAAAGCCTAAAAGTATGCTGCACTTTTTTCGTGTACTAAATAACCACAGGCAGTGGCTAAAATAACGAGTACAATATATGTACGCAACTATAGTAATTGCACCCATACAGTTTTGAAAAAAAATAAAAGGAAAGCCGGGCGTATAAAATTTTAATAAAATATTCAATCACGCTAAAACGGCTTAAGCGAATTAGATGAAATTTTGAATATATATAAAATTTTATCATAAGGTTTTCATAGGCTGTATTTTGTTCCAAGAGGTCATAATTAGGCATAGGCAACCCATACCAGAAGCCGAAGATTTTTTCGTTAAAAATATTTTTCTGGAAAATTTAAAAAAAAATATATTTTTCAAAAGAAAATTTTTCTCAAAAAAAAATTTTTTATAGAAAAATTTTCGATAAAATATTTTTCTGTAGAAATTTTTTTAAACAAATTTTTGATCAAAAAATTTTTTATAGAAAATTTTTGATATAAAATTTTTAATTTTAAAAATATTTTTCTGTAGAAAAATTGTTTAAATAATTTTTTATAAAAAAATTTTCTAAAGAAAAATTTTTGATAAATTTTTGAAAAAAAAATGAAGTATAAAACTTTTTCTTTTTCAAACATCAGAACTACACATTAAAAAAATACCTAAAGAAACATTTTCGATAAAAATATTTTTCTATCGAAAAATTTTTTATAGAAAAATTTTCTATTAAAAAGGTTTTGCATAAAGAAATTTTTGATAAAACAATTATCTTTAAAAAAATTTTTGATAAAAAAATTTTCTATAGAAAAAAATCTTGCTAAAAAAAATTTCTATAGAAAAATTTTCTATACCAATATTTGTATTATTTATTACAATAATAACTAATTGTAATAAACTGGGATCTTAGTGTAATACACTACAGTAACCTTATTAATTAACTCTTTGATGTCCCAACATTTTTGATATACTTTTTAAGAATTTTTGTTATTAACAACTTTTCTATAGAAATTTTTTTTATCAAAAACTTTTCTATAGTAATTTTTTGATAAAAAATTTTTCTATAGAAAATTTTTTTATCAAAAATTTTCCTATAGAAAATTTTTTTATCAAAAATTTTTCTATAGAAAATTTTTTTATCAAAATTTTTTTTATAGAAAATTTGGATATAAAAATAGAAAATTTTTTTACCAAAAATTTTTCTATAGAAAATTTTTTTACCAAAAATTTTTCTATAGAAAATGTTTTTGTCAAAAATTTTTCTATAGAAAATTTTTTAATTAAAACTTTTTCTATAGAAATAGAACATTTTTTTATCAAAAATTTTTCTATGGAGATTTTTAAGGAATTTTTTTTTATCAAAAACTTTTCTATAGGCAATTTTTTTTGTCAAAAATTTTTATATAGAAAATTTTTTTGTCAAAAATTTTTCTATAAAAAATTTATTTATCAAAAGTTTTTCTATAGAAATTTTTTTATCAAAAGTTTTTCTATAGAAAATTTTTTTATCAAAAATTTTTCAATAAAATTTTTTTTATCAATTTTTCTATAGAAAATTTTTGTTTTTGTATTTTCTTTAACATCCAAATTCCAACTAAATGCTGTTAATACCTATTTTTACGAGTTTCTTTAATGATCGTGATATTTATGAAAATTTGAAAAAGTCTTCGGCTTCTGGTGGTATGGGCTGCCTACGCCTGCTTATAACATATCATATTCTGTCTGGGTTCAAGCCACAGTAATAGCAACATAAATTCCTATTTTTTTTAATTTCTATTAAAATTAAAATTCTTTATAGGCGGTAAGCCCTACAGATATCGTCTATCTGAAGGAAATAAAATTAACTGTAGAACAAAAGGCTTAAATAATGTGTCTTTTAAACAACAGATGGCGCAACATGAAATATCATATTTTTCGCAAAAAATTAAAAAAAAAAATTGGAAAAAGTTTGGACTTTGTGTCGAATTTGGTTTAGTTAATAAAACATTTTGAAAACATTATAATTCGTAGTTATTTTGCTTTAGAACTTGGCCATAGAATTGGAGAATCTTCTCCTAACGATGATGTCGATGATGCATATGTCAAGGAACTGGTTGTCATCAGCTTTTTTCTTTTTTTTTTTTTTTGGGTATTGTAAAGAAATTGTTTATTAGATTAATAAATTAATGAAATAAGATGGGATTGCAAAAAGACTATCGTGTACAAATTTTAAAATAAAAAAATTGTTTAAAGATAATTTTATAAAGAAAAATATTTCATTAGAAATCATTATTCGCTTTTAATGAGGATTAAAGGCTTTAATTTTATTCTAAAAACTCCAATTAAATAAAAATTCCATTTCAAATATGTTTAATAACAATTTTCTCCCATTAAGATGTAACTTATTTTAATTAATAACAGATTAAGTTACCTACACCTGTTATCGTCAATATTAAATAACAAAATTTTATAAATAAATCAATTAATTAAATCATTTGATACAAAATTCTTTACACGATTTGTTTAAACGAAAGAAAAAAATTTATGAATGATTCTCTAATGTCGGACTTATCTTCAGCCTATGAATATTCAAATTTAACAAAATGCTTAAATCTCAATTTTATAAATTTATTTTAAATTTTAGTTCATGGCATAAATTATTTTGTTTCATTTTTATACCCACCATCAAAAAGAATGGGGGGTATATTGAGATTGTCATTCCGTTTGTAATTTCCTTAATATTGGCTCAAAAATCAAAAACGATATATATTCTGAATCCTTATAAAATTCTAAGACGATTGAGCGATGTCCGTCTGTCTGTCTGTCTGTTGAAATCACGATAACGCCTAAACGAAAGGAGCTAGCTCACTAAAACTTAGCAAAAACATTCCTCATTTATGAGAAAATTTTGGTATTGAAATTGGGCAAAATCGGTTAACATTTGACCATAGCTGCCGTATAACCTCGTCTGGGCTAGTCGCTTATTTGCTAATAACTGACTAATTATAATAGCTATGATGACAAAATTTGGTATCTAGAAGTTTTCCATAAGCACTAGGCAGCATGTAAAATTTCATCGAAATCGGTTCACATTTAACCATAGCTCCCATATAAAAAACATACGGAAACAGCCTAAATTCCACCTGAAATTCACTTAAATGCCAATAAATGATAAACTGTAGTAGCTTTGACCACCAAATTTAGCACAAATAAGTCTTATGTGAATACCAGCCAGTGTGCAAAATTTTGTCACAATCGGTCACCATTTGACCTAGCTCCCGTATAAAAAACTTACGGAAACACAAAAATACAAAAAGAAAAGGGGGTTTATGTCCGTCTGTCCGTTAGATAAAAGCGCGATAGCGCCTTAACTGAAAGGGCTATAGCAACAAAATTTTACAAAAGCAAGTCTTATGTGAATGCCAGCCAGTGTGCAAAATTTTGTTACAATCGGTCACCATTTGACCATAGCTCCCATATAAAAAACTTACAGAAACACAAAAATACAAAAAGAAAAGAAGATTTATGTCCGTCTGTCCGTCAGATAAAAGCGCGACAGCTCCTTAACTATAAAAGCTAGAGAGACAAAATTTTACAAAAGTATTTCTGATATGTAACAAAAGTTGTATACTGAAAATGGGCAAAATCGGTTCACATTTAGTTAGAGCTCCCATATAACCCCGCCCCGGGAAACACATGAATGCTGATAAATTGAATACAATTGTAATAGCTATGACGACTAAATTTAGTATAGAGAAGTTTTATACAACTATTGGTCAGTATATCAAATTTTATAGGAATCGGTCCATATTTGACTATAACTCTCATATAAAATACACTCCCGGAAACCAAAAAATATTTAGCAAGGACCAGTTAAAAGCTATTAAATTAGAAACTGTGATAGCTATTGCCACTAAATTTTGCAAAAATAAGCTTTACATAAATACCAACCAGTGTGTAAAATTTTGTTACAATCGGTCAACATTTGGCTATAATTCTTATATATATATTACATCCCCTTTTTATATCTACAATTAAAAAGATTCGGAGGTACAAGCAGCATATTAAGATTTGTATATGGTAGATGCATTAGGACCTCCTTACAAAATATATGGACCAGTCGTATTACTATCAACTTCTTTATCCTAACTAAATGTTAAACTAAAGGAAAAGTATTTAACAACTTATTAATGTAAAACCATACCCGGTTGTGATAACGAATTTTGTTCAAAGTAAATAAATACTAGGGAAACCACTTACATACTTTTGAATGTTGAACTATAAAGCTACTGCAACCGAAGTTATTCCAAATATTTTACCAACAATGACAACTAGCGTAACAACTTTTTTCCAATTTGGTCCACATTTTGAATTAGCTGCACCCTCGTAGATATATAAGGGATATTTCTTAATTTAACACAATTTGATGGTGGGTATATAAGATTCGGCACAACCGAATATGACACTCTTACTTGTTTTATTAAGGAATTGAATAATAAACAATAAAAAATTAATATTAAGTGAAAAAAAGCAAAACCTATTATTAAAATCATTATCGTGATTTAGTTTGTAACTTAAATAATAATTAGGGCTAATAAATTTTAAATGCTTTTGGATTTAATTAATATTAAATATTGCATCAGATTCATCAAATAAATTTCATTATTTCAGTATTTTTTTATACTAAATTCATTTATTTCACAGTTGGTGTCAAGAAAAACATTTTATTAAATTATAGGTATTGTTTGTTACACCTGTGGAATATGTTAAACATTTGTAAATTTAAATTTATTTAAGTGAAAGGTAAACCGAACAAGTGTTTCCGTTTCATATATTCATATGATTTCTTTTTTAATTTGAAATATTCCAATAAAGAGGAAATAAAAATTTTACTACAACTTTTTATTAACAATAAATTAGAAAAGATGTGATTTTTAAATAATAGACGTAAACGGCTTAAGCGTTAATACATTAATTATGTTAATAGGAAATTTATTAATAATATTAACTGAATTTATTAAAAATTAGATATAGTCGATACATCAAATTCTTTTTGATTTGAAATAATATAAACTAGAAACTATTTATCGAATACAACTTTTCAACATCTTTAATTTTTTACACAAAATTTTATTTTTACCTGAAATTAATTTTTCGAATTAAATTTTTTTTCGAAATTTTCGATGAAAAATATTTTTATAGAAAAATTTTCGATAAAAAAAAATTTTTATAAAAAAATTTTCAATGAAAATATTTTTCTATAGAACAATTTTCGAGGAAAAAATTTTTCTATAGAAAAATTTTCGAGGAAAAAATTTTTCTATAGAAAAATTTTCGAGGAAAAAATTTTTCTATAGAAAAATTTTCGAGGAAAAAATTTTTCTATAGAAAAATTTTCGAGGAAAAAATTTTTCTATAGAAAAATTTTCGAGGAAAAAATTTTTCTATAGAAAAATTTTCGAGGAAAAAATTTTTCTATAGAAAAATTTTCGAGGAAAAAATTTTTCTATAGAAAAATTTTCGAGGAAAAAATTTTTCTATAGAAAAATTTTCGAGGAAAAAATTTTTCTATAGTAAAATTTTCGAGGAAAAAATTTTTCTATAGAAAAATTTTCGAGGAAAAAATTTTTCTATAGAAAAATTTTCGAGGAAAAAATTTTTCTATAGAAAAATTTTCGAGGAAAAAATTTTTCTATAGAAAAATTTTCGAGGAAAAAATTTTTCTATAGAAAAATTTTCGAGGAAAAAATTTTTCTATAGAAAAATTTTCAAGGAAAAAATTTTTCTATAGAAAAATTTTCGAGGAAAAAATTTTTCTATAGAAAAATTTTCGAGGAAAAAATTTTTCTATAGAAAAATTTTCGAGGAAAAAATTTTTCTATAGAAAAATTTTCGAGGAAAAAATTTTTCTATAGAAAAATTTTCGAGGAAAAAATTTTTCTATAGAAAAATTTTCGAGGAAAAAATTTTTCTATAGAAAAATTTTCGAGGAAAAAATTTTTCTATAGAAAAATTTTCGAGGAAAAAATTTTTCTATAGAAAAATTTTCGAGGAAAAAATTTTTCTATAGAAAAATTTTCGAGGAAAAAATTTTTCTATAGAAAAGTTTTCGAGGAAAACATTTTTCTATAGAAAAGTTTTCGAGGAAAAAATTTTTCTATACAAAAATTTTCGAGGAAAAAATTTTTCTATACAAAAATTTTCGAGGAAAAAATTTTTCTATACAAAAATTTTCGAGGAAAAAATTTTTCTATACAAAAATTTTCGAGGAAAAAATTTTTCTATACAAAAATTTTCGAGGAAAAAATTTTTCTATAGAAAAATTTTCGAGGAAAAATTTTTTCTATAGAAAAATCTTCTATGAAAAAAATTTTCTATAGAAAAATTGTTGATGAAAAAAATTTTTGATGAAAAAAATTTTCTAAAGAAAAATTTTTGATGAAAAAAAATTTCTATAGAAAATTTATATTTCAAATTTTTCTATAGAAAAATTTTCGAGGAAAAAATTTTTCTATAGAAAAATCTTCTATGAAAAAAATTTTCTATAGAAAAATTTTTGATGAAAAAAATTTTCTATAGAAAAATTTTTGATGAAAAAAATTTTCTATAGAAAAATTTTTGATGAAAAAAATTTTCTATAGAAAAATTTTTGATGAAAAAAATTTTCTATAGAAAAATTTTTGATGAAAAAAATTTTTGATGAAAAAAATTTTCTATAGAAAATTTATATTTCAAATTTTCGTTAGAAATATTTTTCTATAGAAAAATTTTCATTTGAATTATTTTTCTATAGAAAAATTTTCGTTTGAAATATTTTTCTTTGGAAAAATTTTCTTTTGAAATATTTTTCTATAGAAAAATTTTCGTTTGAAATATTTTTCTATAGAAAAATTTTCATTTGAAATATTTTTCAATAGAAATATTTTTCAATAGAAATATTTTTCTATAGAAAAATTTTCAATAGAAATATTTTTCGATAGAGAAATTTTCAATAGAAATATTTTTCGATAAAAAAATTTTCAATAGAAGTATTTTTCGATAGAAAAATTTTCAATAGAAATATTTTTCTATAGAAAAATTTTCAATAGATGTATTTTTCGATAGAAAAATTTTCGATGCAAATTTTTTTCTATAGAAAAATTTTCGATAGAAATTTTTTCTATAGAAATTTTTTTATATAGAAAAATTTTCGATAGAAATTTTTTTCTATAGAAAAATTTTCGATAGAAATTTTTTCTATAGAAAAATTTTCGTTTGAAATATTTTTCTATAGAAAAATTTTCATTTGAAATATTTTTCAATAGAAATATTTTTCTATAGAAAAATTTTCAACAGAAATATTTTTCGATAGAGAAATTTTCAATGGAAATATTTTTCGATAAAAAAATTTTCAATAAAAGTATTTTTCGATAGAAAAATTTTCAATAGAAGTATTTTTCGATAGAAAAATTTTCAATAGAAATATTTTTCTATAGAAAAATTTTCAATAGATGTATTTTTCGATAGAAAAATTTTCGATGGAAATTTTTTTCTATAGAAAAATTTTCGATAGAAATTTTTTCTATAGAAATTCTTTTATATAGAAAAATTTTCGATAGAAATTTTTTTCTATAGAAAAATTTTCGATAGAAATTTTTTCTATAGAAAAATTTTCGATGGAAATTTTTTTATATAGAAAAATTTTTGATAGAAATTTTTTTCTATAGAAAAATTTTCAATAGAAAAATTTTCGATAGAAATATTTTTCAATAGAAAAATTTTCTATAGAAAAATTTTCGATAGAAATTGTTTTCTATAGAAAAATTTTCGATAGAAATTTTTTTCCATTGAAAAATTTTTGATTGAAATTTTTTTCTATAGAAAAATTTTCGATAGAAATTTTTTTCTATAGAAAAATTTTCGAAAGAAATTTGTTTTCTATAGAAAAACTTTGGAAAGAAATTTTTTTCTATAGAAAAATTTTCGATAGAAATTTTTTTCCATTGAAAAATTTTCGATAGAAATTTTTTTCTATAGAAAAATTTTCGATAGAAATTTTTTTCTATAGAAAAATTTTCGAAAGAAATTTGTTTTCTATAGAAAAACTTTGGAAAGAAATTTTTTTCTATAGAAAAATTTTCGATAGAAATTTTTTTCCATTGAAAAATTTTCGATTGAAATTTTTTTCTATAGAAAAATTTTCGATAGAAATTTTTTTCTATAGAAAAATTTTCGAAAGAAATTTGTTTTCTATAGAAAAACTTTGGAAAGAAATTTTTTTCTATAGAAAAATTTTCGATAGAAATTTTTTTCTATAGAAAAGTTTTCGATAGAAATTGTTTTCTATAGAAAAATTTTCAATAGAAAATTTTTTCTATAAAAAAATTTTCGATAGAAATTTTTTTCTATAGAAAAATTTTCGATAGAAATTTTTTTCTATAGAAAAATTTTCGATAGAAATTTTTTTTTATAGAAAAATTTTCGATGGAATTTTTTTTCTATAGAAAAATTTTCGATGGAAATTTTTTTCTATAGAAAAATTTTCGATGGATATTTTTTACAAAAAAAAAATTTTTCGATGGAAATTTTTTTCTATAGAAAAATTTTCGATGGACATTTTTTTCTATAGAAAAATTTTCGATAAAATTTGTTATGAGCACAAAGCAATTAAAAACAAGAAAAGCTGTCGAAACTATACATATTTGTTTCGAGTTATGAAGAGATAATGTTAAGTTGAAATAAATATCTTTTAAGAAATTTTGTTATCTATTAAAAAATCAATAAATAATATAACTTCAATCTCTTGAGAACAAATTTATCCACAACATTGACATTGAAAATATGTCTACAAAATTTGTATTATTTTTTTTTTTTTTTTGGAAAGTCAGAAATCTATGAATGAAAACCACAGACAAATACTCGTGGATACTAGATTTTTAATGATAAAATTCAATTTAAATGTTAAGTTCAAGAATTGGCTACGACCCCTCTAATGATAATAATTTACGAATATCTCGTATCTAGACAGAAACACTCGATTTCAAACATTTATAACATTCATATGTGGAAAAATGTTGTTTGCTAAAATCATGTTCGTTAAAATCTTTTCAATTTGAATTTAAATATTTTATGTGCTTTTCAAATCATTTTTGATTTATATAAATAAATAAAAAAATGAAAAGGCATTAAAAAATTTTATATAACAAAAAAAATTTATTTATCATAATTATTATTGGATTTTTTTATTTAAATTATTAACATAGAATTTTATAAAAAAAATAAAACAAGATACAAAAACAAAGTCTTTTTTTTTTAAACATTATTAGGCATAACTACAATTTTCAATACAATTCATTGGTATTTTTAGTTATTATTAGATATTTAGTTTTTAGAATGAACAAAATACCAGCTAATCTGCCAAATGAGATAATGATAATAATGATTGGATTCAATTGACTCGAGTGATCAAGCAACTCCGATCCGATCTTGTAGTTGTTAGGCAAGTTAGATTTTAATACAAAGATTTCTCTACTCCTCTACTTAGACACTTTTTTAATTTAATTATTTATAAATTTATTTAAATTAAATAAATCTAACTAAAATACTTGTTAATAATAAAGAAAAACTAATCAGTAATTGACTGCTTGAATAACTATAAATTCCTGAGTTGCGTTCCAATTCCGATAACCGGGACATGGCATAAATTTGTTCACTGTCCAACGAAGGACGATAATTCCAATCTATCGTATGAGTTTTACAAATGTGGGAATAAACTCGGGCAGAGATTTTGGCAGTACGTTTGCGTTGGGGATCACTGAAGTCCACGTGATACAAACCGAATTTTTCGCTATAAAAATTGGAAGAAAAAATTTAATGTCATTAATATTAATTAACCTTCAAAGAAAAAATAATTTTTTTTTGTATAGAAAAAATTTCTAAATTTTTAACGAAAAAATTTCTAAATTTTTAACGAAAAATTTTACTAAAATTTTTCTATAGAAAAATTTTTTTTAACGAAAATTTTTCTATAATTTTTAATTTTTTAACGAAAATTTTTCTATAGAAAAAATTTTTTAACGAAAATTTTTCTAGACAAAAAATTTTTTAACGAAAATTTTTCTATAGAAAAAATTTTTTAACGAAAATTTTTCTATAGAAAAAATTTTTTAACGAAAATTTTTCTAGAGAAAAAATTTTTTTACGAAAATTTTTCTATAGAAAAAATTTTTTAACGAAAATTTTTCTATAGAAAAAATTTTTTAACGAAAATTTTTCTATAGAAAAAATTTTTTAAAGAAAATTTTTCTATAGAAAAAATTTTTTAACGGAAATTTTTCTATAGAAAAAATTTTAACGAAAATTTTTCTATAGAAAAAATTTTTTAACGAAAATTTTTCTATAGAAAAAATTTTTTAACGAAAATTTTTCTATAGAAAAAATTTTTTAACGAAAATTTTTCTATAGAAAAAATTTTTTAACGAAAATTTTTCTATAGAAAAAATTTTTTAACGAAAATTTTTCTATAGAAAAAATTTTTAACGAAAATTTTTCTATAGAAAAAATTTTTTAACGAAAATTTTTCTATAGAAAAAATTTTTGTTAATGAAAATTTTTCTATAGAAAAAATTTTTTAACGAAAATTTTTCTATAGAAAAAATTTTTTAACGAAAATTTTTCTATAGAAAAAATTTTTTACGAAATTTTCTATAGAAAAAATTTTTTAACAAAAATTTTTCTATAGAAAAAATTTTTTAACGAAAATTTTTCTATAGAAAAAATTTTTTAACGAAAATTTTTCTATAGAAAAAATTTTTTAACGAAAATTTTTCTATAGAAAAAATTTTTTAACGAAAATTTTTCTATAGAAAAAATTTTTTAACGAAAATTTTTCTATAGAAAAAATTTTTTAACGAAAATTTTTTAAAAATTTTTAAAAAATTTTTTAACGAAAACTTTTCTATAGAAAACATTTTTTAACGAAAATTTTTCTATAGAAAAAATTTTTTAACGAAAATTTTTCTATAGAAAAAATGTTTTAACGAAAATTTTTCTATAGAAAAAATTTTTGTTAACGAAAATTTTTCTATAGAACAAATTTTTGTTAACGAAAGTTTTTCTATAGAAAAAATTTTTGTTAACGAAAATTTTTCTATAGAAAAAATTTTTTAACGAAAATTTTTCTATAGAAAAAATTTTTGAACGAAAATTTTTCTATAGAAAAAAATTTTTAACGAAAATTTTTCTATAGAAAAAATTTTTTAACGAAAATTTTTCTATAGAAAAAATTTTTTAACGAAAATTTTTCTATAGAAAAAATTTTTTAACGAAAATTTTTCTATAGAAAAAATTTTTTAACGAAAATTTTTCTATAGAAAAAATTTTTTAACGAAAATTTTTCTATAGAAAAAATTTTTTAACGAAAATTTTTCTATAGAAAAAATTTTTTAACGAAAATTTTTCTAGAGAAAAAATTTTTTAACGAAAACTTTTCTATAGAAAACATTTTTTAACGAAAATTTTTCTATAGAAAAAATTTTTTAACGAAAATTTTTCTATAGAAAAAATGTTTTAACGAAAATTTTTCTATAGAAAAAATTTTTGTTAACGAAAATTTTGCTATAGAACAAATTTTTGTTAACGAAAGTTTTTCTATAGAAAAAATTTTTGTTAACGAAAATTTTTCTATAGAAAAAATTTTTTAACGAAAATTTTTCTATAGAAAAAATTTTTGAACGAAAATTTTTCTATAGAAAAAAATTTTTAACGAAAATTTTTCTATAGAAAAAATTTTTTAACGAAAATTTTTCTATAGAAAAAATTTTTTAACGAAAATTTTTCTAGACAAAAAATTTTTTAACGAAAATTTTTCTATAGAAAAAATTTTTTAACGAAAATTTTTCTATAGAAAAAATTTTTTAACGAAAATTTTTCTAGAGAAAAAATTTTTTTACGAAAATTTTTCTATAGAAAAAATTTTTTAACGAAAATTTTTCTATAGAAAAAATTTTTTAACGAAAATTTTTCTATAGAAAAAATTTTTTAACGAAAATTTTTCTATAGAAAAAATTTTTTAACGGAAATTTTTCTATAGAAAAAATTTTAACGAAAATTTTTCTATAGAAAAAATTTTAACGAAAATTTTTCTATAGAAAAAATTTTTTAACGAAAATTTTTCTATAGAAAAAATTTTTTAACGAAAATTTTTCTATAGAAAAAATTTTTGTTAACGAAAATTTTGCTATAGAACAAATTTTTTAACGAAAATTTTTCTATAGAAAAAATTTTTTAACGAAAATTTTTCTATAGAAAAAATTTTTTAACGAAAATTTTTCTATAGAAAAAATTTTTGAACGAAAATTTTTCTATAGAAAAAAATTTTTAACGAAAATTTTTCTATAGAAAAAATTTTTTAACGAAAATTTTTCTATAGAAAAAATTTTTTAACGAAAATTTTTCTAGACAAAAAATTTTTTAACGAAAATTTTTCTATAGAAAAAATTTTTTAACGAAAATTTTTCTATAGAAAAAATTTTTTAACGAAAATTTTTCTAGAGAAAAAATTTTTTTACGAAAATTTTTCTATAGAAAAAATTTTTTAACGAAAATTTTTCTATAGAAAAAATTTTTTAACGAAAATTTTTCTATAGAAAAAATTTTTTAACGAAAATTTTTCTATAGAAAAAATTTTTTAACGGAAATTTTTCTATAGAAAAAATTTTAACGAAAATTTTTCTATAGAAAAAATTTTTTAACGAAAATTTTTCTATAGAAAAAATTTTTTAACGAAAATTTTTCTATAGAAAAAATTTTTTAACGAAAATTTTTCTATAGAAAAAATTTTTTAACGAAAATTTTTCTATAGAAAAAATTTTTTAACGAAAATTTTTCTATAGAAAAAATTTTTTAACGAAAATTTTTCTATAGAAAAAATTTTTTAACGAAAATTTTTCTATAGAAAAAATTTTTTAACGAAAATTTTTCTATAGAAAAAATTTTTTAACGAAAATTTTTCTATAGAAAAATTTTTAACGAAAATTTTTCTATAGAAAAAATTTTTTAACGAAAATTTTTCTATAGAAAAAATTTTTGTTAACGAAAATTTTTGTATAGAAAAAATTTTTTAACGAAAATTTTTCTATAGAAAATTTTTTTAACGAAAATTTTTCTATAGAAAAAATTTTTTAACGAAAATTTTTCTATAGAAAAAATTTTTTAACGAAAATTTTTCTATAGAAAAAATTTTTTAACGAAAATTTTTCTATAGAAAAAATTTTTTAACGAAAATTTTTCTATAGAAAAATTTTCGTTAAAAAAATTTTCTATAGAAAAATTTTCGTTAAAAAATTTTTTCTATACAAAAATTTTCGTTAACAAAAATTTTTTCTATAGAAAAATTTTCGTTAAAAAATTTTTTCTATAGAAAAATTTTCGTTAAAAATTTTTTCTATAGAAAAATTTTCGTTAAAAAATTTTTTCTATAGAAAAATTTTCGTTAAAAAATTTTTTCTATAGAAAAATTTTCGTTAAAAAATTTTTTCTATAGAAAAATTTTCGTTAAAAAATTTTTTCTATAGAAAAATTTTCGTTAAAAAATTTTTTCTATAGAAAAATTTTCGTTAAAATTTTTTCTATAGAAAAATTTTCGTTAAAAAATTTTTTCTATAGAAAAATTTTCGTTAAAAAATTTTTTCTATAGAAAAATTTTCGTTAAAAAATTTTTTCTATAGAAAAATTTTCGTTAAAAAATTTTTTCTATAGAAAAATTTTCGTAAAAAAATTTTTTCTCTAGAAAAATTTTCGTTAAAAAATTTTTTCTATAGAAAAATTTTCGTTAAAAAATTTTTTCTATAGAAAAATTTTCGTTAAAAAATTTTTTGTCTAGAAAAATTTTCGTTAAAAAATTTTTTCTATAGAAAAATTTTCGTTAAAAAATTTTTTCTATAGAAAAATTTTCGTTAAAAATTTTTTTCTATAGAAAAATTTTCGTTCAAAAATTTTTTCTATAGAAAAATTTTCGTTAAAAAATTTTTTCTATAGAAAAATTTTCGTTAAAAAATTTTTTCTATAGAAAAATTTTCGTTAAAAATTTTTTCTATAGAAAAATTTTCGTTAAAAAATTTTTTCTATAGAAAAATTTTCGTTAAAAAATTTTTTCTATAGAAAAATTTTCGTTAAAAAATTTTTTCTATAGAAAAATTTTCGTTAAAAAATTTTTTCTATAGAAAAATTTTCGTTAAAAAATTTTTTCTATAGAAAAATTTTCGTTAAAATTTTTTCTATAGAAAAATTTTCGTTAAAAAATTTTTTCTATAGAAAAATTTTCGTTAAAAAATTTTTTCTATAGAAAAATTTTCGTTAAAAAATTTTTTCTATAGAAAAATTTTCGTTAAAAAATTTTTTCTATAGAAAAATTTTCGTAAAAAAATTTTTTCTCTAGAAAAATTTTCGTTAAAAAATTTTTTCTATAGAAAAATTTTCGTTAAAAAATTTTTTCTATAGAAAAATTTTCGTTAAAAAATTTTTTGTCTAGAAAAATTTTCGTTAAAAAATTTTTTCTATAGAAAAATTTTCGTTAAAAAATTTTTTCTATAGAAAAATTTTCGTTAAAAATTTTTTTCTATAGAAAAATTTTCGTTCAAAAATTTTTTCTATAGAAAAATTTTCGTTAAAAAATTTTTTCTATAGAAAAATTTTCGTTAACAAAAATTTTTTCTATAGAAAAACTTTCGTTAACAAAAATTTGTTCTATAGCAAAATTTTCGTTAACAAAAATTTTTTCTATAGAAAAATTTTCGTTAAAACATTTTTTCTATAGAAAAATTTTCGTTAAAAAATTTTTTCTATAGAAAAATTTTCGTTAAAAAATGTTTTCTATAGAAAAGTTTTCGTTAAAAAATTTTTTCTCTAGAAAAATTTTCGTTAAAAAATTTTTTCTATAGAAAAATTTTCGTTAAAAAATTTTTTCTATAGAAAAATTTTCGTTAAAAAATTTTTTCTATAGAAAAATTTTCGTTAAAAAATTTTTTCTATAGAAAAATTTTCGTTAAAAAATTTTTTCTATAGAAAAATTTTCGTTAAAAAATTTTTTCTATAGAAAAATTTTCGTTAAAAAATTTTTTCTATAGAAAAATTTTCGTTAAAAAATTTTTTCTATAGAAAAATTTTCGTTAAAAAATTTTTTCTATAGAAAAATTTTCGTTAAAAATTTTTTTCTATAGAAAAATTTTCGTTCAAAAATTTTTTCTATAGAAAAATTTTCGTTAAAAAATTTTTTCTATAGAAAAATTTTCGTTAACAAAAATTTTTTCTATAGAAAAACTTTCGTTAACAAAAATTTGTTCTATAGAAAAATTTTCGTTAACAAAAATTTTTTCTATAGAAAAATTTTCGTTAAAACATTTTTTCTATAGAAAAATTTTCGTTAAAAAATTTTTTCTATAGAAAAATTTTCGTTAAAAAATGTTTTCTATAGAAAAGTTTTCGTTAAAAAATTTTTTCTCTAGAAAAATTTTCGTTAAAAAATTTTTCTATAGAAAAATTTTCGTTAAAAAATTTTTTCTATAGAAAAATTTTCGTTAAAAAATTTTTTCTATAGAAAAATTTTCGTTAAAAAATTTTTTCTATAGAAAAATTTTTGTTAAAAAATTTTTTCTATAGAAAAATTTCTTCCTATCGTCAACTTTTCTATAGAAATGTCTTCCTATCGTCAACTTTTCTATAGAAATGTCTTCCTATCGTCAACTTTTCTATAGAAATGTCTTCTTATCGTCAACTTTTCTATAGAAATGTCTTCCTGTCGTCAACTTTTCTATAGAAATGTCTTCCTATCGTCAACTTTTCTATAGAAATTTCTTCCTATCGTCAACTTTTCTATAGAAATGTCTTCCTATCGTCAACTTTTCTATAGAAATGTCTTCCTATCGTCAACTTTTCTATAGAAATGTCTTCCTATCGTCAACTTTTCTATAGAAATATTTTCCTATCGTCAACTTTTCTATAGAAATGTCTTCCTGTCGTCAACTTTTCTATAGAAATGTCTTCCTATCGTCAACTTTTCTATAGAAATTTCTTCCTATCGTCAACTTTTCTATAGAAATGTCTTCTATCGTCAACTTTTCTAAAGAAATGTCTTCCTATCGTCAACTTTTCTATAGAAATGTCTTTCTATCGTCAACTTTTCTATAGAAATGTCTTCCTATCGTCAACTTTTCTATAGAAATGTCTTCCTATCGTCAACTTTTCTATAGAAATGTCTTCCTATCGTCAACTTTTCTATAGAAATGTCTTCCTATCGTCAACTTTTCTATAGAAATGTCTTCCTATCGTCAACTTTTCTATAGAAATGTCTTCCTATCGTCAACTTTTCTAAAGAAATGTCTTCCTATCGTCAACTTTTCTATAGAAATGTCTTCCTATCGTCAACTTTTCTAAAGAAATGTCTTCCTATCGTCAACTTTTCTATAGAAATGTCTTTCTATCGTCAACTTTTCTATAGAAATGTCTTCCTATCGTCAACTTTTCTATAGAAATGTCTTCCTATCGTCAACTTTTCTATAGAAATGTCTTCCTATCGTCAACTTTTCTATAGAAATGTCTTCCTATCGTCAACTTTTCTATAGAAATGTCTTCCTATCGTCAACTTTTCTATAGAAATGTCTTCCTATCGTCAACTTTTCTATAGAAATGTCTTCCTATCGTCAACTTTTCTATAGAAATGTCTTCCTATCGTCAACTTTTCTATAGA
Source organism: Stomorhina lunata (assembly GCA_933228675.1). NCBI lineage: Eukaryota > Metazoa > Arthropoda > Insecta > Diptera > Rhiniidae > Stomorhina > Stomorhina lunata. The sequence continues at coordinate 8,042,271 of OW121742.1, read as the reverse complement.
AATGTCTTCCTATCGTCATCTTTTCTATAGAAATGTCTTCCTATTGTCAACTTTTCTATAGAAATGTCTTCCTATCGTCAACTTTTCTATAGAAATGTCTTCCTATCGTCAACTTTTCTATAGAAATGTCTTCCTATCGTCAACTTTTCTATAGAAATGTCTTCCTATCGTCAACTTTTCTATAGAAATGTCTTCCTATCGTCAACTTTTCTATAGAAATGTCTTCCTATCGTCAACTTTTCTATAGAAATGTCTTCCTATCGTCAACTTTTCTATAGAAATGTCTTCCTATCGTCAACTTTTCTATAGAAATGTCTTCCTATCGTCATCTTTTCTATAGAAATGTCTTCCTATTGTCAACTTTTCTATAGAAATGTCTTCCTATCGTCAACTTTTCTATAGAAATGTCTTCCTATCGTCAACTTTTCTATAGAAATGTCTTCTTATCGTCAACTTTTCTATAGAAATGTCTTCCTGTCGTCAACTTTTCTATAGAAATGTCTTCCTATCGTCAACTTTTCTATAGAAATTTCTTCCTATCGTCAACTTTTCTATAGAAATGTCTTCCTATCGTCAACTTTTCTATAGAAATGTCTTCCTATCGTCAACTTTTCTATAGAAATGTCTTCCTATCGTCAACTTTTCTATAGTAATGTCTTCCTATCGTCAACTTTTCTATAGAAATGTCTTCCTATCGTCAACTTTTCTATAGAAATGTCTTCCTATCGTCAACTTTTCTATAGAAATGTCTTCCTATCGTCAACTTTTCTATAGAAATGTCTTTCTATCAAGTTTTCTAAAGAAATTTCTTCTTTAAAAATGTTTTCTTTTCATAATTTTTTAGAGAAATATAAGACAAATAAACTTACGTAAATCCAGCTTTCCATTCATAACTATCCATTAGACTCCAGGCAATATAACCCTCAACATTGGCCCCATCTTCCATGGCATCTAGCACGGCACTTAAGTACATGTTGTAGTAATCAACACGTGGATAATCTTCTAAACCTCCCCGGTCACTGACACCATTTTCAGTAACAATTACATTGGGGTTGTTATATTCTCGTTTAATCCACATCAATAAATTGTACATTCCCTTGGGTACCACCTGTAATTTAGACAAGATAAATAAATTGGTAAATTACAAATGTTCTACCACCATAAATGATAAGTTTTAACAAAACCTTGGAATAGCAAATTAATTAGGAAAGTAAATCATTAAGGAAAGAATTTATATACATTAGGGTAGCGCTTATTTTGTTAAGTTTAAAATTTTCTCATCCCACAAATTGATATTTTATATAAAAAATGGACTCACAAAATTTCAGTTTTATTAATGAAGGTTAACAACGCGGGCCGTTGCAGCCCGCCGAAGATTGAAAATTAGTTTGTATTAAAAAATTTAAGAGTTTTAGAGGATTATGGAAAATTCGAAATTTTTCCATTCAAGAATTCAGTTACATTCAATATCCAAGTTAGACTGACAAAGAGTTAAGTCTTACAATAAAGCTTAAAAACGCTGGGCACCGCGGCGCCACGCATCCCGTCGGTGCTTGAAAATTCATTTATATGGGACATTTTTGAGTCTTTTGAGATATTAAAAATTATCCTATCCTATACCTATCTCGATTGACTTCAAACTATTTTTTTTATAAACTATGTATATTAAAATAAGGTTCACCCTAATAAACATATGTAATGCGGTCTAATTATCTGACTCACATCTAAAATTCTGATATACAAAATCTAGTCATCCCTCTTTATAATTAAAACAACTTTCAATTTGAGGTACTCAGTAGAATGACGGATCAATAAACAAAATTAAGGCTTTAAATTCTTAAACTTGTCAAGTTGGACATTATAATTAATTATAAAACCGTCCACTTTACTCAACTATTACATTTTTAAAATTCTTCAAATTTGTAATAAATAATTACATTTAAAAAAATAAATTTAAATAATAGACCGGTTTTTGTTTTATCTCCCACTTTGGACATTTGGTCACTTTAAGAAACCACTTTTTGGTTTTAAGTGCAAATATTTTGCATAATATTTTAATTATTTGAACTTGATATTAATTCATGTCACATTTTTTTATATTAATACTTATTTTTTAAATAAATTTCCACTTATTTAATTAAAATGTTTATAGCTTTTTTGCTTTATCATTAAAATTTTATACTTCCTTTATGAAACGGCAACACTGTTGAAATGGTGTAAACACAAGGTCAGGGTGTAATTAACAAGGTAGTGAGGTCATTAGACGCGAATATTGTATGTTTAGTAATACAAGTTTGATATTTATAGAAGCAAATTTTTTACCTATAAATATTGCAAAATAGATCAGATCTTGCGAAGGTCAAGGGAAATATAACTGCTCGTGTTTACATGAATAACGATCAAGGTGTATTTGGATCAAGTGACCGCAGTTAAATTAGCTTCCAGCTTGAATATCAATTTATATTTTGCTTTATGTTTGACCACCAGTTATAAATTTGTCTTTAAAGTGATTTACACAAGGCGAATTCATAGCAGATGGGAGATATTAATCAGCTGATTTGTCATTTAGCTTAGAAACTTTATATACAAAGTGGAAAACGTATACACGTGTTGGAAGTAAATTCTACTGAACCACCTACCTGGTTCGCCTTAAGCATAACTCAAAATATATTCTAAAAAAATTTAATGGGTCTTGCAAAATTGATATACCATTTTAATTTTAATAAAAAATACGTTTTTTCATATTCCTAACGTCAACTTTTCTATAGAAATGTCTTCTTAACGTCAACTTTTCTATAGAAATGTCTTCCTAACGTCAACTTTTCTATAGAAATGTCTTCCTAACGTCAACTTTTCTATAGAAATGTCTTCCTAACGTTAACTTTTCTATAGAAATGTCTTCCTAACGTCAACTTTTCTATAGAAATGTCTTCCTAACGTCAACTTTTCTATAGAAATGTCTTCCTAACGTCTACTTTTCTATAGAAATGTCTTCCTAACGTCAACTTTTTTAAAGAAATGTCTTCCTAACGTCAACTTTTTTAAAGAAATGTTTTCCTAACGTCAAATTTTCTATATAAATGTCTTCCTACCGTCATATTTTTATAGTAAAGTCTTCCTAACGTCAACTTTTCTATAGTAAAGTCTTCCTAACGTCAACTTTTCTATAATAAAGTCTTCCTAACGTCAACTTTTTTATAGTAAAGTCCTCCTAAAGTCAAATTTTCTATAGTAAAGTCTTCCTAACGTCAACTTTCCTATAGTAAAGTCTCTCTAACGTCAAGTTTTCTATAGTAAAGTCTCCCTAACATCAACTTTTCTATAGTAAAGTCTCCCTAACGTCAACTTTTCTATAGTAAAGTTTCCCTAACGTCAACTTTTCTATAGTAAAGTCTCCCTAACGTCAACTTTTCTATAGTAAAGTCTTCTTTTCTATAGTAAAGTCTTTTCTATAGAAATGTCTTCCTAACGTCAACTTTTCTCTAGAAAAGTCTTCCTGTCATGAACTTTTCTCTAGAAATGTCTTCCTTTCATCAACCTTTCTGTAGAAATGTCTTCCTATCGTCAACTTTTCTCTAGAAATGTCTTCCTATCGTCAACTTTTCTCTAGAAATGTCTTCCTATCGGTCAACTTTTCTCTAGAAATGTCTTCCTGTCGTCAACTTTTCTCTAGAAATGTCTTCTTATTATCAACTTTTCTATAGAAATGTCTTCCTGTCGTCATCTTTTCTCTAGAAATGTCATCCTGTCGTCAACTTTTCTATAGAAATGTCTTCCTATCGTCAACTTTTCTCTAGAAATGTCTTCCTATAATCAACTTTTCTTTAGAAATATCTTCCTATCTTTAACTTTTCTCCAGAAATGTCGTCCTATAGTCAACTTTTCTCTGTTTATGGCTTCTATCGTCAACTTGTCTATAGAAATGTCTTCCTATCGTCAACTTTTCTCTAGAAATGTCATCCTATCGTCAACTTTTCTATAGAAATGTCTTCCTATCGTAAACTTTTCTCTAGAAATGTCTTCCTATCGTCAACTTTTCTCTAGAAATGTCTTCCTATAATCAACTTTTCTTTAGAAATATCTTCCTATCTTTAACTTTTCTCCAGAAATGTCGTCCTATAGTCAACTTTTCTCTGTTTATGTCTTCTATCGTCAACTTGTCTATAGAAATGTCTTCCTATCGTCAACTTTTCTCTAGAAATGTCTTCCTATCGTCAACTTTTCTATAGAAATGTCTTCCTATCGTAAACTTTTCTCTAGAAATGTCTTCCTATCGTCAACTTTTCTCTAGAAATGTCTTCCTGTGGTCAACTTTTCTATAGAAATGTCTTCCTATCGTCAACTTTTCGCTAGAAATGTCTTCCTATCGTCAACTTTTCTCTAGAAAGGTCTTCCTATAGTCAACTTTTCTCTAGAAATATCTTTCTATCGTCAACTTTTCTCTAGAAATGTCCTCCTTTAGTCAACTTTTCTATAGAAAAGTCTTCTATCTCAACTCTTCTATAAAAATGTCTTCCTATCGTCAACTTTTTTCTAGAAATGTCTTCCTATCTTTAACGTTTTTCTATAAAAGTCTTCCTAACGTTAACTTTTCTCTAGAAATGTCTTCCTTTTCTCTAGAAATGTCTTCCTTTTCTCTAGAAATGTCTTTCTGTCGTCAACTTTTCTCTAGAAATGTCTTCCTATTGTCAACTTTTCTATAGAAGTGTCTTCCTATCGTCAACTTTTCTCTAGAAATGTCTTCCTATCGTCAACTTTTCTCTAGAAATTTTTTCCTATCGTCAACTTTTATCTAGAAATTTCTTCCTTTCTTCAACTTTTTTCTTGAAATGTCTTCCTATCGTCAACTTTTCTCTAGAAATCATTTCTAATTTTCTGATTGCTACACGTGTCTTCATCTACATTTGTCATATAGGTTTCATTACTTTGACATTTTAGTTTGTTTACATTAAAGACATATTTACACTATGTGAACACAAATCACACAGACTAGTTTTTGTATCTCCCACATAATTAAACATTCTATTAGTCCACTGACTAAACATGGCCGTTAATATTTGAATAATCACATAAAATGGTTTGAAAATTAATATTCATAAATTATATGTGTTTATATTTTTATATCGCGATAATTCTTTATTAATAATGTCGTAAGTTATTTTGTATTTTTACACCAATAATTTTTAATTATACTAAATTTATTTTCTACATAAATAAGTTACCAGGTGCCTTTTGGCGAAGCCGCAAAAAAAGTGTATAATTAAATAATCACATTCGAATAATTTTAATCGCATTTGAATAATTCTTTAATAAAATTCTTTTATAGTAAAATTTAAGTTATAGTAGACGAGAATTATAAATTATTAGGAATAAAAAAATGTTTTTAATGTATGGATATATTAAATTATTCAAATTATGTATGTATCGATCATTTGCTGCGAGATCGTCATTATTCAAAATTATCACATTCTGAACTGAATACCACAAATATTTGTTATATATCAATAATTAAATTGTTCTTTTCTGCGGACTACTCTCGTCATTCCACTTAAGGGTTTAATTTAAACTTAAATGTTCGAAGACTTTCAGAACCTTTTTACTCGAAAACATTTTTTTGAATTATGACGTTATTGCATTAAATCAACAATATGTTAATTATTTGGTGTGTCTGTAAAAATTAATAATGTATTAAAATTATAACAAGGATTTGGACTAGTTTTAATTGAATTTGATTTATATAAGGGTAACTGCTTAGTAACATGAAATATTTTGAATTGAATCTTATGTAACATAAGGTGTAGCTTTTTTCAAAATTTGCAAATGTATAAAGTAAAATTTGTTATTCAAATATGACATTTCTTAATGTTATATTTCTGTATGATATCCATTTTTTTTAAATAATTACTTATCAAGGGCTAAGTAAAACTTATTTTATATGCAAATTTTTTTTTAATTTTTTAATTTTTTTCTAGGTAATTACACATCACTTCAACATTACACAGGAAATACTGTAACGACAGACATTGATACTAACATTTATGTTAGTATTAAATTTAGATCACTTATGTTAATGTAACATAGGTAACTAGTCGCAACATTATGTTAGGGAAAACATAATGTTCTATATAAGGTACTAATATGTCTGCTATAACAAGCTATTAATACAACTTTTAAATTTACCGATATTTCGAATTTTTAATATACAATTTTTATAGAAAAATCTTTATAAAATTTTTAAAGAAAATATTTTCTATAGAAAATTTTTTTTCTAAAATTTTTACCTATAGAAACCTTTTTGATATAAAGTTTTTGTAGAAAAAAAATTTCGTTACAAAATTTTTATAGAAATTTTTTTATAGATAATTTTGTTACAAAATTTTTATAGAAAAAATTTCGATAAAAATTACGATATTAAATTTTTATAGAAAAAATTTCGATAAAAATTACGATATTAAATTTTTATAGAAAAAATTTTGATACAAAATCTATTTTCTATAGAAAAATTTTGATATAAAAACTTTTATAGAAAAATTTTTGATATACAATTTTTATACAAAAATTTTTGATATAAAAATTTTTATAGGAAAATTTTGGAATTAAAAATTTTTTATAGAAAATTTTTCGATATAAAAATTTTTATAGAAAAATTTTCGATATAAAAATTTTTATAGAAAAATTTTCGTTATAAAAATTTGTATTTAAAAATTTTTATAGAAAAATTTTTGTATAAAAATTTTTATAGAAAAATTTTTATATAAAAATTTTTTTAGAAAAATTTTTATATAAAAATTTTTTTAGAAAAATTTTTATATAAAAATTTTTTTAGAAAAATTTCGATATATAAATATTTATAGAAAAATTTTCGATATAAAAAATTTTCGATATGAAAATTTTAATGGAAAAATTTTCGATACTGAAATTTTAATAGAAAAATGTTCGATGTAATAATTTTACTAGAAAAATTTTCGATATAAAACATTTTAAAATAAATTTTTGATACACAATTTTAAAAGAATAATTTTTGTTTAAAAGTTTTAATAGAAAAATTTTCGATACAAAAATTTTTTTAGGAAAATTTTCGTTTCAAAATTTTCAATATAAAAATTTTAATAGAAAAATTTTCGATATAAAAATTCTTATAGAGAAATTTTCAATATAAAAATTTTTATAAAAAAATTTTTGATATAAAAATTTTTGATACAAAAATTTTTATAAAAAATTTTCCATATAAAAATTTGTATAGAAAAGTTTTCGATATAAAAATTTTTTTAAAAAAATTTTCGGTATAAAAATGTTTATAGAAAAAATTTCGATATAAATGTTTGTAGAAAAATTTTCGATATAAAAATTTTGATAGAAAAATTGTTGATATAAAAATTTTTATAGAAAAATTTTCGATATAAAAGTTTTAATAGAAAAATTTTCGATATAAAACATTTTTAAAAAAAATTTCGATACATAATTTTAAAAGAATAATTTTTGTTAAAAAGTTTTAATAGACAAATTTTCGATAAAAAATTTTTTTTAGAAAAATTTTCGTTTCAAAATTTTCGATATAAAAATTTTAATAGAAAAATTTTCGATATAAATATTTTTATAGAAAAATTTTCGATATAAACATTTTTATAGAAAAATTCTCGATATAAACATTTTTATAGAAAAATTTTCGATATAAAAATTCTTATAAAAAATTTTCAATATAAAAATTTTTACAAAAAAATTTTTGATATAAAAAAATAGAAAAATTTTTGATACAAAAATTTTTATAAAAAATTTTCCATATAAAAATTTTTATAGAAAAATTTTCGATATAAAATTTTTTTTAAAAAAATTTTCGGTATAAAAATTTTTATAGAAAAATTTTTGATATAAAAATTTTCGTTATAAAAATGTTTATAGAAACATTTTCGTTATAAAAATTTTTATGGAAAAATTTTCGATTTTAAAATTTTTATTTAAAACTTTCGATATAACATTTTTATAGAAAAATTTTCATTACAAAATTTTTAAAGAAAAATTTTTGATATAAAAATTTTTACAGAAAAATGTTCAATATAAAAATTTTTATAGAAAAATTCTCGATATCAAATTTTTTATAGAAAAATTTTCGTTATAAAAATTTTTATGAAAAAACTTTCGATATAAAAATTTTTCTTTCAAATTTTCGATATAAAAATTTTTATAGAAAATTTTTCATTACAAATTTTTAAAGAAAAATTTTAAACATAAAATTTTAATAGAAAAATTTTTTATATAAAATTTTAATAGAAACAATTAGTATATAAAATTTTTTAAAAAATATAATATAGAATAATTTTTGCAATGAAATTTTTATAGAAAAATTTTTTATAAAAAATTTTTATAGAAAAATTCCCGATATTAAAACTTTTACAGAAAAATTTTCGATAGAAAAATTTGTATATAAAAATTTTCGATAGAAAAATTTTTGATATAGAAAAAGTTTTGTTATAAAAATTTTTATTGAACATTTTTCGATATAAACATTTTTCTTTAAAATTTTCGATATAAAAATTGATATAGAAAAATTTTCATTACAAAATTTTTAAAGAAAAATTTTCATTACAAAATTTTCAAAGAAAAATTTTTGATACAAAATTTTTAAAGAAAAATTTTTGATACAAAATTTTAATAGAAAATTTTTTGATATAAAATTTTAATAGAAAAAATTTTGATATAAAATTTTAATAGAAAAAAATTTTGATATAAAATTTTAATAGAAAAAATTTTTATATAAAATTAAAAAAAAAATTCGTTTTAAAACTTTGATAGAAAATTTTTCGTTAAAAAATACAAAAATACAAAAATTTTTGTAATCAAATTTTGATAGAAAATTTTCGTTATAAATTGTTTCATTAGAAAATATCTTACCTTCAACCACACCGAACCCGATCCCGTCCAACTAGGGTCTTGTGTCTCCACCACACCCATATCATGATTAAATGAAGGCACTGGAAAATGTGCCGTATTGTTATGATCATTTTTAGTTGCCAAAGTTGAGGTATAGGAATTGATGCCAAAGAAATCGGAGGTGCCTTTAATACGTTCAATTTCTTCTTTGGTAAATTCGGGTAGGCGGGACTTAGTGTAACCCTGTTCATTGCTAAGATTACGTATACGATCAATCATAACGGCGGGGTAGTTGCCATGACGCGAGAAGATGGGATGAGCAAACCAACCCACCTGTAAAGAAATAATAAATATTTCAAGATAAACTTATATTTAGGTAACAGAATGATCCAGAAATTTTTTTGGGATTTTAAGAAAATTAAAAAATATTTATTAAAAGTTTAATGATTTTTATAAAAATTTCTTTAACTTACATAAAACTGCATGGCTCTTTCCGAAGCCTCACGATCCTCCCTGGAGTTTGTTTTCGGCTCTGGCCATGACACATCTGTGGTAATGCCTATACGACCCTTTTGCTTTTTCTGGAACTCATCACGATACATATGCACTACTTCGGCATGAGCCTTTAGTAGATTATGACCACATAAATAGGCAGGTATACCGGGATAATTATAAGACGGTGCCATATAGTCTACACCATAGCCGTGTTCACACACATGCCAAGGCTCATTTATGGTAGTCCAAATCTTTACACGATCTCCAAACATTTCCAGCAGTAGGCGAGCATAATCCTTGAATAAACCTATAATTTCTGGATTCGTCCAACCGCCCAACTCTTGCAGCCGTTGCGGTAACTCCCAATGATACATTGTGACCATGGGTGTGATATTGTAGTGTAAAAGTTCATCTAACAAATTGCTGTAATATTTAATGCCAGCTGTGCTAACATTCATATTGTTCATGTAGCCGGTGGGTAAAATACGAGGCCATGATATCGAGAAACGATATACGTCTACGTTTAGTTCACGCAACATTTCCACATCTTTGCGCCACTGAAAATTTGTATAAAAAAAGCAATTTTGGAATTTAGTTTAAATGTTGGGGGTAAGGGATAAATGTAAATCGAGACCAAGTTATTTTGATAGTTTTAGGTTAAAATTTGTTTAGTGTAAACACCATTTTCACTGTTGAGAAATCGTGCCAAGTGTACATGGCAATACTCAAACTCTCTATTTGTTGCTTCTGGATTCATATTCTTGGTAGATCCAAGAACTTATGTTATAATATATAAAAAAATATAACAGAGCGTTTAAATATAAAGATTTCACAATCGCTTTAAGGCTAAGATGAAAGAAAGAAACACAAAAAGGTTGCTTGGGTTGTGTAAGATCGAAAAGTCTGACATGTTAAGTGGAGACACTATGTCAAGCGTCCACCTCGTATAAATACTCCTTTGTAAACACAGTTTATTTACACTTTAGTGTTGCCATGACAAAAAACCAAAAAGAAACCGTTGCCTTTCAAACATAGCGGTAATTTTATACCTAATATCAAATGTTGTTTTAAACATAAAATGAAATTAATTCATATCTGACAATAATCACTAAAATCAGTAGCTGTTTTATTAAAAAATTCAATTAAAATGAATACACCCCCTGAGCTAACAATAAATTGGACTGGCTCTATCTTAACACGATCAATTTGTCTAGGAGCCAAAAGCCTAACTTTAATATATCAGCGTTCAGTGTAATTGGCTGTTTTCACTTATGTTTTTAAATCTTTAATTTATATGCAAAATTTACATGTTTTCTTTGTGTTCGATACATTTTAAGAATTTTTAAATTACGTGTAAATATTACATTTATATTTTTTACTTCTTCTGAAATATGCGATGGAGGTCATAATTTTTGCATTATTTAAATATATTGTGAACAAGATTTGATATCAAGTTCCTTTTAAGACTGGATTTATATCTTAAATATGATTTTAATACAAATTAAAAAAAAAACTATTTTGAACTTAGAGTTTCAATAATATTTCAAAGTCATCTCTAATAGCAAATGTCATTGGTACTAATGTGTTTTTTAAATTCTTGTTCATTCATGTCAGTCATCGAACGCCTCAAAATGTCACTAAATACTTATCGCAGTAAACCAGTAGGAAAGTTTTTACAAAAATATTTCTATAGAAAAATTTTTGTTAAAAATTTTTGGTAAAAATTTTTGTAAAACAAAAAATTTTCTATAGAAAAATTTTTGTAAAACAAAAAATTTTCTATAGAAAAATTTTTGTAAAACAAAAAATTTTCTATAGAAAAATTTTTGTAAAACAAAAAATTTTCTATAGAAAAATTTTTGTAAAACAAAAAATTTTCTATAGAAAAATTTTTGTAAAACAAAAAATTGTCTATAGAAAAATTTTTGTAAAACAAAAATTTTTCTATAGAAAATTTTTTGTAAAACAAAAATTTTTTTACAGAAAATTTTTTGTAAAACAAAAATTTTTCTATAGAAAATTTTTTGTAAAACAAAAATTTTTCTATAGAAAATGTTTTGTAAAACAAAAATTTTTCTATAGAAAATTTTTTGTAAAACAAAAATTTTTCTATAGAAAATTTTTTGTAAAACAAAAATTTTTCTATAGAAAATTTTTTGTAAAACAAAAATTTTTCTATAGAAAATTTTTTGTAAAACAAAAATTTTTCTATAGAAAATTTTTTGTAAAACAAAAATTTTTCTATAGAAAATTTTTTGTAAAACAAAAATTTTTCTATAGAAAATTTTTTGTAAAACAAAAATTTTTCTATAGAAAATTTTTTGTAAAACAAAAATTTTTCTATAGAAAATTTTTTGTAAAACAAAAATTTTTCTATAGAAAATTTTTTGTAAAACAAAAATTTTTCTATAGAAAATTTTTTGTAAAACAAAAATTTTTCTATAGAAAATTTTTTGTAAAACAAAAATTTTTCTATAGAAAATTTTTTGTAAAACAAAAATTTTTCTATAGAAAAATTTTTGTTTTACAAAAATTTTTCTATAGAAAATTTTTTGTAAAACAAAAATTTTTCTATAGAAAATTTTTTGTAAAACAAAAATTTTTCTATAGAAAATTTTTTGTAAAACAAAAATTTTTCTATAGAAAATTTTTTGTAAAACAAAAATTTTTCTATAGAAAATTTTTTGTAAAACAAAAATTTTTCTATAGAAAATTTTTTGTAAAACAAAAATTTTTCTATAGAAAATTTTTTGTAAAACAAAAATTTTTCTATAGAAAAATTTTTTGTAAAACAAAAATTTTTCTATAGAAAATTTTTTGTAAAACAAAAATTTTTCTATAGAAAATTTTTTGTAAAACAAAAATTTTTCTATAGAAAATTTTTTGTAAAACAAAAATTTTTCTATAGAAAATTTTTTGTAAAACAAAAATTTTTCTATAGAAAATTTTTTGTAAAACAAAAATTTTTCTATAGAAAATTTTTTGTAAAACAAAAATTTTTCTATAGAAAATTTTTTGTAAAACAAAAATTTTTCTATAGAAAATTTTTTGTAAAACAAAAATTTTTCTATAGAAAATTTTTTGTAAAACAAAAATTTTTCTATAGAAAATTTTTTGTAAAACAAAAATTTTTCTATAGAAAATTTTTTGTAAAACAAAAATTTTTCTATAGAAAATTTTTTGTAAAACAAAAATTTTTCTATAGAAAATTTTTTGTAAAACAAAAATTTTTCTATAGAAAATTTTTTGTAAAACAAAAATTTTTCTATAGAAAATTTTTTGTAAAACAAAAATTTTTCTATAGAAAATTTTTTGTAAAACAAAAATTTTTCTATAGAAAATTTTTTGTAAAACAAAAATTTTTCTATAGAAAATTTTTTGTAAAACAAAAATTTTTCTATAGAAAATTTTTTGTAAAACAAAAATTTTTCTATAGAAAATTTTTTGTAAAACAAAAATTTTTCTATAGAAAATTTTTTGTAAAACAAAAATTTTTTTATAGAAAATTTTTTGTAAAACAAAAATTTTTCTATAGACAATTTTAGTAAAATAAAAATTTTTCTTCAGAATATTTTTTGTAAAACAAAAATTTTTCTATAGAAAATTTTTTGTAAAACAAAAATTTTTCTATAGAAAATTTTTTGTAAAACAAAAATTTTTCTATAGAAAATTTTTTGTAAAACAAAAATTTTTCTATAGAAAATTTTTTGTAAAACAAAAATTTTTCTATAGAAAATTTTTTGTAAAACAAAAATTTTTCTATAGAAAATTTTTTGTAAAACAAAAATTTTTCTATAGAAAATTTTTTGTAAAACAAAAATTTTTCTATAGAAAATTTTTTGTAAAACAAAAATTTTTCTATAGAAAATTTTTTGTAAAACAAAAATTTTTCTATAGAAAATTTTTTGTAAAACAAAAATTTTTCTATAAAAAATTTTCTATAGAAAAATTTTTGTTTTACAAAAAATTTTCTATAGAAAAATTTTTGTTTTACAAAAAATTTTGTTTTACAAAAATTTTTCTATAGAATATTTTTTGTTTTACAAAAATTTTTCTATAGAAAATTTTTTGTTTTACAAAAATTTTTCTATAGAAAATTTTTTGTTTTACAAAAATTTTTCTATAGAAAATTTTTTGTTTTACAAAAATTTTTCTATAGAAAATTTTTTGTTTTACAAAAATTTTTCTATAGAAAATTTTTTGTTTTACAAAAATTTTTCTATAGAAAATTTTTTGTTTTACAAAAATTTTTCTATAGAAAATTTTTTGTTTTACAAAAATTTTTCTATAGAAAATTTTTTGTTTTACAAAAATTTTTCTATAGAAAATTTTTTGTTTTACAAAAATTTTTCTATAGAAAATTTTTTGTTTTACAAAAATTTTTCTATAGAAAATTTTTTGTTTTACAAAAATTTTTCTATAGAAAATTTTTTGTTTTACAAAAATTTTTTTATAGAAAATTTTTTGTTTTACAAAAATTTTTCTATAGAAAATTTTTTGTTTTACAAAAATTTTTCTATAGAAAATTTTTTGTTTTACAAAAATTTTTCTATAGAAAATTTTTTGTTTTACAAAAATTTTTCTATAGAAAATTTTTTGTTTTACAAAAATTTTTCTATAGAAAATTTTTTGTTTTACAAAAATTTTTTTATAGAAAATTTTTTGTTTTACAAAAATTTTTCTATAGAAAATTTTTTGTTTTACAAAAATTTTTCTATAGAAAATTTTTTGTTTTACAAAAATTTTTCTATAGAAAATTTTTTGTTTTACAAAAATTTTTCTATAGAAAATTTTTTGTTTTACAAAAATTTTTCTATAGAAAATTTTTTGTTTTACAAAAATTTTTCTATAGAAAATTTTTTGTTTTACAAAAATTTTTCTATAGAAAATTTTTTGTTTTACAAAAATTTTTCTATAGAAAATTTTTTGTTTTACAAAAATTTTTTTATAGAAAATTTTTTGTTTTACAAAAATTTTTCTATAGAAAAATTTTTGTTTTACAAAAATTTTTCTATAGAAAAATTTTTGTTTTACAAAAATTTTTCTATAGAAAATTTTTCGTTTTACAAAAATTTTTCTATAGAAAATTTTTTGTTTTACAAAAATTTTTCTATAGAAAATTTTTTGTTTTACAAAAATTTTTCTATAGAAAATTTTTTGTTTTACAAAAATTTTTCTATAGAAAATTTTTTGTTTTACAAAAATTTTTCTATAGAAAATTTTTTGTTTTACAAAAATTTTTCTATAGAAAATTTTTTGTTTTACAAAAATTTTTCTATAGAAAATTTTTGTTTTACAAAAAATTTTCTATAGAAATTTTTTGTTTTACAAAAATTTTTCTATAGAAAATTTTTTGTTTTACACAAATTTTTCTATAGAAAATTTTTTGTTTTACACAAATTTTTCTATAGAAAATTTTTTGTAAAACAAAAATTTTCTATAGAAAATTTTTTGTAAAACAAAAATTTTTCTATAGAAAATTTTTTGTAAAACAAAAATTTTTCTATAGAAAATTGTTTGTAAAACTATTTTTTTTTTTTGTTTTGTCTATAGAATCATTTTTTTTTATAGAAAATTTTTTGTTTTACAAAAATTTTTCTATAGAAAATTTTTTGTTTTACAAAATTTTTCTATAGAAAATTTTTTCGTTTTAACAAAATTTTCTTTAAAAAATTTTTTGTTTTAACAAAATTTTAAATTTGTTTTCCATTTGAAAACCAGTTATCATAACAATTTTTACAGATAAAAAGTTTCCATATGGTGTTTTATTAATTCTTTTTTAATTGATTATAATTATCATGTCTTCAGCAAATTAATCTCTTTATTACTTTAAAATAAGTTAAATATTAAATGACAAGTTTTTGTTGTCAAATTATCTTAAGATTTTTGCCCTTTGTAATAGTTTTATGATACCAGCTGACATAATTATCTTTAAACCTATAATACGTGTAGACAAGGGGACGTTACAAAAATGTTAATTGGAGGATTAAAACAGTTAGAAAGAATTATTGTAATTCGAAATGAATGGAAAAATATTGAATAATTATTGAAATTATTTAATAGGGAAAGGGCTTTTTGCATAACACGTGACGTCGCTTGCAATAAATCCCTTTCTGTGTAGGCAGTCAGGCCGTTTAAATTATCATAAATATTATTGAACCTGTTAATAAGTGTAACAATTTTTGTACAAAATTTACTGTTTTTAACATTTTAACAAAACACCTGTTTACACATTTATTGCAACAGCAAATCCGTATTAATAACTTCATTTAAATATTTAATCCATAAAAAAATGTCATAACAATCAAATGATAAATCGAGATTATTAGTAAATTTTTTAAATTACTAAAGAAACTTACTCACCTTTACATCGAGATCATTACATTATCGTTACAAAGTAAATCAACATTTAATTAACAATAACGTAAGACTTAATTGATGAAAGCTTTTTCTACTTAAGTTGTTAATAAAATGATATGTCATGACATGTACTTTAGTCATCAACTTTTGAACATACCTGATGAAAGCTATCGGATGTTATATCACCGTTTGATTGATCCTCTATCTTTTCAGGATGATTGTGGGTGAGAAAATCCCAAATTGATTCGCCTTTATCATCGGCATTCCAACCACCTTCGATCTGATATGACGACGAGCCAACGCCAAATATAAAGTCTTTTGGAAAGCGACGGGTAAATTTTTCATTGGAACTAGAAAGAAAAAAATTTCCGATATAAAAATAAAATTTTAAGTTTTAGAAAAATTTCTTGTTTCTGAAAATTTTTTAATAGAAAATTTTTCGTTTGTGAAAAACTTGTATCTAAAAATTTTTCGTTTTAGAAAATTTTTTTAACAGAAATTTTACAAAAAGTTTTCTATAGAAAATTTTTCGTTTAAAATTTTTTTATCGATAATCTTTCGTTTTAACAAAATTTTTCTATAGAAAATTTTTCGTTTTAACAAATTTACAAACATTTTTTTATAGAAAATTTTTCGTTTTAAAAAATTTTTTCTATAGAAAATTTTTCGTTTTAAAAAATTTTTTCTATAGAAAATTTTTCGTTTTAAGTAAATTTTCTCTAGAAAACTTTTCGTTTCACAAAAATTCTTCTATAGAAAATTTTTCATTTTACAAAAATTTTTGTATAGAAAATTTTTTGTTTTACAAAAATTTTTCTAAACATAATTCTTAATAGTTATGTTTGTAAATTTAGTAATAATGCGAGGTTTTCGATCTGTCTAAATTGGGGATAATCCTCCTGAAGAGATGGCTTAACCAACCATCGAAACGCGTCGAGGAATTTGGTTTCTCCGCAAACATTTTTTGGCTTTTTATCAATAAATTGGTCTGTTACATTAATAAATAAATGTAACAGATTTGGGATCAAATGCAAATACACTTCTTTTTGAAGAAAATTTTTTATCGCAAAAATAATAAAAGATTTCTTCAAGCTTGAGGTCTTATATTTGTTTTTTTAAAAATCAAATATATTTATTTAATTATTTATCGATATTTCGCTATCCGTTGGATAGCATCATCAGAATTAATGAGTACAATAAAAGAGTACAAAAAGTCTTACGTCTATTTGCTCTTAATATTAAAATTGCACTATTTAGAGCAAATAGACGTAAGACTTCTTGTACTCTTTTATTGTACTCATTAATCCTGATGATGCTATCCAACGGATAGCGAAATATCGATAAATAATTAAATAAATATATTTAATTTAAAAAAAAAAAACAAATATAAAACCTCAAGCTTGAAAAAATCTTTTATTATTTTTGCGAAAAAGGAAATAGGTCGAAGAAAAAGAAAAATATATAAAGAAAATTTTTTAATTTACAAAAATTTTTCTATAGAAAATTACAAAAACTACAAAAACTTTTCTATAGAAAATTACAAAAACTACAAAAATTTTTCTATAGAAAATTTTTTGTTTTACGAAAATTTTTTCGTTTTACAAAAATTTTTCTATAGAAAATTTTTTGTTTCAGAAAAAGTTTTCTATAAGAAACTTTTCGTTTTACAAAAATTTTTCATTTTACAAAAATTTTTCTACAGAAAATTTTTCGATTTACAAAAATTTTTCTATAGAAAATTTTCCGTTTAACAAAAATTTTTCTATAGAAAATTTGTTGTTTTCCAAAAATTTTTTAATAGAAAATTTTTCGTTACAAAAATTTTTCTAGAGAAAATATTTTATTTTACAAATTTTTTTTTATCGATAATTTTTCGTTTACAAAAATTATTCGTTTTGGAAATGAATTCTCTAGAAAATTTTTCGTTTTATGAAAATTTTTGCAAAGAAAATTTTTATAGAAAACTTTTCATATAACAAAATTTTTTCTATAGAAAATTTTCCGATTAATAAAAATTTTTCTACAGAAAATTTTTTGTTTTACAAAAATTTTTCATTTTACTAAAATTTTTTTATAGAAAATTCTTCGTTTGACAAAAGTTTTTCTATAGAAAATTTTTCGTTTTACAAAAATTTTTCTATAGCAAATTTTTCTTTACAAAATTTTTTGTTTTACAAAAATTTTTCTATGAAAATTTTTCGTTTTACAAAAATTTTTTTATACAAAATTTTTCGCTTACAAAAATTTTCCTATAGAAAATTTTTAGTTTAATAAAAATTTTTCTATAGAAAATTTTTCCTTTACAAACATTTTTCTATAGAAAATTTTTCGTTTATAAAAATTTTTCTATAGAAAATTTTTGGTTTACAAAAATTTTTGAATAGAAAATTTTTCGTTTTGGAAAAATTTTTGTATAGAAAATTTTTAATTTTGGAAAAATTTTTGTATAGAAAATTTTTCATTTTGGAAAAATTTTTGTATAGAAAATTTTTCGTTATGGAAAAATTTTTATATAGAAAATTTTTCGTTTTAGAAAAATTTTTGTATAGAAAATTTTTCGTTTTGGAAAAATTTTTGTATAGAAAATTTTTCGTTTTGGAAAAATTTTTGTATAGAAAATTTTTCGTTTTGGAAAAATTTTTGTATAGAAAATTTTTCGTTTTGGAAAAATTTTTGTATAGAAGATATTTCTTTTCAGAAAAAATTTTCTTTAGAAAATCAATGGGGCAGACTTTTCAAAAATATCAAATTTTTCCCGTTTCAGAAGATAAACGTGAATAAAAAAAAAAAAAAAACATAAGTCAAATTGGAGAAAGTTAAATTTTGTCAACTAGTGTTATTATTTATACAGACTTTTTATTTTAATCGACCAGACAGGTGTTATAATTTAATAATATATTTTCAATACGATATAATAAAATACTCGTTTGAATTAACTTTTTAATTATAATTGTTATATACGGTTTAACAACGCCTTAAATAATATTTTTAAAACAAATTAATATTTATTTAAATATTTCAAGCGTTTCTATTATTTCGAACAGGAGCGATTAAATTAATCGAATATTAAAACTTTTCATATAAAAACATTGACATTTTATAATTTTAAAAAAATTGATCTAGTTTAAAATAAATTTATTTAAATTACCAAGAACTAAATAAAAATCACATTTGAAATGATATGTTTAGTTTAAGTCATTAGTTAGAGTTTCAGATCTAGAAGTCATAAAATTATTAATAAATTGAAGTAAATGTATAACAATTAATTCGTTAATTTATTAACTAAAATCTTAGTTTTAATTTATGGCTCATGAATGTCTCATATATAATTTCCAAGTAATTTTTAAAGAATTAAACCATCAATTTTACATGTGTAAAGTAATAATTAAAATATTTATTTAAGTGCTTTCGCATTAGAACATATTAATTACAATTACATTAAATTTCTAAAGATTTTTATTTATTATAAAACAAACTTTATTTTTATCATATTGTGAAATTAGAGGGTAATTTACCCCCTTAAACAAGGGGTAATTTGACTAAAGTGACGCCTACAATAGACCTGAAGTTGCTAACATTAACCCAAACATGTATGTTAATGTTAAATACGAGTATTTACTACTTATGTTAAGGTTTTTGCTTGTCATAACATAGTTTACATAACCTTAACATTATTTTTGTATTTCTATATTTCATGTCTAATGTAAATGTGGATTAACATTATCACCAACTAATATGTTAATAAATAATGTTATGTGTAGACTACTCGTGTAAAAATATTTCTTCGACGTATCATACATTGCATGATTTAATGTCAAGTCTATCATCGTTTCATGTGTGGATTAAAGTTGTTTATGACTCCAATTTGTTTGGTACCAAAGGAATTTTAGTGCCTCCATGTCAAAAAAAAAACTAATTCACTATTTTTTTTTTTTTTTTTTATTTAGCGCAAGACCCTTATCGTCTCGTAACACTATCGAGTTTTGATCCGATATAGGTGATACTTTATAGAATTATAGTGACGATATTTTCGCACAAGCTACAATCCCATCAAATTGCCACAGATTACTCGCGACGAATAGCTGAATTACTTGGAGAAAATATTTCAACTCCCAACGACATCAGCGCTCTATGGCAACATATTGCCAGCTCAATGAAAACTGCCGCAAAAACTGTATTGGGGTTCCAGAACCCTCTTCCAAAAAACTCTTGGTATGACGAGGAGTGCCGCAATGCCACTGCGGCGAAAAATGCAGCCTATAGGACAACACTGCAGTCAGTAGTTACTCGTCGAACTTTAGAAAGATATAGAGAAAGAAAGAGGGAAGAGAAACGCCTATTCCGAAGAAAAAAGAGAGAAATGGAAAGACGTGTGTTCGAGGAGATTGAGTTATATAAGAGTCGTAATGAAGTGCGTAAATTTTATCAAAAAGTTAAACATCAGACGGATGGTTTTAGCAATTGTATTCTCTCCTGCAAAGACGACCAAGGAAACCTGGTAACGGATGCTGAAACCGTACTGAAACTGTGGAAGGAGCACTTTTTCAAATTGTTGGTATCAAATGAAAGCGACCAAGATGACACGCCTGAACAAATCAATGATGATGGCGTTCTATGTCCACCACCAAACCAAAATGAGATTAGAATCGCTATAAATCGACTAAAAAATAACAAAGCTGCGGGTGCCGATGGTCTTCCTGCTGAGCTTTTTAAGGCCAGAGGAGATGAGTTGATAAGGCTTATGTCCCAACTTATAGAAGCAATATGGTCAGAAGAATACATGCCAGACGATTGGAATCTTAGTGTCCTTTGTCCTGTGCACAAAAAAGGAGATAAAACTGTGTGTGCAAATTACAGAGGGATAAGTCTCCTCTCAATTGCATATAAGATTCTATCGACCATACTGTGGGAAAGGCTTAAGCCCAAAATTAACGAAATAATTGGGACGTACCAATGTGGCTTTAGACCAGGTAAATCAACCACTGACCAGATCTTTACTCTACGTCAGATCCTGGAGAAGACCCAAGAGAGACAAATTGACACGTATCATCTCTTTGTTGACTACAAAGTAGCTTTTGACAGCCCGATACGGAAGAAGGTGTTTGAAGCAATGTCTGAGTTCGGCATCCCCACGAAGCTAATAAAGTTATGCAGGATGACACTAACTAATACAATATCATCTGTTAAGATAGGTAAGAACCTATCAGAGTCTTTCATAACTAAACGGGGTTTCAGACAAGGTGATAGTCTATCATGTGATCTCTTCAAAATTGTGCTAGAGAAAATCTTACGTGATGCAGCAGTTAATACAAGTGGTATGTACAATCTTCAATAGAAAACATATGCTACTCGCGTATGCCGATGACATTGATATTATGGGGCGCACTTTACGCGAGGTAACTGCCGCCTTTTCCAATATCGAGAAGGAATCAAACAAAATGGGTTTAGCTGTAAATGAATCAAAAACAAAACTGATGGTTTCTTCAGGCAGACAGACCACTAGAATTGGATCACATGTGCCCGTAGAAAACTATAGTTTCGAAGTTGTAAAAGAATTTGTATACCTTGGTATCGCTGTGAACATCAACAACGATATAAGCTTTGAAATTAAACGTAGAATAATACTTGCCAATAGATGCTATTTTGGCCTAAGCAAACAGCTAAGAAATAAAGTCCTCTCCGTAAGAACTAAAATTACGCTCTATAAAACGCTTATACTACCCGTGTTACTATATGGTGCAGAATCATGGGTACTTGCACAGGCAGATGAAGCTATCCTTGGAGTGTTTGAGAGGAAAATCCTACGAAAAATATTTGGACCAGTCTGCGTCAACAATGAGTATCGACATCGAATGAATCATGAGCTGTATGAGTTATACGCTGACATAGACATAGTAAAACGCATTAAGCAACAACGGCTGCGCTGGCTAGGACATGTTGTGCGAATGGATGAAAATACTCCGGCAAGAAAAGTGTTTGATAATGATCCTGAGGGAACTCGTAGAAGAGGGCGCCCAAAACTTCGATGGAAAGACCAAGTAGAAGAAAATCTTTCAAAACTTGGCATAAGAAATTGGAGAATATGCGCACAAGATAGAAGCGCATGGAATTCTAAAATATGCTCGGCCTTTGACCTAAACAGGTTGTTACAATAGGCCATTTAAGTAAGTATTTTCGCACGTTAAATAAAGTCTGTTAAACTTTTCTCATTTCATTCAAAAGCTAATAAAATCTATTATAAAGTTAAAAAATATTTCAAAACCAATAACATTTTCACAATTTGAAATCACTCTATCCCGGAACTTAATATTTTATATTAAGTTCAATATTTCTTTCTGGGTATATTTCATATCAACAAATTTTAAACTTTAAAACATCGCTAAAAGTCATGGCCCTATGATTTTCTGCAAAATTCTCAAGACAATAATGGGAAATAAATATGGGGAAATAATAAAAACAAGAAACTTAAGAATTAAACAAAACCTATTGTAGTCTTTGTTATTTAGTCAGTTTTGTCATTTAAATTATTCTAAAAATTTTAAAGTATTAATAATTCATTCATTCATTGATGCTGTTAACAATAAATCTCATAACTTAAATTGATGACTATTTGTTTGCACGCATCTGATAATGTGAAAAGATTACCCTACAGCTACAGCAGATATAAAATAATGTTGAAACTATGTTAACTTCACATTAATTGTCATCTACAGTAGACATTTAATCTCTAATAGGTTCACTTATATTCATTCATAGATAAACATTAACAACCATATTTAATGTTAATTTAACATGGTCCTAACATATGTCCAAACAGAAAAATTTTCGATAGATAAATTTTTTTATAGAAAAATTTTCGATAGAAAAATTTCTCTATAAAAAAATGTTCGATAGAAAAATTTTTCTATAGAAAAATTTTCGATAGCAAAAATTTTTCTATAGAAAAATTTTCGATAGCAAAAATTTTTCTATAGAAAAATTTTCGATAGCAAAAATTTTTCTATAGAAAAATTTTCGATAGCAAAAATTTTTCTATAGAAAAATTTTCGATAGCAAAAATTTTTCTATAGAAAAATTTTCGATAGCAAAAATTTTTCTATAGAAAAATTTTCGATAGCAAAAATTTTTCTATAGAAAAATTTTCGATAGCAAAAATTTTTCTATAGAAAAATTTTCGATAGCAAAAATTTTTCTATAGAAAAATTTTCGATAGCAAAAATTTTTCTATAGAAAAATTTTCGATAGCAAAAATTTTTCTATAGAAAAATTTTCGATAGCAAAAATTTTTCTATAGAAAAATTTTCGATAGCAAAAATTTTTCTATAGAAAAATTTTCGATAGCAAAAATTTTTCTATAGAAAAATTTTCGATAGCAAAAATTTTTTTATAGAAAAATTTTCGATAGCAAAAATTTTTCTATAGAAAAATTTTCGATAGCAAAAATTTTTCTATAGAAAAATTTTCGATAGCAAAAATTTTTCTATAGAAAAATTTTCGATAGCAAAAATTTTTCTATAGAAAAATTTTCGATAGCAAAAATTTTTCTATAGAAAAATTTTCGATAGCAAAAATTTTTCTATAGAAAAATTTTCGATAGCAAAAATTTTTCTATAGAAAAATTTTCGATAGCAAAAATTTTTCTATAGAAAAATTTTCGATAGCAAAAATTTTTCTATAGAAAAATTTTCGATAGCAAAAATTTTTCTATAGAAAAATTTTCGATAGCAAAAATTTTTCTATAGAAAAATTTTCGATAGCAAAAATTTTTCTATAGAAAAATTTTCGATAGCAAAAATTTTTCTATAGAAAAATTTTCGATAGCAAAAATTTTTCTATAGAAAAATTTTCGATAGCAAAAATTTTTCTATAGAAAAATTTTCGATAGCAAAAATTTTTCTATAGAAAAATTTTCGATAGCAAAAATTTTTCTATAGAAAAATTTTCGATAGCAAAAATTTTTGTATAGAAAAATTTTCGATAGCAAAAATTTTTCTACAGAAAAATTTTCGATAGCAAAAATTTTTCTATAGAAAAATTTTCGATAAAAAATTTTTCTATAGAAAAATTTTCGATAGCAAAAATTTTCCTATAGAAAAATTTTCGATAGCAAAAATTTTTCTATAGAAAAATTTTCGATAGCACAAATTTTTCTATAGAAAAATTTTCGATAGCAAAAATTTTTCTATAGAAAAATTTTCGATAAAAAAATTTTTCTATAGAAAAATTTTCGATAAAAAA
Source organism: Stomorhina lunata (assembly GCA_933228675.1). NCBI lineage: Eukaryota > Metazoa > Arthropoda > Insecta > Diptera > Rhiniidae > Stomorhina > Stomorhina lunata. The sequence goes on along the minus strand of OW121742.1, from coordinate 8,018,310 downwards.
ATTTTTCTATAGAAAAATTTTCTATAAAAAAATTTTTCTAACGAAAATTGTCGATAAAATTTTTTTTTTATAGAGAAATTTTCGATAAAAAAAGTTTTCTATAGAAAAATGCTAGAAAAAAAAACTTTTCTATAGAAAAATTTTTCTAGAAATTTTCGATTTTCGATAGAAAAATTTCTGATAGAAAAATTTTCGATAGAAAAATTATTCTATAAAAAATTTTCGATCGAAAAATTTTTCTATAGAAAAATTTTCAATAAAAAAATTTTTCTATAGAAAAATTTTCGATAGAAAAATTTTTCTTTAGAAAAATTTTCGATAGAAAAATTTTTCTATAGAAAAATTTTTCTATAGAAAAATTTTCAATAAAAAAATTTTTCTATAGAAAAATTTTCGATAAAAAAATTTTTCTATAGAAAAATTTTCGATAAAAAAATTTTTCTATAGAAAAATTTTTTTATTGAAAATTTTTCTATAGAAAAATTTTTCTATAGAAAAATTTTCTAAAGAAAAATTTTTCTATCGAAAATTTTTCTATAGAAAAATTTTTTTATTGAAAATTTTTCTATAGAAAAATTTTTCGATCGAAAATTTTTTTATAGAATAATTTTTCTATCGAAAATTTTTCTATCAGAAATTTTTCTATCGAAAATCGAAAATTTCTAGAAAAATTTTTCTATAGAAAAGTTTTTTTTCTAGCATTTTTCTATAGAAAACTTTTTTTATCGAAAATTTCTCTATAAAAAAAAAAAATTTATCGACAATTTTTCTATAGAAAAATTTTTGACCGAAAAATTTTCTATCGAAAAATTTTCGTTAGAAAAATTTTTTTATAGAAAATTTTTCTATAGAAAAATTTTTTTATCGAAAATTTTTCTATAGAAAAATTTTTTTATCGAAAATTTTTCTATAGAAAAATTTTTGCTATCGAAAATTTTTCTATAGAAAAATTTGTGCTATCGAAAATTTTTCTATAGAAAAATTTTTGCTATCGAAAATTTTTCTATAGGAAAATTTTTGCTATCGAAAATTTTTCTATAGAAAAATTTTTGCTATCGAAAATTTTTCTATAGAAAAATTTTTGCTATCGAAAATTTTTCTATAGAAAAATTTTTGCTATCGAAAATTTTTCTATAGAAAAATTTTTGCTATCGAAAATTTTTCTATACAAAAATTTTTGCTATCGAAAATTTTTCTATAGAAAAATTTTTCCTATGGAAAATTTTTCTATAGAAAAATTTTTGCTATCGAAAATTTTTCTATAGAAAAATTTTTGCTATCGAAAATTTTTCTATAGAAAAATTTTTGCTATCGAAAATTTTTCTATAGAAAAATTTTTGCTATCGAAAATTTTTCTATAGAAAAATTTTTGCTATCGAAAATTTTTCTATAGAAAAATTTTTGCTATCGAAAATTTTTCTATAGAAAAATTTTTGCTATCGAAAATTTTTCTATAGAAAAATTTTTGCTATCGAAAATTTTTCTATAGAAAAATTTTTGCTATCGAAAATTTTTCTATAGAAAAATTTTTCTATAGAAAAATTTTTCTATAGAAAAATTTTTCTATAGAAAAATTTTTCTATCGAAAATTTTTCTAAAGAAAAATTTTTTTTTATAGAAAAATTTTCGATAGCAAAAATTTTTCTATAGAAAAATTTTTGCTATCGAAAATTTTTCTATAGAAAAATTTTTGCTATCGAAAATTTTTCTATAAAAAAAAATTTTTCTTTAGAAAAATTTTCGATAGAAAAATTTTTCTATAGAAAAATTTTTCTATAGAAAAATTTTTCTATAGAAAAATTTTCAATAAAAAAATTTTTCTATAGAAAAATTTTCGATAAAAAAATTTTTCTATAAAAAAATTTTTGATAAAAAAATTTTTCTATAGAAAAATTTTCGATAAAAAAATTTTTCTATAGAAAAATTTTCAATAAAAAATTTTTCTATAGAAAAATTTTCAATAAAAAATTTTTCTATAGAAAAATTTTCGATAGAAAAATTTTTCTTTAGAAAAATTTTCGATAGAAAAATTTTTCTTTAGAAAAATTTTCGATAGAAAAATTTTTCTATAGAAAAATTTTTTGTGCAAATGGATGAAAAGTGTTCGAAAATGATCCCGAGGAAACTCGTAGAGGAGGACGTCCGAAACTTCAATGGAAAGACGAAGAAAATCTATCCAAGCTTGGCCTACGAATTTGGAGAATATGCGCTCAAGATCGAAGCGCATGGAATTATAAAATATTCCTTGACTTATAACGTCCTATCACTTATTTCTGAGGAGTACAAAAATATGTAAATGTAAGCAAGGTAAATTTAAAAAGGTAACCCAAATGTTGTTGACACGGATAAATATTTTTTTGAATTTTTCGTTTTCTTTGATAAAGATTAAAGATACATTATAATTTTTTAACAATTTTCCATGAAAAAATCATAGATATAATTTCTTTTTTTTTTCGGAGTTAATTGTCCAGTTTTTTGTTAAGTGTGGACATGGTCGAATTAAAAATTTTTAAATATGATTTGCTTATAATCTTAAAAAAGGTGTAAAAATCTGACAGCTTATTTACATAAAAACAATATATATGTATAGTTCTCAAAGACCGGTTACTTCACGTGTTTAACACTTAACCATTCGAGCAGAACCATTAAATCTATACGCAGTTGATTTAATAGAGCAGTTCGATTGGACAAAAAGATTTGGAAAAATTACAATTATTTTGGGATTTCCGGCTAATTTTGATCAGCTTATAAAAAGTAATGACTCAAATTTAATCACATGGGGGGTTTCCATTAATAAAAAAATTATTACGATTATTCAATATTTTTCAATAAAAAATATTCAAAAGAATTTACATTAAGTCATAATCGATTGATAAATTTTCAACTTCATTCATTTGAAATACTACCATGATTGTATCATCTACATATGGCTAATAGTAAGATTGAATATTTTTGTTGTCTATATGTAAAACACCTTGATTTAGATGTAGAATTTTTTCTGTTACAAATTATTTGTCGAATGTTAACATGTGCGATTGTTTTTACGGGTAAAAACAAAATAACTTTGACACTTGTTTGGCACTTGTCTTGAAAACTTTAAAAATTTCGTTTATAGTATTTTTTTATTTTTTTTTTTTTTTTGGTTCAAATTCGACTTATTGTGTATCCACTTGTCTAGTATATATTGTCATTGATCGATAGAGGTATGGCAAATTGGACTTTTATGTACTTGATTTTTAAGCAAGTAGACAATAAATGATTTTTTACATTGATATTATTTGGAGGCTTTTTTTATTCTTGGTTGTTCTTTATTGTTTATTTGACCAACAAGTACAATATCATGGTAAATTTTGTTGAGTTAAGCTTAAAAAGTATTAAAATATTTAACAGATTAATTAAATTACAAAATTTAATTAAAAACATAGTTGAGCACCAACACCACCACCAATTTTGTACAAAACAAAAAAAAAACTTGAATATTTACTTGAAGCTAGTTTACACTTTATGTAAAATACATACAAATAATTTAACAGAAGAGATCATTTCATCTTTAACTTACATACAGACGTGATACATCAAACAACCTTCTTGTATTAGCCTTGAAAAAGGCCTCTTTTACATTGGACAGAGAAAGAGAACAAACATAATACACTGACAGATAAGTTAAGCAAGACCCCCACATGTAAAGGGTGTCAATGGTCGCAGGTGATAAGTTTATAAGCAGGAGTAGGCAGCATATACCACCAGTAGCCGATGATTTTTTTTAATTTTCGTAAATACCATTAATAAAACTCGTAAAAATGAGTATTAAAATTATTCAGTTGGAATTTGGATGTTAACAGAACTGGTTGGTGCCGCTTTGTTAACGAAAAGACAACAACAAAATAGGCAAGAAACAAAACAAAATCCAAATTATAGCAACAAAATACATGGTTCGAGAGAACAAAGAAATACAATCTCGAACATTTTTGCTACGACACTACATATTATTATTTTTGCAAACATTGGGAATATTTTCAAAACAGAAATAATTTCTAATTAATTAAACAATTTTAGATTTTTATATTTTCTTTTTAGATATTTTCAATCCAAACATTTTTTTATAGAAAAATTTTTAATAAAAATATTTTTCTTTGGAAAATTGTTCGGTAAATTATTAGATTTTATAAAACATTTTACGATAAAAATATTTTTTAAAAATTTTCAAATCTTCTATACAAAAATTGTTGATAAAAAAATTTTAATAAAAAAAATTTTCTATAGAAAAACTTTTGATAAAAAATTTTCTATAGAAAAATTTTTGATAAAAAATTTTTCTATAGAAAAATTTTTGATAAAAAAATTGTCTATGGAAAAATTTTCTATGAAAAAAATTTGCTATATAAAATTTTCTATAGAAAAATTTTTGATAAAAGAATTTTCTATAGAAAAATTGTTGATAAAAAAATTTTCTATAAAAAAATTTTGTATACAATTTTTTATGTATAGAAACACTTTTGATAAAAAAATTTTCTATAGAAAAATTCTTGCTAAAAAAAAATTTTCTATAAAAACATTTTTGATAAAAAAAATTTTCTATAGAAAAAATTTTGATAAAAAGTTTTCTATAGAAACATTTTCGATAAAAACATTTTCTATAGAAAAATTTTTGATAAAAAAAATTTTGTATACAATTTTCTATAAAACAATTTTTGATAAAAAAATTTTCTATAGAAAAATTTTTGATAAAAAAATTTTCTATAGAAACATTTTTTGATAAAAAAATTTTCTATAGAAAAATTTTTGATAAAAAAAATTTCTATACAATAAAAAATTTTCCTTAGAAAAATTTCTCATAAAAAAATTATCTATAGAAACATTTTCGATAAAAACATTTTCCATAGAAAAATTTTTGATAAAAAAATTTTGTATACAATTTTCTATAAAACAATTTTTGATCAAAAAAAATTTCCATAAAAAAATTTTTGATAAAAAAATTTTTTATAGAAAAAAATTTGATAAAAAAAAAACTTTTTATAGAAAAAATTTTGATAAAAAAATTTTCTATAGAAAAATATTGATAAAAAAAATTTTCCATAAAAAAATTTTTGATAAAAAAAGTTTTCTATAGAAACATTTTTAATAAAAAAAATTTTCTATAGAAACATTTTTGATAAAAAAAATTGTCCATAGAAACATTTTTGATAAAAAAAATTTTCTATAGAAAAATTTTTGATAAAAAAATTTTCTATAGAAAAATTTTTGATAAAAAAATTTTCTATAGAAAAATTTTTCATAAAAAAAATTTTCTATAGAAAAAATTTTGATAAAAAAATTTTGCATACAATTTTCTATAAAACAATTTTTGATAAAAAAAAATTTCCATAAAAAAATTTTTGATAAAAAAATTTTCTATAGAAAAAAATTTGATAAAAAAAACTTTTTATAGAAAAAATTTTGATAAAAAAATTTTCTATAGAAAAATATTGATAAAAAAAATTTTCAATAAAAAAATTTTTGATAAAAAAAGTTTTCTATAGAAAAATTTTTAATAAAAAAATTTTCTATAGAAACATTTTTGATAAAAAAAATTGTCCATAGAAACATTTTTGATAAAAAAAATTTTCTATAGAAAAATTTTTGATAAAAAAATTTTCTATAGAAAAATTTTTGATAAAAAAATTTTCTATAGAAAAATTTTTCATAAAAAAAATTTTCTATAGAAAAAATTTTGATAAAAAAATTTTGCATACAATTTTCTATAAAACAATTTTTGATAAAAAAAAAATTTCCATAAAAAAATTTTTGATAAAAAAATTTTCTATAGAAAAAAATTTGATAAAAAAAACTTTTTATAGAAAAAATTTTGATAAAAAAATTTTCTATAGAAAAATATTGATAAAAAAAATTTTCCATAAAAAAATTTTTGATAAAAAAAGTTTTCTATAGAAAAATTTTTAATAAAAAAATTTTCTATAGAAACATTTTTGATAAAAAAAATTGTCCATAGAAACAGTTAATTAAAGACAATGGGACTCAAATTTTGTATTGGCCCACCCGATCGCCCGACTTGAAACCAATTGAAAATCTTTTTGGGATACTCAAAAGAAAGGTAGCTGGAAAAAGGTTCAAAAATAAAAGTGAGTTTTTCAAGAATTGAAATTAGAGTGGGAAAAAATTCCAAACAATACGATAACAAACATTATTGTATCTATGCCCCATAGATGTGCGGATGCTATCGAAAACAAAGGTTCACACACGAAGTGCTTCTGCCCTATCGTACAGAAGTGAGTTGGGTTAAGTTCCTTGGGGTTTTTCCATAACACATTTTTTTCCAGTTTCAATTTGCATCGCAACAAAATGTTTACGAAAAATATTTTCTTAAAACCATCAATAAATCTGATGCTAAATCTAATGTTAATCTTTATTGGCCAAGAATACTTTATTTCCAAAAAACTGATAAATAAATGTTTGCTAGAGACTTAAGATTTCACTTTTCAAATTAAATAAAAATAAACAAAAACAAGTAAGAAAGTGCTATAGTCGGTCAAGACCGACCATACGATACCCTTGACCACTAAGGTGAAAGGTGTTCTTTTTCGTTTATAAAGACAAATATTTGCTAAATTTTGCCATCATACAAAAATTTTGTCAAAACTTATATATTTAACCTGTTTACGTCATTTGGACTTATATGAGAGCTATGGTCAAATGTGGACCGATTTTCTCGAAATTTAACAGTTTTTACAAGAATTATGTATGCAAAAAATAAACTCAAAATTATCATTATCTTCAGATTTACGAGCTTTTTTGTGATTTTTGTCTCATTTAGTGCGTTTGATGTGATTTTAGTTTACATGTGCAATATTTGTTTTAAATTTCATGAAAAAATATTGATATTTGTGGCCAATATATCAATTCCGGGAAGTGGAACTTATGGGGGGTACCATAAATAATGGTTCGATTTTGACGAATTTCAATAGCCATGGTCCCATTATCAAAAAAATTATCTGTGCCAAATTTCATCAAATTATTTTTAGAATTGCGACCTGTAGTTTGAATACAAGGTTTACATGGGGGTCCAGCCAGCCAACCGTCCAGCCGGACATCGCTAAATCGACTCAGAAAGTGATTCTAAGCCTATTGGTATACTAAAAGGTGATGTATGCGTTACATACATGAGCACAATCTTATAATACCCTCTTCACCTATGGTGGTGAAGGGTATAATTAAAGAATATTTAATAAACCCTGATAAAATTATGTTATATAAATTAAATCTCTTTTCTAAAAACATCCCAAATGTTCGAAATCAAAAACTATGACAGTCAATTTTAGAACTATTCCAGAACTACTAGTAACTTAGAGTGACCAGATCCGTAATCAATGTTTGTTCTGTGAAATGTAAAGTTTAGAACAAATTATAGATCGACCCAATATATCTCTGTTTCGAATTTTTAAGTTTTACAGTCTATCTTTAATTATTAGCTCTAAAAATTTTCCTGTGTTATTTATTTAAAAAATAAAATTTATTTAAATTATTCTTAAAGCCTGATAACTAAACCCCTAATATATAGTTAAAAACAATATTTATGATATCGCTTCAAACAAATAAACAAAAAAATAAATAAATTTAAAATTTTACTTTCTTGAGGAGAATGTTTATGGCATGATAAAAATTTAGCCAGTAAAAAAATTTTAACAAAATTTTAAATTTAAGGTAAATATTATTAGAAATAAGCGTAAAAAATACTTCCATTAACATACATTGCCTATAAGTTACAGATTCCAATGCTGAGACCAGTTACGGTATTTTACATACAAATGTTGAAAGTCATATGTTATTATAACCAACCACGTTAGCTCATCAGCTGCTGGCATGGATTAACCTTGTTAATTTGCCCTTGCAAATGTTAAGTGCATATACATAAACATTTATGGGTACATACATTATACGTATAATAATCTTCATAATTCTGCAATTTATATTTATTTTTAATAATTTCTCTTTATCTTAATAAACAATTTCATATTTCAAAAATTAAAGTCTTAAATAAAATGTTCCGCCATAAATCCCTCTAATCATTATGTCACTTCAAAAGATAAAAGAAAAAGAATTATACTACCACCACAGAATTATATACCACCAAAGAAGGTAAATAGAAGAAATCTTAAGAACATGATGTGACAAGAGAATTTATAAACTATATTTACACATATCTTAGCACTTTCAATTTAATAACACTAGTCAACAAAACTCAACTTTTTGTGTTACATTTTATCGCCACTTTTATACCCTTCACCACCATATTTGGAAAGGATATTATAAGTTTGTGCTGATGTATGTAACGCATAGAAATATTTATCTTAGACCCACCTTTTAGTGTATCAATCGACTTAGAATCGCTCCCAGTGTCGATTTAACGATGTCAGTCCGTCCGTCCGTCTGGCTGGACCCCCATGTAAACCATGTAATCAAAGTACAGGTCGCAATTCTAAAGATATTTTGATGAAATTTGACAAAGATCATTTATTTCGTAGTGGGACCATGACTTTTGAAATTCGTCAGAATCGCTCCATTATTTATGGTACATCCCATAGGTCCCACTTCCCGGAATTGATATTTTGGGCACAAATATCAATATTTTTTTTTTCATGAAATTTAAAACAAATACTGCTTATGTAAACCAAAATGACTGTACCAAATTTCGTTGAAATCGGTCCACATTTGACCATAGCAGCCATACAAACTCTTCTGTCAAAAAGCACTAAATGAGACAAAAATCTCTAAAAACGCTCATAAATCTGAAGATACATAAGAATTTTGAGTTTATTTTTGTATACATAATTTCTGTAAAAACTGTAATCAATTTGCCAAATTTCGATATAATCGGTTCACATTTGACCCTAGCTCTCATATAAAATTTTTTGAATAGAAAAAAATTTCAATATAAAATTTTTTGTCTAGAAAAATTTTCTACATAAAATTTTTTTGTATACAAACATTTTCCATACCATCTATATTTTTGTTTAGAAAAATTTCGAACATAAAATTTTCAACATAACATAAAATAATCAACCATCGAAACGCGTCGAGAAAAGGTTTCCCCACCAACATTTTTTGGTTTTATCAAAAAAACTATTTATTACAATAATAAATAATTGTAATAAATTGGGATCTTAGTGCAATACACTACAGTAAAACTTTTCAGTTAAATGTCCCAAAATTTTTGATAAACCTTTTTAATAAAATTTTTTTGTATAAAAAAATTCTCCATTAAAATTTTTAATATAAAAAAATTTTCAATATAAGATTTTTTGTATAGTAGAATTTTTACTATAACATTTTTTGTATAGAAAGGTATAATATACAAAAAAATATAGAGAAATTTTCAATATGATTTTTTTCTTTTAGAAAAATGTTTTATATAAAATTTGTTCTATAGAAAAATAACTTGTGCTGTAGAAATATTTTCAATCAACATTTCTTTAATATTCGTCTATATGTGACAATTCCGATTTTTTGGCGATTTCTGAAAATTTACTGCCGATAATACCGATTTTTTTTTTTTGGAAAAATATGCCGATTTTTCACGAAAAACTTCTGGCAGCCCTGGAGCTAGGGTCAAAAGTGGAGTGATTTTCTCGAATTTGATTACAATTTTTAAAAAAGTTTTTTTGTGCAATAATCATACATAAAATTGTTAATATCTTAAAATTAAAGAAAGTTTTCGTGAAACCAACGCGTTTAACCTTCATCTGCTCTTTGCGTAGAAAACTACGCAAACGCTACACAATTTCTCTGTTTTTTTCAGAAGTGCTAGCTTTAAGTTAACAAAATTTATTGACTTTGTAAGTAACATGATTTTGCATAATTTAAGGTATTTTTTGCTCCGAAATTTTGTTTTTTATGGACTGGATCAAAAAAGTTACGTTGTCTACCCTTACGTAGTTTACTAAGCATATGGGAAAAAAATACGTTTTTTATGGGAATTTTTGATGTCATGGTTCTTTTTTTGTCAATCATTGTGGAAAAAAACACATGGAAAAGTTATTTTTGATTATTATTTTTACACCATTTACAAGAAAAAATTAAAAAAAGATGAAGAAGAATTAGTGCCAGAATCTTCATAATCTAGTAAAGTGATACATCTGTTAGTTATATAAAAGGTGCTAGCTACCTTTTTACCCTTCAAACCTTCTAAATATTAGGTTTACGACTTTACTTCTGTCGTTTTTTCCGAAATTCGAGGCTTTATTATAGGGTGCTGTCCATAGCTGACCACTACTATTTCCCACCTTTCGGCCAGCGTGCTATTGAGTATAAGCTTATGCTAACAAAATCAGTACCAACGTATTGTTTTGAACTAAGTTCATGACAATGGGTAATGGTTTTTTCTCATATAGTCTTTCTCGGTGGAAACCTAATTTAAGACTTCGAAATGCAAAAAAAAAGCTTTTTCGTCTACCAAATAAATATAAATTACCTTTTTCTAACTGTTTCCTCGCAGAGTTTTTAAAATTTTGTACCAAAAACTATAAATAATATAGCATGCGTAGAAAACTACGCAAAGGTAGACAACGTAATTTTTTTTAGGAGCAGATAAAGGTTAAGAAATGTCATGCCAACTGTAGATGCCACTAAGTAACATTAATGTTAGTAGTGTTAAGATTTATGTTCAAAGTAACATAGCTAACATAGTCTTAACATCATGCCTTAACAAAATAAATGTGAAGCAAAATAAATGTTAGCAAAACAAAGTGTGATAAACAAAACTCTAAAGAAAATAAATTTAAAAGATAAAAAATTTAGTTTTATTCATCATATGACCAGTTATTAATATCTTTCGATTTTTTGCTGTTTTTAAAAAATAACAGATTTTGCACAAAAATTTCCTGGCAGCTCTGACTGTGATTTAAAAATTTCCTATGAACATATCGTTGCGAGAATTAGAGAACACTGTAACTGACAAAAAACGAAAATACGTTTTTTTGCATATTTTTTTTTTATCAGAAAAGAATAATGCGTCGATTGGCCCCGATCCCCTATATCTATGATGAAAAATTCACTTGCGCCGTCTGCCTTTTGAAAAATACCAGTGTCTTCTTTATCGTAAGCCTAACAAAAACTATTATTTTTTATATTTGTTGCTTACGACACTTTGGGTCAGCAAAATTGTTTAAACTAACACTTACGCCATTCTTTGAGTTTGTGATTCATTTTAAAGTTACTACAAATAAATATCACTTATTTTAAAAATTATTCAAGATAACAATATTTGTCATGCATACCAGTGGACAGTATGCATTCAATTAAAGAACGAGCGGTTAAAAATACAACTGTGTGGGCCCCTTCTCAGTGGCCAACTATCATGGAAATGACTGGGAATAAACCCGATTTCCTCCCAAAAATACTTACTTAAATCTCTTATATTTACAACCCAATAGCCAAAGGCCAAGCCTATTTTAGAATTCCATGCGCAGTAATCTTGTACGCATATTCTCCAATTTCGTAGGCTAAGCTTTGAAACATTTTTCTCTATTTAGTCTTTCCATCGAAGTTTCGGTCGTAAAAAAAATTTCTACCAATTTTGCTTGAAATAAGTCGACTCCTTGGGGTACCTGTCTTGGACCCCCATGTTTTACCTATTTTTCTTCTTAATGTGCAATCCGCAATTCTCAACGGAATTTGATGAAGTTCGTCACACGTCTATTAATTGATCTAAAAAAGAGGTCTACTAATTTTGATTGAAATCAGTTGAATCCTTGGGTACCTGGGTACCTATTTATAACAATTCTCAACAGAACTTGAAAAAAATCGGAAGAGTTGTACTAATTTTGGTTGAGATCCCTTGACTTTTTGAGGCACCTGCCTTGAATCTCCATTTTTCACTTATTTTTGTTCTCAATGTATAAGCCGGAATTTTCAACAAAATTTGATGAAATTCGGCAGTTTATCCGACAAATAGCTCTACTAATTTTGATTGAAATCCGTCGACTCCTGCTTTAGACCTACACCTAAATGTAGTTTGATTGAAAAGTTAAGTCTTACTTAAATATTAAATTTACGTGACTTTTAAAAAAAAAAAATTGAACTTTGTTTTAAGATCGGTAATTTTCGGTGAATTTTTTTCGATCAATCTAAAGAAGAGACTTTCGCCTTTCACATGGTCATGATAGGAGCACCGAACAAAAGCGAGCCAACTTAATTTTTGTCCAAAGAAAAACGAAAACACTAAATTTTGTGGAGCTTTTCCTGATTTCCTGATATCTCTTAAACTATATACGAGATTAAGTTATTTTCTTCTGCAGACTAATACTATTTAAATCGACATCAAGATTAAAAGTGTAAAACTATATTCGATGCATAAACCAATGTTTGATGAAAAATTTCATCACTTTTCGTTTTAGAATATTAAGCATATTTCAATATATTTTTTATAACGCAAAATATAACTTTTTCTTGAAAACAATTATTGATCCTTAATATCTAGACTCTTGTCTATAGAACTGCATTTTTAGATTTTTGAAAAGCGGTGGGCAAAAAATGTTTTTTTTTACAGCAGATATACTATATTAACTCACTATATTAACGGGTGTTAACGTAGTTCCCCGGGTGATGCCACGAGGAGGTCAGTGTCCACAGTTGAAATAAAGGATAACCAAGATAAGTCTGCCAAAAATACAATATTTAAAAAGTCTTGAAAAAAATAAAGTTTTTGGCTCTGGTGAACATTTAATGTTTCGTCAGTTACAGCGTTCTTTAATTTTTGCGTCGATATATAGCATACCTATGTTTTAGTATGAAACACTCCTTAAGCTTACTTTTATTTGCTAGAAGTACTATACTCTGATCTTGTCACATACCTAGGCATTTAATTGAATATATGCCTTACCGACGTGTTGTGAAATTCCAAGAGGCTTTTAATTAAATTAAATTACATCATATACCGAAAAAAAAACACTAAACTTTCTGGCACTATTATTACCTATATTTTTTATTTTTATTTTTAGCCAACATTATTTGAAAAATGTATTTATTATTCAGTTAACAGTTTTTAAAATAGTATAAAAACCTTTTCAACAATTCTTTATAACACTTACATTCCTTTTGCAAGTTGAATAACTTGTATCAGAATAAAAACTTTTATTATATTCCACATTTCTTATTAATTTAATATTTGATCCTTTTTCTTTAACACGCCAACTTACGAACAACAAAAAGCACAAAAACGAATAAAAAGCTTTGCGTGTTAACAACTACGATCGATCGACAAAACAAAAAAAAAACTACCGTAATCACAACCGATTTGTTTGAATTTCACTCGAGAACCTAGTGTTTGAGATTTACCTAAGAACGCTTTTATATCCTCGGCTACAAATGACGGTTAAAAATCAGCCGAAAAAACAAGTTAATACACTGGCAACAAGTTGGCAAGTAAGCATCATTCTTACACTCACACTCACTCACACATATTCTCTCCAAACAAACCAACAAACACTCGCACACAACAAAAACAATTGGCGAAAAAATGTAAACAAACCTAGAAGTTTTTGTTGTTTTCTTTTGCTGGTTGAGAGTTTTTCTTAATTTTGCTGTTGTTGTTGTTAAAAAGTGAACCTAAAAATCAAAACAAACTTGAAAATTTGTATTTATTAAAAATGAAAATTTGAATATTTTTGTTACGAATTACCAGCCAAACAACAAACGAAGATTAAATTCTTAAAAGAGAGAACTCTAAAGAGCTAGTGCAGAATTGATCAATTTATCCATTTATTATTATTATTGTTATTATTATTATGTATTTGGTTTAATGCTAATGAGTAAATACATTTTAATTACTCATTAACAAAAGTGGTATTTTGAAGAATATTGATAACGAACGAGTATGACGTTTTCTATTAAATTATTAATTAGAATTCTTGTTTAAATATAGGATGTACTTACATGAAAGTACGTCTGTCTGTACGTAATAAATTTACTGCTAACTTGGTTTTTATACCCTTCACCACCATAGGTGGAAAGGGTATTATAAGTTTGTGCTGATGTTTGTAACGCATAGAAATATTTGTCTTAGACCCACCTTTTAGTATACCAATAGACTTAGAATCACTTTCTGAGTCGATTTAGCGATGTCCGTCCGTCTGGCTGGCTGGCTGGACCCCCATGTAAACCTTGTAATCAAACTACAGGTCGCAATTCTAAAGATAATTTGATGAAATTTGGCACAGATAATTTTTTTGATAATGGGACCATGGCTATTGAAATTGGTCAAAATCGGTCCATTATTTATGGTACCTCCCATAGGTCCCACTTCCCGGAATTGCTACAAATATCAATATTTTTTCATGAAATTTAAAACAGATACTGCTTATGTAAACTTAAATCACTGTACCAAATTTCGGTCCACATTTAACCATAGCTCCCATACAAACTCTTCTTCAAAAACGCACTAAATGAGACAAAAAATCACTAAAACGCTCGTAAATCTAAAGACAACTGTAATCAATTTGCCAAATTTCGAGATAATCGGTCCACATTTGACCCTAGCTCTCATATAAGTCCAAATGACGGAAACAGGTTGAATATACACGTTTTGAGAAAATGTTTGTATGATGGCAAAATTTAGCAAATATTTGTCTTTATACAGGAAAAATAACACCTTTGACCTCAGTGGTGAAGGGTATCGTATGGTCGGCTTGACCGACTATAGCGCTTTCTTACTTGTTTTTTTAATATAGAACTAATGTATCACAGACATAAGATTCATTAAATATCTTTATACCCTTCACCACCATAGGTAGAAAGGGTATATTCGGTTTCTACTGATGTTTGCAACGCATAGAAATATTGGTCTGAGAACCACCTTAAAAGTATACCAATCGACATGATCGATATCATCTAAGCTTGTGATAACTTTAAAGATAATTTAATGAAATTTGGCACAGATACTTTTTTGTCTAAGAATGATTTCTATACTCTTTGGGTAAAATCGGATTACTATTTCGGCTATTAATCCTTGTTTTTATCGTTCTTATGGGAGAACTTGCGGCACATGTTAGCTCACTACATTAACGGGTGTTAACGTAGTTCGATGGATGATACCACGAGGAGGCCAGTAACCACAGTTGAGATGAAGGTTCATCAATATATGCAAGTCTGAGACTACCAAGTAAACATCAAAAAGAACCGTTGCTTGGTATTCAACACAGAAAACCGTATTGGCGCGGTCGCGGCTAGCCGATTTTATTTTGCAAAGCTTGGCCTGCGAAATTGGAGAATATATCGGCGCCCTTAGATTAAAATGATCGCAAGCGAGAGGAAAAATATTGATCGTTAGCGACAAAAAATCTTAATTAAACAAAAACGGGGAATGTTTTGGTGTATAATAGTTTTGTTCTTTGTTAGTTTGCTACTTTCGGCAAACTAATTAAATTTTTCCAAAATGGTTTAGAGTTATGGTGCAAAGTATTGTATGTGAAGTTTTTTTTGTTTTACTTCAATACTTTTTAAGCTACTGGGCGGATTGTGGGGCAATATGCAGAAATCGACCAATGGATAGTTAGAGTTTTAGACCAATTTTTTAAAAACATGCATGTTTTTAGCACAGTGGCCTCTGCACTTAGCCAAAGTTGAGCACCATTGTATGTAAAACCTATTGGTCCGTATAACTTTCGTAAATATAAACCTATCAAAAAGATTTTTACTCATTCGAAAACTACTTAAGAAAGAAAGAAAAGTATGCTTACAGTACAGTAATAGTTCAAGAGATATTTAACGCAATATCGCTTACGATTATTTAAATCTAAGGGCTCGATATGTAAGCACAAGATCGAAGCACATGAAATGACATAAATACAAATGTACATATGTACTTAAACCATTACTGTAGTTGCTGGCTGTCAATGTCATCCTTAGAAGACTTGACCAGCTGGGGAGAAAGACCATAGCCAGGCAAATTCCTAGATACAATCAGCGATATTATGAAATCGGCTCTAGTAATCTTTCCTCCTGGGCCAGTAATAAAGGACTGGGATTAAATCCTGACAAAACGCAGTTAGTCCTCTCTTCACCGGAAGGTACAAGGTTTCAAACTACCTGAGCTGAATGGTGTAGAGTTAATACTGTCGTCTGAAGCAAAATTTTTAGGGATTATCTTAGACAGTAAGTTATCTTTTAAGAAAAATGGGGCTTAAGACCAATAGTTGTGTATTGGATATATACAACGTTGTGCAAGTATTGGTATAACTGGTGCTCTTAAAAGCACACCTCAAGCCGCCCTAGACATCATGTTGTCACTGTACCCCCTTGATATTTTCATAAAGGGTATGGCAACCAGAAGACTAGTAAGTCTGCATAAGTCGGGTATACTTAGATATAAGCATGCGGGACACACCAGTATACCTTGGGCTTGGAGTCAGGCCTACCTCGATCTGACTATTTAGTTAAGGAGTTTTCCTGATGGAACAAAACATTAGGAAATCTTTAAGACTTGCGGACTTCCAGGCGGAGATATTTGACATATGGAAGGCTACGGAACTCATCCCGGGTACTTTAGCTGAAAATAGTGAGGTGACTATATATATCGATAGTTATGTGGCCTAAACCGGACATTAGTGGAACGAAAATTCTACTAGGTCTGAATAGCTTGAGAAGCTTGATGTATAGGGTTCTTAACGGGATATTGTGCCTTAAATTGCAGGTTAAATAGGTGGGATGGTAGCATTTCGGACCTCTGAAGAACACATTCTCCGTCACTGGACTCAGATGGCCTCTTCTTCATCTATATTTTTATTTTCTTCCTCTTTCTTCAATCTCTTCTTTTCAAGTCTTTGGTGAGGGATCACAATGGACCCCTTGGGTCTCCGAGTGAAGGTGTCGCTTCGACATCACCTTTATAACCTAACCTACGTACACATATTGCCCGTATTTTACCTTAGTAGTTAAGGGTATCAATTAGTCGGGCTTTACCGACTATAGCTTTTTCTTGTCTTATTTTATAATTTGTATTAATTTTATATGATGATTATTTATAATTATTATTACAAATATTTTAACAATTTTGATTAGATTGCACAGTGGAACCCAAAGCATACAGTTCAAAGTTACTCTACATCTACTTTAGGCATAAATAACTGTTAATACGAGAAAAAGTCTATAGCCGTGTTATGTTCGTTAAACCCTACTGTTTTGACTCTGGAGTACTGTAGTGAATGCACGATTACGAAATTATAAAAAAAAACGCCCATATTACTGCAGAGCAACGCCAAACATTCAAGCGAAACTGTCATCATTCTGCCATTATCAGCCGGTATACCCGTTACTACCTTGGACAAAGGACAGTAGGGTGTCTAACTGTATTGACTGAACAATAACATGTGTTCTAAAGAAAAACCATAAATCTTTACGGAACATGGGTTATCGTAAAATCAACCACTGTGCAATGTCATCAGAATTTTTTGTGTTTAAATGCAATTGATTTGTTAGATGTCATAAAATTTACTGGAAGAAAAAGTGAATAATTAAGTACTTATTAATTTTATATTATTGTGATGATTAAATACTTTTTTATAATTTGCTACACATTTTTGATTTATTAAAAAAAGTTTTAGAAAACTACTAAATGCTGGAATTACCACAAAGCACTTTCCTAATAAAATGGATTATGTAAATTATAAAAGGGGGATTTTAAAATAAATTTTGTTATTATTAATAAAACAAGTTAATAAAACTATTGTCAATTAAAATTAATAAAACCTAAATTCTACAAAATAATATAGAGGGGAATAGTGATTTGAAATCATTAATATAAATAAGTACAAAAATTAAAATTTATTTCATATGGATTTAAGCAGAATTTTTAAAAATACTCATTTGTTTTTAAAAGAAACGTAAAAATTACCAAAAATTTCGTTTGTTTTCCAATATTCTGTAATTGATTAAATATTATATTTATATATCTGTAATATAAGAGCTCTTCTGTTAAAAATTGATGTTATATTTACATTCTCATTATGTTAAATTTAAAAATACCTAATAATTAACGGCTTATTTACAGCATTGCCAATATACATAAACAAATTACTTACAGAGTTGTATTTGAAGCAACAAGTGAAAGTACGATATTGAGCAACGGTTATTTTCTTCTCTTTTTTACTTTTTGTTTTGGTCTTGAATTCTTTTGACGCACGTGTAATACTTGAAGTATACTTTTTTAATTTAGGTTTTGCATTAAAAATATGGAATTATTTACAATAAATCGGTAATATTCTAAAAAAAATGATCTGTTACATAAAAAAGTAATATAAAATAAAACAATTTTATAGCTACAACGATCAGGATTTAAATGACAAAGGTGGCAATGAAGATGAAATCTTACAAAATCTTTTAAAGAAAGTGGAAAAGCGTAAACGCAAACAAATAAAATCTAAGGAATTTAATAATGAGCAGGAATCTAACACATCTCCAGCCAAACAAATAAAGGAAAATGAAAGCTTGACAACGCCTGAAATCGAAGAAGAGGATAAGGAAATAGATCCCATAAATGAAGGTATAGAGCAAGAGATTGATAAACATCAAGCAGCTGATGGCGGTAGTGGTTTTACGGTATTGGGGGACGAAAATGACTTAAGAAAAAAGCAAAGTGTTGATGTTGTCTTACCTTCATGGCTGGCTCATCCCACCATTGTGTCCACAAGTATTGCAAAGAATGCCGAAGAGGATGAAAGCGAAAGTATTACACAAATGTCTTATTTGGCTCCTCACATTCGAGGTGCCTTAAAGGAAATGAATATAACTCGTCTATTCCCCGTACAACTGGCTGTAGTACCGTGGATTATGGAATCGCATTCGAAACCTAATCCTTTTAGGCCCCGAGATATTTGTGTTTCTGCTCCCACAGGCAGTGGTAAAACTTTAGCATTTGCCATTCCCGTAGTTCAACTGTTGTCTCAGCGTGTAGAACGCAAAATTCGTGCCTTGGTCATACTGCCAGTGGCAGAATTAGCCCATCAAGTTTTTCGGGTGTTTAAAAAGTTATGTGACAAAACCGATTTAACGGTTTGCCTACTCTCTACTCAAGTTCCATTCCATATAGAACAAGAGAAACTAGTGGAAAATTATAAAGGAAACTACTATTCAAAAGTGGATATTATAGTGACCACACCTGGTCGTTTGGTAGATCATTTGCACGCCACCAAAGGATTTTGTTTAAAGAATTTAAAGTTTTTGGTAATAGATGAAGCTGATCGCATCATGGATGCTGTCTTTCAAAATTGGCTTTATCATCTAGATGCTCATGTGCGTACCACATCGGATCAGTTGTTATCTGGCAGAGCTGCTCCTTTGTGTTATAATGAACTAGAACTATCAAGTGATTGTCAGCCTCATAAATTGCTGTTCTCTGCTACCCTCTCACAAGATCCAGAGAAATTACAAAGTCTGCGACTATTTCAGCCAAAACTTTTCACTTCTGTTTTGGATAGTTTAAAGGAATTGCAAGAAAAGTACGCAAATGCTCAGTTGGAAGGTGTGAATAGTATGGCTCGTGGCGAGTTTATTGGCAAATATACCACACCAGCAGAATTAACAGAGAAATACTGTATTACCGAGGGTCGTCTGAAACCCCTAACTCTGTTTTCATTGATAAAACAATATCAATGGAATAAATTCTTATGTTTCACCAATAGTGTGGAGTCATCTGGAAGGTTTGTCATTTAGTTCGAAACACAGAATATAAACTTTAAAAATATCTCTTTTCAGATTGGCATTTGTCTTAAAGGAACTTTTCAAGAAAGAATTAATTATTGAAGAACTATCAGCCTCTATTAATGTAAAAGAAAGATCAAATATTTTAAGCTCCTTTTCTAGAGGAAAAATTAATGGGTAAGTTTAATGGTTTCAAAATTTAATTTATAAATAACAATTCTATTTTTTTACTTCATTAAAAAAAGTGTCGTCTGTTCCGATGCTTTGGCTCGTGGTATTGACATTCCAGATGTAGACATTGTAATATCCTATGATCCACCCAGACACATTAAAACCTATATACATCGTATTGGTCGTACGGCACGTGCTGGACGTTTAGGTACCGCCATAACCTTATTAACACAAAAGGAACAACAAACATTTGATGTAAGTTATATTAACGTAATACTTTTAAGAAACTAATTCAAAATTTTTAAAACATTTTCAGAAAACACTAGCTGAAGTTGGCAAAGTAATTACAGCCGAATTACCGGCCTCTACATCGGCGGAAGAAACATATGCCCAAGAATATTCATTGGCTTTGAGGGCTCTGCGTGAAAAGGTTACTAAAGATAAACGTGTTAAATTGCTGCAAAAGGAACGCGCCAAAGAGAAGTCTCTAATGCACAAAGATACTTCTAAGATGACGTTAATGGAAAAACTTCAAGTTCAGGCTAGCGCACAAGTTCATGAGAAAACTGAAACCAAAGCCACTTTAAGTGCAAAAAAGAATCCCAGCAAAAAGTTTAAACCGAAGAAACAAAAACAGAAAAAACAAAAATAAAGTGTTTTTTTAAATTATTAAAATTTCTGTGATTTTTAAAATAGGGGGGGGGGGGGGTTACTGTGTATCTCGATTCGAAAACAAAACTGTTCGAATTTGTATGCTTGTATTTCGAAAATATTTTCTTTCGAATCGAAATATGCAGTTTTTCAATGGTAATAGTATCGTAATAGAATATGACAAATTATTCAGAATTTATAAATGCATCATCTTGTTTCGGAATTTCTTCCATTATTGATTTTATTTTCCATGTCACAGATATTATTTGCAAAGATAGAGTTACTGAAACAAAGATAGAGTTACTGATTTCAATCGAAAAAATCGTGTTTTGTACTGATTTTGGACATTAAAAAATTTTCGGAATCTATAGAACCGGAATTTGTAACATGCCTGTATATTTACTTTTTTAGAGGAGGTGGTCTATCTACGATTTGAAATTGTTTCTGTGTTCTTAAATTCCTTTTTAACAAAACGAAACATGTAGACAATCTGTGCTGTCTCAAAAAAGGTAAAATTATTGGTAATATCGCAAAAGTGGAAGAATTCTGATATTTCCGAGTGACTGCCATAGAAACGAAGCACAAGAACGGTAGTCTTGGATAATATTGCCTCGTTCGTCAGCAACATAAATATGAAAATTGACTTCTCCATATTTTCGAATCGAGATACGCATTACCTGTTCTAGTTTATCACATTTTTATACCCCTCACCATCATACGCTGATGTATGTAACGCATAGAAATATTGGCCTGAAACCCACCTTTCAGTATACCAATCGACTTAGAATCACTTCCTGAGTTGTTTTAAAGATAATTTGATGAAATTTGGCACAGGCTCATATTTTGGTCCAGGGACGATACCTATACCCCTATTTCCATAGAGATGCCTTCCCGGAATAGAGTTTTTGGTCCTTTACAGCCACAAATTCAGTTGTATTTTAATAATATTCAGCACAAATATTGCTTATAATAATCTTTACCAGTGTAGGAATCGGCCTATATTTGACCATACCTCCCAAACAAGACACATTCTCAAAAGGCTCTTATGCACACAAAAAAGCACAAATATTTATAACTCTAAAGATAAATGCATTTGTTTACTAAAACTTTGTACAGATAAATATTTTGTAAATATGAACCAATAACCAAAATTTGGTAATAATCGATCCTCAATTGACCCTTACTCCCATATCAGGCCCTTAGCCGAAAATGACATAAATCTCGAAATTTTGAAAAAATATCACATTACTAGTTATGTATGTATGTATGTCTCTTAGACTTAAGGAAAACTTTTTAAATTATTGGTCCATATTTTACCTTAGTAGTGAATTGTATCATATAGTCGGGCTTGACCGACTATAGCTTTTCTTGTTAATAATAAATACTACCCTTTTTCTGATAATTTCCGAACCACGTATTAGTTTTATGCCAGTAATAATATATTTAGCGAAAATGATAGACGGGGGTTTTAAAGCTAAATAGTAAACTAAAAAAAAAAATGATTACATTTATGACTTTCTTCCATATTTACAGAAATTCATCGAACAAATAAAAATTGTATTTACTTTTTTTACATAATTATCGATTTCTTTATTATTTTCAAAACTTCAAAATTTATTTATTAACATGTGAGTTGTGGATTAATTTAGATAGCTATTACATAGAGCATAGAATTTTAGCACACATTATCGATATGCTCAATTTAATAATTATAATAATGAAATTATTTATTTCATTGAAGTTAAATACAATTTTTAATATTTATTAAAAGTGCAAACAAGTTAAAAAAAAACAATATATATTTAAGGCAATATATAAAATAAAAAACAGGGTCTTGTCTAAGCATAGTTAACCCTGTTACTAAGGATTCAATTTTAAGGTCGGTCAATTTAAAAGAAATAAAAAAATAATTATAAAATTAAAACTTCACTTGATTTCAAGTTTGACCTAATAAAAAATAAAGTTTTTAATTAAATAAAATAGCTGCGCTAAACACGGCAAAAGTTTTATAAATAAAACCAAATTTAAATTGACAGTGTAGCCAGCCATCAAAACCTAATTCGAATTTCATATCTAGATTTTTTTAGCACGCGTTATAAATAGAGAGCAATGGAAACGAAATAAAAAAAAATGCCGTAACTGGGGAAAAAGGCGAGGGGAAAACAATTTGACACAAGGATATTTTATATCACAGCCCGAGGAGTGTGTTGTACATCTATAAAGAGTACAACAAACTCGAAAATAAAGTCTAAAAAATATAAGGAAATACTTAATGAACTACAAATAATAAGCAAGTACATAAATACAAACATATGTACTCCTAATGAGATTGAGTAAGTGGAGACGAAGTTGCTCCTTGGCAGTTCTATAATATACATATATGATATATATCACATAAACTACCAAGAAGTATGTTTCCGGTGTATATGCCAGATATACAAAATATACAAAAAGTTGCAAAATTAGCAACCTATAAATTAATTTAATTATTATATTGTGTCAAAAATACATTTACATAGTACATAATAGTGAACACCAGATATCTTTATATTATAAATGGTTAAAAATACTACTAATATAATAGTTTTTCCGTTAAGTTAAGGATTCATAGTAAGTAATTGCTCACAAATAATAACAAGTATAATTGAATTCTTCTTATTTATGATGCATGCATGCTGCAGTCTTTTTTGGGGGTAGAAAATGTGTTAAGATGTTTTATTCTCTTGCAAGAATCATGATAGGAAAAATGGGTTGGTCAAATTTCTTTGGAAGAAAAATTGATTTAAATACTTGTTGTCTGTCTGTCTATCGTACTACTACATCTAGAAAGCAAAGTGTTTTCTTCTTTAACGTTATTTAAAACATTTGCAAGTTCTTATAGAGTTTGCAAGAATTGTAGAATTTCTGGATTTGAATTGGCCACAGCAGTAAATTGGTCGGGATAATTTTCGCGAATTTCCTTGAGTAAACCCATGACAATGTCGTATGTATCTTGATCAACAAACTCTTTTTTGTACAAAACATGTATAGCAATGGCGAGTATTTGTTCGATGGAGGGTGTAATAGCTTCACGTGCCTGAATGTACAACAGTTTGAAACATTTGAAGATTGAGGCATTCTCATCGAAATCTTCGCGCAAAGGCAAATGTTGTAAGAGTACGGGCAGAACTTGAGCCAAAGGCACTAAGTTGCAGTTGGTGGTAATAAGGCGAGCAATGGCACCACAGATGTTATCAAGGGCAGCAGGCTCCTTTTCGCTGGCAATAGCCTGTGATAAGGCCATCAAAATGTGAGGATAAGCTCTGTAGAAAGAAAATAAAAAATGTTAACGTTAAAATTATACAATTGTGATTTCAACTTGTTTTTATTAGTATAATACTTACTCGAATGATTTTCCCTCAGAATATAAAACCAATTCGCCCAAACCAAAAACAGCATTCTGACGAGCTTGACAGAATTCATCAGAAAGACCATCAATCATAAGTGGACAGAATGTTGCGAAATAGGTTCCTGTACAGCTCTTTAAAGCGCCAAAACATTCAGCCAAGGCTCCATAAACAAAAGCTCTTTGGGACTCAAGTTCTTCGTTCTTCTTAGCCTTTTGCTAAAATATTAAATAAATATATATAAGTTAAACAAACAAAAAAACTCGTCTTCAGTTTTACTTACCAATTTAGAAACAATAATGGGATAAGCACGACCAAAGTACATGGCGAACTTTTCGGGCTGCATGGCATGACCGAAGAGCGGCAACAAGTTGCCTGCACCTTCAACAATAGCTTCATCATATTCACTTTCTTCAGCATCATCATCATTTCCTCCGGCGGGTTCATCAAATTGACAGGCAACCTTGCCCAATAAAACATCATTAATGCAAGTGAAAATGGTATCACACAATTTGTCATCGGGCAAAGCAATTTGTTTCAATTCCTTCAAAAGATCCGAAAAGCTTTCAAGTGCAGCAAGAACCACAGAAACTTCTTCATCATCACGAACTATTTGACCCAACTTGGGAATCAAGATAGTAATAGCATTACCAACACCCTGAATATCGTTTTGTTTGTAAAGGGCAACAATAAAGGTGGTTAAGGCATCAATGGAGACTTTACGAATATCCTCTTGAGGATGATCAATCATTTTGTAAACATTCTTGTAGGATTGCTCAAGATAAGGAATGAAAGCTGCACCAGTATGCTGAGCAAATTCCTTAAGAGCTAAAATAGCCTCTTCTTTTTCATCCAAATAGGAATTTTCTACACTATAGCCGGCAATATTGTCTAAATCATCTTCCTCACCATCGGAATTTTCAATATCAATTTCGCGATCATCGTTCTCCTCATTTTCGGGGCCAGGAACGGTAATAACATCTTCCTTGAATTCAGGAATAACTTCATCTGTCGAGAGTATAGAATCAAAGAAACGTTCCATAATCTTGGGATATACGGAGGCCATTTCTTCATTGACTACTTCGGCCAGCGAAGCAATTAAATTATATATAGCACGGCGTACATCGGGGTCATCAGCTTCTTCTAACAAGGCCAAAGCGAAAGTCATGGTATCGGTGGCCAAAGGCATAAAGTTTTGCTTGCCAATGGTACGAGCAATTGCAGCCAAAGTGTCAATAGCTTGAGAACGCAAAGACAAAATATCTTCATTTTCAGTTTTAACCAAATAGGTTTGCAACATGGCAATCAATTGTTGGAAATAAGGCATCATATTTTCCTTGGCAGCATTAGCAGCAGCAGAAATTGCACTCAATGACAATTCCCGTACACGTACAGAGTTATTGGGATTCATAGCCTCAAACAAACTAAACAGAAAAGTTGAAAAAGCATAAGAAATGTGAAATAAATTAACTATAGACTTAAGAATCTTACCGTTCCATAAGCAAAGGCAAATGGGGAACTAAAGCATCCTCCAAATTTTCACAGAATGTTTCCAAAGCATAGAACATACGATCAATGTGTTTGGGTTCTACGCCACCGCTCTATAATATAGTGAAAAAATACAAAATTTGCTTAAGTTAATATCTTAATTAAACGATTTTCTACAAAAAATATTTTGCTATACATAATTAGCTAGCAGCGTTTTACGCTTAAATTGCATTTGGCTCATATACAGTATTGAATTCGAGTTTTGCTTAATGGCTGTAGGCCTTGGCTCAGTTACGTCACTATTATTTGCAAGAGGCCAATAAGTCTTAAAATCAAATGCAGCATTAATAAAAAAAAGATTAAAGAGAAAACAAAAAAGAACAGAGCCAAGAAAAACGAAACAAATGTTAACAATTTTGATACCAAAAATAACAAAATCAAATAGAAAACAGACTCATATATTCAGTGCTGCCGAAAAACCTATTATGTATTTACTTTAATGAAAAACAAAAAAAAGGGAAACTTTTTGGAGGCAACACTGAGGGGAATAAATTTAGACTAAGATCTAAAACACTTAACTCAAGCACATGCATGAATGTTGTGTACTTACTCTTAACTCGTTGCACAATTGTTGTAAGAATTCAAAGAGAATAGGCAAAATTTCAGGAGCAAACTTGGTGATATCGGGTTGAAGATGTTCTGAGAATTGACCGAGAGCAAAGAAGGCAGCATTACGTACAAGTGGTACGGGATCAGTAATACCAACTTTAACAATGTTCAACATTGTTTCCAAGTACTTGTTGCAAATAGCTTCCGAGCAACCCTCAGCAATAACAGCCATACTTAAGTAAGCAGCACGACGAGGCAAAGGATCTTGTCCTTGCAAGGCAGGCTCCAACAATTGCAATAGTGGGGGAATCAATTTCTCTGGGGGAACATTTAAGGCTAACAAATCCATAGTTTGAGTAGCGGTGGTCATCGGATTAGAACTGTCTTCTCCAAGGAAATAATCTTCATCATCTGAAAAGTAATAAAAGTTATTATTTAAAATCACAAAATGTTTTAAGATTTAGAGTCAGTGTATAACTTACCATCTTCACCCTCGGGTTCAGTGGCCATCAAATTGAACACAACTTGAATGATAGGTTCAATAAGCTTTTGCTTAATGATCACCTTCTTCTTAAGACGCACTAACCAACCAATATAAGCAACGGTCTTAACACGTACAGCACTGTCCAATTGTGCATTATTCGAAGCCTCTAAGCAAAAATCTAATAACAATTTAATGTTGGTGGTTAACAATTTGGGTGTATAATCAGCCATGCTTTCCAAAATATCAAAGGCGCGTATAAATTGATCAACATCGGGTTGAACAGCAAATGCTTGCAATGACTTGATAATTAGGGGAATAGATTTTTGATATGTCTGTTCGGCGGCATTGTGACCCAAAATAAAGGGCACCAAGTAGGTCATACCAGACAAAATATTAAAGATTACAGGCGAAGACATATTGCCACTAGCCTCGGTGGCCACAAGAGCAGCTGTAAACATTTCACATACTGACTCCATGTGGGGTACAAATTGATCGGGTGCAACATCGGTGAGTGTGGCAAAAATCGATGAACCCAATTCACTTTGTTTGGGATCAGCCGAACTGCAGTGGGTGTAGATAAATTTGAGAACATCATTCATCCAGGGATCTTTCTTGTCGGCTTCATGACGAACCAAAACACCAACAAATTGAGCAATAGCATTGCGAACAGATTTCTCTTGTTCACTGACTAGGGCATTGAGCATACCCTGTTTAATACTAAAGTATTTGCAAGAGAAAGAAAAACAATTGTAAAATAAATAATTTCTGGTGTTTTCTCTTAAAAAATACAACTTACATCTGTTGCTGTTCTGGTGGTACCATCTGCCAATGACGCAATTTACCCAAACGTTTCTTTAATAACACAGCCGAATATTGGCGTACCTGAGGTTCTTTTTGTGACACAACAATGTCACATAGTTGAGGTATTGTCTCAGGACGCTTGTAGGCTTCTTGTAAATCAGCGGTGGCCTAAAGAAATTATATATTTAAAAGATAGATTTATAACATTTTCAGAAAAATCTTACTTTTATCAAAAATTGGAACACAATAATTTTCTGTTAACAATTTTATATTGAAATTACTAATTTTACATCAAAAATTGTTCTGTGCAAAAAAAAATTAATTTCAAAAAAATTAATTTCAAAAAATTTACATTGAAAATTTTCTAAAAAAAATTTTACATTGAAAATTTTCAATAAAAAATTTTACATCGAAAATTTTCTATAAAAAATTTTGCTTCGATATTTTTGTATAAAAAATTTTTCATTAAAAATTTTGTATAAAAAATTTTTCATTAAAAATTTTGTATAAAAAATTTTTTATAGAAAATTTAAAAAAAAAATTGTTTATCGAAAGTTTTCTATAAAAAATTTTTCATCGAAAGTTTTTTTTTTAAAAAATTTTACATTAAAAATTTTCTATAAAAAATTTTGTATTGAAAATTTTCTATAAAAAATTTTGTATTGAAAATTTTCTATACAAAATATTGTATTGAAAATTTTCTATACAAAATATTGTATTCAAAATTTTTTATAAAAAATTTTGTATTGAAAATTTTTTATAAAAAATTTTGTATCGAAAATTTTCTACAAAAAATTTTTCGTGGAAAATTTTTTATAAGAAATTTTACATCGAAAATTTTCTATAAACAAATATTACATCGAAAATTTTCTATAAACAAATATTACATCGAAATTATCTATAAAAAATTTTACATCGAAAATTTTCTATAAAAAATTTTACATCGAAAATTTTCTATAAAAAATTTTACATCGAAAATTTTCTATAAAAAATTTTACATCGAAAATTTTCTATAAAAAATTTTACATCGAAATTATCTATAAAAAATTTTACATCGAAAAATTTCTATAAAAAATTTTACATCGAAAATTTTCTATAAAAAATTTGACATCGAAAATTTTCTATAAAAAATTTTACATCGAAAATTTTCTATAAAAAATTTTACATCGAAAATTTTCTATAAAAAATTTTACATCGAAAATTTTCTATAAAAAATTTTACATCGAAAATTTTCTATAAAAAATTTTACATCGAAAATTTTCTATAAAAAATTTTACATCGAAAATTTTCTATAAAAAATTTTACATCGAAAATTTTCTATAAAAAATTTTACATCGAAAATTTTCTATAAACAATTTTTCATCGAAAATTTTCTATAAAAAATTTTACATTGAAAATTTTCTATAAAAAATTTTACATTGAAAATTTTCTATAAAAAATTTTACATTGAAAATTTTCTATAAAAAATTTTACATCGAAAATTTTCTATAAAAAATTTTACATCGAAAATTTTCTATAAAAAATTTTACATCTAAAATTTTCTATAAAAAATTGTCCATAAAAAAATTTACTTTGAAAATTTTCTATAAAAAAATTTACATCAAAATTTTTCTATAAAAAACTTTTTATCGAAATTTTCTAAAAAAAAAAATTAAATCAAAAATTTTCTATAAAAAAATTTTAAATCAAAAAATTTGTTTAAAAAGGTTTACAATTAAAATTTTCTAAAAAAGAATTTTACATCGAAAATTTTACGTTGAAAATTTTCTATTAAAAATTTTACATCGAAAATTTCCTTCAAAAATTTTCCATCGAAAATTTTTTATAAAAAATTTTACATCTAAAATTTATATTAAAAATTTATCATCGACAATTTCATATAAAAAAATTTTACATTCAAAATTTTCTATCAAAAATTTTACATCGAAAATTTTCAATAAAAAATTTTACATCGAAAATTTTTGTATAAAAAATTTTTCATCAAAAATTTTGTATAAAAAATTTCGAAAATTTTCTGTTAAAATTTTTTTGTAGAAAATTTTCTATAAAAATTTTTTTCATAGAAAATTTTCTATAAAAAATTTTCATCAAAAGTTTTCTATAAAAAATTTGTCATGGAAATTTTTTTATAATAAATTTTACATCGAAAATTTTGTATAAAAAATTTTACGTTGAAAATTTTCTATAAAAAATTTTACGTTGAAAATTTTCTATAAAAAAAAATTTACATCAAAATTTTGTATAAAAAAATTTTACATCGAAAATTTTCTAAAAAAAATTTTACATTAAAAATATTCTTATTATATTTTTTATAAAAAATTTTTCATCAAAAAATTTTTCATGGAAAATTTTTATAAAAAATTTTACATCGAAAATTGTCTATAAAAAATTTATCATCGAGAATTTGTTATAAATTTACATAGATAAACTCAAAATATTAGAATTTCACTTTTGTTTTTTTTTTTAATAACATGAATTTTTAAGTGTTGAACTTTGAACATGAACTCATTTTCAAAACTTCTTTTATCTATGACGAAAATGTCGAAAAACATATTCTAATAGACGTACACAATTTCTCAATTTGAAGGTGATTTGAGAACAAAGTTTTTTCAAAACAACCTAATCGCAATACTATTATATATTGTACGATATTCTTTCAAAAAAATGACCGCCAAAAATTACAAAATACCTTTATTATATTATATTGCATGAAAAAGAGGTACATGTAAAATTAGTATTGTAAATATATGTACCAAAGAGTGTTAAAAATATAAATCAAAAATTTAAAAAAAAAAAATAAAAACGTAATTTATATTTTTTCTAAAAATAAAATGTTAGTCTATTCGAGCGCATATTCCGGAATTTTACTTATTAAAAATATTCCAAAAATAAACAATTAATTTTTTAATTCTAATACTCAAGATGCACGTGGCAACAACAAAATTCTCTAAACAATATGTTTTAAAACAATTTGTTGTACTAATTTAATAGGTATATATGTATAAAACAAATATGTGCCAAATGTTATCATTATTCATTTTAATATTTAAAATTGTATTATCATCTGCTTTTACCTGCATGAATTTATTAGAATTATAATTAGCATTTACTAATACATTAACAAATTTTATAAGTTTGTGATGATGTTCATCCATTGAATAAAAAAAAAAGCGAAATGCAAATCAGAAACGTCTTTCCTATTCTACACAAAAATGTGCCCATGTGATCCGTGTACTTTTGCATATTAGATTTTATTTGATAATTGTTTATACAATGTACATAGACAATTTGAATTAATAAATTTATGCGTAAATATTTATACTATTAGTCATTAGAAAAGCACATGTGCTTAATGTTTATTACTACTTGTGTCTACAATTTTAAAAACTTTGTAGAAATTGTTTTACTTAATTATTTATGAGAAATAATAAGAAGATATGTTGTGTTGCTGACCACACCCCACTCCACCTTCTTTCTAGTGTCTATGAAAGATTAGCCAAGTAAAATGACACATCACTTGGCTGCTGTCTAATAGGAATACAAAAATTAAAGAGTTTAATGGTTTTATAGATTACTTTCTTCTATTTTTTTAATTATTATTTAAGTTCATTTTTCAAAATAACGATTCATATTATACAAATTAAAATTTGTAACGGTTTTCATTTTTAGTCTATAATTTTTAACTTTTATTATTTTAAAATATTTGTTTCGAAAATAAAAACAAAATTTTTTTGCCTGTTGCAACCCACATTGCACATTTAAAAATTCCACTACATTGTGCACATTCGGTACTTTTATCATCGGCATTTGGCAACCCGTATTGTCTTCTTTTTGCACACACTTATACAACTACAATGAAAGAGACTACCAAAAAGAATTGCAATAAAAAGAGAAGATATAAAAATTTTAAGAAAATCGCCATGAATCTTTCTTTGATAGCCCCTCCACGTGTTTTTTTTTTAGCAAATTGTCTTTAATTTTTCCCTTAAATTCTACTGAATTCAACACGAATTTTGTAAGAACAAATCTAAGTCTTACCTGTTTAATAAGATTATTGTCGGCACACAATAAATTTGCAATGATTTGCTCCATTTTATTTGTTATTAATGTTCAAAAAGCAGCACAAAGGGAAAACTTTTTTCTTTCAAAATTTACAACTGACGTTTTTCAGGTTGTGTAAATATAACAAAGTATATTAAATACTTTTTATTAAAAAACTTTTCTTTTTCAAATTAATTTTTTCACAATTCTCCAAGCTTGCCTACAAATACACGTCTTCCGACCCAAGACGACTGTGAAAGAATGAGAAAAGAAAATTGCAAAATGCCGAAGGAAAACGATTTTGATTCGCCATATCGTCATGGTTGTATTTTACCGGTACATTTTTTTGCTCGATGTTTTTCTTCAAACAAGAATGACAGATAAATATATATTCATTTGATTGCTTTACTACTCTTTGGTAAATTTGCTACTTGTACATTTTTATGCATTTTCTATACATTCTGTAATAAACATGAGTTTTTATACCAACTGTTATTCCAGTTGCTACTACAACATTTGTTCCTGAAGCTTGAACAATACTTTTTGTTCAAACAGATTTGACATCGAAAAAAAAATACTAAAAGTTTCAAATCTGTACTTTTCTTTCATAATATTTACGCGCCAACACACGATTGCAATGTACACAGCCAGCTATCGAAATAATTTGTCACAAATAGTGTTACCATTATGTTACAAGATAAGATTAACTTTTAAAGATTGACTATTAATAAATCAACTAAAGTGGGTTTATGCTACGATTTTTTAATCATTTAAATTTTATTTTTTAATTTTATATGATCTTTCATATAATAATCACATATACCTAATAATGAAAGTAAACGAAAACATGATTTTTTTCTTGACTTTTGTCCATTTGCCTACAAATGGAAAATCCTGCTTTTAAATCAAGAAAAAAATCTCATAAAAAGCCATCGTGTAAATGCTTATAAAACTTAATTTTTTTATACCAATAGGCATAGAATCACTTTGTGAGTCGATTTAGAGATGTCAGTCCGTCCGTTCGTCTGGCTGGACCCCCATGTAAACCATGTAATCAAAGTACAGGTCCCAATTCTAAAGATAATTTGATGAAATTTGGCACAGATCATTTTTTGATACTAAGAAAATGGCTATTGAAATTCGTCAAAATCGGTCCATTATTTATGGTACCTCCCATAGGTCCTACTTCCCGGAATTGATATTTTGGCCACAAATATCAATATGTTTTCATGAAATTTAAAACAAATACTGCTTGTGTAAGCCCTATGGTCCTATGCTCCACTGGGAGTCAAGGATAACAGAAGAAGCCAAAATCACTGTACCAAATTTCGAAATCGGAAAATCGGTATTTGTATGATACCAAAATTTAGCGAATATTTGTCTTTACACAGGAAAAATAACACCTTTGACCTTAGTGGTGAAGGGTATCGTATGGTCGTTCTTGACCGACTATAGCACTTTCTTGCTTGTTTTCTTTATCGCAATAATCAAAATAAAACAAAAAAATGTATGTAAACACGCGAATTAGCAATTTTTACATTTTCAATATTTTACACTGGCAAATGCTGTGCTTTTTTAACTGTTTGGCCCACTCACAAGCAGTTTAGAACAAACACGTGTAAAAACCGATGGTTAAAATCAAGACGAGACAGAATTTTTGCACTAACTAGCAGTTTTAAAAGAATAGTTTGAACCGTACGATTGAAACTGTTCAAAAAGAACTGTGTCTATGGGACCCTTAAGACCCAATGACCAAAGTAGCTTAAATATACATACATAAATGCTTAGTATTATGATACAATTAAGTAAATATATGTCTCTATAAAATAATTTTCTCTATAGCGTGTCGTACGATCTACTCGAGAAATAAGCTTTGATTTCGTTAGATAATTTTTTTACTTACTCGAAATTATGAACCGCCGCGGTATAGCAGGTTAGTCATCCACCTAGCATACCAGAGGTCAAAAGTTCGGTCCCCGGCCAGACTCACTTGAAAAAAATATATTTTCAAAAAAGCGGCGGTTTACCTCATAACTCAGCCAGCCACTTGTTATTGAGTATTAGGCTTTCTCTAACTTACGCATTTGCCGTTTGGAACCGGAGTTAAAACGTCTAAAAATATAATTGGATGCAGCTCATTGTCTGAGAGAAATACCCTTTGTTTCAATTGGTATGTGGTCGGCGAATTATATATATATATATATATATATATATATATATATATATATATATATATATATATATATAACCTCGAAAAAAAGTAGTTTTCGTCTAAAACCAACATTGAAAACTGTTTTCACATATAATAATAATAAAAAAATAAATAAAATAATGAAAATAAAATAATGAAACTTCATTGTGTATGAGTTTTTAACGAAAACTTAAAATATCGATAAAATACGAAATTGATCCTATTTATTACAACTCTAAGTTGTGCTGTTTGGCCCACTCACAAGCAGTTTAGAACAAACACGTGTAAAAACCGATGGTTAAAATCAAGACGAGACAGAATTTTTGCACTAACTAGCAGTTTTAAAAAAATAGTTTGAACCGTACGATTGAAACTGTTCAAAAAGAACTGTGTCTATGGGACACTTAAGACCCAATGACCAAAGTAGCTTAAATATACATACATAAATGCTTAGTATTATGATACAATTAAGTAAATATATGTCTCTATAAAATAATTTTCTCTATAGCGTGTCGTACGATCTACTCGAGAAATAAGCTTTGATTTCGTTAGATAATTTTTTTACTTACTCGAAATTATGAACCGCCGCGGTATAGCAGGTTAGTCATCCACCTAGCATACCAGAGGTCAAAAGTTCGGTCCCCGGCCAGACTCACTTGAAAAAAATATATTTTCAAAAAAGCGGCGGTTTACCTCATAACTCAGCCAGCCACTTGTTATTGAGTATTAGGCTTTCTCTAACTTACGCATTTGCCGTTTGGAACCGGAGTTAAAACGTCTAAAAATATAATTGGATGCAGCTCATTGTCTGAGAGAAATACCCTTTGTTTCAATTGGTATGTGGTCGGCGAATTATATATATATATATATATATATATATATATATATATATATATATATATATATATATAACCTCGAAAAAAAGTAGTTTTCGTCTAAAACCAACATTGAAAACTGTTTTCACATATAATAATAATAAAAAAATAAATAAAATAATGAAAATAAAATAATGAAACTTCATTGTGTATGAGTTTTTAACGAAAACTTAAAATATCGATAAAATACGAAATTGATCCTATTTATTACAACTCTAAGTTGAAAAAATGGGAAAATATCACAAAAACAAAAAAAAAATGTCACTTGAAAATTAGAAACTGATTTTATAAATAAAAATTTAATTAAAAATGTTACATCTAATAGTTCATTCGCATTGAGCTCGAAAACTAGTTTGGTTTTTCGCCTCAAAACAATATTAAAAACTTAAGTTTTCACACACAAAACGAAAACTCGTTCTGTATGAGTTTTCAACGAAAACTTATTTGAAAACTATTAAAATACCGATACAACACTGAGTTTTTACCATTTTTTACTACTCCATGTAAGAAAAATGGGAAAAAAATAAAAATAAATGTCAGTTTAAAATAAAATATAAAAAAACAATAATTTTAATTTTTAAAAATATCTGAAAAAATATGAATGTAATAAAAAAGTTATTTTTTTTTATTGTTTTTTAATGTAATTTAATAGTTCGAAAATAATAATTCAAAATTAATCGCGATTAATAAATAAATTTCTCCCGAAAACTCATGAAATGTCAAATTTCCATAATGTAAATGGCAAAGTTTTCGATGGTGTTTTCATTTCCGAAAACACCTATAATCAATAAATATATATATATTAAATATAGATAATTTGAAAAAAACTAAAATTGAGCCACGTGGCATCACTGTTCGAAGTTCGAAATTAATTACATAATTTAGCAACTGCGGGTTTTGTCACATACAAAAAAACTGTCACATACTTTTTGCACCGCCATTTTTGAACCAAACGCGAGGATAAATTTCGGGAAAAGTTTTCTGCAAAAGCAAATAAAAAAGGAGGAATTTTTAAATTTGTGTTTTTATTATTATGATATAACAATATATTTGTGGAAGTTGTAATAAATATTTTAATTTGTCGATATGGACCACAACTCGTACAAAGAAAGAAGTTCTATGCGGAGGGAGGACCCTTCTTTGGGTATACTAAACATGGATAACTTAAAGGGTAGAGGAAGATGTAATTAATATGCACGCTAACAAAAATTCAATAACTTAATAATTTTTATATATTATCTAGTTTTTGGTGATTTATCAAGTGATTCTTTTAAAAATGCAAGTCTCAGAAATGGAGCAAATGAAAGTGGAAGAACCGTAAATGATCGCCTAAATGTAAGTTTTGTTTTTTAATTTTTGATACAATTTTTTTTAATTGTGTATAAATTTGTGTTAGAACGAACGTATGAAGGCTTTAGAAGCTCTACAAAAGTCTCAAAAAGGTGATGTTTTCAAAAGACCACTTCCAGTTGGCAACAAAGAAAACTCTAAAAGTGCCATTAATGTGTCTTCAAATAACCAATCTCAACGTAAGTAAAACTGACATTTCCATGTAAATACTGGTTTAAGAGACATAATGAATAATAAAATTCTAAAATTTCTAAGCATTAGACAATTCAGATTATGTGCCATTTCGCCGTCCAAATGCTATTAATATATCAGACCTTGTAACTGATGAAACTATTAATCTTGAAAGTATTTCATCCTGTCCACCTTCAGCCTCGAAGGGTGTTAAAGTATCCTTTGAACCTACTGAAATTACAGGCCGATCAACTCTATACAACAAAGATCTTAAAAATCACAAAAATATGGCTGTAGGTGGAGGTGGATCGTCCCGTGCTAGTGTACATAATAAAAAACAAATGTCGGTCAGTGATATTCTGGCTTCTTCGTTTGCACCAAAAGCACGCAACCTTTGTGAAACTTTACAGAGCGGCGATAATACATTGCTTAGCGTCTCCAATGCGAGTAGTTCTTTTACAAGTTATAATGGTTCAAGAAGTTTGCCACGTACTGCTGATATGTCGCTTTCAAAGAATACATGTACTGAAGACTCATTTATTGGCGGATTTGGCACATTTTCATTTTCATCTGGTGCTGGCATCGATGTAGATGAAAGTTTTGCCCCTGGAGAACTAATGCAGTCCAAATTAATCAATGATGAAATATCATGGGCCCAAGAGTATGCAGCCATACCTGCTGCTACATTAAGTGAAGATGCTAAAGCTAAAGCAAAACGTAATTCAACATCACTTTCAACTGGCTTTGATTCACCTTCAAATTCAAAGTACATTTAATATTAATAACCATATAAAATTCATAGGGCAATTATTGAGTGATAAAAACTTCTGTTTTCAGTTCAATGATCGCAGGAGATCCAAATTTTTCGGTTGGTAATTTCTTTAATATGCGCTCAGACAACCTATGGGAAATAGTTAAATCAAAAAGTCCCGATAAATGCCGTACTCCTGTAGCTTTAGTGGATGAAGGTGACAACACTGTAACCACTACAACTTCAAGCGATTTGGAAGGTTCTTCTAAAATGTTAACACCGAAAATTGATAATAAAACTTATACTCGTGTACCAGTAACAGCACAAAAGCCAACTTCTATGTCATTACCGAGAAACATGTCCATTGGCAATAGTAACCATGAGAGTAAAGATTCTGGCAATGCTACAGATAATTCATACCTGCTCAGCATTTCAGCTATAGATAGGGCTTTATGTAAGTGTATACTAAAGAAATATCTAATCCGTCAATATGCAATTAGTAAATATTTTTTAAAATTTGCTTTTATTTTTTTAATGCAGACAATTTGGATATAGAATCAAATGTTTCTGGGATTGGAGTTTCGGAGCAACTATTGATGCAGGGAAAAAAGTCCAAATCATATATGAATCCAAACCGAGATTCAGACAAAAGTGAAAACAAAATAAGTGAAACCGAGAAGTTTCATACTGCGGCAGAAATGATTTTAGAAAATAAAGAAAATCTTGATCCTGAAACCATACATACTTCAGGAGGTATTGTTTTATCCGATACTATGAGTTTCAGTGAATCGTTACTCAATTCCAGCGAAAGTAAAAATTTACAGCGTAGTTTTACTCAACCTCGATCACCATTAAGTCCCATTGAAGTAGGTGGACCCAATATACTTGTCATTAGGCAGGATGTTGATGGCGGCGAAGAGGCGGATAATGATGAATGGCCTGGTACACCTATCACTAATAATCGGCGCATACGTCGTACAAAATCTCCTAGAGATAAAAGCCCTTTACAAATAAATGCTGCCTCATACGATTCTCCTGATGCAACAACTCCTGTTAATTCGAGGCCTTCTCGTCTTTATGTTGTAAATAATAATAAAATCAAAAACGATAAGGAGCCAAAATCAATGAGTTCTACTCGTCTTGATGGTAATGATCGCAATTCGGCGGGTGTTTATGATTTTGGTATATCGCCTAATATTTCTGGTGGTCATCACTCTGCCAGTTCAATAGTAGTTCGCGGTAATACATTGAGCGTGCCACCGGTGCTATCTCCCCGAACAACAAGTCCAGCACGTTTAGGCAATTCTCCATTGTCTTCTCCTCGTACGTCTCAGGTCACTTCACCTACTCCCAGCACCTTAGGCTTTCATTCACCAAACCTAGATGCTACATCCAATTCTGAGCGGCAGTTACTTAGTGCTGGAGCTGCTAGTAAAGTAGTTTCGTCTCCAGTAGGAAGTGAGTCTTCTAGTATTTGTAGTTATGGCACAATGCAGACTTACAGAAGTGCCATGTCAGCAGCAAGTGTTCGCAGTGTTTCTCGTTGCTCCAGCTCTAGCGAATTTAGCCATCGTGATGGCAAACAAATCCCATTAAAAGTAACAAATACCGAAATATCATGGGGCAGCATAAAATTGCGTAGTGACTCCAGAAAATCAATGCAAATAAAGAATATCATTAACAAACGTTTGGTCATTCGCATTGAGGTAAGTGGCCCCGGTTTTCAAATTATTAATTCTCAACGCAGCAATACTATTACATTGCAATCACAAGAATGTCGTACTATTAGCATAAGTTTTTGTCCGACTGTAAATGGAGTGGCCATAGGAAAGCTTTCGTTTTATGCTCCCAGCGGTGTACAAGCAATTGGAAACTCATTTCTAGATGTGCCGCTGTATGGTTATGGAGGTAATGCAAGCATAATTACTCAAAATATATCTGTGGGCCCTGTAGGCTATCCCTTTGTAACAATGGGTGATGTAAGTGAGCTTGCTCAACCTTTGCAACGCACCATTAGATTATATAATAAAGGACCCTTATTGGGATTTGCAGCAGTTTCCATTGACTCAATTGGACTGATGATGCCACGTGTTAGCGATGCCTTTGAAGTACAACCATGTAGAATTTTAATACCTCCTAATAATATGGTAGACGTGCGCATTGTGTTTCGTCCAAAAAGGGAGGAAATTAGGAAAATAGTCAAGAAAATGAGCTATGTTTTAACTTTGGCCAACATGCGAATCATTTGCGGTGACGAGGCAAACCGGCAACGTATACGAAATTTGTTGTCTCAAATGACCGAAGAAGAGCGTTCCAAACTGTCTTCGCCTGCTTTGGACATGCTATGGTCGAAATTTCCCCAGGAATTGGAAATGTCTAAATTAAGTGACATTAAAGAAAATCCTAATGTCGCCATGGACTTGACTACCTTTTTCCGCATTCATGAAATCTTACTTACTATCAAGCATGACCAATTGGACGAAACCACTGAAGCTTCTTCGATATTTTTCCCCGATGTGGATGAAACCGTGCTTTTTAGAACAGTATGCGGACCTTCCCAGTCACCAGTTCCACCGAGTAACTTGGGTACAGTAGATGAAATCTTTGATGAAGATATTGATAACGAACGTGTCACAAGGTCCAGGCAGCAAGATACCGGCACTTGGTCCGTAAGTCCCCAAATCCTTGAAATTAATTTAAATAAACGGTCATCAAATTTACGCATACACAATGGATTTAAATCGCGTCAATTTTTTGAGGTAGCTTGCAATGTAAAAGATGTACTTCGTTTAACCCCCAACGAAGGCTATGTATCACCAGATGGAGGAGAAACAGAAATTGAAATTTGTTTGAATCAAAATTTTAATCGTCCTTCGGGAAATATCTTTTTAATGGTATATAAGAATTTGTTTTTTTTTCTTTTACAATATTGCTTAATTATTGTTCTATTACTTTTAAGGTTTACATGGAAAACGAACGAATCATGGTGCCTGTTAAAATGGTTCAATAACTGCGGAGTAACCCAATTGGTTCCCTCTTATGTATTTTGTTCATTTTACTTAATTTTTATTTTATGTTTATTATATAACTATATGTAGGTCCTAGTTTTTTTTTATATATTTAAAGCCATCATTTTTTTTTTTTGAAAATATATGTACGTGTAACATTTAATGAAAATCTTAATTTTACTTTTATATTTATATATAATTCCCCGGTAACATTCGAATTGGAACAAGGAGTACTTCTCTCAGACAATGAGCTGCATCCGATTCTAATTTTAGACTTATTGAAAAGGACCTACGTTCTAACGCCGGCTCCGAACGGCAAATGCATTAGTTAGAGAAGTTTTACATAGCCAAATACTCAATAACCAGTGGCTAGCTGAGTTATGAGGTGAACCGCCGCTTTTTTGAAAATTTATTTTTTTTTTTCAAGTGGGTCTGGCCAGTGATCGAACTTGGGACCTCTTGTGTGCTAGGCAGATGACTAACCTGCTATACCACGGCGGTTCACAAATTTTACTTTTACAATAGTATAAAAACCTATTTTGGGTTTTAATGTTTTATTTTAAAAATGGGAATGTTAAAAAACTTCTTAATTTTCACTCTCTAGTTTTTTATTATCATGGGATTCATACATTTCTGGTGGCAAATCGCATCCCAAATATGCATCGTTATTCGCACAGTGTTTTATGAAACTGCGCCAGCACGGATCCAAAACCAACAAATATGGATTTCCAAAAATGTATAAAAGATAACGAGCGCGAGATATAGCGACATTAATTCGCTTTGCACTGTGGATAAATCCTAATGAATGACGAATATCGTTTGGTACATATTTTTGTGTAGATCGAACAGTTGAAATTAATATAATGTCACGTTCCTTAAAGTAATAAAATGTTTTTTAAGTAAAAAAAGTGAAATCATTTAAATTTATCATACTTACTTGACCTTGAAATTCCTCAACTGATCCAATTTTTGGCATAGCAATATCAGCAGTTGTAAAAAGATTACGCAAATGCTTAACTTGTTTAGTATAAGGTGTTATAATGCCAATATTTTCGGGTTTTATTTTTTTCCGATAAAGCTGGAGAGTCATGAGAAATACCTAGAAATATTTATGTAAAAATTATTTTTATTTTAAAATGTTTTTCTTTTTTTGTAATTACGTATTTAGCTTCGTTAGGATTGTACCATGATGGGGAATCTTTTTCCTGCATATTCTCGCTCAGCATACCATAAAAGAAAACTCCATGTGTTTTTGAACGCGTCTCTGATTCAGGCAGCAAATCTCTTATTTCTGTTAACATCTGAGATTCACGCGAATTGTTCTCGCTTATCATGGCTATTAGTTCTGAGTCATAGAAGAGCTGATTGTACATATGCAGTATAGAGGGCAGTGCGCGATAACTGTACAATAGCTTAGTAACCAGGCGGGGGTCAAAACCGCAAGTTTTAGGATAACGTATTAGATCCTTCAAATAAGGTGAGCGGCTAAGTATACGCTCGAGGAACGATAAACCGAGACCTTTTTCGCCGGCATATTTATTTGTTACAATTGCCTGCAATTGCAGTGGATCCCCGGCTAATATAACTTGGCCCCGGAATTTAGAGACTTGTGTGATTGCAACCATTATTTCAGGTTCTGAGCATTGACCAGATTCATCGATTAAAACATGTGTAAAATGTCCTTTAGGAAAATCCATTTGAAGAAAATTGCCTAGTGTGGAACAAGTGCTTATGGTGACGCGATGACGACCCAAAAATTTCATTTGACACTTTAGTTTCAAGCCCGATTCGGTTACTATCATAGAATCATTACAAGTGCCATCAGCTGCAATATCAATTGTTGCACAATATGGCATCAGATGTTCTGGTACAAGTTCTTTTTCAATTTGATTCTGTGATACCAAACGTATAAAATCACCTGCGCAAAGATCTCCACTTTCTATCAAACGAGTTGTAATTAAGTCGGCCGAACTATTTGATGGAGTTCCCACTAAAAGTCGAGAACTAGGCAAGCATTTAACGAGTTGTAATATTGTTTCTACTAGAGTAATTGTTTTTCCAGTACCTGGTGGTCCAAAAATGATGTAGGGCATATTTTCGACTTCACCACGTAAAATTTTATAAACCGCCATTTTTTGTATAGGGTTTAAAGTCTTATTGTACCATTTGAATGTTGTATCCTGACAAATTATGTTATTTTCTGAGTCTAATTTTACATCAAGTTGCGGCTGATCCCGTAATTGAACATTGGAGGGGAAGAGAAACTTTTCGCCAAGATATTTAACAACACGCTCCACCGCGTAGTGCTGTTTTCGAAAACCGAAACGAGAAAAATAAAATTCTAAACGATAGTCCTCTCCGTTATACTTTTGTTGAAAGCCACTATTGAATTTCATTAATACTCTGTTGAAGAGAACTTTGTGGATGACACCATCATAACTACGTTTATCCAAATCCCTATCACTCCAGGGATTTATTGCGCGCACAACATCGCCTAAAACTAAAGATGGACGGCGCTCACTTAAATTTTCAATTGTAAGTGAAAGAAATTCACCATCCCTCGTAAAATGTGCACGTTCACGATCATAGTTGCGAAAGTTGACAAAGCATTCAATTTCTTCTAAATATACGAGAGTTTGAAAACGAGCCGTATAATTGGACAACATTAACTCTTGCTGAAGACAAGGAAACATTTGTTCGATGTTGTCAGACATATCATGTTTATTCTCACAAGTCAAATACATTCTACGCAAACGTTCTGGCACCTCAAAGTAACCAATCCGTTGAGCTACAAAACGCCGTCTAGGCGCAATTGGCACGCCGGGTACGACTTCACCGCGATTTGACCAAACCTAGATTTGTATTCAGAATTGTTAATTGTTTTGTAGAATTTATTTGGCTATAGGAAATTACCTGATTAGCGTAATGACGTGATCTAAAAGTCTGGTTTCGACCTCCCATCACAGGTGTGTTGGCATTATCGTCTGCTACTTGTTCAATAGCTAAATTTTGTTCAATAGCTTCAGCTTCTGCCTCTGTTTCACAGACGATCACTGATATACTTCGCTTAATACGAAATGATTCAAATTTTATAAGGAATTGTTCACTGTTTTGACCAAGATATTTCGATTCTACTCTAAATTTTATTGGGCGTTTGGCATGGGGTTCCAATTCAAAAGAAACGCCCAGACCAGGATCGATCAAAGTTACTTGGGATTTATCTTTACGTCCACAAAACTCGATATGGCCATGAAAGGTGCGATCACAATTGTTGATACAAAAGAACTCTATTTCTTTTTCTTTAAATAAGGAGTCAAAAACACAGTTTATATCGACACTAACTGTGATAGCACGATTCTCTGAACGAAACGTATTACTATTGATTTGAGTTTCGAAAATTTGTTCGATTACAGTTAATTTTATACAGCGCCAAACATATTCGCCCTAAAGATAATTTCAAGTAAGAATTTTATTAAATACAATTATTATTTATTAACATACCCTTTCACACTCAATGAGATCTGCACTGACAATATCTCCAACACTTAACTTGCAAGCAGTTGGTAAAATATCAAACGTAAAATACGTGTCCCGATTAAGCACACCCCAATCATTATTAACACGTCTTACAGTACATTTTTCACCTTTCATTAAACGGGCCGGATGCACACTGACCACTTCAAGTATTTCACCATTTTTATCAACAAAATGCTCATCACTTTGAACATTACAACAGACATAGACTCTATCACCTTCCTTGGGAACAAAATCGATTTCAATCGTATCCAAATGAATGTTCATGGTTTTATAGTCCGTATCTACTAAAATGGAATCTGGTTTGCGTTGTGCAATTATACCCAAGATGTTGCGCTGATGCGTATTGAAATAGGTGGGCTGTTCATTCTTT
Organism: Stomorhina lunata; assembly: GCA_933228675.1. NCBI lineage: Eukaryota > Metazoa > Arthropoda > Insecta > Diptera > Rhiniidae > Stomorhina > Stomorhina lunata. Next base: position 7,974,740 of record OW121742.1, on the reverse strand, counting down.
AACTCTTTTATCTTAGCTTCAATCTAAAGAAATTATTATTTATTATTAGTTTTAAGTAAATTTAAATATTAACTAACTTTTTGCTCTGTGGGAACTTCATCCCAATATTCATCAATAACTTGTTCAATTTTAATAACTTTTATATGATCAGTCTCCTGGTGTTTGTAGGCTAAAAATTCGACTTGGCAACCAATCTTCAATTCGCTGGCAACGGTTAGTGCCACATTAATGTCAAAGAATATTCCGTGATCAATGGTACCATGATTACTTTTCAAGGCAGTTATAATGCCTGCAAATTAGTTCCACAATTAAAGAGCAGATATTTTTTTCGTCTTATGTCTAGTACAACTGTATACGATCGATCGATTAAAAATATTTACAGCTCATATAAAAAACTTTTAATTTTGGTATGTATAAAAATCAAGACAAGAAATTTCTGGTTTACGAGATATAGAGATTTAAAATAAAAGTTTATCTTTTTTCATTTAAATTTTTTAAAGTTATGATATTTTTCAAATCCTAAAAGTAAGCCTACTACATATCTCATCTGTTGTCTAAAAATGTATATTAAAAGCTTCAAGGGTTTACTATTTAACCTACAACATATTCACCCCTATCGCGAATATCATCTCCCATTGTAAAATATAAGAAAAAAGTTTGGAAATACGATTACCATGGGAGATGATTCGAATATGTATAATCCTCACAGCGCAAAATGTCCTTTTTTGGCTATATCAAGGAAAAAATCGGTGGTATACAGTTGTTCTAGACGTGCTTCATAGTTTTCTTTTTAATTTATTTACCAGTACGCTTAAAACATTCATTGCCACCATTTTGATCCTTGCTAACAATTTTTTGAGATGAATTAGTTATATTCTGAAGTACGTTTTGCATGCATGATGTTGGTTCTGTATTTTGATTGATATTCTCTTTGTCGATTTCAAGATCCAGCTTTCGGTTTTCTTCCTCAAATTTCTTGGCCAGCTCATTTTTCTGGGTTTCTCTCGAATACCACAAATTTCGTAAAATTGTTATCATTGTATATCGGTCCACTTGTTACTTCAGCTGACCACGTCCGGTTTTATATAAAGAAACAGTAAATATATACTAACTTAGAAATATTAAGGATTTCCTTTTCTATCCAATGACTCGTACATCCAATCAGTTTCGTTAATATAATTCAATTCCTTGCGTAAATTTTGTAGACGTTTTAAATAGTTCTCCGTTGTAGTTATTTTCAAGCCACACTCGGTAACAATCAAAGAGCGATAGCGTGAAAAGTTTTTATCGTTTTTGACTTCGGGTTTCTGGGTCTATTTGATAAAATATAAAACTTACAACTCAATCGTAAAATAAGCCTTATCAGCATTTTTATGTACCTCACTAGGATTCGATGAACTGGGCTCTTCAGATATGCTAGGCAGCTCTGCGGACATCCTTAGCACAAAATTTGAGACTTAAATATTTTCTACGACAAAACTTCAATTTGATTTTAACACTATACTTTTTTCGAGTTATTTTTTAAAAATGTAAAGGCAATTTAAAATATCCAATTACAAATTGAAATTTTCTGTTGCAAATAAGAAAAAGCAAATTGCGGCATTAAATTTAACTAGAGTTGCCAACGGAGTTTTTATTATGATTTGTGGTTTTTATTCTTAGTATTAAATAAAGTAGCCAGATGATACTCAATTTTCGACGGCGGTCAAAAAAAATTGTGCAATCGGCGGCATAATGCTGCAAGAAACCTAAAAGCATATAATCCAAATAAAGCATTAAACAAAAATTTAAAAATTTGAAATTTTTGAAAAAATGTAACTGTTGATGATTTAATTGAAATAAAATAATGTGTATCTAAAAAGAGCAAATTTATTAGAATAGAGTGACGTATCTTTCAACAATTTTGTTTTATCAATTACAAAAATGGCCTAAAAAATTACACAACGAATTTGGAACGAATAAACGTTGTAGCCATTTTTTTTTTATTGATTTGTACAAATTAATCGCCCTTTTTGACATATCGCACTTTTCCACCATTTATATGGGCAAAAATCAAACGGTGTTTATTCCTTTGAAACCGACTTTCAACTCGAATAATTTTTGTACCCTTAGGAGTTCGGAAAATCTAATGACAGATTTTAAATTCGCAAAGCTTCAGGTATACTGAACATAATATTTTGGTAGCGCAAGTTTGCGCTTCTAAGCGTAATTGCCATGCAAATTTAAAATTGAAGCATTCAAGTTTTTCTTTATATTTCTTCTTCTTCTGCACTCGTTTTAACATTCAGACCCAAGTCGTTGTTCTACGAAATAGACAACACACTTAGGGAATAAATCCACTTCCCTCTAAATTTTAATTTCGTCACTTCTAATACTACTTAATGGCTGCCAAAATTTGAAGCTCGTTTTCGACACTTTTTAATTTTTTTTTCGCATATTTTTTGGCCGACTCAAGCAATTCCAAAAAAATAGATAATAATTTGTAGTTCTTTCAGTTTCGCATCGTTTAATATATATCTCGTTGATGTGTTCCATGGGTATAACATACGACAGGTGTAAAGACGAAAACCTGAACGTAATTTTTTCAAAATACCGGTTTTTCGTGGAGCACACTCGCAAATATGTATGAAAATTTCCAAACTACAGCGTAAGCTGAGTTTTTTGCAATTTAGCACCTAAAAGCAAAAGCGCACCCAAAAATCATTGTTTGCTGAAATTTTACGAAAATTTTGAAAATCTTGCAAAAAAAGTGCATATTGCTTTTAATAGTTTTAGATAGCAAACTGAGACAAAATCACAAAAGGTATGAAAGTGATATCACTTATAACCGATTTGCATCAAAAGTTTGTCAAAAATCTCTTTATTAGCTGAGAACACGAAGGTTTTATCTAAATACATTTCAATGAAGCACATCGCGAAATTTACTCAAAATCGATCAGGAATAGTCTTAAAACTATTCTTTAATAAAGCTTTACCTTAGATCTGAAGCGCACCAAAACATTTTATCAAGATATGCACCTATTAAAACTTATATTAAAATAAAAAATTTTTAAATTAAATTTGTCCATAAGTCAGGCAGCATAATTTCACTAAAACCCACGAAAATCGCGGTTAAAAAAATAAAAAAATATTTTTTTTTTTCACTTGCATAATTGCATTATTTCTTCATGTTAAGGCATATACAAATTATCATAATGCCATGAAACTACAGAACACCTGAAAATATATAAGTTGTGAAAAAATCAACATAAAATTAATAAATATAAAATAGTTTTTAATATTTTTTTATAAATATTTGTTTTAATCGTCATGACTTTTGTGCGCGATGAATTATTACCGCGAACGGATTTTACATAGTGAATGTAAAATCCGCTCCCTTAATAAAATCCCAAAAATATTTAGTGTGCGATCAAAAAATTTTTCTTAGATTATTTTACAACATTAATGTATTTATTTTAAATTTACAATTTATACATTCGCCTGCGTATAAAATAGAAATAAAAATATCGCACTGTTCGATATTTTTTAATATTCTATATTTCTAATAACGAATTTTTGTTCCGTGTGTTCATACCTTTATGTACAAAATTTGAAAACTTTACCTTAAAAAGTCTTAAAGATACACGCTATAACATTTTGCGTAAACAAAAGTTGTAATTTAAAAAATACTTAAAATTTTAAGTATAATTTTTTTTGAAATTTAAAAATGAAATGAAATTGAAAAACAACATCATAAACTAAATATTGGCAACACTATAGAAACCAGACGTCTCTGACAACTACAATAACAAAAAACAACTTTTGACATTTGTACATAACCAAAAAAAGGTGCATGTACAAAAAGGGGTTAAAGCTGAATTTGCAACAAAAAAAATATAAGAAAAAAGAGAAGAACGTCTACAGTGCAAACTTCTTTAACCAATAAATAATAATAAAGTTAAAAAGAAGTTTAATTGCAATCGCAAAAGGGTAAATTGTTAGAAATATTTTGAAATTATAAACAGAAATAACTAATAATATTCTGATCTCTGTAGACATCAATTTAATTCGAGTTGTTTGATACACAAAGAATTGTGCATTTGCTGAAACCGTCTGAGGTGGTTGTGAACCAAAGTATAAACGTGTTGAAGTTACTAGTGGAAAAATGGTTAAAAATAAAAAGGGCAAGAAAGAGATAGTTTCAGCTGGAGCTGAAGCATCATCTGGAGAAGAAATGTAAGTTTTCATCAAAATTAGAATTTGTCTGGTACATGTGGATGTCTATGCAAAAATGTTAGGAACATGCCGTTTGAGGGTTTGAGAGAAAGTGCTACGTTGTCAAGAGTGTGTATATGAAAAGTTTGAACTTTTTTATATTTTTTTTTGCATTTACATACATACAGATTAATGCATCGAGTGAAGTCGTAGGTGGGGTTGGTACAAACTAATTTTCTGTATTTTTTCTTGTCTCATAGCGAAACGGAAACTCAGCAAACGGTCATTGACTCCGATGGTCAGGATGAGAAAAATGTCAATGTTAAAAATAAGAAAAATAAACAGAAGAAGGGAAACAAGAAGAAGAAGAATGACTCCGATGATGAGGAGGAAGTCGAAAGTGTAACCGCTGGTGTGGAGAAACTTAAGATAAAATCCAAAGGAAAAAAATCTGCTTTTGAGTTACTGATGGATGACGACGAAGAGGATGATAATGTCCAACAAGTTGCCCAATCTGAAAGTGAGGGGGAGAGCAATGAACCAGTTAAAGCCACAAAAAGTAATGCGACCAAAAAAGGAAAGAAGTCTAAGCGCAAAGGTAAAGGAGATGACGATGATGAAGATTTGGATAAGGTTTTAGCAGAACTTCAGGCTGAATATGCTGGTGAAGCTCCGCCTGCTGCTGCCAAAGTTGTTTCACCCGACGATTTAGCCGATGAGGAATTCGGAAAAGATAAAAAGAAGAACAAGAAACCTAAAGCTCAAAAAGAAGAAGTTGAAAATGTTGATGGTGACGATGATGATCAGGCTGAGGAGGGTGGTACTGTTAAAACCGCAGCACAAAAGAAAAAAGAAAAGAAAGAGCGTCAGAAACGAGAAGCTGCTTTAGCTAAACAAAAGTCGGCTCAAGAGCCACAAAAGAAGCACATGGAAGTTGAAAGTGCAGTAAAAACGGACGATGTGGTGCCAGAGAATGTTGTCGTCGCTGTTGAAGAAACTAAGGAGGCCTCTGTTGAGCCGGAAGCCACTGGCGAAGAAGCTGATACCGGCAAAGGAAAAAATAAAAAGAAGGGTAAGAAGGACAAAAAAGCCGAAGCTGAGGAAGAAAAGAAGGATACCAAAAAGAAGGGTGGTGTGTCTGCAGCTATGGTTGCAGCAATGCAAGAGCGACTTAAGAAAATTAAAGAAGAAGAGGAACGACAACGTCAAATAGATGAAGAACGTTTGCGGCAGGAAGAAGAAAGGGAACGGCAACGTTTAGAAGCTATTAGATTGGAGGCGGAACGTAAAGAAAAGAAAAAACAAAAGGAAGCCGAACGCAAGGCTCGCCTAAAAGCTGAAGGAAAACTTTTAACCAAGAAACAGAAAGAAGATCGTGCTAGAGCGCAAGCTATGTTGGATGCTTTAAAAGCTCAAGGTCTGGAAATACCAGATCCTACAGAAAAGCGTCCCACACGACCAGGTATTTTTTAAATATATCTTTAGTAAATTTTCCTTAATCTAAATGTCCCTAAAAATATGTTGCAGGAACACGCATACGTCCCAAAAAGAAGGGCCCACAAACCAACGAACAGATCGAAGCAGAAGCTAAAGCAGCTGAAGAGGCTGCTAAAGCTGAAGCAGAAGCAGCCGCTGCTAAAGAGCAGGAGAAAAAAGAAGCTGTTAAAGAGTCCTGGGATGCCTCCGATTCTGAGGAAGAGGCTAACGATGACACTTCTCAAGCCACAACAACAAACAATGATGAGAAATCATCTAATGATAACGCTGTTCCTGCAGATGGTGATGATGATGAAGAATCCGAAGAGGATGACAGTGATTCTGATGAGGGTGACAGTGACACTGACTCTGATTCGGAATCTGAATCAGAGGAGGATGAAAAGGAAGAGGCCATTAATGCTAATGATCCCGAAGAAAGACGATTACGCGCAGAACGTCGTATTTTAAAACGACAAGCAGATGCCGAGAAAATGCGCACTACTGATGATCTTCGTGCTGCCGTTGTTTGCGTATTGGGTCATGTAGATACCGGTAAAACTAAGATTTTAGATAAACTGAGAAGAACACATGTACAAGATTCCGAAGCTGGTGGTATCACTCAACAAATTGGCGCTACCAACGTTCCAATTGATGCCATTAAGGAACAGGCAAAAATCGTGCGCAATTCTACTGATTTTGAATTTAAATTACCCGGTTTACTTATTATTGATACACCCGGTCACGAATCCTTTAGTAATCTTCGTAACCGTGGTTCTTCGCTCTGTGATATAGCCATTTTGGTCGTCGATATAATGCATGGTCTGGAACCCCAAACTATTGAGTCCATTAACTTACTCAAAAAGAAAAAATGTCCATTCATTGTGGCCCTCAATAAAATCGATCGCTTATACGATTGGAAGTTGATGGCTCGTCGTGATATTCGTGATGTTCTTAAAGAACAAGAAGCCAATACTCAAGTTGAGTTTAACCAGCGAACAAAAGAAGTAATTTTGCAATTTGCCGAACAGGGTCTAAACGCGGCCCTTTTCTATGAAAATCCTGATCCCAAGACCTACATTTCCCTTGTACCGACTAGTGCAATTACCGGAGAAGGCATGGGTAATCTCCTTTTCCTTATAATCGAATTCTGTCAGAAAATGCTGGCCAAACGTCTGATGTACTCCGAAGAACTACAGGCGACTGTGTTGGAAGTTAAGGCCATTCCCGGTCTCGGCACAACAATTGATGCAATTCTAATTAACGGCAGATTGCGTGAAGGTCAACAAATGGTCTTAGCTGGTACTGATGGACCCATCGTTACTCAAATCCGTTCACTATTAATGCCACAGCCAATGAAAGAGTTGCGTGTTAAAAATGCATACGTTGAGTACAAGGAAGTGCAAGCCGCACAGGGTGTTAAAATAGCTGCTAAAGACTTGGAAAAGGCTATAGCTGGTATTAATCTTTTAATTGCTCACAAACCAGATGAAGTGGAAATATGCAGGTAAGTTAATAACGACGATATAATTTAATTTTTTTTAAGTATGATTATTTTACTTTTTCAGAGAGGAGGTAGCACGTGAACTGAAAAGTGCTTTAAGTCACATTAAATTAGCTTCAACTGGTGTTTATGTTCAAGCATCGACTCTTGGTTCATTAGAGGCTCTTTTAGAATTCTTGCGTACATCGAAAATTCCTGTAAGTTTGAATTCATTTTATATTTCTATTAAATTGTTATTTTATTTTAATGGAAAAAAAAATTGTTTCTCTTAAAATATGAACCGAGACGTTTAGCTATGTAAATCGGGAACTGATATATGACGAATCATAATTGGAGACGTATAAAAATCTTTTCAATTAAAATGATATGTGTAAGGCATATACGATTTTAGAAACGCATAGAAATGCCCATGTTAAAGTAAACCGTTCGACTCAGAATCACATTGCTAATCGTTTAAGATTCCGACCAAGGAATGCCACTTCTGCGACATTACCTATACTATCGCAACAACAACTCAATATCACTTATTTTTACCTACTTCCTATAACTGTGATGGCTTCTAATTGCCTCAAGTTTAAGCATATTTCAAAATTAAATTTTAGTTAAACTATTTTTTATGTGTTATGGTCCCATAGGTACAAAAACACCCAAAATTAAAAAAAAATAAGATACATATTCACATTTCTCCCTATATCTCATATAAGACAAAATGACTAAAATAGCTTTAATACAAAGTTGGATAGTTTTACTTTATTATTCTGTGAAAAAATAGTTTCAAACGAAAAATACGAATTTTGAACCTCACCATCTCCGATTTTGATGAAATTTTATATATACGTTCTCTTAGCTTATACAAGTTTTAAAAAATTTTAAATAACGCTTTGGTCTATAACTTTTGACTTGATTTTTGTGAAATTTTTCAGGTCCTGTAGTTTCCCTTAAATTTTTTTATTCTTCACTCAAATATCGTATAGACAACAAAAAAGAGTAGTGGGATCGCGAACTAATAGACTTTTTGTAAAACAACTCATACTATTATACGCTTCAGCGTATAATAGTAGCCTTTCCATAGGTGGAAAGGGTACTATAAGTTTGTGCTGATGTATGTAACGAAGCTCGAAGATAGACATATTTGTCTTAGACCCACCTTTTTGTGTACCAATAGGTTAAGAATCAGGTTAAGTCCGTCCGTCTGGCTGGCTGGACGCCTAATTTTTTTGATAGTGGGACCATGGCTATCAAGATCGGTCCATTATTTATGCTACTTCCCATAGGTCCCACTTTCCGGAATCGATATTTTGACTACAAATACCAATATTTTTTTCATGAAATTAAGAACAAATACTGCTTATATAACCCAAAATCATTGTACTAAATTTCGTTAAAATCGGTTCACATTTGACCATAGTTCCCATACAAACTTTTCTCTGAAAACGCACTAAATGAGACGAAAATCACTAAAACGCTCGTAAATCTGAAGATAATGAGAATTTTGAGTATATTTTTTGCATACATAATTTTTGTAAACTGCAATCAACTTGCCAAATTTCGAGATAAGCGGTCCACATTTGACCCTAGCTCTCATATAAGTCCAAATGACGGAAACAGCTTAAATATATAAGTTTTGAGAAAATGTTTGTATGATGGCAAAATTTTGCAAATATTTGTCTTTATGCAAGAAAAATAATACCTTTGACATTAGTGGTGAATGGTATCGTATGGTCGGGCTTGACCGACTATAGTACTTCCTTACTTGTTTTAGTACAAATTTTGAAAGTAGAAAATCTTTTCGCTTTCATAAAAAAATATCAAAATTTGTACTTAAAAAATATGAAATCTTGAAAAAACTAACTTTGGACAGCCATAAAATCTGAACCAAAGTGAAATTCAAAATGTTCATGTATGAGCTAGGAGAATGTATATGGGCATTTCCTGGAGTCCCGAGCGTAAGTTCGTACTCTTTTGGTGTACGAAAAATAAAGAAAACATACCTTTTCCTAGCATTTTTTCTGGCGACTCGATAGCTCTTTGTTTAGTGTAAAAGATGAATTTCATCGAGTTTAAGTTTTCATAATAATAGTTCTAAACATGTGGTTCCGAACTAAAGCAAAATAGAAGTCAACTTTGACTGACAGTAGTGAAACATAAAGTAATCTATAAAATTTCATATAAGAATGACTTTTGAACAGAGGTTCGAAAGGCTCAATTTCTAATTCCATATTTTAAAATCAAATTTATTTTAGTGTTTATATCATTCCCATAATACATTCACCTGAATCAAGTCATAAGCCTTAACTTTTAAGAATTAATTCTTAGGGAATTTAAAATCAGTTAGATTTAATTTAAATTATTTCAATTCTTAATCTTATACAAAAATAATTAAAAATTTTATAAACAAATCATTTTGTAAAGGCATACAAAAATAAATGTATTCAAACGAACCCTACAGTTCCAAAATATATAATACCTATAAAAGAGCGGAATAAAATAAATCTCAACGAAACAAGTCCTTAACCATAAAATAAGTTTCAGGATTGCATTAGGGATTAAATATCATTTAATACCCATGAAAAAAAAGTCCCCATTTTAGAAGATAAAGAAATGACTCTTTCTTAAGTTATTGGGTTAAAAAAGGGTTTTTAAGCTGAGATGATTTCCATCTCGATTTTAACAAAACCGTGGACATGGTTTGTCTAAAAAACATGTATGAAAAGTCATATGATTAAAATGTGATTTATTCATTATCATCATATATACATATGTATATATACATTTTCTAATTGTACTGAATTTTGTGATTTTATTCTAATTCCATCATAATTGTGTATGTATCTCAGCTATGTAATATATCTTCCTGCTAAGGGACTGATGTTTTTTAGACCTGTAGGGCATATACAAATAACATTTTTGTGGAAAAATTCAAAAATTTATTAAGTTGACTTAGGCGAAATTTAAAAAAATAAAAAAATTTTTTGTTATTGGTCATAAGATCAGAAAAACTATTTAAAATAAAATATAGATACACATAAAACTAAAGATTTTTTGTACACATAATCTATAATATCATCCAGATTCGAAAACATATAAAATCCATTATTTCGTAGCAACACAACAAAACCAGAGATAATATATTCTTACATATTAGCACATTTTACATGTATATGTATGTATTTACAAAAACAAATGTCACAAAAAACAAATTATTTTTATAAATTTTTTTAGAAAAAATTTTTAATTAAGCAGATTCCTTCACTGATTGAATTTTTGGTAAAGATTAGGTCATTATAAACGAAGGACCATTAATATTACTATATTCCTGCATATCTAAATATCTTTTAAAAGTTAAAGTTTAACAAATAAATGCAAAATATACACAACTTTGCGGTGAAATAGCCACATTAGGGTAGTTCCGTTTTTTTGAACGAACATTAAAGAATACATGCATACTTTTATTAAATGTGTATGCTTTCTGATAAAACATAAGAATATTTTAATAGGTTATGATAAATTTTGTTCTATTTTATATCTAGGGTTTTTACAAACAATGTATATCGCACTTGATCCAATAATACCCTATAAATTAAAACTTCAATTTCGTTTTTTATTCAATGAGTGGTATAGTTTAAAAAACTTTTCCCTCGAAAAAGTCAGAATTTAAGTTTTTGATTTAAAATCAAGTATCTTTAGTTTATATCCACCCTAATGATTTGCACAAAATGAATTACCAAAAAATGTTTTAATTCAATTTGGACTGGTTTTAATTAAGAATAAAAAATGTTAATTCAAATTGGAGTAGAGGAATGAAGAAACATTTTATTCATTCAAGTTGATTTTAAATTCCCATGTGAATCAATTCACTATGAATTAAAAATCAACACATTTTTTTTAATTGTTTTATGGGAATTAAACTTAAGGTATTGTTAAATCATTTTTGAATTCCTAGGAATTAAGCTAATATTTAATTAAGCCTTTCGAAGCTCTGCTTTTGAAGTAGCTTAAAAAGAAAATTTAAAGTTTTAGTTTGCGAATGACAAATAGTGGAATTTATTTTAAAAATATATTTTTATAGCCCACCATTAAAACTCAAATATGTTTGATGTTTGCTGTTTCTTATGTGTGATTCTTCTTCAGACAATTTGTAAAATAAAATTCGTTAATTTTATTGATTAATACACACTTTTATTGAATTAAGTATTTTTTTATTACTTTATTTGTTGGAAATTAATTTATTAATTAAAGTTAATAAGTTGTACAAAAAAAAGCAACTGTAAAAATAGAAAAAGAACGGAATTTATGTTACATGTATTAAGTTGACTAGACTTTACACATTTAAAGTTGTTTAATAAGTCAATTTAGATTTTATTAACAATTTAAGAAAATGTTTAAAACTGCGTAATTATTTTTTTTAGTAAATTCTTCAAATTTTGAAAATTAACCGCTTAATTTATAAACGAAAATAAAACTTTGACAAGCTTATAATTCAAACTTTCCATACAAAATTCTTACAATAAGCCTTTTATAATTTTATAATTGGTTTATGAATTAGGGATTAAAATTAAAAAAAAAACATTAGAATATTCACATGTTTTTGAATATTTAAAAAGAAATAATTTAAAAAATTTCGAATGTTTTCTAAAAATTATCTACAAATTACCAATAATAATTTGCATGTTTCTAATTGATATACCGGAGCAACATAATTTCACTATTAGAAATCGATCAGAGAAAAAATTGAAAACCAACTCTCCCTAATGTATATTTATAAGAGCATTAAAAAAAGCACATTTTTAGCAAAAACATATTTAATTTTAAGCACAAATTAGGTGAATAAAAAAAAACAACATAATTTAGTTATGCGACGTGAAATATTTTCAATACAATATATCGTCACCTGAAATGCAAAAGGGTGTAACTGGCATTAATTTTTTGATTGATTATGGATTTACTTCAATCAAAAATAACGAAAAACTTAATTTTTATTTTTACGTTAGCTACGCCCTTTTGCATTTCAAGTGACGATATGTATTTGTGCTACCTCAATTTCGCAGTCATAATAAACTAACATAATAATAATAAACTAATTTTGAATACGTAATTAAATAAAAACAAAAATGTTTTTTAATATCTAATGTTTTTCAATTTAAATACTTTATAAATTTTCTGACTTTTTACGCTTTAAATGGGGACGTTTTTAACGCGTTTAACTTTTTTGATGGCGATCGATTCTAATAAATATATTCTGAGATTCTGTGAAAATTTGTTTAACATATTCGGGACAAGACGGTAAATGCCGTCAAGTTTAAAGCATTATGTAGGGACAGGACGTCTTATACCCTCACTCGTTTTTTTATTACTAGAACAAGACGGTATATACTCCACTAAGTTCTATGTTAAATTATGACTTGTTTTTATAAATATCCCAATGCAATTTTTAACCACAAAAAAGTTTGTAAGCAAATGTTATGATTTAGTATGCATTAAAAAATGTATCTTCACTAGATCCGAGACCTACAGAGAAACAAAGTGAAAATGAACTGTCCGCGAATGTGTTCAATTATACATCTTAAAAGTACCAAATACCGCATATTTTTCCAAATATAAATTTTCTCCCCATCTTTGAACATTTTTTTCAACAAATATTATAAAACTAAATTATCGTTCCAATTTCATAAAGCAAACATATAAGAGAATAAAACTCAGAAAAAATGATGTGGATATCTTGATCCGTTTCGCCGTATCTACGATTTAAAATCTTAGAATTTCGCGAAAATTACATTTTCAGTAAAAATTTGAGTTGTAAGAATTGTACCTAAGTTCAATTTTAATTCAAGTTATAATGAATATATTTGCAAAAAATCGAAAATACTATAAGCTCTACAAGCTCTCAAATAATGTTTGAGGTTCTGACAAAAACAAAAATTTGGGACACAATAATGTATGTACATAAGTGCTATTTTTTAAATTTCGAGATTTAAGTACATTTATTTGTCGTGCAAAGTTTCAATTATTTAATTATCTTTAGATTTTTAAGCGTTTTTGTAATTTTCTGGGTATTTAAGAGTGTGTCTTGTATGGGATGTAAGGTCAAATATGGGCCGGTTCCACTAAAAATTTGATGTACTGATTTCAGTTGACAATAGCAATATTTGTGCAGAATATAATTCTGTGTCTTGGTGCTAAAAGGGTCAATGTCAAAAAACTAGTTTTGAGAATATTTGATTTGAAGTTTTTGTTTTCCATACAAATTCATACTAACATTGCCCAGAAAAATCCTTAAAAATCAGTTCTGAGTTAAGCCAGAGATTATCTGTTGGAGCCAAATAATAGAGGGTAAAGAAGAGAATCTAATGTAATGATTAACTCAAAACAGGCCCTTTTGTCACCAAGCCACAGAATTTAAAATATATAATGTTAAGGGCTAAAAACTCTATTCTGGGAAGGCAGAATATGTGAGTTATCCTCTACTTACTCCATATTTAAATTTTTGATTTGGTCCAAAATATTTAACCCCTTAAGGAGAAATGACGAGTGTCGCCCGCAAACATTTTCTGTGCCAAATTCGAAATTGACGGGTTATGCCCGCCGCATATTTAAATGTTTCAAAAGCAGTAGTAGTAACTTTAATAAATTTAATCGAAATTAAATCGTGTCGCAAGGGGTTAATGATCATCCTTCTCTGTATCAAATTTTATTCTATAATCCTTAAAATTGCGATTTGATTAAACGATCACAAGCTTTCATGGATCTGCAGCCTGCGGACATTTTTAAATCGAATGAGAAAGTTCAGTATAATTAATTCTATGCATTACAAACATCAGCCCAAACCCAAAATACCCTTTTATTCGATGACAGTGAAAGGTATACAAATTTTCTAACAAGATGCATAAAAAAACAAGTAAGAAAGTGCTATAGTCGGTCAAGCCCGACCATACGATACCCTTCACCACTAAGGTCAAAGGTGTTCTTTTTCCTGACAATTTTTGCCATCATACAAAAATTTTCTCAAAACTTATATTTAAGCTGTTTCCGTCATTTCGACTTATATAAGAGCTAGGGTCAAATGTGGACCGATTATCTCGAAAATTGATAAGAGTTTTTACAAAAATTATGTATGCAAAAAATAAACCCAAAATTCTCATTATCTTCAGATTTACGAGCGTTTTAGTGATTTTGTCTCATTTGGTGCGTCTTGACAGAAGAGTTTGTATGGGAGCTATGGTCACATGTGGACCGATTTCAACGAAATTTGGTACAGTGGTTTAGGTTTACATAAGCAGTATTTGCTTTTAAATTTCATGAAAAAACAAGTAAGAAAGTGCTATAGTCGGTCAAGCCCGACCATACAATACCCTTCACCACTAAGGTCGAAGATGCTCTTTTTCCTGTGTATAGACAAATTTTTTGCTAAATTTTCCTTCATACAAATATTTTCTAAAAACTTATATATTTAAGCTGTTTCCGTCATTTGGACTTATATGAGAGCTATAATCAAATGTGAACCGATTATCTCGAAATTTAGCAAATTGATTACAGTTGTCACAAAAATTATGTATGTAAAAACTAAACTTAAAATTCTCATTATCTTCAGATCTACGAGCGTTTTAGTGATTTTTGTCTCATTTTTGACAAAAGAGTTTGTATGGGAAATGTGGACCGATTGCAACGAAATTTGGTACAGTGATTTAGATTGACATAAGCAGTATTTTTTAAATTTCATGAAAAAATATTGATATTTGTGGCCAATTGTGTATCAATTTCGGAAAGTGGGACCTATGGGACGTACCATAAATAATGGACCGATTTTGACGAATTTCAATAGCCGGTCCCATTATCAAAAAAATAATCTGTGCCAAATTTAATCAAATTATCTTTACAATTGCGACCAGTAATTTGATTACAAGGTTTACATGGGGGTCCAGCCAGCCAG
This sequence comes from Stomorhina lunata, assembly GCA_933228675.1. Lineage (NCBI taxonomy): Eukaryota > Metazoa > Arthropoda > Insecta > Diptera > Rhiniidae > Stomorhina > Stomorhina lunata. The sequence goes on along the minus strand of OW121742.1, from coordinate 7,959,642 downwards.
ACGAACGGACTAACATCGCTAAGTCGACTCAGAAAGTGATTCTAAGTCTATTGGTATACTAAAAGTTGTGTCTAAGACAAATATTTCTATGCGTTACATACATCAGCACAAACTTATATTACCCTTTCCACCTATGGTGATGAAGGGTATAGTCATTATCGTAAAAACAGACCGATAAGAACGACCGAATATAAAGAAGTTCTTTGGATACGAGTACTACTTTAAAAATGTTGTTCGGTATTCAGACACCAATGCGGGTGGTTGTTTGCCATTAAATTTTGCTGGGTTAGACAGCAGCACCACCGATACCGCTGCGTGCGTAATAGCCTGTCGAATGACGGCACGTACTACAACGCACTACACACATCTATAGATATAATATAAAATTTTGCAAAATGCGGTCGACAGCCAAAATAAACAAAGATTTTTAGATTTTAAAGTGTGTGTCTGTTGTTTGTTGATTTTTCTACAATATATAGTAAATTTTATAGTATTCGTACAATATTTGGTTTTGCTTTTAAACATGAAAACGATATCTAATGAAACCAATTATTAGTCATTTCCGTTGGTCGTTTGAAATAAAATCAATTATGGAAACAAACTTTTTGATACGTTTATTAAATAAAAAATAGTAATAAAAACAACTAAGGAAAAGCTACAGTCGGTCAAGCCCGATTATTTAATACCCTTCACTACCAAGGCCAAATATGGACGAACAACTTTAAAAGTTTCTTTTTTAGGTTTTATAGACATATCTGGCTTTTTCACTGAGTCGATCGATATACTAAAGATTGTTCTAAAAAAATATGCATTTACTATTTTAGACAAAATTTATCCATAGTGCAAGAAATAATTTATTTTTTGATCAAGTTAGTTTCTATAGATATGTCAGATACTATTATTTTAGAAATTATTAATTTTCAATAGTTATTTCAATCAAAATGGACTGCGAAAAAAAGTTCGTGAAAATATAATTAAAACTTTTCAAAAAAATCCGTCATGGACTTTTAAAAAAATAGTTAAAAATTTGAAAGTTGACCCTCGAACGGTTTCTAATGCCAACAGACGGTATAAGGAAAACCTGAGCATTGAAAGAAAACCTGGATCAGGGAGGAAAAAAGGTCCTACAGATATTGGTAAGGCAAAAGAAGTCGAGCGACTCTTTCGAAGAGCGCCTAACACTTCTTTAAAAAAAGCAGCTCGTACGGTGAAATGTTCTACGAATTTTGCACAAAGCTTATGCTGGACTGAAGACATACAAAGTCCAAAAGATTCCAGATCGCAATGCAATAAAGAACTTAGAAGCAAAAAAACGAGCGAAAAAATTGAAGTCTGATTTTATAAAAAAATACACCTGTTGTGTGATGGATGATGAAACATACGTACTGGCAGACTTTTCTCAACTTCCTGGTCAAGATTTTTATGTTGCTGATAAACGCGGCAATGTTCGGCAGAGTTTCGCACAAAAAAACAAACAAAATACCCTAAGAAGTTTCTCGTGTGGCAAGCTGTTTGCAGTTGTGGCAAAAGAAGTAAAGTATTTGTGGCATCTGGCACAATAAACACAGAAATTTATATAAAGGAGTGCCTACAAAAACGGTTGTTACCCTTTTTAAGAGAGCACAGAGTGACTACATTTTTTTGGCCCGATTTGGCATCATGCCATTATGGAAAAAAGGCACTTGAGTGGTACTCAAAGAATAATGTCATTTTTGTACCACGAGAGGCAAATCCAACTAACTGTCCAGAACTTCGGCCTGTGGAAAGGTATTGGGCTCTGGTAAAAAAGGAATTGAAGAACACAGGAAAGATTTCCAAGAACATGTCCGATTTTAAGCGCAGGTGGAACACATGCTCCAAAAAGGTATCAGAAGCAACTGTAAAATCTTTAATGGGAGGGTTTCCGAAAAAAGTCGATAATTTTGCAAAACCCGAGTACTAAGTAAACATTTTAATGCTAAATGATTTTGTATAATATGTCATTATATTTGCGTATTTTGTAGAGTTTTTATATTAAAAGGTTTGATTTTTATTTAAGAAAATCCAACTACAAATTTTATTTAGAGCACTCTTTAATAGGTGGGGGTGAGATCTATATTTCTATACCTATGGTGGTTAAGGGTATAAAAAATATATAAATTTAAAACACTGTTTTAAATAAAATATGCCCGTCATGAATATGAACATATGTAAATGTAGTTGAATGTCTTTCTTTTTGCCTATTTGTCAATAATGTGTGTCCAAATTATAATTATTTTTAAAACATTTTTTGTATTTTTATTTTGTTAAATTTGAAAAAAAAAAAGAAATACTTTACCGTTTTTAGTTGTGGGTAATGCCAAATCTTTTGGGCTTTAAATGGACATAAACGATTTTGCAACATTGTATTGGGTTTTTGGTTAATTGCACATTTTCTATAAAAGAAGGTTTATAATACGTTGATTTCATTTCAATTATTCTCCAGTCAACTTTTCAATCACTTCATTTGCATTCATTTAATGTTAATGTCTTTAATATTGTGTGAGTGTGAGTTAGGGGGAAACCTAGATACACATTGGCCTTTAAATACTCTTAGCCAGTTCCGAACTAATGTGTCATAACAATTTGTTGAAATTTATGTTTAGTTGTTAAGCAATACCAGTGCTGCCATCTGGCAACTGGCTTTGTTATAATGAAGTAATACACGTACTGGGAAAGTTTTGATATACGAACGCTATTTTTGTTGTTTACGTTAACTTTAAGAACTATTTTTAATTTATAAATCTTGAATCCAACCACTTCATTTGGTTTCTTTTCGGGAACATAATCATGATGGAGTAAGATCTGTCTTTTGAGGTTGTTTTTTTTCTAATTTCTGCAAAGACGTTTGAAAAAAAAATAGTTGTGTATAATTCTGAATTAACCGTTCTAGCAAAGACTCTATAATATAAAGATGTTGCACTTCCATACTTTAATTTGTCGAATGGTCTTTTTGAAAAGTCCCATAAAAAAGAGAGTATTACAATTTTACTCTAATTCGGAAATAACTAATGGAATGAGAGTAAGCTAAGGCACACATACGTTTACATGAAATGTTTGTTTGTGCGTTAAAAAACATATTTTCTAAATGTTTAACCAAAAAGTTTTCTATATACAATTTTAAACCGAAAAATTTTCTATACAAATTTTTGCCCGAAATTTATTTCTACAAAAATTTTTGCCCAAAAATGTTTTCTACAAAATTTTTAATCAAAAAATTTTCTATAAAAATAATTTTACCAAAAACATGTTTAATTTTTTTTTAATTGTATAAACAATTGTTAACTTGAAAGTTTTTCTATTAAAGATTTTTACTCGAAAATTTCTCTATAAAAAAAATTTTGTTCAAAAACTTCTCTATAAAAAATAGTACCTACAAATTTTGTCAAAAAATTTTTGCTAGAAAATTTCTCTATAAAAAATTTTAACACGAAAATTTTTTTACAAAAAAATTTTTACTTGAAAATTTTTCTATAAAAAATTTTTACTGAAAAACCTTCTTTAAAAAAATTTTATTCAAAAATTTTTCTTTAAAAAATTTTTACTCGAAAATTTTTGTATGCAAAATTCTTACTCGAAAATTTTTCTATGAAAAATTTTTACTCGAAAATTTTTCTATAAAAAATTTTTACTCGAAAATTTTTCAAAAAAAATTTATACTCAAAAACTTTCTTTAAAAAATTTTTACTTAAAAAAACGTTCTTAAAAATTTTTACTCGAAAATTTATTTCTAAAAAATTTTTGCTTAAAAATTTGTCTATAAAAAATTTTTACTCAAAAATTTATCTGTAAAAAATTTTTACTCGAAAATTTATTTCTATAAAATTTTTGCTTAAAAATTTCTCTTCAAAAAATTTTTACTGAAAAATTTTTCTATAAAAAATTTTTACTGAAAAATTTTTCTATAAAAAATTTTTACTGAAAAATTTTTCTATAAAAAATTTTTACTCGAAAATTTTTCTATAAAAAATTTATACTCAAAACCTTCTTTAAAAAATTTTTACTCAAAAGTTTTTCTGTAAAAAATTTTTACTCGAAAATTTGTCTATAAAAAATTTTTACTCGAAAATTTGTCTATAAAAAATTTTTACTCGAAAATTTTTCTATAAAAAATTTTTACTCGAAAATTTTTCTATAAAAAATTTTTACTCGAAAATTTTTCTATAAAAAATTTTTACTCGAAAATTTTTCTATAAAAAATTTATACTCAAAAACCTTCTTTAAAAAATTTTTATTTAAAAATTTGTCTACAAAAATTTTTTCTCAAAATTTTTTCTATAAAAGATTTTACTCGAAAATTTTTCTTCAAAAAATTTTTACTGAAAAATTTTTCTATAAAAAACCTTCTTTGAAAAATTTTTACTCAAAAATTTTTCTGTAAAAAATTTTTACTCGGAAATTTTTCTATAAAAAATTTTTACTCAAAAATTTTTCTAGAAAAAATTTTTACTCGAAAATTTTTCTAGAAAAAATTTTTACTCGAAAATTTTTTATAAACAATTTTTACTCAAAAATTTGTCTATAAAAAATTTTTACTCGAAAATTTGCCTATAAAAAATTTTTACTCGAAAATTTTTCTAGAAAAAATTTTTACTCGAAAATTTTTTATAAACAATTTTTACTCGAAAATTTGTCTATAAAAAATTTTTACTCGAAAATTTGTCTATAAAAAGTTTTTACTCAAAAATTTGTCTATAAAAAATTTTTACTCGAAAATTTGTCTATAAAAATTTTTTACTCGAAAATTTGTCTATAAAAAATTTTTACTCGAAATTTTTTCTATAAAAAATTTTTACTCGAAAATTTTTCTATAAAAAATTTTTACTCGAAAATTTTTCTATAAAAAGTTTTTAGTCAAAAACGTTCTGTAAAAAATTTTTACTCGAAAATTGTAACCCCAAAATGTTTATATAAGAAATTTTTAACCTAAAATTATCTTTAAAAAATAAGGACGATATCCAAAATACATAGATTATGCAAAGCAAACCAAGCATTTGGTATTCTCAAAAAGTTCTGGAGATCTCAAAATATTTCGACAATCACCAAACTCGAAAGATTTTAAAACTGATGTTAAATCCGTGCTTTTATATGATTGTGAGATAAATATTTCGCGTCGAGAGATGAGCAGTATTTGTCAATTCGGTTTTAAAACATCCAAAAACGGCCGGCTTCGGTTCGGTTTTCGGTTTTTTAAATAAAACTATTTTTATTTAAATTTGTTGTAAAATTTAGATAATTTTATTAAAACAAAGTGTAAGGTATATTTATTAAAGCTCATATTTATAATTTAATACTAAAATTCAGGAAATTTATTTAGCTTTTTCAAATATGACGGATTTCTTAAATAAGTCTTGTTTCTTTTAGAGAAACTGCAGAGCCCTTTTGCTTGTATAACATTTGCATCCGAGCGACAAATTGCTTCAAAAGTCATTTTTACTAACAGCAACGAATCTTTAAAAGAATTTACAATTTCGATAGAATGAAATTTATGTGGTCAATCGGTTTTAAATGATTCAAAGTTTCATCGTCGCCTTCTTCAAAACTGTTTTCGCTTTCGTCGGTTTCAAATTCTTTCACTTCTGGATTTATAACAATTTTTTCATTAAAAACATCAATGACGACTGCAAGATGAATTTCATGTGCCAACCATAACTGAAGCAGTGTTTGATTTTCAGATCCAAATTTGATATTGCAGTGCTTCTTCATCTTTAGTACATGTTATGCACGCCATACACCCTGCGACTGTTTGTACAATTTTAATTGTAATCGGGTTGTGCTCTTTGCTTACAAACAATACAACTTCAGTACAATCTCAATATACAATTTTATTTTAAAAGGTGAAGGTGTTAGTAAATATGGCTGTTTGTGCTCTAATTGATGAGGTTTTTTAAAAAGAGTAGATGATCACTTCTCCGCTGTCAGTATGAAAATGAAGAACAAAACTGAATAATATTGCACAAACTTGTTCACAAACGTTTCAATTCTGTTGTACAACTTGCAAAAAAATCAAAATTTTTTGATCTTTTGTACAACCAACCCCAACTTATACACAACGACCACACGAACTTTACAATCAGCTTTGCAACAATGTAAAGTTTGACCAACTATCGCAACGTGTGTGGCTTGCATTACGATGTTTGCATCAAGTGAAATATTAAACTCGATTAGCTTTTGTCTAATGGTTTCTTGCGTTTGCTTGAAATTACACGTTCCAAAAATACGGCTGAGTCCCAGGTAATAAAATATACCGTCTTCCCCTTGTACTTGTCCATTGCAAGGCACCTTTTTTCAATATTTTGCTTCATTTCATAGACAAATTACATGCAAATTTACGATAAGCTAATGTTATTTCTGAATAATATAAAAAAAATAGGAAAAATAAATAGCTAAAGCCGCGTTTTTTTTCTACGGTTTTCGGTTTCGGTTTTGAGGCATAAAAAACCGAAGTTTCGGTTTCGGTTAAAACCGAACTGCAAACCCTAGTAGAGACCTTAAGTGAGCTTCCAGAACTTTTGGCATTTTTCGTGCTTGTGCGACGACGTCGAAATTCCGTAAATCACTTCTTAACCATGTATATCAACTTTGGCCTTGGTTCGAGTGATGTTTTAAAAAGTGCGCAAGGATACTGTGCTTTTAAGGTATAATTTCGAAGACATAAATATGTAAGTGTTACGACTTTAGGGGGTTAAAATGGTTTATGTGAAACAATTATATAATTAAATTAAATACGAAAAATCGTCCAACATTTTGTTGTTTGTGGTGATTGGGTTTCCTCATTCGGTGAAGTTTACATAAGTTCATATAAAAGTCTTCAAGACTTTATAGTTTGCCCTTTTTATTTTTAGTTTTTTATTTATTCATTTTACGAAAGAGTAGACGACGGAAAAAAAATAAGCAGAAACTAACACGAAACTAAAACTATTGTTTGGTTTTGCAACGTTTCACAGCAAAAGTAACCAAATACGAACGAACGAGTATTTCATTCATAAAATTTACAAAATCTTTAATGAATTACAGCTGTTGTTCAACGAATGTTGAAGATAATTGAAAAAAAAAAATAATAATACATACGAGTACACAATCTACAATATCTACTTACGACTTACGGACTGACTATGTCTGACTATGAATGAATGAATGAATAAGTGGATGAATGAATAAATAAATGTTTGAATGGATGAATGTTTGTTTGTGGGTGATTTCTTCATTTCTTTGTAGGTAGCAAAGGTTGTTACTGTATTTTTTTTTTCTTTTGGCATGCAACATGAATAAAACACAATGGGCACATAAACGAACAGATGTGGTCAAAATTTGTACATAATATGTACTAAGTTTTATATAAAGGTCTACAAGAAAAGATAACAGCTGGCTGAGATAAAAATGTGTTAAATGTTTCGAATTTAAATTGAAATGCGGCATTTTTACTTAATTTTAATTTAAAAACGATTTCAATTTCCTTATAATTTTTGTCGGCTCTCAGTTAGAAAACGGGAAATACTAATGACATTAGTGGATAGTTATAAAGGGTGTTCTAAAAAAAATATGCATTTACTATTTTAGACAAAATTTATCCATAGTGCAAGAAATATTTTATTTTTTGATCAAGTTAGTTTCTATAGATATGTCAGATACTATTATTTTAGAAATTATTAATTTTCAATAGTTATTTCAATCAAAATGGACTGCGAAAAAAAAGTTCGTGAAAATATAATTAAAACTTTTCAAAAAAATCCGTCATGGACTTTAAAAAAAATAGCTAAAAATTTGAAAGTTGACCCTCGAACGGTTTCTAATGCCATCAGACGGTATAAGGAAAACCTGAGCATTGAAAGAAAACCTGGATCAGGGAGGAAAAAAGGTCCTACAGATATTGGTAAGGCAAAAGAAGTCGAGCGACTCTTTCGAAGAGCGCTAACACTTCTTTAAGAAAAGCAGCTCGTACGGTGAAATGTTCTACGAATTTTGCACATAGAGTCAAATCTTATGCTGGACTGAAGACATAAAAAGTCCAAAAGGTTCCAGATCGCAATGCTATAAAGAACTTAGAAGCAAAAAAACGAGCGAAAAAATTGAAGTCTGATTTTATAAAAAAATACACCTGTTGTGTGATGGATGATGAAACATACGTACTGGCAGACTTTTCTCAACTTCCTGGTCAAGATTTTTATGTTGCTGATAAACGGGGCAATGTTCGGCAAGAGTTTCGCACAAAAAAACAAACAAAATTCCCTAAGAAGTTTCTCGTGTGGCAAGCTATTTGCAGTTGTGGCAAAAGAAGTAAAGTATTTGTGGCATCTGGCACAATAAACACAGAAATTTATATAAAGGAGTGCCTACAAAAACGGTTGTTACCCTTTTTAAGAGAGCACAGAGTGACTACATTTTTTTGGCCCGATTTGGCATCAGAAGCAACTGTAAAATCTTTAATGGGAGGGTTTCCGAAAAAAGTCGATAATTTTGCAAAACCCGAGTACTAAGTAAACATTTTAATGCTAACAGATTTTGTATAATATGTCATTATATTTGCGTATTTTGTAGAGTTTTTATATTAAATGGTTTGATTTTTATTTAAGAAAATCCAACTACAAATTTTATTTAGAGCACTCTTTAGTTAAATAGTTGAGTTTTTACTATTTTTATAGCAATTTTTGTTTAAATATTGGGTTTTTTGGAAATAATTTTTATGTTTAAGAAGAAAAAATTTTCGTTAAATAAATAAATATTTCATCCAATTATATATTGGCCCTTCCGGGCCAACATCTTTTGCCATCTTTACTGGCTAAAAACTGAACCAGGAAATTTTTGATCTCTTTCTTGTAGTAACAGTTTTACCATCCAAAATTTTTTTAAATGTCCGAAACAAACATTAATCCCTAGGTGTCAGATCTGGTAAATATGGCCTTTAAGCTTTAAAAGCTTTTGATGAGTGACAAAACTCGTATGAGATTTTTTATTATATTGGTCGAATACTACGTATTTTCTGTTGATTTTGTTCAGGTAATAACAATAGAATCCCGAGTAAATTGTTGTGTTATCCGGTAAAAGCTTAAAAAGCGACTCCTTTAACCAAACTGACATGTTTGGACTAGTTCATATTTTTTAATCCATGATCTCTGGCGTTTTACATTGTGGGTAAATTTGTTTGGAAATCGTGAACTACAACAAATTTTAAGAAGGTTTGCTTAAGAATCATGGGTCTAAAATCAAAATCGAGCTTTCCATTTTTAACGCGGCAACCTCCTGGTCAAGAAACAACTCTATTCAAGTTTAAGAAGCACTGGCGTACTTGCAAACCTCTTTTATATTTACGTAAATGTTTTTTATAGATTATTTTAGGTTGAAAATGTTTCTTATGGGGTAAAAATTTTCGAGTAAAATTTTTTATAGAAAAATTTTTTTAAGTAAAAATTTTTTATAGAAAAATTTTTTTAAGTAAAAATTTTTTATAGAGAAATTTTTAAGTAAACATTTTTTATAAACAAATTTTCGAGTAAAAAATTTTTTATAGAAGAATTTTCGAGTAAAAATTTTTTATAGACAAATTTTTAAGTAAAAATTTTTTATAGACAAATTTTTAAGTAAAAATTTTTTATAGACAAATTTTTAAGTAAAAATTTTTTATAGAGAAATTTTTAAGTAAACATTTTTTATAAACAAATTTTCGAGTAAAAATTTTTTATAGAAGAACTTTTGAGTAAAAAATTTTTATAGAAAAATTTTCGAGTAAAAATTTTTTATAGAAAAATTTTCGAGCAAAAATTTTTTATAGACAAATTTTATAGTAAAGATTTTTTATAGAAAAATTTTAGAGTAAAAATTTTTTATAGAAAAATTTTCAAATAAAATTTCTTTATAGACAAATTTTGAAGTAAACATTTTTTATAAACAAATTTTCGAGTAAAAATTTTTTAAGACAAATTTTCGAGTAAAAATTTTTTAAAGAAAAATTTTTGAGTAAAAATTTTTTATATACAAATTTTTAAGTAAAATTTTTTTTATAAACAAATTTTTAAGTAAAATTTTTTTTTATAAACAAATTTTTAAGTAAAATTTTTTTATAGAAAAATTTTCAAGTAAAAATTTTTATAGAAAAATTTTCGAAAAATTTTTTATAGAAAAATTTTCGAGTAAAAATTTTTTATAGAACGTTTTCGAGTAAAAATTTTTTATAGAAAAATTTTCGAGTAAAACTTTTTTATAGAAAAAATTTCGAATAAAAAATTTTTTATAGAAGAAATTTGAGTAAAAGATTTTTATAGAAAGAATTTCGAGTACAATTTTTTTATAGAACGTTTTGAGTAAAAATTTTTTATAGAAAGAATTATTTACTTCAAGTATTTAAACATTTTTTATAGAAAAATTTTAGAGTAAAAAATTTTTATAGAAAAATTTTAGAGTAAAAATTCTTTATAGACAAATTTTTAAGTACAAATTTTTTATAGACAAATTTTTAAGTAAAAATTTTATTATAAGCAAATTTTTAAGTAAAAATTTTATTATAAGCAAATTTTTAAGTAAAAATTTTTATAGAAAAATTTTTTAAAGAAAAATTTTCGAGTAAAAATTTTTTATAAAAAAATTTTAGAGTAAAAATTTTTTATAAAAAAATTTTAGAGTAAAAATTCTTTATAGACAAATTTTTAAGTACAAATTTTTTATATAAGCAAATTTTTAAGTAAAAATTTTATTATAAGCAAATTTTTAAGTAAAAATTTTATTATAAGCAAATTTTTTACTTAATTTTTATAGAAAAATTTTTAAGTAAAAATTTTTATAGAAAAATTTTTTAAAGAAAAATTTTCGAGTAAAAATTTTTTAAAGAACAATTTTCGAGTAAAAATTTTTTATAAAAAAATTTTCGATAAAAATTTTTTTAAGAAACATTTTTGTGTTTTTTTACAAAAATTTTCGAGCAAGAGTTTTTTATAGAAAGAATTTCGAGTAAGAATTTTTTTTACAAACATTTTCTAGTAAACATTTTTTATAGTAAGCATTTCAAGTAAATATTTATTTTTTATAGAACTTTTTCTAGTAAAAATTTGTTATAGATAGAATTTCGAGTAAAAATTTTTTATAGAAAAATTTTCGAGTAAAAATTTTTTGTAGAAAAATTTTCTAGTAAAAATTGTTTATAAACAAAATTTCGAGTAAAAATTTTTAATAGAAAAATTTTTGTATAAAAATTTTTTATAGAAAAATGTTTGTATTAAAATTTTTTATAGATAAATTTTTGTATAAAAATTTTTTATAGAAAAATTTTTGTATAAAAATTTTTTATAGAAAAATTTTTGTATAAAAATTTTTTATAGAAGAATTTTTGTATACAAATTTTTTATAGAAAAATGTTCGAGTTAAAATTTTTTATAGAAAAATGTTCGAATAAAATTTTTTATAGAAAAATTTTCGAGCAAAATTTTGTATAGAAAAATTTTCGAGCAAAATTTTGTATAGAAAAATTTTCGAGCAAAATTTTGTATAGAAAAATTTTCGAGTAAAATTTTTTAAACAAATTTTTAAGTAAAAATTTTTTATAAACAAATTTTTGAGTAAACAGAAAAATTTTTGAGTAAACATTTTTTATAAAAACTTTTAAAATAACAATTGTTTACAGAAAGGTTTAGCTGAAAAATTTCTTATAAAAACATATTGCGGTAAAAATTTTTTATAAAAAAATTTTCTAGTAAAAATTATAGAAATTTTTTAATAAATTTTTTTTATAGAGAAATTTTCGAATAAAAATTTTTTATAGAAAAACTTTTAAGATAACAATTGTTTACAGAAAAGTTTACGAGTAAACAATTAAAAAATAAAAAGTTTTTAGTCAAATTATTTTATAGAAAATTGTTTGTTTAAAAATTTTGTAGAAAACATTTTCGGGTAAAAATTTTTGTAAAAATAACTTTCGGGCAAAAATTCTTGTGGAAATTTTTTCGGTTAGGAATTGTCTACAGAAAACTTTTTGGTTAAACATTTTGAAAATTTGTTTTCTATATCTAAAAAAAAAAACTATATTACTTTCCCAACAATCCAATGCTTTATAAAATTTACCAAATGCGATGGGTCTATAAAAAAAATGGCACTTAATTTAGCCAAAGTGTATACTCGTACAAATACTCTTATTTATTTGCACCACCTACTTATCATAAAATTCTTTGAAAAATTATATGAATGAACTGAAAAAATAACAACTCCTACTAACCGGTAGTATTATACCATATTTGTAAAACAAGTTACCATAAAAGTATTTTCCTCAATCATTTATTTATTTCTAAATAAAAGGTACGAACGTCACATATGGTTGAAAATATTTTTTTAATGTACTCGTATGTAAATTTATATTTCAGATACAAAGTGGATATAAGTATATAATATACAAATTTAAAAATGCAAATCAAATTTAATAGCGAATACGTGTTTAGGTTTTTTTTATAGGTAATATCGATTATAAATACAAATTTGGAGACACATATATACAATCATTTCTAAACATTTAGGCCTTTAAATGAGATTTTGTTCCCTTACATATATAATTTTGACTTTACTTTGACTCCTTACATATACAAGTTTCACTTCACTGTAATAAAATTTAGCACATACCGAAATTTTTACACGAATTTCTTTTTGAAATCGTCTATATTTGACATAGGTTAACACCTAATACAAAAGCTCTCTAAAATTTCCAAAAAATATGAAAATGTTGCATATATTCTTCACAATCGGTCTATATGAAAGTCTCTCTGATTCTTTCTTTTTTGTATTTTGCTACCCCTAGGGTTAGCAAAATATAAAATCAGAGAGACTTTGCCCTACGTTGGTCTATATGTATTTGTTGACACTACCTCCCAAATTCGGTAAAATTGAAAAATTTGCGATAACAAATTAAAAAAAAAATCGGTTAAAAATTCCTTGTAGAGATTTCTTTCGGTTAATTTTTTTTTTAGAAAATTCTTGGGTTAAAAATTTCTTAAAGACAATTTTTCGGTTATTTTTCAATTAAAATTTGTTTTTATAGAAAATGTTAAATTTAAAAATTTTTTAAAGAAAATTTTTCGGCTTAAATTTTTTTATAAAAAATTTTTCAGTTAAAAATTTTTTGCGGGAAAATTTTTGGTTCAAAATTTTTTATGAAAAAGTTTTCAGTTCAAAATTTTTTAAATGAAAATGTTATACAGAAAAATTCGGTAAAATTAAATAGTTTGCGATAACAAATTAAAAAAAAAATCGGTTAAAAATTCCTTGTAGATTTCTTTCGGTTAAAATTTTTTTTTAGAGAATTCTTGAGTTAAAAATTTTGTTCGGTTATTTTTCAATTAAAATTTTTTTTTTGTAGAAAATGTTAATGTTAAAAATTTTTCGGCTTAAAATTTTTTATAAAAAATTTTTCAGGTGAAATTTTTTATAACAAAATTTTCGATTCAAAATTTTTAAGAAAATTTTTTGCGGGAAAATTTTTCGGTTCAAAATGTTTAATAAAAAAATTATTGGTACAAATTTTTTTCTAAAAAAATTTATAAAAAAAGAATTTCGATTCAAAAATTTTTATAAAAAGTTTTGCGGCTCAAATTTTTTGTAGAAAATTTATTGTTTCAAAATTTTTTATAAAAAATTTTTCGGTTCAAAATTTTTTCTAGAAAATTTTTCGGTTAAAACTTTATAGAGACAATTTTTCGCTTCAAATTTTTTTATAAAGAACTTTTGTTCAAAAAGTAAAATTGTTTACATTTGAACTCGATCTGTTACATTTATTTATTAATGTAACAGACAATTTATTGATAAAAGCCAAAAAATATTTGTGGGATAACCAATTCCTTGACGCGTTTCGTTGGTCGGTTCAAAATTTTTTATTAAAAATTTTTCGGTTTAAAATTTTTTACAAAAATTTTTTCGGTTCGAAATTTTATATACAGAATTTTTTGGTTAAAAATTTTGTAGAAAATTTTTCGCATAAAAATTTTATATAGAAAATTTTTCGGATAAAAATTTTATATAGAAAATATGTCGGTTAAACTTTTTTATAGAAAATTTTTAATTCAAAATTTTTTTATAGAAAATTTTTCGGTTCAAAATTTTTTATAAAAAATTCGATTAAAAATTGTTTTTATAGAAAATTATTCGATTCAAATTTTTTTTATAGAAAATTTTTCGATTACAATTTTATTTTATAAAATACCTTTCGATTAAAAATTTGTTATTTACAATTTTTCGGGTATAAGTTTTTAAAGAAAGTATTTCGGGTAAAAAAAAGACTCGTTCATTCTGTCACAGTCCAGCTACAAACATTGAGAGTGAAAAAATATTCTTAACCGATATTAGAAGTATCTTTTATGTCTCGATATATCCCATTTAACTCTTGATCTATTTGTAAATGGTGAACCCTTTCCTAAATGACTGGCAGTAAAACTTATTTAAATTTTTGCACGAACATCGTGTGTGTTTAATATTTCCCTCAGTCCAAATACGTACATCCAAATATACATACAAACATAGACAGTATTTAGTAATAAATGTGTGTGTACACATGTGTATGAATCAGTGAACGAATGAATGAATGAGTGAGTGAGTAAAACAACGAATAACGTACACATTTATGAATGAAATTAAGTGTTCAGGCACTGTTGACTGACGGGCCGGTATTGCCATTATTATATGCATTATTCATTCATTCATTCATACATAACTCAGTGATGGACAACATACGAACAAACAAACAAACAACCATTTGGTAAACTTGCTCGACTATACGAACGAGTAAATTCTTATTTATTTTATATTGAATGAAAATCAAATGAATTTAAAAACACTTAATTCCCTTACGAGTATTATAGAATTTAACGCATTTCTTTGTCTTATACAATTTTTGAAATCGAACTTTAAAATTATGTGCTATATTTAGTGCAAAAATATGGGTGGGCAATTTTATGCAGAAAATTATGATGTCCTTTTGAAACAAGCTTTATTTGATGAAACATCCACTACGAAGTTGCCTCTGACAACCTCAGCAAAGGTCTTTGGGCGTCATCTTTAAAAGTCATCTCCTTGAAAAATACTATATTTGCATACCATTCACAGTTTTCAGAACGGTTTTTACTGAACACTGAATGATTCTGAAAAAGATTCGCCGATTATTACACCTCTTTAGGATAAGTAAAATTTGTATCATTTGAGACCCAGGTCTCAGGTAATATACCAGTCTCGGGAGAAGAGGGTTTCGGTTCACTATTGTAGGCCAGTTATATGCTAATAAATAAAAAAATTATAACAGCTATGATTTAACGAAAAATTTTCTATAAAATAATTTTTAACGAAAAATTTTCTATAAAAAAATTTTTAACGAAAAATTTTCTATAAAAAAATTTTAACAAAAAATTTCGTAAAAAAAATTTTAACGAAAAATTTTCTATTAAAAAATTTTTAACGAAAAATTTTCTATAAAAAAAATTTTAACGAAAAATTTAATTTTTGGGCGAAAATTTTTTTATAAAAAATTTTTGTATAAAAAAATTGTTAACGAAAAATTTTCTATAAAAAAATTTTTAACGAAAAATTTTCTATATAAAAATTGTTAACGAAAAAATTTTCTATAAAAAATTTAAAGCGAAAATTTTTCTATAAAAAATTTTAAACAGAAAATTTTTCTATAAAAAAATTTTAAACGAAGAATTTTCTATAAAAATTTTTTTAACGAAAAATTTTCTATAAAAAAATTTTTAACGAAAAAATTTCTATAAATAAGTTTTGAACCCACAAATTTTTTATAAAAAATTTTGAACCTAAAAATTTTCTACAAAAATTAAAGTTTGCTATTAAAATTTTTTTACCAACAACTTTCTAAAAAATTTTTAACGAAAGATTTTCTATAAAAAAATTTTAACGAAAAAATGTTCTACAAAAATTTTTTAGGTGAAAATTTTTCTATAAAAAATTTTAAGCGAAAATTTTTCTATGAAAAATTTTTAAACGAAGAATTTTCTATAAAATTTTTTTTAACGAAAAATTTTCTATAAAAAAATTTTTAACGAAAAATTTTCTATAAAAATTTTTTTAACGAAAAATTTTCTATAAAAAAATTTTTAACGAAAAAATTTATATAAATAAGTTTTGAACCCACAAATTTTTTATAAAAAATTTTGAACCTAAAAATTTTCTACAAAAATTAAAGTTTGCTATTAAAATTTTTTTTACCAACAACTTTCTAAAAAAAATTTAAGCGAAAAATTTTCTATAAAAATTGTTTATTAAAAAAATTTTTAACGAAAGATTTTCTATAAAAAAAATTTTAACGAAAAAATTTTCTACAAAAATTTTTTAGGTGAAAATTTTTCTATAAAAAATTTTAAGCGAAAATTTTTCTATGAAAAATTTTTAAACGAAGAATTTTCTATAAAAATTTTTTTAACGAAAAATTTTCTATAAAAAAATTAAAAAAAAAAAAAAATTTCTATAAATAAATTTTGAACCCGTAAATTTTCTACAAAAAATTTTTAAGCAAAAAATTTTTTACAAAAAATTTATAAAATAAAAGTTTGCTATTAAAATCTTTTTACCAACAACTTTTCTAAAAAAAATTTGTAAGCGAAAAATTTTCTATAAAAATTTTTTAAACGAAAAATTTTCTATTAAAAAAATTTTTAACGAAAAATTTTCTATAAAAAAATTTTAACAGAAAAATTTTCTACAAAAAATTTTTAGCTGAAAATTTTTCTACAAAAAATTTTTAGGTGAAAATTTTTCTATAAAAAATTTTAAGTGAAAATTTTTCTATGAAAAATTTTTAAACGAAGAATTTTCTATAAACATTTTTTTAACGAAAAATTTTCTATAAAAAAATTTTTAAAGAAAAAAATTTTCTATAAAAAAAATTTTAAAGAAAAAAATTTTCTATAAATAAATTTTGAACCCATAAATTTTCTACAAAAAATTTTTAAGCGAAAAATTTTTTACAAAAAATTTTGAAACGAAAAATTTTCTATAAAAAATTATAAACGAAAAGTTTTCTTTAAAAAATTTATAAAATTTTCTATAAAAACAATTTTAACTAAAAATAAAAAAAAAAAAAAATTTAACGAAAAAATTTTAAGGCGAAAATTTTTCTATAAAAAAATTTTTAAACGAATAATTTTCTATAAAATGTTTTTTAACGAAAAATTTTCTATAAAAAATGTTTAACGAAAAAATTTTCTAGAAATAAATTTTGAACCGAAAACTTTTCTACATAAAATTTTTAACCGAAAAATTTTTTACAAAAAATTTTGAAACGAAAAATTTTCTATAAAAAAATTTATAAACGAAAAGTTTTCTATAAAAAATATATAAAGAAGAGTTTTAAAATAGAAAATATTCTATAAAAAAATTTAAACCGAATAAGAATGTGGGAAGTGAAGGAAGATGAAAACTGAAAATTGTTTGTGTTTTGTTCAGCCGATGATCTACGCTTTTACTTATGGTTTATGAAAATAATTCTAAAAAGTTTTGTTTGTAAATAAGTATTAATGCGAGGTTTTCGATCTGTCTAAATTGGGGATAATCCTCCTGAAGAGATGTCCTAATCAACCATCGAAACGCGTCGATGAATTTTGGTTTCTCCGCAAACAATTTTTGGCTTTTTATCAATAAATTGGTCTGTTACATTAATAAATAAATGTAACAGATTTGGGATCAAATGTAGTCATTCTTTTTGAAAAATTTTCTACAAAAAATTTTTCACCGAAATATTTTCTACAAAAAAATTTTTAATCAAAAAATTTTTTGATCAAAAATTTCCTAAAAAAAAGTGTTAAAATTTAAAATTTTCTTTAAAATAAAGTTTTCTATAAAAAATTTGTAACCTAAAATTTAGTTAATCAAAAATTTATTTATTATTTACAAAAATTTAAAAATGTTTAACCAAAATTTGTTTATAAAAAATGTTTGCATTCTAAATTCATTTGGGGCTTAAGTGTTTTCTGCTTCCCCTAAAAGCTTTATTTACTTGTACTATCAAAGTACGATACGTACTATTATTAAAAATAATAAAAAAGCAAAAAAAAAAAAAAAAGTGAAAAAAATCAACAGGAAGAATTGCTTCCGTTGCGAAATGTTGTTTTGTACATTGAAGTTGCTTTTTTCGGTCTAAATCAAGATCGTCGTCGTCGATTTTTTTTTGTCTTCTTTAATGTTTGCATATTTTTCCCCTCGTGCTTATTTTTCATTTTCTGTTGTTTCAAATCCAACATTCAACTGCGGATTGGATTGGACTGAGTGAAGAGTATATGGTTACAGTGAGAAAGTGTTTAAAACAAAAACTGGTAACAACGTTTTAGCAGTCGAGTCGAACTTGTCCATTTGTTCTCTGATACACCGAAATGTTTTTGTTCTTTTTTTGTTTGCTTAATTGGAAAGTATTGCGGATATCCGCAGTTTTTGCAATATTGGGATAAAATTAATTTTCAATTGCTAATAAATTTCAATCAAAGTCGTCGTTGTCTGTCTTAAGAATTGATGAATTTTATTTATATTTCTTGTTTTACTCGTGGTATTTAATTTACTTTGTAAAAAAGTCAATGCTCCCTTGAAATTATTTTGAAAAATTTCGATTAAATTCAACTAAATATTTTAGACCCCCAATAGGTATTTTTATACCCTTCACCACCATAGGTGGAAAGGGTATTATAAGTTTGTGCTGATGTTTGTAACGCATAGAAATATTTGTCTTAGACCCACCTTTTAGTATACCAATAGACTTAGAATCACTTTCTGAGTCGATTTAGCGATGTCCGTCCGTCCGTCTGGCTGGCTGGCTGGACCCCCATGTAAACCTTGTAATCAAACTACAGGTCGCAATTCTAAAGATAATTTGATGAAATTTGGCACAGATAATTTTTTTGATAATGTGACCATGGCTATTGAAATTGGTCAAAATCGGTCCATTATTTATGGTACCTCCCATAGGTCCCACTTCCCGGAATTGCTATATTGGCCACAAATATCAATATTTTTTCATGAAATTTAAAACAAATACTGCTTATGTAAACTTAAATCACTGTACCAAATTTCGTTGAAATCGGTCCACATTTGCCCATAGCTCCCATACAAACTCTTCTTCAAAAACGCACTAAATGAGACAAAAAATCACTAAAACGGTCGTATATCTAAAGATAATGAAAATTTTGAGTTTATTTTTTGAATACACAATTTTTGTAACAACTGTAATCAATTTGCCAAATTTCGAGATAATCGGTCCACATTTGACCCTAGCTCTCATATAAGTCCAAATGACGGAAACAGGTTGAATATATACGTTTTGAGAAAATGTTTGTATGATGGCAAAATTTAGCAAATATTTGTCTTTATACAGGAAAAATAACACCTTTGACCTTAGTGGTGAAGGGTATCGTATGGTCGGCTTGACCGACTATAGCGCTTTCTTACTTGTTTATTTTTAAGAGTCTCCCCCACATACTATACATATATGTATGTATGTATAGTATATGTCTATCTATACACTTAAGTTTTAGTTTATTTATATTTGTAAAAGTACCCAATTCTACCCCCCTCAATGTTGTTGTCAAGTGGATAATAGTGTGACTCTGACTGACTCTGATGGTGACGATGACGGTGCTGGTGCTGCTGATACTATTTGTGTCAATTAAGTTAATTGTTTATTGTTCAGTAGTTGTTTGTATTCAGAATTTTTTTAAAACAACACAAATTTGACTTTTTCCATATATTTTTCTTATTTCTTTTATTTTTTGTCTTGTCTTTTTTTGTAGTACTCCGCCATTCGTATTGGTCCAGTTGTAAAGCGTGATGTCATGAAGGCATCAACTATGTTGGAACATGAACCTCAGTAAGTAGATGCACTTAAATTAAATTATACTTAAATGACATGCCGATCGATTTACGCTATATATGAGCTTTACAAATTATTTAACATTAACGATGAAATACGTTATTCTTTTTGATGTCTTGTACAGAACTTCATATAAAAATGATTAATTAAGTATTTTAATCTGAAAGAATAATTTCATTGCTAACATTATTATTATGACTTAAATTTGAAATTATTATCAATGTTGACTCACTTTTGACGCTCATAGTACTTACTTGGTTGGTAATTCTTCAAAGTATTTTTATCAAAGAAAAACCAGGTCTAGAACGAACGTTTTCGGTTCTAAATTCAATAAATTTAATAAATAAAATAGTAATATTTTTTGAAAAAATTACTTATATTTAGATTGTCATTCCGTTTATTAATTGTCAAAATAATGGCTTAAGACGTACATATATTATATATTGAATAATGTAAAAAGTATTTGATGTTTTTCCATAAAAAATATATTTTAGGTCTATTACACTTTTTAACAGCCAAAATTAAATATTTAACTATTTTGCTATGTGGTAAGCCCAGACTTATCTTGGCTACCCTTTAACTCAACTTTGGACATTCACCTCCTCGTGGAATCACCCGGGGAACTGCGTTAACACCTGTTAATGTAGTGAGCTAACATGGGTTATTACGTCGGACTAGTAACTCCCGAATTACTATGAAAAGGCTTTAATTAGAATAAAAACGGCCCCCTAATGTTAGAAGAGGACTTCTGAAACTTCGACTAGAAAGACTAAGAGAGCAAAATCTTTTAATGATTGGCCTACGAAATTAGATAATTTTATTCCCGGAATATAGTGCTACGTTCCTCAAAACCACAGAATTTACTTTTATCTAATGAAATTTGTCACTGACATTTTTTTGTTGTCAGTAGAAAAATGCTTCTGAAATTGGGGTACCTCTTTTTATAAAATTTTGAAGAAATAGTTTTATATAAACAAAAATCACTACCAAATTTTATCAGGCCATACAAACAAGACTTTCTTTCAAGTGCGACTTTATACCGTAGTATATCACAAAAACACTCCAAAATCTGAAGAAAATTACAATTTTAATGTTATTTGTTGCACACATAATTTTTGTATAAACTTTTGTATAAATTGCTAAATTTCGGAAAATCTAAATTTGTCTAAATTTGACTCCAGCTCCCATATAAACCTAATAGCTCCCATATAAGAGTAAAAAACATTTATTTATGGATTTTCATTAAATTTTTTTTTTATTAAGAATATAAACAGAGTGTAGTAAAAATTTTCTATATAAAATTTTTAAAAAAATTTGTCTATAGAAATTTTTTTATCAAAAATGTTTCTATAGAAATTTTTTTATCAAAAATGTTTCTATAGAAAATTTTTTTATCAAAATTTTTTCTATAGAAAATTTTTTTATCAAAAATTTTTCTATAGAAAATTTTTTTATCAAAAATTTGTCTATAGAAAATTTTTTTTATCAAAAATTTTTCTATAGAAAATTTTTTTATCAAAAATTTTTCTATAGAAAATTTTTTTATCAAAAATTTTTCTATAGAAAATTTTTTTATCAAAAATTTTTCTATAGAAAATTTTTTTATCAAAAATTTTTCTATAGAAAATTTTTTTATCAAAAATTTTTCTATAGAAAATTTTTTTTATCAAAAATTTTTCTATAGAAAATTTTTTTATCTAAAATTTTTCTATAGAAAATTTTATTAAAAATTTTTCTATAGAAAATTTTATCAAAATTTTTTATCTGTAGAAAAATTTTTGATAAAAAAATTTTCTATAGAAAAATTTTTGATAAAAAAATTTTCTTTAGAAAAATTTTTGATAAAAAAATTTTCTATAGAAAAATGTTTGATAAAATTTACTTAGAAAATTATATCAAACATTTTTCTATAGAAAATTTTATCAAAAATGTTTCTATAGAAAATTTTATTAAATATTTTTCTAAAGAAAATTTTATTAAATATTTTTCTATAGAAAATTTTATTAAATATTTTTCTATAGAAAATTTTATCAATAATTTTTCTATAAAAAATTTTATCAAAAATTTTTCGATAACAATAATTTTTATCAAAAATTTTCTATAGAAAAAATTTTTATCAAAAATTTTCTATAGAAAAAATGTTTATTAAAAATATATTTTTTTTATCAAAAATTTTTCTATAATATCAAGATCATTGATATTTACGAAAATTATAAAAAATCTTCGGCTTCGTATAAAAATTTTTTCTATAGAAAATTTTTGATAAAAAATGTTGTTATCGAAAAATTTTTGATAAAATTTTTTATAAAAAATTATTGATAAAATTTTCTATAAAAAAATTATTGATAAAATTTTCTATAGAAAAATATTTAATAAAATTTTCTATAGAAACATTTTTGATAAAATTTTCTATAGAAAAATTTTTGATATAATTTTCTAAGAAAATTTTATCAAACATTTTTCTATAGAAAATTTTTTTATCAAAATTTTTCTATAGAAAATTTTTTTTTATCAAAATTTTTCTATAGAAAATTTTTTTATCAAAAATTTTCCTATAGAAAAATTTTTTATCAGACATTTTTCTATAGAAAATTTTTTTATCAAAAATTTTTCAATAGAAAAAATTTTCTTTAGAAAAATTTTTGATAAACAAATTTTCTATAGAAAAATGTTTGATAAAATTTTCTTAGAAAATTATATCAAAAATTTTTCTATAGAAAATTTTATCAAAGATGTTTCTATTGAAAATTTTATTAAATACTTTTCCATAGAAAATTTTATCGATAATTTTTCTATAGAAAATTTTATCAATAATTTTTCTATAAAAAATTTTATCCAAAATTTTTCGATAACAATAATTTTTATCAAAAATTTTCTATAGAAAAAATTTTTATCAAAAATTTTCTATAGAAAAAATGTTTATTAAAAATATATTTTTTTTATCAAAAATGTTTCTATAATATCAAGATCATTGATATTTACGAAAATTATAAAAAATCTTCGGCTTCTGATAAAAATTTTTTCTATAGAAAATTTTTGATAAAAATTATTGTTATCGAAAAATGTTTGATAAAATTTATTATAGAAAAATTATTGATAAAATTTTCTATAGAAAAATTATTGATAAAATTTTCTATAGAAAAATATTTAATAAAATTTTCTATAGAAACATTTTTGATAAAATTTTCTATAGAAAAATTTTTGATATAATTTTCTAAGAAAATTTTATCAAACATTTTTCTATAGAAATTTTTTTTTATCAAAATTTTTCTATAGAAAATTTTTTTTATCAAAATTTTTCTATAGAAAATTTTTTTATCAAAATTTTTCTATAGAAAATTTTTTTTATCAAAATTTTTCTATAGAAAATTTTTTTATCAAAATTTTTCTATAGAAAATTTTATTAAAAATTTTTCTATAGAAAATTTTATTAAAAATTTTTCTATAGAAAATTTTATCAAAATTTTTTATCTGTAGAAAAATTTTTGATAAAAAAATTTTCTATAGAAAAATTTTGATAAAAAAATTTTCTATAGAAAAATGTTTGATAAAATTTTCTTAGAAAATTATATCAAAAATTTTTCTATAGAAAATTTTATCAAAAATGTTTCTATAGAAAATTTTATTAAATATTTTTCTATAGAAAATTTTATCAATAATTTTTCTATAGAAAATTTTATCAATAATTTTTCTATAGAAAATTTTATCAATAATTTTTCTATAAAAAATTTTATCAAAAATTTTTCGATAACAATAATTATTATCAAAATTTTTCTATAGAAACAATTTTTATCAAAAATTTTCTATAGAAAAAATGTTTATTAAAAATATATTTTTTTTTATCAAAAATGTTTCAAGATCATTGATATTTACGAAAATTATAAAAAATCTTCGGCTTCTAGTATTACGGGCTGCCTACGCCTGATCGTAAGGCGCAGTTTTATCTCTTTTACTATTGAACCAAACTCTGACCAATATTCAGATATAAATGGTTCAAAAAGCTTTAGTGGCATTACAAAAGTCTAAGTGAGGCTGATTACTAGACTGCCATGCTCGCCTAACCTATATCTTGTAAATATAAGCTTTATGTCATATGATCCTACCATAAATTTTTTTTTTAATTTGTGTATTCTTATCTCGGGATTAATACACGCACCAGAATATTCATTCACAAAAAATTTATAACAAGATCATAAAAAATATAGTAGTAAATATAAATTAAAAAAATATTGAATATCTGATCTTAAATAAGTTAATAGTCATCGTTAACAACATCATTATGATCAATAAAAACTTTTCCTTATGAATATTAACATGATGGGGTCGTTACACATTACTACGAACGACAATGATAAAACTTGTTTGAATGAATCAATGACAATCTCAATATCTTAAGATCTGATCAGCGATATAATTACAGTGAGTAAGAAAATTAGTGAGAATATGTTTTTTGTTTTTAGAAAACAAATTAAAATTTTTTTACAAAGTATTACTAAATAAAATTATATCGAATATAAAGGCCTTTGAAAACTTTCGATATCTACTGTATATTCACATGAATAATACATATTTTTGGCTGACTGGTACATACGCGGTCGGACATAGCGATTGCAAACGTTTTTTCGTATTTTAACTCCACATGCAAGATTCTGGAATTTATTATATAACCACTATTTTGTCTTTAATTTTCGTTAAATGGGTAGTTTCCTGTTTTATATGCGAACATCGGTAGAATTACTCACTTTTGAAAAGCTATTGAGGATCCGTATATATTCATGCTGCTGCATCACAGCTGCTGTCAACTAATTAGTAATGCGCTATCGTCTTGTTTTTAGGCAATTATCTTTGTTTAAGTAGTTAATATTATTAATTTGAATTATTAAATATATATTTTCTCTAGGTTTTAAGAAATATCCGGATGGATTTTGAATACATTTTCTAAGTACCTTTTTTATGCTAAACAGCCTTTCAGTTGAGTTAATAGATGATGAGCTAGCCCTCAACTCGTCAATCAGGTTAAGCACTAACGAATCATCGTCTCCTTCTCCTATGCATTTCTTAAGTGATTCTCTGGAGGCCCAAATTCATGCGAACGGGTTTTTAAAAATATACATGGACTGGGATTTTTTGAACAATCAAATGACTTAGATGCCACAGAATATACGATACCCATAATCGCATTTGTATTAACATTTCGGCAGCCATAAAATCCCCTTCTAATGTCTTCACGACATCTGTTCGTACTCAACATAACTTACTCGTTAAAATCATTGGGAATAACCTTGTCAAATCTGGTCTTCTTAGGTTGGATATAGTATAATCAGCAGTAGGCAGCCCATACCACCAGCAGCCGATGATTTTTTTAATTTTCGTAAATACCACGATCATTAATAAACTCGTGAAAATGAGTATTAAAATAATTCAGTTGGAATTTGGATGTTAACAGAGTTGGTTGGTGCCGCTTTGTTAAAGAAAAGACAAAAACAAAATAGGAAAGAAACAAATCAAAATCCAATTTATAGCAACAAAATACATGGTTCGAGAGAACAAAAAAATATAATCCCGAACATTGTTGCCACGACACTATTAATTTTATAAACATTGGGAATATTTTTCAAAACAATTTCAGAATTTTATGTTTTTAGGTATTTTCGATCCAAAAAATTTTCTATAGAAAAAATTCTCATAAAAAAATTGTTGATAAAAAAATTTTCTACAGAAAAATTTTTGATAAAACAATTTTCTATAGACAAATTTTTGATAAAAAATTTTTTTTATAGAAAAACTTTTGATAACAAATTTTGCATAGAAAAATTTTTGATAACAAATTTTCCATAGAAACATTTTTGATAAAAAATTTTCCATCGAAAAATTTTTGATAAAAAATTTTCTATGGAAAAAATTTTCATCAAAAATTTTCCATAGAAAATTTTTCGCTAAAACCATTTTCCATCGAAAAATTTTGATAAAAAAAATTTTCTGTAGAAAAATTTTTGATAAAAAAAATTTATGTAGAAAAATTTTTTATAGAAAAATTTTTTATAAAAAAATTTTCTATAGAAGAATAAAAAAAATTGGAGTAGAAAACTTTTTCTGTTTAAAACGTTAGAACATTGAAAAAAATACCTATTTCAGCTAAAAGTATACAAAAACGGCAACTCTGCCGACTATTTTTTTGTTCTGTTCTCTTTGCGCCGACCCGTGAGTATTCCAAAGACTTTGAGATCTAATTTCAACCCTCACAGTCACTGTATTTCCGGGTTGCATGCTAGCAGACACAAGCTTCAGAGTATACTTTACAAGTTGTCATAATGTTGAGAAGAAATAGAAGCTATTCCAACTCCTCTATCCAGCGTTTGCGAATCTCAGGCCTTTAACTTGGGTGTTATTTTTATACGATACATCTGAGCTTTCGCGATTTCGTAAAATATAATTATTCATTGTATCATCTCTAAAGGGTCCTTGTTAAATCGATTGGATTTTCAGAAAGAGTTTTTTTCTATTACTGAAAGGTACCACAAAGGGACCCCAACACCTTTAGTCAACTGCTTATCCAAACCTAGTAGAGTCTATTTTTTGAAGTAGCATTAAAAACATTTTTTTTTCATAATTTTAAATCTTTTCTCTTTATTTCTTTTTAGATTTGCCACAATTTTGGCATTCGACGTTAAAGTCGAGAGAGAAGCACAAGAAATGGCCGATTCAGTTGGCGTCAAAATATTCCAGGCTGATATTATTTACCATTTGTTTGATAAATTTATGGCCTATCGTGAAGAATTGAAACAGAAAAAGCGTGAAGAGTTCCGTTCCATAGCAGTCTTCCCATGCAAGCTTAAGGTAAGTAAAAATACTCGATTTCCAACTATTGTTTATATCTTATCTTTAAACGAGCAATAATTGTATGCTATCTCGAAAACTGCTCTAAAGATTTTGACGAAATTTTTACGGTGGGTACCTTATTTGATGTATAAGTCGAGTAAAAAGCGACTTTTGGAAATTTGGCCTTTAAGAGGGTAAAAACGTGTAAAAAAGTGAAAAACTCGAAAACGGTTTATCTTCTAAAGTAAAAGGCATAAAAATAAAATTTAAATTACATTTTGAAACTATGCCAGATAGGGGGTAGAAAAGGGTGAAAATAGTTTTTGGTACCTTTTTGAACCCACTCTTATCTTTTGAAGCAATGAATATAGAAAGGAACTTTGACTGCAATCAATAGATGTAAAAAAAATTTAACACGAATTTGGTACTTTTGTGATTTCGGGGGGCCAAATGGATAAAAAGGGATAACATTATAACTTAACATCTTATAAAGTAATATGAATAGAACAAAAAATGTTAACTGAGTTTTAATAAAATGTACGGAATTCAATTGGTACCAATGAAGTACCAAATATGCATATGGAGTTTTTTCGAAATTAGGAGATAAAAGGGGGAAAATTGGTAACATAACTTTTAAAGTAATAGGTATGGAAACAAAATTAAAATTGCGTTTTGATCAGGCCGAGCAAAACCAATAATGTGTGAAAAATATTTTTGGTACTTTTGTTACTTTTAAACAAATAAACTTGGAAACAAAAAGTGTATCGCAAGTACATACATTATAAAATAAAATATATGAAAAGTTTAAAATTTTCTTTGAAAGGCTTATCATAAAACTCCAAGGCAAGGCTCGGTCAACCAGGTACTGTACATTAAGTCAGGTGAAACATTGAAACTTATACCTTATAAGGTATAGATTAGATTGTGGCCATATAGCAAGTAAAACTGGCTAAGATATAATGTTCCGCAACAGTGGGGATATCAATCTTTTCTAACAGACAAGCTACCACTGGATCCTATCTTCCTAAAAAAGAAAACATTTTGTCTCTGTACCGGATTTTGATGACTTCGAAAAAGTATTAAACAGAAATTGGAGATAGAATCACATTTAAAGTTTCACAATAATAAGCTTCACTGTAAAGCAACACCAAATTCATTAATAAAATCATTTCGAAATTGACAACATCAATGGCATCATATAACGTTTAAATGGTCGACTTGGATAACTGCACTACGCGTAATGCTAGAAACACAATCACGGCTACAGGCTACGGGCTACAACCTGTCAAAATTCGGTTACACCCATTGAAATGGGATTAAACTAATTTCTATTTTTATTGGCAACAATAACAGATTTAGTGCTGTCAACACCATAGAATATTGAAATAAATGAGCGATTTAAATCACTTAACTTTATTTACAATAATTACGATGAAGGAAATTGAAATAAACAATATACTTATCAAATATTTTTATATATAATGTATATAATAATATCTGATTAATATATGATATAAAAATTTATATTTATATAACTCTACCTCAATAAAAGTACATTTTTAAGAAGTTAATTTTTAAACTATCATAACTCACACGCTTCATGTGCTAAAGCTTTGAAGTCTAGGTTATATAAAAGCCCAGTATGACCTGTATAAAATCTATTATTTAAAAAAGCAAACTTATTCTATGTTGTTTTAAGATATGCGTATTTTTATTAAAAAGTGTCGGTTGTAAAAATATCTTTTTTGGATTTCATTATAAATCGGAAGAGTATATGTATACATCATTTGAAAAGTATTTTTAGTGGCTTTTGTTTGATACCAATTAAGTTAATATCGGATATAAGTTTCTAAAGTTATGCCCTATAATTCTTTAAATTTAAAAAGGCCAAAACTCTCAAGCTATAAGTGATTCCACTGAAATCTTTCTATTATAATTTTTTGATTTATATATACTATCAGGTACATGAAAACCGTTGATATCGGAGGTTGATTACTAAAAAGGATTTATGTAATTTCTGTCAAAATATAAATCGTTATTTTGCCCATCTTATAAATGCGATATTGGCATAAGCAGCTGTTTCTATTTAGACATTTTGATTTAATTTTATTTCAAAATCTATATCAGCTGTTTTCAATGCAGCTGCCATCTTAAAAATAATTAACCCCTTAACGGGGTTACTATTGATGACTAAAAACATAAAATAAAACAAAAATTTGATTTTTTTGCTTTTGATTGGTGGTAAAAATATTCCCTCTGCCTCCGTCGCGAAAAGCAATTATATATGCCTTAGATCTAATAAATGTAAAATATTATCCTCATCGTCTTCGGACTAGTCAGAATCTGATGGTAATGTAATAACTCATCCAGCAATAACTTTATTTTTCATATTCTTTTAGAACTTTCTTGCTCATTTTCGGACAATCTGTAATATAACAAGTAAGAGTGTTATATTCGGCTGTGCCGAATCTTATATACCCACCATCAAGTTGTGTTAAATTTAGAAACATATCTCATATATCTACAAGGGTGCAGCTAATTCAAAATCTGCACCAAAACTGGAAAAATCGCTAAGCTATTTGGTATTGTTGGTAAAACCTTTGGACTAAATTAGGTTTCCGTAGCTTTATAGTTCAACATTCAAAAATATTTTAGTGGTTTCCCCAGTATTTACTTTGATCAAAATACATTAATAAGTTGTTAAATACTTTTCGTTGTGATTAATATGTAGTTAGGCTAAACACGTTAATAGTAATACGACAGGTCCATATATTTCGTTATGAGTTCCTAATGCATTCATCATATATAAAGTCTGGGCTGAACATTGATTGATGCCTATATAATTTCATAGGTGCAATCTTAATATAATGAATGTACCTCCAAATCTTTTTGATTGTAGATATAAAAAGGGGATGTTATATATATAAGAATTATAGCCAAATGTTGACCGATTATACACACTGGCTGGTATATATAGAGAGCTTATTCTTGCAAAATTTAGTGACCATAGCTATCATAGTTTCTAATTTAATAGCTTTTAACTGGCCTTTGCTAAAATTTTTGGTTTCCGTGAGTGTTTTTCACATGAAAGCTAAAGTCAAATATGGACTGATTCCTATAAAATTTGATAAACTGATCAAAAATTGCATAAAACTTCCCTATTTTAAATTTAATTGTCATAGCTATTACAATTGTATTCAATTTATCAGCATTAATGTGTTTCCCGGGGCGGGGTTATATGGGAGCTCTAACTAAATTTGAACCGATTTTGTCCATTTTCAACACACATCTTTTTCAAGATATCCAAAATACTTTTGTAAAATTTTGTCCCTCTAGCTCTTTTCGTTAAGGCGCTATCGTGCTTTTATCTGACGGACAGACGGACATAAACAACCTTTTCTTTATGTATTTTTGTGTTTCCATAAGTTTTTTATATGGGAGCTATGGTCAAATGGTGACCGATTGTGACGAAATTTTGCACACTGGCTGGCATTGACATAAGACTTCCTTGTGCTTAATTTAGTCTTACTAGCTCTTGTAGTTAAGGAGCTATCACGATTTTATCTGACGGACAGACGGACATAAATCCCCTTTTCTTTTTGAATTTTTGTGTTTTCGTAAGTTTTTTATATGGGAGCTAGGTCAAATAGTGACCGATTGTGACAAAATTTTGCACACTGGCTGGCATTGATATAAGACTTTCTTGTGCCAAATTTAGTGGTTATATCTGTTATACTTTTAGATTTATTGGCATTAAAGTGTAGCTATGGCTACATGTGAACCGATTTCGATGAAATTTTATATGCTGCCTAGTGCTTATCTAAAACTTCTAGATACCAAATTTTGTCATCATAACTGTCATAATTTGTCATTTATTAGCAAATAAGCGATTAGCCTAGACGAGGTTATACGGGAGCTATGGCCAAATGCTAACCGATTTTGCCCAATTTCAATACCAAAATTTTCTCATAGATAAAGAATGTTTTTGCTAAGTTTCAGTTAGCTAGATCTTTCGTTTAGACGTTATCGTGATTTCAACAGACAGACAGACAGACGGACAGACAGACGGACATAGCTCAATCGTCTTAGAATTTCATAAGGATTCAGAATATATATCGTTTTTGATTTTTGAACCAATATTAAGGAAATTACAAACGGAATGACAATCTCAATATACCCCCCATTCTTTTTGATGGTGGGTATAAAAACAGTCATACTTAGGGTTAGAGGGAGTATTCTTCCCACCAAAGAAATCGTTGAAGGAAGAACAATATGCAAGAAAAGTTTAAAATATGTCTTACTTCTAAGATATTAAATATAAACCTTTAAAACGTTAAAGGACATACCATATATCACCACGATAGTTCAAAGATATATACCGATTTCGTTCGCAGTTGTAAAAACGCCTGTTTTTAATTTACACAATGCTCGTTTCGAAAAAAATCATGTATAATTTGGCAGTACAATTACAAGAAAAGATAATTTATTCCTTTCAATTATTGTTTTCAAATCGAAAAATTAACTGCGATTGATGAGCTACCTTAACAATGAAGAAAAAGTTGGTGGGAAAATTATTCCCTCTAACTGTAAAAGGGTTAAATAGCTGACTACAAGGCGACTGTTGCAGCCAACGACTTTTGTAGTCGGTGTTCGTGTAGCCTGCTGTCGTGATTGTGTTTCTAGCATAAGTTTAATGTCGAATTAAGATATGAAGGTGCAATTTTGCGAGCCTTAGTGTACAGAAGGGGACTAAATCTGGGTTCATATTTCATTGGAGACCTAATCGATTTGGCTGATATAAATATTGCTCTATTTAACAGCTTTTGAAAGCGATCTGAATGGTTCAACGGAGAGACTTAAAGATATGATTTTTGCTAATTTCCGAGTCATTAGAATGAACTTCGTATTCTCGTGAATTCGACTACCAGACTGCCATCTGCAGCCAACCTAACCAATCGGTACTCAATGATTAACAAATTTGTAGTTAGTTTAAAGATGGAGCTAACAAGTATTATACCAATAACCAACTTCATTTCCATTGTGAAGAGAATGAAGAAACATTCTTTTGTGGTCGGTCGCTGGTGAACAACATGTTTTCGATCAAGTTTGGTTTTCCACTTCGATTTTGTTTTCTTCATCTTTTTTTTTTGTGAATAAAAAAAAAAGAATGAGGATACTCGCTCGCACTGTAATTGCGTCGTTCTACAGGCGGATGTCAGCATTTATAGTAGACGGTTGTTATACTTCTTGATGTTTCTGAGGCTTTTCTTGGTTGTTTGTTGTTATAAGCGTACAGGTGTAAAATGCAATCAACCGGATGAAGATACATTTATAACCCTAGAAACATGTCAGAAATTGTGTGAAGTAATTGTATTAGCTAAAGTTGGAGCATCAGCACAACGACCAGCAGCAGCAACAGTAGAGCGATTGTAGAGAGTAAAGAGCGTAGCAACGGATCGGATGAAATAAGTAGTTTCAATTAAGATAATTATTCTATGGCTAATGCTCTTGATGTAATATTGATGTTGCATGAATAATTGTTATTGTGTCGGTCGAACGGCCGGCTGGACCTGTTGTATCAACAAACAAGACTTAACGAACTTAACCCCAATCATAGAAAAATATTGAACTAAGTTTCCACTATCTTAACTGACATTTAATGATAAATGTTTTCTTTGAAATTAATTTGAAAAATAACAATTTGATATGTTTCATTATAATGTAATTTTCATTGATAAACACAACAAAAAAGTGTATGATTAAGAAAGTATTAAAGAGTTTCCGCTGCAAAAAGTTCGAAAATTAGTTACTTTAAAAATCAAAGACTATATTTTGTATGCAATTAGCTTCGTACTAAATTCTAATTCCAGAGGATCGCATCTAGTACATGACAACTTTAAATTATATTTATAAATGCCGCCGCTAAAGCTAAAAGCATGAATGCCGTATTAGAAGACCGCCATCAGCAAAAAATAATCTTCAGGGAAAAGCAGAAGTCTTTCTGGCACTGACAGCTGGAACTGAATGGAGTGAATCCCATCTTACAGGTCACTAACGTCTAAAATGTGTTTAGGGTATACTTGATACTCAACTGCTCAGCCTAACCTAGAAGCAGCTAAATTCGTTAGCTCTTTTATCGGAAACGAATTTTAATAGCAGATAATGGCCGTTTTTTGAACCACCGTGGTATAGCAGTTTAGTCATCCGCCTAGCATACCAGAGGTTCCAAGTTCGATCCCCGGCCCGACCCACTTGAAAAAAATAAATTTTCAAAAAAGCGGCGGTTAACTAGCCACTGGTTATTGAGTATTAGGCTATGTAAAACTTCTCTAACTAATCTATAAAATTTTTTTTATCAAAAATTTTTCTATAGGAAATTTTTTTATCAAAAATTTTTCTATAGAAAATTTTTTTATCAAAAATTTTTCTATAGAAAATTTTTTTATCAAAAATTTTTCTATAGAAAATTTTTTTATCAAAAATTTTTCTATAGAAAATTTTTTTATCAAAAATTTTTCTATAGAAAATTTTTTTATCAAAAATTTTTCTATAGAAAATTTTTTTATCAAAAATTTTTCTATAGAAAATTTTTTTATCAAAAATTTTTCTATAGAAAATTTTTTTATCAAAAATTTTTCTATAGAAAATTTTTTTATCAAAAATTTTTCTATAGAAAATTTTTTTATCAAAAATTTTTCTATAGAAAATTTTTTTCAAAAAGAAGTGTATTTGCATTTGATCCCAAACCTGTTATATTTATTTATTAATGTAACAGATCAATTTATTGATAAAAAGCCAAAAAATGTTTGCGGAGAAACCAAATTCCTCGACTCGTTTCGATGGTTGGTTAAGCCATCTCTTCAGGAGGATTATCCCCAATTTAGACAGATCGATAGTAATAATGCGAGGTTTTCGATCTGTCTAAATTGGGGATAATCCTCCTGAAGAGATGGCTTAATCAATAAATTGATCTGTTACATTAATAAATAAATGTAACAGGTTTGGGATCAAATGCAAATACACTTCTTTTTGAATAATATTTACATCCCGACTAATTTGTTATTTTTTGAGAAAATTTTTTTATCAAAAGTTTTTCTATAGAAAATTTTTTTTATCAAAAATTTTTCTATAGAAAATTTTTTTATCAAAAATTTTTCTATAGAAAATTTTTTTATCAAAAATTTTTCTATAGAAAATTTTTTTATCAAAAATTTTTCTATAGAAAATTTTTTTATCAAAAATTTTTCTATAGAAAATTTTTTTATCAAAAATTTTTCTATAGAAAATTCTTTTATCAAAAATTTTTCTATAGAAAATTTTTTTATTAAAAATTTTTTTATAGAAAATTTTTGTATCAAAAATTTTTCTATAGAAAATTTTTTAGCAAAAATTTTTCTGTAGAAAATTTTTTAGCAAAAATTTTTCTATAGAAAATTTTTTAGCAAAAATTTTTCTATAGAAAATTTTTTTATCAAAAATTTTTCTATAGAAAATTTTTTTATCAAAAATTTTTCTATAGAAACTTTTTTATCAAAATTTTTCTATGGAAAATTTTTTTTATGAAAAATTCATTTATAAAATTTTTTTTTGTGAAAAATGTTTCTATAGAAAATTTTTTTTATTAAAAATGTTTCTATAGAAAATTTTTTTATTAAAAATTTTTCTATAAAAATTTTTTTTAATCAAAAATTTTTCTACAGAAAATTTTTTTTATTAATAATGTTTCTATAGAAAATTTGTTTATCAAAAATTTTTCTATAGAAAATATGTTTATCAAAAATTTTTCTATAGAAAATTTGTTTATCAAAAATTTTTCTATAGAAAATTTTTTTATCAAAAATTTTCTATAGAAAATTTTTTTTTTATCAAAAATTTTTCTATAGAAAATATTTTTATCAAACATTTTATCAAAAATTTTTTATAGAAAATTTTCATACAAAAATGTTTCTTTAGAAAATTTTTTATCAAAAATTTTCTATAGAAAATTTTCAAACAAAAATTTTTCTTTAGAAAATTTTTTATCAAAAATTTTTCTATACAAAATTTTTTATCAAAGATTTGTCTATAGAAAATTTTTTTATCAACAATTTTTCTATAGAAAATTTTTTTATTAAAAATTTTTCTATAAGAAAATATTTGAATAGAAAATATCTAAAGAATTTAAAAATCTAAAATTTTTTATTATTAGAATATATTTCTGTTTTGAAAAATATTCCCAATATTTACAAAAATATTCCCAATGTTTATAAAAAAATAGTGTCGTGGCAACAATGTTCGAAATTATATTTCTTTGTTCTCTCGAACCATGTAATTTGTTGCTATAAATTGAATTTTGATTTGTTTCTTGTCTATTTTGTTGTTGTCTTTTCTTTAACAAAGCGACACCAACCAACTCTGTTAACATCAAAATTCCAACTGAATGATTTTAATACTCATAGAGTTTTATTAATGATCTTGGTATTTACGAAAATTAAAAATATTCATCGGCTACTGGTGGTATGGGCTACCTACTCCTGATCATGACACGTAGTGAGGCTGAAGGTTATAGCGAGCGACTATTGCAGATGCTATTGGTGTGAGGAGTTCTATATACCAGGGAGGTTATTTGTTAGATTGTGTCCATTAAGGAAGTAGAAGATTGGCTAAGATAAAATGTCTTCGATGAGTCCTGTCTTCCTGAATTTAACATCAGCCCAGGATTATCGCAAATTTATTAACGACATGGCTTAGAAAACATTAGGATAGCGAGAATTCAAGAAGCGATCAGAAGGAAACTTAATCTGAAGTCATATTTCTTTCAAGACGTTGATTCTTTAGATGATACTTCTTAAGATGGTTTCAGCTGCCTGGTAGACTGTCCTATGTATTTCGTAAGGGCTAGCCTATAATAGGTTCTATATGAAACAAAAATACGTTTCAATTTCTTATAGTAGTGTACCTATTTAAATATCCATATATGTATCTATTTTGTACTATACATTTTAAATTTCTTCCCAAACAAGAAATTCATAGACTATGCAACGGAAATTGACTAGCAATTAATATGATAAACTGTGTATGTATATGGCGTAGCCAAGTTTAAAAGTCTAATAAAAGATGTGTGATCATGATATAATTCTTATGATCGTAACTACACCTGTAATCCCACCATTTCAAACTGAAAAACAAGAATTTGTATTAAAGTATTTTTAAAGTTTTATTTTTTTTGTTTCTTCTTTGCAGATACTGCCACAATTTATATTCAACAGTCGTGATCCCATTGTCATGGGTGTAATAGTGGAAAATGGCATTGTTAAAGTGGGAACACCGATTTGTGTGCCAAGCAAGGAGGTATGTACTAATAACGTCTGTTTATATTTATTATATTGCGTCGAAAAATTGGAAACATTTAAACAATTTTGTACAAATATTTGAACAAAATTAATGAATGAATGAATTTTATTGTGTTGTTATCTGGGTGGGGGTCTTGAGTATTTGAATGTAAACATATGTAGTAGACACTAGACTACAAACCAGTAACACCCACCCATTCATATAATTTTGAATTGTTGATATTGTAGTATAGAATATTCCAATCTGTTTGACTGTCTTTATATGTTGATAAAATACTCGTATATCTATTACACTCCTTGTTGATTCAGGTGTGATACATATGTCAACATTTTTTTTTTTAATTTATTAATACCTAATTATAACCATTATTTTATTAGGGTAAGTGTTGAAGGAATCTAATTTGTATTTGTTTGGTTGTTAAATACACTTCAAAACGAAAAATCACTATTTTAAAGACAATTTTGTTGGGCTGAATCCGAAAATAATATTGCTTGATATCTCTGAAACCAATGAACATATTCATTTTTAACATCTCGCGAAAGCTTTTTAGAGTAATAATTTTAGCTTATGTCTTATCTAGACATTCAAATACATCTGAACATTAAGCCAACTGGATACTTGTTTGAATTCATTAGTTAGGAATCTCTAGCTATCAATCATTCTTTATATTACTTTCTACGATGATTTCTATATACCGGGTGTTTTTTATTGAGGTATAGAACTTTAAGTTGGCATCACTTTTTTAACTGGCGGCCATTTTGTCAGCTGTCAAGTGATTAATATTTAGTTTGGTTTGCCATTTCATCATGAACAGGTTGACAAAAGAACAACGCTTGCAAATCGTGCAAATTTATTTCGAAAATAATGGTTTAGTTCGCGAAGTTTACCCCAAGCTCCGTCCATTTTATGGTCGACATAATCGTCCATCAGAGCAATTAATTCGGTTAACCATGGATCGTTTTCGCACTACGTTTACTCTATGTGATAATACGCATCCGCAGCGACGTCGAACAGTGCGCACCGAAGAAACAATTGCCGCTGTAGAGCAAAGTGTTGAAGAGGACCCGAATGAATCGATTCGCCACCGTGCAAAGCAATTGGAGCTTTGTCCATCAACTTTATGGAAGATTTTGCGCAAAGATTTTGGCTTGCGACCTTACAAGATCCAGCTTGTGCAAGAATTAAAGCCGCGAGACCATGCAATGCGTCGTGATTTTGGTGTATGGGCCGAAAATGAGATTGATCTCGATGATGATTTTCATCGCAAAATTTTGTTCAGTGATGAGGCTCATTTTTGGTTGAATGGCTACGTCAACAAGCAAAATTGCCGCATTTGGAGTGAAGATAATCCACATGAGACCCTTGAGACGCCATTACATCCACAAAAACTGACTGTTTGGTGTGCTCTATGGGCTGGTGGAGTCATTGGGCCATACTTCTTCCGAAATAATGCTGGAGAGTCAGTTACCATAAATGGAGACCGGTATAGAGCCATGATAACCGACTATTTTGTTCCCCAATTGGATGGCATGAATGTGGATGAGTTGTGGTTCCAACAAGACGGCGCTACATGCCACACAGCGCACGTCACAATTGATTTATTGAAGGAAACATTCGATGAGCGCATAATTTCGCGGAATGGACCTGTCAATTGGCCACCAAGATCGTGCGATTTGACACCACTGGATTATTTTCTTTGGGGATATGTGAAGTCGCTCGTCTACGCCAACAAACCAGAAACGTTAGGGGACTTGGAAGCCAACATTCGTGGCGTTATTGCCAACATACGGCCCCATATGCTCGAAAAAGTAGTTGAAAATTGGACCTGTAGAATTGGCTTTATTCGAGCCAGCCGCGGCGGCCACATGCCCGAAATCATATTTAAACATTAATGGCATAAAATTATCCTTCCAATAAAGCCAAATTGATGGACATTAAAACGATTTTCTTGTGTTTTATTTCAATTCGAAGTTCTATACCTCTAAAAAAAACACCCTTTACATATATGACTCGAAACTACCTTACTTGATTACCCAATCAATCATGCAGGTAATGTTATACATATATGTCAAACTTAAACACCTAGACTCAGTTTTCTCTATGAAATTTTTCCAACAATTAGAGATAATAATTGTCATATTACATCAAACTTTCGGTTCAAGCTTCTTATACATTGATCCCCCAAACTAAGAATCTTATGTTTTCCGTTTTCATAAAACCGACAAGTCATATCAAGTTAGTGCGGTAGGTTGGTAATCTGAATGACTAGACTATGGTATCCATTGTGTTACCACGAAAGTTAACAAAAAGCATCTGACTGGTTCCACAATAAATCCAGCCGAATATTTTAAAAAGAGATTTAAAAGCAATATCTATGACAGCCAAATCGCTTAAATCTCTAAAGAAATATGTGCCCAGAGTTAGTTCTCTTCTGTACCTCATATCGGGGCAAATTCAGAGACGTTGTTATATAAACTCCTATCTCCCCTCCTCGTCCTTTGTACTGCAATCAAACAGAGCCCTGTTATAACGGACAAAAGTAAAAATACATCGGGTCTAGGTAGTGGAATAATCTGTGATAACGTTTCCGAAATTTATGCATCCCCAGAATGACGTAGTCTTATAATTTGCTGAAATATAGGTTCTCTCGAAGAAGGCGGTTGCGAGTGGTTAGAGACATGCCAACAGATTCTTGTTCATCTGGAATTTGTAAGTATTGCTAACTCGTCAGTTAGAACCTGTCAGGTAGTCTTAAGTTTTGGTAACTTTTCAGCTTTACAGTTCCCTTGTATGTCCCTGAGCCTTCTCTTTAGGGACGATGTTGAATTTATTATTCATCATTTGACAGAATTCAGACCTAATTTTATCTTCAATATCACATAATATATCGAGCCCTTAAATTAAAATGATCGCAAGCGAATATTGATCGTAAGCGACAAAAAATCTTAATTAAACAAAAACGGGGAATGTTTTGGTGCATAACATTTTTGTTCTTTGTTAATTTGCTATTTTCGGCGAACTAATTAAATTTTTTTCAAATGGTTTAGAAGATATGGTGCAAAGTATTGTATGTGAAGTTTTTCAGTTTAACTTCAATAACTTTTAAGCTACTGGTCGGATTGTGTAGCAATATGCAGAAATCGGCCAATGGATAGTTTTAGTTTTAGACCAATTTTTAAAAACAAGTATATTTTCAGCACAGTGGCCTCTACACTGAGCCAAAGTTGAGCATCACTGTATGTAAAACCTATTGATCCGTACAACTTTCATAAATGTAAACATATCTAAAAGATTTTTACACATTCGAAAACTACTTAAGTAAGAAAGAATAATATGCTTACTACGCTATCTCTAATAGCTTAAGAGATATTTAACGGAATGTCGCTTACGTCACCTTTTTTACACCAGCTCTCAGGGGACGATTTCTGTTGATGCGAAGGATTGTGTTGAAACTAGAAAAGGTTGGAATGGGAGAAGTTAATACGAATAGTACAGCTAAAGAATGAATTTTCTCCGTAATGCGTTCTGCGATTCATAAAAGTATGGGCTCTGGGAAGAAAAACGAGTATTTCGCACACAAGATACTTCTACTTACTTACTTAAATGGCCTATTGTAACAACCTGTTTAGGTCAAAGGCCGAGCATAATTTAGAATTCCATGCGCTTCTATCTTGTGCGCATATTCTCCAATTTCTTATGCCAAGTTTTGAAAGATTTTCTTCTACTTGGTCTTTCCATCGAAGTTTTGGGCGCCCTCTTCTACGAGTTCCCTCAGGATCATTATCAAACACTTTTCTTGCCGGAGTATTTTCATCCATTCGCACAACATGTCCTAGCCAGCGCAGCCGTTGTTGCTTAATGCGTTTTACTATGTCTATGTCAGCGTATAACTCATACAGCTCATGATTCATTCGATGTCGATACTCATTGTTGACGCAGACTGGTCCAAATATTTTTCGTAGGATTTTCCTCTCAAACACTCCAAGGATAGCTTCATCTGCCTGTGCAAGTACCCATGATTCTGCACCATACAGTAACACGGGTAGTATAAGCGTTTTATAGAGCGTAATTTTAGTTCTTACGGAGAGGACTTTATTTCTTAGCTGTTTGCTTAGGCCAAAATAGCATCTATTGGCAAGTATTATTCTACGTTTAATTTCAGAGCTTATATCGTTGTTGATGTTCACAGCGGTACCAAGGTATACAAATTCTTTTACAACTTCGAAACTATAGTTTTCTACGGGCACATGTGATCCAATTCTAGTGGTCTGTCTGCCTGAAGAAAATCAGTTTTGTTTTTGATTCATTTACAGCTAAACCCATTTTGTTTGATTCCTTCTCGATATTGGAAAAGGCGGCAGTTACCTCGCGTAAAGTGCGCCCCATAATATCAATGTCATCGGCATACGCGAGTAGCATATGTTTTCTATTGAAGATTGTACATACCACTTGTATTAACTGCTGCATCACGTAAGATTTTCTCTAGCACAATATTGAAGAGATCACATGATAGACTATCACCTTGTCTGAAACCCCGTTTAGTTATGAAAGACTCTGATAGGTTCTTACCTA
The DNA here is from genome assembly GCA_933228675.1 of Stomorhina lunata. Taxonomy (NCBI): domain Eukaryota; kingdom Metazoa; phylum Arthropoda; class Insecta; order Diptera; family Rhiniidae; genus Stomorhina; species Stomorhina lunata. The sequence goes on along the minus strand of OW121742.1, from coordinate 7,919,072 downwards.
TCTTAACAGATGATATTGTATTAGTTAGTGTCATCCTGTTGTAGTCAACAAAGAGATGATACGTGTCAATTTGTTTCTCTTGGGTCTTCTCCAGGATCTGACGTAGAGTAAAGATCTGGTCAGTGGTTGATTTACCTGGTCTAAAGCCACATTGGTATGTCCCAATTATTTCGTTAATTTTGGGCTTAAGCCTTTCGCATAGAATCTTATATGCAATTGAGAGGAGACTTATCCCTCTGTAATTTGCACACACAGTTTTATCTCCTTTTTTGTGCACAGGACAAAGGACACTAAGATTCCAATCGTCTGGCATGTATTCTTCTGACCATATTGCTTCTATAAGTTGGGACATAAGCCTTATCAACTCATCTCCTCCGGTCTTAAAAAGCTCAGCAGGAAGACCATCGGCACCCGCAGCTTTGTTATTTTTTAGTCGATTTATAGCGATTCTAATCTCATTTTGGTTTGGTGGTGGACATAGAACGCCATCATCATTGATTTGTTTAGGCGTGTCATCTTGGTCGCTTTCATTTGATACCAACAATTTGAAAAAGTGCTCCTTCCACAGTTTCAGTACGGTTTCAGCATCCGTTACCAGGTTTCCTTGGTCGTCTTCGCAGGAGAGAATACAATTGCTAAAACCATCCGTCTGATGTTTAACTTTTTGATAAAATTTACGCACTTCATTACGACTCTTATATAACTCAATCTCCTCGAACACACGTCTTTCCATTTCTCTCTTTTTTCTTCGGAATAGGCGTTTCTCTTCCCTCTTTCTTTCTCTATATCTTTCTAAAGTTCGACGAGTAACTACTGACTGCAGGGTTGCCCTATAGGCTGCATTTTTCGCCGCAGTGGCATTGCGGCACTCCTCGTTATACCAAGAGTTTTTTGGAAGAGGGTTCTGGAACCCCAATACAGTTTTTGCGACAAGATACTTCACATATTTAAAATACATGCGATTGCAGTTGGATATTGTCACAGATGTGCAACTTCGCCTTTCCCTGTACAAGGTCGAGAAGCTCCAAAATAGACTTTAAAGCACCGACCTATACATGAGAGTTGTATTCCTTTTTCGGTCGGATATAGGTCGTATATGACTTTTGTTACGGTGGAGGAATTTCGTATGCGCATTTCTATTAAAATGTGGTAAAAATTTACGAAAATAGCGTTACGTAATTTGTGAACAGCCCCTAAAAGCGTCTGATTCCTCAATATTTTTACCACCTATAAACACGGATGAAACTGTTTCATGTTTTATTCATATGTCACCTCAAGACCTCAATATACAAAAGGTTTGGTTAATGAATAACAATGGCAAATGTTGTAGTCATCTGCCAACGAGTAAATAGGGTTGAAGGTTTGACAAAGGTGCTATAGCTTAGTTGATAAGCACATCTATCGCATTAACACGCTGTCGATAATCAAAAAAAGTTAACTGTCGAACAAAAAGCTAAATAATGGCAACAACAGCAATGTTCTAAAACTAGTCATAACGTTCAATTACAGTGTTGAATAACATAAAGCCACCACCTTTCACCTCTCTACTTTTCACTTTCCAAAGTAGGTAACCCAATGTGTATATACAACACATACAATTGTATAGGCAGTATTTGCCTGAGTGTTACTTTTCCAAAAAAAGGTCATTTAGGTCTACCTGATTATTGAGCAGTCAGAGTTCCACATATTCTTACATCCGTCTACTCCAATATCAGTTACATACAAAGAAGGCGATTTCTAATTGTAACATTTAATCGCTATATTTTGTAATATCAACGCGTAATGTTCCTAGGCTGATATAACCTTCTTTCCATCTATGATCTCAAGGAGAGCATTTTGGAAGGATGTACTAGTTTTTGATCTAATGAACTAAATGAACTTTAGTACATATATAATTTCCCGACAACATTCTAATTGGAACAAAGGTTACTTCTTTCAGACATTGAGCTGTATCCGATTCTATTTTTAGACTCATTGAAATGGATCTATGTTTTAACTCCGGCTCCGAACGCAAATGCATTAGTTAGAGAAGTTTTACATTACTCAATAACCAGTGGCTAGATGAGTTATGAGCTGAACCGCCGCTTTTTTGAAAATTTATTTTTTCAAGTGGTCTGTCCGGGGATCGAACTTGGGACCTCTGGTATGCTAGGCGGATGACTAACCTGCTTAACCACGGCGGTTCACTACACGATTTTCAATTGAAATTGAGAAATATTCAATTGAAATTGAGAATATTCAATTGAAATTGAGAAATTTTCAATTGAAATTGAGAATTTTCAATTGAAAATAAGAAATTTTCAATTGAAATTGAGAATTTTTATTTGAAATTGAGAAATTTTCAATTGAAATTGAGAAAACCCTAATTGGAAATGAGAAACATTCAGTTCAAATTGAGAAATTTTCAATTGAAATTGGGAATTTTTGAATTGAAATTGAGAAAAGCCCAATTGAAAATGAGAAATTTTCAATTGAAATTGAAAATTTTTAAATTTAAATTGAGAATTTTTCAATTGAAATTGAGAAAAGCACAATTGAAAATGAGGTTGAATTTTTTAATTGAAATTGAGAAGTGTTCAATTGAAAATGAGAATTTTTCAATTGAAAATGAGAAATTTTCAATTGAAATTGAGAAATTTTCAATTGAAATTGAGAAATTTTAAATTTAAATTGAGAATTTTTCAATTGAAATTGAGAACACCCCAAGTGGAATTTCAACCTCATTTTCAATTTAGGTTTTCTCAATTTCAATTCTAAAATTCTCAATTTCAATTGAAAATTTCTCATTTTAAATTGAAAATTTCTCATTTTCAATTGAAAATTTCTCATTTTCATTTGAAAATTTCTCAATTCCAATTGAAAATTTCTCAATTTCAATTAAAAAAACCAACCTCATTTTCAATTGGGCTTTTCTCAATTTCAATTGAAAAATTCTCAATTTAAATTTACAAATTCTCAATTTCAATTGAAAATTTCTCATTTCCAATTGGGATTTTCTCAATTTCAATTTACAAATTCTCATTTTCAATTGAAAAATTCTCAATTTCAATTGAAATTTTCTCAATTTAAATTGAAAATTTCTCATTTTCAGCTGAAAATTCTCAATTTCAATTGAATATTTCTCAATTTCAATTGAAAAGTCTCAATTTTAATTGAAAATTTCTCAATTTCAATTGAAAATTCTCAATTCCAATTGAATATTTCTCAATTTCAATTGAAAATTCTCAATTTCAATTGAAAATTTCTCAATTCAATTTGAAAATTTCTCAATTACAATTGAAAATGGTGTAGTATTACTTTTCTAAAAAAGTTCATTTAGGTCTACCTGATTATTGATCAGTCAGAGTTCCACTTATTCTTGCATCCGTCTACTCCCATATCAGTTACATACAAGGAAGGCGACTCTTCTAAATGTGATATTTAAGCGCTAAATTTTGCAATATCAACGCGCAATGTTCCTGGGCTTATGTAACCTTCTTTTCATCTATGATCTCAATAAGAACATTTTGGAAGGATGTACCAGTTTTTAATCTAAAAACAAGTAAGAAATTGCTATAGTCGGTCAAGCCCGACCATATGATACCCTTTACCCTTCAGGTCAAAGGTGTTATTTTTCCTGTATAAAGACAAATATTTGCTAAATTTTTCCATCATACAAACATTTTCTCAAAACTTATATATTTAAGCTGTTTCCGTCATTTGGACTTATATGAAAGCTAGGGTCAAATGTGGACGGATTATCTCGAAATTTGGCAAATTGATTACAGTTGTTACAAAAATTGTGTATGCAAAAAATAAATTTTGAAATTCTGATTATCTTTAGAATTACTCATTTAGTACGTTTTTAAAGAAGAGTTTGTATGGGAGCTATGGTCAAATGTGAACCGATTCATCAATGAAATTTGGTGATTTAAGTTTACATAAGCAGTATTTGTTTTAAATTTCATGAGAAAATATTCATATTTGTGGCCAATATATCAATTCTGGGAAGTGGGACCTATGGGAGGTACCATAAATAATGGACGTATTTTGACGAATTTCAATAGCCGTGGTGCCATTGTCAAAAAAATGATCTGTGCCAAATTTCATCAAATTATCTTTAGAATTGCGACCTGTAGTTTGATTACAAGGTTTACATGGGGGTAAAGCCAACCAGACGGACGGACGGACATCGCTAAATCAACTCAGAAAGTGATTCTAAGCCCATTGGTATACTAAAAGGTGGGTCTAAGACAAAAATTTCTATGCGTTACATACATCAGCACAAACTTATAATACCCTTTCCACCTATGGTGGTGAAGTTTATACCCTTCTGAATTTATTTTAATAATATCATTCAAAACTCTCCTTATAATTAAAAAACACACTGTTTAGTATTTCCTTGTATTGTAATGGAATTCAAATTGATTCATTCATACCAACAGCAGCGGCGGCAGCATGTGTCAAACTCTTGTATGCTACATCCTGATTAATGAATTAAAATCTTAAACTCGTTTCGCTGCTGCTACAACCCTTGAAACATTTTTACCTTTAGATTTTTTTTAACTTTTTTTTTTGCACAGATGCACCACAAACACAGGCTCATCTAGAAACTTACTTACCTTATTTGGTTTGAACATAAATATTTTCTTTCATTTTAAAACGTCATGTTAAGAATGTTTCTGTTTCTTTTTTTTTTTTGTTTTATTTAATACATATTTTTACTGTTGCGCTTACTGCTCCGACGTTATTATCATCCGGCAAAAATCATCCATTGGTAATTATGACTTCCTCAATTACCCAAGAGTATGTTGTTTCCCGTCCCTTTATACTAGAAACCAGTAGTTGTAGTAGTAGCAGCATAACTACATGAGAGTAAGGCTAAGGTGAATCAAAGTTAAATTTAGTTTTATAGACTTTAGATGGAGCCATTCAAAATAAATAAAAAAGACTTCTTCATTATTAGGAAGAACTGGTTCACTCTTGTTCATTATTGATTTTTGCAACCCTTTTCTTCAAGTCGTTTTATCTTGAACAGATCGTATCCAAAGAGATATGAAATGTTATGTTAAGTTCTCATAAAAGTCACTTTTATCATTCACATTTTTTGTTTCCTTTTCAAGTTCCTATTCTCTCTCTTGAGAAATTATAAGTAAAATTTTGTGGTTGATTGGTGGTTTTATGACTTCTTTTATTTATGCAATTTTTAAGTTTTCAGTTTAAAATTTTTAAATTTATACTCTTATTTAGATCATTTTCCTGTTCTCTCTGTGGAAGCGACAGTGAAAAAAAAACTACAAGTGATTATGCCTGTAGTTGAGTGGAAATAAATTGGGTTGTCATTGATCTAAAAATTTGTCTCTAGAGAACCAGTTGGTCGGTTGGTTGCTTGCTTGGCTGTTTATGGCCGTAAGGCGGTTGCTGCTTCCTTTGGCAAAACTGGCAATAAACTATTAAACCCGTTGGGCATGTTTAGTTGTTGTTACTTTTTTGATCATTATTCTTTGAAATTTTAATTTAAGCTCTTGTTTTTATAGCATTTTTATTTCCTTTCCAGTAGCAACAACAATTATCCTCAATGTTTTTTCCTTGATTCGTTCTTTTCACAACTTTGAGGATTTTTTATGGTGTTAATGGTTTAATATTGTAATAATACAATGAAAAGTTTCATGATGATATGACATCCTTTAGTCGTAACTTTAAGTTCCTGTACTGATTCATAAATTCATTATCTGTCCTAGTCTGGGATCACGAATAATCAGTTTTGTTTGAAAATTCCAGTGACAACTCCACTGCGCTTAGTCATACAAATATTAAGCTCCTAGGATTTAAATTTGTATACCCTTCAACACCATAGGTGGAAAGGGTATTATAAGTTTGTGCTAATGTAAATATTTGTCTTAGACCCACATTTTAGTATACCAATAGGCTTAGAATCACTTTCTGAGCCGATTTAAAGATGTCAGTCCGTCCGTCCGTCTGGCTGGCTAGACCCCCATGTAAACCATGTAATCAAAGTACAGGTCGCAATTCTTAAGATAATTTGATGAAATTTGGCACAGATCATTTTTTGATAGTAGGACCATGGCTATTGAAATTCGTCGAAATCGGTCTTAGACCCACCTTTTAGTATACCAATAGGCTTAGAATCACTTTCTGAGCCGATTTAAAGATGTCAGTCCGTCCGTCCGTCCGTCCGTCTGGCTGGCTAGACCCCCATGTAAACCATGTAATCAAAGTACAGGTCGCAATTCTTAAGATAATTTGATGAAATTTGGCACAGATCATTTTTTTGATAGTAGGACCATGGCGAAATCGAAATCGGTCTATTATTTATGGTACCTCCCACAGGTCCCACTTGCCGGAAGTGATACATTGGCCACAAATATCAATGAAATTTACAACAAATACTGCTCATGTAAACCTAAATCACTGTACCAAATTTCGTTGAAATCGGACCACATTTGGCCATAGCTCCCATACAAATTCTTTTGTCAAAACGCTTTAAATGAGACAAAAATCAGTAAAACGCTCATAAATCTGAAGATAATGAGAGTTTTGAATTTATTTTATGCATATATAATTCTTGTAAAAACTGTACTCAATTGTCAAATTTCGAGATAAACGGTCCACATTTGACCCTACCTCTCATATAAGTCCAAATGACGGAAACAGTTTAAATATACAAGTTTTGGGAAAATGTTTGTATGATGGCAAAATTTAGCAAAAATTGTCTTTATACAGAAAAAATAACACCTTTGATCTTATTGGAAAAGGGTATCGTATGGTCGGGCTTGACCGGCTTTAGCACTTTTTTACTTGTTTTTTTCCTTGATTCGTTCTTCTCACTGCTTTGAGGATTTTTTATAGTGTGAATGGTTGAATATTGTAATAATACAATGAAAACTTTGATGATGATAAGACACCCTTTACTCGTACTTTAAGATCCTGTCCTAGTATGGGATCACGCATAATCAGTTTAAACAGGAGCTTAGATGTGATGCTGTGGCTTAGTTGGTTAGCACGTCGACTACTAAGCATAACACATCATATTCTGCCGCTAATTACAAAAAATTGTAATTATCACAGAATCCTCCATCGGCTGTAAGCCCAACAGCATTAAAACGACGTTGATGTAAAGTAAAATTGGCTGTACAACAGAAAAACTAAATAAAACGTCAACCTAACAACAGATGTCGCTACTTCACTGTTCCAAAAATAGACACGACATGCAATTACAGTGTTGAATAATATACCAGCTTTAGCTCTCCTTTTCTGCAATTTTTTACCTCCCGACTATCCCCTTTCCAAAGAAGGTACCTACAATTGTATAGGACTGGGTGTTACTTCTCTTAAAAAAAAGCAAGTTTGCTCCAAAGTTGCACTTTATGTCCCTGAGGTCAGGCAAACATACTGAACTGTAAAAAGATAATTGACATTTCAAGGCTGATGTTGAATTAAAGGAGACATCGCTTTAAAAATACCTTAAGTCGGCCAATATCTCTAAAGATGTAGTAGTAAAGATTTAGTTTAGTTAAAGGGCAAATACAGGAAAGATGTTTTATAAAATCTTCCCCACATCTTTAGTGAAAGTCAATAGTCAAAACCTTCAGTCTTAGCTCATGGCTTCCATTCAGATAATAACTCGTCATGACTGACACTTCTTCTTCTGTAATGCTTGACTGCAGTGGAGCAAGAGCCTCAACCATCCTTTTATAGAAATAATAATAATTTCCACGACAACATTCCAATTGGAACAAGTGGTACTTCTCTCAGACAATGAGCTGCATCCGATTCTATTTTTAGACTCATTGAAAGGGACCTACATTTTAACTCCGGCTCCGAACGGCAAATGCATTAGTTAGGGAAGTTTTACATAGCCGAATACTCAATAACCTGTTGCTAACTGAGTTATGAGGCTAACCGCCGCTTTTTTGAAAATTTATTTATTTCAAGTTGGTCTGGCCGGGGATCGAACTTGGAACCTCTGATATGTTAAGCGAATGACTAACCTGTTATACCACGGCGGTTTACATTCTTTTATATCAAACTCTATTGCAAGATGTTAGGCATCCGTTTTCCCATGAATAGTTTGCTGCTTGCAACTCAGAGAAAAATTGACCTTCTCCACATTCTAGCAGGTGCACCAACACCGCTTCCCTGTAGATTCCAAAGAAACGCTTGTCGAGAAATGTTCGTATTTGGTCTTCGAAGCGTGTGGCCTGTCTACCGCCATTTCCGTTGATATACCTCTACTGATGCAGGGATTTGGTTTGTCGCATTTAGTAGATTTTCATTTCTTATGCGATTCGGCCACCATATATTACGAATTCGACGCAAGTATTTGTTTGCAAAGGTTTGTAGGCACTTATCGATGACATTTGTGCGTTTCCAGGTTTCGCAACCGTAATACAAGATGGATTTGACATTCGAGTTGTATATTCGTAATTTATGTTGTTGATATTTGCCGAGTTTTCCAAATAGCTCGAAGAATGTCAAATGCAGATTTTTCCTTATTTATACGCGATTGGCGGTACCTTTTGTAGATACAAACTACCAAGATAATTAGAAGTACCTACACATCCAATAACTTCGTTATCTACATTGATGTATGTTGACGGGTTTGTGCCATAGCCTCCAGGCATAATCTTTGTCTTGGAAATACTGATTTCCAGCCCAGCTGCCCTAAATTCAATAGTGATGCGTTAGAGTTTTCTTGAAGGTGACCTGAGCTTAGGCTTCGAAGACTGACACAAGTACGAATAAATCGCATTTTAAAAGAAGCAGCAATATGCGCGAATATTTCTATCCGAAATGAATATCACAGATCTCAAACATGTAACTTAAGTCCTTTCTACATGATCTAGCTGCTAAAATCATCTTATATTTAAAGCGAAAGCTCTTTTATGCAATTATGTCTCTTTTTACACACTAAGTACATTCATAATTGACAAAGCATGTAGCCATATCAGCAGCAGGAAGTATTAAATTCGACTTTAGCAACAGAACACAAACATTTCGAAAATATCTATGTAAGAAGAATGAATGTTATTTAAAAACGTGCTGTCACACATCCAAATCCTCTCAACTATACTCTTCCACATTTTGATATCGAGGGTATATATTCAAAAAGTGTTATCTACAAATTCACAATTTTACAGGAGAGCGAAAAAACTGTTTTTGTCATACTATAAGAGAAGGAAATAAGCTTTGTTTTACAATACCATACAGCTTGGGGCTGAGATCTTGTACAAATTAAGTTTTTTTATTAACTCCTTATATTTTCGCTTCTATCGTAGATAGATAGCACTTTTAACGAGTTAAAATTAAAAAATAAAATATTACAAAAATTGAGGCTTTTATCAAAATATCAAGAATTTAATTAAAATAAAAAGTTTTTTGAATAAAACAAGACTTATTATACCCTTCACCAATAGGTGAAAGGGTATTATAAGTTTGTGATTCCGTTTGTAATTTTAGTGTTCGTAGACCCCATAAAAATTATACCGATCGACTCAGAATCGGGAGGAGAATCGATTAAGCGATGTCCGTCTGTCTGTCTGTCCGTCCGTCCGTTTGTCTGTCTGTTGAAATCAAGTTTCTGAAGCCCCTGGAGGATGTTCTTACATAAATTATATATCAGATTTTAGGAAATTCTCCCTGAGAGATATCGCCAAAACACTGAATTTGATGTATCGCAAATTGCCCAAAGTTCGCATTAGAGAATGTTTGTTGAAAAAATGAAATGCAGTAATAGGAAAAACCATCCTCCTTTAGCACGGACCTACATAAATTTTATATCAGATTTTAGGAAATTCCCCCGCCAAGCACGTTATTAAATTTTATCAAAAGCGGTCCATAAACAATTGAGATATCGCCATAACACTACATTTGATGTACAGCAAATTGTCCAAAGTACGTGTCTAAGAAATTTTGTTTACATTTCGTAAGTATTGTTTCAGCGATATCTCAGGTGTTTATGGACCGATTGTGATGAAATTTGACATCGTTCTTTGTGTGAGGATTTTCTAAAATCTATACTCCACAAATCTGATTACGAATACCATTCAAACTGTACCGATCAACTTTGAATCGGCAGGAAAATCGATTTCACGACCTCCGTCCGTCCGTCTGTTTGTCTGTCTGTCCGTCCGTCTGTTTGTTTGTCCGTCTGTCTGTTTTTTTGTCCGTCCGTCTACCTGTCTGTAATTTTTTCTGTTGTAGTCAAGTTTTTGGAGTTCCTGTTTTGTCGATATCTCAGGTGTTTATTTTGATGAATTTTAATAGCGTCCTTCGCAGGAGATTACCTAAATCCTGATGCATTCGGTAATTTGTGGTAGATATAATTTAGCATTTAAGCGATGGTGTTTTGATCGGCAATGATAAAATTCAGGGTGGCCCAATATCCTAAAATTTTGTGTAAAATCCAGGAGCTCCACAAATCTGATTTTAGCAGACAGACACTCTGCATTAATCTTAATTTTGTGTCTGACTTTTGAACATTATGATAACATTTGAGAATGTATTATATATCAAATTATAGGTAATCTTCCTAGGAAGTACAAAAATGCAGCTAATTACATGATATCCGTTCAAAACCTACATATGTATGTAAGTATCTCACATATCAACGAAAATTTAAATTTTTTAATTGCAATTGGGAGAAATCCGTTCACGTTTGACAATTGATCCCTTATAACTTCGCCTAAGATACGATGATGACATTTAGTATAAAGACGTTGTACAATATTGATATTCAGGGCGATAGCGCCTAAAATAAACTTTCTAGAGGGACAATATTTGACAAAAGTATTTCTGATCTCTTGAAAAGTTCACATTTAGTGAAATCTCCCATATAACCCCGACCGGGAATCGATTTAATGCTGATAAATTAAATCACATTAAAATTGCACAAGGAACTAGAGCAAAACTTTCCAAACATCCATCGGACAGATCGAAAGAACAATACATCCCAAATATTATTGATGAAGTGTTCATTTTAATTAATTAACTAACTTCAGATAAATAAGTAAATCTTTAATAACTTTTCCGACAAAGCTGATATCCATCAAAGCTATATATTTCAAAAGCTATATATTTCACGTATGTATCTAAAACTAAGAGTGTATACCCTATAATTTTATGGCTTATCATTGTTAAAGCTTTGACCTAAATCAGTCCGCTAACTTCAGAGTTGGATAATTCGTACGAATTAAAGTGCACAACCCTCACTGGGCACTGTGTTTTTGGGTTGCATGCCAGAATACTTAAACTTCATCAAATCGATGTGCTATTGCAAATGTAAGGGCATCTACATTTTGAAGCATATTTTCTGCATGGTTTATCTGGTCTATCGAACTTTATTAAATGTTCGTAAAATATGTGTCTATTTTATTTCGAAGCTACTGGCTGGCTTAAATATGCATTCTCTACTTGTAGTCTAGTAATCATTATCTTTCACAAAGGGACCACTTCAAAACCCAAGTGAAGCTTCCCTAGACATCAGCCACCTGCCCAACCTAACCTTTGGGTGCATAACTATTCTAGATGATGACGCCACCGAAAAGCTTTTCTTTTTCCGACTCTTAATTTTAAAGACTCTTTGCATATAATACTAGTATAACCAAATTTTGCTTGGAATTACATTAAGTACTTTTGCAACACCATTGGTGAAGGGTATCCAAGATTCGGAAATGCCGAATATACCACTCTTACTTGTTATAAATATATTAATAGAATTAAAGGTATTCTCTTTTTATATGATCTTTATTTACAATCTGTTAAGGTCAAAGGCCGCGTATATTTAAGAAATCCATGATTACAGTACATTGTAGGGAATTGTGGTGCATTTTGTTGGTTTATCACAAATTACAATGAATATTTTATAACAATTGTTATTATTTCCACAAATATTTTTAATGTAGATAGCACTATTTTTTGATTATGTGTAGAAAGCACAAACACTATTTATAAAAAAAAAGTTTTCAAATTATTATTTTTTTTTTCTTAAAATTTATATGACATATGACAGATAAGCCAAGGAACACGTTTCCATTAAAAACCATTTTTGTCGAAAATGTAAATAGCCCGTTTTGAATATAAAGCGTCGATATACAAATCAGACAAATAATAAAACAATTGCAACAAGAACTAAAATACTAAAATTACCTGATTCATAAAAACGAAACAAAATCGCAACATCCGCATTTTAGTTTTAAATGAAGAATAGAATAGAAAAATGAAAATACAGCAACAAACCAAAACTAAAATAATAATAAAAATACATACAATCATTTACGAGAGGAAACGAATAAAATTCAAAATAACTGACACAAGAGAATGAACAATGAAATAATGTTTAATGACGATCATGATCATGTTGTGTGCAAAATCTGGAAAGAATCACAAAAACAAATATTTTACATTTTGACAGTAGCAAAAACATTATTGACATCTTCATTATTGTCATGATTTTTAAACCCTACATTTCAATATTAAGTTAGCGATTGATTTAGAATCAGTTTTTGTGACGTTTGGGTGGACTATGCCGATCATACATTTTTGTGATCAAAGTAGGTACTTGACATAATTTATTATAAGAATTTAGATATTTTGGATATAAGGATTTAAACCAAAACTAGCCTCGTGACATTTACTTTAATACTCATAAATTTAAAGCAGTCAATCATGTGTCCTCTTTGATTTTGCTACTATCTCTCTCTAAAGCGGGGGAGATCTCGCAGAAATTAACAGATAAACTGGAATAGAAAACAAAAGTGTTTCTAACAATAAATTTTAAAAAATATGAAAATTTATTGAAAAATTGTACAATATTTATAAATTTTGGTCTATTAAATGGCCATCAAACGATTGGGGCAACAAATCGATTGTGGCCTGATATCTGTGGCAAGCTACAGCATGCTACAGCATGAAGAGCGGCCTCAAAAAAATTGGTTATTATGGTGCTATAGGTGTCTCATTTTCACAGAAATATGGGCCAATGATGCTTCCGCTTCACAAACCGCACCAAGCAGTGACTCGTTATGGGTACATTGGCTTCTTTAAGACCACATGTGGGTTTTCAAAGCACTAAATAAGACAATTTTGCTTTTTAACGTACCCAAGAAAAAAGTGAGCTTCATCCGATTTCTTTTTATACCCTTCACCACCACAGGTGGAAAGGGTATTATAAGTTTGTGCTGATGTATGTAGACCCAATGGGCTTAGAATCATTTTCTGAGTCGATTTAGCGATGTCAGTCCGTCCGTTCGTCTGGGTGGCTGGACATCTGATGAAATTTGGCACAGATAATTTTTTTTGATAATCGGACCTTGGCTATTGAAATTCGTCATAATCGGTAAATTATTTATGGTACCTCCCAAAGGTCCCACTTCCCGGAATTGACTTATTTGGCACAAATATCAATATTTTTTAATGAAATTTAAAACAAATACTGCTTATGCAAACTAAACTGTACAAAATTTCGTTGAAATCGGTCCACACTTGACCATAGCTCCCATACAAACTCTACTTTAAAAACGCACTAAATGAGACAAAAATCACTAAAACGCTCGTAATCTAAAGATAATGACAATTTTAAGTTTATTCTTTGCATACATAATTTTTGTAACAACTGTAATCAATTTGCCAAATTTCGAGATAATAGGTTCACATTTAGCTCTCATATAATTCCAAATGACGGAAACAGCTTAAATATATAAATTTTAAGAAAATGTTTGTATGAGGCAAAATTTAGCAAATATTTGTCTTTATACAGGAAAAATAACACCTTTGACCTAAGCGGTGAAGGGTATCGTATGGTCGACTATAGCATTTTCTTACTTGTTTTTTTTTTGTTTTTGCAAAATTGAAAATTGTTCTGAAATGAATAAAAAAAATTCCAGCATTGCTCAAGCTTAAATCGATTAATTTTTTTCAGCGTAGAAAATTTACTGAATTTTGTGACAGACCAACCGATATGACTTCACTCACCATAAGATTTGGCTTTATACACAAAAGTATTTAGAGCACTTAACCGTGCGAACTGCTTTTCTGATAGAAATGTTAGGCACCCTTCGGAGCAGTTAACCGACTATTTTTGTATCTGTTGGGCCTTTTTACTTTCTGATCATATACCACTTCATTAACTTTACTTTACCAATTTACTCAACTTTATGACAGACCGGTTAGTTCAAATTTAAACCGAATGATGGGCCAACCGATATGACTTCAGCTCACCATAAGATTTGGCTTTATACACAAAAGTATTTAGAGCGTGCGAACTGCTTTTCTGAAAGAAATGTTAGGCACTCTTCGTAGCAGTTAAATGACTATTTTTGTATCTGTTGGGCCTTTTTTCTTTCAGATCATATACTACTTCATGGCATCATCTCAGGACCAAAATCTACTGTCCGAGTAGTTATTTAAAATAATAAACGCTTCATTAACAAAAAAATAAAAAAAAGTGTCTATGCAGAATTTTATTAATTAACCTTTACTTAAAGGCTCTATAATATAAAGATACTGAACTCTATACATTTGTTTCCTGTCAAAAGTGAAATTAAAGTGGATAAAGAACAATGAAAACACACATAAACGCATAAACGAACATACATTTCATGAGCACGTGTATGTGCCTTAGTTTTCTCTCATTGGATAATCCCCAGTCAGCGTTAAGAAGATTATTTTTTGAAAAATCAACAAAGAGAGTCTTTTTGACCAGTTTGGAAAACCAAAAAATGATTTGTCGTCAGCGCGATTAAAAAACTAGTCGAAGAAGATACGCGCTTATGTTTTTAAACTTTTTAAAAATACAATAACAAAAAGTATATCAATTCAAAATCAAGCATTTAAGGGATTGAAATTCGACAGTTTGTAACGCTTTTTTTGCAATCAGATTTTGCACAGTTAGATGATAAAAAGATTACTTCTATAGTGTTGTTTTTGAAATACTATTTAATCAACTGAAAAAATAATCAAAATTGAGTCAAAAATGGCTCGAAAATGGCTCGTAAAAGACTTATAACCGGTTCAGAAAGATGTTCATAAAAGATTCTCTCAAGGGAGTCGCGGCTAGGGTACCATTTTCTTTCTCCTGAAGGCACAGTCTTTTTCGAATCGAAAATGATTGGTTTAACGGTCCGCGGCAGTCGAAAAAGAGTCAAATATGATCAAAAAATAACAAAAATGCTGACTGGGTCGTCTCCATTAGTTGTTTCCGAATAAGAGTACAGCGGTAAACTCTCTTATCGAAAAGACCATATAGCAAATCGATGTATGGAAGTGCAACATCTTTTTATTATAAAGTCTTTGCTTTAATATTATTTTATCTTTAAAAAGTCGACCAGATTAAGGAACATAAGGAGTAATTCTGAGTCGGTCAGTAAATTTAAATATTTCTATATGTTACATACATTCCACCTTTAGTTGTGTAGGGCATAACATCGAATTTGCTTACTCTAGGACTTCTTTTTACACTATAGAAAAGAATATTGATAATTAGATCTAAGTCCGATTATAAAGAGAAAAATACAAAGAAATCTACAAGCAGCTGGTTATGATGGCTTAATATTTGACCGTTTTTTTGTAATAATTTTGAAACTTAGCATAAGCATTTCCTTCCATAACAAAGAAAAAAGTGCTTATTTACACTTAAATATTTGTGCTGAACACATAAAAATATGACACTGTTATACGATTAACCCTCATTGTGGCAAAATTCAGCATTTTATTTTAATTCCCTATTAATAGAATTAAAAAAAAAGAATAAAAATAAAAACAACAAGAAGACTCATTCACTCAACGAAACGTGAAGACAACAAAAGCAAAAACAATTATTCATTCATTCTTTTATCATTTTACAACCGACCGACCAAGTGACTAAATAAAAAAAGAAAACCGAAATGAACAGAAGAGTAGAAGTATAAGAGCAGAAGAAACACATTTGCCATTAGTAGTTAATCTGATGTATTTAGGTATTTTCATGTAACCAACCGGAAGTAACCGGAAGAAACAATTAAATTAAGCCCTTTCGGATGTATGTACACACACACACATACATACTCGTACTTATAAGTGAGTACTTCAACTCTGTATGTAAAAATAATCATATTTATTTACAGACATACATACATACTCGTACATACAAAAACAATTATCCACATTTTATGTGTAGAGGCAGAAGTCAGGAAAGACAAATATGGCACTACTTATGTTTATAAATATACCCCGAATACAATAGAAACGGAAGTAAGGAAGGCTGTTCCTCAATGAATACTAAGTATTAATGAATATAAAGTATGAAAAAAATAGCAACAAAAATAAAGGAATAAAAAGGAATTATTACTTACAGCATTAAGGAACTCACAAGACAATAGCATTACTACTACTACTGACTGGTACTAATACAAAAAAAAAACGAAACGAGTTTCATATCCTCAAAGAATCTTTTAATTTCTTTTTTTCATACACAAATTTGCAAATAAAGCAAAATTGAAACAGGAATTGGTTTAGGCTGGTAGAATTTTTTTCCAAATAAAATAGGCATTTACATGCATAACCGCAAAAAAAGCTTAAGTGTCCTATAACAAACTTTACAGGAGAAGGTTTTTTTTTTTAATTAATTGCTTCAATAATGCAGTTATTACTTAAAAATTTTGCATGTAAGTATTGTTTGGTCTATCAAATGTTATTACATTTACTTACCATGGCTGTCTATTTCCCTTAAGCTTTTTTGAAGTCTTTATAGTGACTTTTTTTTTTCTTTTTTTCAAATAAAGTTTAATTTGCTTTCAATTCTGTAACTTCTAAATGTTTAGTTAAATGATGAAGAAACTTAAAACGTCGATATAGAAGAATCGGGGGTTTTAGTTAATTATTAAATTACGTTTTTAGTATTTGGAAACTGTCGGTCAATCTAATTTTTGCATATACATATGTTCCGATCAAACAAAATGTCTTATTTTTATACCCTTCACCAGTGGAAAGGGTATTATAAGTTTGTGCTGATGTATGTAACGCAAAGAAATATTTGTGTTAGTCCTACCTTTTAGTATACCAATAGACTTAGAATCACTTTCTGAGTCGATTTAGCGATGTCAATCCGTCCGTCTGGAGGGTGGCTGGACCCCCATGTAAACCATGTAATCAAACTACAGGTTGCAATTCTAAAGATAATTTGATGAAATTTGGCAGAGATAATTTTTTGATAGTGGGAACATGACTATTGGTGCCTCCCATAGGTCCTACTTCCCGGAATTTATATTTTGGCCACAAAAATCAATATTTTTTCATGAAATTTAAAACATGTAAACCAAATTACTGTACCAAATTTCGTTGAAATCGGTCCACTTTTGACCATAGCTCCCATACAAACTCTTCCGTCAAAACGCATTAAATGAGACAAAAATCGGTAAAACGCTTGTAAATCTAAAGATAATGAAAAATTTAAGTTTATTTTTTGCAAACATAATTTTTGTAACAACTGTAATCAATTTGCCGAATTTCGAGATAATCGGTCCCCATTGACCCTAGCTCTCATATAAGTCCAAATGACGGAAACAACTTAAATATATAAGTTTTGAGAAAATGTTTGTATGATGGCAAAATTTAGCAAATATTTGTCTTTATACGGGAAAAAGAACACCTTTGACCTTAGTGGTGAAGGGTATCGTATGGTCGGTCTTGACCGACTATAGCACTTTCTTACTTGTTGTTACTTAAGTTTATTTTTCGAAATGAAGTTTTATTTGCTTTCAATTCTGTAACTTCTAAATTTTTGGTTAAATGATGTAGAAACTTAAAACGTCGATATAGAAGAATCAAGACTTTCAAGATTTTCAAATCACGATTTTCGAATCAGTATTTCCAAAAACGGTCTTACAATAGGATAAATTTGACATACGGTATGAAAAACTTGTCGGTCAATGCAATTTTTGCATATATGTATACTCCGATGAAACAAAATGTTTAATTTTTAAAATTTGACACAGAAAACGAATAAAAAGCATGTTCACTACACTTCCTTATATCCTATAGTTTAGAAGATATTTGACTTTAATTAATATATTTTCTTTTTTAGCCTTACTTTAGCAAAAAACCCCGTTAAGCTTTTAAATTTTCTAAATATTATAAAACTATTAAACAGATAAGAGTATTTCTTTTCCAGAGATATGCAATTTGTCTATATTTATGGAATATCAATATATTTTTAAAGGGTTTTTCAATAAGGGCGCTACAAAGGTTTTTTTTTAAACAAAACAAAAACGGTTTTGGATATCAATGAAATTCTTTATTCCTGTAAAAGCACGTTTGATGCCATTATGTATGGAACTCGATTTCTTTTGCACAGCCACCACAGGCAAGTCCAGACGCTGAACCCAATTTTCGACGGTTTTCATTGGAAATAAATTGGCTGATGCTGCTGCAATTTCCCGTACGACATTCCTACGAAGTTCATTAATCGTCGCCGGCTTATTGGCATATGTAGACCATAGACTGGACGTAGCCCCACAGGAAATAGTCTAACGGCGTCAAATCGCACGACCGACTAGGCCTATAAATAGTGAATTTTTGAAAAATTTCCTATAAATAGTAAATTTTGAAAAATTTCCTATAAATAGTAAATTTTGAAAAATTTCCTATAAATAGTAAATTTTTGAAAAATTTCCTATAAATAGTTAATTTTTGAAAAATTTCCTATAAATAGTAAATTTTTGAAAAATTTCCTGTAAATAGTAAATTTTTGAAAAATTTCCTATAAATAGTAAATTTTTGAAAAATTTCCTATAAATAGTAAATTTTTGAAAAATTTCCTATAAATCGTAAATTTTTGAAAAATTTTTGATGTAGCCATTTAGCCAGAAATGAGCTGAAGCTGATTCGCGCTCTTAACGTTAAGGCCACTGACTCCGAATTTCGGTATTAAATTTTAATAATTTCGACTCGTTGTTGGCTCATATATCCTTCCATCATGAAATGTCAAACCTTACTGAAGAGAGTATCAAAAGAGCAGCAAGAAATATGGCGTCGTCTGCTGTCCCTGTCGCTGTGCTTTTGTAGCGTCCCTGTTCAAAAACCCGATATATGATTTTGGATATTTTTAGAAGTTTTAGCACTTATTTTTCTTTGAATGTTTAAGAAACTTATCTTAAGTAAGAAGTTGTCAACAAAAAAAAAATGAATATGCACTTAAGCTAAAATTGTTTTTGATATAAGATCGTAACGGTATTATGTACCTACGTCAGTGAAATTTTAGGATTGGGTGCAAATAAGAACGGGCTTTTAATTTTGATTAACAAAAAACGACAATTCGAAAATCATGTTGCTTAAGCTTTATTTTGCGGTGCAATATCTTTATATTATAGTCTTTGATTGGGCTCTTATAAAAAAACAATTAAAGAATACGGGAAGGTGTCCCAAAATATGTCCGATTTTAAGCGTAAATGGATCACCTCCTTTTTTTTTAATTATTATTTTATAAAAACTTGAGATTTAGGTGAGTTATTGTGAATTTCGACTTATTTAAGTGACTTTTGCTAAAAAGTTCTGTAGCGGAACCTATGGTCAAATATGAAGCAATTTCAACAAAATTTTATACAGTGATTTTTGTCTATAAAACCAATATTTCTTCTAAATTTCATAAAATATATTCTGAAATTTGTACCCGAAATAATGGCCCGATTTTGGCCAATTTCAATAGACTTTCACTTGTTTTTTGATTTTATTAAGATTAATTTTTTTTTGATTTTGCAAAATATTTTTTTTTTAATTGTGACGTGAATAACTCCAAAGCCGTTGGTCGCACAAAAAACGTATGTTAGCACGTTGAGGTCAATTTTGCTCTTAATCCATTTTGGTACTTTTTCTAAGAAAAAATTTTAAAAATCTATAAAAATATTTAATTTAATATTTAGTTTAACGTCGGTTCTTAACATCTAATTGGCCATATATTTTATTTAGCAGACAACAGAGAAGAAATAAATTTTGTTCGCCTACATTTTTATTCCACACTGTAGCTTATCAAATTAATAAATTTTCATTAATACAAAAATAGACGACATCCGGTCTGTATCAGAAATTTAAATATTTATATCTACATACCTTTAACAAAATAAAAATGAAAAAAAAAAATATATAAATATGGATTTATAGGCATCGGATGTTGATGATGATGCAGCTTTCTTTCGACTTGCATATGAATTTTCAAAACAAAAACACACACATGTTTTTTAAATTTTTTTTTAAACTTATAAACAAAATTTCAATACTATTTTTATTTATTTATATAATACCCCAATGTGCAACTAACTACATATAGGCAGCAGATATTTATTGTACATAAACCTAAATGGCTTAATATTTTCATTTTTATGGCCCAATTTGTAGACCTCAACTGTATTAAATTTTGTTTTATAGACGAACGTCTTAAGACATTAAATATTGAATCTTGTAAAAATCATTAAATTTATAAAATTTTTACACTTAAAGTGTCAAATTAAACAAAATCTATTGTCACTGTGTGTCTGTCTGTCTGTCTGTCACTGTTTTTTGTGTGCTCCAATTAACATTTTTTGGTAAACAAAAATCGTTTTTTTTTTCTTCTTTAACCAAAAAAATAAGAAAAGAAAACCATAAATTATAAAAATGTTGGCAAATTTTTGCTGTTACTGCTAAATTGCTGCCACTAAATCAACAATAAATAAATAAATGTGAACAACAAACGACGCGATCAGAACCAATCAACAGGAAGTAGCGACACATGTGCATTTGTAGACTAAACACGCTCGCTCTCCTGTCCTTCCGTCCGTCCATCCATCCCTCTGTCCTTTTCCTATACTTCTAAATATGTATGTATGCATGTATGTATGTTTGTTTGAACATTATAAAAATGTATATATTTATATGGATTTACATAAGTATATTTGAATGAATGAATAAATGAATGAATGTACGAATGACTAAATGAATTGTACAAGTTTGAAAAATAAAACATAGGGCAGCAGCAGCGCAGACCTGCTGCTTGTCGTCAGCCCACAATTGCTGACTGTTACAAATGGTGCATTTTTAGCTTTTTAAAGAAAGCATTTAGAAAAAACCAAAAAAAAAAAATAATAAAAATACAAGACGACCAAAAAAGTAATATAAAATAACATTTTCAAATATGCCTACTTATAAACACACACACGCATCTAAAGAATGCAAACGAAAAATTTTTTACAGAAGAATTTTTTACAGTTTTGATTTGATTTTCCGATAAGTAGTACATTTTTTAAACAAATTTCCTATAAATATTAAAATTTTAAAAATTTTCCTATAAATAACAAATTTTTGAAAAATTTCCTGAAAATAGTAAATTTTTGAGAATTTTCCTGAAAATAGTAAATTTTTGAAAAATTTGCTATAAATAGTAAATTTTTAAAAAATTTGCTATAAATAGTAAATTTTTGAAAAATTTGCTATAAATAGCAAATTTTCAAAAATTTTCCTATAAACAGAAATTTTTTTTAAAAATTTCTTATAAATAGTAAATTTTTGAAAAATTTTCTATAAATAGTAAATTTTTTAAAAATTTGCTATAAATAGTAAATTTTTGAAAAATTCCTATAAATAGTAAATTTTTGAAAAATTCCTATAAATAGTAAATTTTTAAAAAATTTCCTATAAAAAGTAAATTTTTAAAAAATTTCCTGTAATAGTAAATTTTTGAAAAATTTCCTATAAATAGTAAATTTTTGAGAAATTTTCTATAAATAGTAAATTTTTGAAAAATTTCCTATAAATAGTAAATTTTTGAAAAATTTCCTATAAATAGTAAATTTTTGAAAAATTTCCTATAAATAGTAAATTTTTGAAAAATTTCCTATAAATAGTAAATTTTTGAAAAATTTCCTATAAATAGTAAATTTTTGAAAAATTTCCTATAAATAGTAAATTTTTGAAAAATTTCCTATAAATAGTAAATTTTTGAAAAATTTCCTATAAATAGTAAATTTTTGAAAAATTTCCTATAAATAGTAAATTTTTGAAAAATTTCCTATAAATAGTAAATTTTTGAAAAATTTCCTATAAATAGTAAATTTTTGAAAAATTTCCTATAAATAGTAAATTTTTGAAAAATTTCCTAAAAATAGTAAATTTTTGAAAAATTTCCTATAAATAGTAAATTTTTGAAAAATTTCCTAAAAATAGTAAATTTTTGAAAAATTTCCTTTAAATAGTAAATTTTTGAAAAATTTCCTATAAATAGTAAATTTTTGAAAAATTTCCTATAAATTGTAAATTTTTGAGAAATTTTCTATAAATAGTAAATTTTTGAAAAATTTCCTATAAATAGTAAATTTTTGAAAAATTTCCTATAAATAGTAAATTTTTGAAAAATTTCCTATAAATAGTAAATTTTTGAAAAATTTCCTATAAATAGTAAATTTTTGAAAAATTTCCTATAAATAGTAAATTTTTGAAAAATTTCCTATAAATAGTAAATTTTTGAAAAATTTCCTATAAATAGTAAATTTTCAAAATTTTCCTATAAATAGAAAATTTTTTAAAAATTTCTTATATTTAGTAAATTTTTGAAAAATTTGCTATAAATAGTAAATTTTTGAGAAATTTTCTATAAATAGTAAATTTTTGAAAAATTTCCTATAAATAGTAAATTTTTGAGAAATTTTCTATAAATAGTAAATTTTTGAAAAATTTCCTATAAATAGTAAATTTTTGAGAAATTTTCTATAAATAGTAAATTTTTGAAAAATTTCCTATAAATAGTAAATTTTTGAAAAATTTCCTATAAATAGTAAATTTTTGAAAAATTTCCTATAAATAGTAAATTTTTGAAAAATTTCCTATAAATAGTAAATTTTTGAAAAATTTCCTATAAATAGTAAATTTTTGAAAAATTTCCTATAAATAGTAAATTTTTGAAAAATTTCCTATAAATAGTAAATTTTTGAAAAATTTCCTATAAATAGTAAATTTTTGAAAAATTTCCTATAAATAGTAAATTTTTGAAAAATTTCCTATAAATAGTAAATTTTTGAAAAATTTCCTATAAATAGTAAATTTTTGAAAAATTTCCTATAAATAGTAAATTTTTGAAAAATTTCCTATAAATAGTAAATTTTTGAAAAATTTCCTATAAATAGTAAATTTTTGAAAAATTTCCTATAAATAGTAAATTTTGAAAAATTTCCTATAAATAGTAAATTTTTGAAAAATTTCCTATAAATAGTAAATTTTTGAAAAATTTCCTAAAAATAGTAAATTTTTGAAAAATTTCCTATAAATAGTAAATTTTTGAAAAATTTCCTAAAAATAGTAAATTTTTGAAAAATTTCCTTTAAATAGTAAATTTTTGAAAAATTTCCTATAAATTGTAAATTTTTGAGAAATTTTCTATAAATAGTAAATTTTTGAAAAATTTCCTATAAATAGTAAATTTTTGAAAAATTTCCTATAAATAGTAAATTTTTGAAAAATTTCCTATAAATAGTAAATTTTTGAAAAATTTCCTATAAATAGTAAATTTTTGAAAAATTTCCTATAAATAGTAAATTTTTGAGAAATTTCCTATAAATAGTAAATTTTTGAAAAATTTCCTATAAATTGTAAATTTTTGAGAAATTTTCTATAAATAGTAAATTTTTGAAAAATTTCCTATAAATAGTAAATTTTTGAGAAATTTCCTTTAAATAGTAAATTTTTGAAAAATTTCCTATAAATAGTAAATTTTTGAAAAATTTCCTATAAATAGTAAATTTTTGAAAAATTTCCTATAAATTGTAAATTTTTGAAAAATTTCCTATAAATTGTAAATTTTTGAGAAATTTTCTATAAATAGTAAATTTTTGAAAAATTTCCTATAAATAGTAAATTTTTGAAAAATTTCCTATAAATTGTAAATTTTTGAGAAATTTTCTATAAATAGTAAATTTTTGAAAAATTTCCTATAAATAGTAAATTTTTGAAAAATTTCCTATAAATAGTAAATTTTTGAAAAATTTCCTATAAATTGTAAATTTTTGAGAAATTTTCTATAAATAGTAAATTTTTGAAAAATTTCCTATAAATAGTAAATTTTTGAAAAATTTCCTATAAATTGTAAATTTTTGAGAAATTTTCTATAAATAGTAAATTTTTGAAAAATTTCCTATAAATAGTAAATTTTTGAAAAATTTCCTATAAATAGTAAATTTTTGAAAAATTTCCTATAAATAGTAAATTTTTGAAAAATTTCCTATAAATTGTAAATTTTTGAGAAATTTTCTATAAATAGTAAATTTTTGAAAAATTTCCTATAAATAGTAAATTTTTGAAAAATTTCCTATAAATAGTAAATTTTTGAAAAATTTCCTATAAATTGTAAATTTTTGAGAAATTTTCTATAAATAGTAAATTTTTGAAAAATTTCCTATAAATAGTAAATTTTTGAAAAATTTCCTATAAATTGTAAATTTTTGAGAAATTTTCTATAAATAGTAAATTTTTGAAAAATTTCCTATAAATAGTAAATTTTTGAAAAATTTCCTATAAATTGTAAATTTTTGAGAAATTTTCTATAAATAGTAAATTTTTGAAAAATTTCCTATAAATAGTAAATTTTTGAAAAATTTCCTATAAATTGTAAATTTTTGAGAAATTTTCTATAAATAGTAAATTTTTGAAAAATTTCCTATAAATAGTAAATTTTTGAAAAATTTCCTATAAATAGTAAATTTTTGAAAAATTTCCTATAAATAGTAAATTTAAAAAAAAATTTCCTATAAATAGTAAATTAAAAAAAATCCTATAAATAGTAAATTTTTGAAAAATTTCCTATAAATAGTAAATTTTTGAAAAATTTCCTATAAATAGTAAATTTTTGAAAAATTTCCTATAAATAGTAAATTTTTGAAAAATTTCCTATAAATAGTAAATTTTTGAAAAATTTCCTATAAATAGTAAATTTTTGAAAAGTTTCCTATAAATAGTAAATTTTTGAAAAATTTCCTATAAATAGTAAATTTTTGAAAAATTTCCTATAAAAAGTAAAAAGCAATTTCGTTTGCCAGCTTTTTGTACTTATAAGTTTGTATTAATATGAATAGGAGGTACATATAAAAAAACTTATACAGTGAATATCAATTAAAGTGGACAAATTTGTTTGTGTTTTTTATAGTTCTTTTATGGTTTAATTAAAAGTATTTATTAAGTATCTGGCTATATATTTTAGAACTTTAAAGAAATAAGTTTTGAATTTTATTGACTCTTACAAGATTTGACAAAACTTGTTAACACTCACCAAAACCTCCTAACGAATCAGTTAAGGTTTTTCTTTTCCCATTAAAAAAAAAAATATTTATTACTTTTGTAAACATTATGAAAGTAAGTATTTGCTGTTTGTAAGTTTTTACTTTAAAATACGTAATATTTGTTAGTTGATTATTACATATGAATTTGACATTGTTGTAAATAATATTTTCTGGTTGTGATATCAACATATTTATATCTACCGCCCACAGGAAACGCTAAGCTTTTAATTTCCTGTCATAAGAAGTACCTACTACTACTCGTACTTCTACTATGTTCCTACGTTTCTACATACTTTTATGACTTAACTTATAACTTATTCGTTTCGTTTTCTGTTAAAGAAAAACGTGTAGATACTCGTTCGTATAAAGAGTTGATGTACAAAACAAGCAAAATGCCATAGAAGGTTTATTTCTATCTTTTTCGTTTGTTATTTACATAAAAAACTGGTCATAAATTTACATTTATTAAAAATAAAGAAAAATTAAAAAAACTTATAAAAAAATCTACAAGAAAGTTAATGTTGCATACAACGTGTTACGGCTGCCCACCCTTTTCACCATTCACATTTTGTGCAAAAATGTTGGAAATTTTTATAACACCTAATACCGATTTTTTAGGAAATTCCAAAATTTTATTGATAACAATTTAAATTTGCTTTATTCAAGTTTTTACTTACGTATTTTTCTTTTCTTTGTTGCTTTTTTTAGTTTGTGGACATTGGTATTGTCACCTCGATTGAGTCGAATCATAAGAATATTGAAAGCGCTAGAAAGGGCCAGGAGATTTGTATAAAGATTGAACCCATACCCGGTGAATCCCCTAAAATGTTTGGTAGACATTTTGAAGCTGATGATATGCTTATTAGCAAGGTAAGTTTGCAAAATTTTGTCTATAAAACTTTTGATTTTTTCCAAAATTTACTATTTTGAAGAAATATTTAAAAAATTGACTATTTATAGGAAATTTTTCAAAAATGTTCTATTTAAAGAAAATTTTTCAAAAATTTACTATTTATAAAAAAATTTTCAAAAATCAACTTTTTATAGGAAATTTTTCAAAGATCGACTTTTTATAGGAAATTTTTCAAAAATTGACTATAGAACATTTTTCAAAAATTGACTATTTATAGGAAATTTTTCAATAATTGACTATTTATAAGAAATTAGTCAATAATTGACCACTTAAGGAAATTTTTCAAAAATATACTATTTATAGGAAATTTTTCAAAAATCGACTTTTTATTGAAAATTTTTCAAAGATCGACTTTTTATAGGAAATTTTTCAAAAATTTACTATTTATAGGAAATTTTTCAAAAATTGACTATTTATAGGAAATTTTTCAAAAATTTATTATTTACAGCAAATTTTTCAAAAATTTACTATTTATAGGAAATTTTTAAAAAATTGACTATTTATAGAAAATTCTTCAAAAATTTACTATTTATAGGAAATTTTTCAATAATTGACTATTTATAAGAAATTAGCCAATAATTGACTACTTAAGGAAATTTTTCAAAAATTTACTATTTATAGGCAATTTTTCAAAAATTGACTATATATAGGAAATTTTTCAAAAATTTATTATTTACAGCAAATTTTTCAAAAATTTACTATTTTATTTTAAAAAATTGACTATAGGAAATTTTTCAATAATTGAATATTTATAAGAAATTTGTCAATAATTGACTACTTAAGGAAATTTTTCAAAAATTTACTATTTATAGGAAATTTTTCAAAAATCGACTTTTTATAGGAAATTTTTCAAAAATATACTATTTATATTTATAGGAAATTTTCTAAAAATTTACTATTTATAGGAAATTTTTCAAAAATTTACTATTAGAGGAAATTTTTCGAAATTGACTATTTATAGGAAATTTTTCCAAAAATTTACTATTCATAAGAAATTTTTCGAAAATTGACTATTTTTAGGAAATTTTTCAAAAATTGACTATTTATAGGAAATTTTTCAAAAATTTACTATTTATAGGAAATTTTTTAAAAATTTTCTATTTATAGGAAATTTTCCAAAAATTTACTATTTATAGGAAATTTTCCAAAAATTTACTATTTATAGGAAATTTTCCAAAAATTTACTATTTATAGGAAATTTTTCAAAAATTTACTATTTATAGGAAATTTTTCGAAAATTTACTATTTATACGAAATTTTTCGAAAATTGACTATTTTTAGGAAATTTTTAAAAAATTTACTATTTTTAGGTAATTTTGCAAAAATTTACTATTTATAGGAAATTTTTCAAAAATTTACTATTTAAAGGAAATATTTCAAAAATTTAATATTTATTGGAAATTTTTCGAAAATTGACTATTTTTAGGAAATTTTTCAAAAATTGATTATTTTTATAAAATTTTTCAAAATTGACTATTTATAGGAAAATTTTCAAAAATTGACTATTTGTAGGAAATTTTGCAAAAATTTATTTCTTATAGGAAATTTATCAATAATATACTATTTATAGGAAATTTTTCAAAAATTTACTATTTATAGGAAATTTTTCAAAAATTTACTATTACAGGAAATTTTTTAAAAATTTACTTTTTATAGGAAATTTTTTAAAAATTTACTATTTATAAGAATTTTTCAAAAATTAATTATTTATAGGAAATTTTTCAAAAATTTACTATTTATAGGAAATTTTTCAAAAATTTACTATTTATAGGAAATTTTTCAAAAATTTATTTCTTATAGGAAATTTATCAATAATTTACTATTTATTGGAAATTTTTCAAAAATTTACTATTTATAGGAAATTTTTTAAAAATTTACTATTTATAGGAAATTTTTTAAAAATTACTATTTATAGGAAATTTTTCAAAAATTTAATATTTATAGGAAATTTTTCAAAAATTTACTATTTACAGAAAATTATTCAAAAATTGACTATTTATAAGAAATTTTTCAAAAATTTACTATTTATGGGAAATTTTTCAAAAATTTACTTTTTATAGGAAATTTTTAAAAGATTGACTATTTATAGGAAATTTTTTGGTATAAAATTGTTCATAGAAAATTTTTTTATAATTTTTCATAGAAACTTTTCAATAAAAAAAAAATAAACTTACTTTTAACCTAAACAATGAATAACAAAACTGTGGCGTCATATGTCAGCTTTCAAACGCGAAAATTGGCAAATGCTTTTGAGATTGTCCAATATATTGTACTTCAGCAATTAAAATAATCCTAAAATGTATTCAAAATTCATTAATGTCACAATTTTTTGAGTTAAATAAATATAAAAATGTTATCAATAATTAAAAGTCGAAGGACGTATTTCAATTTTAAATCCATTCTTCTTATAGATATGAACAAACAGTTTTTATCTAACATGAAAAAACTTAAAGTTAAGTTGAAATTTTGTATTTGTATATTTTGATATCAGTGCTGACGTCACTATTTACCTTCTGATTATTTTTCCTATATAATTTCCCCTCACAGAACGCAAAAACGACCGAGTAAAAGTAAGAATGAAATGGTTTCGAGAATGACACATTGACCCAGTTATTTAATGTCTATATATGCAATTTGTTTAAAAAAAGAAATACTGGAGCTATTTATAGAAACATGACCTACAAAAGTAACGACTGACGTTATTGTAAACTTTAAACCGCTCAATGAACAGAACCGAAATTAAAAAAAAAATATATACTATATATACACATACATATGTATCTACTATATATATGTAGTATATCTAGAGAGTGAAATGTCCTTACAATTTTTTCACAACAATAAGCAGAAATGCGTCATAATTCGTACGCTCGTTAGTTTAGTGGCCCAATTTATATTTAACAGAATTTAAAATTAAATGTCCTTCTTAAAGGATATACATGATATGTTATAAATAATTAGCCTTCATTTGTATTTAATAATAATTTTTGTTAAATTTATATTTGCAGATTTCTCGCCAGAGTATTGATGCATGCAAAGACTATTTCCGTGATGATTTAATCAAGGCTGATTGGGCTCTAATGGTCGAATTGAAGAAACTCTTTCAAATTTTGTAATTTAATTATAAAAATTTATCGGAAGTCTTCACTCGATTACAACATTTTGCTGCTCATCATTAGTTTTTAGGCACTAACCAATCAACCCATGGAGAAAAAGAACTTTAAAGAATGAAAATGAAAAAAATTAGTCGAAGAAACCGGAAACAGGAAACTATTAACAAACAACTTAATTTATTATATTTTAACTTTCATGTCCTTTTTGCTATAATAATTGTTTCAAAATTCCCATTGAATTTCAACACAATGAAAGAATGTTTGATTGTATGAATAAAGAATCTGTATTCAGAAGACGTACACTTTTGTACAGTTTCCAAGTAAATTTTTAAGAGTTTTAATTATTGAACTGGGGAGCACAAAAAAAACTTATTTTGCTGCGGCTTTTGAAACTATTTGATATAGTTTTGGAGATACTTAGTTTTTAATTTTCTTCCGAACTGGGTGACAAAGATCCTATGCTTTGTGTGGTGTAAAAGATCACAGTCTAAAGTGAGAATAGAACCCATAAGTCTACCACACAAAAACTAGACCACATGACAACCCAGTTTTGGAAATATATTCTTAGCAGTTAAAGAGATATTGAGATAAAAGAGATTCGATCATTTCTTAAAAAAAACCTTTTGTAGATATTCGGGAGCACATAGAAAGATAAATCTGAACTAAACTTCCGGATTTTTAGAGATACAGGTTGTATTAAAATTTTGTTTACAAATTCGGATTTAGCATCGAAAATCCTATTATAAAGTGTTTTGAGCCAAATTGAAGCACTTTTGACTAAAATATAAAAAAAAAACATTAAAAAGAAAAATGGCGAAACAAAAATTTCTTTATACCTTTAATTTGTACTAGAATCTATTGAAAAAAATGTTTAAATGAACATTTCACAAAAATAAAAAAAATTAAACGACTTTCAAAATTGTGAAAAATGTTAAAGCATACTTTAGGGGTCACATTAAAAGATAAATCTGAACCAAATTTCCGGATCTTTGAAGATACTGATTGGATTAAAATATTCAGATTCAGCATCGAAAATCCTATTATAATTATGTTTTCAGCCAAATTTAAGAGCTTTTGAAGGAAATATAAGTAAAAAAGAGAAAAATGTGCAGTAAGGACGGATGGACACCGGATTACAAACACCAGCAAATATTGAAATGTCTGGTAACTTTTTTTTTTATTACATCGTAATTTTTTTAGTTTTATACTTATATTTCCGTCAAAAGTGCTTAAATTTGGCTGAAAACATCATTTAAATGAGATTTTCGATGCTGAATCGGAATATGTAACCAAAATTTTGATCCAACCTATAACTTCAAAGATCAGCAAATTAAGTTTAGATTTGTATTTTTATGCACTCCCTAAAGTATGCTACAAAGGTTATTACATCTTTTAATGGTCGTTTTAATTGTTTGTCTTGAAAGGGGCTGTTCACAAATTAAGTAACTCTATTTTCGCAGATTTTTACCTCTCCCCACATTATAATAAAATACGCATACGAAAGCATACAAAATTTCTCCTTCGTAACAAAAGTCCTACCCTCCTCCAATGAGCGTTACGTTATTTATGAACATCCCCTAAAAAGTAAAAAAACATTTTTTAACATTTCGCCATTTTTCAGTTTTATGCTTTTATCTCCGTCAAAAGGGCTTAAATTTGGCCGAAAACATCTTAATAATGGGATTTTTGATGCAGAGTCCGAATATGTAAACAAAATTTTGATACAACCTTTAACTTCAGAGATCCGTAAATTTTGTTCAGATACCTTTTAATGAGCTCCCTAAAGTATGCTACACAGTTTTGTCTTCTTTGAATAGCCGTTTTAATTGTTTGTCCTGTTAAATGTTATATCGTGCGGAATGCCGCCGCTGCTTTGCTGGCACACACGTGATCTTTTAATGAAATTTTCAATGAATGCGGTATTCCGTTAATGCAGCGTCCAATTTCCTCTTTTAAGGCTTGAGTCGTCGTCGGCTTATTCGCGTAAGCCATCGACTTCGAAAAACCCCAAAGAAAAAAATCTAAAAGCGTTAAATCGCACGGTCTAGGCGGCCAATTCATTAATGCAGCGGGATCTTTTTAGGCTTGAGTCGTCGTCGGCTTATTCGCGTAAGCCATCGACTTCAAAAAACCCCAAAGAAAAAATCTAAAGGTGTTAAATCGCACGATCTAGGCGGCCAATTCTGGTCTTTAAAACGCGAAATAACACGACTGGGAAATGACTGATGTAGCAATTGAATTGTTTCTCTGGCTGTATGACATTTGGCGCCATCTTGTTGAAACCACATGCCCTCAACATTCATTTCTTCAATTATAGGCAAGAAAAAACGGGTTATCATTTCACGATACCGAACACCATTGACTGTTTGCGCTTGACCTGCCTCATTTTCATAAAAAAAGGTCCAATGATTCCTCCAGCCCAAAAACCACACCACACAGTGACACGGTGCGGATGCATTTGCTTCTCTTTTATCACTCGAGGATTTCCCTCACCCCAAATGCTATAATTCTGCCTATTGACGAAGCCATCAAGATGGAAATGGGCCTCGTCATTGAAGATGATTTTATCTGCAAAATCAGCATTTTCGTGTTGTCTCTCCAATATCCAATTAACGAACACGATATCTTGTTCCATACATAACCTCATTCTGTCTACTTTACGACATAATAAAGTTTTACGATTTTTTTTTAATGTTTTATTTAAAATTTAAAAATTGCGTTCTAGTTGGGACACCCTTTATATTATTAGGTATTTTGGTTATTCTCGTAATTTATTATGACAAAACTGTTTGTTAAAAAAAATATATATATATATCTATCTCGAAAACTAGAGTGAAACCTACAAAATATTCGTACATGTAATGGGTGTTTTTTTTAGAGGTATAGAACTTCGAATTGAAATAAAACACAAGAAAATCGTTTTAATGTCCATCAATTTGGCTTTATTGGAAGGATAATTTTATGCCATTAAAGTTTAAATATGATTTCGGGCATGTGGCCGCCGCGGCTGGCTCGAATAAAGCCAATTCTACAGGTCCAATTTTCAACTACTTTTTCGAGCATATGGGGCTGTATGTTGGCAATAACGCCACGAATGTTGGCTTCCAAGTCCCCTAACGTTTCTGGTTTGTTGGCGTAGACGAGCGACTTCACATATCCCCAAAGAAAATAATCCAGTGGTGTCAAATCGCACGATCTTGGTGGCCAATTGACAGGTCCATTCCGCGAAATTGTGCGCTCATCGAATGTTTCCTTCAATAAATCAATTGTGACGTGCGCTGTGTGGCATGTAGCGCCGTCTTGTTGGAACCACAACTCATCCACATTCATGCCATCCAATTGGGGAACAAAATAGTCGGTTATCATGGCTCTATACCGGTCTCCATTTATGGTAACTGACTCTCCAGCATTATTTCGGAAGAAGTATGGCCCAATGACTCCACCAGCCCATAGAGCACACCAAACAGTCAGTTTTTGTGGATGTTATGGCGTCTCAAGGGTCTCATGTGGATTCTCTTCACTCCAAATGCGGCAATTTTGCTTGTTGACGTAGCCATTCAACCAAAAATGAGCCTCACCACTGAACAAAATTTTGCGATGAAAATCAGCATCGAGATCAATCTCATTTTCGGCCCATACACCAAAATCACGACGCATTGCATGGTCTCGCGGCTTTAATTCTTGCACAAGCTGGATCTTGTAAGGTCGCAAGCCAAGATCTTTACGCAAAATCTTCCGTAAAGTTGATGGACAAAGCTCCAATTGCTGTGCACGATGGCGAATCGATTCATTCGGGTCCTCTTCAACACTTTGCTCTACAGCGGCAATTGTTTCTTCGGTGCGCACTGTTCGACGTCGCTGCGGATGCGTATTATCACATAGAGTAAACGTAGTGCGAAAACGATCCATGGTTAACCGAATTAATTGCTCTGATGAACGATTATGTCGACCATAAAATGGACGGAGCTTGCGGTAAACTTCGCGAACTGAACCATTATTTTCGAAATAAATTTGCACGATTTGCAAGCGTTGTTCTTTTGTCAACCTGTTCATGATGAAATGGCAAACCAAACTAAATATTAATCACTTGACAGCTGACAAAATGGCCGCCAGTTAAAAAAGTGATGCCAACTTAAAGTTCTATACCTCAATAAAAAACACCCGATATAAACTACACTACTCGATTTTGACAATTTTTTTTTCCGACAAAGGGAGACCTTGTGGGTAAAGATAATTCGAATATGCTGAATTCAATGGTTTTTTAGGTTAGCTCTAGTTTTCGAGATATAGCGTTATTAAAAAAATGGAGGAGGTTGCACAATAAATATTTGCATAACTTAAAAACTGTTTACTTTCTTGAACTAAGTAAAAAAAAATCGAAATTCGGCAACAAAATTATCTTTCGGAAATACTTATTATTTTTATTCGAGTCGTTTTGGAAATAAATTTTTTTATTTGCTAAAAAATATTATTTTTAAAAATTAAAATTTTTGTGATTTTTCAAAAAAAAAAACATTTTTATTTCGCAAACAACAAAAAATTTATTAGCGTTCCTTAAAGATAATTCTGTTGCCGAATTTCAAATTTTTTTACTAAGTTCAAGAAAATAAACAGTTTTCGAGTTTATATTATAATATATCGCTACTTTAATATAGAAAAGCCCTAACAAATATTTTGGTTACTTTACAGGAGAGTGAAAGAACTAAAAAAAACTTAAGTTTTGAAGACACAGTCATTTTTTAAACTACTTGTATCTTCGTTATTTTCGGTCGAATCGAATAATTTTTTTTTACCATGGATGTACTAGAGGATTGTCTTTAAAAATATGCAAAAAAAAAAGCGATTTGAAAGTAAAACGACTTAGGGCCTTTCCATATAAAAGTAACGATATAATATTTATTGCGCAACCTCTCCCATTTTTTTATAACGCTAAATCTCGAAAACTAGAGCTAACCAAAAAAAATGGTTAGCACCATTGAATTCAGCGTATTCGATTAAAATTTACCTACTAGGTCGGTAAAAAAAAGTTGTCAAAATCGATCCAATGATATTAAAGAACACATTTCGCTATGCTAAATTGTGTTTCCCTGTGTTATTGATTTAAAAGTTAAAAGAAGAATTTTTTAAAAAAAAAGTCAAAGGTTGTGTATATAAAAAACTTTTTTAATAAACCCAATTTAAAACATTCAATGACGTCATTGGCTTGAAAGCAAAAAATTTGTTCAAAGAAGGTTGAGCCAAGCTAAAAAAATATAAATGGAGGGGCAGACGTTTGAGAGCATAAGTTCCTTAACCGGCAACCAAAAGGATATTGACCTACATAGAGGTTATTGCATAGCTGTGTGTGTATGTATGTCTATGTATGAGTAAATAGTTACGTTGGTATCATCTTAAAAGTGTTGCCGTTACTCAATAACAAACACACACACTTACACACCTTTAGATAAAACATAGTTTTGTTTAAATTTTAGTAAATAGTTTTATATGTAGTTGTTGTTGGTGTTGTTGTTGTTGTTGCTTTAGTTTAGATATTCATTTAACAAGGCTACTCTGCTCGGTTTGTGGATTGAATGACTGACTGTGAGCTCAACATGCGCATGCTTTCATTCATAAATGAAATAAATACATATGAAAACACAACAACAACAAAATTAAGAAAAGAAAAAAAAGTAAAATAAAATGAAATGAAAAAAATAAGAAGAAAAACTATGTTAAAATGTGAATGAACTCAGCTGCACCAACCTTGCCACGAATGTTTCAAGTAGTATGTAAAAATACATAAATCAATGAAAATATAAATGAATGGAAAGTACGTATGTACGTACATACATACATACCAGCAGATAGACAGACGGATGGACGGATGGAAGAAAAAAGGACGGGGAGGTATAGAAGGACGGCTATAGATAGTCGCACATACAACAAGAGCGTGCCACCAAATGAATGAGTAAGTGAATCTTTGACTTTATGGTTACATGCAACTAAACAAAAAAAAAAACTCATGGACATGCAATTTGTGCAACATAATAAATATTTTTAGACCATCTCAATGAATAGTCGTTTATGAAAAACACATAAATTCATTCATACATACATGCATACATACATATAGACAGTGAGACATACAAACAAATATTCATTATTGAATGAATGAATAAATGCCTGAACAAATGAATGAATGAATAATTCGTAATGACAACATTTTGCTTAAGGCCAGAGGCAACAAACAAAATAACCAAACGACCGACCGACCAACCAACCGACCCACCATTATCATAAGCAACAGCGACCATCAGCGTCTATATATTTGGGTCATATTTGACAAGAAGAAAAGGCTATGAACCTTGTGGATTCGCATAACGCTACTAAAAGGTCTTTACTTACGTATCAAACTTGGTTTATATATACATACAAACTTATGTATGAATATACATACAATCATACCTACATATATACAAATTTACACATGCTCTTGTTTTGTAGTATTAGTGTTTTTATCTTCAATTTGAATTGGCTTCAATGAAGCTGTTTTTTTTTTTACTTTTTTTGATAAAATAAAGTTTTTGTCTAAGTATGCATAAAACATAAGTACCATGATCCTTGAAGTAGATGACGCAAATTTTGTTCATCAGAGGAAAATGAAAATTCATGAATACGTACATACTTATAGCTCATTCACATTGAGCTCGAAAACTAGTTAAAGTAGTTTTCGCCTCAAAACAATATTGAAAACTTAAGTTTTCACATACAAAACGAAAACTCCTTCCGTATGAGTTTTCAACGAAAACTTATTTGAAAACTATTAAAATACCGATACAACACTGAGTTCATACCATTTATTACAATTCTATATTAGAAAAGTTGAAAAATATCAAAAATAAATGTCAGTGTAAAATCTTTCTTATATTCTTAAACGAGCAATAATTGTATATATATATATATATATATATATATATATATATATATATATATATATATATATATATATATATATATATATATATATATATATATATAGAATGGCTATCTCGAAAACGGCTCTAACGATTTTGATCAAATTTGGACAGTGGGTATCTTTTTTGATGTATAGGTCGAAGAAGAAGGGACTTTTGGAATTTTTACCTCTAAAAGGGTAAAAACGGGTAAAAAGGGGAAAAAATCGAAAACGCTATGTCTCCTAAAGTAATAGGTATAGAAACAAAATTAAAATTACGTTTTAAACAGCTTTGAAAATAAGCGGACAGGTGTTTGGTACTTTTTTGAAACTATTTCCGATAGGGGGTAAAAAAGGGTGAAAATAGTTTTTTTGGCACCTTTTTAACCCACTCTTATATTTTAAACTAAAGAATATAGAAAGAAACTTGGTACTGCAATCAATAGATGTAAAAAAAAACATGAAACACGTATTTGGTACTTTTTTGATTTTGGAGCCAAAATGGGTAAAAAAGGGATAAAATGATAACTTAACATCCCCAAAGTAATATGAATAGGAACATTATACATTATGTTAAATGCGTTTTAAAAAAATGTACCGAATTCAATTGGCACCAAAAAAGTACCAAATATACATATGGAACTTTTAGAAATTAGGGAATGAAAAGGGGGAAAAATTAGTATTATTTTAAACAAATGAATGTTTGTCTGTATGTATGTTCTTTATAGAATAGTAAACTGTGAATTTGATTGTGTTATGCTCTTTAGCGAAGATGTTGCGGATAAGCCGGCGAAGGTTTTAAAGTTGATAAGACTAATTTCCGACAGATGGCGCCACTGAAAATTACTAAAAATTAATTAAATCGTAAACTGTACATTTGATCATGCTATGATCTTTAGCAAAGTTGTAGCGCATGAGCCGACGAAGGCTTTTTAGTTGGTATGAATAATTTCCGACAGGTGGCGCTACAGAAACTTACTCAAAGTCAATTTAATCGTAATCTGTACATTTAATCATGCTACAATCTTTAGCAAAGTTGTTGCACATGAGCCGACGAAGGTTTCTTAGTTGGTATGAAGAAATTTCGACAGGTGGCGCTACTGAAATTTACTCAAAGTCAATTTAATCGTATGCTGTACATTTAATCATGCTATAATCTTCAGCAAAGTTGTTACGGATAAGCCGAAGAAGGTTTATGAATTGGAATAAGCGCCACAGAAAACTACTCAAAATGAATTAAATCGTAAACTGTGCATTTGATCAGGCTATAATATTTAGCAAAGTTGTTGCGCATGAGTCGACAGAGGTTTCTGTTGATATGAATAATTTCCAAAATTATTCAAAATGACTTACAGCCTGTTTTTCGAAAACAAAAGTCTTCTCACATTCGTTTTCGTTTGCTTACGATTAAGCTCAAATTTAGGTTTTCATAAAACGTTGACAAGCTTTCGTCAATATCATTTTGACATCAAAAGAGCTTTTTTCTTTCGGGAAGGAACATTATTGCCAATATATGTATTTTGAATTATTTAAGCTTTTTTATATGTACAAAATAACTTGTCGGTGGTAATCCTGTATGTCAACTGTCTTTTGTTTATAAAAATAAACAAATAAAAACAAGAAAATTACATTGGGCGCTGACAAATTTAATTTTATATTATGTAAAATTAAAACTATAAGTTTGTGTTTCAGTATACCAATAGGCTTAGAATCACTTTCTGACTCAATGTCTGTCCGTCTGGCTGGACCCCCATGTAAACCATATATAATTAAAGTACAGGTCACAATTCTAAAGACAAAATTAATTAATTTGGCATAGATAATTTATTTGATAGTGGGACCATGGCTATTGAAATTCATCAAAATCGGTCCATTATTTATGGTACCTCCCAAAGGTCCCACTTCCCGGAATTTATATTTTGGCCACAAATATCAACATTTTATGTAAACTAAAATCATTGTAAAACATTTTGTTAAAATCGGTCCACATTTGACCATAGCTCCCATACAAGCTGTTCTGTCATAATATACATAATTTTTGTAACAACTGTAATCAATTTGCTAAATTTCGAGATAATAGGTCCATATTTGACCCTAGCTCTCATATAAGTCCAAATGACGAAAACAGCTTAAATATATAAGTTTTGAGGAAATGTTTGTATGATGGCAAAATTTAGCAAATATTTGTCTTTATACAACAAAAGGAACATCTTTGACTAGGCTTGACCGCCTACTTTTTCTTTAAACTGTCCATAATTAAGATTTTTATTTTATACACGAAAGACTTTTGGTAATCGAGAAATTTAAACGATTTCATTCGCTTTATATTAATGAATGTGTTTTAGAAAAACCAAAAAAAAAAGGTAAAGACACAAAAGCTTTTAAGTTCTCACTCACTGAAAATTGATTTCATTTTACAAAGACCAAACCGATTTACGTTTCGTTATTTTTACAAACGAAACAATATTTTTATTTTCGAAAAACAGGCTGTTAAACTGTAAACTATGCAAACTATGTGTTGGTCGGACAAAATAAATCAAATAATTCAAAATTAACTGAATATTTCTACAATGTCTTTCCTCTAAATTTATTTTAGCACTTTATAATATAAAATATATAAAAACTTTAAAATTTTCCTCAAAATGCTTATCATAAAGCTCCGAGCAAGGCTCGGTCTACCAGGTACTGAATAGCAGAAATACGCATAATAATAACTCTGTGTTCGATTTTGACAACTTTTTTTTACCGACAAAAGGGAGATCTAGTGGGTAAGGATAAATCGAGTACGCTGAATTCAACGGTACTAACCGTTTTTTTTTAGGTTAGTTCTAGTTTTCGAGATATAGCATAAAAAATGGAGAAGGTTGGGCTATAAATATTCTCGTAACTCGGAAACTTTTTATTTTCTTGAACTAAGTAACAAAATCAAAATTCGGTAACAAAATTTTCTTTCAGAAATACTAGTTATTTTTTTTAATGCGAGCAGTCGTTTTGGAAATAAATTTTTTTGTTTGCAAAAAACTTTGTTTTTTTATACCCTTCACCAATAGGTGAAAGGGTATTATAAGTTTGTGATTCCGTTTTTAATTTTTTTATTAGTGATCTTAGACCCCATAAAAATTATACCGATCGACTCAGAATCGGGAGGGAAATCGATTAAGCGATGTCCGTCTGTCTGTCTGTCCGTCCGTCTGTCTGTCTGTTGAAATCAAGTTTCTGAAGCCCCTGGAGGATGGACCTACATAAATGAACGCCATTTCATTAAAATCGGTTTATAAACACCGAAAATATCGAAAAAATACGAAAAAATTAGACGGAAATTTTAAAATTTTTGATTAAAACACACTTTTAAATAACAAGAGAAAAAAGATACTCCTGGTGTACATGTGATAATATATTATATATCAGATTGTAGGAAATGGTTCCCCAAAGCACTCTGTAAAATTTTATCAAAATCGGTCCATAAACCACTGAGATATTGCCAAAACACTAAATTTGATGTTTTGCAAATTGCCCAAAGTACGCATTAGGGAATGTTTGTTGAAAAAATGAAATGCAGAGATAGGAAAAACCATCCTCCTTTAGCACGGACATACATAAATTTTATATCAGATTTTAGGAAGTTCTCCCGCCAAGCACGTTATTAAATTTTATCAAAAGCGGTCCATAAACAACTGAGATATCGCCAAAACACTACTTGTGATGTGCAGCAAATTCCCCAAAGTACGTGTCTAAGAAATTTTGTTGACATGTGTAAGTATTGTTTCAGCGATATCTCAGGTGTTTATGGACCGATTGTGATGAAATTTGACAGCGTTCTTTGTGGGAGGATTTCCTAAAATCTGATGTATAAACTATACAAATCTGATTATGAATACCATTCAAATTGTACCGATAGACTCAGAATCGGCCGAAGAATCGATTTCGCGACGTCCGTCCATCCGTCCGTCTACCTGTCTGTGCTTTTTTCTGTTGTAGTCAAGTTTTTGGAGCTCCTGTTCTGTCGATATCTCAGATGTTTATTTTGATGAAATTTAATAGCGTCCTTCGCAGGGGATTACCTGAATCCTGATGCATTCGGTAATTTGTGGTAGATATAATTTAGCGTTTAAGCGATGATGTTTTGATCGACAATGAAAAAATTCAGGGTGGGACAATATCCTAAAATTTTGTGTAAAATCCAGGAGCTCCACAAAATCTGATTTTAGCAGACAGACACAATGCATTTATCTTAATGTTGTGTCTGACTTTTGAACAT
Organism: Stomorhina lunata; assembly: GCA_933228675.1. Taxonomy (NCBI): domain Eukaryota; kingdom Metazoa; phylum Arthropoda; class Insecta; order Diptera; family Rhiniidae; genus Stomorhina; species Stomorhina lunata. Next base: position 7,878,586 of record OW121742.1, on the reverse strand, counting down.
TATGATAACATTTGAGAATGTATTATATATCAAATTATATGTATTCTTCCTAGGAAGTATAAAAATGCAGCTAATTACATGATATCCGTTCAAAACCTACATATGTATGTAAGTATCTCACATATCAACGAAAATTTAAATTTTTAATTGCAATTGGGAGAAATCCGTTCACGTTTGACAATTGCTCCCGTATAACTTCGCCTAAGGCAATCTCTTAGTAGCTAATAAATGGCAAATTATAAGTATAAAGACGTTGCACAATAGGCGCGATAGCGCCTAAAATAAACTTTCTAGAGGGACAACATTTGACAAAAGCATTTCTGATCTCTTGAAAAGTTCGGTATAGAAAATGGGCGAGCTCTGTTCACATTTAGTGAAATCTCCCATATAACCCCGACCGGGAATCGATTTAATGCTTATAAATTAAATCACATTAAAATTGCACAAAGAACTAGAGCAAAACTTTCCAAATATCAATCGGACAGATCGAAAGAACAATACATCCCAAATAACCCTCACTGGGCACTGTGTTTTTGGGTTGCATGCCAGAATACTTAAACATCATCAAATCGATGTGCTTTTGCAAATCTAAGGGCATCTACATTTTGGTCTATCGAACTTTATTAAATGTTCGTAAAATATGTGTCTATTTTATTTCGAAGCTACATTAAGCCATATTTTTTTACATAGTAAAGACTTTAATACACTTCGTGCTTGTAAAATATTAAAAATTTTGTTCTTTTTAAGAAAACTTTAAATGAAGAAAATCGGTTTATATATAGATCAGATATTAGTAAAAATTCGGTGCAGTATGCGACAAAAATTGAAAATTTTAATTTTTGAAGTCAAATATCTTTAAAACCATAAGAGATAGGATATTCGTGTCGGGATGATTTTTTTGTAGATCTGGGTCTAAGTATTTGTTATATAGTATGATTTTTTAAATCGGTCGGGAAATGACAATTATGTATCGTTTTAAATGATTTATGTGTCTGCCGCCCCAGTAAAATCTAGGCTTTCCAGGTTCAAAACTTAAGCTTTCCAACACTTTTGCTATATGTACACAAATTTTTTTCAAATCCCCCAACGGTTTTGAAGTTATGGACTAATTTCCATTCTATTTTTCCACCATCTCACTGTGCATCGGTTAATGTAGTGAGCTAACATGTAAAATATGGGTTACGATCACGGGTTAGCGCAAAGAGAACAGAACAAAAAAAACTAGTCGGCAGAGTCGCCGTTTTTTATACTTTTAACTAAAAAAGGTACTTTTTTCAATGTGTAGTTCTAACGTTTTATACTTATTTTTTTTAAATTTTTATCAAAAATTTTTCGATATAAATTTCTTTTTTTTTAATTTTTCTATAGAAAAATTTCTTATGAAAAATTTTTCTTTAGAAAATTTTTTTATTAAAAATAAAAAAAATATAGAAAATTTTTTTTTATCAAAAATTTTTCTATGGAAATTTTTTTTATTAAAAATAGAAAATATAGAAAATTTTTTTATCAAAAATTTTTCTATGGAAAATTTTTTTATTAAAAAAATTTTCTATAGAAAATTTTTTTATCAAAAATTTTTCTATAGAAAATTTTTTTTATCAAAAATTTTTCTATAGGAAATTTTTGTATCAAAAATTTTTCTATAGAAAATTTTTTTATCAAAAATTTTCAATTAAAAATTTTTTTATATTTTTTTTATCAAAACTTTTTCTATGGAAATTTTTTATTAAAAATTCTTCTATGAAAAATTTTGTATCAACAATTTTTCTATAGAAAATTTTTAGGATCGAAAATGTCTAAAAAATATAAAAATTTAAAATTGTTTTGAAATTCTAAATATTTACAAACATATTCCCAATGTTTACAACAATAATAGTGTCGTGGCAACAATGTTCGAAATTATATTTCTCGAACCATGTATTTTGTTGCTTTAAATTGGATTTTAATTTGTTTCTTGCCTATTTTGTTGTTGTCTCTTTTCAAACTAAATGATTTTAATACTCATTTTCACGAGTTTTATTAATGATCGTGGTATTTACGAAAATTAAAAATATTCATCGGCTACTGGTGGTATGGGCTGCCTACTACTGGTTATGATGTCAGTCTAATGACCCACTCCTGGAAAGAAGCTAAAATTAGATTAAAAACGGTCCCCTCTTACGTAAGAAGTAAAGTTCGAATTTCGACGAGTAGTCTTTCAAAACTTGGCCTACGAAATTGGAGTATATGTACACAAGATCGACGCGCATGTATTTCTAAAATATACTCTGTCCTTGACCTTAACAGGTTGTAAATAAAAATGGCCTATATTTACAACCTGTTCAGGCCAAGGACAAGTAAGTAAAATTTTTCATAAAACAATTTTCTATTAAAATTTTTCATTACAAATTTCGATATGAAAATTTTTCGTAAAAATTTTCGAGATTCAAATTTTTCATAGAAAACTTTCGACAATCTCAAAAAAAAAATTGGATTTTTTTTAAATATATAGTATTAGTTAGTACCAAAATAATGCGACTTTAAGAACTGAAATGTGACGCTACATTTCTTATGTTGACGGTTTTGTTAAACAAGTTCTGCTCTCCAAAAATCCCATGAACGATAGTAAATCTGAAAATAAACATAAAAGTTATTTGTTAAGACTTGGCAAAAATAAGTTTTGTACACAATTTTAAACTATCGTTTTATTTTAAGCCTAGTTTCCATATAAGACCCAATTTTGAAAGTGAAAATGGTTATATGTGACAAAATTTAGCAAATATATTTATGTGGGCATTTTGTTGACAATCATTCCACATTTCACTTTAATGTTGAAGGATATCAAATGGTTGGATATAATACTTTCTTACTTGTTTTTATAAAATTCAATTAGTCTAGTTTCCAGTACCTTCAATAGAATAGTACTTTCGTACTAGAATAGTTGCCTTCTAAAGTATTAATTATAATTGTAGTTGGCAACAAGTTTTGTCCGTTATCAATTCCAGTTGCCAGCTATGAGTTATTTATGCAACCGGGAGTTTGTGGCTGCCGTGAATTTTTTTTTATAAAAAAAGTGGAATAAGATTATACATCCAATAATGACAGGAAACTTTGTTTTCAAATAAAACGCGTTTATCTTATATTCTTAAACGAGCAATAATTGTATATATATATATATATATATATATATATATAGAATGGCTATCTCGAAAACGGCTCTAACGATTTTGATAAAATTTGGACAGTGGGTATCTTTTTTGATGTATAGGTCGAAGAAGAAGGGACTTTTGGAACTTTTGCCTCTAAGAGGGTAAAAACGGGTAAAAAGGGGAAAAAATCGAAAACGCTATATCTCCTAAAGTAATAGGTATAGAAACAAAATTGAAACTACGTTTTAAACAGCTATGAAAATAAGCGGACAGGTGTTTGGTACTTTTTTGAAACTATGCCCGATAGGGGGTAAAAAAGGGTGAAAATAGTTTTTTTCGCACCTTTTTAACCCACTCTTATATTTTAAACTAAAGAATATAGAAAGAAACTTGGTACTACAATCAATAGATGTAAAAGAAACATGAAACACGTATTTGGTACTTTTTTGATTTTGGAGCCAAAATGGGTAAAAAAGGGATAAAATGATAACTTAACATCTCCAAAGTAATATGAATAGGAACATTATACATTATGTTAAATGCGTTTTAAAAAAATGTACCGAATTCAATTGGCACCAAAAAAGTACCAAATATGCATATAAAACTTTTAGAAATTAGGGAATAAAAAGGGGAAAAAATTTGTATTATTTTAAACAAATGAATGTTTGTATGTATGTATGTTCTTTATAGAATAGTAAACTGTGAATTTGATCATGTTATGCTCTTTAGCGAAGATGTTGCGGATAAGCCGGCGAAGGTTTTTAAGTTGATAAGACTAATTTCCGACAGATGGCGCCACGGAAAATTACTAAAAATGAATTAAATCGTATACTGTACATTTGATCATGCTATGATCTTTAGCAAAGTTGTAGCGCATGAGCCGGCGAAGGCTTTTTAGATGGTATGACTAATTTCCGACAGGTGGCGCTACAGAAACTTACTCAAAGTCAATTTAATCGTAATCTGTACATTTAATCATGCTACAATCTTTAGCAAAGTTGTTGCACATGAGCCGACGAAGGTTTCTTAGTTGATATGAAGAAATTTCGACAGGTGGCGCCACTGAAATTTACTCAAAGTCAATTTAATCATAAGCTGTACATTTAATCATACTATAATCTTCAGCAAAGTTGTTACGGATAAGCCGAAGAAGGTTTATGAATTGGAATGGGCAAAGTCCGACAGGTGGCGCCACAGAAAATTACTCAAAGTGAATTAAATCGTAAACTGTGTATTTGATCAGACTATAATCTTTAGCAAAGTTGTTGCGCATGAGTCGACCGAGGTTTCTGTTGGTATGAATAATTTCCAAAATTATTAAAATGAGTTAAACTGTAAACTATGCAAACTATGTGTTGGTCGGACAAAATAAATAAAATAAATTTATTTTAGCACTTTATAAAATAAAATATATAAAAACTTTAAAATTAGCCTCAAAATGCTTATCATAAAGCTCCGAGCAAGTCTCGGTCAACCAGGTACTGTATTTTTAACTGCCTTAAAAATCATTGACAACGTAGGTTGTGTCACACCAGGGTCAAAATCGTCTTATGAAAACTTCCATCCGCAGCAAATCCAAAAGCGACAAATTTTAACTTGCCAGTCACAATTTTCGATAACTTTTAACAACTGACAATAGTTGCCATAAGCAATACAACTTTTTTATAAGTTGCGTTGAAATAAGACGAAGCACCTTAAATTCGGTTGCAATACACAATCGAGCCATTTATCTTCTTCAAAACTAATCTATCAATTTTCTGAATTTTAATAAAATGAGAACTTTTATACTACAGCAGATTTCGGTGACATTCAAGTACCAGATCATCAAAGAGGAACCTAGATTGGTAAATCAATCCCTCTTATACCTTTCTGGTAAATATTGTATAAATTAAAATAGAAATTTACATATAAAGTTTTAAGTATTTTCAGCTACTAGATACATCACAATTTACAATATCCAGAACTTTAACATAATAATTATGATGACTATTTGCATAGGTATTTACTTAAGTATTACATACATACATAAATTCATACATGTTTATGTATAGAGTTTATTTTTCTGTCTATATGTTTATAATGACGTCATTCGTAAAAATAAATAGAAGAACATTTTTTTCCTCCACATAGTAACAAATTTTCAATTCAAAAACAAATTCATTCACAAAATTTCATTCGTTGTGTGGAACTAGGTTACCGCCGCAGTGTGATATAAACTGTCGTGTGGATTTCATTCCATTCTCACAAATACATGCAAACCGAATCGCCGCAGTAGAATTGCCAAATACATTTCTACTCATACAAACACACAAATATAACGGTAAGTATTTCTATAAGTGAAAACAAGAAGTTTAGGAAAAAAACGTCCTTTTACAATGTGAATGGAAAGGATTTCAATGAATTTAAGAGCTAGGGAGAGAGAAAGAGAGGGAGAGAGTGCAAAAATAGTGAAAATAGAGAGTAAGGTATATAAAAGCAATTGATTGAAACATTTGCAAGACAGAATAATTCCATCAAAAGCAATTTGTTGTTCAGAATTTTCATTGATAAAAACAACGAAAAATACAGAGCTGAGCAATCATCAATGAAACCTATTCGCTTTTCCTTGGTTTTGATCAAATTTTTGAGTATTTCGTTGAAATTTATGTAAATAATAACACACTGATACATTTTGAGGAAAAAGAAATACACTTTTAAGGAAACCTATATCAAACGATAGGCCTTATTGAGTGTATCAGTTTGTCATTTTTAGAAATTTCGATATACCCTGAAAATCGCAAGTTATCGATAAAAAACGATTTTTTTGGTCTTCTCGAACAAAAATAGGCCTAGCTAAGTCATTTGTTTATCGATTTGAAATTTTAACGCGGTTTGAGACAGACAAGACATCAGGCTTTCTTCTTGTTAAAAAAGATTTTTTATTTCATCAAATTATCACAAAAATATTTTCAAACAAATTTAAATTTTTATTTTTATACCCTTCACCAATAGGTGAAAGGGTATTGTAAGTTTGTGATTCAGTTTGTAATTTTTTTATTAGTGATCGCAGATCCAATAAAAATTATACCGAACGACTCAGAATCAGGACGAGAATCGATTAAGCGATGTCCGTCTGTCTGTCTATCTGTCCGTCCGTCTGTCTGTCTGTTGAAATCAAGTTTCTGAAGCCCCTGGAGGATGGACCTTCATAAATTATATATCAGATTTAAGGAAATTCTCCCGCAATGAACGCTATTAAATTTCATTAAAATCGGTTTATAAATACAGAAAATATCGAAAAAATACAAAAAATTAGACGAAAATTTTAAAATTTTTGATTGAAACACACTTTTAAACAACAAGAGAAAAAAGATACTCCTACATGTGATAATATATTATATATCAGATTGTAGAAAATGGTTCCCCAAAGCACTCTGTAAAATTTTATCAAAATCGGTCCATAAACCACTGAGATATTGCCAAAACACTAAATTTGATGTTTTGCAAATTGCCCAAAGTACGCATTAGGGAATGTTTGTTGAAAAAATGAAATGCAGAGATAGGAAAAACCATCCTCCTTTAGCACGGACATACATAAATTTTATATCAGATTTTAGGAAATTCTCCCGCCAAGCACGTTATTAAATTTTATCAAAAGCGGTCCATAAACAACTGAGATATCGCCAAAACACTACTTGTGATGTGCACCAAATTCCCCAAAGTACGTGTCTAAGAAATTTTGTTGACATTTTGTAAGTATTGTTTCAGCGATATCTCAGGTGTTTATGGACCGATTGTGATGAAATTTGACAGCGTTCTTTGTGGGAGGATTTCCTAAAATCTGATGTATAAACTATACAAATCTGATTATGAATACCATTCAAATTGTACCGATAGAATCATCTGTTTGTCCGTCCATCCGTCCGTCTACCTGTCTGTGCTTTTTTCTGTTGTAGTCAAGTTTTTGGAGCTCCTGTTCTGTCGATATCTCAGATGTTTATTTTGATGAAATTTAATAGCGTCCTTCGCAGGGGATTACCTGAATTCTGATGCATTCGGTAATTTGTGGTAGATATAATTCAGCGTTTAAGCGATGATGTTTTGATCGACAATGATAAAACTCAGGGTGGGAAAATATCCTAAAATTTTGTGTAAAATCCAGGAGCTCCACAAAATCTGATTTTAGCAGACAGACACAATGCATTTATCTTAATGTTGTGTCTGACTTTTGAACATTATGATAACATTAGAGAATGTGTTATATATCAAATTATATGTATTCTTCCTAGGAAGTATAAAAATTCAGCTAATTACATGATATCCGTTCAAAACCTACATATGCATGTAAGTATCTCACATATCAACGAAAATTTAAATTTTTTAATTGCAATTGGGAGAAATCCGTTCACGTTTGACAATTGCTCCCGTATAACTTCGCCTAAGGCAATCTCTTAGTAGCTAATAAATGGCAAATTATAAGTATAAAGACGTTGCACAATAGGCGCGATAGCGCCTAAAATAAACTTTCTAGAGGGACAACATTTGACAAAAGCATTTCTGATCTCTTGAAAAGTTCGGTATTGAAAATGGGCGAGCTCTGTTCACATTTAGTGAAATCTCCCATATAACCCCGACCGGGAATTGATTTAATGCTTATAAATTAAATCACATTAAAATTGCACAAAGAACTAGAGCAAAACTTTCCAAACATCAATCGGACAGATCGAAAGAACAATACATCCCAAATAACCCTCACTGGGCACTGTGTTTTTGGGTTGCATGCCAGAATACTTAAACTTCATCAAATCGATGTGCTTTTGCAAATCTAAGGGCATCTACATTTTGAAGCATTTTTTCTGCGTGGTTTATCTGGTGTATCGAATTTTTTTAAATGTTCGTAAAATATGTGTCTATTTTATTTCGAAGCTACTGGCTGGCTTAAATATGCATTCTCTACTTGTAGTTTAGTAATCATTATCTTTACAAAGGGACCACTTTAGAACCCAAGTGAAGCTTCCCTAGACATCAGCCACCTACCCAACCTAACCTTTGGGTGCATAACTATTCTAGATTATGACGCCACCGAAAAGCTTTTCGTTTTCCGACTCTTAATTTTAAAGACTCTTTGCATATAATACTAGTATAGCCAAATATTGCTAGGAATTACATTAAATACTTTTGGAACACCATTGGTGAAGGGTATCCAAGATTCGGCAAAGCCGAATATACCACTCTTACTTGTTTTTTTTTTTCGATTTTTACACATTGGGACGCCGTTTTCCGCAGTATTGTGTTAGGAATGCTAAACTTTTTTATATTTACTTGAAAAGTGCATTAAATATTTTGTGAACCTAGATTATTTAAATTTAAATTAACAGCGAATTAAAAAAAAAATATAAGTTTTTTTTGTAAAAGGGCCAGTTTAATTAACGTACTATATACGTATAAGTACTTATATTTATACGCACTTATGAATGAAGTTAAAAAAGGATAGAAACAAAGAAGTACGACATAATGTCCAAGCTCTATTTATGCCTCTATTGCCGTTCTCGGTTTGACTGTCTTGAAATCATCCCAACTTTCACGACCAAACCCTTTTCTGGTATTGCGAAGCCCAACGGTTTTTAGTTGAGATCGGTAATACAGCTACTTACGTAGATAGAAAGCTAATTGAGTCTACATTATGAATTAATATTTACACTTTGTTAAAATGTTTACTAAAAAAGTTAAATTTTGCAAGAACTAAAAAATTGGCCATATTTTTTTCTTATAAACGCAATTTTCAACTTCATGGCCTGGGCGCCACGTGATAACATAGTCCGATTTGGCTTAAATTTTGTTATTTGAAGTTTCTTACCGAATGCCATAATAATCCGACTTCTCTACTTTCGAAAAAAGTTGAAAAAACACTCTAACTTAGTATTGTATAGAAAATTTTCTAATATACAAATTGTAACAGCTCAACAAAACACAACAACTTTACAATTAACTTCAGTTACAAATTATTTATTTTATTAATAATTATTTTACACAAAAGTTTTATTAAATTAACCAAAACGTATCTTGTTCAGCTTCACTGCTGTAGAAGAACTGCCGATAACCAAATACCAAATATCAATCAATCAACAGTATTGCCAGATCTCCACATCCCTCCTATATTTTTCAGCTTCAGTGTTAATCTTGGATTAGACGCCTCCGGTTCTATAGCTGTCTTCGTCGGCTCCTGAAAAGATTCATGTCCTCCAGAATCGTTAGTGTTAGTTTCGGAACTTGTTGGCAACTTCTTTAAGTGGCCAACATTACGCCTGTAAATTTTATCGTTTCCACGGATAGTGACATCATTTCCTTTCCGCTCAATCACTTCAAACTCTTCCGGCCCAAATGTTGGTGTTAGTTTATTGGGGAAAATTACATTTTGGACTAATACTCTGTCCCCAACTTTTATATCGTTTTCTTGGGCATTACGATCCTTGTCTGCCTTTTTCCTTCCTTTTTCTTTATTAATAGCATCCATGTCTCTAGCTTCCGAGTCTAAAATATTCTCACTGACATCGAGAATTGATGGTATTTTGTCTCGAATTACACGGTTAAATAATAGTTCCGTTGGAGCTTTGCCCGTTGTTCCATGGGGAGTGACATTATACATAAGCAAGAACTTCTGTATTTCCTTTTTGTAATCTATTCCATTGGTGTGTGCTATACGTAGGCGTTTGACAATAGATCGGTTCATATTTTCAACCTCCCCATTAGCTTGTGGCCAATATGGTGGGGATGTCATAATCTCAATGTTCTTATCTGCGCAGTAGCTTTTGAATTCGTCGCTTACAAACTGACGCCCATTGTCCGTGGTGATAGATTTCGGGTAACCCAATCTCGAGAACACTTCATCTAGAAAATCAATAATAACACTTGATGTAATTTTCTTCAGAAACTTTACTTCTTGATATCTCGAATAATAGTCAATAACTACAAATACAAAATCATGGTTAGGCAACGGTCCCAGCAAATCCATTGCAAGGCAAAGCCATGGTCCTTTTGGTAACTCCCGTCGGCTCATTGGTGCCGGAAGTGGCGGTCTCGATACCAACAAACAATCGCGACAGCACTTGACATATTTTTCGACATCCCGATCTATCAAAGGCCACCAAACCTTTGAACGAACACGCCGCTTCATTACTGTTTCGCCTGGATGGCCTTCGTGTGCTATCGCTAAAACTCTTGCTCTTAGGGAAGATGGTATTACTATCTTGGTTCCCCGTAAGAGGATATTGCCTAACGTACATAATTCGAATCGAAAGGGGAAAAACTTATTTGATGTATTCGAGTCCCATGAATTGTTTTCCATACATTCTACCGCGCTCATTAGTTCTGGATCGGAATTATTACTTTCCACGATTTCAAGTATCGATAATGCTCGTGGAATAATTTCTTTAATTATCGAACATATGCTGCTTTCTGAATTTCGATCAAAAGAACTACAATTTTCGATTTTACATAACCTAGATAAGGAATCAGCGATGTTATATTTACCAGCTTTGTATATAATCTTAAATTTGAATGATTGAAGGCGTAAGACCCATCTCTCGATCCGAGCTGGCGGTTTTGACGTTGGTTTAAAAATAGTTTCCAAAGGTTTGTGATCTGTGACAAGTTCGAACTCGATACCTGCCAAATAATAGTAAAAACGTTCTACGCCCCAAACTAAAGCAAGGCTCTCCTTTTCGGTTTGTGAATATCTTCTCTCAGTTTCAGAAAGGCTTTTACTTGCGAAAGATATTACTTGAGGGACATTGTTGTCAAATTGCAACAGCACAGCACCGAGTGCGACGGGACTTGCATCCGCTATTAACCGGGTGCGGCTATTTGGGTTGAAATAGGATAATGTTGTCATTTTGGTAAGCTGTTTCTTGAGTTTCTGAAAGGCATTGTCTTGGAATGGACCCCAGGTAAACTTTGCGTCCTTTTTAGTTAAGTGCCTCAGAGGTTCTGTCAAGTCAGCAAGATCTGGTATGAATTTCCCAAGATATGTCACCAAACCAAGGAAACTCCTTAACTCTTCCTTGCTTGTTGGAGGACGAAAATTTATAATAGTGTCGATTTTTTCAGGATCTGGATCAATACCTTCGCTGGACAGGATATGTCCTAAGAAACGAAGTTTTCCTGTTTTCCAAACACATTTATCCTTGTTGAGTAAAACATTCGTTTCTTTAAAAACTGCCAATACTTCTTTTAGGTTTTTGTCATGTTCGGCCTCGGTGCATCCAAACACAATGACATCATCTAGGTAGTTTATAACACAGCTACACGGGGCCAATATGCTCTCCATAATTCTTTGAAAGATTTCTGGTGCCGAGTTAACTCCAAAGAGAAGCCTTTTGTATCTGTATAGCCCTTTAGACGTGATGAAAGTCGTTATTTCTCGACTTCCTTCATCCAGCTCAAGTTGGTGGTATGCATTTTTGAGGTCCAGTCTTGAAAAATATTTAGCCCCCTTTAGTTTGGTCATAAATGAGTCGAAGGTTGGTAGTGGATAATTTTCTCTTAATATTGCCTTATTTGCACGTCTCATGTCGATGCAAAGACGGATATCACCATTTCCTTTAAACACAACTACCACTGGAGAAATCCAAGGGCTGGGTCCAACAACCGGCTCAATGATATCTTGTTCTATTGCTTCGTTCAACTTTTCTTCGACCTTTTCCTCTAAGGCTGAGGGTACCCTACGCATAGGTTGTTGAACTGGCCTTACCGACTTATCAATTGACAACGAAACTTGAATGCCCTTAATTTTTGGAAATATTTTGAAATCTTCAATTTGGTTTACCACAGGGCCTAATCTTAAAACATTTAACTTTATAGCTGTATCTCGGCCTAGTAGAGATTGTCCTGCATTCTCAATAACGTAGAATGAGGAAATCAGATTTGAACTTAAATCTAGGCCTATTACAGCCTCAAAGATAGCCTTAATCTTGAGAGGTTCATTTCCAGCGTATGCACGAAATTGGTTCTCAGACTTAACTCGAATGTTCCAGATAGTGGCATGTGACTCACAAAGGTATTTCCAATCGCTCTCACTCAACAAATTATACTGTGAGCCAGAATCAATTAACAATGAAATTTTCCGGCCTCCTATGTAGCACCATATCATTTCGTTCATATGCTCACTTAACTTGTCCGCTACACGAAAGCAATTGTGTTCTTTGTATTTGTTCTGCCGGGCTCCAATTTCTTCACCACCGTCACTTGCTATGAACTGTATATTTGAATGATTACCCCTTCGTTTCTTCGTATCACCATTTTCAAAATTTGACAGCTTACGTTTAGTACCCTTCGTTTTGCACTTGCGAGCAAAATGTCCAGTAAACCCACACTTAATGCATTTTGCATTTTTAGCAGGACAACTAGTACTTGTGCCAAAATGCCCACGTTGACCACACCTGCCGCATTCAATATTCTGATTTTTGCTTTCAACTCTGTTGATATCAAGAGAAACATTCGGCAATTTCATCGTTTCAGATTGATTATTTATCTGCTCGTAAACATGGCACATTTCAATGGTTTCTGCCAGTGTGTATTCTTTTTCTAAAAGTCTTTTCTTTAGATCGTTTGGAGCCCAGGTGTCGATTAACTTATCCTTCAAATTTATGCCCAATACTTCTTCTTTCGTGTCCCCAAATTGACATTTTGCCACTTGGTTTCGCAGCCTTACGAGAAATTTATTAAGACACTCGCCATCTTCGGGTTTCAATGAACGAAACAGGTGTCTTTCGAAGGTAGAGTTCCTTTCCGGCGAAAAATATTTGTTAAGCTTCTCAACCAAAACATTATAAACATCTACACCCTCAGGTGCATTTTCGGATTCAACAAGCGCTCCGGGAATACTATACGCCACCTCCTGGAGTTGTGGCCCACCCAAATATAGCAATTTATTTCTCTTTTTCTTTCCATCAATGATTTCTTCCGCCGCAAGATATATTGTTAATGAGCGAAACCATTTTTCCCATTCTGAACGAAGAAGAGCCTTATCTATAGCATCGCACAGAAAAGGGGAAATGCTCGTTGTACTCATCTCACTTTCTTTTTTTTTTTTAGCCTGGAATTTTGTGTTCGCAATTTAATGTAAACCAGTAAATCTTCCTATAAGCAATTTAATGCACCAAATTAGCAAAAGAGACATTAATTTATTTTCCTCTATCTTACCACATTTACAATTAAATGTAATCCGTCTTCTTGACAATCTATATTTACAATTTAATGTAACCTGTTGCCTTTGGAACATTTACAATTAAATGTAATCCGTCTTCTTGACAATCTATATTTACAATTTAATGTAACCTGTTGCCTTTGGAACACTTTCCACAATTTAATGTTTCGTGTCTCGTCCTATCTGCAACTAAATGCAAAACAATTTAATGTATTCACCAATTGTTACAATTAAATGTAACACAAGATCACAATTTTCCTTTACCTTCTGTTTGTTGTTGTTGTTTTTTTTTTTTTTTAGCGCCAATTTTGCTCTTGCTTTTTTTCCTCAGTCGCCAATGTAACAGCTCAACAAAACACAACAACTTTACAATTAACTTCAGTTACAAATTATTTATTTTATTAATAATTATTTTACACAAAAGTTTTATTAAATTAACCAAAACGTATCTTGTTCAGCTTCACTGCTGTAGAAGAACTGCCGATAACCAAATACCAAATATCAATCAATCAACAGTATTGCCAGATCTCCACACAAATAATACCTTTTTTACTAAAATTGTTATATCTCTGTTAATATGTTTCCGATTTTAATTAAAGTACTCTTGTTTTGCAAAATGGTAACCATGATTTTTTTTAAGTCAAAATATATTAGGTCTTCTGATAAATTTTACGAAAAAAAAGCTTCCGAAGTTGAAAAAATCGAAAAAAAAAATAAAATTTTAACTTCAGCGGAAAATATTTTTATGATAAATTGGTCATGTTAAAAAAAGGTCTTTACGAAGTGAAAGCCTATTTTGTTTTCTGTCGAAACACATTTTAAAATTTAAAATCGATGTAAAAATGACTCAGTTAAGCCTTCTTTTCTCCGCTAAGTCCAAAAAAATCGTTTTTTTTTATCGTAACTTTCGATTTTGAGGGTATATCAAAAATTTTAAAAATGGTAAAATGATCTTCTAACCGAGTTCTACTGGTTGAGCTTGGTTTCGTTCCGAGTGTATTTTCACTGTATCAGAGTGTAATTAGGCTAATGGGACCAAGTGCTCTTAATTAAGCAATTTTTTTGAGTTATAGTCCTATAAATTTCGGTTTTTTTTTCGAGTGTCACAAATTTGAAATGGCATCACTGGTTTATTTGACCACCCATTTAACGGCTGATAATTGAATTTTGTTTAGTTTGCTTTGAAATTTCATTATCAATCGACTTACACCGCCGCTAATTCGTCGAAAGGGCTGAAGCTCAAATTAGTATTGATTTTGAATTGCCACTCATTCTTTCTCGTTATTTTCCGATGAAGCCCATTTCTTGTTGAACGGGTACGCAAATAAGCAGAATTGTTGCATTTGGAGTGAGGAGAATACACAAGCTTTTGCCGAAACACAATTCTTTTTCTGTTATCCTTGACTTCCAGTGGAACATAGAGCCTCTTGGTAACATTCATCAGGATGTTCTTGCATAGATTAGGCACCTCCAAAATCCTTGGATTTCTCGCTTGATTACCCCTTGGAGGTAATAATGTAATGTTGTTTCTTTTCATGCTTATAACATCGTAAGTGCTAAGTCGATGGATGATGAGTCCAAAGACAAGAGCCACGTTTGTAAAGCGAGCCGATCGATCCGAGACAGACGCCCGCTTGCAGCCGGAATTAATATGTTAAACAGACGCTACAGTTTCGTACCAAATACGTCGAATCACACTCGGTTTGTTAACCGCATTTTCAACTAGGTTGCTCAGGTTTCCAGGATGTACCACAAGGAGGTGTGAGTAGGAATTGAATACAGTTATTACCTGTTAGCAGGAAACCCAGGCAACAACAGCATCCTATTTGCACCCCGAAATACCATTAGATCCACAAAAAATTACTGTTTGGTGTCATTGGTCCACATGTCTTCAAAAACGATGATGGCCAGAATATTACTATCAAAGGTAAACGGTATACACTGCCCGTCACAACTATAAAAGCATTTTAGTATAAGAGAAAATAGATGAAGATTTATACTCCAATTTCGTAGGGCATGCTTTGAAAGATTTTCCTCTACTAGTTCTTTCTATAGAAATTTTGGATGTCCTCTTTTACGAGTTCCCTCGGGATCGTTTTCGAATACTTTTCTTTCTGGAGTATTTTCATCTACTCGCACAACATTATTCAGCCAACGCAGCCGCTGATGTATGATGGGTTTTACTATGTCGATGTTGGCGTATGACTCATACAGTTCATGGTTCATTCGATGTCGATATTCATTGTTAATGCAGACTGATCCAACGGTTTTTCGTAAAATCTTTCTCTCAAAAATTCCAAGAATAACTTCATCTGCTTTGACAAGTGCCTATTATTCATCACCATATAATAACACGGGTAGTATAAGCGTTTTGTAGAGCGCAGTTTTAGTTCTTACAGAGCGAGCTTTATTTCTTATCTGCCTCAAGTATAATTTTACGTTTTATTTCAAAACTTATGTCGTTATTTATGTTGACACGGTAAACAAATTCTTTTACAACCTCGAAGCTATAGTTCTCAGCGATCACATGCGCGCATATGCATATACGGTCCAATTCTAGTGGACTGTCTGCTTCAAAAAAATGTAAGTTTTGTTTTTAGTTCATTGCCAACTAGACCCATTTTTATTGATTCCTTCTCGCGCAATGAGTGTTGGAGGATATCAATGTCATTGGCAAACGCGAGTAGCACGTGTTTTCTGTTAAAAATCGTTGCAGTTGTGTTAACTGCAGCATCTCGAAAAATTTTCTTTAACACCATATTAAAGAGATCGTATGATAAACTAGAGCCTTGCATGAATCCCCGTTTATTTATAAAGGAGTCCAATAAGTTCTGAACTTAAGTCGGGTAATGTACGTGGATTTTAAATGTCGGGTCCTACACAAAGGTAAATTGTCTAATCCGTTCAAAGTTACTCTTGAAGTAAGACAAGGATGTATCTTGTCACCTATACTTTTTATCCTCGTCATCGACAACATAATGCGCATGGCCCTGAACGATAGATACCGTATCCTTTAAACAAATCGAGGACTTGGAATACGCTGATTACGTATGTCTTTAAAGCCAAAGCTCAGGTCACCTTTAAGAAAACACTTATGCTATCACTGTTGAAACTCGAGCAGCTGGGCTGAAAATCAATATTTATAAGACGAAGATAATGCTTGGAGGCTATGGCGCAAACCCGTCGACACATATCAATGTGAAGGTTATTGGATGAATAGGTACCTTAATTATCTTGGTAGTTTGGTATCTACAAAAGTTGACACCGACGAGGATATTAAATCGCGTATTAATAAGTTAAAATCTGCATTCGGCATTCTACGAGCTATTTGGAAATCTCGGCAAATACCAACAACAACTAAGTTGCAAATATACAACTCGAATGTCAAGTCCATCTTGTTTTCAGGTTGCGAAACTTGGAAACGCACAAATGCCATCAATAAACGCCTACAAACCTTTGCAAACAAATGCTTAAGGCAAATCCTTAATATATGGTGACCGAATCGCATATAAAATGAAGATCAACGAGACGCGACAAGCCAAATACCTGCTTCTGAAGAGGTATGTCAACGGAAATGTTGCTTCGAAGGCTAAATATGAAGCTGTCAACAGCTTTGTAGTCAACGAAGAGGTGATAAGGGGCATATTACGTAACGCTATTTTCACAGATTTTTAACCCCTCCCCACCTGTGCAACATATTATACTAGAAATACCCCCTCCCCCTAAGAGCGTTACGTAATATGTGAACAGCCCCTAAGTGTCTATTCATTTCTCTTTAATCTTCCCCATGATTTGACGTAGCGTGAAGTTCTGGTCAGTGGTAGATTTACCCGGTCTTAAGGCACATGGTTTCATTCATCATGTTCTTGCATAGATTAGGCACCTCCAAAATCCTTGTGCCAGCTGTCGTAGCAGGGGAATTTCTATCATGATTAGCCAAGTAGTATATTCAGTAAAGTTGTTTTTTTTTCCACACTTAAAATATCTTAAGTGCTAAGTCTATGAGTGATGAGTTCAAAGACACGAGCCACGTTTGTATAGCGAGCTGTCCGAACCGAAACAGACGTTGCATTTTCGTACTTTGCAATTATGTTAGACCCTTAGACCAAATACGTTGGAATGGCTCTAAGCTAACTCCCTCTCATATTAGCCCTGACCTGGTTAGAGTATAAATTAAATTCAATTCAGACGGATAACAGAAGAAGAAGAAAGGCATATTGGTAAGGTTAAATTTTGCGCTTTGACCTCTCACACAGTATGGTCCATAGAATCTTATATGTTATTGAAAGGAGGTTTTTGCCTCTATACGGGTTTATCTATTTTTTGGGCAATTATAAAATGTTTCGTTTAATGCAATTAAAAATTAATTAAATTTTTTGAGGGTAAAAGAAGGTGTGAACCGCCATCATATAGCGGGTTAGTCATCCGCCTAGCATACCAGAGGTCCCAAGTTCAATCCCCGGCCAGACCCACTTGAAAAAAATAAATTTTCACCTCATAACTCAGCTAGCCACTGGTTATTGAATTTTAGGCTATGTAAAACTTCTCTAACTAATGCATTTGCGTTCGGAGCCGGAGTTAAAACATAGGTCCCTTTCAATGAGTCTTAAAATAGAATCGGAGAGAAGTACCTCTTGTTCCAATTGGAATGTTGTCGGGGAATAATATATATAAGAAGGTAAAGTTAAATTTAAAATACAAAAATTATAAAATACTTTTTCTCTATACTTGTAGTTAATTAAGAAAAATTATTGATAATTTACATACATAATTAATTAAAAACACATATATTTATCATACATATTCAATACATTCAAATATGTACAAGTATTTGTTTATATGTATAGAACTATACACTTAAACAAAAATTGTTGCTGGTAATATTTAGTATTTTATAAATATGGCGGATCTTTCTGTTTTTTTTTATCAATTCCTAGGTTACGCCCCTAAATACTAGATACAAATATCCTTCACCCAGCCCAAACTTCACAAGGAATAAATATATATGTATATATATGTCTGTCTGTCTGTGTGTTTAAATGTGTGCAATTTTTCAAGTGCATACTATAACTTTGGTTTGGTATAAAAACTACTGGGAAAAAAATGGCCGCCAGTTGAACACATCGACAAACATATGAAAATACGAAAATGACCTTGAACAAGAAAAGCTCATTGGTGGCCTTCGTTTTGCATTCACTGTCAAGGATAGTAGGTGTAGTTCATCTAACCCATTATAACAGAAAATCCAACTTTTACACTCTTAGGCACCCCTTTTCTATTTATTAGTATGAATATGGAAGGGTATAGCCTTGTTTCTCTGTCTGTCCGTTTATATGTCTGTTAGACCTTTTGTCAAACAGACGTTTGTAGATTACAGCGAATATTTATTTATCTTTTGGCATTCTGGAAAATGATAACGGTAGAAAAAAGGTATTGTTTTAAAATAGTTTTCAAAAATTATTTGAAATTTTTAATTCAAAATATTTTTGAAATAGATTTGAACTTATTATTAAACTATTAGTATTTTTGTAATTAATTAACATTTACGAATTTTAAGTTTAATAAAAAGTATTTTGTTTTCCTTTTTTTGGAGAGTAATTTTGTTGTAGTGTGTGTGTGTGTGTTCGTTTGTGTAGAAATCATCTACATTCACAAACCAAATGCATGTGCATGAAATAAAATAATATTTGTATTTCCTTTAAACGAAGATGAATTCTGTTCAACAGCCAGGAAAGCCCGAATACCAACGACTAGATGCAAGGTTTTCGTGTTTATCTCCGCTGACACGAGTTGATGGCGAAAGGATACACAGTTTGGCGAAGCTTAAGATTCGTTTGCCTTTCGTGTTGTTTAAGTTTTTTAATGTATTGTTTTTGTTGTTTTTTCTCCATCTTTTTGCATTGACATTTTTATAAATCGGTTGCAACTTTTAGTTGCAGTAAAAGTCTTGAACAAGTTGATTGTTTTCATATGTTAGTGAGAATAAATTGCAGAATTTTACCAATACATACAAAAATTCAAATACATATAAAAAAATCTATTCAAAATAAATGTCTAAATATTAAATAATAGTTATAATTATAAAAAATACTATAATAATTAACAGAAATAGTTTAAGAAATAAAAATTTTAAATTTTTATAATCTAAAATTGTTCATAGAATAAATGTGCAATATTATAATAATAATAATTACAAAAAAATTAAGAAACAAATACATTTATATAAAAAAATATAACAAAAATAATAAAAACTATACTTAAATTAAGTTCATACTTAAAACTTTGTATTCCTAATTATTAAAAAGGTAAGATATACAAATATTTAAAATATAACTAAAATTATCCAAATTTTGATTTTCAATAATAAATATAAAAGTAACGATAATTATTATTAACAAATAATGTTTATTCTTCCAAACCTTAAGGTATTAGGAATTTTGATATATTATATTTTCTTCTTTTTGGTTTTAATTTATTAAAAAAATACAATTTAAAAAAACATAAAAGATTCCAAAAATATAAAAAAATTGGTAATGCTGAAAAATTTACAACTTGAAATGCAAATATCTCAAACCCGATAAATAGATTTAAAAAATTTTTATACTTGTTAGATTCTTTAAGGTATCAGACAATTCATAGGACTCAAAATTGTAAGACACCCAAAATTCAAAATTTTTACAAACATTTAGATTTTCAACCCTTAATATAAAGTAGAGGAAATTGGTATAAAATTAATTCATTTAATTCTCTAAAGACTCAAGAATTTTAATATGTTTTACTTTTTCAATTTATTGAAAAAATAATATTTTGAAAATGGTAAAAGATTAAAAAAAATCATACTCTTCTGGAAAATCGATCAAATTTAACATATACAAATCTTAATATCTCAAAACATAAAGTCCAATATGTCTAGAGTGACATCTTGAATAAATGTTGTCGTCATATCAATATTTTATCAATTAAAATTCCCGACATTTGATATATCATAAGAGCTAGGATCAATTGTTATTTAAAATAAGATTATATCTTGTATAAGAGCTACGGTCAAATGAAGTCCTAGTATAAAACGCTAATTCAATCCAACATCCTAAAAACCTCAAAATCTTTTTATACATTACAATTTAACCCCTTATTCATAAACGAAAAATAAAGTTATGACAAACTTATAAATACAATTTTTGTAAAATAAACATTTTATAACTATTAATGGTTTATGATTAAGGCGGTAAATATTTAAAAATATCTCAAGAATATAATATTATTAATATTTTAAATGATCAAACCTTAAGATAGACCTTAAAACAAACAAGTAAGAAATTACTATAGTCGGTCAATAACGGATATATGTACCCTTCACTATTATATTTATATTTTTTATATTTTTCTTAAGCTTAGAAACATATACATACATATGCGGTAATGGTAACGGAAAGCCATGGAATGTGCCCGAAATAGTAATCCGATTTTGCCAAAAAAAAGTATAGGGATCATCCTTGGACCAAAATAAAGGTCTTTTTATCTTTAAAGTTACAACCTGAACTTTGATAACAAGCTTGCATTGATATCCAGCCAGCCAGCCGGACCGACAACGTAAAATCAACTCAATGAGTGATTCTAAGTCGATCGGTATACTGAAATTTGGGTCTCAGACCAATATTTCTGTGCGTTATAAACGTCAGCACAAACCCAATATACCCTTTCCACCTATGGCGTTGAAGGGTATAAAAAGCAAGCCTTGAACCAGTTTGCTCCATACATTGTATATAAATCAGAGAAAGCATCTAAGGTAAAAACTAAATCGATTTAGATAAAATTTGCTCATAAGCTTTACTATATTTGATCATCATATAGATATTGTATATTCTGGCTTAGGGTCACATCAAACTTCATTATATAAAATTATATTGTCATAGATGTTGTAATTGTTTATCTATTAGCATATACATAAGTGGTTCCGCTGACTATGGTTATATATAGTCCGATTCCCTTAATCGTTGATACTGGCAGATGGTCATATAAAACTTGTATGTACTTAACCTTATCGTCATAGCCTTTAACAGACAAACGGACACCGCTCAATTTTACAATTTCATAAGGACCCAGAACATACAAGTATATTGGGTCTACAAGTTAATAATTTAAATTCGGCGTCAAAAAATGAATCAATCCAATTGATATCCTGTTTTGAAGTGAAGCTCATTCCAGTAGGGGCGTTTGACATAGATCGAAACAACTGGTAGTTAATAAGGGCCAGGTCTAGGCTATATGGCTAAGGTGAGCCTAAACTTCCTATCCTCTGCTTTCTAAATAGGAACTGCTCCGGTTTTGAGGTTAAGAATGAATCAATCCAATTGATATCCTGTTTTGAAGTGAAGCTCATTCCAGTAGGGGCGTTTGACATAGATCGAAACAACTGTTAGTTAATAAGGGCCAAGTCTAGGCTATATGGCTAAGGTGAGCCTAAACTTTCTATCCTCTGCTTTCTAAATAGTTTTTGAACGATCTAATAACTAAAGGGTCGATGTTTAGATGATAATCTTCGATTTATGTTGATAATTGTTGGACACAATTCAATTCTTATTTATTACGTCCCGCAAAAAAGATATAATGTTTTCGCTGTGTCTAGAATTAGGGATAATCCTCCTGAAGAGATGGTATAACCAACCATCGAAACGCGTTGAAGAAATGTTTTCCCACCAACATTTTATCTAAAAACTACTTATTACAATAATAATTAATTGTAATAAAGTTGGATCTTAGTGCAATACACTACAGTATTTTTAATTAAATGTTTGATGTCCTAAAATTTCTAACACTTTTAAACCATAAAAATTAATTTATTTGTATTCTTGAGAAAGAAGTTTAATATCCTTTTACTTAATTTGAAAATGTAAAATTCAAAAATGTTAACAATAAAGTTAAGTACATGTCTTCAAAACTCTTTGGCCTTAATATTATCACTAAATTATCGTCACTGATCATATCAGATATATAGTTTCACGGTGGATCCCTCAATGACTAATCCAAGGAATTACAGTAGGATTCCTTGGACTAGTCATTGAAGGTTTCGTACTTTTAATTCACCGGACATTTCAGTTAACAATAATTGGATTGAAGTTTTATTGTAAAGGATATGGTAGGCTATGAATGATATAAAATATTATTAATATACACCTATTGGTTTTAGATGCTTCAAAGTTTTTTGTTATGTACAACTAAATAGTTCAGGACCTTCAAAAACTTTGGGATATTCAAGTCTAGTTTTTAAATTCTCGGTTCTCGTCTAAGACAAACCTTAAAGTACACCGGTCGACTCGGAATTATGTCCGACGGCTAGCTGGGCAGCTATGTAAACATTGTATTATTGCTATCACTTCCAATCTATTACCTCGTGATTGGAAATGATACAATATTAATATGGCTGTCCAGCTAGCCGTCGGACATGATTTCGAGTCGACCGGTGTAATATCGAAAGTTAGGCCCCCATATCCATATCTAATATCCATACGAAATTTGTTCTCACTAGCGAATTCCGGGCATCTGTCAATGCGATGGCGAGACACTGCTGCATTGAACTCTTCTGGTTATATACCTGGTCAGAATAATATACAGGAAGCATTATTGCCGATAAACTTGCTAAATTTAATGCTCTTCATAGTCAGGAAGATGTTGACCAATTTAGGGGCTTGACTTTTTCTGTCTGCAAATCGCAAATAAGGCAATCTCTATACGGGTCAGCCCAAAGCACTTGGTCTACTGAAACCACTTGTTCAGTTTTAAAGCAAACATGGCCCATTTACGATAACAATCGTACGAAACCGACTTCGCAATTTGATCTCAACCCTCACAAGACACCGCGTTTTTTGAGTTGCATGCCAGAAGATATAATTTTCAAAATAACGACAACATCCTCTGTCACTGCCCGCTCTTGCAAATCTGATCTATCGAACATTAATGTTAACTTAATAGACACATTTTTGATGAGCTTTTGAATAAGCCTTCACTGCTGGTAGTTTAGTAATCATTATCTTTCTAGTCTATCTCTTGCAGGTATCACAAAGGTACCACAAACTTTACAACCCAAGTGATGCTGACTTAGTCAGCAGCCACCAGCCTAACCTAACCTGTATTTTAAATTTAAACCGATCATCAGATCTTTAAAATAGTAAATCTTTAAATTTTGTACAAAAAACCTTTTTATTATAAAGTAAAGACTAATCAATTACGAGCAGAATCAGATCAGGGTGAGTTGTACGACCCATAGAAAAAATGTACTTATTATATTGAGTTGAGGACAACAACAAGAAAATGCAGGGTCTGAGCAATGAGAGATTTTCCTATACTGAGAATATACATTTTTTGTACTTCTTAGTTTAGTTAGGACAAAATTAAGCAGGATTATTACTAGATTTTAAGACCAGAAGTAGTCATCACCGATCCAGATCATAGACCGATGAGCAGTATCGGTGTGATGATCTTATGTAAAAATTTTAATAGTTAAAAAATGCCGACTACTCCGAGTCTTTAAATCTAATAATAAATAAAATTTACCGATATTTATAAGTGGTAAGAAATTGGTAAAAAAAAAATTAAAAAAGTCTATTGAAAAAGCATAATTATTATTAAATGCACAATAAATCTTAAAATATATTTTCGATTGACATTGAAATAATTCGTTGTCGTTTCGTGATACTACATATATTTTTATAATCGATTTAAATTCAAGATATCCATGACCAGACAAACTGTCCTCAGGACAAACCCAGTCTATATATAACCCACGCATCTATGCTAATGATGGGAACAAATTTATTTGAAAATTAAAAGATTTTTGAAAAAAAAAACTAGTAAATTTTCTCACAGTTATAAAATTGACCATCTGGTTAAAAAAAAGACCAGATTTAAAACTAATTGGTTATTGTGATGGAACCTAAACAGATTGATTTAAATATGAAGAAAACTGTCTTTTCTTAAAATTTAAAAAATTTAAGCTAAACTTAAAAATATTTAAATTGTAAAATATATGTTAGTATCAGTTAATATTTTATGTTTAAATTTAACACAAAAACGCATAAAATGAAATGGATATACAAGATCTAGTCATAAATATTTATTATGTATTAGAGAGGTTCATGAAATTGTGAGTTTTTTAGAAACCAAATTAAAATACGTATATGAAGTAAGTCTAGTATCCCCTGAAAGTTAAAACTGGTTAACATACATAGATAATTCCCACGACATTCCAATTGGAACAATTCTTTATCTCAGACAACGAGCTACATCCGATTATATTTTTAGACTCATTGAAAGGGACCTATTTTTTAACTCCGGCTCCGATCAGCAAATGCTTTAGTTAAAGAAGTTTTACATAGCCTAATACTCAATAAAAAGTGGCTGGTTAACCGCTGCTTTTTTGAAAATTTATTTTTTTCAAGTGAGTTTGGCCGGTGATCGAACTTGAGACCTCGGGTATGCTAGGCGGATGACTTACCTGCTATACCACGGAGGTTCACATATAATGGGTAATTTGAGATATTAAATCGTAAATTCAAATAAATGAAAATGTTTTTATACCCTTATAGAGTCGAACTTGACCGATTCTTGAAGAGTCAATACTTAGGAAAATATCTATACTTAGAAAATTTGCTATACTTAGGAAAATATCTGTGTTAAATTTTGTCATAATTTTAAAGCGATCTTAAATTTGTGGGATATAAACTGTAGGTCCCGTTTTAGCTCCGGCTCCGAACGGAAAAAGCATTAGTTTGAGAAGCTTTACATAACCTAATACTCAATAATCAGTGGCTAGATGAGTTGTGAGGTGAACCGCTTTTTTGAAAATGTATTTTTTCAAGTGGGGAATCGAACTTGAGACCTCCTGTATGCTAGTTAGATGACTAACCTGCTATACCACGGCGGTTCACTGGTTTGCATTCCCCAAATATATCGCATCTAGAAAAGCCCATTGGTAAGCTGGAATTATCATATCTTCCAATCTAAAAATACTGACATGAATCATACTTTCCATACAAATTTTCTGCTATTTAAAAGGCTTTATTCATTTTATTATTCGTTTATGAATTGGTGAGTTAGTGAGTTTTGTCACCATTTTAAAGCGATCTTGAATTTGTCGGGTATAAACCGTAGGTCCCGTTTTAACTCCGAACGATAAATGTTTGAGAAGTTTTACATAGCCTAATACTCAATAACCAGTAGCTAGCTGGGTTATGAGGTGAACCGCTTTTTTGAAAATTATTTTTTTCAAGTGTATCTGGCCGGGAATCGAACTTGGGACCTCTGATATGATAGCCGGATGACTAACCTGCTATACCACGGCGGTTTATTGGTTTGCACTCACCAGAGCCCCTGGCAGAGCCCGAATTTTATAATATCTTCCAATCTAAAAATACTGACATGAATCATATTTTCCATAGAAATTTTCTTTTATAAGGCTTTAATATTTTTATTATTCGTTTATAAATTAATGAGTTAGAATATATTAAAAATGTACAAAAACACAATCAATTTTAATTTAGGAAAACATCATGAAACAAACTAATCTATTATAATTTTGGGAATTTTTACTTTAAAAGTGATTTCCTCTATTGATCATATGCTCACAATTATGTACATATTTATGTACCACGTTCATAACATAAATGTATGCAAATTACAATGAAGGTGTTCATTCGCCGGAACATACCAGTATCTAGTTGATACTCGCTCGTATTTAGTATCTAGAGTATTTGTGGCACTGCGAGTATTTATGTAGGTGTCTATCAAAATGCAGATTTACAAATACAAACTACAGTTACAAAAATTACTTTATTTGGATTTTTTTTTCTTATTTAACTTTTTTTATTAAAAATTTTAAAAACTCATAAGATATCTTAACAAAGATTTGCAAAAAAGCCGTAAACCGGTTTAAAATTTTAGTTTAATCTTAAACGATTATTTTTAACTTTATTTAAACAAAATTTAGACACCTTTAAAACGCATACTTACTTACTTAAATAAATGGCCTATAGTTATAACCTGTGTAGGTCAAAGCCGAGCATACTTTCTTCAATTCCGTTTGACAAGTTTTGGAAGATTTTCTTCTACTTGGTCTTTCTAACTAAGTTTTGAACGAGTTCTACGAGTTCCCTCAGGATCATTATCGAACAGTTTTCTTGACGGTGCATTTTCATTCATTTGCACAACATGTTCTAGCCGACACAGCCGCTGTTGCTTAATACGTTTCACTTTTGTCAGCATATAACTCATATAGCTCATGGTTCATTCGATATCGATACTCATTGTTGACGCAGACTGATCCAAAGATTTTTCGAATTTTCCTCTTAAACACGCCAAGAATAGCTTCATATGCTTGTGCAAGTGCCCATGATTTAGCACCATACAATAAAACGGGTAGTATATATATATAATTCCCCGACATCATTCCAATTGGAATAAGGGGTACTTCCCTCAGACAATGATCTGCATCCGATTCTATTTTTAGACTCACGGGTAGTATAAGTGTTTTATAGCACTTTATTTCTTAGCTGTTTGCTTAGGCCAAAATAACATCGATTGACAAGTATGATTGTACGTTTGATTTCAAAGCTTATATCGTTGCCGAAGCTATAGTTCTCAACGGATACATGTGATCCAATTCTAGTGGTCTGACTGCCTGTAGAAACCATTTGTTTTATTTTTGATTCATTGACACAGCTGGACCCATTTTGTTTGATTCCTTCTCGATACTGGAAAAGGCTACAGTTACCTCGCGCAAAGTGCGTCCCAGAATATCTATATCTAATATGGTCGATTTAAACGCTCGAAAGACCCAATGTAGTGTGTTAACACACAAACGCGTTACGAACAATGTTGCATCATCTGTAAGTATATATATAATTCCCCGACAACATTCCAATTGGAACAAGGGGTACTTCTCTCAGACAATGAGCTGCATCCGATTCTATTTTTAAACTCATTGAAAGGGACCTACGTTTTAACGCCGGCTCCGAACGGCGAATGCATTAGTTAGAGAAGTTTTTCATAGCCTAATACTCAATAACCAGTGGCTAGCTGAGTTATGAGGTGAACCGCCGCTTTTTTGAAAATTTATTTTTTTCAAGTGAATCTGGCCGGGGATTGAACTTGGGCCTCTGGTATGCTAGGCGGATGTCTTACCTGCTATACCACGGCGGTTCTGTAAGTATGGGTGGTATAAATATTGAGGAGTCAGAAACTCTTGATGTTCTAGGCATGAAAATTCAGTGGGATGTCCGTTGGACTAATCACGTTTTTCAAGTGTCGAAGGAGCATTCAAGTGTCTCGGTTTTCTAAA
The DNA here is from genome assembly GCA_933228675.1 of Stomorhina lunata. Taxonomy (NCBI): domain Eukaryota; kingdom Metazoa; phylum Arthropoda; class Insecta; order Diptera; family Rhiniidae; genus Stomorhina; species Stomorhina lunata. Next base: position 7,850,943 of record OW121742.1, on the reverse strand, counting down.
GCGGTGTAAGACATATTTCATTCTGATCTCCTTAATATCTATAACACTTATATCCGACCAAAAATAGAATACAACTCTCATGTATGGGACAGTGCTACAAAGTCTATTTTGGAGCTTCTCGACCGTGTACAAGAGAGGGCAAAGGTGCTTATCAGTACCTCATTGAAGCATCGTAGTAATGTGGGTGGCGTTCCACTGTTCTATCGCTACTATAATGGCATGTGCTCAAACGAAATTAGGGATCTTGCTCCTGAAACCCGTACATTTCTTCGTAGCACACGCAACTCAATATGGTGGAATAAAATTCCTATATCAGTCTTACCCTCTAATTATGATATCCAAAGGTTCAAATCGAATATCAACAAACACTACTCCCTCTATCCTGCTTCCCACAACATTTTTCCTAGTTCCATTACAATGCATATGCATACGTAGGGGTCATCCCCTGAGTGTTGGTCCAAAAAAAAAATAACTTTATTAGCTTCGTAGGGATGCCGAACTCATTGCTTCAAACACCTCCTCCAGCATTAGGCTGTCAAAAGCTTTAAAACATACATATATTAACATATGTCAATGTCTGGCATAAAGTCAGTTAAAGATAAACTCAAAACATTATCTCTTAACTTTAAAAACCCTTGCAAATATTCTATCTATTCACACAATAATGCGTTAATTTTATATATTTATCCTATTTTACCCTCTAACCTTTTTATCGTTAATTCTACTGACGATTTACGTATAATAAATTAACAAGAAATTTGAATTCATCAATCTATCTATTGGTTTCCGAGAATATTTATTATAATTTTTAGAAATTCCCCTTGACCATAATTACATGGAAAAATTAAATTTTGCCGCTGGAAAACTGAATTTGTCTCTACACGGCTTACCGGTAGAAAAAAAAACAGCTTTATAGTCTTTATTGGATATTGATGTGTTTTTAGATGGTAATTAGACACACTTGGACAATGGACGTCTTACCAAGGAAGCTAAACAAGGAAGTTAAGCCCGTTGAACCATCCAAAACGCTTTAAAAAGCTCTTAAATTGGCCAATATCTAAGTCAGCCAGATCGACAAAGTGTCTAAAGAAATAAGAATCAATCCTTTACTTTACGGCAGTACAAGTTCTTAGGAAATTTTACATGGACTCTTCTTTCTGTTGCTGCTTTGGCAAAAGTCAGTCGTCTCAAACTTTAGCCCAGCCGCCTTCCAATCAGACAGATCCTTGTCATGGCACAAATAAGGATTCATCGGGTCAAGATAGTAACAGTTATTTGTGAGAACGTTTTCTATGTAAACCGGGCCGCATCTGTCTAGATTAAAAAAATCCTAGCAGTAAAGATTACTTTTCTTTCCACCTTCACTCAATTTCTTAGTACTTTTTGTTGCGTTGATGTTATTCTTATTTTCAAAATATGATATTTTGTAGGCGAAAATTGTTTAAACACTTTTCCGTCGGTTAAGTTAAAAGCAATAAGTTCTTAAAAATACACCTTCTTTTAACTGCCTGGATTAAGCAACATAAATTTCTAAAACTTTTAATTTCTATTAAAATTACCAGGACATGATCCTACAGCGTTAAAACGCTGACGATGTAAAAGAACTAAAATTGGCTATAAAACAAAGAAGCTTAAATGATATGGCTACCTAACAACAGATGGAGCAACTTTACTTTTCTAAAAATAGACATGACGTGCAATTACAATGTTGAATAATATAAAGCTTTTCATCACCTTTCACCCCTTCACTATCCACTTCCCAAAGAAGATAACACAATTCGAATATACAATTTTATAAAAGGTAGAGGGTGGCTGATGAAAGCTGCATCCAACCTGCTCCATTTTCATCGCATTTAATGAAAATGGAGAATTGGGATAATAAAACAAGAATTTGGATAATGCTCCGCTTTCACATTTTATAGTCCGTAATAATAACTCTTTTATATGATGTTACACATCACCGAGGGAAAAAACCATTTGAATTGAATTATTTTCAAAATTTCATGAATTACTTGAATAAAAATGTATTATTTTTGAAATGACTTAATAAAAAAAAATAATATAAACTTTATATAAAAATTATCTAAGTTTCTTAATGTAACATTTATCAGCCAAGCTGTATTTTATTGAGTGTTACTTTTTTTTTTTATATTTGACCAACACTCAGGGGATGACCCCTACTTATGCATTGCATTGTGATGGAACTAGGAAAAAAGGTTATAGGAAGGAGGAAAGAGGGAGTAGTGTTTGTGGACATTTGATTTAAATTTTTTGATGTCATAGATGAGCGGAAAGATTTCTGAGGGAAGTTTATTCCACATACGGACAGTACGGCTAAAGAACGAGTTTTCTCCATAATGCGTTGTGCGATCCACTGGCCAATCGACAACAAATGGATGAATCCTTGTACTGCGTGCAAAAGTTCGGGTTTCGGGAACAAGGTCCCTGATTTCATTAGAACACATACCATTGTAGTATCGATAGAACAGTGAAACACAACCCACATTGCGACGATGTTCTAGTGAGTCAATAGAGCTGGCTACCCTACTGTCACCAATAAGCACCTTCGCCCTCTCCTGTACACGGTCGAGTAACTCCAAAATAGACTTTGGAGCACCGGCCCATATATGAGAGTTGTATTCCATTTTTGGCCGGATAAAGGTGGTATAAATAGTTAGGAGATCAGATGGAGTGAAGTATGTCTTACACCGTTTTAGAAAACCTAGACACTTGAAAACCTTGCCTTTTCACAGAAAACTCAACTTTTCACAGAAAAATCTAATTTTCATAGAAAAATCGACTTTTCATAAAAAAATTTACTTTTCGTAGAAAAATTGACTTTTTATTGAAAAATCTACTTTTTACAGAAAAATATACTATAACAAAATGTACACGTAGAAAATTCTACTCTTCATAGAAAATTTTGACTTTTCATAGAAAATTCAACTCTTCATAGAAAAAATTGACTTTTCATAGAAAACCCGACTTTTCATAGAAAACTCGACTTTTTATAGAAAAAGCTTTTGTTCACAAAAAAATTTACTTTTCACATAAAAATTTATTTTCATATAAAAATTTACTTTTCACATAAAAATCGACTTTTTCATAGAAGACTCACATAAAAATCGACTTCCCGCATAAAAACCATAGAAAAATCAATTTTCACAAAAAACTAAGCATTTTACCTAAAAGTCTACTTTATGCGAATAATTTTTCTTTCATAAAAAATTGATTTTTCATGAAAAACAAACTTTTTTCTTAAAATACTAACTTTTTTGGTATAGGTAACAAATTCTCTCGGTTTATATCGAGCTTTCTCAGAGATCGCACTATAAGAGTTGTTATAGATAGGATATCGTCTGACGAGTTCAAAATTAATTCGGGGGTACCACAAGGCTCCGTTGTTTCTCCTACTTTATTTCTTATTTTTCTAAATGACCTTCTTTGTCAAACTTCTAATCCTATCTACTCTCTTGCAGATGATAGCAACATCTGTCATTCGTATTCATTCAACTATAGGGCAAGCATGTTAGATATAAATCCGAAAGACAAACCATGAATGATACGCTAAATTCCGACTTTTTTACAATATCCAATTGGGTTCATTCTAATAGAGTTGATTTCAACGCAAGTGTCTCGCTAGAAAAACCCAATGTTGTGTGTTAACACACAAACGCGTTATGAACAATGTTCCATCATCTGTAATTATGCGTGATATAAATATCGACGAATCAGAAACTCTTGATGTTCTAGGAATTAAAATTCAGTGTGATGTTCGTTGGACTAATCATGTTTTTCAAGTGTCGAAAGAAGCATTCAAGTGTCTCGGCTTTCTTAAGCGGTGTAAGACATAATTCACTCCAACTGATCTCCTTAATATCTGTAGCACTTATATCCGACCGAAAATGGAATACAACTTCAAAGTCTATTTTGGAGCTTCTCGACCGTGTACAAGAGAGAGCGAAGGTACTTATCGGTGACAGTAGGGTAGCCAAATCTATTGCCTCATTGGAGCATCGTCGTAATGTGGGTTGCGTTTCACTATTCTATCGCTACTACAATGGCATGTGCTCAAAAGAAATTAGGGATCTTGTTCCAGAAACCCGTATATTCTTCGTAGCACATGCAACTCAACAACGGCTCCTTTGTCGTCGATTTTCCAGGGGATCGCACGACTTACTATAGAGAAAACTCGTTTTTTAGCCGCACAGCACGAATGTGGAATAAACTTCCTGCATCAGTCTTTCACTCTAATTATGATATCCAAAGGTTCAAATCGAATATCCACAAACACAACCTTTTTCCCTAGTTCCATCACAATGCATATGCATACCTAGGGGTCATTCCAATACAAAAAAAAAAAAAACATGAAACATACCCAATCGGAATAGTTAAATAACGATGTATTTTTAAATATAACTACTAATAATAATATAACTAAGGACATAATATAACTAAGGACATGGCTTTATATTTGCACAAAAATTACTTGTGCAAAATTTTATAATATAAATATCATTCCGATATGTGATGAAAATCGATCTTTTTTCAGTTATTTCCCGCAAAAAACTAAAATTCGGGCTTAAATCCCTTTAACTGATATCTTATCATTCATTTGGTTTGAATTTTTTGTGGAAATGGTGAAAATTATCTCAAAATTATCGATTTGAAATCGAAATCGATTTGAAAACGATCGATTTTCATCACATACCGGACTATCTTCAGATTTACGAGCGATTTGGTATTTTTAGCCCAAAAAAGGGAGTATAGCCTGTATGAGCTCCAAATATAAACCAATTCGATATTAGGTACCAAGGTTTCTATATTGTTAAATATATTAAAAACCGTGGGCTGTGAGGGGCCAATGTCCTAAGGGAAATAATAAGCCTATTTCAGCCAAGTTCAATAGTGACCTTTGAAAACCAATGTTTTATGCCATATATCACAAATTTGTCTTCAAAACTGCGACTTATGCTTTGATTACAGGTTTAGTATGGACAGAAAACTTAAGGCTGTCCGTACGGACTGGCAGACATTGTTAAATCTACTCAGGAAATGATTCTAAGTCGATCGGTACATTTAAAGGTTAGGACTAATATTACTATGAGTTACAAACACCAGCGACATCAGCGTAGGGTACAGTAACAGCCTTTCAATAAATCAAATTTTCAGTGAAAATTCTCCACCAAATTTATTTTTGCCCTAAATGATGATGAGTGACATTAACTAAAATAAAATTTGGTTCCATTGCAAACTAATTTTAGAAAAAAACATATGTTACAAGTCTTTTCATTTTCAAAGATGTGGAAACTGATCCATATTATCTAACCAACAGAAACGCCTATTACTGTAGGGTATTTATAGTCAAAAATAAAAATTAACTTAAAAGATTTTAAAATTTGTAAGTATGTAAATAATAGTATGTGGTATGATTTATTATTTATTAACGACAACAAAAACAACAACTAAGCAGCAGAAGCGACAGAGGCAGCCGAAACAGCAAATGCTTTACGAATCACTTAAGTGAGTGTAAGTGAATGGAAGAGTAGAAGAGTTGTTGTGTAAGTATGTAACTATTTAAGTGAGTGAGCGAGTGTATTTATCCATCCAACCATCCATCCATCCATCCATCTATATGTGACTGTATGTCTGTCTGTTTGGAAGTAAGTGATTGACTGAATGAATGTGCTGAATTTATTATACATATTTGTTTGAATGTAATACGTATGTATATATGTACGGTCGTCGTTGTCGTCGTAACGTCGGTAAACAGACACGTCTAAAAAAGAGGTATTCTGTTTGCTTGCGAAATATGAGACCACCGGATATACGTAGGCACGTATTCTGCATACTTGTATTTTATACATACATTTATCTATATATACATACACACAAATACATACAGATATTCATACATATATTCATACAACAGCAGTCAGTAACAGCGGCAGCAGTAATAAAATCAACAAAAATAATAAAAACAATAGGGCAACAACAAATATATTAAATACTCCATGAGTGAATGAATGAATGAATGACTGATTGAATTACTGAACGAACGAATGTTTGTAGGATTCGAATACACATCTATATGTACATGTACTGAACACATGCGGACAGACGGACTTGGAAAATAGCTAAGCGGGTTTTATTTGCGTTTATTTATTGAACGACTAAACTAATAAATTCTGATCAGTTATTATTACTAAAATGTAAAATATGTCATTTAAAGTCAAAGTGAAGAGTTTTTTTGGAACAACTAAACATAATCTGTAATATATTAAAAATAACATTACACCCTTAAATTAATTATGTCTACATCTCCAAAATATCTCATAGATAATCCAGATCATAAATCTTGAAATTTTGGATATGGCAGAGATAAGGGAGGGAGTAGTGTTTGCGGGTATTAGATTTGAGTTTTCCTGTATGTCAACAAACAGGAAATATTAAAATGGTGAGCGAAAGATAACTACTACCATCAAGAGCAGATGTATCCTTACCAACATATGTCCGTCATGACACTGTCTGACTAAAAGGTACATGGTTAGGCTGGAGGAGTTGCTTTCGTGGTAATACCATGATTACCAGACTGAATCGCTAAGCTAAATTATACATTATATTCATCTTAAAAACTAACTTTGTAGTGTGTTGTCACCGATTAGCTCATTTTCCCTATTTTGCACTAGGTCGAAACAGTTTTGAAGCATCGGCCCCAAAATGCAAGGGATAAGTAGGGGTTATCCCTGAGTGTTGGTCCAAAATTAAAAAAAAAAAAAAAAAACAAATAAGAAAGTGCTATAGTCGGTCAAGCCCGACTGTACGATGCTCTTCGCCTCTAAGGTCAAACGTGTTTTTCCCTAAATAAAGACAAATATTTGCTAAATTATACCATCACACAAACATTTTCTCAAAACTTATATATTTATGCTATTTCCGTCATTTGGACTTATATGAAAGCTAGGGTCAAATGTGAACCGATTATCTCGAAATTTGGCAAATTGATTAGAGTTGTTACAAAATTATGTATGCAAAAAATAAACTTAAAATTCTTATTATCTTCAAATTTACGACCGTTTTAGTGATTTTTGTATCATTTAGTGCGTTTTGACAGAAGTGTTTGTATGGGAGCTATGGTCAAATGTGGACCGATTTGAACGAAATTTGGTACAGTGATTTAGGTTTACTAAGCAGTATTCGTTTTAAATTTAATGAAAAAATATTGATATTTGTGACCAATATATCAATTTCGGGAAGTGGGACCTATGGGAGATACCATAAATAATAGACCGATTTTTACGAATTTCAATAGCCATGGTCCCACTGTCAAAAAAATTATTTTTGCCAAATTTCATCAAATTATCTTTAGAATTGCGACCTGTACTTTGATTACATGGGGTCCAGACAACCAGCCAGCCAGACGCACGGACGGACTGACATCGCCAAATCGAATTAGAAAGTGATTCTAAGCATATTGATGTATCTACTAAAATATTTCTTTGAGTCACATACATTAGCACTAACTTATAATACCTTTTCCACCTATGGTGGTGCAGGGTATAAAAAGCTCAATTGGGATAGTCGCGCTTCGCTCTTTAAGGGTTTATGGCAGTTATTGTTGCTATATTGAAGGCAACAGACTTCATTTTAAACAGTATAGCTAAAGATTGCTAGGCTTGAGAAGGACCGACTTAAGGTAAGGCATAGGCATATTGAACGCACACCGTGATCTTAATTCAAGGCAAAATGGGTGTGTCAGAAGAAGACATGAATATGAAGAATATGAGGAAATATTCTTCATATGCTCCAAAGTTTCTTTATTTGGCCCATCTTTTAAAAGGAGTTTGAGAGTTTCCGAGAAATTTTGACTGTTTTAATTTTTTTTTCGTTTTCCGATTTCGAATGAACTCCTTTAAAAAAAAATTTCTCCACATACTTAGAGTCATTAATACAAATGCGAATATATTTGGTGTATTGGTGCACACACAATACATACTTACATATGCACATTAGCGATAGAGACACCAACTGATTAATATGCCCACTCAGATATGTATCTAGAGAAGGATGAAGAGTGGGTGGCTGATCGTTCATAAAATGTTTTAATAAACAACAACAAAATTCAAGCAGATATTCAGACATTTATTTATGCATAAATACGAGTAGGTACGAAATTTTTAAAACTTTAACATAAATTGCACCACACTCATACATTCACACACATGCACGCAAGCATCAAACATGCCAACACTTTTAGACCAATTCAATCATACAATTTGTTCAATCTTACTCCTCTCTAATGCCGCACTAATGAGTACGAGGCAAATGGCAAAAGAGAGATATCAATAATATTATAAAAATACTTAGAAAATATGATAAAAGAGCTACAAGAAAAAAACGTAACAAGAGCAAAAAGATACAAAAAGAGAAATTCAACAAAAAAAAAGAAGAAAAATAAGTAAAAACCACTTTTATTTTGGCATCACAAACAGACATCATCCATCCCATCCATCCATTCATTCATTATATTGACCGTATTTCATTCATTCATTCATAAAAAAAAATATAAAGAAAACGAAACACTGACGATTTCGTCCATTATTGTCGTTGTCTTTTTCAAAAATGAACGAAACAAAGCGAAATAAGCAAAGTCACAATAAAAACAAAAAACAGCTGTCTCCTCAAACATGGACAAGGTTACGACGACGCTGAATGTTAGTTGTCGTTAGTCAGTCTAAATATAAAAGTTCTCAACTCTAACTCACCCCCAAGACAACTAAATTATTGCATTTATTTTAAATTTAAATATAAAAATTTGTTTGTAGTCAAAGTCAAGTGTACTTTAAACACTATCTACTTGTTATATATATATACATACATACATTAGTATATCCCCCTGTTTGTTAAATTATGAAATTCAACATACGAATCTCTGTATAGCTACGATTGAATTGAAACAATCAAAGCAATTTCGAAATTTTAAAATTAAAACCTTTGAGAGGCTATTATGTTCCAAAGAGGATATTACCAGCAGGAAACATGGTGAGTCTAATGTTCATTAGAGTGATTTAGAAACTAACTAGTTGATCTAATTTTGCTCCTTTGAATTTAAAACCACATACATAGATACATAATTCCCACGACATTCCAATCGGAGCAAGAGGTACTTCTCTCAAACAATGATCTGCATCCGATTCAATTTTTAGACTCAAGGCAAATGCATTAGATACTTAATAACCAGTGGATAGCTGAGTTATGAGGTGAACCGCTTTTTTGGGAAATTTATTTTTTCAAGTGGGTCTGGCCGCGGATCGAACTTGGAACCTCTAGTATGCTAGGCGGATGACTAACCTCTTATACCACGTTGGTTAAAACCGATATACAATAAATATGAAGAAAATTAAAAATTTGTATTTTTTAGTCAATACATCATCTTATTTATCATACTATCTTTTTTTGAGGCACATCAGGTTGCATCGGAGTAATCGGAGTTGGAAACATAAATGAGTTTATGATGTTGCTCTATGTCGATAACCCCTGACCGATCCTGCGTTGCCTGACTATTTAGTGATACGTTAATTTCGTAATCTGATTTACGTTTCCTTTTTTGTTGTAAGGATCTTATCGGTCCATACAGTTTATGTGAATGAAGTCAAAAGGATTAAAAGAAAGCTACGAAAGCGAGCTTATACTAAATCTTTCGTGACTTTAGTCAGAAAACTTGTGTGAAATTTAAAAAAAAAATGGTGTCTTGATTCCAGGGATAGTGTTACATTGTAAGACGCGGAGAAGACAATTTATTATTTTGATAGATAAGAGAATTTTATGCCGCAGTGGTTATAGTATCACATCCCTGTAGTTATCCTTAACTTTATCCATAGATTGTAAATGACTTACAAAAATTAGAGACTGCGTAATTGATGGATTATAACAGTGGATATTGCACGCTATGTCTTGAAAAAGTCTCAGTAAGAGGTTTTATGTTAAGATAGGTAAGAACCTATCAGAGTCCTTCATAACAAAACGGGGATTCAGGCGAAAATTAGCTGTCACCTTGTCTATCTTAAGACCTCTTCAATATTGTGTTAGAGAAAATCTTGCGAGATGCAGCAGTTAATACAACAGATACAATTTTCAATAGAAATCATATGCTACTAGCGTTTGCCGATGCCATTGATATTCTGGGACGCACTTTGCGGGAGGTAACTGCCGCCTTTTCCAGTATCGAGAAGGAATCAAACGAAATGGGTGGCTGTCAATGAACCAAAAACAAAACTGATGGTCTCTACAGACAGACAGACTGCTAGAATTGGACCACATGTGTTAGTTGAAAACTATAACCTCGAGGTTGTAGAATAATTTGTATACCTTGGTACCACTGTGAACATCAACAACGATATAAGCTTCGAAATCAAACGTAGAATCATACTTTCCAATCGATGCTATTTTGGACTTAGACTTAGCAAACAGCTAAGAAATGAAGTACTTTCCGTAAGAACTAAAATTACGCTTTAAAAGACGCTTATACTACTATAGACAGATGAAGCTATGCTTGGAGTGTTTGAGAGGAAAATTCTACGAAAAATCTTTGGACCAGTCTGCGTCAACAATGAGTATCGACATCAAATGATCCATGAGCTTTAAGCAACAGCGGCTGCGTTGACTAGGACATGTTGTGCGAATGGATGAAAATACTCCGACAAGAGAAGTGTTCGATAATGATCCTGAGAGGACTCGTAGAACTTCGATGGAAAGACCAAGTAGAAGGAAATCTTTCAAAACTTGGTATACGAAATTGGAAAATATAAGCACAAGATAGAGGTGCATGGAATTCTAAAATATGCTCGACCGTTGACCTCAACAGGTTGTAATTACAGGCCATTTAAGCAAGCAAGAGGTTTTGTGATAATTTTCTCGATGACAATCTAGTATGAACAGATGTATTAAGATGATAAAAATCACATCTAAAATTATAATTATTAGTCTCTATACCTTTTCTAACATTTTCAATTATATTTTGTAAAACTTTACAACATTTCCATATACATATTTATTTCCAATCATTTCATTAGCTTTTATCTTCATAGGTTAGGAATAGGAAACTCCTAATACTAAACCAAATAAGTATTTCCAATTTGCATCCGTTCTTAATAAAAGGATCCGAAAAGTCTTATGTATTTCCATAGTAATCTTTAAAAATCAATGCGTAGAACGTAGGGTATACAATTGTATATCATATGCAAGTACATGTATGTATGTATATTTAGTGAATTTGTGATATTCACACCCATTCGAAGAATACTTGTCGACATCCGCTACAATAAAAGAAGAATAGTGCAGCACGCCGTCAGTTGGGCTGTCATTTTGATTGACTCACTCAAATAAATTCGCTTTATTAAAGAAAAATAAATCTTTATATTACACAAAACTTCGCCGTCTCCAATTGCTTCTCCAAAGTATACCAAACCACCAACCCTTTCCCCCAATTAAAATAACGTGGTTGGACTCAATCAAATCCATCATTATGCTCCCGCTCTCTTCTTCTTCTTCAAAATATGTCTCTTTTTTAAACTTATCTCTCTCTACTTCTTCTATTATTACAGACTCTCTGCTCTATTAGTTTGGGCGAGTTGAAAAATCTTTTTGCTGCGACTTAACAAACAAACAAAAAAAATCGTAGACAACCTCAACAGCAATTTTTCATTGTGGTTTCATTTTATTCAAGCAACTTTTTCAATAAAAGAACTAGCAAACCCAACGATAAATTCAACCAACATTAATTCTTCGTCCAAGAGCCAAATTAATCTCGCATACACATTCAAACGAGTATCCAAATACTTACTGAGGCTTTCAAGTACATACAAGTGTGTTGTGTTTTTGAGTACTTGCAAGCTGTTCAATGTAGCCAACTTAATGTGAATTCGAGTTATTTTTTCGGGGATCTCTGATAGTCAAGAAAATAAAAAAAAAAAAAAACAAAACATGGACTAATAAGTTTAGATAATAATAAGTTTCTATTTTTAACGACTTGTCACTTTCATCTCGTTCCACCGACTCCTGAAACTTGTTTTCAATTTCCAGGTATTTTTAAGTCTTCCAGACATCCTAGAACCTTTGTGATTATATTCGGCGTCTTAATTCATATCATTGACTGCCTTTCTTAGTCTCATATTTTTTTTAATTGCGTATACTCGTTAGTATGGACGATTAATCGGTGCGCAATCACAGGCAGATATTGATTTCCAGAATTTGTAGAATTCCAAAAGCTTGCTTTGTTTCGTACAAAGTACTGATATGGATCAGACATTTCAGCGAACTTCTTCTGTTATCCTTGACTCCCAGTGGAGCATAAGGCCTCAACGGATAGAATTGGTTTCATTCATCAGGATGTTCTTGCATAGATTAGGCACCTCCAAAATCCTTGTGCCAGCTGCAGTAGTAGGGGGATTTCTCGCATGATTATCTGGAGTAGTACGAGTATATTCTATAATGTTGTTTCTTTCCATGCTTAAAACATCGTAAGTGCTAAGTCGATGGATGATGAGTCCAAAGACAAGAGCCACGTTTGTAAACCGAGCCGCTCGATCCGAGACAGACGCCCGCTTGTAGCCGCAACTTACATGTTGGACAGTCGCTACAGTTTCGTACTTTACCAAGTACAATTGTCTTAGACCCTTAGACCAAATAAGTCGGAATATCTCCAAGATAACTCCCTCTCACGTTAGCCCTGACCTAGAATCCCATTTGGGCTGTTTACCGTATCTTCAACTAGGTTGCTCAGGTTTCCAGGATGTACCACGAGGAGGTGCAAGTAGGAATAGAATACAGTTATTACCTGTTAGCAGGAGACCCAGCAACAACTGCATCCCAAGTCAGCGAACTGAGTCAATTTAAATGCAAAAATGGTATGCATACAGCGGCATGCTACGGCCGGAACATGTTACGACTTTTCATGTTCCAGGAGATGGTTTGTGTGGTTCAGACATTCAAAAAAACAAGTAAGAAAGTCCTATAGTCGGTCAAGCCCGACCATACCATATCCTTCACCACTAAGGTCAAAGGTGTTCTTTTTCCTCTATAAAGACAAATATTTGCAAAATTTTGCCATCATACAAACGTTTTCTAAAAACTTTTATATTTAAGCTATTTCCGTCATTTAGACTTATATGAGAGCTAGGATCAAATGTGGACCGATTATCTTGAATAACAAAGTGATTAAAGTTGTTACAAAAATTATGTATGCAAAAAATAAACTTAAAATTCCCATTATCTTCAGATTTACGAGCGTTTTAGTGATTTTTGTCTCATTTAGTACGTTTTGACAGAAGAGTTTGTATGGGATCTATGGTCAAATGTGGGCCGATTTCAACGAAATTTGGTACATTGGTTTTGGTTTACATTATTTAATTTAAATTTCATGAAAAATATTGATATTTGTGGCCAATACATCAATTCCGGGAAGTGGGACCTATGGAAGGTACCATAAATAATGGACCGATTTCGACGAATTTCAATAGGCACTAAAAAATTTGTGCCAAATTTCATCAAAAGACCTGTGCCAAATTTCATCAAATTAGGTGGGTCGAAGACAAATATTTCTATGCGTTACATCAGCTCAAACTTATAATACCCTTTCCACGAATTGTGGTGAAGGCAGACCTACCAAGAAGAGGAAACTCTAGGAGTTCGTTTAATTACTATTGACCGAAAAAAAAACAGTATTTACAGCCATAGGTAAGTAAACCATACATGTTGCAATATCTGTTAAAAACTGTTTAAAAATTAGTTGTTGGTAAATTTAACCATGCCACTGCACTCTGCGAAAAGTGGAAAGTTAACTTGATTCGTTTTTAACCCACAAAGATGTGTTGTTCTGAGGCGGAATCCATATCATGGCTGGGTTGTCTTTTATGTTTGGTTTGTCATTTTTGACAATAATAATGAATGTGATTATCAATGGCCGTGATTATCAATCGCCGTAAACTGCCAAATGAGGCGCACAATTCTTCTGTTATCCTTGACACCCAGTGCAGCATAGGGCCTCAGAGGCACACAATAACATTTTTTTTATTTTCGAATGTAAAAAGTGCTTCGAAAATTGAATCTCGAAACATACAAAGCAACTCTAGCAGACCTAATAATTTCTCAATGGTAAACTTCGATGTTTTTATTGCTTATATTGTTATTGTGTTTTGGCATTTTGAGCTTTTTCCTTAAGTTGACACCACTGACTCATGCTAACAGACAAAATACAATACATACATACAAACATATAAATCCACAATTTACGATTTACTTGTGCTTTATAAATGAATAAACAAAATATTTATTTGTATGGATGAATGTTTGATTTATTTCAAGAAGTATTCAAATACAAAGAAACATAACTACTAGATACAACTAAATATTGTATGTATGGGCGATTATAGGTTTGTAACTACACGACGTGCTTTTAATTATGTTGTCCGTTCCCTCATCTGTAGTTCAGACCAACTAACTAACCAACTACACCAAACATTCGTCTCAATAACAAAAATACATTGAACCATAGGAGTCTCGACAGCTCGATAGAGAAATCAGAGAGAGAGAACGAGAGATTTTCATGAAATGAATGAAGCCAAAAATTATTGACTTGAATTCGCCACTTTGACGAGCACGTACGTACATATATATATATACCTTCTCAATTCAATTCAACTTTGATTCTTTTGCTTGCCCCCCATTCAGTTTTGGTAGAGAGAGCGCGCGCCCACAAGTTGGCATATTTTCAATTTCCGTTTTTTTTTTCTTTTATTTTTGTTGCCGTAGTTTTTGTTGCTGTTGTTGTGTTTTATTTAAAAATCTTTGCAAGAGGAAATCATACATTGAATACACTACAATACAACAAATAAGTGTTGTGTGCTTCCAAATGTATGAACACACTCACTCGGGTTGTGTACACAGAAATTAAAGGGTAAAGTCTCTGTGGCCTACATCTTTTCATACATTCATAGCTTTCTATTCATCCAAATGTTCATAAATGTGTACATGTTTGAATTATAACAAAAAAAAAGAACCAAACTAATAAAGCAGTAATATGAAATTTCCTTGTTATTTATCAATGAAATTTTTGCTCGCTATTTTTAAGGTTGCAATTGATTAAATTTTGCAAAGTGAAACAAAAACAAAAAAAAAAGCACCGACCAACCGACCGACACACAAATAAAATGAAATAGCATTGAAACAACGAACATTTCCGAATGTCCCAACGTTTTCATTTAGAATATTTTAAGTTAAATTCGCCTTAGTTATCAATGAAAAAAAGCTTCTCTCTACTCTCAGTAAGTAAAATGTTGCTCTCTTTTTCAAAATTAACTCAGTATAATTTTATGTTTACCCAGCAAATTGATAAGGTGGGGCTTTGAACCTCACAAATTTTAGTAAATCTCAAATTATGTAAATTTGGTAATATTACACGAGTTAACATTCAATTAAAAACATTTAAAATTGTACTGAAGTATTTCACTTTAAACTCTGTAATTAATAAAGTTGTTTTCCTATGTGGTTTTGCAATTTTTTTTTGTTAGTTGGGTTATATTTTATTCACAATATTTTACATCCGCAGCCACATAAATGTACGAACGTTAATAAGTCATTCATACAAACACCTTCTCATTCAATGTTGCTCAAGGATGCCAGATAGTAAATTATGCTATTCCCAAATTTGTTTTAAAAAAATCCCATGTTTGCCCTTTAAAGCCTTTAATTATTGTGAGTATTTTTATATTCAGTTGCTGAAAATCATTTTTCCGCTATTTTCGCAGATTCATACATCCCCTGTGTAACACATTTTAATAGAAATACGCGTTCAAAATTTGAACCGACGTGGTATGGCAGGTTAGTCATCCGCCTAGCACACCAGAGCACAGTAGGAAATTACGGCCAAAACCCCCATAAATGTTTTTAATTTTTTTAAGAAATTTTAGTGTCAGATTAGAGCTGAGATTTCAAAACATGTATTCCCAAATTTTTTTCATACTGCATTGCCTACTAAGGCTGTAATAATTCCTCAAAGTTTGAATATTTGTTTACATGTTCTTAATAAAATTATTTGTATATATGAACCCATATATAAAATTCGCTTAATTTTGAAATACGTACAAAATTTTAACTTCTTTTTTGGATTAAAAAGTAGATACCTTTTACTAATAAACAGCGCCAATTTCAATATTTTTTGACGTATGTTTCATCTAGAATTCTATTAATAATTAAATGCAAAGTTTGATAGACCGCGATTTTTTTTTAGAGATTTTTAGAGGTAGAAGCACAACACTCTCAAATAGCTGAATTGAATCATTAATAAGCTCTATGAATTTCATATCCCTTTGCATACCATTTTAAGAATTATAATGTTTTTAGTAACACCCCTTTTTCGCAATTTTTGCAATCTATCGCGAAAAAATCACTACTTGAAGTGAAATTTAGGCGTAATGTAATATTTTTATGCCATTTTCCTTAGTTTCCTTTCTAATTCTATGCAAAATTTATAAATAAAGATAAAAAAACAACGACATTTTTAATTCTGAATGACCTTTGTATAATATATTTAAGTATATAGGTAGTGGTCACATAATTGTGGACGCAATAAAAATTGTTAAATCTGCAAATTTTATATTATTCAAGAACTCGTAATCTTTTTTATAAAAATATTCAATGTTTAGAGTTTTTCTGTAGGTTTGTTACAAGCACACAAAATCTGGTTTCAAGCTCATAGTATGAACCCAATATCCCTGGAAGGACATGTCAAGTCATGTTGAGTAAATAATTATTATAATCGCCAGCAAAAATTGTTTCAGCATGTTTAGTAGTTTTATGTTTTATGTGACCACAGACTTTATATATTCTTAAAAAAAACTATTTCAGTTTAACTAAAAGTATATTATTTATACACACTAAAAAGTCAAGAAATGACCAAGTTATTGAGTTTTGGCCGTATTCTCTCACTGTGCAGAGGTCCCAAATTCGATTCCTGGCCAGACCCACTTTAAAAAATAAATTTTCAAAAAATATCGGTTCACCTCAAACTCAACTAGCCACTGAGCGAAGTAGCCCTTGTTCCAATTGGAATGTCGTCGCAATTATATATACGCATACAACATACCTCCACTGTAAGAAAAAATACAATTTTAAATGCAAACATGGATGTTGAGGTGCTTAGTACAACATACCGTGACCTATCCAACAGAATAAAAAGGTGTGCAAGGTGGGACAAGAGAATGTGAATAGATGAACAAGCGAGCCAAGCTAAGTCAGCTGCAAGTAAAGGCGACATGAGGACGTTGTACAATATATCCAGGACTTTGTGTGGCGGAGATGCTTTTATGTGATATTGAAGGATCGGCGAGACTGTAGCACCGGGGTATAACACTTCTTCCAATACCGAGCAAAATACTAAGTCGAGTAATTTTGAAACACTCCGCGAAAATCAGTTTGGGTTTCGAGAAAATCGATCTTGTGTTGATCTAATCAACACAGTAAGAAGAATAGTACTGGAACAATGTAATGAATTCCGCACCCCCGTTTATCGACTTTTTGAAGGCCTTCGATAGTGTCAACAGGAGAATTTTAAAAACCCGTAACATGCCAACGAAAATGCATGTGGACTTTAAATGTCGGGTTCTACATAAAGGTAAATTGGAAGTTTAAGTTGCTTATGCCAAAATAGCATATTTTGGCAAGTATTGATTTTGAAACTGTTGTTTATGTTAACGGCGGTACCAAGGTAAACAAATTCTTTTACAACCTCGTAGCTAGAGTTCTCAAGCGATTCAATTCTTGATGATTGCTTGCTTGTAGAAACCAGCAGTTTTGTTTTGAACTATTGATAACTAGACCCATTCTATTAGATTCAAATGTGCGTCCCATGATAAGCAAGTTTTTTATTATTAATGTCCAGCTAATTTTTAGATTGTCAAGCTTTTATTTTCCTTATGTCCAGCTTTTCAGGATTTGTGTCTGGCAACCCTACCGTCGACACACATCAATGTGAATAACGAGGTTATTGGATGCGTAGGTACCTTTAATTATCTTGGTAGTTTGGTATCTATAAAACAACTAAGCTACGAATATATATCTCAAATGTCAAATCCTTGTCATCTTGCATTACTGTTGCGAAACTTGGAAACATACAAATGCCATCGATAAGCGTATACAAACTTTTGCAAACAAATGCTTGCGGCAAATCCTTAATATATGTATCCAAATCACATAAGAAATGAAGATCTACTAAACACTACAAACCAAAACCCTTCTTCTATAGAGGTATGTCAACGAAAATGGCGGTGGATAGGCCACATACTTCGAAAGCCAAATACCAACATTGTTCGACAAGCGCTTCGTTGGACTCCACATGGAAGCGGCCGTCGTGTTGGTGCACCTGCTAGAACGTGGAGGTCATATTTGAAGTGAAATCAGGTGTCTGAGAGCGAGATCAGATGGAGGGACGATGTGTATAGTTCACCTCTTACCGTCTACTCATAAGATATTAATTTGTCCAGGACATAATTTTTATAATTATAAAAGACAAAAAAAAAATGATATTGTTACTTTATCGAACCACTGACATCTTCTGTTCAGGAAATTAATGAAATATGGGACCATATCTGGCCTTATATTCTAGTGAGGGGCTATGAGGGGGAGATCCGATAGAGAAAATCACTTAGACAACACTCATAACTATAAATATCGAGCAGATCTGATAGTGGAATGATGTGATTACATCAAAAGATTTAGATGTCTTAGTATTTATAACACAAATAATCAAATGAGCGGCTTTACCAATGAGTTTGAGATTCCCAAATGTTGAAAGGCTTGCAAAAAGCCAATGATCTGGCAGCTTGATGAAGATATAGTTTGTGGAGAGCCAAGTATGTGTGCGAATCAGTCGTTTTTCATATTTCCTCCAAAGCGGACGGAGTACAAAAAAGTGCGTATAAAATGTACGTTTGATTTTTTTACTTTTCTTAAAACGTCACTTATACACCGGCAGATATACATATAAACATATATGCGAGGAGAAAACATACACTTAGATACGGGTGTGTACTGCAATATAACACGAGATACAAAATAGAAGAAAAGATACTTTGTCACATTTTACCTTTTAGGATTTCCTATTCAAAAAAAAAAAAAGAATTTTTCACACAAGCCAAAGAAGTGGATATAAGTGAATAAATGAAGAGAGAATAAGGAAAAATTTTCTTTTTAGATTATTGGAAAAATATAAAATTTAAAAATTGTTATTAAGATTAATGTAATGTTAACAGAAAAGTTGACAATCAGCAGCAGACACGTACATCAGAACGACCTTATCGAACTGCGAGCAGAATGAAAGGAAGACGGACAGAAAGAAGAACGACAACGTTAAAATTCATTCATTGAATTTTATTTTACTTTTTTTTTGCGAATGCTTTAGTCTTAAATGCTCTTTGGCAAAATGTTAATGTCTTTGTTATTTTCGCATTCGTCGTTGAGGTATTCGCCTCGTCGTCTCGCCGCATTCGAATAGAATAATAAAAAAGCAAAAATAAATACAAAATAAATAGAATGAAAGAAACGAAAATAAAAAAAATTGAATGAATGAATTTTAGAAGTGTGAATCAATTTGAAATAAAAAGTTTATTTGAAAAAAATCATTATTAAAATTTTTAAAAATCATTCTTTTAACAAAATTTTAGTTATTATTGAGAAAATATAGTTAAAAGTGATTAACTGAAGAGAAAATTTTAATAATTAAAATGATCTTTGGGGTTAGGTTTTTGGATTTACATTAACTTTAAAAGAAGAAAAATGTGAAAAGCCAAGGGGAAAATTTGAACGTCATCGATAAATGCGGCGAAAAAGATTTAAAGCAAACAAATGAAATAATTGAATATATCTTTTAAAAAGATTAAAAAAAAAAAACAAAAAGTAAAACGAAAATAAAATTAAAAAAAAGTGATATTTACCTTACCTTATCGCGCTCTCTCTCTCTCTCACTAATACATTCAAACATTTAAACTACTACTACACCTTCAATAATTTGAGGCGAATTAAGGTTTTTTTAGTAAAGATCTCTCACTCTCTTTTTATTTGTGTGAGAGTTTGCTCTTTAAAGAGTTTTAAACATAAATGTTAAACATTTAGACAACTTCAAATTTCGTGACTCGCGTGAGAGTGGCACGCATGTAACAAACCACCTCGTTAGACATTAGTTCGAGGTAGACAGTGCGCGATACACAACCACTTGGATTTATTTCGCTTGATATTAATTCTTACAAAATACTGACTTACTCGTCGTCGTTGTCGTTCGGTACTATCGATCCATTAAGGGGCTTACTTTAAATCAGAAAATAAAAACAACAACTACAATACAAATAACAAAAAAGCATTAAAAAATGTTGAACGAATGAGTGTGCGTGTCCGTTTAAACGAGTATATATCCGCCTCTGTACGTATAATTGCCAAAAGTGACCGATCATCACTCGAATAGGCCTCATTTTTTTTATCAAAATCGTATATCCTAGTTACTTTTTATTAATACAACGATTTCCATTAATTAACGACTCATTCATTCTTAACAAAAAAATTGATAAATTTGATTTAAAAAAAATTATATGAAAAATTTTTAAAGAAAAAATCCACAAAAGTGCCTAAAAATTTTATTATTTTAAAGAAAATCAATCAAATCAAAAAGAAATATTTCTTTAAAAAAAAATCTTAAATATTAAAAAAAAAGTATTATTATAAAGAAATTTTTTGAAAAAATTTAAAAAGAGAAGAGGAAGAAAATAATTTAAGTAAAATTTTAAATAAAAATTTTCAAATGAAATGAAATTGTGTGAATTAAGTGTCTCTACACGTATACAACAAATACCAATACAACAAATACAACTACAGAAACAACATTCTGATGCATTAACAACAAAAAACAACAACACAACCTATAACTAAAACAAAATCTTTTTAAAGCAGCAGCATCTTTGTTGTTGTTGTTGTCGTCGTTTTCGTCTTCGCCGTCATCAATTTTGTTGTTGTTGTTGTTTATATAAAAATGTATTTTTATATTGAAAATAATTTATGAATGAATTAAAGAAAGAAGGAAAAAAATATCGGAAAGAAAAAAAAACAACAAAAATCAAATTGAACGTCTGAAATTAACAAAAATAATTTTTTTAATATAAAATCTGAATTATTTATTCATAAAATCTTTACAATTTCTGCAAAAAAAAAGGAAATTTTTGGAAATCCAAAAGAAAAATTAAAATTTTACACCAAAAAAAAAAAAACCAACAAGAAAGAAGAAATAAAAGTGCAATACACTAAAACTACACACCAAAAAATTTTTTTTCAAAATCATAAAAGATATTTATTTATTCCTAAAACATCATAAAAGAAAACTCCAAATATATAAATATCTAACCAAATCTATATCCATAAAAATTAAAAACGTACAAATACTTTTCTTGTATCGTATCTGCATAATTTATGTCTTTCACAAACCAACAACAACGAAATACAACACAACAGCAACACCAACAACAACATTTAAAATATACATATCAGCGTTATATTCAACCATCTGTCATTTCCTGTCTGGATTTTGAGTGTGTTGGGATTATTACAAGTTAAAAACACATCTGAAATTATCTGAATGATTTTACTATGAAACATTTTTTTTCTTCGACGTCGTCTTCATCTTTGACTCTACGCGTTTCCTTTTGATTTGATTCGATTTAAATCATTGTGGAATCTATTCAACACGATTTTTTTTTTTCAAAAAGGATTATAATAAATTTTCATCAATTTTGTATGATTTCAAAATTATTTTGGATTGCTTATTAAAAACAATGTAAGTTTTTCAATAAATAAAAATATTTAATAAATTTTTGATTAGATTTAAATTGATATATCGTCGTGCGGGAGTTTATGTGCTTTATACGCCAAAAATGCATTTTGAGAAAATCGATCTTGAAGTTTTAACTTAATTTAACCTAAAGTTGCATCATTAACTCAAAATGTGGCAAATGACGGATAGAGCACGACGATACGGTCTCAGATGCATGTTATATCGTTTTAGCCCAGAAAATATAATAGTTTGCTTAAATCTAGTTAAGTAAAATATAGATTAACTTTAAATTTTGATCGATTTAAATTCCAAAATCAGAGTCGAAACGTTCAATTTTGATAGATTCAAGTTCGAAATCTAATAATTCGGACTATACAAAATCCTGAGATCTGACAATGGATTAAGCTTCACAATTGAAAATAGGACAATACGAAGATTTCCAAATAAATATAGGATCCTTTTACACAGGTGCCTTTTTCGATTCGAAATAAATTATTTTCGAAACACACTGATTTAGGCATACCAATTCGAACAGTTTTTTTTTTCGAATCGAGATACGCAGTTTTGAAAATAGAAAATATTGAAGTTCTACAATTGATTATAGGGTCCTATAAACTATTCAAAATATAATAATCTAATTGAAAATAAGGCAATCTATGTAGTAGAATAAAGTATGGAATAACTTTCTAGTTGTTAATTGCATTTTAAATAAGAAATTGAAAATAGCTGTTTTAAAATTATCTTTTTATTTAAATGATTGGATTGTCAAAATCTAGTAAAATAAATCATGGAATGACATTAAATTTTCCTCGATTTAAGGTTGAAAAGCCTAGGACATATAAATTTCCATTACTTAAAAATATTTTTTCAAATACATTTTTAATTAGTAATAAACACATATAGATGATTAGTTCTACAGCTTAAAATATCGTTTCCGATTTTGTCCGATTCTATTTTTAGACTCATTGAAAGGGACCTATGTTCAAACTCCGGCTCCGAACGGCAAATGCATTAGTTAAGAGAAGTTTTACATAGACTAATACTCAATAACCAGTGGCTAGCTGGATGACTAACCTGCTATAACACGGATGACTAATCTGCTATACCACGGCGGTTCACATCCTATAGTAACTAACAACTGAAAAAAGAACCTTATAAAAGTCTATAATAGATAATGGGATCTTATAGCAAACCACGATTGAAGATATGACCCCATGATGATTCACAATTGATGATTGGACCCAATAAAAATGTTATATTTAAAATAAAATAATATAAACTCACTCAATTAAAGATAGGACCCTATTTAGATTAAAGTCCATCCGTTTGAAGATAGGAATAGAAATAAATTCACTAATAAATATATATTGATGCCTATAGTTCCATATAGTGGTTCCCGAAACACGCAAATTTTTATGCAATACTCGCACTTCGGTTAAAGCATATCCCTTTGTGGTCGATTGGCCAGTAGATCGCAGAAAACACTACAGAGAAAATTTATTTTTTAGCCAAACTGTTCATATTTGGAATAAACTCCCCGCAGAAGTCTTTCCTCCCAATTATGATATAAACAAATTCAAATCAAATATCCATAAACCCTACGTCCTAATTCCCACAACCGATTTTCTTAGTTCCAACACAATGCTTTGCATATGTAGGGGTCATCCCCTGAGTGCTGGTCCTATATTTAAAAAAAAAATGAGATCTGTGCCATAAGCTTTTTAAAAACGTTTTACAATATCTTCTCTTGAACCACTTAGTAAGGATATGACTCTTCCCAAGCACATGAAAGATGACCATTCCTCAAACTCTTAATTGTTTATCTTAAGGGAGTTTTCATAAATTGAAGTTTCTTTCGTTTATCAATTTTATTCGTTTAACAAAATTTATCGCAGCAACATTTTTCAAATATATATGTTAACAATCATAACTCAACACCTTTCAAAATCGACTTAAGATTTTGTCATTTGACCACAAAATTCTAGTAAATTAGTTAATTATAGTAAAAAATTATATTTACTACTAATAAATTAGTATTCTCAGTAAATTTTATTTTTTTTAACTTCAGAGAACTCTTTTTTTCCTTATTACAAAAAAAATTGAATTAGTAACTTCAGTAAAGGGAGACCCAGACCAATTCAAAATTATGTATAATATGAGTAAATAACAGAAAGAAGAAAAAAAAAATATTGTTGCACGACGATTTTACTCTAGTCACGTTAAACGGGAAGTTTCTAATTAAGGGAAATGTACAGAAACTATTTCATAAATTTAAAATGAAAGCATAAATATGCATGTGTTTAATAGGAGGGTTCACGTTTTCGATGAACACGAAGAAATCTTTATAGCGAAGTGGACAGACGACTGAATAAGTTTGAAAATTGTTTCCATTGGTAATTTCTCAAATTTCAATATCAACAGATAACCGTTTAGGAATTTAAGAAAAATTTTTTTTGGCTATATAGCTAAAGTTACATCAGAAGCAATAACGGCTACGATATTTTCATAAGTTAGCCAAAGTTATGATAAATTTTTATTTTAAATCGTTGCCTATTTTAGCTTTTCTACTTATACAAGACATATCTAAATAGTCCAAAGGTGGCAAAAAGACTGTACCCTTAATTGCTATTTTTTTTTATTTTGTTCTTATCATTTGATAAACTTAAAATTTCCTATCTTATAATAAATCTGATTGGATTTCGTGATTTTGTGCCTAGTTTCTCCATTTCTCGCATGGAGTAATTTATCACATCTAACAGTGAAATTGTTTAAAAAAAAAGTAATGTGTGTTGCCAACTAATTGTTTCAACTTACATTGCTTTTCCCGTATTTTCACTGTTAGATGTGAAAAATTTCCTGACATTTAACCGAAACTCTGAGCCAATACCACAAAATATATCATTGAACTTTTTTCATATTTCGATATATTATAACATTCCCTATTATCGTCTATATAAAAACGAATTAATTCACTTACAACAAAGTAATCAACGAAATAATTAACAATTTACGCAAACGAAATACTTTTCGTTTGCTGAAAATAAAAATGTCATAAAAACAAAAAATACCAATTGCAATAGATAGAAATTCTGAAAATATATTTTTACGTATTTAAAGTGAGAGAAAAAAAGAAAGAAAGGAAAACGTTTTACAAAAATGAAATATGTTTTAAATTCATAATAAATCTAATGTTTATTACGACTGTGAATAATGTAATGACGATGTACATTGCCGTCATAGATATTCTTAATATTAACAAAAAAATATATTTTTTTTTTTCTAGGAGGGATGGGGAAGTGATTAAGGAATTGACGTCTTAAATATATTTTAGTGCAGAACATTAAAGTAAATAGCATGAGGCAGAAATTTTGTTAGAATAAAAAAAAAATTGTTAAAAAAGAATGCTAATTTGCTCTTACCGCTTTTATAACCTTTTACTATGACTTCCGTTAATGATATAACCTAATGACGGATATCATTAAAATTCCGTTAATGTTAGTCTTAAGATTATTTTCTAATGCAATTAGTTTGGTGGTTGGCCCGCTATCTTTTTTGGAATACTGGATTCAAAAAATCTTCCAAACTCTTGAAATTCGCTGCTCCGAATATTTACTATGCCTCTTATAGTCAATCTGACATTAAATGCTTTTACACATTTTCCTGAAGAAGACAGCTCTGTAGTATATGTTTAAAGTGGGGACCAGCTCACACAAACATATAAAAAAAAAACTGTAGGCTTAGGGCTACACTACAGCTCTTAACCGCTTGGAAACTTCTAGAACGAGATACACGATCTCTCGTTTAAGAATTAAATGAAGATCCAAAATTAATGATTGTACCCTATAACGCACCAATACGAAATGGGATCCTATAAAATTTAACTATCAAAATTATTAAACTAGACCTTATAAAGTTTCACTATTTAAGATAAAGTGATATAAACGTCTCGACTAAAGATAGGACACTTTAAAGATCCTACAGTTAATATAGAATAAATAAGACCCAAGATTAAATTAAAGATATATGACTCGCGATTGATGATTAAGATATAAAGTTTCAGTATTTTAGATAAAATAGTATAAAACCCAGCGATTAACGATATAACTCTAAAAAGGTCACAGAGTGAATAAAGAATATATAAACCCAAGATCAAAAGTAGGATATATATATGTAGATAAATGAAACACGATTTAAGATAGTACTATATAAAAGAAACACATATAAGGATAGCATATAAAATATATATAAAACAATATATCGTCACCTAAAAGACGAAATGACCTATCTACAGTTTTCAAAAGCTCACAGAAGAGGGAAAAATTTAGAACTATTTGCAATATTGAAACGAAAATTATATATTTAGATTAAAATTAAACCAGATTTATTTACCGGTTGAGAAAATTTTGTTTTTCTAAACACAATTTATGTTATGTCACTTAAGTTATTTGAAATTGCAAAAATCTGAAACCAAATAACCTATCTGCAGTACTATTTAGTATGACTAAATACATTCTTTTTATACAGATGAATATTATACAAATTAAGTAATAACAGTTATAGATTCTTTTACTGGTTTAAGCAAATGAAAGTACTTTATAATTGTTTAAATTACACTATGCAACAAAATTAAACTTTTATCGCGATTTTTGATGATTTAGTTTTAATTTTCTTTAAGTGCGTAACGGTGCTCTAGGTACTAAAACTGTAATAATTTGGTCATTTATGATATTAGATGTTCAAAATTTTGCACAGGTATACGGAATATAGGGAATAATAACCCTAAAAAAATTTTCAAATTTTTACAGATAGGTTATTAGGTCTTTAAGATGACGATAATACACACTACATAATACACACTACATAAGATCCATGATATAGAACCATATTAAGGAATATAGGACTATACTAAGGACTACGAAAAATATTTTTTGTTGAATAATAATAAATTTTAAAAGAAAGTAAAATGTTGAAACCATAAATCGGTTTTTTCTTTCGAAACTTGAAAAATGTATTAGACAATAACTTTTTGTCATAGTTCCTGAGTATTTGCAAGCAAAATAGCATGCGTAAGGATACAACACTGAGTCTTTAATAAGACCAGACCCAGAGATTGTTTAGAGATCGCGATTAAATGATTCATGAATGTTTTGTCTAAAAGACCCGGCCTAGGATAAAATGAACACTAATTGTAAGTTTAGACCACTACTGTGAATAATCATTCACAATAGTTTTATGTCAATGCAATAAATATTATTTGCAGCTCCCTCCGATTGTAATGTAGGGCCACAGTAAATGTTGTATGTACTATTTTTGTTGCGCGGTTGCATCAATTGGAACACGAAAGTTTTGTCTACAATATGCAATTGCTCTTTTTAAAAATATTCATAACATTTAATGAAAAAAAAAAAAAAATTAAAGAAAACTATTTATTTATACCTACTGCACAACATACATATGAATGCAAGATTCTGTCTGTACACTAACATACTCGTACATATGAGTATTTTCAAGTTTTTTAGTTTTTCTTTTTAGCTGCATTCTACACAGATTTGTGTATAATTTTGAGGAGGTGGAGACGGTAAAATGACATCTTTCTGGTGGCAAAAAATACTTTTCGCGCAAAAATCTTTAAATAGCTAAAATTTTCAATAAGAATTATAAAAATAGTTTTAGTTTTTTTGCAATTCACAATTTTATATTCGTTTGTTAAATGTAAATTTGTGTTTAGTTTATTACTTAAAAATAATATTTAGATTTTTTGCTTTTATGATTTTCTCAATTTTTTTTTGTTAAACTTATAGTTCGGTTTAGAGCAAGAAAATTGCTTACATTTGAAGTGTTAAAAGAGTTTTTTCTAAGTTATTTGCCATAGTTGCAAATCTATTTAGGTTTAAGTATAAATAAATAATAAGCAAAACTGTCTTTGGATTTCATCAAAATTTGATTACATCAAAATTTGATTACATCAAAATTCTCATAACAAGATATCATTTAAATATTGCAGTTTTTTTTTTTTTAATTTTTGAACTTTTATTTATTCTTTTCCACAATCAAATAACATTTAGTCTGTGTTGGAAAAATTCGATGTACTCGAATAATACAATGTTTTTCTGTTTTATCATCTCTATGTATTTGTCTGAATATCTGTATCTATGTGTTGATTTCGAATTCATTCAGTAAATTAGAGATAATTGCATTTTTTCTCGTTTTGTATTTTTTGTTTCTCATTTTTTTTTTCATTATACTTTATTTTTTATGTCATTTGTTTGTTGTTATTTTGCTCACTGGTCTTTTGATTATTCCACTTAATTTTTGCTTACATTGACAGTTTTCACTTCAATTTTAATTTTTCCATCGTATATTTTGTTGTCTCATTTTCATAAGTATTTTTTATAAATATGGAAAAAATACTCGTGCAAAGTTTAAACTTGCACATAAACCTAATGCATATGCACTCTATACACTTATATCAAAGTGAATCGACCCGATAGAAATTGAGTTTTCAATATTTATGACATAACAAATATTGGGACATTTAAAGTTGTTTTAAAAAAATGTTTAATCTATGTTGACCCTTTAATGTAATTTCTTCATAATCAGTTGGGCTTAGGGGTCTACACTAAAGACCTACTTCTACGTATCACACAAAGGCAGTGTTTTTAGGCCAAAATTAAGCCGTTGTTAGACTGAAGCTTACGAAAAGTGATTTTTGCAGTAGCTGCGGTGATGAGGAGCAGTCGTTAAGGAGTATTTGCCTTGCTATACTATTTCTTGGAGACCTATCTAACGTGGATATTGCAAAATTTGGAGTTTTTAAACGATCTGGATGTCAATAAAATGATTTTTACTAACTTGGGTAGTAAGACAATTGACTTTATAGTCAAAGCAAAGACTTTATAATATAAAGATGCTGCACTTCCGTATTTATTTGCCTTGCGTTTTTTTTTGGACAAGTCCCATTAAAAAGTGAGACGAGATACAATGGAGACGATTAACCAGTAAGAGAAAGCTAAGACACACACACGTGCTCATGAAAGTATGTTTGTTTTGTTTGTTAATTCTTTATCTACTTTAATTCCACATTTGACAGAAAAAAATTTATGGAGTGCAATATCTTTATATTATATTGTCTTTGGTCCAAGTGAGTCTGATTATTAAACTGTAATAAACTAACTTAACAGAAAATGACAAAATACTGGAAGAGATTTCAATTCACATTTCTGGTCTCTCTTAGAGACCTTTGTTTAGATATCTCTAAGTCTATTGTAATTTGGAAATAAAGGATTTCATTTTCACTGTAACTGACGGATTAGAAGAGCATCTAGTTTGATTTCGATTGCCTTGCAGGAGATTTGACAGGTAATCGGCTTTCGATCTCTATCTCCCTAGTCCAATCGGCCATCTAGAAGTTGAAAACTTAGGATTACTCTCCTTGAGACAGATGATTATGGATTCCGAGTCCTCTGGAATTCGATTTGTTTCATTCGGACGTGAAACAAGCTTGTTTTGAGACAAATGGGAAGTTTCTCAGCATAAGAAATGTCTCTATTTTCGGGTTTAATTACACTATCTGCTTCATTATTGGGTACAATCTTTAATTGTTCAGAGGTTTTTCTTATATAGATGACAAGCGATTCCTGTTTAATTAAATTCTAAGGTAATTCCAACAGTGAACCGCCGTGGTATAGCAGGTTTGTCATCCGCCTAGCATACCAGGGGTCCCAAGTTTGATCCCTGGTCAGACCCACTTGAAAAAAATAAATGTTTCAAAAAAGAGGCGGTTCACTTCATAACTCAGCATTAGGTCCCGTTCAAAGAGTCTAAAAATAGAATTAGATGCAGCTCATTGTCTGAGAGAAGTACCCCTTGTTCCAATGGGAATATTGTCGGGGAATTAAAAAAAACAGTTCCCAGGTATGTCCTGTGACTACATTTACAAATTTATATTTTCAAAATTTTAAATAATAATATTCAGATTTAAATCGTATTGTTCTGTAAATCCTCATTTATCTATTGACATTGTCTACTTGTTCTTCTGATCACAGTTCTATTGGGTTTGCGTGGGTTTTTAAAATATGGAAAAACTTACATAGAACACTAATAAAATAAGTAAGAAAAATACTTAATACAAAAAATCCACTTCAAGCCTCTATAAACATAAATTCTATTTAGATTTGCAATAAGTGTTGCCGCTTATCAAGACTAACTGACTGACTCTTCATCAAAAATACACAGGTGTTGAAATTATTACAATTATTATTGAGTTTCGATTACAAACACCAGTAGTAAATAGCATGAAAAATTGAAAATGTTGAAATCTAACTGATAAGTTTTGTTATTCTTTTAATAAAACAGCAGCACTCTGATGAACTGAACTCTAAAATAATTGTAGTTAAAGACACAAACATACGATTTTTACATACTCTACTATATTAATATTAAGGGTATTAATGCAAGATTAAAGCACATAATATCAAATTCTACTTCAAATGTTTCTTGTAGGTCTTTAAGAAACAACCGTTATGTGCTTAACTGGTCAGTGAATAGTACAAGGAATTAAAGAGAAAATTCGTTCTATAGCCACTGTCTGAATGTGAAATAAACATCCTACAGAATCAATAAAATGTTTAAATCAAATGTCCTCCTTCCCATAACCAACTTTCATAGATCAAATGTACGCATTCATAATGCGTTAAAATTCAAGTTTCTAGTTAATTGTATGGACTTGCTTCCTGATAGTAGTTTTTGGAATTTATAGCTTTATAATAACAATTGGTGAAGGGTACCTAAGATTCGGTATAGACTAAAATATTTTAGTTTTAACTTAACAATGAACGAACACGTTTTCATTAAACTACTACGTCACAAAATCTTGTATAGATACAAATATTGTATTAAATGTTGTTTAATACGATTTGGTGTTCAGTCGTTGTTTTCTAAATTAAATAAACTTTTTTTTCTTTTTCTGTAACATTTGACTCTGTATTAGATAATATGGTTTAGATTCTTGTTCTAGATACTTATGTGTGTATTTTCAATCATTTATTTGATAAATTTCAGTTAAAACAAAAAACTTTGTCTTAAGTTTTGTTGTTGGTTTATTTGGTTTTTGGTTTCGTTTTTGTTGAGGTTTTTGTTTTTTTCTTATTCAACACACCTTTTTGTATTTGTAAGATGGATTGAAAGTTTTGCTCTCTGGTTGTAATTTTTTTTTTTTTTTGTAGAACATAGAGTGTGTGTAGTAAAATAATCATTATTACAATGAACCGGTTTGACAACAACTACTACAACAAACACATACACTCGTACAATAATACAATCATTGAGAAACAACAAAATCAAAAAAGAAATAAAAACAACAAAAACCAAATACAAAAACAACTTAAAGTGTAATAACAACTTGATTTGTAATTTAAACAATAATAAAAAGAAAAACATAGAGAAACTGAAAAATCATAAGTATATGGAGATTTATATGAAGTTTTACCAATTTTTTTTTTATTTAATATTTAAGGTTAAAATTTGTTTACCTCGAGCCAAACAAAATAATATCGAATTAGATTTGCCATCTTCAGTTTCAATTAAAATTAATGAATAATTAGGTTGCCACATGTTTCTTCTAAGAATGGGTAGCTATTTCGAAATAAAACATTCACAATATCTATTGCAACAAATTGAAATGAGCATCTTAAAATTCTAATTCAAGACTCAGTATTTACCGCGTGGTTACGATCTCCATCTGCCTTATCCAATTGACTAACTCAGGATAACACAACTTGGACCAGATAATTGTCAATTCTGAGGAAATCCACGCACGTGCTCTGCTATTATGAATTATTTTGATATGAATTAATATTAATCTGAAAAGTAAAGACCAATTTCTTCCAGACACTCTTCAGGCACTTTGGTAAAGTCAATCTCGTCTACAGACAAAACAGACAATGAGCTGCATCCGATTCTATTTTTAGACACATTGAAAGAGGTCTACGTTTTAACGCCGGATCCGAACGGCAAATGCATTAATACCTTCTCTCGATTTATATCAACCTTTCTCAGAGATCGCACTGTAAGAGTTGTTGTAGATGGGGTCTCATCAAACGAGTTCAAGATCAATTCAGGGGTACCGCAAGGCTCTGTTCTTTCTCCTGCTCTATTTCTTATATTCATTAACGACCTTCTATGTCTAACTTCCAATCCTATATATTCTTCTGCAGATGATAGTAACATTTGCCATTCGTATTCATTTAATCATAGACCGGGGATCTTCCGCAGATTGTGGCTGAGACAACATGACAACATGACAACATGAATGAATCATTAAATCGCGATCTCGAAACCGTTTCCAAGACAAAGTGTTGTATGCTTACGCATAAACGCACGGCAGATCATGTTACTTCATCTGTATCCATTGATGGAGCAAATATTCAGTAATCAGATGCTCTTGATGTTCTGGGCATGAGAATTCAATGTGATGTCCGTTGGACTAAGCACATCTTTCAAGTGTCGAAAGAAGCATTCAAGTGCCTAGGTTTTCTAAAACGGTGTAAGAGATACTTCACTCCAACTGATCTACTTAAAATTTACACCACCTATATCCGACCAAAAATGGAATACAACTCTCATGTATGGGCTGGTGCTTCAAAGTCTATTTTGGAGCTTCTCGACCGCGTACAGGGGAGGGCGAAAGTGCTTATCGGTGGCAGTAGAGTATCCAACTCTACGCAGGACACGTCAATCCGTTAGATCACATTCATTTGTGGTTGATTGTCCAGTGGACCGAACAACACACTATAGAGAAAATTCGTTCTTTAGCCGTACAGTACGTATGTTGAACTCACTTCCCGCAGAAGTTTTTCCTGACAGTTGCAATATAGGAAAATTCAAATCTAAACACTACTCCCACTTTCCTCCTTCCCACAACCTATTTTCCTAGTTCCAACACAATGCATAACATAAGTAGCAGTCATCTCCTGAGTGCTGGTCCTAAAAAAATTGCAGTTTCTATCTGTACCAACCAATCAACAGATTTTTAAATTATGATCATCCACTTTTCCCATTAAAGCTAGAGCTAATTCATGTGAAATATACCATCAAACCATAATCGTATTCGCAAACTGCTCGAAAGTTCCTATTAAAACATGGCCACATTATCAATTATACGATAAATAATATGCTTTCTCTCGAAGTCGAAGCTTGTGTGATGTTAACAAATTTCAATGGATCTGGAATTTGTAAGGTAGGCCCAAGTCTTAATAAATCGACTGTTCTAAAATTTTAACAAACGGACTTGTGTTGAATTCAAGAATACATAATAAAGTGGTTAAATAACAGTTTGTACCGTCAGTAAATTAATTCCCACTGTTATGAGGACATTATAACTTAGATAATCTGCTACTTCCTTAATGGTCAGAATTTCAATCTGTAAAACGAGGCAGTGATCAGCTACTCTATAAACTTAATGAAATCAAATAGGAAATAATGTTCACCCCTATAACTTTAATTCAAAACTATTTTTGAATTAATTTTGAGTTTATAATCTTATTTGCTCTTCCATTTCCTTCATTATATAAAATTAGAGAGAGGGAGAGTGAAAAAGAAGAGAAAACTTTTAATATTGTAGAGTAAAAAATTGTAAACATTGTCTGCTTGTATTTATTGGTTCTACACGGTCATTAAAACAAAAAAATACAAATTTATAAGAAATTATTATTTTTCGGTTTTACATGTAACAATGTCTAGTATTAGATATAGATCTA
The DNA here is from genome assembly GCA_933228675.1 of Stomorhina lunata. Lineage (NCBI taxonomy): Eukaryota > Metazoa > Arthropoda > Insecta > Diptera > Rhiniidae > Stomorhina > Stomorhina lunata. The sequence goes on along the minus strand of OW121742.1, from coordinate 7,817,322 downwards.
ATCTTCTTCTTCTTGCTAAATAACTATCAGATGCTTCACTGTGGGATAAGGAGATAAAGAAAGAGTGAAGAGATTTCTAAAGTTGTTAAATCAATAGGAACTTTTAAAGAAGTTCTCTAAGACTGTCATGTCTGTCTCTAAATAAGGATATTTCATATCCGCAGTTTTGGGACTTAATCTTATAAAATCTTATCGCCAAAATTGTCCTTTTAAAAACTACCATTATTTGTATATAATTTTTTTATTTAATTCCACTGTGCACACTGACTTTATTCACTGCCTGTCTTTCTGTCGCTTTGACGGTTGTGGGCATTATTTTTGCTTTGGATTCGCGTGCATACATACGGTTTTTATGAATGCGCTGACGATTTTTGTTGGCATCAGCAAACACAAACATGTGATTTGAATTTATAAAAATTGCAAAATCTTATTTAAATCTATATTTAAATTGTTGTCAATTTTAAAATTTTCCTAAGATCTATTTTAAGCTTAACACAAATTTAACAGGCAGTAGAGAGTGAGTGAGTAGTCGTAGTAGATGGGTTGCTTGGATGGATGGATGGATGGAGGAGACATAAGCAAAAACAGAGGCAGGCAATGATTGCGATGAATTGTACAAGAACATCATCAACAGCAGCAGCAGTAGTAGCAACAACAACAGAAAAACAAATTACCGAAATGAAAGCATCCAAATATAAAATATAGAAGTAGTAGATATGTAAAAAAAAATAAATATTTTATATACACATAAACATTAATCTTAAGATGGGAATGTACTACATACAACAATTTGTTGTGTAAATGTAAATATCTATGTATGTTTTGAGGCACATTTACATTTGAAGATTTATATTTACTTTAGTAAGTAAGGCCTCCTTCTTCAAGAAGTTTCGTAAGCTTTAGCAATTTAGTGAAAAACTTCTTTCCATTACTTACAAAAAACCCCTTGTAGCAGGTATAGACTGCCAATGTCGAATTATGAGCAGAAAATGTTTGCGTGCAACAATCGACGATTTCACTTAAGGGGTTAAAAAGAAATTTAGCTTTGAAATAAAAAGAAAATTATTTATACACTACTTAATTATATCTTCATATAAAGACAATTCATATATGTGTGTGTGTATGATCGTTTCTTCTTACGAGTAGTATTTTCTTTTTATTTTTCTATATGTACACAAAAATAGTTGCGGATATCCGGTCATAAACAACGTTTAGCAAATCAAAGCAAACATTGCCAGCCTCAACTCATAGCAATCGCTTGAAATTAAAAAATAAATGAAAGAAAAATATATATTTAAGTGTGTATACATATGTATGTATATATACACATTTATAAAAGTACTATGAGTGTATTCCACATTCTTATTCCAATGACAACAACACCACCAACAACATTAAAAAACCAACATATTTGTTCGTAAAATTTATTTTTCTATGAATAATTTCCATTTCCACTTCTAAACACACAGAATGAATAGAAATTTTGTTCGTTTAAAAGCCTCTAATTCATAATTCTTTAAAAAAAAAATATTATTAGTTATTTATTTTATTTGTTGCTAGCTATTTGACAACACTGTGCACGTTCTTTGACCGTCAATTCACGATCATAACAATAAATATGTTTCCATATTTGTTCCAATGTCTTTTTTTTTTTGTTTTCTTTATTTGAGTGACATAATGTACAGGTGCTTGTTTTCATTTCCGTTCCAAATTTGTACTTGCTGTGTTGTATTCTGGCACTTTTATCAATTAAAACCCATTTGGTATTAAACTACACAGAATAAAATCTCAAAGTAACACGTACATTTAATTGATTTCTACTCATTTGGAGTTTTAAAATTTAGTAGCTGGTTTTGGTGAGTTTTTGTTTTTGTCAATGTTTTCTAGGATTTTAAATTCCTAAGAATATGGCAATACTGAAAATGCTGCAAAACAAAAATAATTCACAATAGAATTTATAACCACAACAGGGAGATACCTAGGAAATCTACCAAAAATGTAGAAAAGGCAAACTCCTACTACTGGAGGAGGTAATTTATAAAATCGTTTGGCATATGATGTATTCATTGCAGATACATATATAGGAAACGTTTTCAAAGATTGCTGTCTCTTTCAAGATCCTATATGTCCTATATGAAGGATGATGAGTACAAAAACATTATTTCTGCCCTAAATCTGGGCCTTATATTTATTTGTAGAACTAGGCAATCTGGCGAAACTATTGACATGTTTCATACTAGCTTCCATAACATCACAATGGATATACCCGGGAACAGACGAGTTAGCAAGCTTATACTTACTTTAAATTTGGGCAATTTTTAACGAATAAGCGGTTAATGGCAATTTTTCTTGGAAATTCTTATTTTACCTATCAAAATCAATCGTTAGACAAGCGCATTTCTTATAATTCTAAGAATTTCATGTATTTCTAAAAATATTTTAATGTAAACTCAATGATGAAATAAAAATAAAATTTTCGCTAAAACATTTTCGTAAGTATTTTAAGTATGCGGTATTTTGTTCTTGTTCCTGTAAGCAATTTAAAAAAATAATTCTATATATATATAAAACACAACCCAGTAGTTTAATAATAAAGGACCATGTCTAAATAACAAAAAACTTAATATACAAATGTATATATGAGAAATCGGTTTGAATTTTTATGAATACAAGGGTAAAGGCTTAAATTCAAATAAAAAACGTAGTAAAATTGTAAAAAATTTCAGTATGTCCTCGGTATTAAATGTAAACTATAGGTAAATTTGGCATAGCTAATATCCTCAAATGACAACAATACTTCAATTTGGAACTGCTGGGCTACAATAGCAGGTACTATTCATACAAATAAACACACCTACACACAGATGTTTTAGTGTCTAAACAAACCCTCTTCCTACTTAAAAAGAAACATACATACATATGTGTGTACCGAGATATATAGACAGAAAACACTTAGCTATACATACATACAGTATCCTGTTAGTATTTAAGGTATATGTGTGTGGGTGTTTCTAAAAAGGCGCGTCTATACCACTTTTAATATGAAGTGGAAATTCGTGCTTAAGTGCTTGAGAATGGTGAATGATGAATTTTACTTACATTCACCCAAACAAATAGCAGACTGACTACAAAAGAAAAACTCACAAAAATTGTCTGTGTTCATTATCCTTAAAAACAAATTATAAGTGAGATATATATAAAATTTTGTATAAATTCACAAAATTTATTTATCTAATTAGCATAGTGATTGATGTCATTGAATTAAGTGTTAACTTGAAGATAGATACTATTTATGAAGTTGTTACCATCATCATTGACGTCATCACCTAAAATTTTCGTCATTGATGAAAATTATTTTAAAAGGACATTAAGTTCTGTATGCATAATAAATTGAAATAGGACTACTTATGATTTGATTTACATTTAATTTAAATTTTATGTTTATTTTTTAAAGGAAATACATAGCGTGTGGGTATAAAGAATTCTTAAATTAATATTTAATTTATGAAAGAAGCCTAATTAGATTTTATTTTAATTTATTTTTTGGGAAGTCTAAAAATCCATTTAATAATACATAAATTATGTATTTTCACTTTCAAATAGCTTGTAATTTCCTTCAGATGTGTTATTTTTTCTCTTATTTGATGAGCTCTCCTAATGCTCTTTGTACGAGAGTGTGTTTAAAATTTAATTAATGACTTTGCTTTACCTTCAATTGCTTCCTTTTTGACACAATTCTCTTTCTTCTATTTGCTGCAGGATGTTTGTTTAAATATTTATGTGTATAATTATGCATTTGGGAAAAGATCTTTCCATGTGTTTTTTTTTTTTTTTTTTTTTTGTTTCTTCTCTCCTATATGAGTGAGTAGTGAGCCTACTACACACAGAGCACATTAATAAAATCGAAACTCACGTATACGTGCACTCTTAAGAGGTTCATTAAGAATATTGGCCAAAGAGGAAAATGACAAAGTGCCCCTACTTAGAGGGTACCCACTCAGAAGATACAAAGAACAAAAGACAGCATGATGATGATTTTTCTTTTCTTTTTTAACGTTTCGTCTTTGTATTTTATTCTTTAGGTTTAGTTTAAGTCGCTGCTGCTGTTGTTATGATTTTATCCTTTACTTTAGCACAATCACTTTGCCTTAAGAAAAAATAAACCTGACAGTTTGTACGCACAATCTACTCATTTTTATACAAATAGATAATACCGGGTCTGGAAAGGAATGCATTCTTTTATGTTTCTTTAAATATTATAGTTCTTATAAAGAAACTGTTTACAGTATATGTTATATAAATATATAAATTATGTCTAGATTACAAAAGATTATAAATATAAAGTTTTGTTTTAAGATCAACAACACATATACAACTTAATATAGAAACTTAATTTAAAACCAACTAAGTCTTAGAGCAATTTGGGGATATATAATGATTTAATAGAATACAATTTCATATTTTGTATAAAGAAATTGTTTACTAAAGAATAGTAATACAATTTTCTTCCTATCATTAGTCTAGGTTTTTAAACACCAACAATTTTTTCTTTTTATTTCTTATTACCGGCACATTTAGAAGATATTAACTGTCTTCTTTTTTATGTACTTACCACTCGTTGGAGAAGGCTATTCTGGAAGGCCTGAAAAAAGAAAAATTAATAAAATTAGTCAGGGTGCGTAAAACAGTTAAATTTCAATAATAAAATACCCCTAGCAACTTCAAAATCTAGGGTCACGGATTGCTCACTTTTAAGCCAATAACTATAAGCACATGTTTGTAAATTATACCAAAATTGTCAAAAAATATGCAAAAAAAAGTCGTATGAACTTATAGTTTACATCTGTAAATGTTTCTAAAAACTGCATTGTCAGACGATTGTTAAACTGACTTTGTTTATTACTATTATTATTTGAAATCTTGGGTCTAAATTCTTTGTTAATCGATTTCCAGATCAAATCTTACTATTTAACCTTTAATGGTTTTACAAAATTAATGGAACAGGGATTTTAATTTACTTTCTGTTACTGTTTATATTCGCACATTAAATTTATCAGGAGTTAGACCTGCCTATTCGCTCAGATACATATACCGATATTTCACGAAGTTTCAATGCATGAAAGAATTCTTTAATTATCTGGACAACTGATGTCGTCTGTCTTGGTCTACTACGTTTTCTATACATATAACCATAAATTTAAGTTTATTATATAAGTTATACGCTTAGCTACCTGAAGAAATAACAAAAACAATAACTTAAATATAAAGAAAAAAAATATGAAAAACTAAAGAAATACAAGTCAAAGAAGAGAAAAATAATCGTACAAACACTCACACATACAATGTATTTATGAATACAACCGGTGTTGCCATATACTTTTAAATAAGACTTGCAATTGAACAAAAAATTCCTAATTTGCAAAGAAAACAAAACAGAAACTCGAAACTGACAATATGTATCGGCTTAGACAGAATGAGTTAGAATTGGCAAGAGCAATAAATTGCATTGAAATTTTGTCTTCTATTAATAAGATATATAAAGATAAGATAATAAATCTATTTACTTGGCAACACTGAATCCTTCTAACAGCTGTAAGAAACTTTGTGTGCAGAGAGTGTGTATGTGTGTGTATTAAGTACTAGAAATTTTAAGGTCGATCACTTTTGTACGTATATTTTATATATAGCGTTGACTGAAATGTAATTGAATTTGTAAGATTTAACTGTTATGTCTTATTCAGCAACAAATAAAAAATCCGTTACATATACAATGTCATGATGTTCTAGAAAGCACTGATCTAGTAAATTTCTTACATTGATAAATATTTATATTCCGTTTACCCTGGAATTCCGTAAAGTTATATCAAAGTGATAACAAAGTGATCGTGCATAAGAGTTTAAATTTATATTAAATATTTCAATTATTTATTCCTTTCCACTTATATACTACATTTTGACTAAACATCGAAAATTTTTATCTTTATTAAAGTTACCGCAAATATTTGAAAAGCAATAATTAATACTTAAAAGTAATTGTTATTTTTCTTATTTAAAGTCTTAATTAATTTGTAGTAGAAGAAATTTGTTTATTTGTTGGCGAAACTTCCGCTTTTTTGCGATAAGAGGTTTTATACATAAATTAGATTATATCAGGGTTGGAAAATTCAAACAAGAATTGGAATTCTACTTATGATTTAGAATGGAAATATGATTTTGGAATGATTTACTTTAAAGGCTGAGCATATTTTTAAATCCATGCGCTTCGATCTTGTGCCCATATTCTTAGATTTCGTAGGCCAAGCTTTCCCAGGATATACCACGAGGTTAGTGTCCACATTCGAGATGAAGGATAACCAAGATAAGTCTGGGCTTACCATGATAAGGTAAGCAGAACTGTTCCTTGGTGTCCAAAATCCCCTACATTAGATCCGATTATATTTTTAGACTCATTGAAAGGGTCCCACCCACTTTTTAACTCCGGCTTCGAACGGTGGTTAGCTGTGTTATGAGGTGAACAGTTTTTTTGAAAATTTTATTTTTTCGGGGATCGAACTTGGGACCTCTTTTTTATAGAAATTTTAAATAGAAATATAAACCATATACGGACACCATTGCGTGATAAATGACCAAAAAAAAAAAACGGCCTGTGGGGCCTCGGTGTCATTTTTCCAAGAAAGTTAGTATTTTCTCAGGCTTATACCATCTTGTCATAAAGAACATTTGTGTAAAACTTGTAATTAAAGTGCAGGTCGCAATGTCAAGAAAAACTGATAACTTTTGACATTTCTTTTGGTACAAGGATTATGCCTAAAATACCGAACTCCCAGAATTGAAATTTAGACCACAAATTCTGAAAGGTTGAAATCTGCCCATATTTTATAATACCTCACTTACAAGAGCTACTACTAGTAAAAGTCACTAAAATGCCACGAAAACACAAAAAAACAATTACAAATCTAAAGAAAATTATTTGTTTATGCTAAAATCCTGCACAATGTTTCGTTAGATTTTTCCAAAAAAAAAAAAAAAAAAAAAAACGATGTACACGATCTATTTCCATATTAGGGCAACCGACAGTTAAATATACAAAAATCTAGAGAAAATGTGTGCACAGAATTCAAAACACAATTTTCTAAAAATTAAAGAAAATCTTTGACATCTGACGTAAATAGTGTAGGGTATCATAGATAAGGGCTTGACCGACAATAGAACTTTCGATATTTAAAACACATTTAAAAACACACCTTATTTTCAGCAAAAATTTAATTCTTGAATTTTTTCTCAAACAGGCCAATAATTAAGAAATAGAGCTTCATTTGAGATCTTAAAAATCCTAAAATCTTTAATTTAATTTTTTTAGAATTTTTAAATTTTCTAATATTTTGTAAACAAAAATTTATTAATTAAAAAATCATCAACATTTCCCTTAAACGTTCTCATATATAAAATATAATCTTATAAAAACGATCAGTTTAAAACATTAACACTTCCTGTATTTCTCCCACTCATTTTGTTTCAGTTGTTGGTTAATCTTAACATCAAAATTTGTTTAAATAAATTTGTAACAAAAAAAAGAAAACACACATTTGTGTTATAAATATTTATGTATAAATTTTTCATTCATTAAGTTATCGCTTTGTGTATATCTAAAAAAAAATTTTATAGCCAAAGATTAAGGTAATCCCAATGGAATTAACATAAATATTTATAGAAATCAATAATAAAATATTTAAATTCATACTAAAAGTTTAGGTAGATAAAAAAAATTGTATGGGAGCCTAACATGTGCATAGTTTTATTTAAAATACAAAATATTAAAGTAAAACAATAAAAATTTATACATACATATATAATACATTCAACTTAATATGTACATAAATTTGTTAAAATAAAAAAGAAAAAAGATGCTTGGAATTTCTAGCTAAAATAATGAAAAAAAAGAAAAGAAACTACAACAAAAACAATATCATCATAATAATCGAAAAACATAAAGAAAAATAAATAATTAACACAATATACGCCCACTTATTGACGTCATATCCGGCACTCAAAATCAAATAAAAATAAAAGAAATACTTACACACACACAGACAGACAGCGGCATTTACATACACTCTCTCAATCTCACCCATCTAGTTACTAATACATCCAAACATGAAAGAGAATAAACCAAAACACAAGAGAATTTCTTGGTAGTTTGATTTGAAGATGGTCAATAGCCAAATCTAAGAAGGAGCATTTAAGGGCAATAAGTTACTTAGAAAAAGAATTCGGAACAATGTAATAATAAATAAATAAAATTTTGATAGGGAAACTTGCTCCCAAAGAACAGACACATTTGCTGGATTCATTTTTTTTTTAGTAAACCATAAATTCCTAGTCTGTCTTTCGAGTAAATAAAAGGGATAAATATTTGTAATCGATAAATTTTGTTTTATTTTTTTCAGCCTATTTATCTAAATTTTATGGCCAATGTGTTCAAAATGGATATGCTTTTCTTAGGTCAAACTTGGTTATAGAGCCCTAGATAGTAATAGAAATTAATTTTATCACCTTGAGTATCAGAAAATGTGTGCCTGGAAGATTCTGCACTCATTAGGAAATGAGGCTAGACCTTCTGACATTCTTTTACAAGACCGCTTTGATATTGTACATTTGTGAAGAGCGCGTAACGGATATTACGCGGGACCTGGTTCTGGCCTTAGATGCTAATCTCATTGACTATATCGAGCCCTTGGATTAAAATGATCGCAAGCGACAGGAAAAATATTGATCGTAAGCGACAAAAAATCTTAATTAAGCAAAAACGGGGAATGTTTTGGTGTATAACATTTTTGCTACTTTTGACAAACTAATTAAATTTTTTCCAAAAGGTTTAGAAGTTATGGTGCAAAGTATTGTATGTTAAGTTTTTTAGTTTTACTTCAATAACTTTAAAGCTGGTCGGATTGTGGCGCAGTTGGAGTTTTAGACCAAAACATGTCAATTTTTAGCACAGTGGCCTCTATACCGAGCCAAAGTTGAGCACCATTGTATGTAAAACCTATTGGTCCGTATAACTTTCGTAAATATAAACCTATCGAAAAGATTTTTACACATTCGAAAACTACTTAAGAAAGAAAGAATAATATGCTTACTGTACTGCGCTATCTCTAATAGTTTAAGAGATATTTAACAGATTATTTAAATCTAAGGGCTCGATATGGTTTATCAATCGGTCAAAGTCTGACTTAAATTACCTTCCAGGGCGTTTTAAGCGGTCATAGAAATGTTTGGACTTAATTTTTATAATACCGTCTTTGTCTTTGGCCTTAAAGCAGGTCATAGCTTTAGCGATTACCTCATTAACGGCTCAAAATTTTCTTTCAGAGGTCTGAAACAACAAATTATAGTTTGTGGATAAATGCGGAAGCAATTCAAAACAAGATTCGAAAAAATTTTTTCTAGTTTTAATGAAGTTGTGACAAGGCTAATTTTCTTGATGAATATGAGGTTGTGTTTATTACTATAATGCTTTAAATACTGCTCAGAATCATTTCATTTGTAGGTCGCGATATGTCTAACACGTTCTTTTGATAGTCTTCGCTACTTAAATCGATCAAATTTATTTTACGCTCATCCCATATTAATTTGTGATCTATTTTTATATTTTCTTTGGTAAGAGCCTCTTTAGAGACTCCGCTATGTTCATTGTCCTCGGTGCTTATTTCGTCTTGCGTTAACTTAATAAACCAATTTTTAGGGCTTGATATTCCTGGTGCAGTGTCCAAATAAATTTTGTCCAGTATTTTAACAATTTTTTTTTTTTTTGACAAAAAGCTAAATATCTCACACTAGCCTTACATCTGTCAAAATAATACATTTATCTTTTGAGTTAAAGCTTATCAAAAATCAAATGGCTTTAATACTAGTTAGTAACAACCTGTTAATTTAGCGGAGCAATTCTCGAAGCTATTTTTCTGATTTCCATTGAGATATCTAAAAAACATAATCCGCCATTGGCAATTGATTTGTATAAAACCTCATACATTTTATTTCTCCGATCGTATTTATTTAATATCGAGTAGATCAATTAAGCTACAAGGTTTGAACTGTAACAAAAAAATGTTAAGACACAACCCATTCATTAATATACATATGTACATATTTTGCATACAGTGTCTAACTTTTTATTATGAATTTGCCCCCGAATATTTTACGATCAAATACTTTTATATAGGTTCAAATGTGTGTTCTCTGCTCAGAGACCGCCTATGGTTCGATTTAGTTTATAATAACGAATTAATGTGTGTTTTTAAAAATTTGTTAATGCTTATTAAGAAAACTTGTACGTAAACTATTGACCTTGGCGTGGTTCTGGCTCATTGTTGATTTTTTTTTAATTTCCATTTCTCTTAATTTTATTTATTTTTCTGTTTTTGGTTTATTTCGATATAATCTATAACAATTTCTTTTAAAAACAAAAAAAAACATACGAAAAACCCCGCAATAATACTTTATATATACATACATTTACATATAGCCCATTTACTGCAAGATCGTCATAATACAAAATTGGTAAATTTTAAACTGAATACTACGGAAATTCTGCCTTCTTTCGATCTGTAATTTTACTAAATTTTGGTATGTTATTTTGAATCTTCTTAAAACTCTATTTAAAAAACGCAGAAATTCGCATTTTCTATTTTACTCGAAACTGAAAGTACAAGTTATGACGTCATTGCAGCAAATGGGCGATATACATACATATATAATCTAAATATGTATGTATGTATGTATAAATGTAAAACCATTTGTAGTGTGTGGATGCCAAATTAAATGTTTAAATCTTGTTCATTAATAAATGTCTCTTCTCATTTAGCACTTTGTGTTAAGAACAATTCATTCAACAAATACTAGATCAATATATACAGACATATATGTATATCTATAATAATACTCTCATACCGAATACAGGGTATAGAAATCGAAAATATCCTCAAGTAATACAATGTTGAATATTAATTTTAAATATTATTGGATTTATATTTAAAACAAATCCCTACTGAGCCATTAACTTTGACCATATCTCCACTTATTATCAGAAAAATTCTTTAAATTTTTATTAACTTAAAAATTAGTTAAACCCATTATTAATTATTCCTTATTCTCTAATTTTCTTTCAGAAAGCAATTAACTTATTGGTGGACGTAAAATATTAAAAACCAAACTATACAAGTCATTAGAGAGTATCAACCAAAATCAGCTCTATTAAGAGGATGAGGAAAATTGCTGGTCCCCGGAGAAGAATTCGAGGGGATTGAGGTTTTAAAAATAATTACTTAAACGCTACATGGATCGCAGAAATGGCGGCGATCCCTTGGCGCCTCCCCGGCCCCCTAAATTGTTACCTAAAGTCCATCGTCCTAGAGCTCCCGAGCCGGAGATGATGAGCGCAACGTCTCAAAATACAAAGCAGACAACACCAGTAGTAGCAACAAACGCAACAGCAGCAGCAGCAGTAGCAGCATCATCAGTAGTAAACACACCTCAATGTACAAACCAAACAGATTTAAGTAGAAATAATAATTTAAATCAGCCGCATCATTTAAGTAGTAGTATTATTAATAGCACAACATCGTTGTGGTCCTCCTCGTCATCAACAACTCCAACGAACGCAACAACATCAACTATTCCAAGGGCATTAGCAAATAGTCCTGTAACACAAACAACAACATCAACAACTCCTTTAGTGGCCAATAACATTAGATACAATAGGGTCAGTTACAATAACAATCATATTGGTAATATTGATGTTGTTACCCAACAGCCTACGACACAGTTTGACGATTATCAAATACATCATTTAACTTTTCTACCACAAAGACCACCCTGTAATCTAAGTCGAAACAACAGTCACGTTAGCTCATCATCGTCCACATCATCCATAACGGTAACAAATAGTTTTACTAGACGTCGGCCGCCACCGCCAACACCTGGAGGCGCTAGTTCAGCAGTGCCACTTCTTACGATTAGTGGCAACAGCAGTAACAGCATCAACAACAATAATTTCCTTAATCATTTCCATAGTGCAGAACCGGTACCAACATCTCCCGTCACACTGGCGCAACCGCGACCCGAGTCCGAACGGCTCGCTAATGAGTATGTGGACACTCCATTGCGAACGGCCCAACAGCTGCAAAATGCGACGCGCATGCAACATCCGGCCGGTCAGCATGACAACGGCCAAACGACGACGCATCATCTGTTGTTGCTGCCGCAGCGAGAATTACGCCAACAGCAGCAGCAACAGAGCCAAAGCCATCAGCACTTACATCGACTTGCCGGAACTGCTGGTTCAGCGAACGCAACGATGGGTATTGATGGCACAGACGGCCTATTACATTCGCAGCACCACCACCCCCACCACCATCATCAGCACCAAACCCATCAATTACACAATCCCAAAGCGACCACAAAACCTCCAACGGTGACGGAAAAACACTCGCCGAAACCAGAAACGAGGGGATTTTTAGCACCCGGCATACAGCCCATAAATCAACCGATCACTAAACAACCCGCCTTAACAAACTCTGACAACCCCTGCAAGTTTGCAAAAGAACTACCTGCACTCGATGAGTTGCTGGATATACACAACATTGCAACTGGCATATCAACGCCGCAGGGAATGGTCTCCGCCGTCAATGGCGCCAGCCCCTTGGGTAATCCCATTGTTATTGGTAGCAGTGATGCTCCGTCATCATTGAATCCAATTACTTGCCCTCGCTGTGAACGCTGCCGTTGTGAACAGTGTCAGAGTCCAAGACCGTTGCCTCAGACTTGGGTCTGCAATAAAACCTGTCTCTGTAGTGCCGAGTCCATTATCGACTATGCCTCCTGTTTGTGTTGTGCTAAAGCACTTTTCTACCACTGTGCCCGCGACAATGATATGGATTGTGACGATAGCTCTGGCACCCCCTGCGTTGATAATCCCTGTTCGTGTGGCCCCTACAAAAGAACCCAAAGATGGGGTTGGCTAGGGGCTCTTTCACTGGTTTTGCCTTGTCTGTGGTGTTACTGGCCCATGAGAGGCTGTGTGGCTTTGTGCGAGAAATGTTATGGAAAGTTTGCGAGGCGAGGTTGTCGATGTCAGCAGATAGGCTCCACCTCTAGCATGTTTCCCATTACATCGGTGGGCAATGGCGCTAATATTGTGGTTCTAAGTAACGGCAGTGGTTTGCAGAGCAATACCAATGGCAACACAAAGTCGTCATCAGCTTCCAGCGGTAACCATCATCATATCCACCACAATGACTGCAGCGACACAAGTAGAATCCTAAGAAAAGGTGATCTAACACCCGAAAAACGCTTACTAGACTCCAGTCCCGAGTATTAGAAACATTCTCCTAACTTTATAAGAAATTATTAAAAAGAAATATGTGACTGGGTTAGTCGTAAGGAGTAAGATGGAGAAGGAGTATAACACATTTAAGGTGGTGTTCTGAAGATTAATTAAGTTCGAAAAGTTATTTTTTCTTAAGAAAAAAACCTAAAAATTCGAGGCATTTATGATGTAAATAATGTAAATTTATATTTTTTTATTAATAAAACTAAAATTATTTAAAGACAACAAAAAAAACCTAAATTAACTCCAATTGTTATGTATGTATTTAGATAAAATCTTTCGCTTTAATTTTGAATTATTATTATTTTAAAAATAATAATAATGAACAAAAATCAACTAAAGCGTTTAAAAGAAGAACAAATAAAATTTAATTAAAAAAATTGTAAAATTAACAATAAAAACAACCAACTAAAAACTTTTACAAAAAGTAACATTTAACTAACCAGTCGACCAGTATCTATAAGATAAACTGATTGTTAGATAATGTTGGTACTAATTATGTTAATGGCATTTTGTTAACATTTTTACTAAGTGTTTTAACTGAAAATGTCGAATTTATGAGAGAAAACATACAAGAAAAATTAAATACCAAAATCTTATTAAACTTCAACTTCAACACCACCAACACTTACATACAGTCCTGTTCAGTTGGATATACCAAGCCAAAACGTACATAGTAAAATGAATCGTAAGCAGATGATCAAATGTGTCCTCTGTGGTTTCCAAAATGTAAGCCAGAAGAGACAATTACATTCAGAACTTAAAAGATATTGGCGGGTGGCTGGTAATGACAATGAATGTACTCCATACGTATAGCCTGTAGTGAAAGCGAAGACTATGCCAAGCAGCGTGGCCTTCGCCTTAAATGCTGCAAGTCATGGTCATCGCCTTCAGTGGTGGCTATTCATATGGGGTAATTTAATTACTATTGCTAACCACCTGCTAAGATCTCTTAAGTTCGAATGTCATTGGTCTCCACCTCTCTTACATGGTAACAAAAATGTACCGTCAACAATTTTGACAGGTGATCTCTGGAACAGTTTCAGACTTAGAAAAAACATATTTCAAAAGGCGTTTTACCATAGTAGGTTAGTTAAATGCTGCACAGTCTGGCAATCAGACAAACTTAAACTATGAAGTCCATTGTGTTATCAACAGAATACGCATAACATTGGCTTTTGTGGCTTAGTAGGCCGATTTTTATGTTTGCTACATAGACCAGGTTCTTAAAGAATATAAATTTTAAAAAGCCAGGTAATAGGGCTGCTATCCATTTCCAATCACACGTTTTACTAGTGCTTAAGCAAATATATATATACGTATAAAAGCAAAGTAAAAGTAATAACTATTCAGGCTACACAACTGTACGTCTTTTCACTCTAGCTAACTAATGAAGGGAATAGAAGTAGCCATTGCCCGAGACATACTTGGATCTAAGATCGGAAGTGGTGAACTACTAGGGCAGTCTTATAGAGAAATTGCTTATGAACACTCCTGTGCGCCTCTGAAGAAAGCAAGTTAGCTTTAACACCTACTTAAAGTTTAAATTATTTCTCAATTTGCTCCAACCAATTTCTGAATATAGTAATTTTACTTAGTACTTTTAGGCGGTTATATTTAGGTGAATAGGACTGTAGTTACATGCATACATACATACAATCATACCCAATTACACTTAGAAACAATACATACAAAATCCAACAACAACACACACGCATACTACCACAAAACGATTAATTTAGAAAACAACACTACATAATAATTAAAGCTAAATTAGAGAAAAACTATTAACTAAAACTAATAAACAAAAAGTATATTGTAAAGATAAACAAAAGTACGAAATTAGCAAGAGAAATTAATGTAAAACTGAAGTAAATAAATATGTAATTTATTTAAAAGTAAAAAAGAAAACAAAAAAATTTAAAAAAACTAAACTGAAACTAATATTATTATAATAATTATTATATAAATAAATTTAAAAAAAAATTAAAATACTACGAGTATAATGTACGACTACTATACCTACTATCTAGCTACATATTTTATGTATGATTATTAAAAAATTATAAAAAAAAATAAAATAAATTTAAAAAAATAATAACCAAAGACTGCAAACAGATAATTATTAATAATTAGAAATGTTAAAAAAAGAAAGAAACTAAAAAAATATACATACACAGTTACATACATACAAACAAAAAACTATCTTCTAAATACTAGATTTTGACATATAGAAAAATAAATGTTCACCTATTCATTCACGTTCTTTCTATCTATCGTATAGTATCAACACAATAAAATAAAATGAAACAAACAAAAAATATAAATAAATTTAAACAAAATTATTGTTACCGCAAAGCAAATATAAAAAACCATAAAATAAAACACTAATTTTTTCATGTTCTTGTTATTGTTATATTTCGGTTGTTAATTTTGGTGTAATGATCGTCCAGATATTTTTCTAGTTAAACAAAATCTATGTATATTTTACCTTCAATTTTTCCATACAAAAAATTTTAAGAAATATTCTAAATTTGACCTTTGACCTTTGTTCTCCAATGTACCCAAACACGTTTCCTTAAATGCGAATAGTGTCCGAGAAGTATCATCAAAAAATTATTTATAAAAGATGGATGAGGGCATGGATACCGTCTTTAATGGGGATTTTACGACCTTAGTCTCCACCTTCAACGAAGTCATGCCCTCATACATTGTCATTCGTGGCAAAAATGTAACGATAAGGACTCAAACAAATTTAAAAAATTGACCTTTCACATGCGTACACTTGAGCCTTCCATAAAAAAAAAAGTTATGTCAGTCACCCCCTAGGATTAAAGATAATGTTAAAGCAATTCTAAAAAATATTTTCTATTTTTTTACCACGCCTACAATACTTCCCTTTTAGTATTTTATTCACTGTGTCGCCATTTAAAGTCCGATCATAACATTTTATATATCGGTGTTCGCGGTTCTAAAAGGGCTACATTTCCTTCTTTGATAGTTTTTACTACCACGTCAATAGTCATAAATTTTAAAAACTAGATTTTTACCCGATTCGATTAGGGTGGGTACGAATCGAATTTTAAAAAATTATGACTAGAAATTGACGAGGTAGTAAAAAACTATCAAAGAGAGAAATGTAGCCCTTACAGAGGCCTGAGCAGCGATATATAAAGTGTTATGATCGGACTAAAGATGGCTTCACTGTTGACAAAATACAATAAGGGCGGTATTTGTAGGCGTGGTAAAAAAAATAAAAAAAAAAAACTTTTTTTATAATTATTTTTACATTATCCTTAATCCTAGGGGGTGACTGACTCAACTTTTTTTGAATTAGAGCAGTTGCATTTTCATTTATGAACGGGATCATACCCACTAATACACTCATTGTCATTGGTAGGAATAAAATATATTAAAATATATATATATAACAATTTAGTCAATTTCCTCCGATAGGATCTCTAAAATTCTTAACAGTTTAAGACTCAAAACAGATAAATTTTGAAAGTTAAAGTTCGACAACTAAACACCCATTAAGTTCTTTGAAGTTATGAACAGTTTCGGAATTAGAGCAGTTACATTTTTAAAAATAATTTAAAGACTACATTTGACACTTTCCATTATATAAATGGGTGATCTTTGGGTGATATTTGGTAGAAAAATATTTGATAGAATAATTTATCGTCAAAAGTGAAGTTTAGACCCTTCAATTAGATGATAGTTCGCAGTAATTTCCAAACTCTAAAGACGATTTAAAAACAATAAAAAACACATACGATTATTTACTAAAAAATAGAGTAGTTTTAAATGCCTTATTTTGATCTATTTAATTATTTTGGTTCAAATCAATCGATCTTTGATCCCCTCGATTTATCTATCGTTTGAAGCTTTGAACAACTTCAGAGCAGTTTCAGTAAATTTCAATCCGGCAAACTAAACGACCTTAAATTTTTATCCCTTTGATTATCCAGGATAAAATCGATTATGAACTTTGACCTCGTGATAATTTCTCAAATTTTGAACAGACATTTTTTAATTTTTTTGTATATATGCATACAATTTTCCAAATTCTTAACAAAACTTCAAAAATATTCTGGTTATGACCTATAACCATATCAAAAGAAGGTTAAAAATAGTAAATTAATTGAGAAATAGTTAGAAATAGTTAGAAATCTTAGAAATGTTACCTTTGATTTAGAAAAAAAGTAAAAACTATTTAGGAATAATTTAATCCTTTTAAATCTGTTTTAAAGAACATATCTTTTGCTTGGTGCTAAAAGGGCCAATGTCAAAAAAATAGTTTTGAGAAAATTTGATTTAAAGTTTTTATTTTTCATACAAATTCATAGTAACATTGCCCAGAAAAACCCTTATAAATCCATTCAGAGTTAAGTTAAATTTAAGCTGTTGGAGCCAGATAAAAGAGGGTAAAGAAGGGAATCGAAACAGCGAAAAGTTGACATTGGACCTTCAGCACCAAGCCACAAATATAATATATGTAATATTGTTTGGTAATATAAATTTCCGATTATCGAGTTGAGAAATAAATATTAGAAATTTTACAAATGACTTCTGATTTTTTAAGTAAAATTTGACCTTTGACCTATGCAGTTAATATCTCCCGGATATTTAAAAAAAGCCTTTTGAGTCTGGTTTGAAAAATATATATCGTCGTAGTCATATTAAACTTCAACTATTACTATTTTGTAATAGATTAAAGGAAATAAAAATAAGTCTTATTCTATTACAAAATGATTAAATATAAAATTTAAAATAGTATGATCTTACTATAAAATCATAAGAAAACGGCTCTTTATTTTGAATGGTAGCATTGAAAGGAATTTTTTTAGAAAAAACATAGAATATTTTTTGAAAAAAAAAAAAAAAAAAAAAAACTTTTAATTATGTGACCTTTGCCCTATAATAAACAAAATTACCAGTTTTGATCATATTAAAAGTAATTATAAAATATAACACTATCAGAACATGAAAAATAACATCCATAAAACAAAAGGTGTTAACTAAATTTATTTTAAATTTCAATTCAAAGTCAAGATTTTAAAATAAAGAAAATTTATCATTTGCTTTACAGATTTGCAAAGGCTTGTGCCCTGGGCTAGTATAACTCAAGTTAGCACTTTTTGCCTTTGAACCCCATTAATTGTTGTATGTATCAATTAGTTTTTCAATCATTTATTGAAATTTTATTTTGTTTTTCTTAAATCGTATTAATCTCCGACCTTTCTTTAAATTTAGCTTTTTTTTAATTAAAATTATTTTGAAAAGAAAATGGTAAAGAAAATGTTTATTTTGTCATACTATTTACTCTCTTTGTTCAATATCTAAGTCAAGTTAAAAATAAATTAAAACAAAATAAGAAAATGGTTAAAAAATTTAACACGTTTTAGGCTAAATATAAATTAATACCCCACACACACATAAACACATATACATATGTATAAACTTATTATCACTATTATTATAATTATTATTATATTATTATAATTATTACTATTATCAATTATTATTATTATTATGATTATTTTATTATTTTATGATTATAATTATTATTATTTTTTAACAGATTTAAGTAATTTTAGAATTTTTACATAATTCCATTTAATTATTTTTCCATAACAAACTACAGCAGAAGCATCAAACAAACAAACAAACGTTAATTTATAATTATGTATGTATTTTTGTTATTATTTTTTAACAAATAAAAATAAAATATATTTAATGAAGAAATAAATAAAGAAATAATGAAAATAAAAAAATATATATTCAATTGTAATTGTTTTATTTTTATGATTCATTCAGAGATCATTTCTTCCTTTCAGAATGTATAAAGAAATTTATGCTTTGAATACGAGGGTGGTTTTAAAAGACACCAAGGCAGAAATATTTATCTCAACAAAGTTATCTGTTATTTCGATTATTCTTTGTTTCATTCCTCCAAATACTGAGTTCTTCGTTGTTCTAGAATTAGCATTTTTATACCCTTCACCACCATATGTAGAAAGGGTATTATAAGTTTGTGCTTATGTATGAAACGCATATAAATATTTGTCTTAGATCCACCTTTTGGTGTACCAATAGGCTTAGAATCACTTTCTGAGTCGATTTAGCGATGTCAGTCCGTCCGTCTGGACGGCAGGCTGGCTGGATCATGTAAACCATGTAATCAAAGTACAGGTCGCAATTCTAAAGATAATTTGATGAAATTTGGCACATATCATTTTGATCGGTCTATTATTTATGGTACCTCCCATAGGTCCCACTCCCCGAAATATTTTGGCCACAAATATCAATATTTTTGCATGAAATTTAAAACAAACATGTAAACGAAAATCACTGTACCAAATTTCGTTGGAATCGGTCCACATTTGACCATACAGCTCCTATACAAATTCGTATCTCAAACTCTTGTCTCAAAACACACTAAATGAGACAAAAATCACTAAAACGCACATAAATCTGTTGATAATGAGAATTTTGATTTTCTTTTTCGCACATGTAATTTTTATCAAAACTGTAATCAACTTGCCAAATTTCGAGATAATTGACCCTAGCCATCATATAAGTCTAAATGACGGAAACAGCTTAAATATATAAGTTTTGAGAAAATGTTTGTATAATGCCAAAATTTTAGCAAATTTTTGTCTTTATATCGGGTGTTTTTTATTGAGGTATAGAACTTTAAGTTGGCATCACTTTTTTAACTGGCGACCATTTTGTCAGCTGTCAAGTGATTAATATTTAGTTTGGTTTGCCATTTCATCATGAACAGGTTGACAAAAGAACAACGCTTGCAAATCGTGCAAATTTATTTCGAAAATAATGGTTCAGTTCGCGAAGTTTACCGCAAGCTCCGTCCATTTTATGGTCGACATAATCGTTCATCAGAGCAATTAATTCGGTTAACCATGGATCGTTTTCGCACTACGTTTACTCTATGTGATAAAACGCATCCGCAGCGACGTCGAACAGTGTGCACCGAAGAAATAATTGCCGCTGTAGAGCAAAGTGTTGAAGAGGACCCGAATGAATCGATTCGCCACCGTGCACAGCAATTGGAGCTTTGTCCATCAACTTTATGGAAGATTTTGCGCAAAGATCTTGGCTTGCGACCTTACAAGATCCAGCTTGTGCAAGAATTAAAGCCGCGAGACCATGCAATGCGTCGTGATTTTGGTGTATGGGCCGAAAATGAGATTGATCTCGATGCTGATTTTCATCGCAAAATTTTGTTCAGTGATGAGGCTCATTTTTGGTTGAATGGCTACGTCAACAAGCAAAATTGCCGCATTTGGAGTGAAGAGAATCCACATGAGACCCTTGAGACGCCATTACATCCACAAAAACTGACTGTTTGGTGTGCTCTATGGGCTGGTGGAGTCATTGGGCCATATTTCTTCCGAAATAATGCTGGAGAGTCAGTTACCATAAATGGAGACCGGTATAGAGCCATGATAACCGACTATTTTGTTCCCCAATTGGATGGCATGAATGTGGATAAGTTGTGGTTCCACCAAGACGGAGCTACATGCCACACAGCGCAAATGTGACATTTGATTTATTGAAGGAAACATTCGATGAGCGCATAATTTCGCGGAATGGACCTGTCAATTGGCCACCAAGATCGTGCGATTTGACACCACTGGATTATTTTCTTTGGGGATATGTGAAGTCGCTCGTCTACGCCAACAAACCAGAAACGTTAGGGGACTTGGAAGCCAACATTCGTGGCGTTATTGCCAACATACGGCCCCATATGCTCGAAAAAGTAGTTGAAAATTGGACCTGTAGAATTGGCTTTATTCGAGTCAGCCGCGGCGGCCACATGCCCGAAATCATATTTAAACATTAATGGCATAAAATTATCCTTCCAATAAAGCCAAATTGATGGACATTAAAACGATTTTCTTGTGTTTTATTTCAATTCGAAGTTCTATACCTCTAAAAAAACACCCATTACAAGAAAAAGAACACCTTTGGCCTTAGTGGTGAAATGTATTGTATGGTCGGACTTGACCGACTATAACACTTTCTTACTTGTTATAATGAACTCTTTGTGTGATCAAAATATTTTTAGACCATAACAATTGATCAAATTTAAAAACTGGAAATAGACAAAACATGCTTTAGGTCATAGTTCATAGCCTATTGATGTCAAGATAAATTTCACGTAAAGTTTCGAACTCAAGGCTAGATCTGTCAATGTATTTGTTATTAAAACATACACCACCATAGGTGGGAAGAGTATACGTGTTTGTTAACGTATGTAACGCATATAATATGAAACCCTCCTTTAAGTAGATCCAGGAGACAAACCGGACAACAAAAAAAACTATTATATCCCGATTTCCTACAAAATTATAAGAATAAAGTCCAAATTCTTTTATGTAAAAGAGGACAGAGAAGGAAGATTTTTTAGCCAGCACAGGCTGGATATTCTGACACTTTTTGTGCCGCCTTTTCCAGTATCGAGAATGAATGAAACAAATTGGGTCTACTAAACTGATAATTCCTACAGGCAGACAGACCGCTAGAATTGGATCACATGTATCCGTTAAGGACTATAGATTTGAGGTTGTAAAAGAATTTGTATACCTTGGTAAAAAAAAATAATACTACCTGTGTTATTGTATGGTGCTAAACCACTTGCGCTTGCACAGGCAGATGAAGCTATCCTTGGAGTGTTTGAGAGGAAAATTCTACGAAGAACCTTTGTACCAGTCTGCGTCAACAATGAATATCGACATCGAATGAACCATGAGCTGGATGAGTTATACGCTGACATAGATCTAGTGAAACGCATTAAGCAACAGAGGCTGCGTTGGCTAGGACATGTTGTGCGAATGGATGAAAATACTCCGGCAAGGAAAGTGTTCGATAATGATCCTGAGGAAACTCGTAGAAGAGGGCGTCCAAAACTTCGATGGAAAGACCAAGTAGAAGAAAATCTTTCAAAACTTGGCCTACGAAATTGAAGAATACGCGCACAAGATAGAGGCGCATGGAATTCTAAAATATGCTCGGCCTTTGATCTAAACAGGTTGTAACTATTGTAAGTAAGTACAGGCTGGTTAGTTTAATTAAACTTACCGTTATTTTAAGCGATGAAAGCCAGCTGACATTATTATAATGCAGACGAATCCATGAAATAATAATAACAAGGAAGTTTCGTTCTCTCTCTTCAAAATTATTTTGAAGTATATTGGGTTTTTGAAGTTTCATATTTGAAAACAATTGAATGAAAAATGTTGCCACATTAAGAAAAGGGGTACGCAATACATTGGGATTAGTTATCAAAAATGTGTAATTTTGAAGTTAAGCATATAATGAAGACATTCAATATTAAAGAAATATAGTTGGAACAAATTGTATGATTATTTATTGAAGATTTTTCGTAAATATTCGTAAGTTTTTTATGCATAAATTTACATAAATTTTGTCATCACAAAATATTAGAAAAGTGGGATTGTCGGCAAAAATATGGTAGCACAAACTTTTACTATCCTAACAAACGTCAGAAAGTTATCTTGGCGACAAAAAGAGAGAATGGAACAACCTTCAGAATTATTAAGTCATGGACGAATCTACACTTTTCTGAAAATTCTTGCCTGGTGCACACAAATAAAAATTCAGCCCCAGAGAGAAAAATTTATAAATATCGTGTGACATTTATTTAAATTTCAGTAATGACATCATTAAAGAAAAAAAATAGATGTGTCTGGATTGTCAAAGTAGTACTGTATACCGATCGACAAATCAGTTCCTGAGTCGAAAAGACAATTTGATGAAATATGGTACATACATACATACATATTGCTTAAGAAGTGAGACCATAATTATATCGGATACGTCCCATAGGTCTGACTTATCGGAAGTGAGATTTTGGACGCAAATTTCGTTTAGAGTTTAAGAGAAATGTTGCTTATACAAAGAAAATACACTGTATCAAATTTTGTTGATGTCGCTTCATATTTTACTATATCTGCCACACAATGGGCATTTCGGAACTGATTTATGTATCCAGAAAGTGTTTGTGTGATAACAAAATTTAAGCGTAGCGGTCCAAATTTCTTTCAAAACGAAGTTTAACGGGCTATTAATATCTATAGCGAGCGCAATCGATTTTTTTTTTAACACAATTGAATGGTTATGGATGATATGTCATTATCTATACTATTCAAATTTTAATATAAATTTTAAATATTTTATTTTTTCCATGAGATATCGGTTTATTGAGATTAAATTGGATTAATGCATTCCAAAGCTCTGAATAATATGTGTAGTTCCAAACTATGAAAGTTTTGAAATGCTATAAACCACCTTCGACGGCATGAACATATAAAAATTTCGAAACTTAACTTTCTCCGATATTCATTCTGGAATTGAACAGCTAGATGGTTTTTATATAGTTAAAAGCGAACATTCGTGTTATAAATGTTAACCTTGTTCAATTTTCCTTTTTTAAAGTAGTATTTTCGTAACCCTGAAAACTATCTTCGATCTTTACATGGTTTACTATAGAAAATCTTAATTTACTTTGCGTCGTTTTTTTTTTAACATAACCCCGACGCAAAGTAAGGTATTGGTATGTAACTAAATAAAGTATGCAATTTGTAGTTTTTAGAGGCTTACATTTTAAAACCGGAAGACTGTTCAATGGGAGGTATCCATTGTAGCGGATTGATTTATGATAACTCTAGTTTAACAACCATGTCTATTGAATCTAAAAATTCGAACAGGGATTGTTCTAGAGACTTCAGTAGCATTTTCGAAAACCGATTTATCCATGTCTGGAAAATGTATATTTATGCACTTATATAGTTTTATACGGATCGTTAACATCCATATTTTACAAAATTTGTACAATATTGTAAAAAAGTTTTCTATTTTTCTCGACCTCCCTTCTCTGTCTCTATCTCTCGCTCTCTATCACTATCTTTCTCTGCTTTCATTAAGTTTGTTGCGTGTTTCGCATTTCAATTTGCCGTGATCGTTTTGTTTTTAATTTTTTATTTATTTTTCATATGTATAAATACTATTTTTTAATTTTTTTTTTCATTTTTTTGCTCTGTAGGGTTTCGAATCGTTAACATCTTGTCTCTGCTGTCGCACTGTCTGCTGTAGATACTCATGTGTACGAGGAGTGAGTGAGTTGAGTTGAGTTAGGTTGAATGTTGTGGATACTCGTATAAGTATATTCGCCTGCTCTTTTGCTGCTTTTAAGTAGTAACAAACCATGTTTACACATTCAACGCAACTGAGTTCGATTATAGAGAAATAAAAGAAAGCCAATGACCCGGAAATGAAATCAGAGTTCTTAAATCATAAAACTGTGCCCATTAATGAAATTCAAAATATGCAACACTGCAAAAAGCTCCGATCGATTTTCTTTTAGTTGTTGTAAGTTATAAACTTAAATTTCATTCCTATTTTGTTTAAATCCTATGAGTTTATTCAATAGATCTTTGTACAATTTAGGTGAGCGGCAGAGATCGTTTTCCTTTTTTTTCTAAGGTGTTAAGATTCAACCATAAATAATATTATTCTCAATATGCCTTAATTGAGAGTTGTAGCTTCCGGAAACCTCTAAATTTTACAATCACGAGTGATAATATATTCGTCTGTGCCGAATATTATATACCCTTGTACTGAAGAAGTAGAAGTAAACTTCAGTAATATTGAATTTAATTATTCGATTGTCATTTCTTCTGTGCTATCTTCTATATATATTTATCTATCTTCTTCAGCGTAATTTGTATCCTCCAGGTGTCAGCAGGTCTGTCTCTTCTTCTACTGCATTGAGAGATCCATCTAATATTATTCGCAATAAAATTATTTCATTGTGATCTGTTCTGTGATATTATCTTTACTTCGATCCTATAGAAAATTTTTTATAGAAAAAATTTCTATAGAAAATTTTTTACAGAAAAAATTTCTATAGAAAATTTTTTACAGAAAAAATTTCTAAAGAAAATTTTTTATAGAAAAAATTTCTATAGAAAATTTTTTATAGAAAAAATTTCTATACAAAATTTTTTATAAAAAAAATTTCTATAGAAAATTTTTTATAGAAAAAATTTCTATAGAAAATTTTTTATAGAAAAAATTTCTATAGAAAATTTTTTACAGAAAAAATTTCTAAAGAAAATTTTTTATAGAAAAAATTTCTAAAGAAAATTTTTTATAGAAAAAATTTCTATAGAAAATTTTTTATAGCAAAAATTTCTATAGAAAATTTTTTATAGAAAAAATTTCTATAGAAAATTTTTTATAGAAAAAATTTCTATAAAAAAATTTTTATAGAAACAATTTCTATAGACAATTTTTTATAGAAAAAATTTTCTATAAAAAATTTTTTATAGAAAAAATTTCTATAGAAAATTTTTTATGGAAAAAATTTCTATGAAAATTTTTTATAAAAAAAATTTCTATAGAAAAAATATCTATAGAAAAATTTTTATAGCAAAAATTTCTATAGAAAAAATTTCTATAGAAAATTTTTTATAAAAAAAATTTCTATAGAAAATTTTTTATAAAAAAAATTTCTATAGAAAATTTTTTATAAAAAAAAATTCTATAGAAAATTTTTTATAAAAAAAATTTCTATACAAAATTTTTTATAAAAAAATTTCTATAGAAAATTTTTTATAAAAAAAATTTCTATAGAAAATTTTTTATAAAAAAAATTTCTATAGAAAATTTTTTATAAAAAAAATTTCTATAGAAAATTTTTTATAAAAAAAATTTTTTATAAAAAAATTTTTATAGAAAAAATTTCTAAAAAAATTTTTATAGAAAAAATTTCTAAAAAAAAATTTATAGAAAAAATTTCTATAGAAAATTTTTTATGGAAAAAATTTCTATAGAAAATTTTTTATAAAAAAAAAATTTCTATAGAAAAAATATCTATAGAAAATTTTTTATAGAAAAAATATCTATAGAAAATTTTTTATAGCAAAAATTTCTATAGAAAAAATTTCTATAGAAAACTTTTTATAGAAAAAATTTCTATAGAAAATTTTTTATAGAAAAAATTTCTATAGAAAATTTTTTATAGCAAAAATTTCTATAGAAAATTTTTTATAGAAAAAATTTCTATAGAAAATTTTTTATAGAAAAAATTTCTATAGAAAATTTTTTACAGAAAAAATTTCTATAGACAATTTTTTATAGAAAAAATTTTCTATACAAAATTTTTTATAGAAAAAATTTCTATAGAAAATTTTTTATAAAAAAAATTTCTATAGAAAATTTTTTACAAAAAAAAAATCCTATAGAAAATTTTTTATAAAAAAAATTTCTATAAAAAATTTTTTATAAAAAAAATTTCTATAGCAAAGTTTTTATAAAAAAAATTTCTAAAAAAATTTTTATAGAAAAAATTTCAAAAAAAAATTTTATAGAAAAAATTTCTAAAAAAATTTTTATAGAAAATCTCTTATTGAAAAAATTTCTATAAAAAATTTTCTATAAAATTTATATGGAAATTTTTTCTATAAAAAATTTCTATAGATAATTTTTTATGGAAAAAATTTTTATAGAAAAAATGTCCATATAAATTTTATAGAAAATTTTTTATAGAAAAAATTTCTTTTGAAATTTTTTTATAGAAAAAATTTATATAGAAAATTTTTTATAGCAAAAATTTCTATAGAAAATTTTTTATAAAAAAAAATTCTATAGAAAATTTTTTATAAAAAAAATTTCTATACAAAATTTTTTATAAAAAAATTTCTATACAAAATTTTTTATAAAAAAAATTTCTATAGAAAATTTTTTATAAAAAAAATTTCTATAGAAAATTTTTTATAAAAAAAATTTCTATAGAAAATTTTTTATAAAAAAAATTTTTTATAAAAAAATTTTTATAGAAAAAATTTCTAAAAAAATTTTTATAGAAAAAATTTCAAAAAAAAATTTTATAGAAAAAATTTCTAAAAAAATTTTTATAGAAAATCTCTTATTGAAAAAATTTCTATAAAAAATTTTCTATAAAATTTATATGGAAATTTTTTCTATAAAAAATTTCTATAGATAATTTTTTATGGAAAAAATTTTTATAGAAAAAATGTCCATATAAATTTTATAGAAAATTTTTTATAGAAAAAATTTCTTTTGAAATTTTTTTATAGAAAAAATTTATATAGAAAATTTTTTATAGCAAAAATTTCTATAGAAAATTTTTTATAAAAAAAAATTCTATAGAAAATTTTTTATAAAAAAAATTTCTATACAAAATTTTTTATAAAAAAATTTCTATAGAAAATTTTTTATAGAAAAAATGTCTATAGAAAATTTTTCATAGAAAAAATTTCTATAGAAAATTTTTCATAGAAAACATTTCTATAGAACATTTTTTATAGAAAACATTTCTATAGAAAATTTTTTATAGAAAAAATTTCTATAGAAAATTTTTTATAGAAAAAATTTCTATAGAAAATTTTTTATAGAAAAAATTTCTATAGAAAATATTTTATAGAAAAAATTTCTATAGAAAATTTTTTATAGGAAAAATTTCTATAGAAAATTTTTCTATAAAAAATTTTCTATAGACAATTTTTTATAGAAAAAATTTCTATAGAAAATTTTTTATAGAAATAATTTCTATAAACAATTTTTTATAGAAATAATTTCTATAGACAATTTTTTATAGAAATAATTTCTATAGAAAAAATTTCTATAGACAATTTTTTATAGAAAAAATTTCTATAGAAAATTTTTTATAGAAAAAATTTCTATAGAAAATTTTTTATAGAAAAAATTTCTATAGAAAATTTTTTATAGAAAAAATTTCTATAGAAAATTTTTTATAAAAAAAATTTCTATAGAAAATTTTTTATAAAAAAAATTTCTATAGAAAATTTTTTATAAAAAAAATTTCTACAGAACATTTTTTATAGAATTTTTTTCTATAAATAATTGTCTATAGAAAAAATTTCTATAGAAAATTTTCTAAAGAAAAAATTTCTATAGATAATTTTTTATAGAAAAACAGAAAATTTTTTAAGAAAAAAATTTTTATAGAAAAAATTTCTATAGAAAATTTTTTATAGAAAAAATTTCTATAGAAAAAAATTTCTATAGAAGAAATTTATATAAATAATTTTTTATAGAAAAAATTTCTATTAAAAATTTCTATAGAAAATTATTTACAGAAAAAATTTCTATAGAAAATTTTTAATAGAAAAAATTTCTATAGAAAATCTTTTATAGAAAAGATTTCTATAGAAAAATTTTTATAGAAAATATTTCTATAGAAACATTTTTTGGAAAAAATTCGATAGAATTGTTTATAGAAAAGATTTCTATAGAAACATTTTTATAGAAAAAATTTCTATAGAAAATTTTTTATAGAAAATTTTTTATGAAAAAAATGTCTATAGAAAAAATTTCTGTAGAAAATTTATGACATGGAAATATGTCCGCCTCGAACTCACGACTTTCGAAAAAATTTCTATAAAAAATTTTTAATAGAAAAAATTTCTATACAAAATTTTGAAAAGAAAAAAATTCTTTAAAGAAAAGTTCTCTTCTCTGACATTTTCTATAGAAAATTTTTTAAGGAAAACATTTTTTTATAGAAAAAATTTCTATAGAAAATTTTTTATAGAAAAAATTTCTATAGAAAATTTTTTATAGAAAAAATTCTATAAAATTTTTTATTTCTATAAAATAAATTTCATTATAGAAAAAATCTTAATAGAAAATTTTATATAGAAAAAAAATTTTATAGAAAATATTTTTTTTTTTTACTAATACTTTCATACTAAGAAGCCAACTGATTTCTGTTTTGGTAAAATAGAAAGAAGATGGTGTAAGATTTTTACAGTGGATCGATTTTTTGTAAAATGTTAAAATTGGATAATTTTGAGTTCAGGAGTACCAACAACCCAATTTTATCAGACCAACCTTTAAATCCGTGGATTCTGAGTCATTTGGTATAGTTTTTATGAGGTTTTTAGATAAATTGTAAGAAAAATACAAACTTACCGACAAATTTATAATAAAAGCTGTTTCACCTGCTTATGAAAATTTCTTAAGTTTACCTTAAAAAAATTTATGACAAGAAAATTTCATTAAAAATTTCATAAAACAAAAGATTTTACTGAAATGCTTTTTCATTATTGCAGTTAACAATCAGTAGATCTTTTCGATGTTGTGTTACCTAAATTATCGCTTTTCCGTATTCAACTTAAGCAAAAGTAACAAATAAAGCAACTACAAAATTGAAATAGGCCCCCAAATAGAAATTCACATCAGGTACTTGGCGATATATTGCGAATATGATATTGAAGTACAAAACCATAAATGAGTTGAATAATAACTTTTATACAATATTAAGCTTATAATTTTTGTATTTATTTTACTATACAATAGTTTATTTTTTTTAATGGAAATTAATAGAAATTGTTGAAATATAATGGCATATAGCGATGGTTATGTATACCTTAACACCCATACTAAATATGATAAGTATTAATATACAATACTTTACACTCCGTATAATAGGAAGAAGGAAATAAGAAATTAACTTTTTATAAATTTATAAAATTTAACTTTCTACAGTAATATTTTCAACACTTCACAATTTTATATTTATTTATTTAAATATTTTTAACTTTTTATTAAAATTAAAAATTTTTTTTGTAATATTTTTAAAATTTTACTTTTTTAGTAAAATTTTCAAAATTTTACTTTTCTAGTAAAATTTTCAAAATTTTACTTTTTTAGTAAAATTTTCAAAATTTTACTTTTCTAGTAAAGTTTTCAAAATTTTACTCTTTTAGTAAAATTTTCAAAATTTTACTCTTTAAGAAAAATTTTCAAAATTTTACTCTTAGTAAAATTTTCAAAATTTTACTCTTTAGTAAAATTTTCAAAATTTTACTCTTTAGTAAAATTTTCAAAATTTTACTCTTTAGTAAAATTTTCAAAATTTTACTCTTTAGTAAAATTTTCAAAATTTTACTCTTTTAGTAAAATTTTCAAAATTTTACTCTTTTAGAAAAATTTTCAAAATTTTACTCCTTTAGTAAAATTTTCAAAATTTTACTCTTTTAGTAAAATTTTCAAAATTTTACTCTTTTAGTAAAATTTTCAAAATTTTACTCTTTTAGTAAAATTTTAAAAATTTTACTCTTTTAGTAAAATTTTCAAAATTTTACTCTTTTAGTAAAATTTTCAAAATTTTACTCTTTTAGTAAAATTTTCAAAATTTTACTCTTTTAGTAAAATTTTCAAAATTTTACTCTCTTAGTAAAATTTTCAAAATTTTACTCTTTTAGTAAAATTTTCAAAATTTTACTCTTTTAGTAAAATTTTCAAAATTTTACTCTTTTAGTAAAATTTTCAAAATTTTACTCTTTTAGTAAAATTTTCAAAATTTTACTCTTTTAGTAAAATTTTCAAAATTTTACTCTTTTAGTAAAATTTTCAAAATTTTACTCTTTTAGTATAATTTTCAAAATTTTACTCTTTTAGTAAAATTTTCAAAATTTTACTCTTTTAGTAAAATTTTCAAAATTTTACTCTTTTAGTAAAATTTTCAAAATTTTACTCTTTTAGTAAAATTTTCAAAATTTTACTCTTTTAGTAAAATTTTCAAAATTTTACTCTTTTAGTAAAATGTTCAAAATTTTACTCTTTTAGTAAAATTTTCAAAATTTTACTCTTTTAGTAAAATTTTCAAAATTTTACTCTTTTAGTAAAATTTTCAAAATTTTACTCTTTTAGCAAAATTTTCAAAATTTTACTCTTTTAGTAAAATTTTCAAAATTTTATTCCTTTAGTAAAATTTTCAAAATTTTACTCTTTTAGTAAAATTTTCAAAATTTTACTCTCTTAGTAAAATTTTCAAAATTTTACTCTTTTAGTAAAATTTTCAAAATTTTACTCTTTTAGTAAAATTTTCAAAATTTTACTCTTTTAGTAAAATTTTCAAAATTTTACTCTTTTAGTAAAATTTTCAAAATTTTACTCTTTTAGTAAAATTTTCAAAATTTTACTCTTTTAGTAAAATTTTCAAAATTTTACTCTTTTAGTAAAATTTTCAAAATTTTACTCTTTTAGTGAAATTTTCAAAATTTTACTCTTTTAGTAAAATTTTCAAAATTTTACTCTTTTAGTAAAATTTTCAAAATTTTACTCTTTTAGTAAAATTTTCAAAATTTTACTCTTTTAGAAAAATTTTCAAAATTTTACTCTTTTAGAAAAATTTTCAAAATTTTACTCTTTAGTAAAATTTTCAAAATTTTACTCTTTTAGTAAAATTTTCAAAATTTTACTATTTTATTAAAATTTTCAAAATTTTACTCTTTTAGTAAAATTTTCAAAATTTTACTCTTTTAGTAAAATTTTCAAAATTTTACTCTTTTAGTAAAATTTTCAAAATTTTACTCTTTAGTAAAATTTTAAAAATTTTACTCTTTAGTAAAATTTTCAAAATTTTACTCTTTTAGTAAAATTTTCAAAATTTTACTCTTTTAGTAAAATTTTCAAAATTTTACTCTTTTAGTAAAATTTTCAAAATTTTACTCCTTTAGTAAAATTTTCAAAATTTTACTCTTTTAGTAAAATTTTCAAAATTTTACTCTTTTAGTAAAATTTTCAAAATTTTACTCTTTTAGTAAAATTTTCAAAATTTTACTCTTTTAGTAAAATTTTCAAAATTTTACTCTTTTAGTAAATTAATGTATCGAAAATTTTGGAAAGTAAAATTTGTAAAATTTTACCATTAAAAATAAAGTATTGAAAATTTTACTATAAAAATTAAAATTTTGAAAATATTACTATAAAAAGTAAAATTGTAAAAATGTTACTATAAAAAGTAATATATCGAAAATTTTACTATAAAAATTAAAACTATAAAAATTTAAATTTTGAAAATTTTACTATAAAAAGTGAAATATCGAAAATATTACTATAAAGAATAATAAAAATGGTGGTGTAATGGTATACAAATTTAAGTTAATTTTCTCTTGTCTAAGTTTTGCTATAAATATGTGGAGCTGCACACAAAATTGTTGTAGCTACAGTAGGCGAAGAAATGAATACATTATGACAGATGTCTAATATGCACCCACTGAAAACGATCAGCTAGATACTAGTTTGGATATTCAAAGAAATATCTCTATCCATTGTCTATTTATTTGTTCATTCTTAAAATTTTCATTCATTCATTTATTCATTGAAAAAGAGCTAGTTTTTTTTTTAGTAAAGAACAAAAAATCTAGACGTATGATGAGTAGAAGTGGCAAAATATTTAGTAAATACTTGTAATGTTGCAAGTTAAGATACGTATGTATGTAAGCAGCAAGTAAATAATGTATGTATATAATAGGCAAATGTACATATTTTTACCCAAGAGCGTATACCAAGTCATACATCCATTTTACTTACGCAGTTTATATGTAAAACTGTTGTTTAATTTTTGCTTTGATATTAATTCATTTGGTTGTTTGTTAAATAAAGTCTTATTTGAATGCAAAACACAAACTATTCCCAAATATTGAACATGCAAAGTACATACTTAATACATTTGTATGCATAAATGTCATATATGAATGAACATACAATCTAACACACATACATATAAACATACATTACGATCATGTACATTCATTAAGTAAATACTCGTACGTACAAACATACACCCATTCAAAATTTTTATATAGTATCTCTACGTTTCATAGATATACGATACGATTTCAACATACAGATTCATTCGTTTATAACTAAATACAAATGTAGATACTCGAATGTGTGTGCCAGCACACGAAAACTATAATAAAATAAAATAATATTACCTAGATAGAGAAATCGTTGTTACATTCATTTAACCGCGACCGGAAGCACTTCCTCTTCTACATAGAAATCGTATGAGTGAGTAACAAATTTAAAACCACAATACGACGACTACGAGTAGAAATAAATTGTAAAAGTGATTTGCTTTTTTCAACAGTAGAAATTTGCTTAAAAAAACAACAACAAAAATAAAAAATGATTTAAACACAGTTTAAATAATACGTAGTCGTATGAATAATTTACTTTCATGTACAGAATCGTCGTCAGACATGGTGAAAAAAACAAATCACGGTGATCTATACGATTGCTTGAGTGAGTACGAATATTAATGCGAACATAGCTTGATACAAACATATTTCGAAATATCTATACGTAAGAATTTTATTAGGGTTTATCCATTTGATTTTGGAGTGTTATAACATCCGCTAATCCATAAGTAGGTCCAAATTTAAGTTCTTTGAAAAGTTTTAAAGAAATCTATAGGACTTTCCATAAAAATTTACATTTTATAGCAAAATTTCCAAAATTTAACTTTCTATAATAATATTTTCAACATTTCAAATTTTACATTAATATTTTTGAAATATAATTTTTTTGTAAAATTTTCAAAATTTTACATTTTTAGTAAAATTTTCAAAATTTTACTTTTTTAGTAAAATTTTGAAAATTTTACTAAAAAAGTAAAATTTTTAAAATTTTACTTTGTAGTAAAATTTTAAGAATTTAACCTTATCAGTAAAATTTTTAAAATTTAACCTTATCAGTAAAATTTTAAAAATTTTACTTTTTTAGTAAAATTTTCAAAATTTTACTTTTTTAGTAAAATTTTCAAAATTTTATTTTTTTTAGTAAAATTATCAAAATTTTACTTTGTAGTAAAATTTTCAAAATTTTACTTTGTAGTAAAATTTTAAGAATTTAACCTTATCAGTAAAATTTTCAAAATTTTACTTTTCAGTAAAATTTTTAAAATTTTACTTTTTTAATAAAATTTTCAAAATTTTACTTTTTTAGTAAAATTTTACTTTTTTTAGTAAAATTTTCAAAATTTTATTTTTTTAGTAAAATTATCAAAATTTTACTTTGTAGTAAAATTTTCAAAATTTTACTTTGTAGTAAAATTTTAAGAATTTAACCTTATCAGTAAAATTTTCAAAATTTCACTTTTCAGTAAAATTTTTAAAATTTTACTTTTTTAATAAAATTTTCAAAATTTTACTTTTTTAGTAAAATTTTACTTTTTTTTAGTAAAATTTTCAAAATTTTACTTTTTTAGTAAAATTTTCAAAATTTTATTTTTTTAGTAAAATTATCAAAATTTTACTTTGTAGTAAAATTTTCAAAATTTTACTTTGTAGTAAAATTTTAAGAATTTAACCTTATCAGTAAAATTTTCAAAATTTTACTTTTCAGTAAAATTTTTAAAATTTTACTTTTTTAATAAAATTTTCAAAATTTTACTTTTTTAGTAAAATTTTACTTTTTTTTAGTAAAATTTTCAAAATTTTACTTTTTTAGTAAAATTTTCAAAATTTTACTTTTTTAGTAAAATTTTCAAAATTTTACTTTTTTAGTAAAATTTTCAAAATTTTACTTTTTTAGTAAAATTTTCAAAATTTTACTTTTTTAGTAAAATTTTCAAAATTTTACTTTTTTAGTAAAATTTTCAAAATTTTACTTTTTTAGTAAAATTTTCAAAATTTTACTTTTTTAGTAAAATTTTCAAAATTTTACTTTTTTAGTAAAATTTTCAAAATTTTACTTTTTTAGTAAAATTTTCAAAATTTTACTTTTTTAGTAAAATTTTCAATTTTTTTTTTTTTAATAAAATTTACTACTAAAAAGTTAAATATTTAAAAATTTTACGTTTTCAGTAAAATTTTCAAAATTTTATTTTTTAGTTAAATTTTTGAAATTTTACTTTGTGTAGTGAAATTTTTAATAGTAGCACTTTTTTTCGAAAGAAAAATTTTGGAAAATTCGTTCATTAAAGAAAACGGCTGTTGAAAGTTATCGATTGTTGGTAGAAGCATATTGTCAACATGCACCAACTCAAAAAGTGATAGCGACACGGAAGATAAGGAGAGGCCTAGTCAGTCGAAAAGTTTGAGGATAAGGAATTGGAAGAATTACACGACGACGATTCATTAAAAAGCAAGGAAATTGGGGCCCCTATGAATTGTAGCCAAGAGACGTTAAAAGGAAGTTTTGTATTACAGGTAATGAAAAAGGGATTAGAGGGAACCTGTAGCGACAATTGATTCGTTTGAAAAAAGGAATCAACGAACAGCGATCAAAATACTCGACTAGACGCTCGGCGAAATTCAGAACGGGGTATCAGAAATTGAATTATTTTTCACCTAAAAACTGGAACGTGGCAAAAGAATCCATATGCTACCAGAAAGATGATAAAAAGTTGTGGCCAACGATCATAATAAATCCAAAGGTTAAATCTATGCGTTGCTGATGTTCAAAAGTTCACATTAAAAACGCAATTTATCTGGGTCAAAATCAATAAAGACTTGACAAAAGTAAAAATTAATTTTAATATTATTTTATAATCACGAGTACAAACATACTCGTACACAAGTAATATAAAATTCCCTATAGTTCCCAAAGAAAAGTATATTTGTAGTAGTTGATTTCAGACTACACCATTTCCGTTGTAAACTAAAATTACCGAAATCAAGTCTACAAAACTTATTTCACAATCTATAGATACCAATATCCAGGGAAATGGTGTATTCCATTCAATAAACTTTAATAAGACTTTTGTGTAGTCAAAAGCACTTCCGAATCGAGAATTCAGCAAAAAAAGACGTAAATAAATTAAAAATAAGAATATAATAAAATAAGATAAGTACAAATAACGACGTTCTTTCTCTTTAAAGATCAAATTACTTATGAAGTAAATTTAGTATGTCTGGATATTATAAACTTTTAGTTGCTTTTGCATTCGCGCATAGAATTAAAGCGAAATATTTCTCCTGGCAAATCGTACTCGTAGCATAAGAATGTTCCATTTCCATTATTTCATCAAATTTCTTTACGTGTTTCTAATAGTTTCAATACTTCATCAAACATCAAAGGCTGCACGAAATACCTCAAAGTATAATGTTATATTAGTTGTATTTGATGATTTGAGACCCACTTTGGGAGCTTATGGTGATAGATTAGCACAAACGCCAAACATAGATGCATTCACTAATCGCAGTTATTACTTTACACGAACATACAGTCAGGTAAAAATATAAAATTTCTTCAAATAAATGAAAACTATGGAAATATTAAGTCTCTTATTTGTGCAGCAAGCCTTGTGTGCACCAAGTCGTAATTCGTTTTTGACCAGTCGTCGTCCTGATACCTTACATCTATACGATTTCTATAGCTATTGGAGGACTTTTGCTGGAAACTTTACTACGTTACCACAATACTTTAAAAGTCATGGCTATTACACCTATGCTGCTGGTAAGGTTTTTCATCCTGGTATATCATCTAATAATACCGATGACTACCCCTTAAGTTGGACCGAGAAACCTTTTCGTCCAAAAACCGAAAAATTTATGAATTCACCGGTGTGTCCGGATAAATTCGGGGTTTTGCGTAAAAATCTCATTTGTCCAGTTCATCTGCAAACACAGCCCTCTAAGACTCTACCAGATATCGAGTCAGTTACCGAGGCCATAAGATTTGTGGAAAGTCGCAAGAAAATTCGTAAACCCTATTTCTTTGCTTTGGGGTTTCACAAACCTCATATTAATTTTCGTTTTCCTCATCAATTTTTGGATCAATTTCCTTTAGAGAAGTTTTATAACTATACTTCAGATACGTTTAAGCCCCATGACATGCCAAATGTAGCTTGGAATCCCTATACGGATGTACGTTCACGTGATGATTTTAAACATATGAATATATCTTTTCCCTACGGACCCATTTCGGAATTGCAAAGTGCTCAGATTAGACAGGCCTATTATGCTTCGGTGGCCTATGTTGATGATCTGTTTGGCAAGTTCATACGAAATATTGACTTAGAGCGCACGGTAGTGGTTTTGACTAGTGACCATGGCTGGTCTTTAGGGGAGCATGCGGAATGGGCGAAATACAGCAATTTTGAAGTTGCCTTAAGAGTACCTTTGATTATACGCAGTCCTGAGTTTCACTTAAATGAAGCAGGAAATCGTATAGATGTTATTACAGAATTAGTAGATATTTTTCCCACTCTAGTGGATTTGGCACATTTACCCAGCCTTACGAATTGTGATTGCAAAAGGCCTATGTCAGAGCAAACGACTTGCACCGAGGGTAAAAGTCTTTATCCCCTATTAAACGGCATTGGTCTGGGTCAAGAAGGTGTGGCTCTTAGCCAGTATCCAAGGCCGGGCATGCTACCCACTAAACATCCTAATAGTGATAAGCCAAAGCTTAAGAACATTAAAATTATGGGTTACTCTATGCGCACAAATCACTATCGCTATACGCTGTGGGTGGAATTTTTCTCTCAGAACTTTACCCGTGGTAGGTTTTTAATATCTATTTCAAAAACTTTTTGAAAACAAAATTATTTACAGATTTTTCCCATATATACGGAGAAGAAATGTATGACCACCGTTTGGATGCTGCCGAAGAAATCAATCTAGTCGACTGGCCTGAATTCAATGTAACACGTCTATGGTTAAGAGATAAATTAATAAGAGCATTTAACAAATAAACTAAAACGTAAAGCCAAAAGCTGTTTTCTTTCGTATTTCGATCGAGTGCCAAGAAAAATGAGCGGACTAATAATCAATTGCATGCAAGCTGCTAAAATTTACATCAAAATACTTGAGTGAGTCTCTGTGTGAATATTTTTGTATGAATAGCTGAAGAGTTTGAATTAAAAAAAAAATTCATTCATTCAATATTTTTAAGATGTGCAGCGGCGGTAAGCAAAAATATCTTTACTACACATACTTAGTTTCTTTTGGGGAGTACGAGTTACATACGTTATTTTATCTACATTTATAGGTGCATATGTGTATAAATATGTATGAGTTTATTGGTGAAACTAGTTTTAGAAACTAGATGTTGTAGTTTGTTGCCAGTGTTGCCAATTCTATTACTTTAGGGCTAGTTTCAGGCATTTATACCAAACGCTTTTGTGATCTTTAGTCCAATTTTTTCATACTCTCTATCTATTTCAATTTCAATAAATTTAAAATTCTTACTCAGATGATCGAATATCGCTTTATTAAATTTTCTAATATTCTCTATAAATTTTTATACACTTGCGCAAATGTGCGAACCAATCGAAGCACTCTCTGCCCATTCCGATTTGGAAATCCATATATTTGGAAATATATGGATTTTGACCCATAAAAGGGACTTTTGCGTTTTTATCATTCTGAATTAACCGCTCTACGTTCCATGTCATTCACGTTTACGAAACTGGAAATCCAGCTAACTACAGCTACGATTACATAGAGTAAAACATCGCTAAACACTGGTCCTTGATGGTGCTTCATCACCAAAAATCAAATCGGGTTTACCAAACGTGTTTTAATCAATAGCAGTGATTTAAAAACGTCGAAATTTAAATTTAAAAAGCGCTAAAATGTTCACGAAATACAAAAAATTATTCGACGTGCTGAACTTATTGGACGTACGAAACTTATTGGAACCATGATTTTATATATTAATATCGCTTTGGTTTTATGGGCTTACTTTATGGGCTTGCTTTAAAATGTAGTGCTAGCTCATTTAACTTAATTAAAATCTTCAAGACGTTTTAATGACAAGTCGGAAAGGGCGATAAGTAGCCCATATTTTTAATTAAGTCTTATTTTTTTTTTAATTTTCATTCGCCAAATTGCTAATTTTTAGCCAAATTAAAAATATATAAAATAACAAACAATTTTGGCAACACTGCCTGTTGCTAACCTGATAAGTACTTGGTAGTTATCGTAGTCACATTGTCGTCGTCGTTCTGTGTTACGACTAGTTATTTATGTTTTAAGATCTCACGCAAAGTGAAAATGCTGCAGACAATTAAATTTTAATGCCTACGCAGATATGGTGGCCTCACTCACTCACCGCTGACTTTAACTTAAACAAATCTTGCATTAATTTCAACATGTATTAAGATATTTCAATACAAAATATCATGCATAATTCTGCATTTAGATATTAGAATAAAATATCTTTAGAATATTTATACATGAGACTCATCCGATAATTCCGAGATGTCATTACTCCAATAAAATGTTTAAAATAAATTCGGTAACCTTTTCAGATACCTTCAACATTTCAGTCATGTCTACAAATTTAGTAGAATCTACAAATTTAGTATTTAAAATTTAAATCACTAGATATACAAAATAAAAAGGGACAGAGCAGGGAATGTTTCAGATTTTGGCAAGTTAAATTTAAACTTTCGGTACCGGAAATGATGTGGTTACTCCTTTTTTTATTTACACTCAAAACGAATTTTCTAAAATTCTGTAGTAGATAAGTTTTATGTTTAAAAATTATTTAAAAAAAAAAAACTATTATATTTTTATTTTTTATTTTGTAATTTTTATCGACCTTTTGGTAATTTATTTTTTCAATATTTCCTATAGTTACCTATAGACAGGCTTTCAAGGTCTATTTCTTTAGATTTGAATAAAAGACTATTTCATAATTTTTTTCAAAGTATCCTACGTTTCGTTGGTATTTTCCAACTTCATCAGGGATTTTATGAATTTTATTGATAAGTAATCTTTCTTAGTCCGTTTTTAAATTATCTTATAATTATATCACATCTCCGTATATGCAAAAAGGGGACATCACAACACGAAACTTAATAATTTAAAAATAAATAATCACAGACTAAAGCTAATATCACAGAAGATGGTTTCCTTATTTGATCACAGACATTTGAAAATTTTTTTTTTAATTTGTTAAATAACAAGTTTTACAGTTCCATACCGGCCCACATTTAATTCTTTAAATTTTGATACTGAATGATACAAATTAGGTAAAATATTTAATACTTGTTGGAGAATGGTTTGTTGGTTCACTCACTCATTCATTCATTAGTTTTAATCGTCAGATGGTCGTTTGTTTAGCGCGATTGTATTTGCTTAGAAATTGTGAGTAGGTAAAGGTAAGTTCAAACGGAACATGTTTCGTTAAATATTAAATATATAAAAAGCAACCAGGTATAATTAGATGAACCCGTACCGCATTGCTGGACCAAATCAAAAATAAGAAAAATATTACGTTATATAGTCGGTCAACCCCGACTTCCCAGTTAAGAAATAATGTTTATTCTCAATTTTTGCATATAACTTTATATTTATGAGCTTTTTTTATTATTTGTAGCCATTTAAGTGACTTTTTAAACTATGTACGTCGTGTATGGTCATATATAGACCATATTCAAAAAAACTCAAAAATGTGGACTGATTTCGGTACCATGTATAAGTATGCTATGTTTTTTCTAAGGTTCCAAAAGGTCTGTAAGACCCGCAAACACGTGCAGACGATGTATTATGGAACGAGATGAAAGTGATGACTACCGATAAATTTATATCAAGAACATTCGTTGAGGCCTTATGTTCCACCAGGAATTAAAGGACTATATTGTATATACATATATATATAGTTTAGGAGGGGGACCATTTGTCATAGGGGCGCATTTGTCATCACAAATTTTCTTAAAAACTAACTTATCTTTTTATCATTGATATTCTATCTCTCAAACTTTGACTGCTGTAGCTTTCATATTTAAAACATCAGGCTTGATTTGTTGCTTCAGCAGATAACGAAAAAATATTTTTCTACAAGTATTTTTGTAATATTTTCTTTATTTTTTTTGTTATCCTAAGAAATTATTCATTATTTTAATAAACAATATAGTATTGAGAAGAAATATTTTTAGTTTTTATCAAGAAATCTATTTATTTATTTATTTCTTCAATAATATTTGGCTTTGTATAGTATAAGGCTTTATAAGTATAAGGCCAAATACTTATATATAGATATATATATTATATATATATATATATTATAGATATATATATATATATATTATATATATATATATATATATATATATATATATATATATATATATATATATATATATATATATATATATATAAATATATATTATAGATATTTCTAATGTTTACATCTAAGGACTCTACCTGTGACACATTTGCCATACACATATAACAAAGCAACTCGTCAACATTTTTTTGAGCCCTACATTTGTAATGTCCCTAAAAGAATATCGTATTTTGGTTGCTAGGCCCAATCCATCTTCCATCTTAAACAAAATATTTTTTTAATGTTGATATGTCACAGTACAATGTTTACAGAGGCCCAATAGTTTCAATTTTGATCTCTGAATTTGTTAGTCCCGTTTCACACAAATCAGGTTTACTTGATCAGTTTTCCTTGGCCGCTTTTAGTTAATTTGCTATTTTCCAAATTTGATACATAAAGAAAAGCCGTAGGCAATCTGAACCAACACAGTTTAAAGCTAACATATAGGTATAGTTACCTATGAAGGTAAGAAACCTAGAGCACTTTAAAAAAAAAAGTGGCAAGTGCTCCCCCCTCTACCCTATGTGTATATGTATATTACAGTGTCTCAAAAGTCATTTTACAGAAAGACGTAATCCCCAATTTCCTTAATTTGTTTAAATAATTTAATTCTTAGTGGATAAAATTGGCACAAACCGAAAATACTCCCATTTTTTTGTTTTCAATACAAAAAAGTTTAACACTTTGTGGGCGAATGTGGCACGTGTTCTCCTTATGAATTTTTGAATTTTCGCAGCATGTAGAACATTTCTGGGGGGAGTTACGGTTAAATTTCGCACTTTCGTAAATAAGGTGAACATATATATTATAAAGAAATTAATTATGTATATGGATATTTATAATAAAATTTCGTTAACAAAAAATTATATTTTAATCCTTAACAAACATTGAGAGTAATTAATTCATTTGTACGACCGAACTAATATTTTCATGTAGTTATTTTTCTGCCTGGGATCTTTGCTATGTCTCTATACATATTCTTTGTTAATTTTAATTCCCAACTTAACGTATTTAGCGAAAAAATATAGCAAAACAAAACCAATAAAAGTAAAGAAACAACTTATTCCAAATAATTTCTCACTCTATTTTAAAATAGCATAAATTCATCATCTTATCTTTGGAACATTTATTTTAATTAAACAACTAAATATGTCCAAAGCGGTATCTTTAGGTGGAATCATCTTAAATCGAACCTGTCGTAATAACATTTATCCCAAGAGTGATGTCAAACGTTT
Organism: Stomorhina lunata; assembly: GCA_933228675.1. Lineage (NCBI taxonomy): Eukaryota > Metazoa > Arthropoda > Insecta > Diptera > Rhiniidae > Stomorhina > Stomorhina lunata. The sequence goes on along the minus strand of OW121742.1, from coordinate 7,774,812 downwards.
TCCTGTGGCCGATGAGTATGTTCAATGGTGTGTGCCGTATGACGAATATAAGCCTCCCACATATACCGATTCACATATTAAAAATCAAGTATGGGCAGACCCGGATATAGGTGCGAATGAATTCAAGCCAAAATGGGGTCAATTAGATGGAAATGTCAATCGTGTCTCTTTCAATGGCCCGTATGAAATTGATGTTAATAATTACCCCCTAAATCCAATAGGGCGCACAGGCTTATGTGGACGAGGCCTATTGGGACGTTGGGGACCAAATCATGCTGCAGACCCCATAGTAACACGCTGGAAACGTGATGCTGAGGGTAAGATTGTAAAACATGATCACAGTCAAAAGTAAGTTGGACTAATGCCTCTTATATTAAAATATATTAAAAAAAAAAAAACTTTAAGAAATATTTTGCAGATGGTGGCCATACAAAGACATGACAATAAATTGTGGGCTATACCAGGAGGTATGGTAGATCCAGGAGAAAAAGTAAGCACTACTCTTAAACGGGAATTTATTGAGGAAGCTTTGGATTGTTCTGGTAATGGGTTATAAATTAACTTCCCTATAAAGTGTTTCCATTGTTTTTTTTTTTTATTTTACAGATGAACAAAAAAAGATCGAGCAATTCTTTGACCAAGGTGAGGAAGTGTACAAGGGCTACGTAGACGATTTTCGCAATACTGACAATGCTTGGATGGAAACAGTTGCTTACATTTTTCATGACGAGACTGGTTTGGAAATAGGCAAAGTACAACTTACCGCTGGAGACGATGCTTCCGCCGTAAGATGGCTGGATCTAAATGGTGGCATCGAGTTGCATGCCAATCATATAGATATTTTGAAAAAAGTAATTGATAAGTTTAATGCACACTGGTAAATTGAATTATTCATAAAAATATTTTTTAACACCAAACTCTGACTTTTCACAAACTTTTACCGCTACTTTCAATACAAGCCTTTTTTAACACAGAGTCGCATATATATTGTATGAAAAACATGCACTCAGGGTTGCATTTTTGAGTATTTGTGCGCCGCCAAGCATTGCAATTACTATAAACTTGTGTTGGTTTCAAGCATTCAGATATATATGAGCAATCATGTTTGAAGAAAAATTTTAGAGAATTTGTTCGAAAAGAGCGCGAATATATAAAATGTGTTAAGAAAATATATTCGTAGGCAGTGATGACAACTTTTAAGCAGCAAAACAAGAATGGTGTAATGGGAAATTAATCGCTAGAAATATATTTTTACAAAATAAAGTATTTATTTCTAGCACATGGATTAAAATAAAAAAGAGTGATTTATATTTGAAATATAAATATCCCTCATGATGAAAATTTTAAATATCTATAACGATAAATATCCGAAAAGAAAAATATTTTATTGATTGTTTTATTTTTGAACTTCTGTTTTGACTTTAAAAAATAAAATTTTTATGAAATTTCAACATTTTTAACAATGAATGTATGAATATGTTTTCAATTAATTGCAATGTTTTAGGACATCGAAGTTAAACATAATAGTTGTAATGGGAACTATTGGTTGACTCTTTGATTCGCGTCGCTATTTCTAAAAAAAAATAACTTTAAATGTTTCAAACGCATTTAGACAACGACCATTTGTTGCCTAAACCCATTTCAACATAAAATTTGCAACAATAATTGAATTTATTATTATTTAAACGTGCTAAAGATGCTTTATACCCAGACAAATACAAAAATAATATTGGAATTTTTTCTATCAAAATTTATTTTCATCGGATGAAAAAAAGATGAAAATTATTTTGAACTGTACTGATAAATATCCCAAACGATTTTCTTATATTTTATTTTCATCGGATTGAAAAAAGAAGCAAAATTTTTCGAACAAATAAAAATCATAAGAGATTTTTAATATTTTTTTAAACTTCAATGATTGTTTTTTTTATGGATTTAAATATGAAAATGTTGTTTTAAAAGTATTAATATCCGGTCTCTGCGAATTTGTATTAAATATTGGTTACAAAGACCACTCCCAACAAACCAAAAAACGATACAGTATCATTAATGATATAAGATTTAAATTTTTTTTAGAATCATATATGATAAGACCAAGGCTCATATATACAGGTTAACGCATGGCTACAAGAAATACAACAAGCCAAAAACAACATAGATTTTGTTGTTGGATAATAAGTTTTTTAATGCCAAAATTTAAAACAACAATTCGACAATTCAGAATAACAACAATAATTTGACATTAGAAAACTAAAACAAATTTTGAACTAGAACAAATTTTGAAAAAAACAGCTGACGAGTTGCAGTCACTTGTTATAATTACACTATGGATAAGACTAAATGACACAGTTATAATATTATACTTTTTTAAAATTATAATAAAAATTCGTTTAGAAAATTTTGAACTTAGAATTAAAAATCAAAATATTTTATAAAATAAGAAAAAAATCTTAATATATTTATATGTGCTGAAATTTACATTTAAATACCATTAATTAAAAGCAGCAGGCAGAACTGGTAAGTACATTAACATAATTTTAATAAATGTATGTAAAATATATGATTTTTATTGAAATATTAAATGCAATGCAATCATTTTTTCAACAGATTTAAATGGAGCTATTTTGAGATGTTCACTTAGCGGTCTTTAATTATAAAGTTTCAAGTAAACAAATCATGTAAGTATTATAGTGTTTTTATACCCTTCATCACCACCGCCTGGCTGCACCCCCATATAAAAGATGTCATCAAAGTACAGGTCGCAATTCTGATGATAATTTGGTGAAATTTCATTTTTTTCATAGTGTGACCATGGCTATTGAAATTCGTCCCGGAATTGATATATTGGCCACAAATATCAATATTTTTTCATGAAATTTAACAAAAATACTGCATATGTAAACCAAAATTACTGTACCAAATTTCTTTGAAATCGGTCCTAATTTGACCATAGCTCCCATACAAACTCTTCTGTCAAGTTTAAGTTTAAGTTTTATTATATGAGCCTTTTTGATAGAATATATGAATTTTTAAAATAACATATCAAAATAAATACTTAAGACTATAATGTATTATCTTAATAACAATATAAGAATATAATGTCATATTTAATATAAAATGTATACAATTATATATAGAATTTTATATAATTTAATTAAAGTAGCGTGATGCTCTTGCTCCCGGAGCTAACAGGACATTAGAGTAAATTTCTAAAATAAACTTAAAACTAAAATAAATACAAAAAATATATAAAAAATTAACCTCTATGAGTACCTGGAGAACTCTTCTGTCAAAACATAGTGCGTTTTGACAAAAATCACTAAAACTCTCGTAAATCTGTAGATAATGGGAATTTTTTGCATACATAATTCTTGTGACAACTGTAATCAATTTGCCAAATTTCGAGATGATCGGTTCACATTAAAACCTAGATCTCATATAAGTCCAAGTGACGGAAATGGCTTAAATATATAAGTTTTTAGAAAATACAAAGATGGCAAAATTTAGCAAATATTTGTCTTTATACGGTTAGTGGTGAAGGGTATTATTGTATGGTCGGGCTTGACCGACTATACCACATTCTTACTTGTTATTAAATGTTTAAGAAATTAATAGTTTAATTATATTATTTCTTAGATTTTACAGAACATGCAGAATTCTACTTTATAAAGATTGCTGCTTCTATTATCCATGACGCCCAGTGGAGCATAGGGCCCAGTAGAGCATAGGTTATTGCTAATATAATACTTTTACGCTGCTCAGTTTTAATTAATATGAGTATGTATCACTTAAAATTCTAATTTTTCCATTTTGATTTAATAGATAACCAACTGGAAATGCAATTTCTCAATGCAGAGAGCAACTTCCCATTTGAACACAATTTTGATGATGAAAAGAACGATTTACTATATAAATGCTGGTTAATGTAATTTTTAAAAGATAAACATAATACATAAATAATAAACAAGTTATTAAAGATTAACTTAATAAATAAAATGAATACTACATTAAATTTTAAAATGCAATACATTTATTTTAATATCATTATAAAACCAATTTTAGTTATAATTAATGATATCATTATAATATTGTTATTCTTAAAAATCTCGGCAAATATCGAGAAAATATCGTTCTGCCTCTTAAAAACGATATCGTTAATAATATCATTATTTTCAAAAATTATAATATCATAATCGAGTGTACCTTTTTTAGGAGACAACTATTACTTTCGAGTCTAAAATGATATCATTCTCGGAATTGCTTGCCGAGAAAATGATATCGTTATGATATCATTACGATATCGTTTGGTTTGTTGGGCTTTTTGTGAAATATATTTTTTTTAAAGTAAAATATATTAAAATTTTAAGTTTTTGAGAAAAAGATAAAAAAAAATTGTTAAATATTAAATTTTGTTTAAATGTTGTTTTTATATTATTAAAAATTTACTTTTGAAAATACTTTAAATCAAAGTTTTTTTTTATTTGAAGTCAATAATTAAATTAAAATTTTTAAGAGAAATCATAATTCTTTTTAAAGTTTTTTTATCTAAAAATCTTTTGCTCATTTTTTTTATAAAATTTTAGATAAAAATTAAAAAAATAATGTTTAATGTCCTTTTTTGATGAAATGATGATTTTTTTAGTTTAAATTGATTTTTTTAATATTTATAGTCGAAATTCTGATTTGTTGAAATGGTAATTTATACCCTACACCATTAATATCTCTATCTGAGTCGACTTAACGACGATCGTGCCTCTGAACGTCTGGATACCATTGTGAACTTTTAGACAATACATAAATATTGTTACGTTTTTCCTTTAAAAACGTGTAGGGATTCTTTTTGCAAACAACCGTAATCAAATTAAAACACTTGTAGTATGTAGTTTTACAAAGCAATACTTTTATTAACTTTAGAGCTATTCATTTAAAACACACTTTCACAAATACTATAAACAAACTTGACAAAACTGCTTTACAAATACTCTTAGTCACACTGTTCTCTTTATACGCGTCTTAATTAAAACTGTTCCCACAATACTCGTCCATCTGCCTTAAGGTACAAGGCCAATACAAGCGGCATGCGGCTGCGGGCGTTTGTTTACAAAAATATTCATATCAAAATATATTTGAGTAGGACATAATTAAATCTGGCAGCACTGAAAAAATCTGCCGCGCGGAAAAGTAGAACAAAGTTCTACTTTTTTCCATTGCCGCTTCAAATTTGACAAATCAAAAAACAGCTGATTGCCGCCCGCAGCCGCGTGCGTTGGCCTTCTACCTTTATATAGTAGAGAAGAGAGTTTCTAGCATTTTCTGCAGACGTAAACAAAGAGTTAATTACACTAATGTTGCTTACGAATGTTCATGTATGTTCCACTACATTCTCACATGATCAAGAACACTCTCACACTTACGTTGTACTATGTTGCTATACATAAACCAGAACTAGACTGAGGACGAAACTGTCAAGTACATTTAAGAGACGTCAAAAGTACATTTAAAAGACGTCATCTTCATATAAGAAATGTCATTATACATTTTTTTTTCTATTTTTTTTTTTTTGTGCTTAGTACTCTATGCGGTACTCTATGTTGCTATACTCTTTACTGTACATAAGAGAAACATGTTGCTCCGCTTATTGACATAAACAGAATAATAACAACACCAACAGAAACATCTAGAAAGCGAGGGGAAGAATTATAAGTAGTAAACTTTGCACAATGGGACGGGTAACTTAAAAATTCGTGACAATATTGAAAAAAAAGGTTTGTGTAATAACTAAATTAAACAAATATAAGTCTAAAATACATATTCACACGAAGTATTTTTAACAGTTTTCGAACTTGAAAACTGCATCGAAAACTTTAATGTTCATATTTTATTATTTTGGGTTTTAGATGAAATTACTCTCTTTCTAAAACTTAAAAAAAGAAATACCGACAGATTGGTTTAAAAAAGTAAGATATGTAATTTTATTATAATACATATATAATTTCAATTCAAATGCATTATTTTAAATAAAAAGTAGAATATTTCTTTTAAATCTAAATTTTTTGCTAAATTCAATTATTAATACAAATTTTTTTTTTATAAGTTAAATTTTTGCAAAACCTTGTTCAAAAAATCTCAAGAAAAATATATTTTCATGTTAGATCTATTTCAGCGTCTTTTCCGCAAAAAAACGTGTTATTTTCGAAACCGTAAAAAACTAACGCGAAAAGTACCAACTTGACATCACTGTTTTATAGTATATACGAAATTCGTGTAGTCAAAGTATTTTTGTATTTTCCAAGGTAAATATTTAGAAACCACGTTTAAAAACTTCTTGTTTTCTTTTAATATCAATTTTAAATATTAGAAAAATAGTTTTGTATAAGAAAAAATAGTGTAAAAACAGTTTATTGTGTAAAAGTAAAGTCAGAGTTCATCATATTTTTTACACACGTACACATCGACAAACGAATTGCTGCGCTACCAACTACATATATACGTATATACAAACGTGCATACATACGCTTTCGTGTTGTGCTTATATATTTTTCTTGTATTTTTTTATTCAGTGATTGACGACGGTGTGAAGAAGAAGTGATTAGAGGTAACAAAAATGGCAGACATTGTTGAAAAGGAGGAGAAAACAATTGCCGAAGATTTGGTGGTGACCAAATATAAATTGGCGGGCGAAATTGTTAACAGTAAGTTTGGAATTGGGAATATAATATATTTAAATAAATTTTAACTACAAAGTTATTTCAAACATAAAAAAAGCAAAAGAAAATCTGTTTTTTTTTTGTTGTCGCTTGTGAAAGCAAAAGCCACGCGGCGCTTCTGCCGTTAGTTGGGTGTACATAACCTAAATTTATTCATTGTGTTACATGCATTCGTTTATTTTAATAAATCTAATCTCGGACCTTCTGTTAAAGCTCCCTAACTGCAGTTTTTTTTTTATAAATATTAAATTATTTGTAAAATATTTGGATTTATTTTTCCGATTGCATTGGCTTTGTGGGGTTAAAAATTTTCAATAGCGATTAGTAATCAACCGGTCTGCCGGGCTAAAAAAGGTTTGAATGTATTTGTGGAACGAACGCTTCTTATCGTGCCACGCTTTAAATTTCTTTGTTTTCAAATTTTATATACAATAAAAAGTGGGGGTTCAATAGAACATTAATATTTAATTATTTACTGATTTGTTTTTTTTTTTGCTTTCATAGGAACATTGAAGGCTGTTATTGATCTCTGTGTTGTTGGTGGTTCTGTCAGAGATATTTGTACAAAATCGGATGCTCTCATCACCGATGAAACAAACAAAGTAAGTTCTAGAAACTCTTTATTCTATTATCTGAATATTAACAAAGTTATAAATTTTAAATATTTATAATTTTAGGTCTACAAGAAAGAAAAGGATTTGAAAAAGGGTATTGCATTTCCCACCTGCCTCTCTGTGAACAATTGTGTTTGTCACTTTTCACCGTCCAAAAATGATCCCGATCATGAGTTGAAGGATGGAGATGTTGTTAAAATGTAAGTTTCCAATTTAATGTACATATAAATATTTTCATTTTAAATATGAATGCAGGGGGTTTTACCACGTGATTTCAAAATTATTTGTTGGGTTAATTTAAGCTAAAGTGTATGTATCAAAAAGAATTTAGAATTCATAAAAACTGCAGTTAACATCGAAGTCGATAAGGTCAACTTCGGGCGTTGCCATCTTACCTATTTCGTTTTTCCAGTTCCTTGCTAATACATGGAATCATGACAAGTTCAGATTAACTTTTTAAAGTGAAGTGTATCCCAGAGGATACGGTTGTGGCAAGCCTACCCAATATTGATAAAAATGACATACATTTCTTCATAGTCATAAATGATGACAATTGTTTACGCTAAAGCTTTGTAAAATAAATTTTTTGTAAACAAGGGTCGAAGACTTATTTTTTTTTACGCAAATTGACGTTTTCGTATATCGTTACATTGAGTCGGGTTTGACCGACTAAATTACCTTTTTTTTTTTTGTAAAATATTAATTTCAATTGATCAATTTCATATTTTAAAGATTTCTTTTTTATTACATAGTGACTTGGGAGCACATATTGATGGATTTATTGCCGTAGCAGCACATACCGTCGTAGTAGGAGCTACAGCCGATAAAAAAGTTAGTGGTCGCAAAGCCGATGTAATACTTGCTGCTTACTGGGCTGTGCAAGCTGCACTAAGACTACTTAAAGCCGGAAACAATGTAAGTGAATAAATCATTTAAATCTATAACACACAAAATGTGCAAGCAACGGATTGTTTTCAATAAAAATAATACAATTGAAAAGATCTCAACACTTGCATAGAACAAATTTAAACCCTTTGACATTTATCATAGCAAAGTTTTTTAAAACGAAACAAGCTTAATTTCAGAGAGTTACAAACTTTTTCAATTAAAATTGTTTTTTTTTTTTGTATACTTATCATTTTTAATCATGTTTTCTTTAATTGTATTATCTTATTAGAATTACGCAATTACCGATGCTGTTCAACAAATAAGTGAATCCTACAAATGCAAACCTATTGAAGGTATGCTCAGTCATGAATTGAAACAATTCAAGATCGATGGCGAAAAGACAATCATTCAAAATCCCAGCGAAGCTCAACGTAAAGAACATGAAAAATGCAATTTTGAAAAACATGAAGTCTATGCCATCGATGTTATTGTCAGTTCTGGTGAGGGTATTGGTCGCGAGAAGGATACTAAAGTATCAATTTACAAAAAGACCGATGAAAATTATATGTTGAAATTGAAAACTTCCCGTGCTCTTTTGGCTGAGGTATGTTATTCTTTATAGTTAAATTTAATATAATTAAAAAAAATACAACTTCTAAGAAATTGTCAATGATTAAGAAACTGCGCTTGAGGGATTGATGCTGATAAAGTGCCGAGAGTGCAATAGTTCTGTTTGTGTAACTATTTCCATTTGTGCTTCAACTATTCGTGGCATATTTGGCGCACTTTTAGTGTTGCATTGGCTGAAACCCAGAGATTGTAAGATTATGAGATCTGAGACAATTTTGAATTTTTATTTTATTTCCTTTTTTATTTTCAATTTACAACATTCTTACAAAGTCTTTGTTTTTTTTTATTCATATTATGGAACGCTCTTTGGCATTCCCCATAGGTAAAAACAAAGTATGGTAACATGCCTTTCAATATTCGTGGTTTCGATGAAGAAACTAAAGCACGCATGGGTGTCGTTGAATGTGTGTCACACAAAATGATTGAACCCTTCCAAGTTTTGTACGAAAAGCCAAGTAAGTTTATATATATATTTTTTTTAACTGCAAATTTAGCAAGGACTAATTCCGTAGTTGTTGCAAAATAACTTTTGCGGCCAGACACCTTGCTATAGAAATATTTTTTTGAAATTTTTTGAATTCGTGTCATTTATTCGATTTTAACAAAATTTCGATTTAAAACAAGTTTAAATTATATATACTATTTCAACTAAATTTTGGTAAAAGATTATAAAGGACTTAAATTTCATTTATTCCCAAGCTAACACTGTCGAGATTTTAATGTTATATTTATAACTAAAAGGCCCTAAATGTTTTGAAATGATCCTAATCATAATTAATCGAAGCTAATGCTTCAAGTATTGTCAAAAAGAAGAAAGAAAGTGCTTTGAATCGATTTAGGAAAATGTATACATATTTAGAAATCAAATTAGTTCCATTAATATTTTTAAATTCCTCTTATAATTTCTTTTAAAAATTTTAATATTTATGTGAAAGTTTTAAAAGGTACACAAGAATTTGACACTAAATGATTACTCACATTCCTTAAACATAGCTCTCTCTCTCTCTAATTCAATATGTACTTCAAATTAATTTTCATAAAGATTCTTAAACTCATTCTCTGTTGCGCTAGTTCAAATAATAATCTTATACAAGGATTAATTCCGCATTTGTTTTAAAATAACTAATGCGTTCAGACACCTTGTTAGAATAAAATTTATTTTGAATTTTTTTAAATTCGTATCACTTATTCGAATTTAATAAAAATTAAAAATAAAATAACCACTAGAAATTTCTTTAAAAATTTTAAGGAAAATCAAATTTAAAAAAGACAAATACGAAAAACAAAAGTTCAATTCTTTAGAACATGTTTTGAAGTGTACTTAAATTTTCCAATTTCAAAAAGCAAAAACAAGAAGTACGACAGTATTATAGTAGTTGAAATGCGTCTCAACAAGTTTCTTACAACTAACCCAAAAACGCATTTTTAGCCTTTTCACCGTAACGAAAAAGTAATATATTTTGTAATTCTTAATCAATTGTAATATAAATTTTGTTCTTTAATTCAAAAGTTGTGGATTTAAAACAGATCTTGTCCAAAAAAATTACCAAAACAGCAGTTTTTAGATTTAGCATCCCAACTGTTCGGTCGGTCTATTTCCAAAAAAAATACGAATCACTTGTATTTTCTTTGTGGCTGATCTAAATGCAATTTTAATTTCGAAGATATAATGTTATTTTAAAATAATCTAAAGCTAATATTTGATAACTTTTGTTAATTTTCCTATGCTTTTACTTTTCAGGTGAATATGTTGCTCAATTCAAACATACTGTATTATTGATGCCCAATGGAGTCAATTTAGTAACTGGCATTCCCTTCAGCATTGAAAACTTTGCTAGTGAACATAGCATAGCTCAACCAGAATTGAAGGTACATATATATAAATCAACATCTGAAATTACTTAAAGCAATTCTAAATTTATTTTATAACTTTTTTAGGAACTTGTTAACACTCCCCTGCAGCCACCTAAAAAAGGCAAAGGACACGCTAAGAAAAAGGCTGCTGGTACAGAAACTGCCACTTCAACACCGGCTCCTGTGGAGACCAAGGCTTGAAAGCAGCTAGACTATTATTGCTATGCCTTTTGCTATATAAAAAAATATTAGAGCAACTAAAGCAATACAATTTAAGTATGGAAGAAGAATAACTTTTAATTGCGAGGAAAATCTGCTAGACAGTAAAACAACATTAACAAACATACAACAATTTACTACTCATATACAACAACCCCAAAACTTTTATAAAAAAAATCTATCAACACTTAAGCAGAAGAGAAGGTTAATTTAAATAACATCAACAGCAATAACGCCGCCAGCGTTACTAAATTTAAACACATCTAACCCTTTTTTACAAACTATTATTATATTCAGTCTAATCGAAGAAACAAGCCGACGAAATCATTACGTATGTGTTGTTACAGTGAAACTAAAAAACACAAGAAGGAAGAGTAAAACAAAAAAATTCGTTTTTCAGCATTATAATTATAATATCTATCCCAAAAGGATATTTATTTAATTTAGATAATTTTCAAAATTATCTAAAACTTGAATTCGTTTTATATTGTTTTATAAAATTATTGAAAATAATTTTTTTTAAAAAAGCTAAAAAAATTTTATTAGAAATAAAATCATTAAACCTAAAAGAGAACATTTTTCTGAAATGCTTCAAAAGCAAATTATTTTCCATTTTGGAACGAAAGAGAAACATAGTAAACAAAGGTAATAATGATTTACGAGAACTAATTTGGACAACACAAAGACGACCGGCAGGCGGCTTTTAAAGAAACTACAAATATCAATTGCAATTTAAACGAAATAATAACAAACACTTTTAAGGATTTTGAATAAAATAAAGATAAGAGGAGTATGTGTGTACATATTTCCTTACAAGTGGAAAAGAAAATAATTTTTGAATGCTTTTTATTTTTCTTTTTTGTTTTACGTTTTATTACAGTTTAGTTTTACTTAATTTTTAAGAAGCAGTCTCATTTAAGGTATAGAAAACTAAGTGTCTCTTGTGTAGATTAAAGTGATTTTTAATAGCACGTGTTTTAGTCATAGATGGACAAACTGCATTTACAGTTACGAGCAGATAAATAGGTTTACATACAATTTTTGTTTAAATATTTTTATTTATAATAGTTATTAACTTAGTCCTTAAATCCCGTAATAATAAACAAAACATTGAATGTCGAGCAAAAAAAAAAATAGGTTCACTTCGTAAAAAATTGAATATTTACCATTCCATGCTACATAACTAGAAAACAAAACATTTTTATAGAAAATAACGATTTTTTATTACGTTTTTATATTAAAAATAGGTTGTTCGAATTATTCAACCGATGGGAAGAAAATAATTAAGGTAACAGATAGCGAAAAATTGCTGAAATCCTTGAAAAAAAAAAACGATACCAATCAAGAAAAACTTTAAGATATGACTATGATTATATAAAAGTTCTGTTAACACGAAACGAACTATTTTATGTCTGCAGCTCAGCTGAAAAACGAGCAAAGCTTGCGGAAAAAAGTAATTTAGAAGGATAGATAATCTAAATCCTGAGGAAGGAACTAGGGAGACGTAAAAAAAATAAAACAAAATGTAGTTCCAAAATACCTACATATCCTACACAATGTAATGTTTCTCATAAAGAGAGGAATATATGTCCGTCCGGTGGCAATATTGAATAATGACCCAAAGATAATAAAAGAAATGTAATACTGTGGCGTCCACAATCGTTGGACTTAAATCAGATCGAAAATCTAAAAAAGACAAAATTGCTTCATTGAAATAAAAAATGAAACCTGATAGACACTGTTAGAATCATACATTGTAGAGTCTAAGCAGAAAAATTTAATATTTATTAAAAAAGATCAAAATTTGTAAGTGAACCTTTTAATGTGCTTCTCTACAATTAGGGACCATATACAAAATTTAAGTATTTCATACACCTTCTTTATAATTTTTAAATAATTCTTTAATATTATAAAACACAATAATATCGTTGAGAATGAAAAACTATCAATTGTTTCAGCAAACTTACAAACGAATTCTTGTTTAGTTAACCTATTTCTGCTGCTCGTAAGTGTATATCAAATATATTAAATAGCACATTTTAAAAGACAATTTTTCAGCAGATAATTTTTTTAACTCCTAGTGGTGTCCATCTAATGAGTCTATTAGTATGAGTGTCGGAGTGTTTGGTGTATTTGATTGTGTAAGAGAAAAAGTTCAGATTCTCACCAAGAATAGGAAAAATTTAAAGATTGCCACTTTTTCTTTTTTCATTCAAGCTTTTGCAAAAAAAAAAAAAACAAAAATAATTTGAAATTAGCGGGGCGGGCTGTAGTGTTAATTTAAGTTAAAATATTTTTTTGTATCCATCAAAAAGATCATTAATAGATTTTAGAATAGAAAATTTGATTGCTCTCTTGAAAAGAAAAAAGAAGGGGGATGAAATAAAAGAAAAGACTTATTTTTATATAAAGTAATAACGTAAAGAGTATGTGATATTTAAAGTAACACTTTGATTTTTTTATCTTCTTGTTAAACTGCTTGTTAAATTTCAGCGTCTTCTTATTTTGATTTGTTGCTTATGAGTGAGAAATAGAACAACTAAATTAATCATCAGCCATTGAACTGTTGGCATCCACTGGAGGAGACGCTGTTGTGGCAGGACTATCTAGGTAAATTTTGAGTGCACGCTCGCGACGTGGTGAAAACCGTGATGATGATGTAGCCGGGTTTCCCAGGCGATCTAAACGAGTCATCTCCTTGGTGATAATTTCTCGTCTTTCCTCGTCTGTTAACTCTTTTAACTCACATGTCGAGTCCCTTAAAGAATAGATAGATTTAAGTTTATGAGTAATTACTATTTTTTTAAGTGTTTACTTGTAAAAGAACAAATTGCCGCTGACCGTACTACTCAAGGGATACTTGTCTATTGTGGAGGGTACGGAAAACCAGCTCATTGCGCTGTCTAATTTCAGTAAAGAAACATTATTGTAGGGGAAGTATCCGTTAACCTAAGTAAAACAAGAAATACACTTATAAATATTGCTATTTGTTCTAAAACTCTTTATAGTGGGTACAGACTATGCAATGCATTTACGCATTCTGACAAATTGCTTGAAAACGACTAAATAAAACACTATTGTTTTCCTCTCCCTTTGTTAAGAATTTCATTACAGTTCGTGATGTGAATAAATAATCCAATTGTTACTCGGCTCCTGGGTGCTTTAAAAGATTGGCCTGGATATATATTTGCGAACTGATATTGCGTTAATTTCATTGTCGATTGCAGTATGTGCGCAAAACATGAAATCTGAATGAGAAATGCAGTACATAGTTTGTGCCCATTATTAATATATGTATGTACCTTAGCATATGATATATTTTCCTCAGGTATACCCGATAATTTCGATATAGAATTACGTATTTCACAATTCTCTGCAATAGAAGAACATTTTTAAAACAAATTTCACAATTGAAGAATACAAAAAAATTCTTAAACCACTTGATTTTTAAAAACATACACACACAAAAACAAAACTTACTACTCAATGTGATCTCTTGGAATTTATCAAGCTCCATTGATTCCGGATGCCAACGGCGCACAAATATTGTTAAACTGTTGTCATCAGAGTTTGGATTAACGTCTTCTTCGCATTCTTGAACAATTAACTAAAGACAAAAAATAAAAATCTAAAGTAAAGTAAGTCTCGTTTTACACTACTCTTGTTCTCTACCTCTATTGATGCTGACGAGCGTATCTCACTACCAAGTGTTTCCTGGTCTGCAAACACTTTTATAGGACTACGACCGCCCTTAAGCCACAGACGACAATTTTGTACATTTAAGCTCTTGTACTTAGCGAGATCAATGCGCTGAAGTTTAGCAATTAAATTAGCTTTAGCTATTGACACCGTCGTCGAATCGGTGTATATCCATTCACATATGCAGGGCAATTTTCCAGTCTCGTTATTCAAGTCGGACAAACGCATAAAGAATATTTTGGCCTTGTGTTCATCCGGTAATAGTTCTTTACCCAGTTCAACAAACAAAGATTCTCCTTCGCTGAAATAGACAAGTGTCTCTGACATCATGTTTTTAAGGCTTTTGTCGTGTTTGCGGTTTAATTGGAAGTAGTTATCGGGCACCTGTATTAGACGCTGAACATGACTTTTAAATGTGCTAAGTTTCATATGTGAGTCTACAAGAATTTTATAGGAAACAACAGGTTTTTTGGCTGCTTCTTCTGAACTATCTGGATCAATGTAGTGATGTCTGCTAGTGCCAATCGCAGTCGTATCCAAACCTTCTAGTTTAATGGCATGGAAAAATAGTGATGTTTGGGGTACAATTGGTGACATTTCAGGCTCTCCATGAGAGTAGCCGTTATAAAAGGCATTGATGCGATTAATTGAGTCTTGGCGATTCTCCTCCTCCGGACTTGAGAGCTGAGGAGAGTGACTAGTACTGGAGATTTGACTGTCGCCATCACCTCGATGTTGTACATTTTCCACCAATGTGCGATCACCATCACTCAGACTGCTGTCCTCGGAGTTTGACTCATGACTAATTACTGTAGCATTAACAGCGACAGATTCATTGAATCCATTTGTTAAATTTGCACCATTTGTGTTGCTGGTGTTTAAGGACGTTTGGTTTGCAGTAGTGCTGCCAACTGTAGATTCCTGCACAGCTTGTTCATGCGATTCGTTAGCGGGTATTCCAATAATTTCCAAATTACTGGGATCTGTATTAGGGACAAATAAGTACAAGTAAGTAATGTCCTTGAAGCGTGTTTTAGCAACTTCTTGTAATTTTAGTTGAGCTTCTTTAGTGGGTGTTGGATCGTAGGCTACAAATGCATTTCTATAACGCTGTATAGTTGCCACCAAAAGTTGGTCCTCCTTTACATGCAAGCGCACAGCAATTGAGTGCCGCAGAGTGTCATTGTTTTCTAATGCCGTGGAATAAACGAAGAAAGGTCCGTCCATTTCCATTGTGGACAAATTAACCATATACACATACCAAGTTGTGCCACCTGGTTCATAAATCTCAAACTCTTGGCCATCTGCTTTATATTCCAACAAAAATTCAACTGGATCCTCGTTGTTGGCCTGTATCTCTTCTAATGTCACATCTTTTAAGTTTTCAAATGAACGAATTATACGTTCAGCCGGAGGATCGTAGCCCACGAGACGGCAGTGAGACAAAGGAGCAAACTGTTCGACGGACAACATTTGAAAAGATGATTGCAGCACAACATTTATATCGAACTTTTGCGCAACATAGACACGAGTCATTATCAACTTTTTCATCTTGGGATTGTAAAAGTAGACACGGGGTTTAATTTGCTCCGGTAAGGTAAGATCTGTTATTGGGCGATGACGAACACTACCACGACTTACACGAGTTTCATCTTCTTCCTTTAGTTTTTCCGTAAGGGTTTTAATGTGTTCGGGAAAATCGTCGAATTTGATGGACTTTTCATTCCTCTTCTCATCGATTTGTCTATACATTAACATGTATGCGTTTGTACTAGAACTGTAAACGCTGGAGTAGTAGGTTTTACTTGATCCACCACCAAAGGACTTTTGAATGTCTTCTTGTGTAATCTGTAATTGTTACATAAAAACTGTAAACAAAGTGTTGGCTTTGATTATTTTGATACTTACGGGAGAAACAGTTTGATCGTTAAAGCAATACCATTCGTTGTTATCGAGTTCCTTGATATAAGCATAGTAATGGCCACCTGATGCATTACCCGAATGTATCATAATGGCATATAGCTCGTATGTAAAGGGTCCCAAGTCCTGTTTTGTATGCTGTTCACTGTTAACACGATTACGATGATCCGTACTTGAACTCATATCAATACCCTCATCTTGCTCTTCCTCGTTTCCATCTGTATCATTTTGTGTAGTTGTACTGGTTGTAACTCCAACACTAGAACTCCAATTATCTTCCTCCATTGCTGAACCACTATCTGTAGTACTGCAGTCATCCATGGGAGCAACACCATTGCCGTTAGTTGCTGCCTCATTCTCTTTAGAGTTCACAAACGTATTTAGATTTAGAGTTTGTGGGAAGGTTACCCTGTAGGAAAATACATTAAAATTAACTTCAGCTGTTTTAGTTTTTTTCAAAGGTCTTACTTATCATTTAATTTAATGCGATGCATAGTCGTATAGTCAAAGTCGAATCTCTTGAGATGTAATGTCAAAATATATGGAAAGTTCTTAAACTTGAGACCCTTGTGAGCATCACATTTCTTGTTACACTTTTCGCAAAAATATTGATTATTGCCGTCCAAAGTTTCTGGTTGAACAAATGCTCTAAGAGCTTCTTCAATGCTACCATAAGCAGCTTGACTACCAAAAGGACGCACCGGTAGGGGTATGTCTAAAAACTTGTCAGCGCGGGTCTTTTCGGTATTACACTCTAGACATTTGACATAATCGATCATTTTACCCTCGTATAGGTTGGCAATGAGATTAGCCTGTTTGGTATTTTTGAACCTATTTTCCAACGCATCGAACATAACACGGCACAACTCCTGTATATCATGTTGCTGCCAAGCTTCGGACGAGTTCCAACCAAAACTGCGAGTCAAATCGGTTGTTTCTACTGCGGATTTTTTTGATGTCTTAAGTTTACAAAAAAGGATATGTATGTTAACTTTGATTTAATGAATTTATATGTATGAAGTGGACTTACTTGTAAGTTAAGGAATAGCTTTTGTAATTGGTAGGGTATATTTTTTGATTCGTTGTCGTTATCAAACTCCCAGGAGTACAATGCATTACGGAACTCAGGTGTCATGTAAAGAGCTTGCAAGAGACTGTTTAAATAGCACGTCATGGCTTGATTAACGAGACCCACATAACCATTGTTGGTTGGTGCGGCCATTATTGCTCCCCCAGTTGCCGGTACATGCGATAAGGGATACTTTTTCTCCGCTTCTATCAGAATATTAGAGTTATCGCGATACTTCTTTTTGCCATTACGTTTTCCTGTTTTAGATGAAGTCAGTGATAAAGGCCCTGGTTCTGTTTCTGTGGGACTGGCAGAGGCACCTAGAGCTAAATCATCATCAGACAAAGGATCTGGATCAGACATAGGACTCAAATTTAAAGAATCCGTGTTAGTGGCATTAGTAACAGTAGTCATCGAAGAGGGAGGCGATAAAGTATTTGTACTGCCAAGCCCGTCATCATTCATAGGCCCATGAAAACTATTGCTATTTGATAAATTTGTTTGGCCGATTGTTTGAGGTCGGCCATTAATGCCCTTAATGTTATTATCTGTTGCTGCATTAGTTTTAGATTTCTTATTATTATTAAGAAAAGTTCCCTTAGTTGACGGTAGAGGCGGTGGTGGAGGTGGGGGTGGCGTTGGTGTTGGCGTTGGTGTACTTTTTTCTGTAGCGCTTTTTGCTGCAATAGTAGCAGTACCATTTGTTACCAGCTTCAATGTTGGTTTTGAAGGAAATTCATAACGTTTCTTAACATTTCCATCCCATTTGCCAAATGGTAATATTACTAAGACATTTTTAGTTTGAGGCTCAAAACCACCTACTTTGTATATCAATTCATTTTGATGCTCATTCAAGTACACCAAATCTCCGCCAGATATTGGTTGCATAAGCAGTTCAAATTTATCATAGTGATATTGTGTTTTAATGTCACCAATTACCTTGCTGACTGTATAGGCTGGACGAACAACAATATTTATTTTCTTTTGCTCTGAATCTGGTGTTTGGTCATAGACGACACATTGTGTCGTTTTATCATGGCCCGCAAACTGGACCATATCGTTATATTCCGCGATTTCTGTTTACAAAAATATAGAATATAAATCAAATTAATATTCATTCATAGTTGTTTTAAATTTGTTAAAAAATAGTCCGGTTCACTTAAATACACCCACCCAAAAAGCCATAGTGAAATTGTTATACTAAAAAAACGGATAGAGCAAACTGGTTCATGTTTGTAAAAGATATTACGTATGAAGATATAACGTTTTGGGTGGGTTTAGAAGTATTTAAGTAGTCTGAGTATATCGATTAAGAATTTTAGTTATAATATAAATTCATATTGTAATATCATTTCAAAAATTTAAATTCGTCGCATAGTGTTGTCATGACTAACATATTAATAAATACAAATGCACTACAAGATACGCAATTGTTTGCCGGTTTTTTTTAAATAATTTTTACTACAAATTATAATGTGTATATAATTTATATGTAAAAACAATGTCTGGATATGTACAATACAATATATATTTATTATATTGGTATGTACTATATGCAATAAAATAAATAATATTTCATATATACCATATATTCGCATTCAACAGGAAAAATAAATTCTTTTGATATTTTGCAAACGAATTTTTGGCACTTTCCCAAAAATAAAAAAAAAAAATTATATTCCAAAATATAAAAAAATATTGGGAAAAAGTAGACTTATCATCACATCGTGTCAAACCATGTTGAATTTTAGTGTCGCTACATGTCACGATCATTTTCCACGGGGTCATTAGATCTCCATAAAGATTTTTTAAAGTATGAGTGAGAGGAAAGAAAATTAAATCAAAACGAGTCAAAAGCAAAAAGGAAAACCACGTAATTTTATTAATAGGAACAACATAAGTTAATTCTACAGGATTCCTTGGATTTTTATATAAAGTTACACATGTTTCTGACGTTATTGCGAAATCGAGTCTAGTGATCATATTGACGTGTCTACTTCTCTGGTACTTCATATTTATACTATATGTTTTTGATTTGTATGTTAGGCTGGGGAGCCAATGTTTCTAAAGAGTGCGTCAGAATAAACTGTAGCACATAAAAACTTGAAAAAAGATGACACTGTGAACCGCAGTGGTATAGCAGGTTAGTCATCCGCCTAACATACCAGAGGTCCAAGTTAGATCCCCGGCCAGACCCACTTGAAAAAATAAAAAATTTCAAAAAAGCGGTTCACCTCATAACTCAGTTTTTAAGTATTAGGATATTTAAAACTTATGCATTTGCCGTTCGGAGCCAGAGTTAAAACGTAGGTCCCTTTCAATGAGTCTAAAAATATAATCGTATGTATGTAAAGAAAACACTGTGTGTAATTTTTTATGAAAATATAAAACTTCAATATCCTTGGAAACTACAAGAGAGCAATTTAAGGCAAAATCTGTGATCACTAAAAAAAATTTCAAAATTCGTAAGAAAATTCGATTTTTTGAAAATTTTTATTTGAAAACATACAACTTCAATTTTCTTGAAAACTACAAGAGATAGAGCTATTTAAGGCAAAATCTGTGATTTGAAAATTTTGCCTCCCAGAAAAAAGTAAAAAACCATTTGAAGTTTTTCGATTTACTTTATACAACTTTGCTTCAGTGAGTAAATCAAAATTCCGAACTTTTCTTTGTGGGCCCATAAAAAGACACGTGTAATTTTTTGTTTTTCTATCACATAGTATCTGTGTATAGTTATATTTTTTCATGTTGCACTGTACAATCTTAAGGAGTTATTCTATTGAATTACTAGTCCTTCCATTAAAGACTTAAAATTAACCATAATGAGATTTGTGAGTTTGTGATCTTTTGTCATTTTTGGGTTAAAAAAAACCAAGTGCGTTTTGCAATCCAAAACGAAAAATTGATCGAAGCGTAATATAATGTAAAGTTGGAAAGTTTGGGATATGTATTTGAATGCATCAAAGCACAGCCGGTTTATAAGATGTGAGTGGTTAGGCAATGTTAGAATTTATCACTTAATTATCACTTTAATCATTTTATCATTTTAACTATACCAACACGAAATTTATTTTTAAATGTTAAAAAAGTTAAAACCTTTGAATAAAATGAACAGTTGTTTACATGTGACCGATTGGTGTATTCATTAGTAAAAAAATGTTTGTAATTTTCAGAAGACCAAGATGCATTCTTAACATTTTAGATAAATAGCTTAGTTCATAGATAAGTCATATTTTTATAATATTTTTGAAGCTTCAAATGTCACATTCTAAACGAGCTATAGCGTAATTCTTCTTCTTCTGTTATCCTTGACTCCCAGTGGAGCATAGGGCCTCAACCATCCTTTTATATCGGACTCTATTGCGAGATGTTAGGCATACAAATGATGTCATGATGAAATGATGTATGCCTAACATCTCGCAATAGAGTCCGATATAAAAGGATGGTTGAGGCCCTATGCTCCACTGGGAGTCAAGGATAACAGAAGAAGAAGGCATACATCATTCCATTAATAGTTTGCTGCTTGTAACTCCGCATCAATTGATTTTCTCCACGTTCTAGTATGTGAATTCCAACGATGTGCTTGTCGAGCAATGTTGGAACTTGGCCTTCGAAGTGTGTGGCTTATTTGGGATTTGGTTTGTCGCATTAAGTAGATCTTAATTTTTTATGCGATTCGGCCACCATATATTAAGAATTCGCCTTAAGCATTTGTTTGTAAAGATTTACAGTCGTTTATCGATGGCATTTGTGCGTTTCTATGTTTCGCAGCCGTAA
This sequence comes from Stomorhina lunata, assembly GCA_933228675.1. Classification (NCBI taxonomy): domain Eukaryota; kingdom Metazoa; phylum Arthropoda; class Insecta; order Diptera; family Rhiniidae; genus Stomorhina; species Stomorhina lunata. The sequence goes on along the minus strand of OW121742.1, from coordinate 7,753,432 downwards.
TAAAGGATGGACTTGACATTCGAGTTGTATATTCGTAACTTAGTTGCTGTTGATATTTGCCGAGATTTCCAAATAGATAGAAGAATGCCGAATGCAGATTTTGCCTTTTTAATACGCGATTTAATATCCTCGTCTGCGCCGCGTTTTGTAGTTACTAAACTTCGCAGGTAATTGAAGGTATACACACGCCCAATAACCTCGTTATTCACATTGATGTGTGTCAAAAGGTTTGCGCCATAGCCTCCGGGCGTAATCTTTGTCTTGGAAATATTAATTTCAAGAGCAGCTATACGAGATTCAGCAGTAATAGCGTTAATATTCTCTTGAAGGTGGCCAAAGCTTTGACTTAGAAGACATACGTCATCGGCATATCCCAAGTCCTCAAGTTGTTTAAAGGGTGTCAATTGGATACCGTGTTTACCATTTAAAGCCGTGTGCATTATGTTGTCGATGACGAGGATAAAAGTACAGGTGATAATATACATCCTTGCCTTACTCCAGTAGTAACATCGAACGGATCTGATAGTTTACCCTTGTGTAGGACTCGACATTAAAAATCAACGTACATTGCCCGGATTAATTTGAGAATTTTCGTCGGCATGTTACGATTTTCTAAAATTCTCCATAGATATCTTATATTGACACTGTCGAAGACCTTCATAAAGTCGATAAACGCTAGGTAAATAGGAGTGCGAAATTCATTACATTGCTCTAATACTATTCTTACTGTGTTGATTAGATCAACACAAGAACGGTTTTCTCTAAGCCCAAACTGATTTTCGGAGTGTAGAGGAAACTGCGTCGGATATTCTGTTTAAAATTACACGACTTAGTATTTTGCTCGGTATTGGGAGAAGTTTTATACCCCTCTAGTTACTGCAGTCTTTGGGGTCATAGCGTAATATAATGTAATTAATAGGTATAACCAGAGATATTAAATTTTAGAGTCTTACGCTTACAACTTGTAACCGAATTTTTGAACGAATGTATTATATTTATTTCAGTTAGGAATATAAATAATTCCATTTCATTTATTATACAAATCAGTTTAAAAGGAAGTAATTGCATATAATGAAAACTGCAGCTAAAAATATTTTTTTTAATTTTCCTATTACTTTCTTGTGTTCTAAGTAATTTATTTTAGGTACACGAGAAAAACTGTGAAGAGAGGGAGAGACATTTCAGCCTTAAATTGTTCAACATTCAAAAGATGTGTGGGCCATGGTCGGGAGGACATATTCTCAAAGTATTTGTAAAAGATTTACTCTAAGAGTTTGACATGCTTTTCTGCTCTCTTTTATGATCTTTACAATATCTTTTCGTTTTAGATATTGCTAAAATGTTTTCTAATTTTAAATTTCAAAGTTAATTTTACAAAAATTAATAAAATGTTTGTGCATCAATATTTATTGATGTCGCTAGTAACAAAAACATGTAAAATCAATGTATGCATTTAATAATTTGTTGGTAAATAAAATGTACAAAAATGTACATTTTTAGATCAGTTTTTTTTTTTATCATAGACTTAAGAAATTCAAATTTAAAATGCTCAAATGCTGAGCGTTGAGACGTTTTTTCATTTTTCACTTAGTTGCCCATCGTTTTATCTATTTTTATCCATTTTCTTTTCGTTTGAATAAATTCAATCTGATTTTGAATTTATTTTTAAATTGTTCAACTAAATTACACATTAAAATGTTTCAATAATAGTTTTAGCTTTTCATTTTCAATAAATTTTCAATTTTATTTAAAAACGCTGATGCAGTCGATTTTATCCAAATAAATGATTTACATATAAACTAGTACTAATTAAAAATATTTAAAAGATATAACACTTTATGGCAGATTTAAGGTAAACAAGATTTTTATAATATTTACATATTTTCCCGAAAAATGTGTATTATTTTCCAACGATTACGAAAGTGGGGCGTCTTTATATCTACTATATTGAACGTGATATTATACACATACGACTTATATGTATGCACTGACCGACCGACCATATATCCATATAAGAGTATACGAACAAGAAAAAAAATATTTTTAAAATATGATTAATTCAAGCATAATTTCACTGCACTTTCAAACAATTTTCTATTTTCAATTTATTAACGAGATTCATTAAAGTTATTTTTCTTATTTTTGAAATATTTATGTTCAAAATTGATTTATTCATTTCCTATTTTATTCTAACCTATTTAATCTTGAGGTATTTTTCGGAATATATATACACATATATATCTTTTTATATACACTTTTCGAATAAATTCATTCACGCGCACACCACGTCCGTTTCAGTTTTAAATACGATTCAGAGTGTCAGTACTTATGAGATTTTAAACTTTTCAAATTTCAAAATTTTTCTTTTCGTGTGCGAGAGCAATGCGAGTATTACAAATAGATGATACACTCTTGATTTTCGGCAAATATCGAAGAAATTTTTATGTTAACAAAGTGTTGAGTGTGAAAGATATTTCGCATATCTCGTGCATAAGTATACATGTTTGTATAAATGCAGCTCTTCGTCCCTATTATCCGGAAACATCATATTTTTGGAAAATTTTAAAAACTGTTGTACTTTATCTTTCACCATGTCAATTAATGGGACCTGTATTTTTATAATTTCTCCATGATTTGTGGAGCCAACAACGATCCATAGCTGATCTGAATATTTTGTGCAATGTACTATTTCGGGTAAAACTTATCAGTAGTGCAGCAAACAAATATTTTTATAGATTACGTTAGTTTTAATATATGAAAGTGTAATTAAAAATAAAAAAAATGTACTAAGAACTTTTAAAGAAATAGCAAAAAATCTGAAGATTAAAAATAAACCAGCTTCTCTAAAAAGGATACAGAAGCGATTACAAAATCTTTAATGCTTTAATGAAAGGTCTCCAACGAAAATCGATAAATTTATAAATATGGATTTGTACAAAAAATATTTCTAAAAATTTACTAATTTTTAAGAACCTTTTTATTGCACAGTTTAAGAATTAGGGCCTGTTCGTAAATGCATCACTGCACTGCATCACGATTGCAAACTTAACATGAAATATTATGATGCTCTGTTTATGTGTACATATTTTTGGCCAGCACTGCTTTCTACTTGCGTGAAAAATTGAAGTAAAGAACTAAAGTTAGCTTTTTATCAAGCGCTAAAAGTCGTAATGCAGTGCAGTGGTGCATTTACGAACAGGCAATTATTTAACTTAATACAATTCTAATACAAATTTCATTCGGAAGGCTTTTAGTCTCACTTTAGCCGCGCCATTACAAATCTATTTTAAGTAGTGTACTTATAATGCCCTCACATCTTCCACAGATCACCCAAACCTACTTCTCTTAATTCTCATCAAGTTTTTGGCCACTACCACTTAATCAACATATAAACATAAACTTAATAAATTACAAACTTTAAATGTTTAATGCATAACATATGTGCATTTATTTAAACGTTTGCTGGGACTTAACAATAAATACATATTTATCCAATTAGATTTTTCACATAAAAAAATTCTTATTTGATTGATATCGACATTGTTTATTAGAATTTAATTAATATGTATTTTATTTTACAATTTTTGTAACGGGATTCTTGTTATATTACAACAACAGTTTTCAACAAAATTTTAAACAAGTATAATAGATTTTTAGTGGCTTAAGCTCGATCATATGATACCCTACACTACTGATGTTAACAAATTTAAAACTTTCTTTTCAATGCATTCGATAAAATTATCAAAAATCGAATAGAATCAAAATAGCTTGCTATTCAATCCAAATTTAAAAATGCGTTATCTCTTGATTTTGACCAAATCTTTCCAAAAGGAGTATACCACCTTATTCTACGGCCCAAAATTAAGTTTCGGGGTTTTTCTGTGTCGTTTTGAAATTTGTAATTTTACATACAGTGTAATCTGATGAATGAAATAAACCATACATATATGAGTTTTACACTTATCTTTAAGCATACAAATAGACTCAGAATCTCGTTGACACGGTAGTCGTTTCTTCGTACCGGAACGACTCGGAAATCTTAAGATACCGACCACTTCTACGATATTACCAATAATATCACAGTTGTAATTTGGTTTGAGCTATTCTCGTCACTGGTGCTATATGGAGGATAGAGTTCAATGTGTACCGATTATCTAAATTTTGTGTGTTTCGACGCATTTAAGAGACTTTTAAAATAAGTATTATCTTTTGACTGAACCGCCGTGGTATAGCAGGTTAGTCATCCGGCTAGCATACCAGAGGTCCCAAGTTCAATCCCTGTCAGGCTCACTTGAAAAAAATTAATTTTCAAAAAAGCGGCGGTTTCACCTCATAACTCAGCTAGCCACTGGTTATTGAGTATTAGGCTATGAAAAACTTCTCTAACTAATGCATTTGCCGTTCGGAGCCGGCGTTAAAACGTAGGTCCCTTTCAATGAGTCTAAAAATAGAATCGGATGCAGCTCATTGTCTGAGAGAAGTACCCCTTGTTCCAATTGGAATGTTGTCGGGGAATTATATATATATATATATATTATCTTTTGACTAGCAACCTGTACTTCGATTACAAGTTTTACGTGAATGACCAGGAATCAGACGGGCAGCTATCGTTAAGTCGACTGAGTAAGTGAATCTAAGTCGGCCGGCATATTCAAAGGTGAGTCTCAGACCACACTAGTACAAAATTATAATACCCTGCACACCTATAATGGTATAGGATTAACTAAGTGTTCAGTGCATGGATACAACTTGCATTCGCAGCAAGATTTATTATAAATAAGTATTTTTATTTTACTGCCTACAGAAAAATTAAAAGATAATATAAAAAACACCTACTTTAGGAAAACTATACAGAACAGCACAGATTGCAGCATAATCGTGCTGTTTTAATATGCATTAAAATGTTAGAAAATATTGAGAAAATTGCTTTCTTTTATGTCCTCCATATTATGTCATCTGCATTAAATGCAAAAATTTAAGAGCTTAAAATTTAGTTCAAGGATCTTTGAAGTTCTTAAGAAAATATGTACGACGACTGACTGTCCGCCGCAAAACACAAAAAACTTGCAATTATTTTGAACTTTTGTAAGACCTATCTTGATGACAGCCAAAAAAATTTTTGGCTTAAATAATTTTATCTAAATAATATAAATATCTTACCCATTTTGTGAAATAATTTATTATGCTATTTGGTTAGTTTTATTTTTTCCTATATTTTCAGGTGCAGCAGGACTGTCGGTCAACTTTAGGCTATTTTTTTCTTGTTGCAATTTTTGCTCGATTTCATGCAATTTTTGTTTTCTCTTGTATTTATGTTTTGTTAAATAACAACAGGCACACGCGTTTTTTAAATCTATAAATATGTTTTAACTGCAAGATCAAAATATGCTAAAACATTGTTTAATTTTCGTAATTTTTTTTTTGGATTATTTTTTGTTAAAATAAAGTTTGTGTGTGTGAAAAATCCAAAAATCTACCGAAACGAAAAAACACACAAATAAATACAAATTAAAACAGTGTTGTCAAATCAGCTGAATTTCTTCGCATTCCTGTGATTTTTAATCAAAAAGGTTTTTGTTAGTCTACTTTTACATTAGTCAGGTTGGCTTATAAAGTCTTGAATTATATGAGAAAAAGCTGACGAAATAAAAATTGATACAAACATAAAGGGCCCCACAGACATCGTTCTTTTTGCACAGTTTCAACCGTACGGTTCAAACTGTTCGGTTAAAACTGTTAGTGAGTGGGCAAAAACCGACGTTTTTTTGGAACGTGCAAAATATCTGTCTCGTCTTGAATTTAACCGTCGGTTTTCACACGTGTTTGTTCTAAACTGCTTGTAAGTGGGCCAAACATTAAAAAAGGACAGAATTTGTCAGTGTAAAATACTGAAAATGTAAAAATTGCTAATTTATGTGTTTACATACACATACATACGTTATTTTGTTTAATTTTGATTATTGCGATAAAGGAAAAACGATAGTGTGTGTACATGGTCGTTGTACGTGTCAAACCGTACAGTTTGACCCGTTCGATAAAAACTGTTCAAAAGAACGAAGTGTGTGCCCACCTTAACATGTTTATATGATGTCATTGTGTTGCATTTGTTAAGCTGATATTGGTACATGGTACATGATCATATTTTTAATTTTTATGAAAACTCTTATTGCTGTTAATGAAGCCTATATTATAATTTATCTAAAAGAGTCAAACATTTTTTTTATTTTGTCTACTTTTACATTAGTCAGGTTTGGCTTATCAAGTCTTGAATTTGCATGAGAAAAAACTGACAGAATTAAAATTAAGCAAACCTGACCGTATCAAGTTTACGAAACTTTTGAAAATTTGTATGAAATTCAAGGAAAATAAAATGAAAACTGATGAAGAAAATATTTGTGTGTAAACGTGAATGCAGGTTCAAAAGAAATTTAAAGAAAAACTGATCAAGTAAACCTGATTAGTGTGAAACGGGACTTTCATATAAACTTTTCGAAAGAAAACTTTTCGTTGAAATTTAATATTATCTAAAATTAACTATTTTAGTTTTAAATTTTATTGAAGTCGGTATGTTATTTAGGTGAGTCATAATTTATCCCATGTGGTGGGTCATCCTTAAGAGGTATAAAAAATAGATGTTGACTGATTCTTAGACCTACCGGATTTGCACACAAAATTTCATGAAAATCGATAGACCTATATATTAGATTTTTATAAAAAAAAAAATTTTAATACAAATTTTTAAGAAATAATTTATTAGAGCTTGTATGTTTGTCAACATTTTATGTTATCCAATATTTCGATACAACATTAGATAGCATTATCCGGAAAGTTTTGTGATATTTTTTTACTATAAACAATTTTTATATTAAAAACTTTTACTTTATTTATATTAATGAAATTTATGTGTAAAAGTCTTTTTTAAAAACAATTTTCTAGGGAACAAATTTTTGTATCCAAAAATTTTTTATAAAAAAATTCTAAACATCACAAATTTTTTTATTATCTTAAAATGTAGTACAAAAATATTTCTATAAAATTTAGAGACAGTTATTTCAATGACAATATGAATGCCCTAATATCTGTTTTGTAGTTAAATTATATATAGTATGTAGTTAATTTGTGGTAAATTTTCTAAACTCGAAAATTACATTTTGTTGTTCTTATAGAATCAGAATTTTTGCCTTAATTATCAAAAAACTATTGTAAACCGATACTTTTGCATTTAATTTTTTAAATATATATCCGACTTTTTTAAGAAAATTAAAAAATAAGTTGTTGAATTTTTTGAAAAAACACTTGTTTTGCATTACTCTTTCTTTATATACACATGTTATATACAAAAGCTGGTAGCTGTGATATGAGCATTGCCATGTATAAATATAATTCTAGCCGCCTCAAAATACAACTATGTAACTAAAGAAATGTCAAATTAATCTGGAACATTCTAGAACCTGAAACACTTTTGCTATAAATACAAGTGAGCGACAAGGAAACGGTTTATTAACAAAATAAACAAGAAAGAAAAAAATTCAAAGCGATAAACAAGAAAAAGAAAATATTTCTTTTACGTGAAGAAAATTTAAAATTATTACTGTTTTATAATAAAGAATAAAGTCGTTTTAAACAAATAAAGAAAAAAAACTGTTGAACATAATAACAAAGTTGGCTTTGAGATACATAAATTGAAACAGAGGAAAAATTACAAAAAAGACTAGAACAAAAATTGAAAGTGTTGCATAAAATTTACAAATTAAAAGCAAAAAAAAGTGTTTGAAAGACTCAGGCTTCTAATAATAAAAAGCCGTTGATTGTTAATTGAAGCTAATATTGAAGGTAAATATTTAAGCTTATTTAAGAATAAACGATTAATAGAAAAACAGCAAATACATTTTAAAAAGTTGAATAATCCTGAATGTTTTAGAGAAAAGATAAGCATAATAAAGGTCAGTTTTCAAGGAAAACGTTTTTCTTTATCTAGAATAATTAAAAATTTTTTGTTTAATTTTAAAACATTTGCTTTCTTTACATTACGGGAATTTTCTTGAATTGTCGATGAAATCATTAGCTCAATAATTATGTTAATGGATTGTAAAAGGGAAAGAAGGGAGGGAAAAGCGCATCATTTCTCTTTTTTTTTTTCTCTTTTATAGCAAAATAAATTACGGTTTAGTTTTTACAAGTGGAAATGAGACCGCTACTGTCTCACATGACAGACACATCAAATTCATTCAAAAATTCATTTACTTATTTTTTATATTATTATTTTCTACCAGTTTCTGTGCAAAACCTCTGTTGGCGAAAAAAAAGCCCAAAACATTTCTCGAATATTCTTTCTGTAGAATAAAGAAAATCGTCGATTCGGTACTATTTGTAGTATTACGCTCTTAAATGTAAAAAATATTTGTATTTGTTGTTGTTTTTCTTAGATTTGTTAACGTCAATTAAAATAAAGTTGTAAATATTTTAGATAAGCTTTATTTTTGTTCAAGGTATTCATTTAACACATTTTTTTGCATATTTTTTTTTTACAGATTCCTTAAGATTCCAGCAGAGGAACCCTTATATAAATCCACGACATGGGTAAAGATTTCTACAAGATTCTGGGCATAAACAAGAATGCCAACGATGACGAAATAAAGAAGGCCTATCGAAAGCTGGCCTTAAAATATCATCCCGACAAGAATAAGACACCCCAAGCTGAGGAACGTTTCAAGGAGATAGCCGAGGCCTATGAAGTTCTCTCCGACAAGAAAAAGCGCGATATTTATGATCAATATGGTGAGGAGGGCTTAAAGGGTGGTATTCCTGGTAGTGGTGGTCACGAGGGTGGTGGCACCTATACCTATCATGGTGATCCAAGAGCCACATTTGCCCAGTTCTTTGGTAATGCCGATCCCTTTGGCTTATTCTTTGGCGGCGGCGATCCATCACGTATATTTGAATCCCAGACCATCTTCATGGGCGATGATGATAATTATTCTCAAATGGCTGGAGGTTTTGGTCCTGGTGGGGCTTTCCGTTCACAATCCTTTAATGCCCAACCCTCACGTAAACGACAGACCCAAGATCCACCCATAGAACATGATTTGTATGTCTCCCTGGAGGAGGTAGACAAGGGTTGTGTGAAAAAAATGAAAATTTCACGCATGTCTATGTCGACAGGTCAGGCACGTAAAGAGGAGAAAGTCTTAAATATCTCAGTTAAACCTGGTTGGAAGGCTGGCACCAAAATTACCTTCCAACAGGAAGGGGATCAGACACCTGGTAAAATTCCTGCTGACATAATATTCATTATACGCGACAAACCTCATTCATTGTTCAAACGTGAAGGCAGTGATTTGCGGTACAATGCCCAGGTCAGTTTAAAGCAGGCCTTGTGCGGCACCACAGTAGCAGTACCTACACTCCAAGGAGAACGCATTACTGTCAACACTCAGGGTGAAATCATTAAGCCTACCACCGTAAAACGTATTAATGGACGGGGGCTGCCATTCCCCAAAGAACCTTCCCGAAGAGGAGATCTATTAGTATCATTTGACATCAAATTCCCTGATTCAATACAGCCGGGCACTAAGGAGCTACTCAGTGAATTATTACCCAATTAGATTATAAACATTTATTGTAGGTTAGTGAAAAGTGTCCGCTTTACCAGGCGGTCAAACTGCAGGGCGGGATGTATTTATTATTATGTATGTAATATTTAATATTATTACTATTATAATTATTATTAGTAGAAGTTATTTAGGTCATAAGAATAAGTGTTAGGCTACCAACAACTACCAATTACTTACTAACACCTCAAGCATCAAACAAGGATGATGTTCCCAACATTAAAAAAAGAAAGAAAACACAGATCTGGAAATGTGAAAAGAATTTATTACTTCTAAACAAAAATTTTTAATGATTTGCTTTAAACCTTTAGAAAATCTAATGTAAAATGTCTTTTCTTTCTTAAGGATTTTCTTACATAGCTCCTAAAAATCATTCCATATGTATGAATCCTTATATTGGCTAAAATCTCATTTAGACACTTTTAATTACAGATTTTTAACTTTATTTAAAATCATAAATTATCATCAAACCCCAGATAAATTTAAAATCATTTCCGATTATTAGTTAATTTGACTTCTGTTATTTTTTTTAGAATTTAAGTTAAATTTAAGCAAATCAACTAAGGAAGAAAATAATTTCATGAAAGAACAAAAAACAAAGCAAAATGTATAGAACTAACTAAATTATTCTAGCAAATTCGATCAGAAGTCATTCAGAATGAAGAAACGTATATTTCATATTTGGCTTTAAAATATAACTAAAAATAACGTCATTCTTTAAATGGCTTTTGACATTGCGATTTCGTTATAAAATTTAAATTGAATTTTCTAAAATGTTTATAAATTTGTATCTTGAAACAACCAGAGACTGATAAAAAGAAAAAGTAAAAAAAGAAATAAAAATAAAATTATTTAAAATTTAAATAATCAATTTTAAAAGAATTTGTTTTATTTTAACGGAAATTTGTAGAAAATTCGTCAATTCTAAACTTTGAAATTCTAAACTAAGAGGACTATTAAAGAAACTCAGATTTAGATTTCACATATCGTCACCTGAAATGCAAAAGTGCATAAATAACACAAACAAGCATGTGATGGACATTTTTCGTTTTCAAATCGATCGATTTCAGACATATTTTTTTAGCTAATTTACGGTTATTTCCCTCAAAAAAATGAAAATTTTTTCTTTAATCCTATTGACTGATATTTTATCTTTCATTTGGTTTGAATTATTTGGGAAAATAAACGAAAATTACCATAAAAATATCGGGTGTTTTTTATTGAGGTATAGAACTTTAAGTTGGCATCACTTTTTTAACTGGCGGCCATTTTGTCAGCTGTCAAGTGATTAATATTTAGTTTGGTTTGCCATTTCATCATGAACAGGTTGACAAATGAACAACGCTTGCAAATCGTGCAAATTTATTTCGAAAATAATGGTTCAGTTCGCGAAGTTTGCCGCAAGCTCCGTCCATTTTATGGTCGACATAATCGTCCATCAGAGCAATTAATTCGGTTAACCATGGATCGTTTTCGCACTACGTTTACTCTATGTGATAATACGCATCCGCAGCGACGGCGAACAGTGCGCACCGAAGAAACAATTGCCGCTGTAGAGCAAAGTGTTGAAGAGGACCCGAATGAATCGATTCGCCACCGTGCACAGCAATTGGAGCTTTGTCCATCAACTTTATGGAAGATTTTGCGCAAAGATCTTGGCTTGCGACCTTACAAGATCCAGCTTGTGCAAGAATTAAAGCCGCGAGACCATGCAATGCGTCGTGATTTTGGTGTATGGGCCGAAAATGAGATTGATCTCGATGCTGATTTTCATCGCAAAATTTTGTTCAGTGGTGAGGCTCATTTTTGGTTGAATGGCTACGTCAACAAGCAAAATTGCCGCATTTGGAGTGAAGAGAATCCACATGAGACCCTTGAGACGCCATTACATCCACAAAAACTGACTGTTTGGTGTGCTCTATGGGCTGGTGGAGTCATTGGGCCATACTTCTTCCGAAATAATGCTGGAGAGTCAGTTACCATAAATGGAGACCGGTATAGAGCCATGATAACCGACTATTTTGTTCCCCAATTGGATGGCACGAATGTGGATGAGTTGTGGTTCCAACAAGACGGCGCTACATGCCACACAGCGCACGTCACAATTGATTTATTGAAGGAAACATTCGATGAGCGCATAATTTCGCGGAATGGACCTGTCAATTGGCCACCAAGATCGTGTGATTTGACACCACTGGATTATTTTCTTTGGGGATATGTGAAGTCGCTCGTCTACGCCAACAAACCAGAAACGTTAGGGGACTTGGAAGCCAACATTCGTGGCGTTATTGCCAACATACGGCCCCATATGCTCGAAAAAGTAGTTGAAAATTGGACCTGTAGAATTGTAGGGCGTTTTCAGAAATGCAACATTGCGCTGCAAATGTTGCGCAGCTCGGATTAGTTGACGCTGTTGTTGCAGATCAGCTGTTGCAGCTGCTTGTTTGTTGCTCATTTTGTTTGAAATTTTGAACGTGAAAACATTGTAAAAATGGAAAAGTATATAATAAATTTAACATATAATAATTAATATATAATAAATTTAATCCACCTCGATCCTTTAAAATTATTAAATTAACATAAGACATAAATAAAAAAAAAAATACTTACTCATTCTCCGCAAGAGCAATTTTTATGTTGCACGATTTTGATGTGTTTGCGCAACATATATATATTTGATTGTTAATTTTTGAACATCTGACGTTTGCAGTGTTACCAGCTGTTGCAATTTTGAATATGTTGCGCAACATTTGCAGCGCAATGTTGCATTTTTGAAAACGCCCGTAGTTAAGCCCTTTTGTTTTTTTAGTTTTCTTTGCTGATGGCTTTTTAACCCAATTCCAAAATTTGGATTTAATGTAGTTTAAAAGTTATAACGTTTTTTGCTTCTCCTGTAAAAAAAAAAAAACTAGAAGTGTTGTTACGCCCTTTTGTATTTCAGGTGACGATATGGAAATTTACTTTCCAATACTTTGTTATTTTTATCAATCGCAGGCTTATTTTAGAATTACTATAGATTTTTGTTTTTTAGATTCATAAAATAGAAATTATGCTAAAATTTAGTGATTTTCTTAATCAGATGCTTATTTAAGAAACTACGTCCGATTTTAGTTTTTTCATAAAAACATTTTTATTTTCTTAATTCAAAAAAATATTTTCGAAAGACAAAATTCCAACAAGTTTATTTTCGAATCGAGATACAAAGCAAGGCGAATTCATTACAGGTAGTGGCAAGAATACAACAAATACAACATGACAAAATGAAACCCCATGTTGTTTTTGTAGGTTTGCTTACATTTTGTCAAATTTTCAAGGCGAATTCATTACAGGTGGTGGTAAGAATACAACAAATACAACATGACAAAATGAAACCCCATGTTGTTCTTGTAGTTTTGCTTACATTTTGTCAAATTTTTGTACGTAAAATTTCAAGGCGAATTCATCAGCTGGGCTCTTGATATCACTTTCATTATTACACTATGCAAATTTTTGCTTGATAAATTTCCAGGCGAATTCATCAGCTGGGCTTTTGATATCACTTGTATTATTACACTATGATACAAAGTAAACTTCCTGCCCTTTTGTACGAAAAACTTTCTTTAGCCAGCAACAATACCTTTTATCCAATTCAACAACCTTTGAAATTTACAAGTATGGCGCCACTAAGTATAATTACCAGGAGTAGGCATCCCATACCACCAGTAGCCGATAAATATTTTTAATTTTCGTAAATACCACGATCATTAATAAAACTCGTGAAAATGAGCCTTAAAATCAGTTGGAATTTGGATGTTAAAAGAGTTGGTTGGTGGCGGGCGCTTTGTAAAAGAAAAGACAAAAACAAAATAGGCAAGAAACAAATCAAAATCCAATTTATACAAAAAATGCATGGTTCGAGAGAACAAAGACATATAATCCCGAACGTATTTTTGTAAACATTGGGAATATTTTTGTAAATATTGGGAATATTTTTCCTAACAGAATTAAATTCTAATATTAAACAATTTTAGATTTTTATATTTTTTAGATATTTTCGATCCAAACATTTTTGAATAGAAACATTTTTAATAAAAATATTTTTCTTTGAAAAATTGTTCCATAAAAATTAGTTTTTTTTAGAAAATTTTTCGATAAAAATATTTTTCTGAAAAATTTTCCATAAAAATATTTTTATAAAATTTTCCATACAAAAATTTTTGAAAAAAAAATTTAGATTTTGATAAAAAATTTTCTATAGAAAAATTTTTGATAAAAAAATTTTGTATTGAAAATTTTATTTAGAAAAATATTCTATTGAGAAATTTTTGATAAAACTTTTTTCGATTTTGATAAAAAAAAATATTTATAGAAAAATTTTATGTAGAAAAATTTTCTATAGAGAAATTGTATGACAAAATTTTTTTCGATTTTGATAAAAAAAAAATTTTATAGAAAAAGTTTTGATAAAAAAATTTTCTATAGAAACATTTTTGATAAAAAAATTTTCTGTAGAAAAATTTTTGATAAAAAAAATTTTCTATAGAAAATTTTTTGATAAAAGAATTTTCGATTTTGATAAAAAATTTTCTGTAGAAAAATTTTTGATAAAAAAATTTTGTATTGAAAAATTTTATAGAGAAATTTTTGATAAATTTTTTCGATTTTGATAAAAAAAAATTTTGAGAAAAAAATGTTCTATATATACAGCCATGTCACAGAACTCAATTCCGTTCGGAAATTGCTTCTATTGAAAAAGTAAAACGAAAAAATTTTTCGGAATGAAACCACTTTCTATTTTCAAAGTGGAATTGAATTCATATGTTTTTAGTTGTTTATTCAATATTTGAACAATTTCCGCAATTAATCAGTGTTTTTTGTTAAAACAAAGATAGAGTTGAAAATTTCAATTAAAAAAATCTTATTTTGTACTGATTTTGGACATTTAAAATTTTTCGGAATCTATAGAACCTAAAACCAATTCGATCGGAATTCAACTACGGAATGGTTTCAATTCCGAACGGAATTCGTGACATGCCTGATAGAAGCATTTTTGATAAAAAAATTTTCTATAGAAAAATTTTGGAAAAAAATTTTTCTATAGAAAAATTTTTGATAAAATAATTTTCTATAGAAAAATTTTTGATAAAAAATTTTCTATCAGCCATGTCACAGAACTCAATTCCGTTCGGAAGTGGAATTAATTCCGTGTTTTGCTTCTGCAGAAAAAGTAAAACGAAAAAATTTTTCGGAATGAAACCACATTCTTTTGTTAAAGTGGAATTGAATTTGTATAATTTTCTTTGTTTATTCAATATTTGAATAATTTCTTTAATTATTTAGTGTTATTTGTTGAAACAATGATAGAGTTACTGATTTCAATTAAAAAAATCGTGTTTTGCAATGATTTTTGACATTTAAAATTTTTCGGAATCTATAGAACCTAAAACCATTTCGATCGGAATTCAACTACGGAATGGTTTCAATTCCGAACGAAATTTATGACATGCCTGTATAGCTAAATTTTTGTTAAAAAAATTTTCTATAGTAAAATTTTTGATAAAAAATTTTCTATAGAAAAATTTTTGATAAAAAAATTTTCTATAGAAAAAATTTTTTGTAGAAAAATTTGTGAAAAAAAAATTTTTCTGTAGAAAATATCTATAGAAAAATTGTTGATAAAAAAATTTTTTATAGACAAATTTTTGATAAAAAAATTTTCTATAGAAAAATTTTTGATAAAAAAATTTTCTATAGAAAAATTTTTGATAAAAAAATTTTCTATAGAAAAATTTTTGATAAAAAAATTTTCTATAGAAAAATTTTTGATAAAAAAATTTTCTATAGAAAAATTTTTGATCAAAAAATTTTCTATAGAAAAATTTTTGATAAAAAAATTTTCTATAGAAAAATTTCAATAAAAAAAAATTTCTATACAAAAAATTTGAATAAAAAAACTTTCTATAGAAAAATTTTTAATAAAAAAAAATTTTCTATAGAAAAAATTTTAATTAAAAAAATTTTCTATAGAAAAAATTTTCATGAAATTTTTTTTTTGATAAACAAATTTCTATAGAACAATTTTTGAAAAAAAAAAAAATTTCTATAGAAATATTTTTGATAAAAAAAAATTTCGCATAGAAAAATTTTTGATAAAAAATTTTCTATCAGCCATGTCACAGAACTCAATTCCGTTCGGAAGTGGAATTAATTCCGTGTTTTGCTTCTGCAGAAAAAGTAAAACGAAAAAATTTTTCGGAATGAAACCACATTCTTTTGTTAAAGTGGAATTGAATTTGTATAATTTTCTTTGTTTATTCAATATTTGAATAATTTCTTTAATTATTTAGTGTTATTTGTTGAAACAATGATAGAGTTACTGATTTCAATTAAAAAAATCGTGTTTTGCAATGATTTTTGACATTTAAAATTTTTCGGAATCTATAGAACCTAAAACCATTTCGATCGGAATTCAACTACGGAATGGTTTCAATTCCGAACGAAATTTATGACATGCCTGTATAGCTAAATTTTTGTTAAAAAAATTTTCTATAGTAAAATTTTTGATAAAAAATTTTCTATAGAAAAATTTTTGATAAAAAAATTTTCTATAGAAAAAATTTTTTGTAGAAAAATTTGTGAAAAAAAAATTTTTCTGTAGAAAATATCTATAGAAAAATTGTTGATAAAAAAATTTTTTATAGACAAATTTTTGATAAAAAAATTTTCTATAGAAAAATTTTTGATAAAAAAATTTTCTATAGAAAAATTTTTGACAAAAAAATTTTCTATAGAAAAATTTTTGATAAAAAAATTTTCTATAGAAAAATTTTTGATAAAAAAATTTTCTATAGAAAAATTTTTGATAAAAAAATTTTCTATAGAAAAATTTTTGATAAAAAATTTTCTATAGAAAAATTTCAATAAAAAAAAATTTCTATACAAAAAATTTGAATAAAAAAACTTTCTATAGAAAAATTTTTAATAAAAAAAAATTTTCTATAGAAAAAATTTTAATTAAAAAAATTTTCTATAGAAAAAATTTTCATGAAATTTTCATTTTTGAAAAAAAAAAAATTCTATAGAAATATTTTTGATAAAAAAAAATTTCTCATAGAAAAATTTTTGATAAAAAATTTTCTACAGAAAAATTTTTGATTTTTAATAAAAAAAATTTTCTATAGAAAAATTTTTGATTTTTAATAAAAAAAAAAATTTCTATAGAAAAATTTTTGAAAAAAGAAAAAATTTTTGATAAAAAAATTTAGCATAGAAAAATTTTTGATAAAAGAATTTTCTGTAGAAAAATTTTTGATAAAAAAATTTCCTATAGAAAAATTTTTGATAAACAAATTTTCTATAGAAAAATTTTTGATAAACAAATTTTCTATAGAAAAATTTTTGAAAAAAAAATTTTCTACAGAAAATTTTTGATAAAAAAATTTTCTACAGAAAATTTTTGATAAAAAAATCTCTTTGCGCCGACTCGTGGTTATCACAAATGAATCTCCTTTTCTCGATTGGAGTCTTATGTAAGGAATAATAAAGGTTTCTACTTAATTTTTTTTTTAAGATTACAAATGAAGCTTCTTTTCTTGGTTTAGAGGCGTATTTAAGGAATTTTGAAGGACTTTATATTTTCAAAATAAAAACTTACCCATTTTTCTAAAATAAAATGAAACACATTTAAGTTTTTTTTTTACATTATCATTAATCAATAGTTTTATTTGATCATTTTTCAAAATTTTATTATTCACTTTTTTTCGTTTATATTGTTTTGTTTTTTAATAAATTTCAAAACAGTTTTCATTTTTTTTGTTAAATTTTCATCTCATTTGAATGTATTTTGGTTTTTTGTTAATTATTTTCGTTTTTTTTTTTAATTGTGTGATTTGTTTGTTTTTGTTTCTTAAGTGTTTTTTTTGTTTTCAATTAAACTTCAACTAGACACATTTTATTTTATTTTAAATTTTTATATTTTAAATTAGATTTTCGTTTTTTTTTTACTTAAATGATTTATGGTTTTTTGTTCATTTATTTACTTAAAATTATTGCAATTCGTTTTTAATTTATAATTAGTTTAAATGTTTTTGTTTTTTTTTGTTGGATTTTCTTTGTTTTAAATTGTTTAAAATGTTTTTTTTTGTTTGTTTGTCTCTTCATTTTGGATTTTAGGGTTTGAAATTTTCTTTCTTTTAAATTTTAATCATTTCAATTCTATTAGAATTAATATGGATTGTTTTCATTTTGTTTAAATTGAAATTTAATTCAATGAATACATTTATTTCTTTCTTTTTTTATTAATTATAAAGTGTAATAAATTATCAATATGTCTCATTGTTAATTATTACAGTCCGATTTACTTAAATATACCCACCCAAAGAGCTTTAGTGAAGTAAATATAATAAGAAATCCTTCGAGGCAAATTGGTTTATTTTTGCAGGAGATATTAAATTGATACTACTTCATGTTTGAAACAATTTTTTTATGATATACACACAAATATAAGCAAGTGTTGCCAGTTTTGGGGTTTTCATCACTTTCGGCAATACTGTTTTTTTCATTTTTGCCAGTTTATAAAAGTTCGTTAAAGTACCTACTCAACAAAGTACGTTTTAGTCAGGAGTAGGCAGCCCATATCACTAGAAGCCGATGAATTTTTTCTAATTTTCGTAAATACTACGATCATTAATAAAAATCGTGAAAATGAGTATTAAAATCTTTCAGTTGGAATTTGGATGTTAACAGAGTTGGTTGGTGCCATTTTGTTGAAGAAAAGACAAAAACAAAATAGGCAAGAAACAAATCAAAATCCAATTTATAGCAACAAAATGCATGGTTCGAGAGAACAATAACAATATAATCTCAAACATTGTTGCCAAAACAGAAATAAATTCCAATATTAAACAAACATTTTTTATAAAAAAATTTTAAATAAAAATATTTTTCTTTGGAAAATTGTTCGATAAAAATTATATTTTATAGAAAAATTTTCGATAAAAATATTTAATCAAAAATTTTTCGATAAAAATATTTTTATATCAAAAAATTTTTGATAAAAAAATTTTCTATAGAAATATTTCCATAGAAAAATTGTTGATAAAAAAATTTTCTATAGACAAATTTTTAATAAAAAAATTTTCTATAGAAATATTTTTGATAAAAAAATTTTCTATAGAAATATTTTTGATAAAACAATTTTCTATAGAAATATTTTTGATAAAACAATTTTCTATCCAAAAATGTTTGATGAAAGCAATTTTTGATAAAAAAATTTTTTATAGAAATATTTTTGTAAGAAAATTTCCTATAGAACGATTTTTGATAAAAAAACTTTTTAAAAAAATTTTGATAAAAAAATTTTCTATAGAAAAATTGTTGATAAAAAAATTTTCTATAGACAAATTTTTGATAAAAAAAATTTTTATAGAAAAATTTTTGTAAGAAAATTTTCTATAGAACAATTTTTGATAAAAAATTTTTTATAGAAAAATTTTTCATAAAAAAATTTTCTTAGAAAAATTTTTGATAAAAAAATTTTCTTAGAAAAATTTTTGATAAAAAAATTTTCTATAGAAAAATTTTTGATAAAAAAATTTTCTATAGAAAAATATTTGATAAAAATATTTTCTGTAGAAAAATTTTTGTAAGAAAATTTTTTATACAACAATTTTTGATAAAAATAGTTCTTAGAAAAATTTTTAATAAAAGAATTTTCTACAGAAAAAATTCCATAGAAAAATTGTTGATAAAAAAATATTCTATAGACTAATTTTTGATAAAAAAATTTTCTATAGAAAAATTTCCATAGAAAAATTGTTGATAAAAAAATTTTCTATAGACAAATTTTTAATGAAAAATTTTCCATGGAAAACTTTTTGTAAGAAAATTTTTTAAAGAAAAATGTTTGTAAGAACAATTTTTGGTAAAAAAAGAAAAATTTTTGATAAAAGAATTTTCTATAGAAAAATTTTTGATAAAAAATTTTCTATAGAAAAATTGTTGATAAAAAAATTTTCTATAGACAAATTTTCTATAGAACAATTTTTGATAAAAAATTTTCTTAGAAAAATTTTTCATGAAAAAATTTTCTTAGAAAAATTTTTGATAAAAAAATTTTCTTAGAAAAATTTTTGATAAAAAAATTTTCTATAGAAAAATATTTGATAAAAAAATTTTCTATAGAAAAATATTTGATAAAAAAATTTTCTGTAGAAAAATTTTTGATAAAAAAATTTTCTATAGAAAAATTTCAATAAAAAAAATTTCTATACAAAAAATTTGAATAAAAAAACTTTCTATAGAAAAATTTTTAATAAAAAAAAATTTTTATAGAAAAAATTTTAATTAAAAAAATTTTCTATAGAAAAAATTTTCATGAAATTTTTTTTTTGATAAACAAATTTCTATAGAACAATTTTTGAAAAAAAAAAATTTCTATAGAAATATTTTTGATAAAAAAAAATTTCGCATAGAAAAATTTTTGATAAAAAATTTTCTATAGAAAAATTTTTGATTTTTAATAAAAAAAATTTTCTATAGAAAAATTTTTGATAAAAATAGTTCTTAGAAAAATTTTTAATAAAAGAATTTTCTATAGAAAAAATTCCATAGAAAAATTGTTGATAAAAAAATATTCTATAGACAAATTTTTGGTAAAAAAATTTTCTATAGAAAAATTATTGATAAAAAAATTTTCTATAGACAAATTTTTAATAAAAAATGTTCTATAGAAAAATTTTTGTAAGAAAATTTTTTAAAGAAAAATTTTTGCAAGAACAGTTTTTGATAAAAAATTTTTCTTAGAAAAATTTTTGATAAAAAAATTTTCTATAGAAAAATTTTTGATAAAAAAATTGTATATAGAATAATTTTTGATAGAAAAATTTTCTATAGAAAAATTTTTGTAAGAAAATTTTCTATAGAAAAATTTTTGATAAAAGAATTTTCTATAGGAATATTTTTATAATAAAATTTTCTATAGAACATTTTTGATAAAAAAATTTTCTATAGAAAAATTTTTGATAAAAAAAATATAAAAAAGTTTTTGATTTTCTATAGAAAAAATTTTGATTTTCCATAGAAAAATTTTTGATTTTGTATAGAAACATTTTTGGCAAAAAAATTTTCTGTAGAAAAATTATAAAAAAAAAAAAATTTTCTATTAAAAAAATTTTGATAAAAATATTAAAAAAATGGATTAGAAAACTTTTTCTTTTTAAAACGTTGAAACTACACATTGGAAAAAGATGCCTATTTTAGTTAAAAGTATTTTGGTTCTGTTCTCTTTGCTCCGACCCGTGGTTATAGTACTCAACGAAGTACGTACTTTGTGAAAATTCCTTATGATAAAGGATGTGTATTTTAAGCGGTACCCTAAAATTTTAAGGTACATATAAACCTATACTTTAATTGAACATTTTGTTACGAATGTGACCATGTACCGAACTTGCCTAAGTACAGTACGTTACCTTAAAATACAATACTTTAGAGTATTTTTTCGAACTTTGGTTTTTAGGCATTTTCAAAAGATTTTTGTTGTTTTAAATATGGAATTGCATCTATGTTATATCTTCTGCAAAAATAGACCGATTTATTTCATCTGGTTTCTGTATGTACTCATTTCAAAAAATCGTTTTGTTTGGGTATATTTAAGTGAATCGAACTGTATGTGTGTTTGTTTTTTTTTAATTTTCGTTTTAATAATTTAGAAATTTAACAAATTAAAATTAAAAACAGAAATTTTACAAATATAACTATATTTTTGTTAATTCATTTATTTATTATGTCAAATGGTGAAGATGAGTTTTTTTGTTTAAATTTTTTTTGTTTATATAATCTACATATAAATTATTTAAATATATATTTTTTAAGTTAATTTCATTGTTAAAATAATGCACAAAATGTGATTTGTTTTTTTTTTTTGGTTTTTTATTTTTGGGGATTTAATTTGTTTTATTTTTAAATTTTTCTGTTAAACTTTTTATCAAAAGCTAAACATTTGTTTTTATCATCATCATCATCACAAATAAATCCTTTTTCTTTCGCTTTGTTCTAATCAAGAATTATTTGTGTCTGTACATAATTGAGTTAATTACTTTATTTATTATTATTATAACTATTAATATTATTAATATTGTTGTTGCTATTATCTTTTAAATATTTATTAAGTTCAACCCTTCATTTATTCCTTTTTTCTATTTTTAGTTTTTTTTTTTTTGTTAAATTTAATTAAATTTAGTTAATGTGGAACTATTTATGTATTTAGCTATAGAATTTATTACTTTTTATTTCCTTTCATTTGGAGTGTGTGTGAGTGTGTGATTTAGTTTTGAATGTGTTAAATTATTAACGCACATACATACACATGGCCACGATCATGCTCATTTATATCATATTACCAATACATACAAAGATTTTTAAAGGATTCTCATCAGTTCTCAAACTTAAATGATTTTTACAACAATTTTTAGGCTATTAAGTCTAAAATAACAAAATTTTTACATACTCATAAAATTAACTTTAATAAAACTCATATCCACAGGGAAAAAGAGCTTTTCTAAAAATAATCTTAAATGACATTTTAGAATCAAAGAACCTAAAAACCACAGTATCTCGAAAATCGGCCCTAGAAAAAATTTTATTAGATTTGTAAACAGCGTATTCAGGTTTTAAGAACAAGATGATTCCTAGTAGGACTTAATATAAAAAAATAGTCCTTTTCAAATCCTATCCTTCTTCAAGGTTCAATTTTCTTTTTTTACACTTTTTCTTCTTTATATTATAAATTTGCCTTCATTTTAATCACTTGCGGATTGGTATACTTCTCTTAAAATTATTATTTTTTTTGGTTGATCTAGACACCAACGACATCCGCACAAACGTCAAAACTGCCGCACAGTGTATTTCTTCATACATATATCGCGTGCAAAAAATGATCCCACAACTATGAAATTTTGCATAATTGTAAGGAAAATTCAAAAAATTTTCGAATTCCGTCGACTCCTTGTCTTAGACCGCCATTTAATAAATTGTCAACAGAATTTGATGACACACGTCTTTTACTTAACTCAAAAAGGAACTCTACCAATTTTGGTTGAAATTAGTCGAATTCTTGGGGTACCTGTCTTGGACCCCAATTTTTCACCTATTTTTCTTCTTAATGTATAATCTGCAATTCTGACTCAGAATTTTGGTTGAAATCCGTCATCTAGGGGAATCTGCCTTGGATTTACACTTGAAATGAAATTTGATTAAAAAGTTAAGCCTAAACGACTACAACACTTTTTACTTAAATTAAAATTTACGTGGTTCTGACCAGTTAAAAAACAACATAAACCGAATAATCCACAAAGCATAGTAATATAAAATGAAACATTTCCGAAGCAGCCACTTGTAGAACCACCCTTCAAAACAATAAAAAATTTCGAAGATATCTCATGCACATTTCATAGATATGAAAGCCTGTGTGGCCTTAATCGGATTATTTCTCAAGAACAAATATCTAGAGCCATCTGGTATTAGATAGACAAATCGGCATATGAACCCGTATCAGGGATGGCTAACATGGTACAATTGTACTTTTTTGATACTTTTTTAACCTGATTGATACTACCACATCCTATTTGGTACGATTTTAAAATATTATTATTTCTTCTGATTTTTATATGTAGCAAATTAACAAATAGACAAATTGGTCTATGGCTAACTTGTGGTATTCCAATTTATACAGGACCAGCACTCCGGTATTGAAATGTATAAGAGGCTGTGTTAAATTTTGGTTTGAACTGGTTCATATCTTACCCATTACTGATATTTTTTCAAAATTCACTTTAATATGGTGACAAACTTTAACGCTGATATTTTCCTAAGCATAACAAAAACATTTAGATTCGGACCTTAGTGGTTTAAGGTAACCCAGAATCGCTCAAATCCGACTCTAGCACTTTGTTTTAAATTTTTGTATTACAAAAGTGGCTACAAAAACATTTCCATTTTCTAGAATTTATCATTTTATATCTCAATTGAAGGAAAAAGTATCCCTAATATATGTTTTTAATCCCAGTTTTACGAAAAGTATCTTAATACGAAATATATTTTGAAAATTCAATTTTATACAAAGGAGACAAAAATAAGACCCATATAAAATAAGTTCTATTGTAGGTACTTATAGTTTCGATTTAATAAACTTCTTTCCACTTCTTTAGAACAGTATTATTGTATATAAAAATGGTTCGGGTTTTGGCCACAAGTTCCCTGATATAATTAGAACACATTTCAAAGTATTACCCATAAAACAGTAAACAGCTGCTGCGCTCCAGTGAGTCAATGGAGTGGGATATCCTAATGTCATCCATGAGCACTTTCGCCCTCTCCTGCACCCATTCAAGAAGCTCCGAAATAGACTTTGAAGCTTCGGCTCCTACATGAGAGTTGTATTACATTTTCGGTCGAATATAGGTGATGCAGGTATTAAGGAGATCAGCTGGAATGAAGTATCTCTTTTACCGAAAATGCTTCTTTCGATACATAAACCGATATCACATTGAATTTAGATACCAGGATTATCGTGAGCATCAGATTTCCGAATATTTACAACATTTATTTATACAGATGGAGTAACATTTTGTGTATAAAATAGAATTAAATTAAAAAATTAGCCATTGAATTAATCGCTATTATTCATTAACCTTAACCCTCTGTGACTGACGTGATTGTCTAGCAGACACTAACAATAATTAAGTTTTGTTCTAAAATGAATAATATGGAAAAACCACGACGATAAATCGACATATAACACAACTATTAGCTTTGAAATAACTATAAAAAATATAAGCCATTTCCATATGTTGTCTGACAATCTACCACATCAATATAACTGTAAAAATTGTTAACGTCAGTTGCAGAGGGTTAATTTTGTCATGACATACTTAGCTATTGGGTTGTTGTCTTGGATAAGTAATATCGGAAATTTGTGAAACGATTTAAATATTTTTGACAGAGAATATTGTAGAAAGACGTTACCTATGCTTAACATTTTTGCGAAATTGATGCAAATTTTGAAACAAATTTGAAATATTTTTGTAAATTAGATCTCCTTTAGCATAACTCTTAAGTTCAGAAGAAGAAGAAGTGGAATATAATAACATCAATAACTCAATTATACAGTTACATATTTCTTAAAAACTAATATATACGTATTTTCTCGATATCATATGTGATCTGTTTGTTTTAGTTTTTTTCTAGGACTAAGTGAAAGCTTAGCAGGGACATGAACCTTGTAGGAATATTTGTTAGAGCACCGGAAAAAAACTTTTAAAAAAATAAGTATTACCACTAATTAATATAAAACAAAATTTTAAGGTAAAGAATTTAATTAAAACAAATTTTAATGTAAAGAATTTAATTCGTTGGTTAGAGATCTATTTAAATACTCGTTTGCATGTATAGAACATTGATTTATTTTATAATTCTTTTCATTTAAGATTTTTTTTAAAACAAAATTTAGTTTTTAAATAACCCATTTTTTTTATCTAAATTGAAGTTTTCTCAAATTTGAATTATTTAACTTTCCTTTAGGTTTTTTTTACTAAAAGTTGTTTTTTATGTTCATGTACTCGTATTTTGTAATTTGTTTAATAACAATTTATTTAGTTTAACTATTTATTTATAAATTAATTATTCATGTTTCCGTTTTCTTGTATTTTTGTATGTATTTGTAAGTATTTTTGTTGTTTTGTTTAAATATTTGTATGAAAATCTATGAAAATTTAAATAAATTTTACGTTTTTGTTAAAAAAAGGAAAATTGTTTTGGATTTTTTTTTTCATTTTGATTGAAAAACTATTAAATATATGAATTCTAACGTTTCGTATTGTTAAAAAATTTCTTTTCTTTTTTATTATGTTATTATTTTTTTCATTACATTTTTGTTAACATTTTATATTTTGAATTATTTTTTTTTGGTTTGCCTAGAAAACGTGTAATTTTTTGTTTTAATCTTTGTTTGGTTTTTGTTCATAAATTTGAATAATTTTTTTTAGTGATTTTTTTTTTGATTTTCTTCTAGTTAAAAGTTATAAATATGAAAATGTAAAAAGAAAATAATGAAAAAAAAACTTCAAATAATTTAAAAATCTCTTGTAAATTACCCTGTCTGGTTTAACAGCATGAGCTACTTTACTTTGCCTTAAAATATAACAAAAACTTTATATCAAATCAAAATGATTTTGTTCGAATTTCAATTAAAAATTTCGAGAGTTTGGAAGGTTATGTGTTTAATGAAATTTTCCTAGTTTGTTTTAATAAATCTCTGAGTTTTTATTTTATTTTTTTATTTATTTTGTAAATGGTGTACAATTATATACAATATTTTTCTAATTAAAATAATACAGCTGATGTCAGCTAATTAGAAAAGGTTTTAAAAAAAGTATGAAGTCATGAAGTTTTTTTTAATGGATTTTTGTACTCATTTAAAATTTTCCATTTATTGTTAAAACATTTTAATATTTATGAGAACGATGTCTAATTTTTTGCCCCAAAAACTAAAAAAATGTTATTAAAACGTATTTTATGGTTTTTTAATGTTAATCTGTTGATGTAGGGGATGTTGGATACCAACGGCTCTGATTGGTCTTAATTTGGTAAGCCAAGACTTATCTTAGTCTATCCCTCATCTCAACTGTGGACACTGACCTCCTCGTGGTATCACCTGGTTGGCTACCTTAGCACCCGTTAAAATAGTGAGCTAACAAGTGGCGCGAGTTCTCCCATGAGAACTATAAAAACATGGGTTAGGACATCGGGCTAGTTACCCACTCCTGGAAAAAACTATTACATACTATGAAAAAGATAAAAATATAATAAAAACGGACACCTTAATATAAGAAGAGGACGCCCGAAATTTCGACGCAAAGACGAAGTAGAAGAAAATCTTTCAAAACTTGGCCTACCAAAGCGCATTTATTAACATTATTTTTTTTAAAGTTTATTATAATAAATAAATGGAGATTTATGTTAATGTCAGTGTTGACTAGATCGGTTTCCCAATAAGTTACCTATGATCTTGGTAACTTTTAAAACAAAATTGTGGCATGACTTGATTATTTGGTTATTGTCTCATATAAGTAAAAGAGCTAAGCAGAGGCAATTAAACCTCTTCGTATTGTCCCAGAGTGTATACACTTTACCACTGTCATAATTTACATTACCTTACTTCTTTGGTATGATTGTGTAATAACTCTCTTATAGCCGCTAGAAGCCGGTGAATTTTTTAAATTTTCGTAAGTACCACGATCATTAATAAAACTAGTGAAAATGTTTATTGAAATAATTTAGTTGAAATTTGGATGTTAACAGAGTAGGTTAGTTGAGAAAAGACAAAAACTAAATAGGCAAGAAACAAATCAAAATCCAATTTATAGCAACAAAATGCATGGTTCTAGAGAACAAAGAAATAGAATCTCGAACATTGTTGCCATGAAACTATTATTTAAAAAAAATTTTTGATTAAAAAAAATTTTGATGAAAAATTTTTGATAAAAAAATATTCTGTAGAAAAATTTTTGCTAAAAAAATTTTCTGTAGAAAAATTTTTGATAAAAAACTTTTCTATAGAAAAATTTTTGATAAAAAAATTTCTATAGAAAAATTTTTGATAACAAATTTTCTATAGAAAAATTTTTGATAGAAATTTTCTACAGAAAAATTTTTGATAAAAATTTTCCATAGAAAAAACGTTTGATAAAAAAATTTTATATAGAAAAATTTTCGATATTTTCTATAGAAAAATATTTGATAAAAAAATTTTCTATAGAAAAATTTTTGATAAATAAAAAATTCTAAAGAAAAATTTTTGATAAAAAAATTTTCTATAGAAAAATTTTTGATCAAAAAATTTTCTGTAGAAAAATTTTTGATAAAATTTTTTAAAGAAAAAATTTTTGATAAAAAAATTTTCTATAGAAAATTTTTGATATTTTCTATAGAAAAATTTTTGATAAAAAATATTCTATAGAAAAATTTTTGATAAATAAAAAATTCTAAAGAAAAATTTTTGTTAAAAAATTTTCTATAGAAAAATTTTTGATAAAAAAATTTTCTGGAGAAAAATTTTTTATAAAAAAATTTTCTGTAGAACAATTTTTGATAAAAAATTTTCTATAGAAACAATTTTTATAAAAAATACATATAAAATTTTTCTATAGAAAAAATTTTTGATAAAAAAATTTTCTATAGAAAAATTTTTGTAAGAAACTTTTCTATAAAAATTTTTGATAAAAAAATTTTCTATAGAAAAATTTTTTATAAAAAAAATATAAAATATTTTTTATAGAAAAATTTTTTAATAAAAAAATTTTCTATAGAAAAATTTTTGATAAATAAATTTTCTGCAGAAAAATTCTTGATAAAAAATTTTCTTTGAAAAGTTTTTGAAAAAAAATATTAAAAAAAATGGAGTAGAAAACTTTTTCTCTTTAAAACGTTAGAACTACACATTGAAAAAATACCTGTTTTAGCTAAAAGTATAAATAACGGCAACTGTATCGACTATTTTTTTGTTCTGTTCTCTTTGCGCTGACCCTTGCTCATAAGGTATAGAAAATAATAGAAATTAAGTGATATTTTATTTTTTGATTTTTTTGATTCTCCAAAAATTATCGTATTTAGTTTAAAAAAATTAAAAGAATGATACATTTCTGGTTATTTTGATATATTTCTGGATATTTTGAAAAGGAAATTGGTGATCTTTGTCAGATCTTCTTTTAGAATAATCTATGTATATAGAAAATATATCGCATCCAGCTTTAGAAAGAAAATCTTGATCTTTATTTGTAGTAGAGGAATTGCAAAATTTCGATTATAAATCAGCTGTCAGTCAGCGTATTCTTTTATATATTAGGTTCCCTTAGAAATCAAAATTATTGTATAATTACACCCTATATCGTTCCCAATTTAAGAATAATTCTCAAATAAGTCCAACAGAAAAGAAATAAATATTCATAAATCTCGCCAAACATTTTTGTATCCTGACGAAAAATGATTTCTAAATTAGAAAATTCTAATATTAGAATATTTTTAAAAAATATTGAAAGTAGGTCCACATGTGACCTCAATGGCATAGGGTATCAAATGGTAAGGCTTACTTGTTTTAATTTATGTTTTACTTGATGACTATAAAGTTTATAGTAAGTATAGTTAGTTTATAGTATAAACCAAAGTTTTCTTATCATTATCAGGCATGTCGCAAATTCCGTTCAGAATTGAAATCATTCCGTAGTTCAATTCTACACAAGTAAAATAAATGCCAAATCGTCGCATTCGGTATCAATCGAAAACTCAAAATTTTAATCAAATATTGTGTAACATACCTTCGGGGTTTTCAAAATTATTTATTTTGCAAAAAGTTTAATAACATTTGATGTCTAAAGCTATCCGTTTGTTTAAACATTTAGTTTTAATGAAGTTCGTTTACTATCACACTTTACTTTTGACAAGTTACATGTAGTGACCTCTGATAAGAGTCATTTTCATGTGTTCAGTATTGAGTCAAAATTTATTGTATGTTAAAAAATAAGTTTTCGTAAACCGATCAAAAATTTCTAGACTTCTCAAGTAGAATATCAAATGTCAAAAAAAACATTTGCCCCCAAAAATTCTGAAAATTAAAAAAAAAATCAATACAAACCTATAATTTAAACATATTTCTAATTAGTTGACCGCAGCTGCATGTTTTCTCTATGCAACATATAAAAAGTGTAAATGTGTTTGAATTTGTTAAGATTTTTCATATATTTTTCATTAGTTCTTCTGGTTTTTATTTTAATGTGACTTATTAACTATTTTTTTGTTATTAAATCTTAATAATATTGAAATTTTCACATAAAATTATTTTTTGAATTTTTTTAATTGTATTGTTTTGTTGTATTTATTGGTTTTTCTTTGTATTCGTTTGTTTGTTTTAGTTAAAGAGTTTTTTTTTTTAAGATTTTAACTACATGTATTTTACGGAGAGAGTTTAAGAGTTTTTCTGTTTTTTAAGGGAGTTTGGGGAGGAGAGAATCGAGTATGTATGTACGTTTTAACAAATCTAATTTTTAGGGGGTGATTGATTGATTTAATTACTTAATTTGCTATTTTTTTTGTTTTATTTAATTTAATTTTGTTTTGGTTTTTGTTTTTGAGTGTATGTTGACTAGGTTTTGTTTGTGTGTATGGTTGTATAGTACTAGTGTTAACGAGAGATTGTGAAACAGGGATGGAAAATGGCTTTCTTGATTTTGTACCAAATATTAAAGAAAAGTTAACTTTTAGACCAAAAATGTAACATTTTTTTATGTAGAATATACTTTACTAAAGTAGAAGCATGTGGGCCTTAAAAAATGCCTCCTTTAAAGAGTATCAAATCCCCGACAACATTCCAATTGGAATAAGGGATACTTCTCTCAGACAATGAGCAGCATCCGATTCTATTTTTATACTCATTGAAAAACGTAGGTTTTAACTCCGGCTCCGAACGGCAAATGCATTACTTAGATAAGGTTTACATAGCCTAATACTCAATAACCTGTGGCTAGCTGAGTTATGAGGTCAACCGTCGCTTTTTTTGAAAATATATTTTTTTCAAGTGAGTCTGGCCGGGGATCGAACCTCTGGTATGCTAGGCGGATGACTAACCTGATATACCAAGGCGGTTCACATATTATGGGTACTATAAGATTCTTCCTCTGTTATCATTGACTCCTAGTGGAGCATAGGGCCTCAAAACATATTGAGATATTAAGTCGTAAATTCAAATAAATGGAAATGTTTTTATACCCTTATAGAGTCGGACTTGACCGATTCTTGAAGAGTCTATACTTAGGAAAATATCTATACTTAGGAAATTTGCTATACTTAGGAAAATATCTGTGTTAAATTTTGTCACCATTTTAAAGCGATCTTGAATTTGTTGGATATAAGCCGGTTCCAACTAAATTCTGATACAGTCACTTATAAAGGGTTATCCATTTTGTGGTTTCAAGAACTTTAATTCGACATCTGTCAAACTAAGTTGTTACACCAATTTTTTTCTTTTCAATTGAAAGTCTGAGATTGACCATTTTAAAGCGATCTTGAATTTGTTGGATATAAACCGGTTCCTACTAAAATTTGATACAGTCGCTTATAAAGGGTTATCCAATTCGTGGTTTCAAAAGTATGGATCTGAAATTCGACATCTGTCAAATTAAGTTGTAAAACCCATTTTTTTTTCTTTTCAGTTGAAAGTCCGACATTGACGAAAATGGATAGCTTAAGTATAATAAAACGCATAAAAATTATCAACACATACTACAAAAAATGGTGATTCTGCAACAGCCACATATCGTGCTTTAAGAGGAGATGGTTTACATAATCGTCTCGTTCCACTGAAAATATTGCTGCTGTAAGTGAAAGTGTTGCCGAAGACCCGAATGTGTCGATTTCTCGTCGTTCTCAGGAATTATGACTATCTTACGGCACATTATTGAAGGATACGACTTGGGAAATATGTGGTTTCAAAAAGACGGTGTCATATGCCACACAATTTCAGCGAATATGACTTTATTGCAAGACATAATTTCTAGCGTAATAACATAATTTCTCGCGTAATTTCTCGTCGTGGCGATATCAACTGGCCATCAAGATCATGCGATTTGACACCATTAGACTGTTTTTTGCGGGGCTACGCGAAAGATCGTGTTTATGCAGATAAACCTTTAACTCTTGAGCACTTAAAAACCAAAATTCGTCAAGTTATGGCTGAAATATTGCCCAATATGTGTCAGAAAATGGTCGAAAATTGCCTCAAAGAATCAATGCTTGCAACATTTCGCGTGGTGGTCATTTAAAGGATGTAGTGTTTCACACATAATCAAACTTTATAATAAAAATTATGTATTTTATTTACGTTCACTTTTGAAACCGCAAAATGGATAACTCTTTACATTTTAATACCAGGTTGATGGTCATGTTGAAATGTCTATAAAATTTCCGATGAACTAAAAATATACTCAGAAAGTTGTGTAGTCAATTGGAATTCCAGAAGTTGACCTCAGATCAATTTAATATTTTGAAATTGTAGCAAGTAGGACGCGGTAGTGCTTCGGTATCAATCGGGTTAAAAATGTATTAAAAAAGTAAAAAATTAAACCATGTTTGCCATCCCTGTTGCAAAAGTGTTTCTTAAGAGGGAGGGAGAAAGAGAATTTTGAAAGTCAGGTTTTAATGATGATTGTTTGGGCGTGTGTAAGTAAATGTGTTGCGTTTAGTTAGTGGGAGCTAAATAACGTTTTTTTTATGGAAATCGAATATTGAGATTTATTATTAAAGAAGTGTGGCATAGTTTTAGGAGGCTTGAATTAATGTTTGTAAGAATCAAAAGAATTATGTTAAACACTAAATTGAACATTTTAAATATTAATATTTGATATTTTATAAAAAATAAGCCTGTTCTGTCTTAGGATTATTTAAGACTCCTAAGTTCGAGAATAACCCATTTATTTTATATTAAACTTTTAACAACAATTTCAAGCCCCCTAAAAGTATAGTATATAATTTTAAAAATCTTCTCAATTTTGATTTCTATTTTAAAATCTGCCGATTTAGCTCCTAAATTTTGTAATGTTTTCTAATTGTTTTAAGATTTTTTTGTCATTAACTAATTTTTTTAAATTAAATTACTTTTGTCTGCTAAAAGTTTAAAGAAGTTTTTGTTCTTATGTAATTTGTTAGTTGCAAATTGTTTTTGTTACATCTTGTTTTATAATTAATTTAAATTTATTCAATGTAGTGTTGTTGTATAAATGTTAATGCTACGTTTTTGGAGATTTTTTTGTTTATTTCTTTATTTATTAATGTTTTTTTTTTCTTATATAAAATTAATCTTCAAGTCTTTTCAGAAACAAATGCATTACGATCAAATTATGTTTTTTAATTTATTTTATTTATTTTTGTAGTTAATTAATTATTGATTTTTTTCAAGTTTTGTAACATAAGTAAACAACAACAATTTGTTGAAAATCCTTAAGATTTTTTTGAAATTTTTTGTTGGTTTTTTGCTTGCGTTTTGTTGACCTCTTTCAATACTTAAAACTATTTAGTTCATAATTAAAATTTTTTCATTGTTACCTTATATGCAAAAATTTTCTTAAGGGGTTAACGTTTAGGGGGAAAGGATTAAGAAAAGTTTCAATTTTCAGAAAAGTTTTCTGGAAATTGACAGGGGGAAAAGGGGAATGGTGTTTTAGGGAGGGGAGTTTGATTTTAAATAACTAAGGGGAGGTGCTTTTCTTGATATTAAGTGACAGTTTTCTTTGAAGATTTTGATGTTTTCAAAATTATCTCTTTTGTTTTTTCTCTAGATTTTCGTTTTTCAGTTTGTAGTTACTTTTAGGATTTTTCTTTCATTTGGTTTGATTACAATTTCTTTTAAGATTTTGTGTTATATAAATGGTTTTTGGTTTATATAAATAAAATAAATTTTGTTATTTAATTTTTGGAACCGTCTTTTCGGGACGTTGACGGAGCATCGCCTAAGTTTATCATGTCTCGTGGTTTCCACACCGGGGACCCTATAATAAAAATGAAAGAAAAGAAATATGTGGAAATCATATGAAAAATGTTTTTGAAAGAATTTCGGTTTTTAATTGAAAACAATTAAAACTACAAAACAATAATTAATAAAGTTTTAAAGAATTTCTATAATAATAATAATAATAATAATAATAATAATAATCATAATTAATTGATTTTAAACAAATGGGTAAAATCTATGTTATGTTGATGTCTGTGATTTTAATAGAAGTTATAGGTATGATTAATTATTTTTTTTGAAGCCAATTTATTGTTTAAATAATTTTGTATTTTTTAAGATAAACCCCTTATTCATAAACGAATTATAAAATTATCAAAGTCTTATAGCAGGAATTTTGTATGGAAAATTTGAATTATAAACTTGTCATAGCAATATTTTCCGTTTATGAATTAGGGGGTAAAATATACAGTTCGATTTTTTTTATATACAGTAACTCAAATTACTGTCCCAATGTTTTTAAGGTGTCTACGAACATGAGTGTAACAACAAAGCTGTTGGCTCAATCTCTCTGATATTTGGTATTATTTTATATTGGACTCGTACTGACAACTATAAATAAAAAACATCATCAGCGATACTCAAAAAACAAAAAAAAAAAAAAGCAAAAGCAAAATTTCATTGGAACGGTTTTTTGACTTTAGATTTATTTACATATTTTTTAATTTAATATTTTGTAACGGCTTTATGCGCTGTAATAGCGGCTTCTATACGACGCGGCATACTCTTTTTTAAATGTTTACAACGACCTGGAGCAATTCCGTTCTAAGCTTCCACTACATCTGCCCTCAGTTCATCAAAATTACCAGGGGTTCCGACAACACTTCTCTTAAGAGCTCCACAGAGGTGCGAGATGGGGCTAAGATCAAGTGACTGGGGCGGCCAGTTAAGGACTTTGTACCCGTTGTCATTGAGCCATTTTTGTGTTAATTTGGCGGCATTTTTGAGATGATTTTCCTGTCAGAAAATTATCTTTTCCTTCAAAAATCTAAATTTTTCACAGAAAACGGAAAGATTGATGGCTAAAACATTGACGTAGCACTTTTCAGTATTTGTACCAACAATTTTGTGAACTGTTCAAACTTCTTCAGCCACCATGTAACCACATACCATTATAGAGTTACCATCAAACTGTAGAGTTAGTCTCAAGTCTTTTGGTTGCTTCCCTGGCTTTCACCAATTCTCTCACAACCGATCCAGGACGATTAACTTTGGTCTTTTCTGACCAAATAATCTTTGTCAAATCCTCCAGAGTCCAGGAAGCAAGACAATAATGGTCTAGGGTTGCATGGTGTTCACAAAATTTTTGGTTTGATGACAAAATTGTTGGTTTCTTTGAAAAATTTGGATTCTTGAAGGATGAAGTAATTTTCCAACAGGAAAATAACCTCAAAAACACCGCCAAACTAACACAAACATAGCTCAGTGACAACGGATACAAAGTCCTTGACTGGCCGTCCCAGTCACCCGATCTTAACCCCATCGAGCACCTCTCTAACGTTCTCAAGAGAGGTGTTGTCGAAAACCCTGGTAATTTAGATGAACTGAGGGCAGATGTAGTGAAAGCTTAGAACGGCATTGATCTAAGTGTTATTACCGCGAATAAAGGCTTTACAAAATAATAAATTAAAAAAATGTATAAATAAATCTAAAGTCAAAAAACTGTCCCAATAAAAATTTGCTTTTGTTTTACTTATTTTTTGATTAACGTTAAGTATCACAATGAAGTTTTTTAATTATAAATGTCAACACGAGTCCTATATACCATAATACCAAATATCAGAGAGATTGAGCCAAAAGCTTTGTTGTTACACTCATATTCGTAAAGAGCTTAAAAACTTTGGGACAGTAATTTGAGTAATTGTATATCCAAGAAAAAGCCTTAGTAGAATGACTTTAAAAAGAAATCGACTGAAGAAAAAGTGTACACTTTTTTTGAGTTTATTCCACGACCTATTTTTGAAGCTACAAATTTGGACTTTATTCAAAAAAATTCAAATTTATAATATTATATTAAAATATGGAGTGATATCAACTTTATATCCATAAAAATAAACCGTTTTAATGCAGGCATTTTCTTAATAAAGTCATCTTACTTAACAGTTTTGGGTGTTTTTATTTAAGTAAATCGGACTGTATATAAAGAATTTAATTTTTGTAAATTAATTATTTATTATTTATGAAAAAAAGAACTGAGTTAATGCTTTTAAAATAATATTTGTTAAAAATGTATGAGAGAAATTTTTTACTAAATGTTTAACTATTTAATAAAACAATAATTAAACATGCTTTTCTAAATAAATTTATAATTTATTTTTTTCTTCTTTTTTTTGTTTAATTTTTTGTAAATTATAAATAAATTTAACTAAATACGAGATTATGAATAAAATGTTGACATCGCTTGTTTTTCTTTTTTCAATCAATTTGATTTTTGCTTTGTTTTTTCTTTTAAAATTACAAAAAAAAATTCCTGTATTATTTAAATATTGAAACCGTTTCTTTTTTGTATTAATAATTTACTTAACTATTTAATTAATTAATAGATAATTTATTTAAATATCAAGTGGTGTTTATTTGTTAACACATTATCATCAATTTTACAACGTTATGCCAACATTTTCATAAACTGTTTTTCTTTCTTTTTTTAAGGGTGAAGTGAGTTTTTGTAATAAAATTAGAAAAATTTAAAAAATGTTTTAATGAAATGTAGAAAAGATAATTGTAATGAAAATGGCATTAATTATTTAAATGTATGAGAAAATTGCATAGATAAAATATTGTTGAATTTTCGATTTTATCAAATGTAATGTAACTATATTTCATAAAACTTTAAATGTCAGTTTAAGTTCATAAGGTCACTTTTTTATCAATCCGTATAGTATTTGGTTTTAAAACAGAGATAGGCACAAATCCATCAATATTTGGAGTTTGTGTGTGTGAGAAAAATTTTGTAAACAAATGAGCATTCTCCCCACATCTTGAGAAACTTTTTAACAAGCAACTGTCTCAGTTGGATGCTCGTGATCAGCGTTACCGTTTTGCGTCTAAAGTCGCAATTTGCAACTTTTTAGGTGGCCTGCGACGCAAGCTGCGACTTTTCTTCCATGGCCCTTTTTTGCCACTTTTTCGAGTTTTTGTGCGACTTTTGACACCTTTTTAGAAAATTATTTAAAATTTTTATTTTTAGTCCATATTCAATATCTCAACTAAAATTTCCTAAAATTATTGTAACTTAAGTATAAATGCCATCATTTTGGTCTCAGTTTGCTATCTAAAACCATTAAAAGCAATATATATTTTGCACGATTTTCAAAATCTTCATACATTTTAGAAAAAATTATTTTTTGGTGCGCTTTTGCTTTAAGGTGTTAAATGGCAAAAATTCAGTTTACGAGGTAGTTTGGAATTTTTATACATATTTGTCGTATGTTATATCAACATGGAGAACATAATTGAGATATATATCAAACGATGCACAACTGAAAGATCTACCAATCCTTATATATTTTTTAGGAATTCATTGAGGGGGCCGAAAAATATGCGAAAAAATTTAAAAGTGGGGAAAACGTGATTATATTTTGGCAGCCATTAAGTAGTATTTGAATGACGAAATTAAAATTTAGAGGGAAATGAATTCATCCCCCAAGTATGATGTCTATATCATAAAATAACGACTGGGTCCAAATGAAACGAAAAAAGAAGACGAAATATGAAAAAAACATAAATGCTTCATTCGATTTTTTACGTTTTTGAAATTTGCATGCCAATTATGCTTAGAAGTGCAAACTTGCGCTAAGATTTTGCGTTCAATATACCTGTAGACTTAGGAGTTCAAATCTGTAATTAGATTTTCCGAACACTTAAGAGTACAAAAATTATTCGAGTTGAAAGTCGGTTTTATAGGAATTAAAACGGTTTGATTTTTGCCTATATATAATATCTTTTCAAGTATGAATTGTTTTATAGTCTTTTGTTCATTGTTAAAAAAAATGTTATAAAAAAAGTGTGCGACTTTTTTTTATTGAAAGTGACTTTTTGTGCGACTTTTTTTTGTAAAAAGCGACTATTTTTGCGACTTTTTCAAATTTGTCAGCGGTAACGCTGCTCGTGATCAACAAATGCTTGCCTAAGATTAAATTATGTTATTTGTGATTTGAGAGTAGTTACAAATTTGTGTGACTCTCAAGAGCGAATTTATATTCACAATGTATATTTCTGGTCTAAGATAATACTAATTACAAAGATAATCAAACAGCATACTTTTAGGAGGTTCGAAAAATTAAAAAATTATATAATCTTATACAATAGTGTTGTTCTATTAACTGGGACTCTAGGAACCTTACAAAAATATGCTACAAGATTAACTTGAAAATCATTTAAATTTTGATACAAATTACTTAATTCCGTCAAGTTTTTATTATACGATTTTTTTAGTAATTCTACAATAATTTGAATTTTATAACTAAATCTTAACCATTTATGTTCAGTTAGTCTCGAACAGAAAGAAAATTCTTGCAGTCAATTCTAATTGTAATTAAAAAAAGCTTTCTTAAAGAAAATTTTGTTGCATACTTTTAGGAAATACGAAAAAAAGAGTGTTGCTATTAAGCAAATATTTAACGCAGATTTTTATCGGCGATAGTCTTAGTAATTGATGTTTATTCAGAAATTTGTTGGAATTCATTTTTTATTAAGAAAAGGTGGAGTTTCAAAAATCCTGTTGTTTTTGTATTGTGTGATGTAGGGGATGTTGGATACCAAGATACGGTTCTGATTGGTCTTATGGACTTATCATGGTCTATCCCTCATCTCAACTGCGGACACTAATCTCCTAGTGGTATCACCAGGTTAGTTACTTTAACACTCGTTAAAGTAGTGTGATAATAGGTGCCACGAGTTCTCTCATGAGAACAATTAAAATATGGGTTCGGACGTCGGGCTTGCTAAGCTAAAATTATAATAAAAACAGACAACTTAAAGTAAAAAGAGGACGCCCGAAACTTCGATGGAAAAACCAAGAAGAAAAAAATCTTTTAAAGCTTGGCCTACAAAATTGGAAATTGAAATAGCGCAGAAGATCGAAGCACATGGAATTCTAAAACATGATCGGCCTTTGACCAAAAACACTTTATAAATATAGTAAGTAATGGACCAACACTCAGGGGATGACCCCTACATATGCATATCCTTAGCGATGGAACTAGGAAAAAAGGTTGTGGAAAGGAGGATAGAGGGAGTATTATTAATGGATATTTGATTTAAGCCTTTGGATATCATAATAAGAAGGGAAGACTGATGCAGGTAATTTATTACAGATTCATGCTGTGCGGCTTAAAACTAGTTTTCTCTTAAATTCGTCGTACGATCCACTGGAAAATCGACTACAAAGGGATGAGCCCATACCATTATAGTATCCATAGAACAGTGATACGCAACTGACATTACGACGATACTCCAATGAGTCAATAGAGTTGGCTATCCTACTGTCACCGACAAGTATCTTCGCCCTGTCTTGTACACGGTCTAAAAACTCTAAAATAGCCTTTGAAGCAACGACCCATATATGAGTTGTATTCCATTTTTGCTTGGAAATAGATGGTGTAAATAGTAACAAGATCATTTGGAGTAAAGCATGTCTTAAATGGCTTTAGAAAGCCAAGACACTTGAATGCTTCTTTCGACACTTGGAAAAAGTGTTTAGTCCAACAGACATCGCACTGAATTTTCATTCCCAGAACATCAAGAGTTTCTGATTCCCCAAAAATCTATTACAGATGAATCAGCATGGTTCGTAACGTAACGCGTTTGTGTGTTAACAGACAGCATTGGGTCTTGGGTAGAGCATTTAAATCAACCCTGTTTTAACGACCCCCCTTGGACTATAGTTGAATGAATAGGAATGGAAAATGTTTGCTATCATCTGCAAAAGAGTAGTTAGGATTGGAGTTTGGCACAGAAATATAAGAAAAAGTTTAGGAGAAAGATGGGAGCCTTGTGGTACCCTCGAATTAATCCTGAACTCGTCGGATGATGTCACATCTATTACAATTCGATCTCTGATAAAGCTCGATATAAACCGAGAGAAATCGTTACCTTCGCCAACAGCAAGTAGTTTTGATAGGAGTGATCAATCCCACATTATGTCGAACATACATAATTCTCGCGACATTTCAATTGGAACAAGGAAACTATGTTTTAATGCCGGCTCCGAACGGCAAATGCATTAGTTACAGAAGTTTTACATAGCCTAATACTTAATAAACAGTGGCTAGCTGAGTTATAAGTTGAACCCGCTTTATTTTTTTGAAAATTTATTTTTTCAAGTGGGTCTGGCCGGGGATCGAACTTGGGACCTCTGGCATGCTAGGCCGATGACTAACCTGATATATCACGGCGGTTCACACTCTGTCGGACGTCTTGGATATATCAAGAGCTATAACTATACTTTCGTCAAAACGGTGGAAAGAACGGAACATTTTTTCAGATAGGAAGGCCAATACGTCACCCGTAGAGCGGCCCCTACATTAGACTCCAAATATTTAACCAAATGGTAGTTGATCATACTTTAAATTACTTGGATAGCGCTGTTGGGCGGTAAATTTCGAGGTTGCCAAACCCTTTTTTGGGGATGGGAGTTATACTAGCAACCTTTTAACTCATAGACAATTCAACGGCATGTTATAAATTGCTAAAAAGATTGGCTAATGGACGTGCTAAGGTCGAAGAGCACTGCTTTCAGACCAGTGCTAGTATGCCATCCGGGCCGGGAGACTTATTTATGTTTAGATCCGCTTTGTATGGATTGAATCAACATTAAATAAAAAAATTTCACCTTTAAGGGTAAAATAAAGGACTGTTTTCAATAGTAATAATCACTATATTAAAATATGAAACATAAAATAAACCGTCCATGGATTGATAAATATCATTAAATTGATTCAGCAAGAATTTTGTTCAAAACTATTGATTTATTAGGTAGCTTTTGACACAGTCAGTAGATAATTCGAGCATGTCTTAAAGTTACAGTTGAAAATTGTATTTGAAAACTTCTACTTTTAGCTACGGCACAGTAGGTAGCGGTAGTACTACTGTAACAATAAGTTTTAAAATATGTATTCCAAAAAAGTACAATTGTACCATGATTTCCATCTTTGGTCTGGAGAACACTTTTTTAGAGCCGACAAAAAGTACACAGTAAATTATTAAGGCTGCGTCATCAAAAACAACAATCAATATAATCATTTGAAAAATCTACTCATTTGGACAATGTTTCTCTAGAGCTCTGGTGATCACTTACATTTAAAAACAGTTGAGCTTGTGCTAGTAACGGAAAATAATGAAATCAAGTGTTTCATAACGTTTAATTGGAACTTTTTTAGGAAACTTTTGTGAAAAAACTTTAGCGTAAAAGTGTTTTTATGCTCATTTGCTCAATTGCTTTTGTGGTGAACGTCTAGGAGTATCTGATATAGGTTTTTGTTAATAATTTAAAAAATTTAGCAAAAATATTTTATAACTAAGTCGTTTTATATAAGATAATAAATAAAATGAATAAAAAAAAATAATTTTCTTATGATTATAATGATATTTAAACGTAGAAATGATTTCAAATTAAAAATTTTCTGAAAATGTCGATATACATATACAGATGTAAAATGTTTGTTAGCATAGTTGGGCAATTAAATATATAGAATTACTAGATTTTGTATAATAAAAAAAACAGTTAAATTATTTTTTTTTTTAAATAGATAGAGATAGATCGAATAAATTTGAAATGCAAAAAAAAAAAACTAGACAATTAGAATTCAATTTTTCAATTCGTAAAAAAACAACATCAATTGTGGGGGAAATTAAGCAAAAAAGGGGCGGAGGGGGAGTGGAAAATTGGTGGTGAATTGAATGTGTTTAGACAAAAAAATTGAGAGATAGATAAACAGAGAGAGAGAGAGCGAGAAAATGAAACATAATCAACAGGCGGTGGTGTTGTTAAATAAAATTTTACTTATTTAGAATTTCATTTTTTTTTTGTAAAATAAAATTTTCTTGCTTACAGGGTGTGTTAACCATAAGACATAATAATTTTTTTTTTTTTTCTTTAAAGGATTTTTTTAAATAATTTTTTTTGTTATAATTTTTTTAAGCATTTGAAGGTTTTAAAAACGAGTGGTAGTAGCAGTAGTTTTGTTTTTAATATGATTTTATTTTTAATTTTAATAGTTTTAAGTATAGAAAGTTTTAACAATTTTTCAACTTTTTCTTTAAATTTTTAGGGTTTTAAAATTGTTGAAATTTTTTTTGGTTAAAACACAAAACAAAAACCAAACTTTTGTTAAATTTTTTGAAATATTCTTATAAGAAACAAACAAACAAAATCAATCGAAATTTGTGTTTTTTGGATTTTTTTTACAAATTTAATTTAATGTTTAAAAAATTAATAATAATAACAACAACAATAATAATATTAAATTTAAGAAAAATTATAAAAAAATATTTTTGTGCATTTGTTTTGTTTCTTTGATGAATTTTTTTAAGATAAATTATTCCCTTTTTAATTTTTACAAAATTTTGTTTGAAGAAAAAAACAAACAAATCTTTTGCTCAAGCGATGCCAACCAACTTTTTTTTTGTGTTTAAATTTTAGTTTTTATATAATTAAGAAAATTTTTTAAAATTAAATTTTTGATATTAGAAATTTCTTTTAACAAAGAAATTTAAGCTTAAAACTTAGTTTAATCAAACTTAAAAACTCAAAAAATATTTTTTTTAAATTAACACTGGGATTTCCAACCAAAAAGTCTTAGTAAACTGATTATATTAAGAAATAGGCTAGAGAAAATCAGTTAATTTTTGTGGGAAGTGTAAAGTACTTAGATACCACTTCATATTTAAGAAATAAAATTTTTTTTTAAAATGAGTGATAATAGTACAATTTTTACTTTTTTTAATGGCACTTAAAATATGTAGTTATATATACTTTGTTAGACTGATTTACTCCAGCCGATTTCTTTATATAGTCATTTAACCAAGTCGTTTTGAGTGATTAAATCGTTCTGCATATAAGAAATATATAAAATTTTTAAAAATTTTACTTATAAACTCTTCCTTGCATTTAATAAATTAATTAATAAACAACAATAAATCGAATTTCTTAATTCTTAACACTTTACTGATACGTTGTCGTACTTTCATGAATGAATTCCTTTAAATCTCACAATTTTAATTCTTATCAATTCTCTCTCATTTCAAAGATCTTTTGAAGATCTTTTCATTATTTTTTTTTTGTTAGCTTTTTGTTAAATTTAAACAATTAATTAATTTAATTTAATCTATTAACAAATAAAATCACAAACAAATATCACAAAATTATTGGTATAGATTTTCATAAATTTGTTCTCCCTTTTTTTTGTTTCCGATTTAAATATTTAAATATTGTTTTATTGTATAAATAAATATATTCATACATATTTCATTAAATAGATGTAAATATGTACTACATTAGTATATTATGTATGTATAAGAATTTGTTAGTATTTATGTTTATGCATTTATAAGTTTATGTTTATATTTAAATTTATATAATAAACATTCATTAAATGCAAAAGGGGGGAATTTAAATCAAAAACACAAAAATTCAATTAAAAAATTCAAAAATATCATATTGAGTTATATATTAAGTAATACGAGTATTTTATTAAACAAATTTTAAGTGGCGTAAATAAATTTTCTCCTTTTCAATCTTGCCAACATTTGTTGATATTTAACTTATGTATATATTTCATTGAAATAAAATATGTAAAAAATATTCTTCTCTAGACATGTCTTTTGATTTTTTCACAAAACAATTTATATCGGAGTATTTTATATTAGTTGTGTTCCCTTACGATAACCAAACTACCCAAATCAGTTAAAAGTAAGCCAAACTTACCCAATTCTGTTCCCTTTTTTAATAGTGGTTTGAGTCTTTGCTAAAATGAGAGTAAATTAATTTCCTTTCTTACAAAAGAAAATTTAGAATTTACCCAAACTTTCCTAGTTGTTGTTTCTTACTTAATAATGTTTTAAGTTTTTGCTCAAATAAGAGTTCATTCATTTCCGATCATTTTGAGCTTATAAATGGACTAAGATCCGGAAGGCCAATTGTCATTAATGTTTACTGAAACTCAAAAGAACGCAAATTTCCTAAATATAGTAAATTTTCGAAAAATTTTCTATAAAAAGTAAATTTTAAATTTCCTATAAAAAGTAAATTTTAAATTTCCTATAAAAAGTAAATTTTTAAATTTCCTATTAATAGAAAATTTTCAAAAAATTTCCTATAAATAGTGAATTTTCGAAAAACTTCGTATAAAGAGTAAATTTTCGAAAAACTTCCTAAAAATGGTCAATTTTCGTATAATTTACCTATTAATAGTCAATTTTTGGAAAAATTCCTGTTAATGGTCAATTTTCGAAAATCCTATTATAGACAATTTTTTTTGAAAAATTTCCTATAAAAGTCAATTTTTTAAAAATTTCCTATAAATAGTCAATTTTTGAAAAATATCCCATTTTCGAAAAATTTCCCATAAATAATCAATTTTCAAAAAATTTCTTATAAATTTTCGAAAAATTTCCTACAAATAGTCAATTTTCGAAAAATTTCCTACAAATAGTCAATTTTCGAAAAATTTCCTATAAATAGTCAATTTTCGAAAAATTTCCTATAAATAGTCAATTTTCGAAAAAATTGTCTATAAATAGTTAATTTTCGAAAAACTTTGAAATATATTAAAAAATCGAAAAATTTACTATAAATAAACAATTTTAGAAAAATCTCATATAAATAGTAAACTTTCGAAAAATTTCCTATAAATAGTTAATTTCGAAAAATTTCCTTTAAATAGTTTAAATTTTCGAAAAATTTCCTATAAATAATCAATTTTCAAAAAATTTCCTATAAATAGTAAATTTTCGAAAAATTTCCTATAAATAGCAAATTTTCGAAAAATTTCCTATAAATAGTAAATTTTCGAAAAATTTTCTATAAATAGTAAATTTTCGAAAAATTTCCTATAAATAGTAAATTTTCGAAAAATTTCCTATAAATAGTAAATTTTCGAAAAATTTCCTATAAATAGTCAATTTTCGAAAAATTTCCTTTAAATAGTCAATTTTCGAAAAATTTCCTACAAATAGTCAATTTTCGAAAAATTTCCTATAAATAGTAAATTTTCGAAAAATTTCCTATAAATAGTAAATTTTCGAAAAATTTCCTATAAATAGTAAATTTTCGAAAAATTTCCTATAAATAGTCAATTTTCGAAAAATTTCCTTTAAATAGTCAATTTTCGAAAAATTTCCTATAAATAGTAAATTTTCGAAAAATTTCCTATAAATAGTAAATTTTCGAAAAATTTCCTATAAATAGTAAATTTTCGAAAAATTTCCTATAAATAGTAAATTTTCGAAAAATTTCCTATAAATTTTTCGAAAATTTACTATTTGTAGGAAACATTTCGAAAATGTACTATTTGTAGGACACTTTTCGAAAATTTACTATTTATAGGAAATTTTTCGGAAATTTACTATTTATAGGAAAAAAAAAAAAATTTCGAAAAATTTCCTATAAATAGTAAATTTTCGAAAAATT
The DNA here is from genome assembly GCA_933228675.1 of Stomorhina lunata. Lineage (NCBI taxonomy): Eukaryota > Metazoa > Arthropoda > Insecta > Diptera > Rhiniidae > Stomorhina > Stomorhina lunata. The sequence goes on along the minus strand of OW121742.1, from coordinate 7,708,605 downwards.
TCCTTTAAATAGTAAATTTCCGAAAAATTTCCTATAAATAGTAAATTTTCGAAAAGTGTCCTACAAATAGTAAATTTTCGAAAAGTTTCCTACAAATAGTAAATTTTCGAAAAATTTCCTATAAATAGTAAATTTTCAAAAAAATTCCTTTAAATAGTCAATTTTCGAAAAATTTTCTATAAATTGTCAATTTTTGAAAAATTTCCTATAAATAGTAAATTTTCAAAAAATTTCCTATAAATAGTAAATTTTAAAAAAATTTCCTATAAATAGTAAATTTTCGAAAAATTTCCTATAAATAGTAAATTTTCGAAAAATTTCCTATAAATAGTAAATTTTCGAAAAATTTTCTATAAATAGTAAATTTTCGAAAAATTTCCTATAAATAGTAAATTTTCGAAAAATTTCCTATAAATAGTAAATTTTCGAAAAATTTTCTATAAATAGTAAATTTTCGAAAAATTTCCTATAAATAGTAAATTTTCGAAAAATTTTCTATAAATAGTAAATTTTCAAAAATTTCCTATAAATAGTAAATTTTCGAAAAATTTCCTATAAATAGTAAATTTTCGAAAAATTTTCTATAAATAGTAAATTTTCAAAAAATTTCCTATAAATAGTAAATTTTCAAAAAATTTCCTATAAATAGTAAATTTTCGAAAAATTTCCTATAAATAGTAAATTTTCGAAAAATTTCCTATAAATAGTAAATTTTCGAAAAATTTCCTATAAATAGTAAATTTTCGAAAAGTGTCCTACAAATAGTAAATTTTCGAAAAGTTTCCTACAAATAGTAAATTTTCGAAAAATTTCCTATAAATAGTCAATTTTCAAAAAAATTCCTTTAAATAGTCTATTTTGGAAAAATTTTCTATAAATTGTCAATTTTTGAAAAATTTCTTATAAATAGTAAATTTTCAAAAAATTGTCTATAAATAGTTAATTTTCGAAAAACTTTGAAATATATTAAAAAATCGTAACCGAGTAGCCCAGATGCCAAGTTCTAAAGTTAGCGTTAAGATGGCAGTGACAGTGGAATTATGGCAACTTCTACAGTAGTAATTTCTTTGAAGATTGAGTCTCCAATGCAATCTTATTGATATTTGATTGCATAGTTTGTGGCGCAGTAGAGATTTTTGATATATCTACATATATATTGGTTAATGTCCCCTGGCTGAGTTAAGCACTAGACTTTGCTAGAATAGTACCTGAATAGAAATGATTTCGTATCCAAAAGAGTTCTATATTGGAATGTCTCGTCATCTCATTTAGGGATCCCCGGTATTCACGAATTAGAGGTGATGTTGTAAAGACTTTAAGGAATAAATGACTACTAATACAAACATGAATACCTCTACTGTATATTTTTTGGTATCTAAACCATTTAAAGCAAGTAGATTAGATAAAACCTAACCCAAATCCATTCTTAGCTAAAGAATTGGGAAAAATAAAATATTAATACTCGTATTATGTAAAATTAAAAATATTTTGCGAGGCAACGTTTGACATTAAGTTTTCCTTAACTTCCCCAGCAAATGCATACTTTAAAGTCAAAGTATGATGCAAATATTTTTGTATAGAGTTCTTAGCAATAAAGGGTTGCCTTAAAGCTTTTAGCACTTGCTTGTTTGTTTTTTTACTTTATTGCATTTTTGCATTATTTTGTTTAGTTCTTTGTTCCAAGATGCAACTGAGTTGCCTCATCGTATCTATTACTTTCGATTAAAAAAATGTTTTTGCTGGGATTTTTGTTAAAGAATGTTTTTTGAACAAATCAGATATTTTTGACTCCAAAATAAGAACATAAAAATTCTTTGCTTATAGCCAAAAAGGAGTCATAACAGGTGGTTTAAATATAGATTTTTATGATTTTTTGGAAGTCAGTTGTTAGTTAAACAATTTTTAATTAATAAATTTATGAGCAAACATAACAATATGTATGTAAATATAATAAAAAATGTACATACATAAATATTTATTAATTAAAAATATAAAAATTTAAGGTATAATTTTCGTTCTATGTGTATGAGCCTGTATGTGTGAATCTAAATGTGTGAGTCTATATGTGTGAGTCTATATGTGTAAACCTGTCTGTATGAGTTTAAAATTGTCTGTTTGAAATTTATTTAATATTAATTTTTTATGCTTTTGATTATAATTTCTATTTATTTATTGAATATGATTTAAATTTTTTGTATTATTTTGATTATTTTATTTATTTCTTGGTTTATTTTGCAAATATTTTTTGAAAGTTGCTCTTGTTGTTTTAGTTACTTGCCATGAATTTCAATTGTTCAATTAACAAGTAATTTTGATTTTATTGCTGCTAAGCCATTTATTTAGTTATTTAAATATTTATTCATTTATGTTATGTAAATTTATTTTTTATTTTCATTAGTTTTATTTCCGGTTGTTATTTTAAGAGAGAAAAAGAAGGAGAGTTTGTATTTCTATATCTTATTTATATTTGAATGTATTTGTATTTGTTTGTTTGTATTAGTTATAGAGTTAATTATTAGCTTAAAAGAGGAGATATCTCTGTTCTATGTTTGTAGGGATTCTACATATGCATGTAAAATACCACAAAACATGATAACATGTATGTATGTATGCATTTGTATTGTGTTTGAATTTGTATATGTATCTATGTATGCATTTGTTATAATAATATCTTCATGTTTTTATTTAGTTATTTCTTAGTTTTTTTAAAAGGATTTCAATATTTTTGTGGCTTTTAATTATTTATTTTGTATTTTTTTAATTATTTTAATTCTCTAAATGTTTTATTTTGTCTGTTTCTGTTTTCTTCTTGTTTGAAATTTTGTTAATTTATTTGATTTTGGTTTTCTTTTTTTTTTTTTGTAATTTTAAACATTTTAAATTCTACTTGTAGATTTTGTTATTTTAATATTAAATTTATTTCATGTTAACATTTAAATTGTTATTTTTTTTCTTTAAATTTGTTCTATTTATTTAATTTTGATTTCATTTTGTTTTAAATTTCGTTTTATTTAATTCGGATTTTTTTTTAAATACTATTTTAATAAAGAATGTCTTTTGTTTTTTTTTTTTTTTTTTTTGATTTTGAGGTACATCAAAATTTTCAACACTGAGTTTAATAAAGGTTTTATTTCGTTTTGAATTACATTTAAAATTACTGCTTTTTTACGTTTATATTGTAGATTTTTGGAATTTGATTATTTTGATATTAGTTTTGAATTATGATTTAGGTTTTATTTTGTTTTTATTACTAAGAAATTACGTCTTAAAATTTTTATATTTTTCTTTAAATAATTTTAAACGAAAATAAAAATTATAGAAAATTCCTGATTTTTCCTATTTGAAATCTTCAATTTTGATTTTTTAATGATTTTGATTTTTTGTGTATGATTTGAATTTTTAATTAAATTTGATGCACTACCCTCTTCAAATCTCAAATAAATACCCTTTTAGGAATCCCTTGTCCGCTTTAGGACTGCTTCAGTTTAGTACAAGATTAAAGAAAAAATTTATATATTTTGTTTAAATTAAAATTTATGCAATACCTCAAACAAATAGATTCTTTTGGAATCCCTTGTCTGCTTTAGTACTGAAACAGTTTAGTACAAGATTAAAGAAAAAATATTTTGTTTAATCTAGTAGGAAAAACTTTTCAGTTATGAGAATTTTTGATTTTTAGCTTCGTTATATAATTCGTTCCATAAGGAATCTCGTTGACTTTTCCTATTTAAAATCTTCAATTTTGATTTTTTGTAGATGCTTTAAATTTTGATAATTTCGAATTAAATTTGTAGCAATACCTCAAATAAATAGACCTTTTAGGAATCCCTTGTCCTATTAAGGACTGCAACAGTTTAGTACAAGATTTAAGAAAAAAAAAAAAAAAATATTTTTGTTTAATCTAGTACGAAAAACTTTTCAGTAATAAGAATTTTTGATTTTCAGCTTCGTTATATAATTCGTTCCATAAGAAATCTCATTGAATTATATACTACTTAGACCATTTCCGACCGATGTTTTCGTACAAGATTAAAGAAATAAGTAAATGTTTTTAAGGTTAAGATTTGGAAATTTCCGATAAAACATTATTTAATGCCCTGTTTAAAAAACTGAAATTACATTAAGTTTCTTTGACAAGACAAGATTAAAGTAAATAAATAAATGTTCTCTTTAATCTGGTACGAAAATTTGTTTGACTAAAAATCAATTCCATTTGAGATTCTTAATTTTAGCTTTTTAATATAAGACTAATATTCATTCGGTTGTCGAATATACGACTTCGACTACGACAGTTGGTACTAGATTAATGAAATTGTGTTGATGTTTTCTTTAATTTAGTACTAACTGTCCTAGTCGAAGTCGTGTATTCGACAAACGTAATAAGGCTGATTATTAGTCCTATTAGAAATCTTTTTGTTTCATTTTTTGCATTTTTCAACTGCGATAATTTTGTAAAAGATTAAAAAATAACCCTTTTTATTCAGTACGAACAAATTTTGTCATAAAAACAATATCAATCCAATAGACTTTTAGCATTTTATAAAAATCTCGTCTCATTTGAACTGCGACAGTTTCGTACAAAATGTAAACATTTTTTTCTCTTTAATCTAGTACGATAGAACGTTTTCATGAATTCGGTAATATTCTTAAAATTTTGCCTTGCAACCAAATGATTTACAACTTCTTTGTCTTATTTAAAACTGCCATTTTATAAAAGATTAAATAAAACATGTAAATCCATTCCTTTAATCTAGTACGAAACAGTTTTTGTCATGAAATCGATAGCATTCTCATTATGAAAAAAATATTGAGAACTTTAAGTTCAGAACCTTTTTTACTAAAATCTAAATTGTTCAAAAAGTCTATTGTGCGCACCTTGAGACTGTTGTGCGCAGGAGAATTCTGACTCAAGTTAAAAATAGCTAGAGCCAGTTTGAGGAATCAAAAAAATAAGTTTTTAAGGGTTTTTAGATTTAAAAGATACTTATTGAAGGGCATGTATTAAAAAAGTGCTTTATAAAATAAGACTCTACTTTAAATTACATTACGGCCCTTTTCAATTTGTGACAGCGCTTAGAGAAAGTGACCGGTTTTTACCCTTAGGCCCCTTTCTATTTTGCGCGTCATATTTATTATTCAACAAAATTTGCATTGAAATCTATAAAAAAAATCCACTAATAATTTTCCCATGATCTCAAAAAAATATAATAAAAATATAAAATGAGTTTGAAATCAAATAAAAACTTTAGACCGTCTCTCAGAAAAAAAAGTTTATTCTGAATGGGTTATATTAAGTCCTTTTTGTCTTAAACAGAAAAAAATTAAAAATTGACTTTTTCAAGGATTAAAAAGTTAATATTTGAAAAATTCCTTTAAAAAGTCTATTTTTGAGAAATTTCTTTTCAAAAATGAAAAATTTCATCTTAATAAAAATTTTGAAAAATTTCCTCCTAAGAATTTTTTTTTTTTAAATTTCCTCTAAATGTTAGAGTTGAAATATTGCATTTTTTTTAAATTTGCTCAAAAAGTTTTATATATTTTTTAAAATTTTTCCTAGAAATAACTTTTTGAAAAATTTTCTCTAAAAATTAAAATTTAAAAAAAAATTTCATCTGAGAACATGATTTTTGAAGATTTAATCGTGTTTCGGTTCTACTTCCGTTTGGGTATTTTAGCTTTAGACTCACAATAACATAATAAGACCCATGCAAGACCAACTTTATGATTTGAGGAACGGTCTAATAATCATGATTGTAAGTGTGAGGAGATATTTGTATCTTAATTATTTAATACTTATTTATTATCAATTATTTTTTTATTGAGACTAACGTACGTATCTATGTATGTCTGTTTGTTTCAATGTATTAAGTATTTGCTTTGGAAGTTGTTTTTTGTTTTTGTTTAACTAATTTGTAAATTGTATGAATTCTGTTTTTGTATTATAGTGTTGTTTTTATATTGTTGTTGTTGTTGTTTCTAATTTAAACATGTATTTCATAGAAATCATGACAATCTACACAACCACCTGACTCACTGACCGGTCTTTGGACTATAGTCGTTTGGGAATCAAACATATTGCTATCGCACGTTTCCGCACTAGCGTTAGCATATGAAGCCATTACAACCGCCCCTCTTGGTACCTTCTTGCGTGTACGACTCTGTCGCACACGCGCCCTATGCTAGGAGGGTCTCTTCTGGTACAGACAATCCATGCATGTGGTGTGTTCGGGTGCCGAAGAGCTCAACTGATAGGGACGGTCGTGAGGACATTGTGGTTCATGGTAAATATTATAGGCATTTGAGGGTACAGTAACTTGAGGACCATATTGCTGGTAATATTGTTCAGTGCTGGGTACATAGGTTGTTGGTTCATGTCTATAGCTGGAAAAAGCATTTTCCGCGGACTGGGAACGCATGGGACCAGAGGAATCGGAAGTGTTGATGGTGTATATGTGTTCGGGAGAGACACCATAGCGATACGAACTGCTAGTGGTACTGTCTCTTGATAAACTACGTTCTAAAGATTTGCTTATGCGTCTTGAGGAGGACTCGGGTCGCGTAGAGCTATCACGCCTTACCGAAACATAATGATCGCTGCATGTGCGATTGTCATATATAGGATAGTATTGATAGTAGGCCTCTTTGCCTTTATTGACCGTCGCCTCACCATTATCAATGTGAGCATGAGCCGAGGCACTACGCTTGCGTGCACCTCCCACATTACGATCAGGAGAACGGGATTCAAAACTACCGCGAGGTGATTTGAGCACAGAACGAGGTAAGTCAAGATTAGGCTCTGAGCTACGACTGTCAAAACTATTGCGTGGTGAATGATGCTGACACATTTTGCAGCTTGAACGATCCGGAGACAAGTATTCAATACTATTGCGAGGCGATAAATGAGGTGATAAAGATTCAAGACTGCAATCATGTGAAGGCGTTAACTTCTTTAAACAACTGCGATCGGGACTTTTGGCCTTTGAGGGACTAATAGGTCTCTTTAAAATACCACCCGAAGGACTAGCCGAACGCTTAAGAATACCCGTGCCATCTGAGGAACGGCGAGGACTTGGTGTACGACGTCCAGCCGAGAGACGATCGTAGGAAGAGTCACGACTTGAACTAACGCTCAAGCGCTTACCCTGATCACTTAAACTTGTGCGAGGTGATTTTATCTTGATAATACGTACTGGCGAGCTTCCCTGAGACTTGGAGCGATCGGGAGAAACATAAATGCTTTGTCGGGGAGATTTGGTCGGTTTTGCCTTCGAGCTAGCCGAGCTGGTGCTACTGCTGCCATTACTACCACTACTAAGGGGCTTAGAGCTCTTGGATATTTTGTCCGAAGACTTGGATTTGAAAACTTTGTCCACTTTTTTGTCAATGACAATATGGGCAGCAGTAGTAGAGACAGTAGCTGCACCATATTCGGATTCATCTTCTGATTTCTCCGAAGTTCCGGTAGTAGTACCAGTACCACTATCAGACTCTGCCGAGGGACGTGGCGGAGATTCTATGTCAGCTATAACAGTTTGTTGGGTATTTTCAACAACTGTCTGAGGCTCCGGCGAAAGACTAGAGTCATTTTGCTGTTGATCTCCTGCGTCCATATTCAAGTCAGAGGTCTCTATTGAGGTCTCTTTTAAGTTGGCCATATAGGCCTCTATGTCACATGTGGCATCAGTCAAATTTTCCTGTTCCAACTCACTCAAATGTTTGTCCATAAACTGGCTATGCTCCGCAATATTATTGTTATTATTTGGTGTAGCCTCGCTACTGCTATGACGACTTGCGGCTTTTCTGGAAGACTCTTTGGAGGAAATGTGTACAACCGACACCTGCTGGGCTGCAGCAGTTATTTTATCAATTTCACTCTTAAATATTTCAATTACTTCTATATCTTGTTTGGGCGATTGTCGAGGAGAAAATCTATTTACGTTTGTATTATTACTATTGTTGTTATTGTTATTATTGTTACTTTTAGATGCATGCAAGTTGTTGTTGCTGTTATTATTAATATTACTATTACTTCCCGAATGCGAATCACTATCGTGTTCGATGCGGTTTATACCACTGCCACCACTTAAGCTGGGGCTAGTGAATAGACTACCACTACTTCCTAGACTTAAATTTAAGGCGGCAGCTGTTGTAGCTGCCTGCAAATCTGACTCTAAAGCCAGCTCATCTTCATCAACAACATTATCGTCGCTATTATCATTATCATCATCATTATTATCGTCTTGATTATAACTGGCACTAGCAGTTTTTTCTGTTTTGCATGCATTTACATCTTTTTTACTAGAGCTACTCTTACCTAAGTCTTTCATAAGAACTGGTTGATACGTTGATGGCGGATGTGATGATTGAATCAAACGTGCCTGACTACCGGTACTGCCAACGGAAAGCGTTGAAGTCGTGCTGCATTATTAGAGATAAACAGAGAGAAAGGAAATTGGAATTATTAAGGGAATACTTTTAGGGTTAAAGAAATGTGTTGTTGGGTACCTTAATGTTAAATGATTTGGCGTTCGCCCTAGAGAGGCTTTTGTTTTAATAGTTCCCTGTTGGAATTCTTCTTCACCTTCGGATTTAGTACCGGGATCTATACGTTCAATATCACTCTGTTGATGTATGTGCTGTTGTTGGTGCTGCTGCTGCTGTTGATAGTGATGTTGCTGCTGAGGATCACCTCCTGCTCCCAGAACATCTGAAATGCGTTAATAAGGCGATTATATGAATTTTAACTCAATATTATTCGACTAAAGTACAGCAATACAATGCGATTATAATACCTTATGCTTACACATACATAATAACGTATAATAAAGCGATTATTACGTATTTTAATGCATTTTAGGTTATAAAGATATAATGTAGTATAATGCGATTATAATGAATAATAACGCATTAAATGCGTTATGACTGTATTATAAAGCAATCATTATTTATTATAAAGCATTAGTGATTAGTTATAATGTATAATAACACACTTTAATGTGATTACAAATCATTATTATAACACATTACAAGGCGATTTCCATTTGTTATTACGTATTATAATGCATTTATAAATAATGCATTAAAAGGCATTGTAATGCGATAATAGTGTGTCATAACACTTTATAATTCGATTATAATGTATTATAATACTTTATTATATGATTATAATGCATTATTATGTAATTGGTATATGTTATTTTGAATTATAATGCAATTAAAATGTATTATACTGCATTATAATATGATTTTAATGTAATGCGTTTATAATGTATTATGATGCATTATAATAAGATTACAATGTATTATAAGGCAACTAAGATAATTCTATTAATAAATGAATCAGTCTAAAAGATGAAGGAATGAATAAAATATAATTATGTCTACTTTAACTAACCGGAAGCATCACCAACGGTTTTGCTACGACTACGGAATGTAGACGTATGCAATGTATGCATATGATGTTGTTCCTGATAGGGTACATCCTCAGCTTCCTGGCTGCCTGAGATGTTATCATAATCTATATTACCAGCCGAATGACGTTGAGAACCAGACTTCTTCTTAGGCTTGCCCAACGTTTGAGAACCCTGCATTATTGTTATCTAAAACGGATTAAAAAATCACACCTTGTCTTCTTTTAAGTTCTCTCTGAATTTAAAACACACCTGTTGTTTTGGCCGTTCGAGTGTTTGCGAACTACCCGAACAACCACCCTGTGATGACATACCCGACACCGAACCCGAACTACCACCGAAATTCTTCATAGGAATCGACATATTACGAACACTCTCGCGTATTATTTGTCTGATGGTTTTTAGGAATGCATTACGGAAATCTGCGGTGCTATTCGATAGAACATAGACCTTTTCGGAGCGACGCTGTAGTTGCGAGCGCAGATGTATCAATTCCCAGAGGAAATGTGAATCCATGTCCTTGGCCGAAGAGGCACGAACTTGTACCTCCGTTACGGGTATTAAAACTTGATAACGTATAATTTCAACTTCATTGGGGGTAGTTTTACTAGAAACGCCCTGTTAGAGAAGAAGTTAAAAAAAATAATTTGTTAAGTTTATATAGGCATAAATTAAAAGGGTTATCTTAAATTACCATAAGCTTTTTCTTTTGTCTAAGACGCTCTTTACAAAGGAACACAACCGCTGATTTAAAGACAAAACACATGGCATGTAGTTCTAAGCCCTTTTTGATTTTGCCCAGAAAATCGGAAATATTTAACCACTCAACACCGCCATAATACAACAGATCACCTAAAGGAAATGGGAAAACTTAAGTAGTTCCTGTTAGTCTTAACTCAACTTTACACAAACTGATTTCTCCATTATAACAACATATGGGAGAAATTAGAAGGTGTAAAGTTATTTTAAGACTCTAGTTATTTTTTGGTTATAATAACTTAACTCACCTGGACTTAGGTCAATTGGCTGCTTGCAAGACTTTTGATGTTGTCGGAATAAATGATCAAATATAGCTCCATATTCTTCATGGATCCGTTGCATTTCATTAATATGTTCGGCCACCTTCTCCATGCCCTTCAAGGCCTCTGTAATTTTTAAGAGTTAATTGGTTTAGATCAAGTTTTTTTCGGATTTCAATTAAAGTTTCGACTTACCGCATAAGTGCAAGTGTTCATCAGCCCGTGAATCGGTTAGATTGCGCAATTGCTGCAGCAATAGAGGATATTTGAGTATACGTTGTATGGGCTTGATCAAATACGATTCCAGAGTACAGCTATGCTGCTGTTTCGGATTACGTGCAGCTAAGAACTCTTGCAACGCATGATTTCCTTCATCTTTAGTTTATGAAATGAGTGAAATAAAAATTGTTTTAATATTTCATATATTTAATAGAGTAATGCTATGGGTACACAAATTTTTATTGAAAATTTTGGGTACAACATTTTTTATAGAAAATTTTCGGTATAATATTTTTAGTACTAAATTTTTTATAGAAAATTTTCTGTGCAAAATTTTTTTATAGAAAATTTTCGGTACAAAATTTTTTTTACAAAATATTCGGTACAAAATTTTTTATAGAAAATTTTCGGTACAAAATTTTTTTAAAACAATTTTCGGTACAAATTTTTTTTTTTTAAATTTTCGGTGCAAAATTTTTTCTAGAAAATTTTTGGTACAAAATTTTTTATAGAAAATTTTCGGTACAAAATTTTTTTAAGAAACTTTTCAGTACAAAACTTTTTATAGAAAATTTTCGGTATAAATTTTTTATAGGAAATTTTCGGTATAAAATTTTTTTATAGAAAATTTTTGGTACAAAATTTTTTATAGAAAATTTTCGGTACAATATTTTTTATAGAGAATTTTCGGTATACAATTTTTTATAGAAAATTTTCGGTATAAAATTTTTTATAGAAAATTTTCGGTATAAAATTTTTTATAGAAAATTTTCGGTATAAATTTTTTTATAGGAAATTTTCGGTATACAATTTTTTATAGAAAATTTTTGGTACAAAATTTTTTATAGAAAATTTTCGGTACAAAATTGTTTATAGAAAATTTTCGGTACAAAATTTTTTATAGAAAATTTTGAAAAATTAGGTTTAATCAGGCTTGAGTTCATTTAACTTTCAAATTATTAATTTTGAAAATTTGAAAAGTAATTGTGGAGAAAAACTGAAAAAATTATTTTTGAACGCGGCTCAGTGGATTGCAATTTCTGTCCCGCCACAGGACGTCATCAGCACTTAGCGCAATCGACCACAGTCGAGTTGTCAAATTGCAGAGATAATCATCAATTTAACTCATTGAGTTTGATCGAACATCACTACGTTTAATTGATTGTGTATTCTCCTATTACTTGTTTTTGCTCGATCTTCACTTGCCGTTGGCATGTAGAGAAGAACAAGACTTTTTGATGACGTCCTGTGGCGGGACAGAAATTGCAATCCACTGAGCCGCGTTCAAAAATAATTTTTTCAGTTTTTCTCCACAATTACTTTTCAAATTTTCAAAATTAATAATTTGAAAGTTAAATGAACTCAAGCCTGATAAAACCTAATTTTTCAATCAATTCTAAAGTTCGAATAATTAATTCCCAAATAAAGAAAATTTTCGGTACAAAATTTTTTATAGAAAATTTTCGGTACAAAATTTTTTATAGAAAATTTTCGGTACAAAATTTTTTATAGAAAATTTTCGGTACAAAATTTTTTATAAAAAATTTTCGGTATAAAATTTTTTATAGAAAATTTTCGGTATAAAATTTTTTATAGAAAATTTTCGGTATAAAATTTTTTAAAGAAAATTTTCGGTACAAAATTTTTTATAGAAAATTTTCGGTATAAAATTTTTTATAGAAAATTTTCGGTATAAAATTTTTTATAGAAAATTTTCGGTATAAAATTTTTTAAAGACAATTTTTACAAAATTTTTTATAGAAAATTTTAGGTACAAAATTTTTTATAGAAAATTTTCAGCAAAAAACTAGAAAATTTTCGGTACAAAATTTTTAATAGAAAATTTTCGGTACAAAATTTTTTATAGAAAATTTTCGGTATAAAAATTTTTTATAGAAAATTTTCGGCATAAAATTGTATATTGTATTAAAATACAGTTTTAATGTAAATAAAATATTTTGTCGACAATAATATATAATAGTTCATTACAATGCAGTTATAACTCGGTTTTAAAGTACATAAACGTTTTTTTTATGTTTCTATAAAATTACAGTTTTGCTCTTTACTGTATAATACAAAATTTTCTATGGGTTGTGTGGTAACCTAAAGTGCAATATAAATGTACGAGAGTTAATATTGGTTTTCAATAAAATCTTAATGATGAACTTTTTCCCCACTAGTGACTTAAAAGTGCAATCAATTTTGTTGAAATTTTTTGTTTTAAAAACTTTATTTCTTTCAAAATAATAACAACAATAAATTGATGGATGTGAAAATTTTTGCAACAGAATTTATAGAATTATCTTTTAAAAGTAAACTTATGGTTTCGTATACAGTTTAAAAGTACACACATTTAAAAGCACACCAATATTTTACACACAATCTTAAGTAAGTATTTGTATGTTTTTGTCTATGTATAAGAGGAAACAATTTAGTCAAAAATAACTTTTTTTTGTAAAATTCATTGTTTAATTTTTGTATTTCTCTATTGAAACAAAACAGTTAGAAAATCTGATTACCTACAATTTCAACCGGAAGTAGTTGCTTTTGTGTGTTTGTGTGTATGTATAAGTGGGTGTGAGTAATACCTATTAAATAGGCATGGGTAAGTACTTACTTGGATGTAAAACTTTTTGAGCTTTACTATGACTGGCACAGAACGACGAGTAGAGTTTGAAATGATTTACATAGTAAAGAAATGCAGAGCCAATGGCAAATAGAACATTCTGAGGAATAAAGAAAATTAAAGGAAACAGGAAAGTTAAATGAAGGAAAATACATATTTAGTATTGATAAATTTATTATTTTGTTAAACCACTTACTCGATATTGACTAGGATGTTCCAGTTTATGAAATTCTGGTTCAAGTTCCAAAGCTTCTACAAGATTTTGCAAAAATTGCCTTTGGAAGGTAACAATTTCATGAATATTTCCAAAGAGGGCATTAATTTCAGCATTCGATAGGAATGTCTCGCGCTTCAAGGGCTCCAAATAGTTTTCGAGCAGATTATTCAAATGCTAAAGAATATTAAACAATTTTTTTTATATAATATAAAGTTTAAAAATATCCTTTATTTTTATAATACCTTGACATAGGTCTTCTCTGTATCCACTAATTCTAAGATAACTTTGCGCAACTTTTCGGCATCCGTTAGTTGGCGTGAGGGCGTTAGAGCTGCATTTGAAACCGAGGATGTTACAGAACCAGTGGGACTTGCCTTGCGAGTTTCCTGAGGTGAACGACAAAATCCGGTAACCTTGTGTCAGTTGGTTCAACCAACGTACGAACGAACGTTGTTGATACGAATACGAAACGTTACGAGAAGTAGTGGTCGGTGGTGGTGGTTGGTGATGGTGGTTATAGTAGTAGTAGTAGTTTTGGTGGTAGTAGTTGTAGTTGTGTTGGTGTTGTTATAGTTGTAGTAGTTGGCGTCAAATGGCACATGCGAATTTTGAGCGCAAGAGTGATGACGTATGAATATAAAATAAAATGAAGTCAAACAAAATGTTAGGAGTGCTTAGAATGCTTTGGACTGTGCTCTATGGATCCAAAAAGAGTTTTGTTTTTTTTTTTTCAATTTAGTTTTTATTTAAGGGTTAGGAAAGGATGGTTTAGAGGGGAGAAGGATTTTGTTAAGTAAAATTTGGATTTATTTATTTTTATAAAATTTTACTGCTTTTTATTTATGTTTAACTAAAAAATAGTTTCTTAAGTGTCGTTGACACTGACAGTCGTCAGCTATAAGTTGTTTGTTTGCTAAAATGGGTTTTTTAAATAAATTGTTTTGTATGAGAGAGACTCTTAACTAGAATACAACTAAATTTAAATATACGTCCGCCCGTCCGTTCGTCGCTTAAATGTTTGTAGCGAAGTTACCATTTATTATTATTATTATTCTTCTCCAGCTTGTGGTTGTTCTGTCATATCGTTTTTTTATATTTTTCTATTTTATTAATGCTTGTTGGTCCTTCGTTTACTCAAGTGCTTATCCTTTCTTTCACTCTCCTTTTCACTCATACTATCTATCTCTTTCTTGTACTATATTTTTCCCTTTACCCTTTCAACTAAACAGCGATACTTAATTATGCAAATGATTCTGTTTTCTACTTGTGAAATTGTTTTTTAAATCTTGATTCTTGACTGTAAAATAAAAATAAAAAAAAAAACTGAAAAGCAGTTATTTTATGATTTTATTATATAGAGGACACGAGTGCAATCAAGCTTTTGTTGCTGTACTCCATCCATTCCATTCCACTCCAATCTGTCCTTCTTTGCTTTTATTATTATGTAGATCCTGAGATGCAGTTGCAGTAATATTTTAATAGTAATAGATTCATCTAATATTGTACAAACAAATTTAGATGTTACATTTAACAAGGGTTTTACTAAATAAATGACTCAACTGAGTTTGTTGTGGTTAACACTCTAAGGGCGAATGGAGTAAATTGGGATTGATTTTCAAATTATTTTGATAAGAGATTTATGTTCATTTAAAAAATGTTTTTGAAAAGTTTGGCTGCAATTTGAATTCTATTTACGATAATTTTTATCATCTCCTATTTATTAATTATGAAATGTTCCACGTATGTATGTATGTATGTAATCTCATCACTTTTATATAAATTTTTTGGTATAACATTTTTTATAGAATATTTTCGTTACTAATATTTTTAAAGATAAATTTTAAGATACAAATTATAAATAAAGAATTTTTAGTATTAAATTTTTTATAGAAAATTTTTGGTATAAAATATTTTTATAGTTTTCGGTGTCAAATTTTTTTATAAAAAATTTTCGAAACAATAAATTTTTACATAAAATTTTCGGTTTGAAAATTTTTTATGAAAAATTTTCGTTTTAAAATTTTTTTTATAGAAAATTTTTGGTGTAGAAAATTTTTGGTATAAAAATTATGTATAGAACATTTTTGGTATAAAATTTAGATATAAACATTTTTTATAGAAAATTTTCGGTGTAACATTTTTTTTATACAAAATTTTCGGTATAAAATATTTTTTATAAAAGTTTTGTCATAAAATTTTTGGTATAAAAATTTTTTAAAAAAAATTTTCGTTTAAAGTTTTTTGTAGAAAACTTTGGGTACAAAATTTTTAAAGAAAACTTTTGATACAAAATTTTTTTATAGGAAATTTTTTTTAGAAAATTTTTGGTATAAAATTTTTTGTAAAAAATTTTTGGTATCAACATTTTTCGGTATCAAAATTTGTTAAAGAACATTTTTGGCGCAAAACTTTTTATAGAAAATTTTGGGTACAAAATTTTTTATAGATAATTTTTGTACAAAATTTTTTGTAGCAAATTTTGGTTACAAAATTTTTTATAGAAACTTTTCGGAACAAAATTTTTTATAGAAAATTTTTTGGAACAAAATTATTTATAGAAAAATTTTTGGTAAAAAATTATTTATAAAAAATTTTCGGTACAAAATCTTTTATAGAAAATTTTAGGTACAAACATTTTTAAAGAAAAATTTCGGTACAAAATTTTTTATAGGAAATTTTCGGTGTCAAATTTTTAATAGGAAATTTTCGGTGCAGAATTTTTTATAGAAAATTTTCGGTACAAAATTTTTTTATAGAAAATTTTCGGTAAACATTTTTTTATAGAAAATTTTCGTAAAAATTTTTTTATAGAAAATTTTCGGTACAAAATTTTTTATAGAAAATTTTCAATACAAAATTTTTTATAGAAAATTTTCGGTGCAAAAATTTTTATAGAAAATTTTCGGTACAAAATTTTTTATTGAAAATTTTCGGTACAAAATTTTTTATAGAAAATTTTTGGTACAAAATTTTTTATAGAAAATTTTGGTACAAAATTTTTTATAGAAAATTTTTGGTACAAAATTTTTTATAGAAAATTTTGGTACAAAATTTTTTATAGAAAATTTTTGGTACAAAATTTTTTATAGAAAATTTTGGTACAAAATTTTTTATAGAAAATTTTCAGTACAAAATTTTTTATAGAAAATTACAAAATTTTTTATAGAAAATTTTCAGTACAAAATTTTTTATAGAAAATTTTCAGTACAAAATTTTTTATAGTAAATTTTTTTATAGAAAATGTTGGTACAAATTTTTTTATAGAAAATTTTCAGTACAAAATTTTTTATAAAAAATTTTCAGTACAAAATTTTTTATAGAAAATTTTCAGTACAAAATTTTTTATAGAAAATTTTCAGTACAAAATTTTTTATAGAAAATTTTCAGTACCAAATTTTTTATAGAAAATTTTCAGTACCAAATTTTAGATGCAAAATTTTTTACCGAAAATTTTCGTTGCAAAATTTTTTATAAAAATTTTCGGTGCAAAATTTTTTATAAAAATTTTCGGTGCAAAATTTTTTATAGAAAATTTTCGGTGCAAAATTTTTTATAGAAAATTTTTAGTACAAATTTTTTTATAGAAAATTTTTTATAGAAAATTTTTTATAGAAAATTTTCAGTACAAAATTTTTAATAGAAAGTTTTCAGTACAAAATTTTAGGTACAAAATTTTTTATTGAAAATTTTCGGTACAAAATTTTTTATAGAAAATTTTGGTACAAAATTTTTTATAGAAAATTTTCAGTACAAAATTTTTTATAGAAAATTACAAAATTTTTTATAGAAAATTACAAAATTTTTTATAGAAAATTTTCAGTACAAAATTTTTTATAGAAAATTTTCAGTACAAAATTTTTTATAATAATTTTTTTTATAGAAAATGTTGGTACAAAATTTTTTATAGAAAATTTTCAGTACAAAATTTTTTAAATTTTTTACCGAAAATTTTCGTTGCAAAATTTTTTATAAAAATTTTCGGTGCAAAATTTTTTATAGAATATTTTCGGTACAAAATTTTTGTAGAAAGTTTTCGCTACAAAATTTTTTATAGGAAAATTTTCGGTACAAATTTTTTTATGGAAAATTTTCGATACAAAATTTTTTATAGAACATTTTCGGTACAAAATTTTTTAAAGAAAATTTTGACTGCAAAGTTTTTAATAGAAAAATTTTCAGTACAAAATTTTTTTATAGAAAATTTTTTAGAAAAAATTTTTGGTTTCTAAATTTTCTATGTAATTACGCAACTTTCGCTAATTATCATGTTATAGCTGATAAAATAATTAAAAATCCGCATCTTGTACAATAATAATAGATAGGGTCAGGGGACTTTCACCCCTCAGATAGATTCTGGGGTCATTGAGCTAGATTGGTTAAAAATAAAACGAGGATGGAAGCAGTGTCTCGCTTCCCACATAAAGAAAATGCATATTGTAGCGTATCTCTAAGTGTGGCATTTTTTTTAACACTAAGTGAATGTTATTATGTATTTATTTAGCTAAAACCGTATATATCAATAATATTCGTAAATGAATGGAGTTATTTTAAGTCAATTATTGGCCCGTTGGATGCCAGCGATACAAACATTTTATGATAACTTATTACAGATAATGGGTTAATTGCATATTAAAAAATATATTAAAATACTGAGATTGTTGGAAAAATTAGAATATAAAATATACAGTGATTCTCAGATATAAAATCTACGAAGTTAACCCAAACAATAGGTAGAAAAACTTAAAAATAGACTGGATAGGAAATTATAAATTTTTAACTGATATCAAAGGTCAAACTCTATCAACGACATTAAAAAATATTCAACCCAACAGCAGCTTTACTTTTGTTAGACTTAAGATCAGTGTTCCCCAAACTCTTACTCATATATGTATGTATATTGTGACTGTGTGAGATTATGCTATACTTTCTGTGCATGACACACAGGGCCAAGTAACCAGATTACGACGACAAAAATGAAATTTTTTATTTTGTTAAATGTGACAACTATTGCACTTAATATGTTCTATATAATAGTACGCATTTAACCTATAAGTATTAATTTTTTTAACACGTTACATTAGTCTGTACGTGCATGCAAAGTATTATTATCTGTTACACGCACTTATATTTGTCAGCTGCAGCTATAATGTTTATTGTTGCTACACTTGACAATTTCTTGCAAACTTACAGTTT
Organism: Stomorhina lunata; assembly: GCA_933228675.1. Taxonomy (NCBI): domain Eukaryota; kingdom Metazoa; phylum Arthropoda; class Insecta; order Diptera; family Rhiniidae; genus Stomorhina; species Stomorhina lunata. The sequence goes on along the minus strand of OW121742.1, from coordinate 7,689,921 downwards.
AAAGTTTTGTAAGTATACTTTTAAGCATCAGGTATCTAATTTCATTTGCAGTTATTATTAAAATAGCAGTTATATAAAGTGCACATATAGTTTTCTGTTTTTATTATAAATGCATTGAAAAATTTAATTTAACAAGGGCTATAAAAAAAGTTCCAAATAGTTCCACGACTTTTCCTTATACGTTAAAATATACAACTACTAATAATTGTAAAAAAGCCCATTTTTAATCCCCCCTTTTCCCCCTTCAATAAATAGAGCATATTTTTGTTAGGTATATATATATAGCTCCCACCTGTGTGCACCACTGATGTCTACTTACACGCCATTCACATAGAAAACCTACATAAATTTCAAGTGTTTTTTTTTTAAATAAAGAAAAACTTTATGTTAATTGTGTGTATATTGTATATCAATACAATTTCGACACAAATAAACAAACGAAAGAGAAGAACAAAAAGACGAACCTTGGATTAACAAAAGAGGATTATAAAACGTTACGATTTGGAGCAATAGAAAGAGGAGCTAATATTTATCCCTCATATCATGTTATAGGAGAGGCCAAAAGAAAGTGTTATCCCGCAAATATTAAGATAAATGAAAATGAGGCCGTGGTGCCGCTTCAAGATCTTCTTGCACATACTGTGCAACGTTTGGCTCAAGTTCAGACTGATGTGATATTACAGTATATTTCCACTGACTGTGATACAATTGAAGTTTATTATAAATGGGGCTTGGATGGCAGCGGTGGACACAGTATATATAAGCAAAATTTTGCGAATAATTCTGCGTATGCGGACTCTAATATAATTTTATGTACGATTGTGCCACTGCAAATGTGTGAATCTAATAGCAATAATGACAAAATATTTTGGAAGAACGTGTCACCATCATCGACTAAGCATTGTCGACCAATCTCATTCAAGATAAAAAAGGAAAACGTCCAAAATGTGAAAGAAGAGTATAACGAAATTCAAAATCAAATATTGCAATTGGAGCCCACATCAATCGTACTTCACGGTAAAGAAATAAAATTTAAACATATACCTATATGTACAATGCTGGATGGAAAGACTGTCAACATTTTGAGTGATACTGCAAGTTCACAAGCGTGTAATGTTTGTAAAGCTACTCCCAAAATTTTAAACGATTTAGAAAATCTAAAGAATAGAGTCTGTAATGAAGACACTTTTAAGTATGGGATTTCGGTGCTACATGCTTATATTAGATGTTTCGAATATTTACTACATATAGCATACAAATTGGAACTACAAAAATGGCAAACAAGAGGTGACAGTGCAAAACAACAAGTAAAGGAAAAAAAGGATGAAATAGCAACTAAGTTTTATGAACAAATGGGCCTTGTTGTTGACCAGCCGAAACAAGGTGGAGGCAATAGCAATGATGGTAATACGGCACGAAAATTTTTTAAGAATCCTTCGCTCGTTTCAGAAATAACTGGAATTAATAAAGACTTAATAGAAAGATTTGCAAATATACTGTCAATAATTTCTTGTGGGCATTATATCAAGGAAGAGGTATTTAAAATCTATTGCTTTGAAACAGCAGAAATGGCCATTAAACATTATGGCTGGTACAAAATGAGTGCGACTGTTCACAAAATTTTACTTCATGGAGCTGATATAATAAAATCTTTACCTCTACCAGTAGGCCAACTGTCAGAAGATGTAATTGAAGCAAGTCATAAGGAGTATAAAAATTTAAGACAATATCATTCCAGAAAAACTTCAAGAGCCGATACCAACAGTGATATATTTAACTGGATGCTGATTTCTTCGGACCCTGTTGTGACCGATAATCGAAAAAAAACTAAAAAAAATAAAGCAAAATTTAATGAAACTGTTTTAGGTATGCTAAGGCTGCCCACTTTCTGTGGCAACGAAGAAGAAAATTAAGAACAGGAGCTTGATGACGTCCAAGACTATGAAGATGTTAATATAGAATAAAATTAAAGTAATCATCTTGGTAATTAAAAAAAATGTGAAACATTTGATTATAATTCCTATTATTTTAAGTAGTACTTATCATACAATTTGATTAAATTAAAATAAAGAATTTTTAAAAATAAAATTATTAATTCATCCTTCTTAAGTATTCTCGTTTTATGTTTTTCATCAGGACTAATGTTTTTAATTTGGATTTTTAATTTTTAAAAACTGGAATAAAAAATCCCGTGTAAAAAATAAGTTTTAAGTGAATTCATTAAATTTTTTAAAAATTGTCCACCATATTGGATCCGCCATTTTAAATTTTTAAAAACTGACATCAGATTCGTAATCAGCGACCTTAAAAACCATAAGATACGTAGTTTTATTAAAACTAGTTGAATCCATTTGAAGTAAATATTTTTGTCGCACTAAATATTCAATTCGGCCCTGTGTGCATGAGAGTAAAACGTATAAGTGTACGTTTTGAGAAAACTTCTCTATATCAGTAGTGGGCAATAACACGAAATGTTTGGTACTCATTTCTGCTGATCTCTAAATTTGAGTGGGAGCGTGATACATATCGTTTTAAATATGTACTTTTGAAGATAGTAATTAATGGAGTAATAAAAATATGGAGGGTATTTATATTTTTAGAATATCCCTATAAATTATTTGTTGGTGTTTTCACGAGACTATAGTCTAAGAGGTACTTTTTTAAGCTCATGGTACTTCAAAATAAGGATTGCTTTAGACACGGGTTTAATAAATTTTTTTTGGTCGCCTAAAAGACTAACAATTTTACTAAGGTTTATAACTATTTAGGGTTATTTATGACCATGGCGATTTTTAACAGCCTGTCCCACGATGTCGAACGAAAGATTATGCAAACGAAAGTAAGTCACCCATTTTCGTTCGAATAAGCGTCCCACTATCTTTCGACTTCTGGCTTTACGTTTTGAAACGTAAGATATTTGAAAATTGTCAAATTTTAATGTTGCCTAATCGACAGTTCGAAAAATTTATCAACAATTTAAGAAAAAAAAGCGCAAAAATTTGTAAATTTTACTATTAATGCATTTAAGGTAAATAAAATTTTTCCAAAATATTTTTTTAATACAATTTGTACGAATCTCTGAAGCCTATTCTTGTGGAAAATGTTAAAATTATGTCTGAAATTTTGTTCAATAAAATAAAGTTCCTTTTTTTAACACTTCACCACCATAAGTTTGTGCTGATATATGTAACGCAATAAGTAAATATTTGTCGTAGACCCACCTTTTAGTATATCAATGGGCTTAAAATCACTTTCTTGGTCGATTTAGCGATGTCAGTCTGTCCGTTCGTCTGGTTGGCTAGTTGGATGGCTGGCTGGACCCCCATGTAAACCATTTAATCAAAGTACAGGTCGCAATTCTAAAGATAATTTGATGAAATTTGGCACAGATCATTTTTGATAGTGGGAACATGGCTATTGAAATTCGTCAAAATCGGTCCATTATTTATGGTACCTCCCATAGGTCCTACTTCCCGGAATTGAAATTTTGGCCACAAATATCAATATTTTTCATGAAATTTGAAACAAACACGTTGAAATCGGTCCATATTTGAAATCGGTCCATATTTGACCATAGCTCCCATGCAAACTCTTCTGTCAAAACGCAATAAATGAGACAAAAATTACTAAAACGCTAGTAACTCTAAAGATCATGAAAATTTTTGTAAAAATTGTAATCAATTTGCTAAATTTCAAGATAATCGGTCCAGATTTGACCCTAGCCCCCATATAAGTCAAAATGACAGAAACAGCTTAAATACATGTTTTGAGAAAATGCTTGTATGATGGCAAAATTTAGCAAATATTTGTCTTTATACAGGAAAAAGAACACCTTTGACCATAGTGGTGAAGGTTTTCATACAGTCGGTCTTGACCAACTATAGCACTTTCTTACTTGTTTTAAAGAAGACCTTGTATCCAAAAACTACTGTGGTATAAGTAGCAAAAGATTATTTAATAAATATTATGGGTCTTTGGTTTAGATACAGAAGTATATATGTACATACATACATATGTATCTTTGTATAAGTATTTATATGTGTGTTGTTAGGGTATAAGTATGTGTACATATGATGAAGAACAGCAACTTGAGATAAAAGTAGTATCCCCTTTTGAGCACCGCAAAATTTGCATAAAATTTTAAAGTGACATCTTCTTAAGTTTGTTAGTTCAAGGTGCACAAAGTACAGGGATAAAATAATTCATTTAGTATAAGTATAAAGTGTTTGTACATACATACAAGCAAGCAAGCAGACAAGGATATGCATGTATGTATGAAAGTATTTAAAGAAGTTTAGTCTTAAGTGTAGTTAAGTCTTAAAGAGTGTAAAGAGAATTTAGCTTGATTTGTTTTATACTCATAAATTCTTGAGCTAGAGAGTAGTTACGACTGAAAAACGGGAATTTGTTTAGGAATATTTTGGTATACCTAAGTCTATATTTTATTTCGTAGCTGCTACTAGTTTCTGCATTTGCCTGTCCTTCCGTCTTGTTGTTCATCTGTCCTTTTTGTTGTTTTTGTTTGTCTTACCTAGTGTCTGGTTGTTAGAGATGTCTGAGTATGATGTTCGATGTTTGTTCGTTTGTTGTGTAGGGCCTCTCTGTAGGTGCATGAATATAAGGCAGTGTTAGATCGAAACTGCTGTTAGAATCTTTAAATGTCATACGACTTTCTATTCATTCTAACTATGTTTTGTTTACTTACAAAAGACATACATACACATCTATTTCATTATATAGGTACATATGTTGTATAAACTTTTTTTTGTTGTTTCGTCTTCTTATTCTGTTTAAAAAGAGGTTTGCACATCAAGTATCATTAAATGAAGTGGGTTTCTGCCTTCAGTGATAAGTGCTCTTGGTAAAAGTTCCAAACCAAAAGTGCATTTGGTGAGTTTTTATCCTTCATTACTATTATACATTTCACTTTCGTGTTCTTTTGTTTGAGCAACACTACACGAAGGCTCAAGAAACAAAAAAAAAAAAAAAGGAAAGATGAATTTCCATAGGTCTCGCATACATAAAAGTAAAGTTTAAGACCCAGAACAGTAAGAATTCCTATGTGTAACTCTTAGTCTTTCCATTCATTCGTCCTACAATTTCCATCATCATATCGTATCGTATCTGTGTACGTATCTGTATCTGTATAATCTGGTGTATTTTATTTATGCTTAACCTGAGTGCCTTGTACACAATTCATACGCATTATTTTTAGGTTACTTCTAAAATACCATCTAAATTCATTACAATAAAATATACAACAATAAAAAAAAGTTAAGAACAAAAAAGAAAAAAAAAAAAAAGAAAATGAACCAATTGTTATTCTTGGCCATTCATTTTCCTTAATGGCCGCCTTCTTTTTAAGGATATTGTTAAGATTAAGTTGAGGCAGTTACATTGAAATCGTTTTAAATCTTTATTGGCTGGCTTAAGTGTGATCAGAATAAAATATTATAATCAGATTTTATATAATATATTATAGCAAATGATAATGTCATCATAATGAACTATAAGACATTGTAATGCATTTTAATGTATTAAAATTCAAACAAATCATACTGGGATTGTAATACTAATTAAAATGTATTATAATGCCAATAAAATATTATAATAATGAAATGTATTTTAACTCATAATGCGATTATCTTATCTTATATTCTTAAACGAGCAAAAATTGTATATATATATATATATATATATATAGAATGGCTATCTCGAAAACGGCTCTAACGATTTTAATAAAATTTGGACAGTGGGTATCTTTTTTGATGTATAGGTCGAAGAAGAAGGGACTTTTGGAACTTTTGCCTCTAAGAGGGTAAAAACGGGTAAAAAGGGGAACAAATCGAAAACGCTATATCTCCTAAAGTAATAGGTATAGAAACAAAATTAAAATTACGTTTTAAACAGCTGTAAAAATAAGCGGACAGGTGTTTGGTACTTTTTTGAAACTATGTTCTATAGGGGGTAAAAAAGGGTGAAAATAGTTTTTTGGCACCTTTTTAACCCACTCTTACATTTTAAACTAAAGAATATAGAAAGAAACTTGGTAAACAGCTGTAAAAATAAGCGGACAGGTGTTTGGTACTTTTTTGAAACTATGTTCTAAAGGGGGTAAAAAATGGTGAAAATAGTTTTTTTGGCACCTTTTTAACCCACTCTTACATTTTAAACTAAAGAATATAGACAGAAACTTGGTACTGCAATCAATAGATGTAAAAGAAACATGAAACACATATTTGGTACTTTTTTGATTTTGGAGCCAAAATGGGTAAAAAAGGGATAAAATGATAACTTAACATCTCCAAAGTAATATCAATAGGAACATTATACATTAAGATAAACGCGTTTTAAAAAAATGTACCGAATTTAATTGGCAACAAAAAAGTACCAAATATGCATATGGAACTTTTAGAAATTAGGGAATAAAAAGGGGGAAAATTAGTATTATTTTAAACAAATGAATGTTTGTCTGTATGTATGTTCTTTATAAAATAGTAAACTGTGAATTTGATCATATTATGCTCTTTAGCGAAGATGTTGCGGATAAGCCGGCGAAGGTTTTTAAGTTGATAAGACTAATTTCCGACAGATGGCGCCACGGAAAATTACTAAAAATTAATTAAATCGTAAACTGTACATTTGATCATGCTATGATCTTTAGCAAAGTTGTAGCGCATGAGCCGACGAAGGCTTTTTAGTTGGTGTGAATAATTTACGACAGGTGGCGCCACTGAAATTTATTCAAAGTGAATTTAATCGTATGCTGTACATTTAATCATGCTATAATCGTCAGCAAAGTTGTTACGGATAAGTCGAAGAAGGTTTATGAATTGGAATAAGCAAAGTCCGACAGGTGGCGCCACAGAAAATTACTCAAAGTGAATTAAATCGTAAACTGTGCATTTGATCATGTTATAATCATAAGCAAAGTTGTTACGAATAAACAGACAAAGGTTTCTTATATGGTATGAACAACTTCAGGTGGCGCCACTGCAAACTACTCAAAATTAATTAAATCGTAAACTGTGCATTTGATCAGACTATAATCTTTTGCAAAGTTGTTGCGCATGAGTCGATGGAGGTTTCTGTTGATATGAATAATTTCCAAAATTTTTCAAAATGAGTAAACTATGCAAACTATGTGTTGGTCGGGCAAAATAAATCAAATAATTCAAAATTAACTGAATATTTGTACAATGTCTTTCCTCTAAATTTATTTTATCACTTTATAATATAAAATATATAAAAACTTTAAAATTTTCCTCAAAATGCTTATCATAAAGCTCCGAGCAAGGCTCGGTCAACCAGGTACTAATGTATTATAACGCATATTGATACGCATTATAATGCGGTTATAATACATTATAACGCATTATAATGCTGTTTAAACATATTATACTGTATTATCGGGTGTTTTTTATTGAGGTATAGAACTTTAAGTTGGCATCACTTTTTTAACTGGCGGCCATTTTGTCAGCTGTCAAGTGATTAATATTTAGTTTGGTTTGCCATTTCATCATGAACAAATTGACAAAAGAACAACGCTTGCAAATCGTGAAAATTTATTTCGAAAATAATGGTTCAGTTCGCGAAGTTTACCGCAAGCTCCGTCCATTTTATGGTCGACATAAACGTCCATCAGAGCAATTAATTCGGTTAACCATGGATCGTTTTCGCACTACGTTTACTCTATGTGATAATACGCATCCGCAGCGACGTCGAACAGTGCGCACCGAAGAAACAATTGCCGCTGTAGAGCAAAGTGTTAAAGAGGACCCGAATGAATCGATTCGCCACCGTGCACAGCAATTGGAGCTTTGTCCATCAACTTTATGGAAGATTTTGCGACCTTACAAGATCCAGCTTGTGCAAGAATTAAAGCCGCGAGACCATGCAATGCGTCGTGATTTTGGTGTATGGGCCGAAAATGAGATTGATCTCGATGCTGATTTTCATCGCAAAATTTTGTTCAGTAATGAGGCTCATTTTTGGTTATATGGCTACGTCAACAAGCAAAATTGCCGCATTTGGAGTGAAGAGAATCCACATGAGACCCTTGAGACTGTTTGGTGTGCTCTATGGGCTGGTGGAGTCATTGGGCCATACTTCTTCCGAAATAATGCTGGGGAGTCAGTTACCATAAATGGAGACCGGTATAGAGCTATGATAACCGACTATTTTGTTCCCCAATTGGATGGCATGAATGTGGATGAGTTGTGGTTCCAACAAGACGGCGCTACATGCCACACAGCGCACATCACAATTGATTTATTGAAGGAAACATTCGATGAGCGCATAATTTCGCGGAATGGACCTGTCAATTGGACACCAAGATCGTGTGATTTGACACCACTGGATTATTTTCTTTGGGGATATGTGAAGTCGCTCGTCTACGCCAACAAACCAGAAACGTTAGGGGACTTGGAAGCCAACATTCGTGGCGTTATTGCCAACATACGGCCCCATATGCTCGAAAAAGTAGTTGAAAATTGGACCTGTAGAATTGGCTTTATTCGAGCCAGCCGCGCCGGCCACATGCCCGAAATCAAATTTAAACATTAATGGCATAAAATTATCCTTCCAATAAAGCCAAATTGATGGACATTAAAACGATTTTCTTGTGTTTTATTTCAATTCGAAGTTCTATACCTCTAAAAAAAACACCCATTATAACGCTTTATAATGCAGTTATTTTGTATTGAAATATATTAAAATACTATTATATTGTATTATAACGAATTATAATGTATTATAATGGGTTATAAAATATTATAACACATTATAATACTTTTATAATGTATATAACGCATTATAATACTGTTATAATGTATTATAACGGATTATAATGCTTTATAATGTAACATATAACGCATTTTAATGCTGTTATAATGCATATTAACACTATAATGTGGTTAAAATTTGCTATAAAGCGGTATAAAACGGTAATAATATATTTGGCATTGGCATGAGGTTATAATATATTGTCAGATATTATAATGCTGTAAGAATGTATTATAATGCATTAAAATACGGTTATAATGTATTTTTACTCATTATAATGCATCATAATCAGGCGTAGGCAGCCCCTACTACCAGAAGCCGATGACTTTTTGTAATTTTCGCAAATATCACGATCATTAATGAAACTCGTGAAAATAAGTATTAATAGCATTCATTTGAAATTTGGATGTTAGCAAAGTCGGTTGGTGCCGCTTTGTTAAAAAAATACAAAAACAAAATATACAAGAAACAAAATCAAAATGCAATTTATAGCAATAAAATATGCGTTTCTAGAACAAAGAAATATAATTACAAACATTAAAAATATTTTTCTGTGAAAATTTTCGATACAAAAAAGTTTCGATAGAAAAATTTTCGATGAAAACTGTTTTCTAGAGAAAAATTTTTGATAAACATATTTTTTTTCAATTTTCAATAGGAAAATTTTTCTATAGAAAACTTTTAAAAAATTTTCTATAGAACAAATTTTGATTAAACAAATTTTCTATTGAAAAATTTTTGATAAAAAAAACTTTCTATGGAAAATTTTTTATCAAAAAATAACACGATTTTCGGGATGTTATTAATTTTTTTTTTGTAAAAATTTTTGATAAAAAAATTTTCTATAGAAAAATGTTTGATAAAAAAATTTTCTATAAAAAAATTCTGATAAAAAAATTTTCTATACAAAAATTTTTCATAAAAAAAATTGTCTATGGAAAATTTTTGATCAAAAAATAACAAGAATAGTTATAGTTTTCTATCTAAAAGTTTCTAATAAAAAATTTTCCAAAGAAAAATTTTTAATAAAAAATATAACATGATTAATTTTTTTTTTTTGGAAAAATTTTTAATAAAAAAATTTTGTATAGAAACATTTTTGATAAAAAAAATCTATAAAAAAATTTTTGATTAAAAAAAATTTCTATAGAAAAATTTTTGACAAAAAATTTTTGATAAAAATATTTTTCTGTGAAAATTTTTGTTAAAATAATTTTTCGATAAAAATATTTTTCTATAGAAAAATTTGAGATATTAATATTTTTCTGCAGAAAAATTTTTGATAAAAAAATTTTTTATCGAAAAATTGTTGATAAAAAAATTTTTGGTAAAAATATTTTCTATGGAAAAATTTGTGATAAAAAAAGTCTCTAAAGAAAAATTTTTGATAAAAAAATTTTCTAAAGAAAAATTTTTGATAAAAAAATTTTTTATAGAAAAATTTTTGATAAAAAATTTTCTATAGAAACATTTTTAATAAAAAAATTTTCTATAGAAGAATTTTTGATAAAAAAATTTTCTATATAAGATTTTTGATAAAAAAAAATTCTACAGCAAATTTTAACCAACCATTGAAACGCGTCGAGGAATTTGGTTTCTCCGCAAACATTTTTTGGCTTTTTATCAATAAATTGATCTGTTACATTAATAAATAAATGTAACAGGTTTGGGATCAAATGCAAATACTCTTCTTTTTGAATAAAAAAATTTTCTTTAGAAAAATTTTGGACAAAAAAAATTTCTTTAGAAACATTTTTAAAAAAAATTTTCTATAGAAAAATTTTTGGCAAACAAATTTTATAGAAATGTTTTTAATAAAAAAAATTTTCTATAAAAATTATTAATAAAAAAAATTTCTATAGACAAATTTTGGATAGAAAAATTTTCTATAGAAAAATTTTTGATAAAAAAAAATTTATTTTTATATAAAGTTTCCAAAAAATTTCTTATTTTTATAACATTTTTTTTTAAATTTCTTATTATTAAAAGAAAATTTTCCAAAATTTCGAAAAATTAAAAATTTCAATTGTTTTTAAGAAATTTTTCAAAAATTTCTTATTTTTATTGAAAATTTTATAGAAACTTTAAATGTTTTTAAAAAATTTTATAATAACTTCAAAGGATTTTAGGAAATTTTTAAAAAATTTTTTCTTTTTATAGGAAAATTTTTCAAAAATGTGTAATTTTTATAGGAAATTTCTCAAAAATTTCTTATTTTTAAAGGAAATTTTTCAAAAATTTCTTATTTTTTCAAGAACTTCTTATTTATATAGGAAATTGTTCAAAAACTTTTTATTTTTATAGGAAATTTTTCAAAATGACTTATTTTTATAGGATTTTTTTTTAAGTTTCTTATTTTAATAGGAAGTTTTTCAAAAATTTATTTTGTTATAGGAATTTTTTCAAAAATATCTTGTTTTTATAGGAAATTTTTCAAATATTTTTTATTTTTATAAGAAAATTTTCAAAAATTTCTTATTTTTAAAGGAATTTTTTCAAAATTTTTTTTATTTTTAAGAAATAGTTTTCAAAATTTCTTATCTCTATCGGAAATTTTTAATTTTTTTTTTATTTTAATAAGAAATTTTTCAAAAATTTCTTATCAAATACCTATTTTAGCTAAAAGTATAAAAAATGGCAACTCTGCCGACGAGTTTTTTGTCCTGTTCTCATTGTGCCAACCTGTGATTAAAATGCATTAAAATACGGTTATAGTGTATTATTATTACCTTATTATAATGAGGTAATAATATAGAGCAACATATTAAAATGCATTATGATGCGTTAGTATGCATTTTTAATACATTATTATATATTATAATGTGGTTATAATGTATTATAATTCAGTATAACTCAGTTAAAAGGTATTATAACGTATTAAAATACAGTTATAATGTATTATAATGCGGTTATAATGCAATTATAATCTATTATAATGGATTACAATGCATTATGGTCAATTATATTATAATATATTATAATTATAATTATAATACGATTATACATATACATATATATTACGGTAATATAGTACTTAATATTAAAAAAATATTAATGCGATTATAACTCATTATCATTAAAGTTTATTATAATTTGTGACCCAATGTTCCTGCTTCAACTTAAAAAAATAATTTACTTATGTATATCCTTTTTAGTTTATTTAAGTTTTTTTTTTTAATTATGAACTTTAAAATAAGTTTTTGTTATTAGTTTTTTTATTTTTGCATGCAAACCTGATTAACGGGGTTATTGTGGGAGTAGTAAAGGATTAAAAGGACATAGGGGGCAATCAGGATTTGGCATTTGCTGTTAGGTGAGGTCATGTTGTGCTGTTTTTTTTTATTTATAGGTAGAGAGGGAATGCAGGGAGAGAGACTAGAGTAAATGTCAAACATTAATGAGATGGAAAACATAAAAATGACGAAATAATAAATAACCTTTTGAGCCATTGGCTTTATCGGTTATTTTGTTATTCCAAGTGATTAAATGAAATGTTATGACTATGATTTCCAAGATTACGGTGATTATGAGCTTCATGAAAATGTTGTAATTACAATGTTATGTATAGCGTTTTTTTTCTCCTTTTCCCCCCTGTTCCCCCCTTTTGGACATTTCTTTTTGACCAAGTGTTTGAAATGTTCATATGTCAAATGGTTTCTTAGTCTTACCTGTTCAGCTGTTTTTAAAAGATTTTCAATTTCAAAACTGCTTGTGCGTGATGTGGGTTTACCCGCCACAACACCCGCAACTTGAGTGACAATTGATGGTTCGACGAACGAAGGAGCCGGAGAGCTTTCAGCCTCGGGTGAATATAAATCTTTGCCGGTGCCATCTGTAAGGAAATTGAAATAAAAAATTATTATATTTTTTTTTCTTACAAATTATAATAAATATTGCAATAGTTTAAATTATAAGTGAAAAAGGTAGTTAAGCAAAATTTCAAGTGGTTAATTTGTCTGTTGTCACATGCATGTGCATGCCTGAACCTGTTTAGAGCTACAACTACTCCTTATCGGGTCATTAAAAACTAAATAGTATCCACTTGTTCTGTGGGTGGTGTTCAGCTTTAAATATTGCACTAAATGCTGTAATTTAAACTAGTCGTTGTCGTCTGCTTCTCAACATCATCATCCATCACTTGCCATTAAATACTTAACCTGTCATTATTTCAATTAAACTCTTCCCTGTAAGTGTAGGGCACAGTGGGGTAGATAACATGTTTTTAGTACGAGAGTTTATATAGATTTTTCAAAAATTTCTTATATTATAGGAACATTTTTTTTTTAAATTTCTTATTTTTTTTTAAATTTTTAAAAAATTTCTTATTTGTATACAAAATTTTTCTTAAATTTCTTATTTTTATATGAAATTTTTGAAAATTTTTTATTTTTACAACAAACTTTTCAAAAATGTCTTATTGTTAAAAAAAAAAATCAAAAATTTCATATTTTTGTAGGAAATGTGTCAAAAATTCTTATTTTTTAAAGACATTTTTAAAAAATTTCTTATTTTTATAGGAAATTTTTAAAAATTTCTTATTTTTATAGGAAATTTTTTAAAAACTTCTTATTTTTATAGGAAATTTTTATTTTAATTTTTATAGAAAATTTTCTTATTTTTATAGGCATTATTTAATGCCCTATTTTTATAAGAAAATTTTCAAAAATTTCTTATTTTTATAGAAATTTTTAAAAAATTTCTTATTTTTATAGTAAATTTTTCAAAAATGTCTTATTTTTATAGGAAATATTTCAAACATTTCTTATTTTTATAGGAATTTTTTCAAAAATTTCTTATTTTTAAAGGAAATTTTTCAAAACTTCCTTACTTTTATAGGAATTTTTTAAAAATTTCTTATTTTTAGAAGATATTTTTTAGAAAATTTTTTATTTTTATGGGAGAGTTTTAAAAAATTTGTTATTTTTATAAGAAATTTTTTTAAAATTTTCTTGTTTTTATAGGAACTTTTTATGAAAAATAACAAATTTTTTATTTTTATAGGAAATTTTTCAAAATTTTCTTGTTTTTATAGGAACTTTTTTAAAAATTTCTTATTTTTATAGGAAATTTTTAAATGTCTTATTTTTAAGGAAATTTTTTAAAAATTTCTTATTTTATAGGAAATTTTTTAAAAATTTCTTATTTTTGTATGACATTTTTAAATGTCTTATTTTTATAGGAAATTTTTCAAAAATTTCTTATTTTTATCGGAAATTTTTCAAAAAAATTTCTTATTTTTATAAGAAATTTTTTAAAAATTTCTTATTTTTATAGGAATTTTTTTTTAAAATTTCTTATTTTTTTTAGGAAATTTTTAAAAATTTCCTATTTTTACAGGAAAATTTTCAAAAATTTCTTATTTTTATAGGAAATTTTTCAAAAAATTTTTTATTTTTATAGAAAAATTTTCAAATATTTCTTATTTTTATGGGAAAATTTTCAAAAATTTCTTATTTTTATGAGAATTTTTTTTTTAATTTCTTATTTTAATGGGAAATTTTTCTAAAATTTCTTATTTTTATAGGAAATTTTTCAAAAATAAATAGACAATTTTATTGTGGTTTGTTTTTCCTAGAAAATTTGATGGTGGGATAAGTTTTCTATAGAAAAGTTGATGGTGGGATAAGTAGAAAGTAGAAATAGGCAACAGTTTTCAGCAAAAAACTTAAAAGCAGGAAGAGTTATAAATTTTAATGGAAATTTTCAATAAAAGTCTTGAAATTGACAAGAGTTTTCTAAGAAATTATGAAAGTTTGAAAGTTTTTTTTTTTCTGTAGCCAGTAATTTGGAGGAAAAATTGTTGATTAACCCCACTATGCAGGACAAACATTGAGACATGACTGTCCATAAAACATGTTTAAACATGTAAATTCATGTTTCACATGCTCCATAATTCAAAAACTTACTAAGAAATTTCAAGTTACAATAATAACTGTTTCACATATGAACATTTGTATGTCCTTCCAGGAACATACACACACGAACACACGCATACACCCACACATGAGGAAGGAACGAAGGAGTTTGCATGCAAACTTATTTATTTATGGTCATATAAAAAACATAAATAATAATAATAAAAATATTTAATAATAACATAAAGTTTATGTGCATGCTTCAGTGAACGTGAGCATGTAATGAACTCATTTTTTCCATCGTTTTCACCAGTTTTTTTGTTTTTTTTTTTGTTTTCAGTAATTCTTTTTGTTGTTTGTCGCGCGTAGTTTTCCTTTATAAGTGCTACTGCAACATATTTAGTTTTCAACTTTATATTGCATGTGTAACTGCAATTTTAAAGGAAAAAATTGCAAAAATTTAATATATTTATATACCAGCTCCAGAGTCTTCCCTCTTTGGCGCCTTCACAAACCAAATAATTGCTGTGGGCAAAAAGGCGAAAGTTCGAGTTAAGGTGGTCGTTACTTTCTGTTAGCCACTGTAAACAAGTGTGATGATGTTGTTCAAAAACATTTTACGGTTTTTAAAGCTCGTAAACAAAATTCTCAAGTTGTTGTTGTTTTAAACAATTTGTTTAACAAAAAAAAAAGTTTCAGTAATTTTTTTTCTGCCAAACTTATCTATTTAACTATAAAAATTTTCCTCTAAAGTTTTGGACAAAATGGCGCAGCGTACATGCCGCTGCCTGTCGTAGTAATACTTTGGCGGTTGTTGTTGTAGTTGTTGTTGTTAAATATTACTTTTAAAACAAAATTAAAAAAGTTAAGCACTTTAATCTTTCTTTTTACTAACTGTTTGTCTGTTATTCGACTACCAAAGGCCGTCCGTCCTACCGCCTATGTATGAAAGAATCCAATTTAATGGAAAATAATGTATCAGGTCAGTTTAGCTGAGTTTAATGGTGAATTATGGAATTTATGTTCATAAACTTAAACTTTTTTAAGTTACTTTATGTTAAAAAATATTAAATTCAAATTTGGATTTATGAAAAATAAAATCCACAGTCAAAATTTACTTTTGTAAGATTTTATAGAGATTTACAAAACTTTAAAAAGTATTAAAATGAAATAAAAGTTTTAGGCTAAATCACAAGATTTACTGAATACTCATATATTCCTTAAATTATGGTAATATAAGCTATTTTCTGGAGAGTGGGATGAGTTTTATGTAAAAAAGTTGATTGTAGAAAGAGTTTTCTATAGAAAAGTTGACAATGGGAAGAGTTTTCTAATGAAAAAGTTGACAGCGAGAAAGAAAGAAAGTTGACAACAGGAAAATTTTCAAAAACTTCTTTTTTTTATAGGAAATTTTTCAAAAATTTATTATTTTTATAGGAAATTTTTCAAAAATGTATTATTTTTATAAGAAATTTTTCAAAAATTTATTATTTTTATAGAAAATTTTTAAATTTTTTTTTTTATTTTTATAGGAAATTTTTCAAAAATTTATTTTTTTTTTATAGGAAATTTTTCAAAAATTTATTATTTTTATAGGAAATTTTTCAAAAATGTATTATTTTAATAGGAAATTTTTCAAAAATTTATTATTTGTATAAAAAATTTTTCAAAAAATTATTATTTTTTTAGTAAACTTTCGAAAAATTTCTTATTTTTATAAGAAATTTTTTAAAAATTTATTATTTTTAAAGCAAATTTTATATTTTTATATGAAATTTTTAAAAATTTCTTATTTTTATAGGAAATTTTTCAAAAATTTATTATTTTTATAGGAAATTTTTCAAAAATTATTATTTTTATCGGAAATTTTTAAATAAGTTCTTATTTTTATAAGAAATTTTTAAAAAATTTCATATGTTTATAGGAAATTATAAAAAAAATTTGTTATTTTTATAGGAAATTTAAAAAAAATTTGTTATTTTTAAAGGGAATTTTTTTAAAAATTTCTTGTTTTTAGGAAATATTTTAAAAATGTCTTATTTTTATAAGAAATTTTTCAAAAATTTATTTATTTTTATTAAAAGCTTTTCTTATTTTTATAGGAAATTTTTATAAAGTTTATTTATTTTTTATATGAAATTTTTAAAAAAATTCATTTTTTTTATAGGATATTTGTAAAATTTTTTTTAGGAAATATTTAAAAAATTTCGTATTTTTATAGGAAATATTTCAAATATTTCTTATTTTTATAGGAAAATATTCACAAATTTCTTATTTTTATAGGAAACTTTTCAAATTTCGAAATTTTTTTTTATAGGAAATTTTTTAAAAGTTTTTATTTTTAGGAAATATTTTAACATTTTTTTATTTTTATAAGAAATTTTTCAAAAACTTTTTTCAAATTTTTTTTTGTTATAGAAATTTTTAAAAAATTTCTTATTTTTACAGGAAATATATCAAAAATTTCTTTTTTTTTTTTCAAAAATTTCTTATTTTTATAGGAAATCGTTTAAAAATTTCTTATTTTTATAGAAAATTTTTAATTTTTTTTATTTTAATAGGAAATTATTCAATGATTTCTTATTTTTATAGGAAATTAAAAAAAAAAAAAAAATTATAGGAAGCTTTTCAAAAATTCCTTATTTGTATAGAATTTTTTTTAAAAATTTATTTTTTTATAGGAAATTTTTCAAAAATGTCTGTTTTTTATAAGATTTTTTCAAAAACTTTCTATAAAAAAATTTAAAGTGGGAAGAGTATTCTGTAGAAAAGTTGACAGTGGGAAGAGTTTTCTATAGAAAAGTTGACAGTGGGAAGAGTTTTCTTTAGAAAAGTTGACAGTGGGAAGAGTTTTCTATAGAAAAGTTGATAGTGGGAAGAGTTTTCTAGAGAAATGTAGACAGTGGGAAGAGTTTTTTATAGCAAAGTTGACAGTGGAAAAGTTTTCTATAGAAAAGTTGACAGTGGGAAGAGTTTTCTATAGAAAAGTTGCCAGTGGAAAGAGTTTTCTATAGAAAAGTTGGCAGTGGGAAGAGTTTTTATTTCAAAAGTTGACAGTGATAAGAGTTTCCTTTAGTGGGAAGAGTTTTCTATAGAAAAGTTGACAGTGGGAAGAGTTTTCTATAGAAAAGTTGACAGTGGGAAGAGTTTTCTATAGAAAAGTTGACAGTGGGAAGAGTTTTCTATAGAAAAGTTGACAGTGGGAAGAGTTTTCTATAGAAAAGTTGACAGTGGGAAGAGTTTTCTATAGAAAAGTTGACAGTAAGAAGAGTTTTCTATAGAAAAGTTGACAGTGGGAAGAGTTTTCTATAGAAAAGTTGACAGTAAGAAGAGTTTTCTATAGAAAAATTGACAGTGGGAAGAGTTTTCTATAGAAAAGTTGACAATGGAAAAAGTTTTCTATAGAAAAGTTGAAGAGTTTACTATAGAAAAGTTGACAATGGAAAAAGTTTTCTATAGAAAATTTGAAAGTGGCAAGAGTTTTTCATCGAAAAGTTGAGAGTGGAAAGAGTTTTTGATTAAAATATTGACAATGGGAATAGTTTCTTAATGCATAAATGATAATAGACCATCAAAATATATGTGTATATTAAACTTACTCCAACCAGGAGCTGGCACAATTAAACCAGTTATCATTTCTTCGCTCATTACGGGTGGATCCGAGGGAGGTGGTGGACAAACCAAAGAGTCAATCATGTCATCGGTAACGCGCATAATGCCACCAAGATCTGGTGGTTCAGTGCGTGATGAGCTATAATTTAGAAAAAACAAAAAAAAAAAAAAAAATCCGGATTAAATATAAGAACATAATTACTTTATAAAAATTGTATTTACTAGAAAGTAATAGCAAAGGAATAAAGAAAAACTTACCGCATCATCATGCTTAATGACTGTTCCTCCTGTAATACACTCTCCAAATACATCATATCTAGATCGGATACAATAGCACCATTTATGACCATTATTTCATCTCCCTTGATAATACCTAAAAAATATTTGAAAAAAAAAATTGAAAAAATCATAACAATAAGAAAAATGCGAAAGAAATTTATATAAGAAAATTTTCCAGATTTACCGGATGTTGTTTTCAAATTTTCAAATTCTTAAGGAAATAAGGAAAATGGAAATGTGTGTATATAAATCTATGTACATATTGCATATGTAAATATTGATCAAAGATAATTATATTTAAGTGTATGTGTGTATGAGTGTGCACAGAGAGTGTAAAAATTTGTACAAAACAATTGAATGCCATGAAAAATATTTCAGTTTGAATTGTTAGTATTGAAATTCAAATACTACGAGTATATTGTCTTTGAAAGAACAATATAAAATCTATTGTCCTTTTTTCCTGTAGTTTTTGTTGTTGTCATAAGGATTCTATGATGATTGTATTTTGTAACATAATATTTTACTATATGAAAATATGATTGTGTGTTTGAAAGTAGATTAGAGAGGTCCAGAATAAAAAACTACAACTTGAGCTAAGATGCAGACTAAGATTTAGACACATAAGTACTAAAGTAAGTAGTAAGACTTAGTCTTTGACTTCAAAATATATAACGACATTGTCTTAGGCATATATTAAATCAAAAACTTAGACATATAAATACTTAGACATATACGAAAAATTTCCTAAAAATAGTAAGTTTTCCAAAAATTTCCTATCAATAGTCAATTTTCGAAAAATTTCCTATAAATAGTAAATTTTCGAAAAATTTCCTATAAATAGTCAATTTTTGAAAAATTTCCTATAAATAGTCAATTTTCAAAAAATTTCCTATAAATAGTCAATTTTCAAAAAATTTCCTATAAATAGTCAATTTTCAAAAAATTTCCTATAAATAGTCAATTTTCGAAAAATTTCCTACAAATAGTCAATTTTTGAAAAATTTCCTATAAATAGTCAATTTTCAAAAAATTTCCTATAAATAGTCAATTTTCAAAAAATTTCCTATAAATAGTCAATTTTCGAAAAATTTCCCATAAATAGTCAATTTTCGAAAAATTTCCTATAAATAGTCAATTTTCGAAAAATTTCCTATAAATAATTAATTTTCGAAAAATTTCCTATAAATAGTCAATTTTCGAAAAATTTCCTATAAATAGTCAATTTTTGAAAAATTTCCTATAAATAGTCAGTTTTCGAAAAATTTCCTATAAATAGTCAATTTTTGAAAAATTTCCTATAATTAGTCAATTTTCGAAAAATTTCTTATAAATAGTCAATTTTCGAAAAATTTCCTATAGATAGTCAATTTTCGAAAAATTTCCTAAAAATAGTAAATTTTCGAAAAATTTTTAATCAATAGTCAATTTTCGAAAAATTTCCTATGAATAGTAAATTTTCGAAAAATTTTCCATAAATAATAAATTTTCGAAATATTTCCTATAAATAGTAAATTTTCGAAAAAATTTCCTATAAATAGACAATTTTCGAAAAATTTCCTATAAATAGTCAATTTTCGAAAAATTTTCTATAAATAGTCAATTTTCGAAAAATTTCCTATAAATAGTCAATTTTCGAAAAATTTCCTATAAATAGTCAATTTTCGAAAAATTTCCTATAAATAGTCAATTTTCGAAAAATTTCCTATAAATAGTCAATTTTCGAAAAATTTCCTATAAATAATTAATTTTCGAAAAATTTCCTATAAATATTCAATTTTCGAAAAATTTCCTATAAATAGTCAATTTTCGAAAAATTTCCTATAAATGGTCAATTTTTGAAAAATTTCCTATAATTAGTCAATTTTCGAAAAATTTCCTATAAATAGTCAATTTTCGAAAAATTTCCTATAAATAGTCAATTTTCGAAAAATTTCCTATAAATAGTCAGTTTTCGAAAAATTTTCTATAAATAGTCAATTTTCGAAAATTTTCCTATAAATAGTCAATTTTTGAAAATTTTCCTTTAATTAGTCAATTTTCGAAAAATTTCCTATAAATAGTCAATTTTCGAAAAATTTCCTATAAATAGTCAATTTTCGAAAAATTTCCTATGAATAGTAAATTTTCGAAAAATTTTCCATAAATAATAAATTTTCGAAATATTTCCTATAAATGGGAAAAAATTTCCTATAAATAGACAATTTTCGAAAAATTTCCTATAAATAGTCAATTTTCGAAAAAATTTCCTATAAATAGTAAATTTTCGAAAAATTTCTTTTAAATAGTAAATTTTCGAAAAATTTCCTATAAATAGTAAATTTTCAAAAAATTTCCTATAAATAGTCAATTTTCGAAAAATTTCCAATAAATTTTCAGTTTTCGAAAAATTTCCTATAATAAGTAAATTTTCGAAAAATTTCCCATAAACAGTCAATTTTTGAAAAATTTCCTATCAATAGTCAATTTTCGAAAAATTTCCTATAAATAGTCAGTTTTTGAAAAATTTCCTATAAATAGTAAATTTTCAAAAAATTTGCTATAAATATTAAATTTTCAACAGGAAGAGTATTTTTTAGAAAAGTTGATAATGGGAGGAGTTTTCTATAGAAAAGTTGATTGGGTTAGCAGTTTTCTATGGCAACATTTTAAATATGAAGACTTTTCTATACAAAAATGAAGATGACTTCAGCTTCAAGTCAATGCGTGAAGCCCACGAATTGGAGGCTATATCTTAAACTTAACTTAAATTTAAATTTGGGACCCCCTAATGTAGATATATATTATAATACAAGTGTGTTTAGTTACTTGGATATTTTTCTATATTCTTCTATTATATGTGTGTGTGTTTTTTTGTTTGAAACACTATTTGATTCAACCATCCATATATATTTCTTCGTATCCTTTAGAGAGTTGGACAGTGTGTGTGTGTGTGTGTGCGTGTGATTGTGTGTTGGTTTTTTGATTTCATTGTAGTGCAAGTGTGCATTGTTTGTCATACTCTCTAAACGACAAGTGCATCTCTATTGTCATTTTGTTTTGTTTGTTATAAAGCTTTGGTTGGTTCTATTCTATTCTCTTCTCTGCTCTGTTTTTTATGGTTGATGTTCTGACTGAATTTATTTCATTCATTCATACAATATTTCTTTTTTTTGCTGCTGTTATTATTATTGTTATTATTTAAACCTTTAGAAAAACTAACTTTACCTTTATCTTTTATAAACTGTAAAATGTATAAGTTTGACGCTTTTTCTTCTTCCACTTCGATTTTTATTTGAAAATCATGTTTTTCTGTTGTTATTTTTCCTCTTTTTTGTAACCATAATTTTTCAACAATATGAAAAAATATGGATAAATGTATGAAATTGTAAACATCCAAAGTCTGCATTTTGTATAGTTTTATTGCTGTAGTATATCTACATACAAATTCATACATACATACATTTATATGTATCTAGTACTTGTAGTAGTTAGATTTATTTTGCAGCAGAGATTTAGATTCTTATATGTATTGACAGTTGAGTGCTAAATAAAAAACCAACTAACAGAAGAAGTTTTATGCATGAGTTGATATTTATTAATCAAACGGTTGTTTCCTTTCTTTAAAATAAATTGATTTCTTTAATAATGCATAAAGCTTGTTTTTTCCCCCCTCTTCTAAGTTTCTAAAGAAACCGGAAGTGGTAGAGGATTTGCATTAGAATAGAAAAAGCATTTATTAGAATGTAAGACGTTTGTAAAAATCAGCGATTATGGCGTAATGTAAAACGATTTATCGCTGAATTTATCAATTTAAGAAAAAAGGCAAATTTGCATAATAAATTTTTTCTTTAACTATTTCTACTACTTCTGATATTTAAAGATATAGATATAGACTAAGACAAGGTCATATACTAAAACATAGACTTAGTCATAAACTAAGGCATAGACGAATATATAGAATAAGACATAGACTAAGGCATAGACTAAGACATAGACCAAGGCATAGACTAAGACAATGTCATATACTAAAACATAGACTAAGTCATAGACTAAGACATAGACGAAGATATATACTAAGACATAGACTAAGACATAGACTAAGACATAGATCAAGACATAGACTAAGATAAAGACTTGGACATAGACTAAAACATAGACTAAGATATAGACTAAAACATAGACTAAACAATAGACTAAGACATAGACTATGACATAGACTATGACATAGACTATGACATAGACTATGACATAGACTAAAACATATACTGAGACATGGACTAAGAAATAGACTAAGATATAGACTAAGACATAGACTAAGACATAGACTAAGAAATAGACTAAGACATAGACTAAGACATAGACTAAGATATAGACTAAGACATAGACTATGACATAGACTATGACATAGACTAAGACATAGACTAAAACATAGACTAAGACATAGACTAAAACATATACTAAGACATAGACTAAGACAAGGTCATTCACTAAAACATAGACTAAGTCATAGACTAAGACATAGACTATGACATAGACTATGACTAAGACATAGACTAAGACATAGACTAAGACATAGACTAAGACATAGACTAAGACATAGACTAAGACATAGACTAAGAAATAGACTAAGACATAGACTAAGACATAGACTAAGACATAGACTAAGACATAGACTAAGACATAGACTACGACATAGACTAAAACATAGACTAAGACATAGACTAAGACATAGACTAAGACATAGACTAAGACATAGACTAAGACATAGACTAAGACATAGACTAAGACATAGACTAAGAAATAGACTAAGACATAGACTAAGACATAGACTAAGACATAGACTAAGACATAGACTAAGACATAGACTAAGACATAGACTAAGACATAGACTAAGACATAGACTAAGACATAGACTAAGACATAGACTAAGACATAGACTAAAACATATACTGAGACATAGACTAAGACAAGGTCATTCACTAAAACATAGACTAAGTCATAGACTAAGACATAGACTAATACATAGACTATGACATAGACTATGACTAAGACATAGACTAAGACATAGACTAAGACATAGACTAAGACATAGACTAAGACATAGACTAAGACATAGACTAAGACATAGACTAAGACATAGACTAAGACATAGACTAAGACATAGACTAAGACATAGACTAAGACATAGACTAAGACATAGACTAAGACATAGACTAAGACATAGACTAAGACATAGACTAAGACATAGACTAAGACATAGACTAAGACATAGACTAAGACATAGACTAAGACATAGACTAAGACATAGACTAAGACATAGACTAAGACATAGACTAAGACATAGACTAAGACATAGACTAAGACATAGACTAAGACATAGACTAAGACATAGACTAAGACATAGACTTAGTCATAGACTAAGACATAGACTAAGACATAGACTTAGTCATAGACTAAGACATAGACTAAGACATAGACTAAGACATAGACTAAGACATAGACTAAGACATAGACTAAGACATAGACTTAGTCATAGACTAAGACATAGACTCAGTCATAGACTAAGACATAGACTAAGATAAAGACTAAGACATAGACTAAGACATAGACTAAGATATAGACTAAGACATAGACTAAGACATAGACTAAGGTATAGACTAAGACATAGACTAAGATATAGACTAAGACATAGACTAAGACATAGACTAAGACATAGACTAAGACATAGACTAAGACATAGACTAAGACATAGACTAAGACATAGACTAAGACATAGACTAAGACATAGACTAAGACATAGACTAAGACATAGACTAAGACATAGACTAAGACATAGGCTAAGACATAGGCTAAGGCATAGACTAAGACATAGACTAAGACATAGGCAAAGACATAGACTAAGACATAGACTAAGACATAGACTAAGACATAGACTAAGACGTAGACTAAGACATAGACTAAGACATAGACTAAGACATAGATTAAGACATAGACTCAGACATAGACTAAGACATAGACTAAGACATAGACTAAGACATAGACTAAGACATAGACTAAGACATAGACTAAGACGTAGACTAAAACATAGACTAAGACATAGACTAAGACATAGACTAAGACATAGACTAAGACAAAGACTAAGACAAAGACTAAGACATAGACTAAGACATAGACTAAGTCGTAGACTAAGTCATAGACTAAGTCATAGACTAAGATATAGACTTAGACATAGACGAAACATGGACCGGAAAGGGGTTTTAACGAAAATAAAAACGATAGGAGCAGGGAAAAATATCCCTGTATAAAGAAAATTCTTAGTGCGTATAATTTTTCTTTTGAGTTATAGCGTTTGAATTTTCCACAGCCGACTTGTGGGTCAATAATAGAATTTTAGACTAAATGTGGTATAATGGGATAGAGGGAACACCCCCTCCCCAATAAAAATAAAATACTTAAACATGTAGAATTTGAACTTTTAGAGGTAAAGTCAAATATGTTCTTTAAATGACAGCCTGGTAAAAATAAAATAGGATAGGAGCAGAAAAAACTTTACCCCATCTATTTATTCAAGTACCATGAACCCATTAAAAATTAAGTATTCAAAATCTTTATGAACAGAATCTGCGCACACCGAGATTCAACTGTAACTGATTCAATTTTCACTATAATTTTGTACACAATTGTCATACAATTTGTTTCATTATTGAAACAATAATAAAATAATTCTGTATAGATTTTAAATATTTATGTATTTACATATGTATGTACATTTTAAATATATGCAATATGTATGTATGTATGTATGTAGTCTATGCAGACAATGTGTGTGTGTTTGGTTCCCTATTGTAGTTGTTTAGTTTTCAAAAGTGTAAATTTATGTTCATTTCTTCCTTTGGGTCTAACATTTTCTATAAATTCTATTACATTTAAACATTTACACAAACATTTGTATGCAGGTTTTGCATATCGATAAGATATACCAGAAACACAGTTCAAGAGAACTATAACGAATTTGAAAAATACTTTAATTTAAGATTTAACTTATAGGAAATTTTGAGAATCCTTAACATTTTTTGGATTCTCCTGTATAAGTAATTTAGTTTTTTAATACTATTTTATCTATCAATTTATTTTTTGTTATTTTCTATTTTTTTAGTTTTTTTCTCTCAATGCGGGAAAACTTTAACAGACATAAATTGATTCTTAAAACGTGGCATTTTAGAGAAAAGTCTGCTTTATATTTTTTTTATGATATTATTTTTATTTTATTATACAACTTCCGTGTGCCTTTTCAAGCTACAAGAGAGAGACAAAGTAGACAAACATGTTACAATTTTCGACACTCGACACACAGAGAAAAGACATTTTTTGTGACATGTGATCATGGCAAAGTTTATAAAGAAGTTTTTTTATATTGTTTTTTTTTCTTTTTTATTTTATTTAATAAATTGATTTGAATTTAATTGTATGAAGAGATTTAAAAAGAAGGGTTAGTGGGGTTTATATCCCAGTTGTTGACTTACCATTTTGCATGGCCACACTCTTATCCTCGACCCGACTAACGTAACAGCACAGCTCATCTTGACGTTCGGCGTTTTCAATGAGTTCTGCTTCCACCGAGAAACCCCACATTTGCTCCAAAGTCGTGCGATGCAGTTCGACTTGATACAGAATTTTCATGCAAACCTCAACGAATTCGTGATTATGTAACTGTTGAGAAGAGGAGACAGAAATAAGTTTTATTAAATTTAGGAAGACCAAAAATTTTATTTAAAAATTTATAAATATTTAAATATAAGGCGGTTATTGTAATACGATTATATTATTATAATGAATTATAATGCGGTGTAATACATTATAATAACGCATTATAATGAGATTACAATGTATTATAACGCATTTTAATGATATTATAATATATTACAACGCATTTTAATGCTAAGATAATCTATTAAAAATCCTTTATTAATTAATTATAATTTAATACATTGATATTAGAACGTATTATATCTCATTATAAATATTACTTTTGCAATCTATTACAACCAGGCGTATGAAGCCCAACCACCAGAAGCCAAAGACGTTTTGTAATTTTCGTAAATATCGCGCTCATTAATGAAACTCGAGAAAATTAGTATTAAAAAGATTCGGTTGGAATTTGAATGTTAGCAAAGTCGGTTGGTGCCGCTTTGTTAAAGAAAATACAAAAACAAAATATACAAGAAACAAAATCCATTTTCACGAATAATCACCAACAATGTTACCACGATACTATTATTTTTGTAAACATTGTTTGAAATAAATGTAACCGAATTCGGAATATTTTTTTGAAGCAGAAATAAATTCTGATATTAAACAAATTTTTTAAATAACAAAAATATTTTTTTAGAAATTTTCGATACAAACATTTTTTCATAAAAAATTTTTTGATAAAAATATTTTTCTTTATAAATTTTTTTGAAAAAAATATTTTTTATAGAAAATTTTTGACAAAAAAATTTTTCTGTAAAAATTTCTCAAAAACTAAATTTTCTAAAGAAAAATTTTGAATAAAAAACTAAATTTTCTAAAGAAAAATTTTTTTCTTAAGAAAAATTTTCGATAAAAATATTTTTTTATAGAAATTTAGAAGAAGAATTTTTAATAAAAAAATTTTTGATGAAAAAATTTTGGATAAAAAAAATTTCTATAGAAAATTTTGATAAAAAAATTTTCTATAGAAAAATTTTGGATAAAAAAAATTTTCTATAGAAAAATTTTGGATAAAGAAATTTTCTATAGAAAAATGTTTGTTTTTGTTCAGTCGATAATCTACGCTTTTACTTTTGGTTTATGAACATAATTCTTAATAGTTATGTTTGTAAATTTAATAATAATGCGAGGTTTTCGATCTGTCTAAATTGGGGATAATCCTCCTGAAGAGATGGCTTAACCAACCATCGAAACGCGTCGAGGAATTTGGTTTCTCCGCAAACATTTTTTGGCTTTTTATCAATAAATTGGTCTGTTACATTAATAAATAAATGTAACAGATTTGGGATCAAATGCAAATATACTTCTTTTTTGAATTTTTTAAAAAAAATTTCTTTAGAAAAATTTTGGATATTTTTTTCTAAAGAAAAATTTTCGATAAAAAAATTTTCTACTGAAAAATTTTGCATAAAAAAATTTTCTACTGAAAAATTTTGCATTAAAAAAATTTTCTATAGAAAAATTTTTCATAAAAAAATTTTCTATAGAAAAATTTTTCATAAAAAAATGTTTATAGAAAAATTTTGGATAAAGAAATTTTCTATAGAAAAATTAGTGATATAAAAATTTTCTATCGAAAAATTTTTGATAAAAGAAAGATGAAACTGAAAAATGTTTATATTTGCTTTTGTTCCGTTGATAATCTGAGCTTTTACTTATTATTTACAAACATAATTCGTAGTGATTGTGTTTGTAAATTAAGTAATAATGCGAGGTCTTCGATCTGCCTCCTGAAGAGATGGCCTAACCAGCCATCGAAACGCGTCGAGAAATTGGTTATTCCACAAAATTGTCTGTTACATTAATAAATAAATGAAATAGATCGAGATCAAAAGCAAATAATCTTTCATTTTTAATAAAATTTTCTATAGATAAATTTTTGATAACAAAATTTTTTCTTGAAAAATTTTGGTTAAAATATTTTCTTTAGAAAAATTTTTGATAAAAAAAATTTTCTATAGAAAAATTATTGATTCTATTACAATAAAATTAAGGCGTACTTAAATGTATAACTGGGCTTTATTATACGATTATAACACGTTATAATGCGATTAAAACACCTTATACATACATTCTTAAAACTTATTTTAAAATATTCACATTTAATGACTCAATATTTAAATTTTCTTAAGACCATGACCCACAATTTCTTTGCCCTCCCCCTCTAAACAAGAAAATCCTAATAAGATTTCTTATTTAAAAATTTAAGCTACTTGATCTGCCATCACCCTGTCTCCTTGTTTCAAGTCGTTTTCATGCTTTTTTTTCCCGCTCGACATTAAAAAGAAAAAATAGTGATTTTTTACGGTGATGGAATTCAAATCTAATTTTTTTTCTTCTAACTCAAACCTTATGTGTCCATATTAGTGGCAGAAATTGTTAGATGCCATGTTCTAGAGAGGTAAAATCGTTTATAGGTATGTAGGGGCGAGTGTAGGTAGGATTCGAGATGTGTATGTGCACGGAACGACGGAAGTTAAACTGCCATTTGCATCAGTGATTGTGATTTCCGTTTTAGTTTTTCTTGTAGCATTTTACGCTACTTTCTCCCGCATGTACCTATACCTATAAACTACATACATAACTACACCTATACTTGTGGCAGGATACACATTTATACATATATACATGCATAAATACCAACATTTACAATATAAATTTAACAAACGACTAGAGTAGAAATTTTGCCAGTTGAAATCTTTGTAAAATGTCACAAAAACATACAATTACTTAAACAGGAGTAGGAAATATATACACATACACACAGACATTTACTATGTAAGTATGTATGTATGTGAGTTTGTGTAAATGTGATGAATAAATGTTGGTTTTACCAAATATGTTCATAAGTCATTTGAACATGTTTTTCCCCCCTTCTTCATCCTTATCCTTCTCAGCTTCAGCTTCGGCATCATTGCGTTGTGGTATATGATTTAAATGCGACATTAAACATTTGTACCTAAAATTTTCAGTTGTGGTAGAAAATTTTAAATGTAAAACCTCAAAAATCATTCAAGCAAAATTACATTGTTTCGGCATTGATTTGTAACTTACTTAATTTTAATTTTAAATAGTTTTTTTCTTCTTTTATTATGTTTGATGTTGTTGCTTTTTTGTGTGTTATTTTTTGGATTTTCTGCTAAAAATTTGTGATTAGGTGTGTAAGGGTCCAGAACTTGTTGCCATAACATTTAGGGTATTTTGTCATTTACAGGGCAGACAGTGGGGCGTTATGGGGAGTTTGTGGTATAAAATATTTATAGTTGGAAAGAGATTTTTTTTAAATAAAAAACAGGTAATTAAAGTCAAAACTGGAACACATTCCTTATATAAATTTTCTTCATATGTACGAACTTCAAAAAAAAAATCTGGGTTAAAATAGAGTAATAATCGATTTGTTTTGTTATTTTTATAAACTTTTTCTTAATTAGAATTCCTTGCTTATTTATATTTATTCCACATATAACTAAGAAGCAGACTTCAGGAAATAACTTAAGAATTAGACTTTATCATGTTATTTCAAAAAAAGACGAAAATTTCTTAATTGTTTTTAAATTTTATGAAAGTAGGCATAATTGCCTTTCCAATGATATACAATATGTTATATTGCCTTTTATCCTGCAAAAGTTGTATGCAATAAAATAATTAGCTTGATCATGCAATAAAAATCAATGCCTTGTTCAAAAATCAGGGGCCAAATAACCGCATTCGATATCGATCGAAATCTTAGATATTTTCAAAACATTTGTATAGCCTACTTTAAGGATAAACAAAATCGAAGTAACTTTGAACATCCCTAAAGTATACCTCGCAATATTTTCTTAAAAGTCTGAGTTTTCGATCGATATAGAATGCGGTAATTTGGCCCCAGATTTTATTAAACTTGAAACAAATTAGTGCGGTTGATTTTAGAAAATTAAGCATACTTTTAGGAGTTTCCGAATAAAACAATGAACTTGATTACAATAAACTATTACAGGTATATCCTAAAAGTATGCAATACTATTTTTTTCTTAAGAAAATTATCACATAAATTCGATGGTATCTTTTTTTTCTATATACATAGAAAGAAATATAAATTTTTCAGTTTAACTTCAGTTTTAATTAACTATTACTTAAAACTCCTTAAAGTAGACAACACTAAAAAATCCTTCAGGTTTCCACTCACTCAAGGGCTAAATCGCCGCATTCGACATCGATAGAAAACTGAGACTTTTAAGCAAATATTGTGCAACATACCTATGGGATTTTCAAAATAATTTGTTTTGCAAAAAGTTTAAAAAAATTGATATCTTACCATATAAGTTTGTTTGTCAAAACATTTAATTTAAATGAAAATCTTTTCCTATCAGGAAACTTTTGACAAATAAATTACAATGTAATGAAAACTATATGTTATATATTATTTAGATTATTCTAAAAGTATGCTACAGAAATGTTTCTGAAATATCTTACATTTCGATCGATATCGAATGCATAGATTTGGCCTCAGTTTTCACATCCTGGGGCCAAATTACCGCATTCGATATCGATCGAAAACTCAGACTTTTAAGCGAATATTGTGAAGTATACTTTAAGGATGTTCAAAGTTACTTCGATGCAAAAGATTTATTACAATTTGGTATCCATTTTGATTCGTTTTTAAAAACATAAAGTTCAATTAAAACACTTTTACTATTGGTCATCTTTCGGCAAATAATTACCAAAAAATAAAGTAACTGAGCATCTTTTAAATAATTTTGATTATCCTTAAAGTATGCTATACAAATGTTTGGAAAACTTCTAAGATTTCGATCGATATCGAATGCGGTAATTTGGGCCCTGCTTATATTCTTAAGCTATTCTAATTTAAATGAAAATCTTTTCCTATCAGGAAACTTTTGACAAATAAATTACAATGTAATGAAAACTATATGTTATATATTATTTAGATTATTCTAAAAGTATGCTACAGAAATGTTTCTGAAATATCTTACATTTCGATCGATATCGAATGCATAGATTTGGCCTCAGTTTTCACATCCTGGGGCCAAATTACCGCATTCGATATCGATCGAAAACTCAGACTTTTAAGCGAATATTGTGAAGTATACTTTAAGGATGTTCAAAGTTACTTCGATGCAAAAGATTTATTACAATTTGGTATCCATTTTGATTCGTTTTTAAAAACATAAAGTTCAATTAAAACACTTTTACTATTGGTCATCTTTCGGCAAATAATTACCAAAAAATAAAGTAACTGAGCATCTTTTAAATAATTTTGATTATCCTTAAAGTATGCTATACAAATGTTTGGAAAACTTCTAAGATTTCGATCGATATCGAATGCGGTAATTTGGGCCCTGCTTATATTCTTAAGCTATTCTGGGACACAGCACGGCATTTGATACGAAAGTTATTTATTTT
The DNA here is from genome assembly GCA_933228675.1 of Stomorhina lunata. Classification (NCBI taxonomy): domain Eukaryota; kingdom Metazoa; phylum Arthropoda; class Insecta; order Diptera; family Rhiniidae; genus Stomorhina; species Stomorhina lunata. The sequence continues at coordinate 7,658,254 of OW121742.1, read as the reverse complement.
AAGGTAAATTGCATACATACTTTTAGGAGTGTAGAAAAAAATTCTATTATGTGGTTTCTATCTCAGTATTTGTTATCTTCTGAAATATCCATAAATGATTAATTTTTTATCAAAATTTGATATAAAATTGTTAGGGTTAATTGAAACTTTTTTAAATCGCTCATTTTACCAGGATATTCGTCTTCTGATAAACATTTCTTACAATTTGTCAGTAAAACCAACTCTAGAAAATATTTTGGATTTATAATCACTAAGAGGGTATCTTTAATTTTCTATATATTCAAGCTTATTTGGAACATAATGCGGCATTTGAAACAAATACTAAAAAGTGATTTCAAGTAAATCGCATTGCATACTTCTAGGAGGTTTGAAATAATGTAGTTTTTCATCCCAGAATGATTCTCAATAAATATAAATTGTTAACTTGTGACTTATATTCGGTATAAAATTAGTTTGGGGTCATTTTAGCCCCCACTCAGTTGGGGGTTAAATTAAACTTTTTTTTTAAATCATAAATTCTTGCAGAAAACGATTAATTTGTTGTTGTCCTGTTTTAAATAAAAGAAAGTTATATAACCATTGTTCACCTTTGACCCCGGTAAAAAAATTAATGTAACAAAATTAAGGATATATCTGGCATGGTCTGGGCAAGTGGGATGCAGTTGTTGCCTGGGTTTACAAATACGCCATTCCGACGTATTTGGTCTAAGGGTCTAAGATAATTGTACTTGGTAAAGTACGAAACTACAAGCGGGCGTCTGACTCGGATCGTGCAGCTCGCTTTACAAACGTGGCTCTTGTCTTTGGATTCATCATCCATCGACAGAGCACTTACGATGTTTTAAGCATGGAAAGAAACAACAAGTCTGGGTAAAGTTTTACTTATAATATTAAAGAAATAACACTGTACTCGATCTTGAAATTGTCACCCTAATGCCCATATTCAATTTTGGTTAAAAATTACGTATTTCTGTTGTATAAATAATATGTACAAAGAGACTTTAAAAGATTTCTTAATTAAAATAATATGATAGAGAACTGGATTTGTTTAGATTGTCTGATTGCAGAAACTTTTCCAAATTCCTTAAAGTATGCAAGACGAATTATTACATTATAGCCTTAGACTTTGATCCACTGTTATTAAAGCAAATTGTTGGGGGGAAGCGCATTTGTATATAATTGCAGTAGATTTTTCAAAAATCCTTAAAATATGCAACACGATTTTTTACATTATTTTGACTCTGGGCTTTTGTTTTCAAAATTCTATTTTATATTTTATGATTTTGGGATGTTCTCATTACGTTTTAATTACATTAAAATTTTTGTTTAATAATTTTCCTTTTAGCCTTTGATATACATAATTGATTATTGCGAACCAAAAGTATAAAACATTTTTCTTTAAAACTCCTAAAAGTATGCAATAATATTTCTTAAGTTATTTAACAAATACCACTGTTCAACTTACACTGGTACGTGTATGTCGTGGTAAAGAAATGAGTTTGTGAATCTGTGTCTATCAACTGTGATTACCCATCAGAGACAAAGACATAGAGGATGTGGTTTAAGTAGCATGAACGTGTTGTATGCGTGTGGTTATGAGAAACTAATAATTAATGTTTCACTTGTTGTTGCTGCTGCTGCTGTTCTTTGGTCCTGTACACAACGACGACGACAACGACAATGACATTGTGAAAAAGTTGCTTTTTTTTCTGTTAATTTATTTTTTGTTTTATGTCTCCAAAGAATAAAACCTCTGTCCGTTAGATGTGTTTTAAGTGGAAGTGGCGATAGGTTGTAATGGCAACCGACCAACCAATCTATGAACCAACAACCAACAAACAGTAGTAGCCAGTTGTAAACGTTAAGGTAAAAGCAAATACATAAAAAAGATGTAAAAGAAATGAAACAAACTAATGAAATCTTGTGTTCCTTTTTGTATTTTTTTTTTGTTTTGTTTTAGTCATGGACAAACTTTAACGCCATATCTCAGGAAACTGACATACAGCGGATGTTGTTACAACATTATAAAGATAGACAGACAAATACAGAACCAACTAATAGAGAACTGTAGATGCTCGGAACTATACACATACACACACATATACAGCCAACAACTTTGAAGTCACACAAGCAAATTGTTCAAACAAATGTAACAAAGTGAAAATTTTCTTTTTCTGTCGTTTTTATTTTGTATTTTGTTTGTTAAACCACCTTTGTTTTATTGTTGTTTTTGGTTTTTCGTTTTCTTTTTTTCTCACATTTATTTTTAGTTCAATATAGAAAGAGAGACAAACTTTTTCTACCCACATACTCATATACATACACACATACATTCTAGCCAAAAAGGAAACAGCTAAAAACTATAGTTTTATATCTGTGTTCTTGTTTGTGTATTAGTATAAATGTATGCGTCTGAGGACTTATTTAAATAATTCTTAAAAAGCAACAAAACAACAATAAAAAAAAAAAACTTTTCTAATTTCAATAGCTGTGTCTGACTTAAAAGGTAGAAAGACGAAACAGGACAACGAACATTGTTATAAAGTCAAAGTTCTTTAAAATGGGAGTTGAGTTGAGTTGTTAGAAGTTAACTGTTTTTGTTTTTTGCCAGTGTTTGGACACAGAAAAAAGGTGTTAGAACTTAAAATGAAACAGTTTAAAAAATCATCAAAAGAAAATTTGTTTTTTATTGCAAACTATTGTTACCAGTAATAAAAAGTTGACTAAATTGTTAGCAATTTCTATTTGAACAAAACAATTTTGTCTCATTTTCGTAGGTATTGTATAGAAATAAAAGCTTGTAACCGAAACTTTTTTTACATTTTAAATCTTACACTCTTGATTCTTTGAAGTCTCAGGATATTAACATATTTTAAATTTTAATTATACTCTTCACCATCATAGATAGAAAGGGTTTATTGGAAATTATTTATTTAGAAATATTGGTCTGAGACCCACCTTTGAGTACACCGATCAACTCAAAATCACTCCCCGAGTTCATTATACCCTTCACCACCATAGGTGCACACGTAGTTTGGGAGATATAAGCGCATCAAAATTGTCCTATAAAATTCAGTATTGGTTGTTTTCGTTGGAGAAAAAGTCAGTTAGCTCGGTTTGCCTCCGTACTCTCAATATAATGAAATGAAAGGCAGAAGGCTTTTCTTTCGAATTAGCTAAACAAATTCACCAACTTTTAGCAATCTTTTGAAAAAATCAAATCATAAAAAAGCATTGCATACCTTTAGGCTTAAATTTTTAATTAAATTGCAGTTATTAATCCTAACATTAGTTCAAATTACATTATCTTAAGAAGTACCTCTGGGAGTCTACGGATTTCAATAAAAATTAGTAGAGTTCTTTCTTGGATCAACTAATAGGCATGTGACGAATTTCACTAAATTTTATTGAGAAGTTAGCCTTATTCATTGAGAATAAAAATAAATGAAAAAATAGTGGTCCAAGGGAGGTACCCTAAGAAGTCGACGGATTTCAACCAAAACTAGTAGATCAAAAAATAAAAGTGTACCGAATTTTATCAAATTCTATTGAAAATTGCGGGTAATACATTGAGAAGGAAAATAAGTGAAAAAATTGAGTTTCAAGGGAGGTACCCCAAGGAGTCATCGGATTTCAACCAAAATTAGTAGGGCTCTTTTTTGGATCAAAAAAATGGAAGTGTGCTTAATTTTATAAAATTTTGTTTAAAATTGCGGTTTATACATTGAGAAAGAAAATAAGTGAAAAATAGGGGTCCAAAGAAGGTACCCCAAGCAGTCGACAGATTTCAACCAAAATTATTAGAGCTCATTTTTGGATCAAAAAATAGAAGTGTATCAAATTTTATCAAATTCTATGTTAACCAATCTTAACCATGTAATCAAAGTACAGGTCGCAATTCTAAAGATAATTTGATAAAATTTGGCACAGATCATTTTTTTTTATAGTGGGACCATGGCTATTGAAATTTGTCAAAATCGGTCCTTTATTTATTGTACCTCCCATCGGTCTCACTTCCCGGAATTAATATTTCGGCCACAAATATCAATATTTTTTCATAAAATTTAAAACAAATATTGCTTATGTAAACTTAAATGACAGTACCAAATTTCGATCCACATTTGACCATAGCTCCCATACAAACTCTTCTGTCAAAATGCACTAAATGAGACAAAAATCACTAAAACGCTCGTAAAGCTGAAGATAATGAGAATTTTGAGTTTATTTTTTGCATGCATAATTTTTTTTGAAGACTGTAATTAATTTGCCAAATTTCGAGATTATCGGTCCACATTTGACCCCAGCTCTCATATAAGTCCAAATGACGAAAACAGCTTAAATATATAAGTTTTGAGAAACTGTTTGTATGATTGCAAAATTTAGCAAATATTTGTCTTCATACAGGAAAAAGAACACCTTTGACCTAAGTGGTGAAGGGTATCGTATGGTCGGGCTTGACCGAATATAGCACTTTCTTACTTGTTTTACTATGTAAACTTGCTATCAAAGTACAGGTTGTAACTTTAAAGACAATTTAATGAAATTTGGCATATTACTCATATTTTGGTCCCATTTTGGGCAAAATCGGATTACTATTTCGGGTACCTCCGATAGGGATGACTTTTCGGAAAAAAGTTTTTGGCACTTTACAGACACAAATTTGATTGCATTTTAATAATATTCAGCATAAATATTGCCTAAAATAACCAAAATCAGTGCACCTTATTTTGTAGAAATCGGTCCATATTTGTCCATGCCTGCCGTACAAGACACATTTTAAGAGCCTTTTAAATGCCAATCAAAGCACAAAAACTTTGTACAGAGAAATATTTTGTAAATATAAACCGACAACCGTAATTTGGTAACAATTGATCCACTTCTTCTGTTATCCTTGACTCCCAGTGGAGCATAGGGCCTCAATTGATCCACAATTGACTCTATCTCCCATATCAGGTCCTCAGCCGAAAATTACATAAGTCTACTAAAATCTCAAAATTTTGACAAAAAAAGCATATACGAGTATTTGCATGTCTCTAAGACTTAAGGAAAACTTGTTAAATTGTTGGTCCATATTTGACCTTAGTAGGGAAGGCTACCATATAGTCGGGCTTGACCGACTTGACCGCTTTTCTTACTTGTTTCTATTTTTTGAAAAGTAAAAATTTAAAACATTTTAAACAAATTCATATGATAGGGGTGTTTCTTTATGATCTGGGTAAGTTCGGATAAACGAAAATAATTTAGGAGTTACTCTCTCAAAGGTTTAATTTATATTATTTGATAAAAAGACTATATGTTAATAAAAATTAATATATTTCTGAATTTTAGAGAAAATTTAGTAATAAATTTTTAAAATTCGTTAATTTTCCTATAGACAATGAAAAAAAAAAAATGACCTTTGACCTTGGAGAAGAAAGGCTTAAACTTTTCCAATATTCGGAAAACAATGCCGTGTACATTCTATATAGTCTGAGGGAAAATATTTACTATTACTTTAATTAATGTTAAACATTGGTACTTAAACAAGCATATTCTAAACTTATTACATCACATTTCCGCGAAATTCTACGTTTTCAAATAGCAGGTACGGTGAAACGGTTAAAGATATCGACCTCGTTCTTTTTGTATTTTATTCTCCCAGTTGTTTGTTTTATGATACCGGAAATCAATTTAATCATTTGTAATATTTGTTAAACAAAATTTATAAAAAAGTAAAAAATGTTTTTTGTAATCGGCCTGAGAAAAAAGTACAAATTTTTAATATGTAATAATAAAAAAACTAAGTAAATTCGGTTATACTTTAACAAAACTCCACTATTTAGTACCTTTAGGTCATAGAATTGTTAATCTTGTCTTACTTTTAAATTTATTTATCATTAAGTATTTTTTTGTCTTCTAAGGCGTGCCGTCAAAGACACGAAATTTCAGGGAAAAATTGCAATAACTCCAAAACTATTTCATGGATTTTTAATTGTGATGACTTAAAATAAAGCTACTCTAGTTCTTTTTTATATTCTACTAATTTTCAATCAAAACCGAAAATACTAAAATTTTTTCCCATTCAGAAAAGTTTAACACTTTGTGGACGGATACAGCACGTGTTTTCCTTGTCTAATTTAAAGAAAAAAAATTGCACTGCATGTTTTTATGTTTCGTAGAACATTTCTGTGGGGAGTTACGGACTCTAATAGACAGCTTTACTGCTATTTTGAGTCAGAAACTGATTCTAAGTCGATTAATATAATTAAAGGTTGATGTCAGAAGGTTGAGTCAGAGGGGAAAAGTTAAAAACTATTTTTGGTACTTTTTTATGTCTTGTTGTTAATTTCGAAAATTATTCTATATTTCTTTGGCAATTAAACTTAAACAAAAAATGTTTTAATAGGGTTTTCTATTTTTTCGTATTTTTTAATTTTTTAGATACTTTTTTTTGATAAGTGATAAGTGTAAAATCTTTTAATACTTTCAATTGTATCTCCAATATTTAAATTTAAAAATGTTAAAAATTCTTCATTTTCAACCTTCAGGCGAAATGTACAATAAAAAGATTTAATGTAGAATATGCAGGTGTAGGTGTGTACTTACATAATTTTCGATTAAATCATTACGGTGTGGCACAAAGTAATTGTGATCTTCCATGTCACGTCGCTTCTTAACACGTACAAAATGTTCCATGGGATTGAGATTGCGTCGAGCACAAGCGCTAGCAAGAAACTCTTCCACTGACATCGCGTCACGTAAGTAAACAGTCGAGTAAGCATTGTCAGGCATAGCAACTTTGAATGTTTTTTCCGGTTCATCACGAGAATTCAACTGGAAATCACACACACACAGAGGCACACATACGCACGCATGAAGAGGAATAGATACAAACATACAAAGAAAAGAAATTGATTAAAGTTAAAGAAATTTGAAGGAAAATTGGATGAAAATAACAAACATATGTATGTGTATATGTGTATGTAAAAGGAAAGGAAGGACGCGGAATAAATTCAGGAATGTAAAAGTGTGGAAATGATTCAATGATAGGGAGGAGGGAGTGTTTAAAGGAATATCTAAAGGAGTGAGTGTAGGAATGTTTGACTAAATGCTTATGTGTTTAGCTAAATTTATTTGGGGAAATAAAACGACAACTTTAAAGTTATAAATTCAATTTCTTAATCTTTCACTTATTTACTTTTAGGCCAATGCCATGATCGTGAAAAAGTTTTGCTAACAAATTGATATGTTAGTTTTAAAATGTTCCAAATAACAATGAAATTGAGATAAATTTCTTGGGATGGTAATACAATTTAAAGTTAGTTTTCTATAGAAAAGTTGACGCTAGGAAAAGTTTTCTATAGAAAAGTTGACGATAGGCAAAGTTTTCTATAGAAAAGTTGACGATAGGCAAAGTTTTCTATAGAAAAGTTGACGATAGGCAAAGTTTTCTATAGAAAAGTTGACGATAGGCAAAGTTTTCTATAGAAAAGTTGACGATAGGCAAAGTTTTCTATAGAAAAGTTGACGATAGGCAAAGTTTTCTATAGAAAAGTTGACGATAGGCAAAGTTTTTTATAGAAAAGTTGACGATAGGCAAAGTTTTCTATAGAAAAGTTGACGATAGGCAAAGTTTTCTATAGAAAAGTTGACGATAGGCAAAGTTTTCTATAGAAAAGTTGACGATAGGCAAAGTTTTCTATAGAAAAGTTGACGATAGGCAAAGTTTTCTATAGAAAAGTTGACGATAGGCAAAGTTTTCTATAGAAAAGTTGACGATAGGCAAAGTTTTCTATAGAAAAGTTGACGATAGGCAAAGTTTTCTATAGAAAAGTTGACGATAGGCAAAGTTTTCTATAGAAAAGTTGACGATAGGCAAAGTTTTCTATAGAAAAGTTGACGATAGGCAAAGTTTTCTATAGATAAGTTGACGATAGGCAAAGTTTTCTATAGAAAAGTTGACGATAGGCAAAGTTTTCTATAGAAAAGTTGACGATAGGCAAAGTTTTCTATAGAAAAGTTGACGATAGGCAAAGTTTTCTATAGAAAAGTTGACGATAGGCAAAGTTTTCTATAGAAAAGTTGACGATAGGCAAAGTTTTCTATAGAAAAGTTGACGATAGGCAAAGTTTTCTATAGAAAAGTTGACGATAGGCAAAGTTTTCTATAGAAAAGTTGACGATAGGCAAAGTTTTCTATAGAAAAGTTGACGATAGGCAAAGTTTTCTATAGAAAAGTTGACGATAGGCAAAGTTTTCTATAGAAAAGTTGACGATAGGCAAAGTTTTCTATAGAAAAGTTGACGATAGGCAAAGTTTTCTATAGAAAAGTTGACGATAGGCAAAGTTTTCTATAGAAAAGTTGACGATAGGCAAAGTTTTCTATAGAAAAGTTGACGATAGGCAAAGTTTTCTATAGAAAAGTTGACGATAGTCAAAGTTTTCTATAGGAAAGTTGATGATAGTCAAAGTTATCTATAGAAAAGTTGATGATAGTCAAAGTTTTCTATAGAAAAGTTGATGATAGTCAAAGTTTTCTATAGAAAAGTTGATGATAGTCAAAGTTTTCTATAGAAAAGTTGATGATAGTCAAAGTTTTCTATAGGAAAGTTGATGATAGTCAAAGTTTTCTATAGAAAAGTTGATGATAGTCAAAGTTTTCTATAGAAAAGTTGATGATAGTCAAAGTTTTCTATAGAAAAGTTGATGATAGTCAAAGTTTTCTATTGAAAAGTTGACGATACTCAAAGTTTTCTATTGAAAAGTTGACGATACTCAAAGTTTTCTAAAGAAAAGTTGATGATAGTCAAAGTTTTCTATGGTTCTGCTGTTGTGACAATATTAAATCTCAGACAATCTGATTACACTGTGACCCCTCCAAGCGTGTGGTTCTATTATATTTGGGGAGGGGATGGTGAACGTATCGTATTCACCCGGTTGGATTTATCTTTGTAATCAATTATAGACTTCAATCAAATGTAATCAAATGTTGTTAAATCTACATTTTACAAAAAAAAAAAAAAATTACTCAAATTTCTCATAAAAAATAAAACAAAATCCCTTGACATTTGTGTTAAAGGTCATATTTCAATAGAAATTTTCTACTTTAAAAATTTACAAGAAGAATTTAATTGTTGTAAAGTATCTAAAGAGAATTCAATAAGAAAAAATTTCATAAAAATCTCCTTAGCCAAGAAAAAATGTAAAAGAAAAGAACAAAAGTAACTAATTCTGGCAAATTAACACAAAAATTGTGTTTCTTAAGAGTTGGTTTGGTATGGTTTCGATTCGGTTTTGGTTTTTACTTAAATTTATCAAAAAGTTACATAAATGTAAAAGAATTCTTCATGGTCGATTGATTAAATGAATGATGATGTTAGTTACGGTCTGATTTTAAAGATAAAAGAAATGTTATAAGTAATGACCAGATATGTAAATGTACTCTCTAGTAGAGCAAGAATTTTCAACAAAATAATTATACAAAGACTTCAAAGTAAAGAAATTTCTTAAAGTTCAAGTGGCAATAAAAGATATAGAAGATATTTTAAATATGTATTTGCATTTCTTAAAGGTAAATATAAAGAAATAAAATACTTATACTAATAAAGAAATACTTGTACATTCACAAATACATGATAAGATTAAGGCATTCAATACTTTATTAAATGATTTATAGCCTTTTTTTTAATTTTAATTTTCTTTTAGCAATATTTCATATCAATTGTAGCATAAATTATTAAAATCTTAAGTGAATGAAAAAAACATTAAAGTTTTACTAAAATGTTTTAAATCAACATATGTTGTTGTTTTAAATGTATTTTTAAAAAGTCGATTTTTTCCACATTTTTTTTTTTCAAATTTATAGTGCAATTTTCTGTTGAATGTTTGTATACGAAAATGTGTACATAATTCCATGAACATATTTGTTTAATTACATACATTTGGGTGAGTGTGTGTTGGTTTGCATATAAAACATGACCAAATGTACATATGTTGTACAAGTATGAAAATATTTGAGTATTACATATACATACGATATACACACATACATTCAAAATAGTTCTGCAGTAGTTTGTAAATTATTTAGAGTCATATGCGTTAACATAAATAATTGCAGTAAGTCAATAATATTTAAAAGTTTCAAAAATTTCTCTATGGTTTTTTGACCATGTATATTTAACTTATTTTTATACCCTTCACCACCATAGGTGGAAAGGGTATTATAAGTTTGTGCTGATGTTTGTAACGCATAGAAATATTTGTCTTAGACCCACCTTTTAGTATACCAATAGACTTAGAATCACTTTCTGAGTCGATTTAGCGATGTCCGTCCGTCAGTCTGGCTGGCTGGCTGGACCCCCATGTAAACCTTGTAATCAAACTACAGGTCGCAATTCTTAAGATAATTTGATGAAATTTGGCACAGATAATTTTTTTGATAATGGGACCATGGCTATTGAAATTGGTCAAAATCGGTCCATTATTTATGGTACCTCCCATAGGTCCCACTTCCCGGAATTGCTATATTGGCCACAAATATCAATATTTTTTCATGAAATTTAAAACAGATACTGCTTATGTAAACTTAAATCACTGTACCAAATTTCGTTGAAATCGGTCCACATTTGACCATAGCTCCCATAGAAAATCTTCTTCAAAAACGCACTAAATGAGACAAAAAATCACTAAAACGCTCGTAAATCTAAAGATAATGAAAATTTTGAGTTTATTTTTTGCATACATAATTTTTGTAATAACTGTAATCAAGTTGCCAAATTTCGAGATAATCGGTCCACATTTGACCCTAGCTCTCATATAAGTCCAAATAACGGAAACAGGTTGAATATATGCGTTTTGAGAAAATGTTTGTATGATGGCAAAATTTAGCAAATATTTGTCTTTATACAGGAAAAATAACACCTTTGACCTTAGTGGTGAAGGGTATCGTATGGTCGGCTTGACCGACTATAGCGCTTTCTTACTTGTTATTGATAAAAAAGTTGTTATATTAAAAATTTAGCTTACTACTGTCAGAAACATACAAGAAAAGTCCATTTACTTGGAAGTAATCGTTCCAAATTGGTCAATCATCTACTCTAGGAGATACAAATTTTTCGTAGAAAATTTTTTGTATTTAATATTTTCAAACAAAATTTTTCTATAAAAAATGTTCATATAAAATTTTTCTATGAAATATTTAAATGTAAAATTTTTATAAATTTTCTGTTTTGCTATGAAAAATTTTATATAAAATTTTCTATAAAAAAATTTCATGTTACACTTTTCTATGCAAAACTTTCATATACAATTTTTCTATGAGAACTTTTTATGTAAAATTTTTCTATGAAAAATTTTCAGATAAAATTTATTTGTGAAAAATTTCAACATAAAATTTTTCTATGAGAATTTTCATATATAGTTTTTTTTTTGATGAAAAGACGATGAAAAATTTTTAAATAAAATTTTTCGATAAAAAATTTTCATATAAAATTTTTCAATGAAAGTTTTTATAGAAAATTTGTCTATGAAAAATTTTTATATAAAATTTTTCTATCAAATTTTCATAAAAAAATATTTAGTTTTAAAATTTTTATATAAAATTTTTCTATATAAAAAATTTTCATATAAAATTTTTTTTATGAAAATTTTCATGTAAAATTTTTCTATGAAAAATTTTCATATAAAATTTTTCTATGAAAAATTTTTATATAAAATTTTATTATGAAAAATTTTCATACAAAATTTTTCTTTGAAAAATTTTTCTAGGAATACTTTTCTTATCAAATTTTTCTATGACAAATTTTCATATAAAATTTTTCTATGAAAAATTTTCCTATAAAATTTTTCAATGAAAAATTTTCATATACAATTTTTCTATAAAAAACTTTCATATAAAATTTTTCGATGAAAAATTTTTAAATAAAATTTTTCTTTGAAAAATGTTAATATAATTTTTAATATGACAAATTTTCGTATAAGATTTTTCAATGAAAAATTTTCATATAAAATTGTTCTATGAAAAATTTTCTATACAATTTTTTCTATGAATATTTTGCATATAAATTTTTCTTTGAAAAATTTGTAAATACAATTTTCTATGCAAAATTCTCATATAAAATTTTTTTATGAAAAATATTCAAATAAAATTTTTCTATGAAAAATTTTCATATAAAATATTTTGAAAGAAATTATTTTTAGTTGAACCAGAAATTTATGTTGATGGTCGTGGGTTCGAGTCGGGCTCAGGTTCATGTCATAAATTATTTTTTTAATTTATGATTTTTAAATTAGATGAATAAATTTTAGGAATACTGAAAAAACTATGTGACACTTAGCAGTGTGGAATGCTGCATTTTCTGTCCCGCTACGGACTTCATCAGCACACTGTGTCACCAACTGTTAGATGCCAGTAGTTAAGATCATCTATTTAACTGAATTCTTAAGCGAAATTGAAAACGAGAATTATGTTAACACTCATTTCTATTTCACCTATGACCATATGATCGATTCAGTTAGACGAACTTATCCACCATAGTTTTTTCCTTTATGTTTTGTATCCCTATCCTTTATTAATCTACATTTACTTTGTACTTTAACCAACTGTCAGCTGGTAATGAAGACAAAGATTTTTGTTTTGACAAGTTTTGTTTTATTCTTTTACGTTAATGCAAATTTTGAATTTAGTATCAACTTGAAAGAGTTAATGAAAACATGTAAATCGCGGTGCCCATGCAATTTAATTGAAAGAAATTATTTTTAGTTGAACCAGAAATTTATGTTGATGGTCGTGGGTTCGAGTCGGGCTCAGGTTCATGTCATAAATTATTTTTTTAATTTATGATTTTTAAATTAGATGAATAAATTTTAGGAATACTGAAAAAACTATGTGACACTTAGCAGTGTGGAATGCTGCATTTTCTGTCCCGCTACGGACTTCATCAGCACACTGTGTCACCAACTGTTAGATGCCAGTAGTTAAGATCATCTATTTAACTGAATTCTTAAGCGAAATTGAAAACGAGAATTATGTTAACACTCATTTCTATTTCACCTATGACCATATGATCGATTCAATATTTTGGTGAAAATTTTTCATATAAAATTTTTCTATGAAAAATTTTTAAATAAAATTTTTCTTTGAAAAATTTTAATATAATTTTTAATATGAAAAATTTTCCTATAAGATTTTTTAATGAAAAATTTTCATATAAAATTTTTCTATGAAAAATTTTCTATACAATTTTTTCTATGAATATTTTCATATAAATTTTTCTATGAAAAATTTTCATAAAAGATTTTTCGATAAAATATTCATATACAATTTTTCTTTGAAAAATTTTTAAAAACAATTTTTATACAATTTTCTATGCAAAATTCTCATATAAAATTCTTCTATGAAAAATATTCAAATAAAATTCTTCTATGAAAAATTTTCATATAAAATATTTTGGTGAAAATTTTTCATATAAACTTTTTCTATGAAAAATTTTTATAAAAATTTTTCTAAATTTTGTTTTTTCTTTGGAAAACTTTAAAATTTTTTTTTTTATGAAAAATCTTCATATTAAATTTTTCTATGGAAAATTTTCATATAAAAGTTTTCTATGAAAAATGTTCATACAAAGTTCTTTTTTCTGAAAAATTTTCATATAAAATTTTTCTATGATAAATGTCATACAAAATTTTTCTATGAAAAATTTTCATATGAAATTTTTCTTTGAAAAATTTTCATATAAAAATTTTCGATTAAAAATTTTATACAAAATTTTTTTTATGAAAAATTTTCATACAAAATTTTTCTATGAAAATTTTTCATATAAAATTTTTCTATGAAAAATTTTCATATAAAATATTTCTTTGAAAAATTTTCATATAAAATTTTTCTATGAAAAATTTTCATATAAAATTTTTCTATGAAAAATTTTCATATAAAATTTTTCTATGAAAAATTTTCATATAAAATTTATCTATGAAAAATTTTCATATAAAATTTTTCTATGAAAAATTTTCATATAAAATTTTTCTATGAAAAATTTTCATATAAAATTTTTCTATGAAAAATTTTCATATAAAATATTTTTAAGAAATATTTGAATACAAAATTTTTTATACATTTTATTTTTTATTTTCATATAAATTTTTTTTATTTTCATATATTTTTTTTTTATTTTAATACAACATTTTTATATATTTTATTTTTTCTTCGAAAAATGTTGGTATAAAATGTTTCTATAAATACTTCATATAAATTTTTTTCTATAAAAAATTTCATATAAAATTTTTCTATGAAAAATTTTCAATAAAATTTTTCGTTAAAAAATTTTCATATAAAATTTTTCTATATAAAATTTTTCTATATAAAATTTTTCTATAAAAAATTTTTGTATTAAATTTTGTTATGAAAAATTTTCGTATTAAATTTTTCTATAAAAAATTTTCATATAAAAGCTTTTTATGAAAAATTTTTATTTTATCAAAATTTTTCATATAAATTTTTTTGGTGAAAATTTTTTATATACTATTTTTTGGTGAAAAATTTGCACATAAAATTTTCATATAAAATTTTTATGTGAAAAATTTTTATATACAATTTTTCTATGAAAAATTTTCATATAAAATTTTTCTTTGAAAAATTTTCAATAAAATTTTTCTATGAAAAACTTTCATATAAAATTTTTCTATAAAAAATTTTCATTTAAAATTTTTCTATGAAAAATTTTTAATATAAAATTTTTCTATCAAACATTTTTAATATAAAATTTTTCTATGAAAAATGTTCATACAAAGTTTTTCTATGAAAAAATTTTTTATGAAAAATTTTCATGTACAATTTTGCGATGGAAAATTTTTTTTAATAAAATTTTTACATTAAACATTTCTGTATTTAAAATTTTCATATAAAATTTTTTTATGAAAATAATAATTTTTTTTTTTATGAAAAATTTTTGTATAAAATTTTTCTGATATTAGTTGTAGTAATTGTTAATAAACTTTGAAATTCTAGTGCGATACATTAACTACTCGTATAAACTTTTGATAAAAGATTTCGTTATTAAAATATGGTTCTTTTGAACAATTTTTTAATTAGAAAATCTTGTTTATAAAAAATTTATATTGAGAAATTTATCATGAAAAAATTTTATTATGAAAAACTTTCTTTGAATACATTTTTATATTAAACATATTTTATTAAAAAAAGAACATTTTTTACTGTAAAAATATATGTTAGTATGTATGTGAAGTGAAATGCGTATCTATTTATGTATAACATAAGTATTGAGTTTTCCACATAAAAACTTTTTCATATGACTCCTGTGTGTATGTTTGAGTAGATATTTTTTGTTGCTGGTGTTGGTTGTTTGTTCGATTGTGTGTGTGAGTGTGTGTCATACATATGAAATTTGTGGTGGCGCTTCTGTTTGTTGTTATTTTTATTGCTGGTTTTGCTGTAATTTCTGAGAATCAAGTCAACAACCCCAAAAAACATATTTTTATAAAGGAACTGATTGAATCAACATGCAACACTTTTAGTTTGTTTTTTTTTTTATAATTTTTTATCATCATTTTATTTCATTTGCTGCTGTCGTTGCTGTTGCTTCGTATGACTGCCATTATTTTGTAGTGGCATTTGTATTTATTTAATAATGATTTTTTTGTGCTGATAACATTTTATGTTGTAGCATTTTGATGTGAACACACAGAAAAATAGCAAAAATTTGTTTTACAACAGTTTTCCACATTAAAAGGCTACAAATTACAGATACATATGGGACACTCACACACACAGAGACATTTGCATTGACACAGACACGCAAACATCTCAAATTATTTAAACAAATTAACACAAAAAATATTTACAAAAAAATGGAAATTTCAATCTGATTGTGATGGCAGTTTTGTTTGAACAAAAAACCAGACAAAAGTTTTTTTTTTGATTTTTATTTTGTCGACTTTTATTGGAAACAAAGAAATATCAAAAAATTAAAAAAATAAAAAACTTGATTTAAATTTAATGTAATTTGTTATGCATCATTCATTTGTAATGGTTTAATTAAAATATTTATAAATTGATAGGTTTTTTACATATTAATTTTTGCTTAAATTCATATTATAATCATTTGAGTGTAACAAAATCGAATTTAAGGCAGACAAATCAAATTTGAATTTTTATGTTGTCGAAACTATTCGATAATTATGCAAATTTCATTTGAATATGATACAATTTTTGTTATATGATATTTTAACTAAAAAGTAATAATAGTTTTAGCAAAGTCTTCATTTGATTAACTTGTATTTAATACCTTTTGAGGTGGTTGGTATTTTACCAACATTTTTTTTAATTTACCCCACTGTGAATCTGCCTTGAATCATTAATTGATTTTTTCTTAATTTGAATAAAGTTAGTTTTTTGCCAAAAAAGGGGCGTTAAAACAAATTTTGTGAAATAAATTTTGAGAAATTAAAGTTTGTATTTTTTCCTAGACTTCATTGAGAGAAATAACAACTAATCAAAATACTTTTTTTTTGCTAAAATCAAAACGAAATTATTAGGAAAAGGTTCATTATTTTAATTACTTTTTTTTCTGTTATGGGAAGTAGGACTTTACAGGGAAGAAATTATATTTGAAATGAAAAAAAAAATTTCAATGAAAAATTATCATATAAAATTTTTCATTTAAATTTTTCTATGAAAAATTTTCATTCAAATTTTTCTATGAAAAATTTTCATAAAAAATTTTTCTATAAAAAATTTGCGCATAAAATTTTTCCATAAAAAATTTCTCTATGAAAAATTTTCATATAAAATTTTTCTATGAAAAATTTTCATATAAAATTTTTTTATGAAAAGTTTTAATAAAAAATTTTTCTATGAAAAAATTTCATACAAAATTTTTCTATTAAAAATTTTTAAATTAAATTTTTCTATGAAAAATTTTCAAATACAATTTTTCTATGAAAAATTTTGAAATAAAATTTTTCTATGAAAACTTTTTATATAAAATTTTTGAAATAAAATTTTTCTATTAAAATTTTTGAAATAAAATTTTTCTATGAAAAATTTTCATATACATTTTTTTTATGAAAATTTCATACAAAATTTTTCTATTAAAAATTTTCAAATAAAATTTTTCTATGAAAAGCTTTCATATAAAATTTTTTATGAAAAATTTTCATATAAAATTTTTATATAAAATTTTCATATAAAATTTTTCATATAAAATTTTTTATATAAAATTTTTTATATAAAACTTCTGTATAAAAAATTTTTATATACAATTTTTCTATGAAAAATTTTCATATAAAATTTTTCTATGAAAAATTTTTATATACAATTTTTCTATGAAAAATTTTCTTTGAAAAATTTAAAAAAAAAGTTTTTTCTATGAAAAAATTTCATATAAAATTTTTCTATGAAAAATTTTCAAATACAATGTTTCTATTAAAAATGTTCAAATAAAATTTTTCTATGAAAAATTTTTAAGTAAAATTTTTCTATGAAAAATGTTTGAGTAAAAATTTTCCATGAAAAATTTCATATATAAAATTTTTCTATGAAAAATTTTAATATAAAATTTTTTTTGAAAAGTTTTAGTAAAAAATTTTTCTATGAAAAAATTTTATAGAAAATTTTTCTCTTAAAGATTTTCAAATAAAATTTTTCTATGAAAAGTTTTCATATAAAATTTTTCTATTAAAAATTTTGAAATAAAATTTTTCTATGAAAAATTTTCACATAAAATTTTTCTATGAAAAATTTTCACATAAAATTTTTCTATGAAAAATTTTCACATAAAATTTTTCTATGAAAAATTTTCACATAAAATTTTTCTATGAAAAATTTTTAAATAAAATTTTTCTATGAAAAATTTTCACATAAAATTTTTCTATGAAAAATTTTCACATAAAATTTTTCTATGAAAAATTTTCACATAAAATTTTTCTATGAAAAATTTTCGTATAAAATTTTTTTATGAAAAATTTTCAATTAAAATTTTTCTAAGAAAACTTTTCATATAAAATTTTTCTACGAAAAATGTTCATACAAAATTTTTCATATAAAATTTTTTATATAAAAGTTCTCTATGAAAAATTTTCATGTAAAATTTTTCTATGAATAATGATCAAACAAAATTTTTCTATGAAAAATTTTCAAACAAAATTTGTCGATAAAAAATTTTCAAACAAAATTTTTCTATGAAAAATTTTAAAATAAATTTTTTCATGAATAATTTTCATATTAAATTTTTCTATGAAAAAATATCATAAAAAATTTTTCTATGAAAAATTTAATATAAAATTTTTTTTTTTTTAATATAAAATTTTTAATATAAAATTTTTTTATGAAAAGTTTTAATACAAAATTTTTCTATAAAAAAATTTCATACAAAATTTTTCTATTAAAAATTTTTAAATAAAATTTTTCTATGAAAAATTTTCAAATAAAATTTTTCTATGAAAAATTTTGAAATAAATAAATTTTTCTATAAAAAATTTTCATATAAAATTTTTCTATGAAAAATTTTTTTTGAAAAATTTAAAAAAAATTTTTTCTATGAAAAAATTTCATATAAAATTTTTCTATGAAAAATGTTCAAATACAATGTTTCTATTAAAAATTTTCAAATAAAATATTTCTATGAAAAATTTTTAAGTAAAAATGTTTAATGAAAAATTTCATATAAAAAATTTTCATATAAAATTTTTTTTGAAAAGTTTTAATAAAAAATTTTTCTATGAAAAAATTTTATAGAAAATTTTTTTCTTAAAAATTTTCAAATAAAATTTTTTTATGAAAAGTTTTCATATAAAATTTTTCTATTAAAAATTTTGAAATAAAATTTTTCTATGAATAGTTTTCAAATAAAATTTTTCTACGAAAAATTTTCAAAAAAAATTTTTCTACGAAAAATTTTCACATAAAATTTTTCTATGAAAAATTTTCACATAAACTTTTTCTATGATAAATTTTCACATAAAATTTTTCTATGAAAAATTTTCACATAAAATTTTTCTATGAAAAATTTTCACATAAAATTTTTCTATGAAAAATTTTCACATAAAGTTTTTCTATGAAAAATTTTCACATAAAATTTTTCTATGAAAAATTTTCACATAAAATTTTTCCATGAAAAATTTTCACATAAAATTTTTCTATGAAAAATTTTCACATAAAATTTTTCTATGAAAAATTTTCACATAAAATTTTTCTATGAAAAATTTTCACATAAAATTTTTCTATGAAAAATTTTCACATAAAATTTTTCTATGAAAAATTTTCACATAAAATTTTTCTATGAAAAATTTTCAAACAAAATTTGTCGATAAAAAATTTTCAAACAAAATTTTTCTATGAAAAATTTTAAAATAAATTTTTTCATGAATAATTTTTATATTAAATTTTTCTATGAAAAAATATCATAAAAAATTTTTCTATGAAAAATTTAATATAAAATTTTTCATATAAAACTTCTCTATGAAAAATTTTCATAAAAAATTTTTCTATGAAAAAATTTCATATAAAATTTTTCTATAAAAATTTTTCAAATTTCATATAAAATTTTTCTATGAAAAATTTTCGTATAAAACTTTTATATTAAAAATTTTTCAATTTAAAATTTTCAAATAGAATTTTTCTTTTAAAAATTTTCAAATAAAATTTTTCTTTGAAAAAATATTTAAGTAAAATGTTATTTGTTATTTTTTTGGAAATTACTTTTTTTCGAACATGAAAAATTTTCGTATAAAATTTTTTTATGAAAAATTTTCAATTAAAATTTTTCTAAGAAAACTTTTCATATAAAATTTTTCTACGAAAAATGTTCATACAAAATTTTTCATATAAAATTTTTTATATAAAAGTTCTCTATGAAAAATTTTCATGTAAAATTTTTCTATGAATAATGATCAAACAAAATTTTTCTATGAAAAATTTTCAAACAAAATTTGTCGATAAAAAATTTTCAAACAAAATTTTTCTATGAAAAATTTTAAAATAAATTTTTTCATGAATAATTTTCATATTAAATTTTTCTATGAAAAAATATCATAAAAAATTTTTCTATGAAAAATTTAATATAAAATTTTTTTTTTTTTAATATAAAATTTTTAATATAAAATTTTTTTATGAAAAGTTTTAATACAAAATTTTTCTATAAAAAAATTTCATACAAAATTTTTCTATTAAAAATTTTTAAATAAAATTTTTCTATGAAAAATTTTCAAATAAAATTTTTCTATGAAAAATTTTGAAATAAATAAATTTTTCTATAAAAAATTTTCATATAAAATTTTTCTATGAAAAATTTTCATATAATTTTCATGTAAAATTTTTCTATGAAAAATTTTCATATAATTTTCATGTAAAATTTTTCTATGAAAAATTTTTTTTGAAAAATTAAAAAAAAATTTTTTCTATTAAAAATTTTCAAATAAAATATTTCTATGAAAAATTTTTAAGTAAAAATGTTTAATGAAAAATTTCATATAAAAAATTTTCATATAAAATTTTTTTTGAAAAGTTTTAATAAAAAATTTTTCTATGAAAAAATTTTATAGAAAATTTTTTTCTTAAAAATTTTCAAATAAAATTTTTTTATGAAAAGTTTTCATATAAAATTTTTCTATTAAAAATTTTGAAATAAAATTTTTCTATGAATAGTTTTCAAATAAAATTTTTCTACGAAAAATTTTCAAAAAAAATTTTTCTACGAAAAATTTTCACATAAAATTTTTCTATGAAAAATTTTCACATAAACTTTTTCTATGAAAAATTTTCACATAAAATTTTTCTATGAAAAATTTTCACATAAAATTTTTCTATGAAAAATTTTCACATAAAATTTTTCTATGAAAAATTTTCACATAAAATTTTTCTATGAAAAATTTTCACATAAAATTTTTCTATGAAAAATTTTCACATAAAATTTTTCCATGAAAAATTTTCACATAAAATTTTTCTATGAAAAATTTTCACATAAAATTTTTCTATGAAAAATTTTCACATAAAATTTTTCTATGAAAAATTTTCAAACAAAATTTGTCGATAAAAAATTTTCAAACAAAATTTTTCTATGAAAAATTTTAAAATAAATTTTTTCATGAATAATTTTTATATTAAATTTTTCTATGAAAAAATATCATAAAAAATTTTTCTATGAAAAATTTAATATAAAATTTTTCATATAAAACTTCTCTATGAAAAATTTTCATAAAAAATTTTTCTATGAAAAAATTTCATATAAAATTTTTCTATAAAAATTTTTCAAATTTCATATAAAATTTTTCTATGAAAAATTTTCGTATAAAACTTTTATATTAAAAATTTTTCAATTTAAAATTTTCAAATAGAATTTTTCTTTTAAAAATTTTCAAATAAAATTTTTCTTTGAAAAAATATTTAAGTAAAATGTTATTTGTTATTTTTTTGGAAATTACTTTTTTTCGAACAAAGATTTTTGAATAGAGACGTTTTAAAACTTTAAATTATCCTTTCAATTTAGCAAAAGAGTACTATTTTGCGAAGTTTCGTTATAGCACAGGAACACAACTATTAGAAACTGATTTCGAATAATCTGTTTCTTTTTTTAATTTACAATTTAAAAGTGACTTGTATTTTCGAATACTATATTTTCTATTTTAATTCGATGAATAAATTTTCGACATTCGAAATTGAAAATTAAAAAGTTGATTTGCGGAGAAAGTTCGAACATGGTTTATAGAAGATTCGACTTTTGAAATTGTTTATAAAAAATTTTGTTAATGAAATATATTTCTGTATAAATTATTTGTTTGTATAAATCTACAAAATCTTCAATCTTCGAAAAAATCAATATTGGATGTTAATTTATAAAAAAAATAAAAGTATTAAAAAAATGTAATCAGAATTTTATATTCTTAGGCGATTTTGAAAGAAATTTAATGTTTTATTCGAATTTGATTTTTATTTATAATAATATTTTCGGAGTTACCTTTTTAAGAAATTTATATTCAAATTGTTTTTTTATGATTGGAGGAGAACATTATAAAAACATTTTCGAATTTAGTTTCTAATGAATATTTAAAGATCAAAGTTAGTTTGTGATAAATTTTCAAATTTAGAAAGAAGTTTTTGTAAATATGCTAAAGTTATTCTTATGAAGAAATTCACTATAAAACGTAGATTTTCACATTTTAAACTTTATTTGTTTTAGCATTTCGATGTTCAAAAGTTATTTATTATAAGAAATTAAATGTTTAAATTTTATTTCTATAGAAACTTTGACGTCTTTTTTACTTAAAGTTGATGTTGGAAAGTAATTTCTTAAGATTTATGTAAAGTTTATAGTTTGAATGGGATTTTAGGGAAATCTGTAAGTGTTTCCTTAAGTAATGGATGTATGTAAAAAAGCTCACCTGCATTGAACGACGACTTGAGCCACTATTCGAACGCGACAACATGGGAGGACGTCGCTTAGTGGCGCCACGACCAGCCAGCAAATTATTAAGCAACGAGGGTGAACGAGCACAAATAAAAGCATGAAACGAGGAAACCGTAAAGACACCCAATTTATTAAGAGTATTTTTGGTAGGGCGTGAGACATGGGTAAGGAGTGACTAAAAAGAGAAAAGTTATAAAGAAAGAAATAAAATAAGAGACTTTTAAAATTTTTAATAGTCAAACTCACTTTTGGATTTGGCAATTCGCCACTTTGTAATGAGGCCATATAGCAGCGCAAACGAAACTGTTCACAGTGTAAACGTTCCAGATTTTCTTCCCACTGCAAAATTTGTCCTTGAATTTGTAAGCGAGTATCCTGATCGGTAACCACCGACTGTTGCAGTTCGGCCATGTGTTTGAGTTTATGATCCTGGAGGGATAGAGAAGAGAAAAATGGATATATTTTAAGAAAATTTAAGAAACTAAATAAAATTTCTTTAATTTATAGAAAAAAGGTTATATTTTTTAAGCACACACATACATAAATAAGATCTTCTACTACTACTATACTATTTTTCTATAGAAAATTTATATATTTGGCTACTTTTCTGTAGAAAATTAGGGCTGTCACCTACTTTTCTATAGAAAATTAGTGCTATCGCCTACTTTTCTATAGAATATTAGGTCTGTCGCCTACCTTTGTATAGAAAATTAGGATTATCGCATACTTTTCTATAGAAAATAAGGGCTGTCGCCTACTTTTCTATAAAAAATAAGGGCTTCGCCTACTTTTTTTTTATAAAAAATTAGGGCTATAGACTACTTCTCTATAGAAAATTATGTCTGTCGCCTACTTTTCTACGTAAAATTATAGTTTTCGACTACTTTTCTTTAAAAAATTAGGACTGTCGCCTTCTTTTCTATAGAAAATTAGAGCTATCGCCTTCTTTTCTATAGAAAATTAGGGCTGTCGTCTATTTTTCTATAAAAAATTAGGGCTTCGCCTACTTTTTTATAAAAAAAATAGGGCTATAGACTACTTCTCTATAGAAAATTATGGCTGTCGCCTACTTCTCTATGTAAAATTTTAGTTTTCGACTACTTTTCTTTAAAAAACTAGGATTGTTGCCTACTTTTCTATAAATAAAAAGAGCTGTTGCCTACTTTTCTATAGAAAATTAGGGCTATCGCCTACTTTTCTATAGAAAATTAGAGCTATCGCCTTCTTTTCTATAGAAAATTAGGGCTGTCGTCTACTTTTCTATAAAAAATTAGGGCTATCTCCTACTTTTCTATAGAAAATTAGGGCTATCGACTACTTCTCTATAGAAAATTATGGCTGTCAACTACTTATCTATAGAAAATTATGGCTGTCGCCTACTTTTTAATGTAAAACTATAGTTTTCGACTACTTTTCTTTAAAAAATTAGGACTGTTGTCTACTTTTCTATAAATAAAAAGAGCTGTTGACTACTTTTCTATAAAAAATTAGGGCTATCGCCTACTTTTCTATAGAAAATTAGGGCTGTCGTCTACTTTTCTATAAAAAATTAGGGCTATCTCCTACTTTTCTATTGAAAATTAGGGCTGTCGCCTACTTTTCTATAAAAAATTAGTGCTTCGCCTACTTTTTTATAAAAAAATAGGGCTATAGACTACTTCTCTATGGAAAATTATGTCTGTCGCCTACTTTTCTACGTAAAATTATAGTTTTCGACTACTTTTCTTTAAAAAATTAGGACTGTCGCCTTCTTTTCTATAAATAAAAAGAGCTGTTGCCTACTTTTCTATAAAAAATTAGGGCTATCGCTTATTTTTCAATAGAAAATTAGGGATATCGCCTTCTTTTCTATAGAAAATTAGGGCTGTCGTCTACTTTTCTATAAAAAATTAGGGCTAAATCCTACTTTTCTATAGAAAATTATGGCTGTCGACTACTTCTCTATAGAAAATTATGGCTGTCGCCTACTTTTCTATGTAAAATTATAGTTTTCGACTACTTTTCTTTAAAAAATTATTACTTTCGCCTACTTTTCTATAAATAGAAAGAGCTGTTGTCTACTTTTCTATAAAAAATGAGGGCTATCCCCTACTTTTCTATAGAAAATTAGGACTGTCGTCTATTTTTCTATAAAAAATTAGGGCTATCTCCTACTTTTCTACAGAAAATTAGAGCTGTCGCCTTACTTTCTATGGAAAATTAGGGCTGTCACCTACTTTTCTATACAAAATTAAAACTGTCGCCTACTTTTCTATCAAAAACTAGGGCAATCGTCTACTTTTCTATAGAAAATTGGGGCTGTCTCTACTTTTATATGGAAAATTAGATCACTGGCCTACTTTTCTATAGAAAACTAGAGCTGTAGCCTACTTTTTCTACAAAATAAGGACCATCGCCTACTTTTGTTATAGAAAATTAACCCTGTAGACTACTATTCTATAGAATACTGTAGTCTACTTTTTTTTTATAAAAATTAAGGCGATCATCAAACAAAAAAGATCTTTAACTTTCCTATAGACAGAGAGGGATCACCCTAATGTTTATATATTTGTCACATTAAAAACACGTGTATGTATTAGTAAATATCATATGTACACTTTTCATTATTTTTAACGCCCATTAGTTGAATTCTTTTCTTGGGTTTTTTGTTTGCTTTCATTCTTAGATGTTGTTGTTGTTTTTTTGTCAACGTTCTTGTTTCATAATAAAAACCTAGTACCTACTATATTTATAAAGATTGAAATCCATTCCATTTTTCCCTTGCATTAAACAAAGTATTTTTGTTTGTATCTAAATATGAAAATGTATATTTTAGTGTATATGTGTGTGAGTGTGTGTGCATTCAGTTTTATACCATCTTTTCATATGTTTTCTTTCAAAAAACATTTCTGTCTTTCTTTCATTCACTCTCCGTCACTGTGTTTTTTGTTTTTGTTGTTTTTATATTAAGGTATACCTTACACAAAATCACAAAAAGAAAAGCGACGAAAAAGTATCACTTGCATTTGTGTGCAACAAATGTGACAAATTTTGTACAAAACTCTTAAACGAACATATACATACATACATATAAAGCGAAATATGATATGTTATATTCATATCATTGCCGTGTAACATTTTAAATAACAGCTACATACGATATCATAACATACAAAACATACAATCAAACAACCAACGAAACACCTTTACAAACTCAACTCAACTCAACTCAACTCATCAAACGGTAAAGTAAAAGTTTTGTAACTGTTACCGGTTGTTGTTTTTAATACTTAATGTTTCTTTCTATGTTATTGTCTAAAGAGTGTTCGGAATAAAAACTGCATCTACTATTTTAGGCTACATATGTTAATATTTCCCCGAATACTTTGTACATTTTTAACCAGGTTAGTACCTTTGTATCGCGACCTTTTTGGAACAAAATTTTTTATACTGGCTGGTATTTATAGCTTTACTATAGTTTATAATCTAAAAGCTTTTAACTGGCTTTTGTGGCATTTTAGTGGTTTCCAGGAGTAGTTTTTATATGAAAGCTATAGTCAAATATGGTCCGATTCCTAAAAAATTTGTTATACTGACTAATAGTTGTATAAAACTTCTCTGTTCTAAATATAGTCGTCATAGCTATTACAATTGTATTCAATTTATCAGCATTAATGTAATTCCCGGGGCGGGGTCATATGGGAGCTCTAACTAAATGTGAACCGATTTCGTCCATTTTCAATACACAACTTTTTGAAGATATTGAAAATACTTTTGTAAAATTTTGTCCCTCTAGCTCTTTTCGTTAAGATGATATCGTGCTTTTATTTGACGGACAGACGGACATAAACCCCCTGTCTTCTTGGTATTTTTGTGTTTCCGTAAGTTTTTATATGGGAGTTATGGTCAAATTGTGACCGATTTTGACCAAATTTTGCACACTGGCTAGCATTGAGTTAAGACTTTCTTGTACCAAATTTAGTGGCCATAGCTAGTATAGTTTATCATTTATTCGCCTTTAAGTATATTTTAGGTGCAATTTAGGCTGTTTTTGTAACAGTTTTGTATGGGAGCTATGGTTAAATGTGCACCGATTTCGATGAAATTTTACAAGCTAAATTCTGCTATAATTTGTCATTTATAAGCGAATTAGCGACTAGCGTATGCGAGGCTATATGGGAGTTGTAGTCAAATTTAAACCGACTTAGCCCAATTTCAATACCAAAATTTTAAAAGAAATGAAGAATATTTGTGACAAATTTCAGTGACCTACATCCTTTCGTAAAAGTTTTATTGAGCCGACAACAGACAGACATCGCTCAATCATCTTAGAATTTCATAACGATTCAGAATATATATAGTTTTTGGTTTTTGAGCCAATATTAAGGAGATTACAAACGGAATGACAATCTACCCCATTCTTTTTGATGGTGGGTATATTTTTAAGTATCTTCATAATAATATGACTTTTGTACTACGAGAGTTAGATCCATCCAACTGGCCAGAACTTTGGAATGTGGAAAGTTATTGTGCGCTTTTATAAAAACAATTTGAAGAATACAGGAATTTTTATATATGTGACCCGGTCTATGAAAAGGTGACTTATGACCATGGGTGGGCACAAAGAGAACAGAACATTAAAATAGTCGGCAGACATGCCGTTTTTGTATACTTTTAACTAAAATAGGTATTTTTTCTCCAATGTGTAGGTCTAACGTTTTATACTTAATTTTTTTTTAATATGTTTATCAAAAATTTTTTAATAGAAAATATTTTTATTTTTAATAGAAAATATTTTTTTTTTAATAGAAAATTTTTTATCAAAAATTTTTCTTCAGAAAATTTTTTATCAAAAATTTTTCTTCAGAAAATTTTTTATCAAAAATTTTTCTTCAGAAAATTTTTTTATGAAAAATTTTTCTTTAGAAATTTTTTTTTATCAAAAATTTTCCTATAGAAATTTTTTTATAAAAAATTTTTCAATTGAAAATTTTTTTTAGAAAAAATTTTTCAATTGAAAAGTTTTTTATAAAAAATGTTTCAATTGAAAATTTTTTTTATCAAAAATTTTTCAACTGAAAATTTTTTTATCAAAAATTTTTTATACAATTTTTTATCAGCATTTTTTCTATAAAAAATTTTTTATCAACATTTTTCCTATAAAATTTTTTTTATCAAAAATTTTTCCATAGAAAATTTTTTATCAAAAATGTTTCTATAGAAAATTTTTGTATCGAAGATTTTTCTATGGAAAATTTTTTATCAAAAATTTTTCTATGGAAAATTTTTTTTTATCAAAAATTTGTCTATGAAAAATTTTTTATCAAAAATTTTTCTATAGAAAATTTTTTTATCAAAAAATTTTCAATTGAAAATTTTTTTATCAAAAATTTTTCTATATTTTTTTATCAAAAATTTTTCTATATATTTTTTTATTAAAAATTTTTCTATATTTTTTTTTTATTAAAAATTTTTCTATACAACAATTTTTATCAATATTTTTTCTGTAAACAAATTTTATCAACATTTTTTCTATAAAAATTTTTTTATCTTTATTTATTTATTTTTGTATAGAAAATTTTTTTATCAAAAATTTTTCTATATAAAATTTTTTATCAAAAATTCTTCTATGGAAAATTTTTTATCAAAAATTCTTCTATGGAAAATTTTTTTACCAAAAATTTGTCTATGGAAAATTTTTTTATAAAAAATTTTTGTATAGAAAATTTTTTATCAACAATTTTTTCTATAGAAAATTTTTTTATCAAAAATTTTTGTACAGAAAATTTTTTTATAAAAATTTTTCTATAGAAAATTTTTTTATCAAAAATTTTTGTATAGAAAATTTTTTTTATCAAAAATTTTTCTATTGAAATTTTTTTTTATCAAAAATTTTTCTTAGAAAATTTTTTTATCAAAAATTTTTGTATAGAAAATTTTTTTTATCAAAAATTTTTCTATGGAAAATTTTTTATGAAAAATTCTTCTATGGAAAATATTTTTATCAAAAATTTTTCTATTGAAAATTTTTTTTATCAAAAATTTTTCTATAGAAAATTTGTTTATCAAAAATTTTTCTATAGAAAATTTGTTTATTAAAAATTTTTCTATGAAAAATTTTTTATCAAAAATTCTTGTATAGAAAATTTTTTAACAAAAATTTTTGTTATGAAAAATTTTTCTACAAAAATTTTTTTATTTAAATTTTCTAAAATTTTTTGGATCGAAAATATTTAAAAAATATAAAAATCGAAAATTGTTATTTCTGTTTTGAAAAATATTCCCAACATTTGCAAAAAATATTCCCAATGTTTACAAAAATAATAGTGTCGTGGCAACAATGCTCGAGATTATATTTATTTATTTTGTTGCTATAAATTGAATTTTGATTTGTTTCTTGCCTATTTTGTTTTGAAAAATATTCCCAACATTTGCAAAAAATATTCCCAATGTTTACAAAAATAATAGTGTCGTGGCAACAATGCTCGAGATTATATTTATTTATTTTGTTGCTATAAATTGAATTTTGATTTGTTTCTTGCCTATTTTGTTTTTGTCTTTTCTTTAACAAAGCGGCACCAACTTACTCTGTTAATATACAAATTTCAACTGAATGATTTGAATACTCATTTTCACGAGTTTTATTAATGATCGTGGTATTTACGAAAATTAAAAAATTCATCGGCTTCTGGTGGTATGTGCTGCCTACTCCTGTTTATGACTCAGAAACAAAATTTCGAAAGATTAGCTAATTTTTCGAAGTTTTTAGCTAATTTTTTCGAATTTTTGTTTTTCAGTCATAAGCTACCTTTTCCCTTTTCATAAACCGGGTCACATATATTAATTATTTATAAATACTGAATATTATGTCATCATTTTAATGTCAAATGAATTTGTACAGAGTTTAATTTAACTTAATATGAATACAAATTTTATTCGAAACACTCCTTATGTATGTATTTCAAATGTACACGTACACACATACACTAGCTATTGCAAGGGAAATACATGAAGAAACTTTGTATGTTTTACACTTGGTATAAACCTGTTATAACTGTTTTCATATTACGAGTACACATTCTCATATGTAACTTTGTAAGTTTATATTTATTGTTGCTGCGACTGCTACTGCTGCTCTTTTCTTTTTCACATTCTTCTCATCGTCGTTGTTGTTGTTTTTTTTTCTCTGTTGTCAATGAGCAAAAAAAAAAATACGAGAAAAAATCAAATATAAAGCTAAAAAATAATTAGAGCGTAAAAACCGGAGCATGGTAACACTTACATTGCAATTCGACTAATTCATTTCCAAAAAAAAAAAAAATGAGAAAAACAACAACAGCAACAACACACAAGCAGAAACAGAAGCAAACACATTCGCTTATAAATTTATAATGTACACTCACACACATCACATCTACAAGTCCTAGGTATAAATAAGAATGTGTTATGTTGTTGCTGTCGTGTTGTAGAACACAAATACCTTGTTTTACTTTGTATTAAGGTGTAAATTTTTGTATTGAATGACTTTTAATTATTTAGAAAATCTTTAGAATTTTGGAAAACTAAAAGATTTATGCTGTGAAACGTGTTAGAAGTGTAATCCAGTTAAGTGTGCATAAGTAAATTATACTCAGCTGGAAGAATACATACTCATATATACACACACATTTGGTATATACAAATGTTTCAAATGCATTATTCTTATGTTGTATGTATGTATGTAAACTAAATCAGAGTGACAAAAAACTGCAAAAAAAGAATCAAATTAGACTAACTTTAAACTAGGATGTGTGTTTGTTTCTAAAATTGCTTGCATGCTCTATATAAAATATTTGCCCTACGGTTTCAAATAAAACAGGTGATAAATTCCCAGTAAAAATATATGTTTGAATCTTGCAAAAAAGAAAAATAAAAACAGTATTTAATGTTTCAAATTCGTTCATCTCTCATGGACAGAAAATTTAATTGTTTAAAGAAAATTTCCATAAAAATTTGTAAAGAAAATTCGGTAAAAAATTTGGAAAATGATTTATTTAGAACAATTTTATGTTTGAAAGTGATTTCTATAAAGAATAGGTAGGAATATGTTAGTTGATAGTCCGTTAAGCCCTAGTATTTGATATCCTTCACTATTAACCCTCAGCGACTGTCGTGTAGTCTTAATTTTTGTACAGAAATTTTTGGTTTGAATTAACAAGAATAATTATATAAATGAAGACCTTATTATGAAAGTGGATTTTTTAAATTGAGATATAAAGGGTTTTGCGTTTTAATGTTTTTAAAAATATAGCTTTGATTAGAACCTATCAAATTTTTTCATTCATAAAAAACATTTATAAAAACCATTTGGAAATGCGTTTTTTTGCCGGTTGAATGGACAAACATTTTAAAATATATATTTTTTTGAATTGAAAAATGTATGGGACTTAATCCACTTTCAAAACAAAAAATTTTGCCAAATATTTTTCATAGCAAAATTCCTATAAAAAGTAAGTTTTTGAACAAGTTCCTTTAAAAAGTAAATTTTCTAAAAAAAATTCCTTTATAACGCAAATTTTTGAAAAATTTTAAAAATTAAATTTTTGAAAAATTTCCTATTAAAAGTAAATTTTTGAAAAATTTCCTATTAAAAGTAAATTTTTGAAAAATTTCCTAAAAAAAATAAATTTTTGAAAAATTTCCTATAAAAAGTAAATTTTTGAAAAATTTTCTATAAAAAGTAAATATTTTTCATAGCAAAATTCCTATAAAAAGTAAGTTTTTGAAGAAGTTCCTTTAAAACGTAAATTTTCTAAAAAAAATTCTTTTAAAACGCAAATTTTTGAAAAATTTTAAAAATTAAATTTTTGAAAAATTTCCTATAAAAATTAAATTTTTGAAAAATTTCCTATAAAAAGTAAATTTTTGAAAAATTTCCTATAAAAAGTAAATTTTTGAAAAATTTCCAATAAAAAGTAAATTTTTGAAAAATTTGCTATAAAAAGTAAATTTTTGAAAAATTTCCTATAAAAAGTAAATTTTTGAAAAATTTCCTATAAAAAGTAAATTTTTGAAAAATTTCCTATAAAAAGTAAATTTTTGAAAAATTTCATATAAAAAGTAAATTTTTGAAAAATTTCCTATAAAAAGTAATTTTTTGAAAAACTTTCTATAAAAAGTAAATTTTTGAAAAATTTGCTATAAAAAGTAAATTTTTAAAAAATTTCCTATAAAAAGTAAATTTTTGAAAAATTTCCTATAAAAAGTAAATTTTTGAAAAATTTCCAATAAAAAGTAAATTTTTTAAAAATTTCCTATAAAAAGTAAATTTTTGAAAAACTTCCTATAAAAAGTAAATTTTTGAAAAATTTCCTGTAAAAAGTAAATTTTTGAAAAATTTCCTGTAAAAAGTAAATTTTTGAAAAATTTCCTGTAAAAAGTAAATTTTTGAAAAATTTCCTATAAAAAGTAAATTTTTGAAAAATTCCTATAAAAAGTAAATTTTTGAAAAATTTCCTATAAAAAGTAAATTTTTGAAAAATTTCCTATAAAAAGTAAATTTTTGAAAAATTTCCTATAAAAAGTAAATTTTTGAAAAATTTCCTATAAAATGTAAATTTTTGAAAAATTTCCTATAAAAAGTAAATTTTTGAAAAATTTCCTATAAAAAGTAAATTTTTGAAAAATTTCCTATAAAAAGTAAATTTTTAAAAAAATTTCCTATAAAAAGTAAATTTTTGAAAAATTTCCTATAAAAAGTAAATTTTTGAAAAATTTCCTATAAAAAGTAAATTTTTGAAAAATTTCCTATGAAAAGTTAATTTTTGAAAAATTTTCTATAAAAAGTAAATTCTTGAAAAATTTCCTATAAAAAGTAAAACAACAAAATTTGTTGAACTGAATTTGGCTGCTATTATTTATACTTTTGGTGAACTTCATGAAAATGTAGATACATTTGTAGCTCTCTCTATTCCCAAAAGATAGTCCTATTGGAGGTATACGAAGTAATGATAAAGCCCGACTATATGATACCCTCTACTACTAAGGTAAAATATGGACCAACAATTAAACAAGTTTTCCTTTGTCTTAGAGACATACATATATCGCATGTGCTATCTTTTCAAAATTTCGAGATTTCAGTAGATTTATGTCATTTCCGGCTAAGAACCTGGTGTGGGAGCTAGGGTCTATTGTGGACTGATTGTTACCAAATTTCGGTTATCGGTTAACATTTACGAAATATTTATCTGCGCAAAGTTTTAGTTATAAAATGCAATTATCTTTACAAGCGTTTTTGTGCTTTTCTGGGCATTTAAAAGAATTTCGAGAATATGTCTTGTATGGGAGGTACAGGTAAATAAGAACCGATTTCTACAAAATAAGTTACACTGATTAAGGTTACCATAAGCAAGATTTATGCTGAATATTGTTAAAATACAACTACAGTTGTGGCTGTAAAGGGCCAAAAACTCTATACCGGGAAGACATCCCTATGGGAGGTACCCGAAATAGTAATCCGATTTGGCACAAAAAATATAGGTATCATCCTTGGACTAAAATGTGAGTCTGTGCCAAATTCTACTGAATTATCTTTGAAGTTACGACCAGTACATCGATAACAAACTTACATGGATATCCAGCCAGCCGGACGGACATCGTTAAATCAACTCAATAAGTGATTCTGAGTCGATCGGTGGGTCTCATGCAAGCCACACACGTTGCGATAGTTGGTCAAACTTTACATTGTTGCAAAGCTGATTGTAAAGTTCGTGTGGTCGTTGTATGTAAGTTGGGGTTGGTTGTACAAAAGATCAAAAAATTTTGATTTTTTTGCAAGTTGTACAACAGAATTGAAACGTTTGTGAACAAGTTTGTGCAATATTATTCAGTTTTGTTCTTCATTTTCATACTGACAGCGGAGAAGTGATCATCTACTCTCTTTAAAAAACCTCATCAATTAGAGCACAAACAGCCATCTTTACTAACACCTTCACCTTTTAAAATAAAATTGTATATTGAGATTGTACTGAAGTTGTATTGTTTGTAAGCAAAGAGCACAACCCGATTACAATTAAAATTGTACAAACAGTCGCAGGGTGTATGGCGTGCATCAGACTGTTAATGCCAAAAGGCCCTATCCTGCCTTTTTCATTAATATCCGTGACAAACATAGAAAACCTATTTGCTCTTCATATATATGAAAGCTAAAGGATGTTATGGTCTTAAAATCATGCCGTCTCTTTTTAAAATAAGGCCTAAATTCAACTGTCAAGGGGCCCAAAACGTCTAAAATGTTGTTTTCGTTTTGGCCTTAAAACTTATTCCTTCTTCTTGTAAAACCACTCAATAGCAAAGGTAACAAATAAAAATCCTATTCTTCAATTTGTCCAAAAATTATAAATTTCTTGTTGTATTTTCCTTTTATATGCACATTACAATGTCCAATGCATTGGTCGTTGGGTTTGTATCTTACTGAGCAAACGAAACAAAAGCTTGATATGTTATCCACATCAGAGACTCATCATCAAATTCCTTTTTTCCAAACCAGCTCTACATCCCAACACAGACCAATATTTCTATATATTGCAAACATCAGCACAAACCCAATAAAACCTTTTCACCTATGGTGGTGAAGGGTGTAATTATTTTTGTAATAAATAGTTTTTGATAAGTTTGTCACTAATATTAATATTGAAAATATATTGTGGAGGAAAGTCGGTCCTATGAAAGGTACCTAACCACTTTGACCAATTTGTATGGGTTAAAAATATGAATAGATAGCTAGGCAACTATCCCAATAGGATCCCCCAAAAAATTCATTCCTAAAATAAACTGTAGGGGTATGACAAAGCTACAAGCATTATTTAACATATTAGACCAGCTCGACCTCAATTTAAAAATAACATTTGTTTCAAATCTAATGCAAAGAATTTAAGTGACACATTTAGACAAATATAAAGAGATGAAATAATTCTACAAACTTTTAGAATTTTGTTTAAATATTACAACTCAAAAGCAGACGCTTCATTAATGCTGAAGTAATTATGTGAAAATTATTCATTAAATCATGAAAAATGTTTGTCACAATTTTATGCACATTTACAAATGCAAATGTCTTTAGGTGTAAGTGTGAGTGTGTGCAGTTTTACTACTATCAAAGTAGTTTCCATTGAATCATACAGTTCATTAGTTTTAATTTGGCTTATAAAAATAAATATTTCATTGAAATTCTCTTATAAAATTACTTTAATATGTAATAAAGAAATATATTGAACATTCGCTTTTATACAAAGAAACTCTCAAACACACACACTGAAAAGATTTCATAGAAATCAAATAATATTATCTCTATGTAAGATGCATACAAGCATACACAAGCACATGTTTTTATGTATTAATAAATAAATATTTATTTAACAATGAAATGTTCAAAGTTTGTTACTGCATAATTAAGAATGTTTATTATTATTGCATTAACATTTTGGAATATAAATTGTTTATTATTTTAATGCATTTAAAATTTTTTAGTTTAGAATAACTTTGAATTAACATATTTTGATATTTATTTATAATAGCACAAAATAATCTGGAAAAATGATTGTATGTGTAAGAAAACTAAGATTTGAAAGATTTTGTACTTTTTGTCTTTGTCATGGGTGCGTATGATGAATTTTTTAATTTTGCAACAAATGATAATACGTATACGCATCCAAACATTTGCATTGAAATTCAACTTTTTAAATAAATAAGTTTTAGTAATTTTGAAAAGTTAGAATAAATTTATGGCAGAAACTAAATTTGAATCTTAAGAGTTCATATTTATTTGTATAGAAACGACAAAGAAAGACAGTCCCTCGTCATTATGAAACTGAAATTTGATAACTATCTGAAGACAAATGTAATTATTCTATTGACTACGAATATAATTCACTTTGTAATAGGGAAAAAAGTCGCCCTAATAACATCTGACGAAGATCTAACTTTGCAAGAAATGTAGAGGATGTCCGTAAGGAATTATCAGAGACCGGAGATCGTTTTATTTTTTAAATCCATCAAGTATAAATATCATTGCCGATGAAAATTTATTTTCATTTCGATCGAAAAATAAAAAAAGAGGGATTTATATTTGAAATATAAATATCCCTCATGATGAAAATTTTAAATATCTATAACGATAAATATCCGAACAGAAAAATATTTTATTGATTCCCAGCAAAACTTTGGTAATGGCAAGTACTCTGATAACTGGTTACCTTGTAACGACTACAACATACCATCCGAATAAATAATAAGTTATTACAGAAGTACTTATTTGTAATTAAGATGGTAATTTAAACTGAATGGCCCCGGTTCAAATCCCACCAAGGGCAACAATTTTTTTTAGTTTTTTTTTTTATTAAAAGAGTCTTTTTAAATGATTTTTGAATTTTAAGAACTTAAATATTATCTTCTGTAAAAAAAATTTGTAAAACTAACTCACGTTAATAAAAAAATACCATCATTTTGATTATGTACGGGATGTTGAATACCAAAAACGATTCTAATTGGTCTTAACTTGATATGGTATCACCCGGGGAGATAGTTTAACACCCATTAATATTGTGAGTTAACATGTTCCGAGAGTTGTCCTATAAGATCGATAAAAATGGGTTAGGCTTACGGGCTAGTAACCCTCTCTTGAAAAATGCTATGAAGAGGATAAAATTAGAATTAAAATGTCCCACCACCTAATGTTAGAGGAGGATGTCCGAAACTTCGATAGAAAGACCAAGTAGAGGAACATTTTTCAAAGCTTGCCTATAAAATTTGAGAATATTCGCACAAGATCGAAGTCCATGGAATTCTAAAATATGCTCGGACTTTGACCTCAACAGGTTCTAACTATAGGCCATTTAAGTAAGTAAGAGTAAAATAATTGAAAAAAAAACTTCTTTATTGTTTATTAAATGCATTAAACATTTACAAAAAATCCAAAAATTCCAAAAAGACGTTCTTTTTCCTGTATAAAGACAAATATTTGCTAATATTTTGCCATCATATAAACATTTTCTCAAAACTTATATATTTAAGCTGTTTCCGTCATTTGGACTTATATGAGAGCTAGGGTCAAATGTGGACCGATTATCTCGAAATTTGGCAAATTTATGACAGTTTTTACAAAAATTATGTTGCCAAAAATAAACTCGAAATTCTTGTTATATTCAGATTTATGAGCGTTTTAGAGATTTTTGTCTCATTTAGTGCGTTTTGACAGAAGAGGTTGTATGGGAGCTATGGTCAAATGTGAACCGATTTCAACGAAATTTGGTACAGTGATTTTGGTTTACATAAGTAGCGTTTGTTTTAAATATTGATATTTGTGGCCAAAATATCAATTCCGGGAAGTGGGAGGTACCATGAATAATAGACCGATTTTGACCACTTTTAATAGCCATGGTCCCACTGTCAAGAAGATGATCTGTACCAAATTTCATCAAATTATATTTACCTGTACCTTTGAATACATAGTTTACATGGGGGTCCAGCCAGCCAGACGGACGGACGGACGTACTGACATCGTTAAATCGACTTAGCCTATTCTTATACTAAGACAAATATTTATATGCGTTACATACATCAGCACAAATTTATAATACCCTTTCCACCTATCGATATAAATACATCGATCGTTTTGAAAACGATCGATTTCTATTGGTATATTAAAAATTTTGGAAATAAATTAAGATTTATGGAAATTTTTATAATTCTTAAAAAACATTATTTAAACTTTAAAATTTTTCCCCCATTTTAAATATTCAAAAGAAACTTCACATAAAACAACATCTTAAATCATAAAAAAAACTAATTTAAATTTGTCCTTCTGTCATAAAATTGTTACATGAAATAATGTAAGTCAAAATCTTAAAATGATATAATTTTTCTTTTGAAAAGGATTTTCAAATATGTTTTGCTTTCCCTCTGTTAAGTCATTTAATCATTAAACGCTTTAATAAATTTCATATTTTTTTTCTAAAAAAAGATATTTCTACCATTTAGTTTACTTTACTTTATAAAAAGAGTCAACAGTTGAACAAATAACATTCATATTGCTATTTTTTTTTTTCAGTTTATACTTTTTTGTCTCATACTCATTAGTTGGGGAAAAATGATTACAATAATAAGTTAAGAACACAAAACAAATTTAACTTGGTATCACAGATAACAAAACTCTATTTTTTTCCAACCATTAAACTTGTGGCTGTATTTGAAGTCCCGACGACTACGACAACAACGACGACGACGATGAGTAACTAAGTAAGTAAATGAATGCCAAAATAGAAAAAAATGTTAGGAAAAAAAAAAACAGAATCATAAAAATAAAAATCAACTCTCTAGATTTAACAAAGTAACCCACTATGAAGACTTTAGAGGAGTTTTATGTTGTTTTCCGCAATGGATTTCCCGCCAAAACAGTGCATTATAGGAAGTAATTAAGACTGCTCTTAGCTAAAGAGACAATAAAGATATAAAAAAGGCAAAATATGGCAGCGACATAACCACGAACATAGACAGAGACAGACGGACATTAGAAAAGCATATGACTGGGGTTTGGGAACAAAATATTTATAGTTCGTAAAAGACAAAAAAAAAAAAAAACAAAAAAATAATGGAGAAATAAATGAAACAACTCGCGATATGAACGAGTTTTAAAGTGAATACAAAACAGTTGGGGTGCAACAAAAATTTAGTAAAAAAGGCAAAAACTGAAAATTTAAAACCAACTTAAAAATTATGATTTAAAACCACATAAATACAAACATTAATACATCCATATAAAATTAGTAGTACTTTGCCCACATATTTTACTAGGAACACACTTAATGTAAACATTTATGTGGCAATACAATATGTTAGTGTGTCTGTGTATGTGTCCACAATTATAAACATTTTATCTAAGTATTGTATAATATGTTTAGATTCATGTTTCTTTGTATTGGAGTCATATGTGAATGCACTTTTTTGTTGTTGTTGTTCTTTTAACTTGTCTCTTCTTCGTTGGGTTCTCTTATCTTTGTTAAGTTAAATCTTGATAATAATTTTTCTACTGCTTCTTCTTATTTGTTATTGTTTATTTTCATTTGTTTTGTTTTACAAACTTTACAAAATACTCGCATTTATATTATATTTTATTATTTTTTTTTTATGATTCCGTTTTCATTGTCTGATGCTTTTGCTCCTGTTTGTAGTTGGCGTAGACTGAGCATCTTTTACATGACAAAAATAAAAAAGCAACAGAAAAACTTTTTCTGTTGACTACTTTAAAAACAAAACGCAATTTATTAAATTTAGCTTCTGTTAAATTAAATTGAAAAATTCTGCGTCATTGTGAAAATGCATAAATTAGCAGACAAAGCAATAATTATTTGAATATTTAAGTGGAAATATAGAATAATGAAAATTAAATTATTTTGAATAATAAATCGAGCAATAAAAGAAAAAGTCAACAGACATTTTTAATAATTGAAAGATAACTAGAGTATTATAATAAATCCAACATTTTCTATAGAACATTTATTTCATTCAACTCAAAACTTTTCTTCAATACAAAGTTTTTAATAGAAAATTTTGTAGAAATTTTGTGCAGAAAATTTTTTTAAACGCTTAATTTTCTATAGAAAAATTTAATAAACGCTAAATTTTCCAAAGAAAATTTTGATAAGCCCAAAATTTTCTATAGAAAATTTCAAATAAATTTCAAATAAATTTTC
This sequence comes from Stomorhina lunata, assembly GCA_933228675.1. Classification (NCBI taxonomy): domain Eukaryota; kingdom Metazoa; phylum Arthropoda; class Insecta; order Diptera; family Rhiniidae; genus Stomorhina; species Stomorhina lunata. The sequence continues at coordinate 7,619,152 of OW121742.1, read as the reverse complement.
TATAGAAAATTTGAAGAAACACAAAATTTTTTATAGAAAATTTGAAGAAACGCAAAATTTTCTATAGAATATTTGAAGAAACACAAAATTTTCTATAGAAAATTTGAATATATGCAAAATTTTCTATAGAAAATTTAAATAAACGCAAAATTTTCTATAGAAAATTTTTATGAATGCAAAATTTTCTACAGAAGATTTTAATAAACGCAAAATTTTCCAAAGAAACTTTTAATAAACGCAAAATTTTCGACAGAAAATTTAAATGAGACCAAAATTTTCTATACAAAATTTAAATAAACCCAAAATTTTTTATAGAAAATTTGAACAAACGCAAAATCTTCTATAGAAAATTTAATTAAACGCAAAATTTTCCAAAGAAACTTTTAATAAACACAAAATTTTCGAAAGAAAAATTAAACGAACCCAAAATTTTCTATAGAAAATTTAAATAAACAAAATTTTCTATAAAAATTTATAAAAACTCAAAATTTTCGAAAAAAAATCTACTTTTTTTTTAAATTTTTATTTGGAAATTTTTCGAGTATTAGAAAATTTTCTTTTAAAAATTTTTTCAATTTAAAAATTTTCTTTTATATATTTTTCGAATATTAAAATTTCCTACTGAATTAAAATTTTCTATAGAAAATTTTAATAAACGCAAAATTTTCTATAGAAAATTTTAATAAACGCAAAATTTTCTATAGAAAATTTTAACAAATGCAAAATTTTCTATAGAAAATTTTAATAAACGCAAAATTTTCTATAGAAAATTTTAATAAAAGCAAAATTTTCTATAGAAAATTTTAATAAACGCAAAATTTTCTATAGAAAATTTTATGGAAAATTTTAATAAACGCAAAATTTTCGATAGAAAATTTGAATAAACGTGAAATTTTCTATAGAAAATTTAAATAAACGTAAAATTTTCTTTGGAAATTTTGAAAAAACTCAAAATTTTCTTTGAAAAATTAAAAAAAAACCCAAAGTTTTCTGTAAAAAATTTGAATAAACGCAAAATTTTCTATAGAAAATTTTAATAAACGCAAAATTTTCTATAAAAAATTTTGATAAACGCAACATTTTCTATAGAAAATTTTAATAAACGCAAAATTTTCTATAGAAAATTTTAATAAACGCAAAATTTTTTTATAGAAAACTTTAAAAAACCCAAAATTTTCTATAGAAAATTTTAATAAACCCAAAATTTTCTATAGAATAAATGCAAAATTTTCTATAGAAAATTTTAATAAACGCAAAATTTTCTAAGGAAAATTTTTGTAAAAGAAAATTTTAATAAACTAAAAATTTTTAGTAAAGAATTAAAAAAACAAAATATTTTTAAAGAATTTTTAATTTAAAAAATTTTTAGTTGGAAATTTTTCGAAGATAATAAAATTTTCTATAAAAAATTTTTGAATCTTGAAATTTTATTTTAAATATTTTTTGAATATTAAAATTTTCTATTAAAAATATTCCGATTATTTAAATTTTCTAAAAAAAAGTTTTTAAATTTCTATTAAAAACTATCGAATACTAAAAATTTCGACCAAAAATTTGTCGAAAAGTTTTTTGATTTTTTTAATTGTCAATAGAAAATTTAATGTTTTTAAATTTTTCCACAGAAAATTTTTAGATTTTTTAAAATTTCTATAAACAAAATTTTCGAATGTTAAAATTTTCTATAGAAAATTGTTCAAATATTGAAAACTTATTTTAAATAGAAGAACTTTTTTTGAATACAATTTTTTATCTCTTAATATTTAAAAAGTTTTTCGAATAAAAAAAAATTTTGGTATTAAAAATTGTTTAAAAATTACAATTTTTTATTACAAATTTTGGTAAATATTTTAAATTTCTACAAAAAACTGGCAAATATTCTGAATTTCTATAAGAATTTAATGTTTTTAAATTTTTTAAACAAAATGTTTTAAAATTTCCGAATGTTGAAATTTTCTCTAGAAAATTTTTAAAATTTGAAAATTTCTATTTAATAGAAAAGAAATAAAAAACTTTTTTTACATAAAATTTTTCATTTCTAAAATTTTATTTAGAAAGTTTTTCGAATTTTTTTATTAAAAATTGTTGGAATATTAAAATTTTCTATTGAAAATTTGGGAATATTTAAAAATTAAAAAAAAATAGTTAAATATTCTAAATTTCCATAATAAAATTTTCGAATATTGAAAATTTCTACAATAAAAAATATTTTAAAAATCAAAAAATTTCTGTAAAAAAAAAAACAAAAATTTTCTGCAAAAAATAATTGAAGTCATAAAATTTTCTATAGAAAAATTATATGACAAAATTTGGTTTTCTATAGAAAATTTTTTTATAAACTCAAAACTCTTTATAGAAATTTAAGCATTTGGAAATTTTTTTTAAAGAAATTTTATTTCTACAAATTTTCAATGGAAGTTTAAATATTCAAAAAATCATCAATAGAAATTTTAAAAATTGCAAAATTTTCTGTAAAAAAATTGCAAAATTTTCTGTAAAAAAATTTTAGTCGAAAAATTTTCCAGCGAAAAATTATATGACATAATTTTTGCTTAAATTGGGTATTTTTACCATATTCTAAATAAAGTCTTTACTAATCGATGATTTTTTTTAATATAAGGCTTATTATTTAAATATTCAAATTTTTTACTATCCTACAGTAAATTATTATCATTTTAAATTTTTTATGAATTTTAAAAACATATTTTTTTTTTCGATTTTGCACCAAAAAATATATATTTGTTTATATTGCGATGTTAATAACTTCAAACCGTTGATCACAGAAAAATCTTGTGAAATAACATTTGAAAGCCAATTTTTTTCTCAATTATTTGATGTATTTGAAAATTAAATTGGACATATCGTTTTCATGATATAGAAAACTAACTAGGATAACCTTTTTAAAATCCCAAATTTTAGAAATAAAGTTGATACAAAATGTTTAAGTTTCTGCTAGCTTTGTACTTTGGGGAACGTAACACATAAACAATGTTTAGTGTAATTAGTATTTTAAACCTTGGCAAAATACCTCGAGTGCGTATGATTGATAAACGACTTAAACAATAACAAGTATACGCGCTAGAGAACGCACTCATGGATATAAATTGTAATTTTAAATTTATAATTTACAATTAATGATGAGGTCCTATGCTCCGCTGGGAGTCAAGGACAACAGAATTTACAATTAAAATTTTCCTAAAAAAAATTGCAAATTACTTTAAATGTGTACTACATACACACAAGAAAATTTAAAAAACAATTTCTATTAATTAAAAATTTTTAATAAAATATGTATTCATTAAAAATCTTAATTAAAAACCTCTGAAAAAAACATTCTGTATGTATTAATTTAAAAAATATTTCATACCATAAAAACAATTTTCCTGGTTTCTTTAAAACTTTTTAGTTTTTTTGTGCAGAAAATATTTTTGTTTACCACACTTGGGCATGTGTGCAATGCATGTTTTCCTGCTATAAATATGTATCTATGAGTAAAAAGTGTAAACCACAACGCTCTAGCTAATAGTTTTAAACCTGCTTTGCCGCCTCTGGCTTACAAATAGCTTTTAAAGATTTTAATTATATGGTGGACTTGAAAACTAATTAGTATAAATTTATACTTGTAATGTCTGGATACGTATAATATCGTTTCCTTTAAATACGAAAAAACAAGTTTATGGATGTACGAGTGAATATGTGTGTGTTAATATTAGTATTATCATATCCTAAGGCAGAATCTGTTCACACATGCATACATAAATACTTAGTATAGAAAACATGCAAGTATTATAACTTGTTGTAGTTATTTAGTAGCTTTTCTTGCCATTCTTTCTTTTATCTTAGAAAAAATACGAACACGTAAGTTTATATGTTCATATGATATGTAGGAATGCGTGAGTATGTGTGTATGTATTGCTGTTATTCTCACTTTATTTATGGTCCATGTTTTGTAGTTGCATGTAAGACAACACTTTGTTCTGGAGTTATTATTGTTGCTATTTTTAATATAGACACAACTTACGAGTAAATACATAATATATTTCTATTTATATGTTTACGTGTGAGAAAATTTATTAAGTTGCATCACAGAGAGGTCATTTTGATATCAAAGGATTTTCTTAAAAAAAATGTTGATATCAAAAGATTTTCTTTAGAAAAATTTTGATATCAAAAGATTTTCTTTAGAAAAATTTTGATATCAAAAGATTTTCTTTAGAAAAATTTTGATATCAAAAGATTTTCTTTAGAAAAATTTTGATATCAAAAGATTTTCTTTAGAAAAATTTTGAAATCAAAAGATTTTCTTTAGAAAAATTTTGATATCAAAAGATTTTCTTTAGAAAAATTTTGATATCAAAAGATTTTCTTTAGAAAAATTTTGATATCAAAAGATTTTCTTTAGAAAAATTTTGATATCAAAAGATTTTCTTTAGAAAAATTTTGATATCAAAAGATTTTCTTTAGAAAAATTTTGATATCAAAAGATTTTCTTTAGAAAAATTTTGATATCAAAAGATTTTCTTTAGAAAAATTTTGATATCAAAAGATTTTCTTTAGAAAAATTTTGATATCAAAAGATTTTCTTTAGAAAAATTTTGATATCAAAAGATTTTCTTTAGAAAAATTTTGATATCAAAAGATTTTCTTTAGAAAAATTTTGATATCAAAAGATTTTCTTTAGAAAAATTTTGATATCAAAAGATTTTCTTTAGAAAAATTTTGATATCAAAAGATTTTCTTTAGAAAAATTTTGATATCAAAAGATTTTCTTTAGAAAAATTTTGATATCAAAAGATTTTCTTTAGAAAAATTTTGATATCAAAAGATTTTCTTTAGAAAAATTTTGATATCAAAAGATTTTCTTTAGAAAAATTTTGATATCAAAAGATTTTCTTTAGAAAAATTTTGATATCAAAAGATTTTCTTTAGAAAAATTTTGATATCAAAAGATTTTCTTTAGAAAAATTTTGATATCAAAAGATTTTCTTTAGAAAAATTTTGATATCAAAAGATTTTCTTTAGAAAAATTTTGATATCAAAAGATTTTCTTTAGAAAAATTTTGATATCAAAAGATTTTCTTTAGAAAAATTTTGATATCAAAAGATTTTCTTTAGAAAAATTTTGATATCAAAAGATTTTCTTTAGAAAAATTTTGATATCAAAAGATTTTCTTTAGAAAAATTTTGATATCAAAAGATTTTCTTTAGAAAAATTTTGATATCAAAAGATTTTCTTTAGAAAAATTTTGATATCAAAAGATTTTCTTTAGAAAAATTTTGATATCAAAAGATTTTCTTTAGAAAAATTTTGATATCAAAAGATTTTCTTTAGAAAAATTTTGATATCAAAAGATTTTCTTTAGAAAAATTTTGATATCAAAAGATTTTCTTTAGAAAAATTTTTAAATCAAAAGATTTTCTTTAGAAAAATTTTGATATCAAAAGATTTTCTTTAGAAAAATTTTGATATCAAAAGATTTGCTTTAGAAAAATTTTGATATCAAAAGATTTTCTTTAGAAAAATTTTGATATCAAAAGATTTTCTTTAGAAAAATTTTGATATCAAAAGATTTTCTTTAGAAAAATTTTGATATCAAAAGATTTTCTTTAGAAAAATTTTGATATCAAAAGATTTTCTTTAGAAAAATTTTGATATCAAAAGATTTTCTTTAGAAAAATTTTGATATCAAAAATAGATAGATTTTGATAGGAAAAGTTTTCTATAAACAAATTTGTGTAACAAAAATTGTCTATAGTCAAATTTTTGTATCAAAAATTACTCCCCTGTACTTGATCTACATTATATCGACTAGTTCAGAGTTTACATTAAAATTAAGTTCTTCTTGTTGAAAAATTAAAAAATAAATATAAAAAATATTTAATTTTCCTTATTTTTTTCCAAGATCTGCGGCAATAAATGTTGCAGCCAACAATGTAAAAATTTATTTGCAAATGTATTAGTTTACTCTTCTGCCCACACTCACACATACACACACAGCAATTTATTAAGCATTTTCCACACTATTCCTTTATTAGAGTGAGTATTTAAGTTTATTGTTACAACTTTTAGCAAACAGATAAAAAGTTTGGCTAAAGGAACAAAAAGAAAGCAAGAATTTCAATTACCTGGGGATTCTTCTTTTTGTTTGCATTTTTTTTTATTTTGTAATACATAATATTTTTTGCAATAATTTTTTTGTGTAAATCATTTTCATAGAAGAACTGTAGTTGGAATGGAATACAAGGGAGAATAGTGTTACATTTTGTTGTTAGCGATTTCTTTGTAAATGATTAAAAAAGTTAAAAGCGTAGAAAAAAAAAAAACAGGAAACATAAAAACTCACAACATACAAAGTGATATATCGGTGAGTTTATCACATGAAGTAAAAGACATTACCTTTATAAATTTTCCTTTCTTTTTTCTTGATCTGAATATAAGAGCTTTTATTTATGTATGTGTGTGTGGGAAATGTAAAATATAATTATCCAGATTTGTTTCGTTTCGTTTGATTTTCCTGCTACTTGCATTTTTGTTTGGTTTTATATAATATTTAAGTACTTACCGATTCGATGGCTTTTTCAATGCGGAATATTTCTTCCTGCAGCAAATGTAATGTTCCGGTTTTGCCTCGATGTCTGGCAAATGCAGCTGCACAAGCGCTGTGAATGCTGTTAACCCAATTTTCCAATTCCACCTGAAATGAAAAATTAAAACAAGTTCACGTTGAAGATAATCTAATTTTAACAACTTGAAAAAAAAAATGCAAAAAGAAAGAAATAAATCAAATAGCCTGGTTATGTGTATATAGTCCACCTTCCTCCTCCCTTTTTCAATTTTTCCTAGCAATCAAACATTGAGGAATGTAGGAAAAACCTGCTGCCACACATCATCACACTAACACCCAACATCCGATTTCATCTTTCAATCGCCAAAGGCAATTTTTATATTCATTCGTTCATTCATTGAAACTCATATAAACTTATACATACATAAGTACACACACTGTCACGGGAAGTAATTGTTCATTTCAAGGACTGACTGGCTGAAAGGATGAATGGATGGTTAGATGTTGGGTCGTTTGGATGGATGGATAAGAGTTGCTTGTTGCCATGATTTGATATGTGTGCGTGTGTATGTTTGTGTACAATTTAAGTCAATATTTATGCACATTTTTCATAAATGTGCAAAGAAATATAAAAAATTTTTCAAAAGTCGGTTAAAACCAAATTTTTAATACCTTACAAATTTTCTATAGAAAACAATTTTTATCAAAAAATTTTCTAAAGCAAAATTTTTGTAACAAAAAACTTTGTATTTCAAAAATTTTCAATAATTCCTTTTTTGAAATTTTCAAAATTTTTAATTATTTAAAATTGTTTTTTGAAAAATTTTTTATAGAAAAATTTTAATATCGAAAAATTTCATTAGGTTAATTTTTTTAGCAAAACTCTTTTAAAAAGAAAACTTTAATAAAAAAATTTCCATGAAAAAATTTGTGTATCAAAACGTTTTCTATAGAAAAGCTTTTATGTTAAAAAATTTTTTATGGGAAGGTTTTATTTTCTACAGAAAAATTTTTGTATCGAAAAACTTTCCTACAGAGAAATGTTTGGATCAAAAAACATTCTACTGAGAAATTTTTCTATTTTCTATTGAGAACTTTTTTGGAAAAATTTTCTATGGATAAATATAAATACCAATAGAAAAATTTGCAATATATAAAAGTTTTGTATAGAAATGACTTTTTTATCAAAAAATTTTAAAATCATATAGATATAAATATTTTTGTAAAAAAAATTGTTCATATAAAAGATTTTCTATAGCAAAAAAAAAAATTGATTTTAAAGATTCTCTATAGAAAATTTTTGAAATAATTTTTTTTCTATAGAAAATTTTTTAATATGAAAATTTTTGTATAGAAAAACTTTTGATATGAAAATTTTTCTATAGAAAATTTTTTGATATGGAAATTTTTGTATAGAAAATTTTTTGATATGGAAATTTTTGTATAGAAAAATTTTTAATATAAAAATTTTTCTATAGAAAATTTTTCAATAGACAATTTTTTTATATGAAAGTTTTTCTATAGAAAGTTTTTCTATAGAAAATTTTTTGATATGAAAATTTTTTGATATGAAAATTTTTATGATATGAAAATTTTTCAATAGAACATTTTTTGTTACGAAAATTTTTCTATAAAATTTTTTTTGATATGAAAATTTGTGTATAGTAAATATTTTGATATAAACATTTTTCTACAGAAAATTTTTTGATATGACAATTTTTCTATAGAAAATTTTTTGATATAAAAATTTTTCTGTAGAAAAGTTTTTGATATGAAAATTTTTCTGTAAAAAATTTTTTGATAGAAAATTTTTAATATGAAAATCTTTTGATATGAAAATTTTTTGTTACGAAAATTTTTCTATAAAAATTTTTTTGATATGAAAATTTTTTGATATGACAACTTTTCTATAGAAAATTTTTTTGATATAAAAGTTTTCTATAGAAAATTTTTTTATTTGATAAATTTTCCAAAGAAAATTGTTTGATATGATTTTTTGATATGAATATTTTCTATAGAAAATTTTTTGTTATGAAAATTTTTCTATAGAAAATTTTTTGTTATGAAAATTTGTGTATAGAAAATATTTTGATATAAAAATTTTTCTACAGAAAATTTTTTGATATGACAATTTTTCTATAGAAAATTTTTTGATATAAAAGTTTTCTATAGAAAATTTTTTTATATGAAAAATTTTCTAACGAAAATTGTTCATATGATTTTTTGATATAAAAATTTTTTTGATATGAACATTTTTCTATAGAAAATTTTTTGATATGAAAATTATTCTATAGAAAATTTTTTGATATGAACATTTTTGTATAGAAAAATATTTTTTTTCTACAGAAAATTTTTTGATATAAAAATTTTTCAATAGAAATTTTTTTGCTATGAAAATTTTTCTATAGAAAATTTTTTGATATGAAAATTTTTCTATAGAAATTTTCTTAAAATGAAAATTTTTCTATAGAAATTTTTTTGATATGAAACTTTTTGTATAGAAAAATATTTTTTTCTACAGAAAATTTTTTGATATAAAAATTTTTCAATTGAAATTTTTTTTCTATGAAAATTTTTCTATAGAAAATTTTTTGATATGAAAATTTTTCTATAGAAAATTTTTTGATATGAAAATTTTTCTATAGAAATTTTTTTAAAATGAAAATTTTACTATAGATTTTTTTTTGATATGAAACTTTTTGTATAGAAAAATATTTTTTTTCTACAAAAAATTTTTTGATATAAAATTTTTCAATAGAAATTTTTTTGCTATGAAAATTTTTCTATAGAAAATTTTTTGATATGAAAATTTTTTTATAGAGAATTTTTTGATATGAAAATTTTTCTACAGAAAATTTATTGCTATGAAAATTTTTCTATAGAAAATTTTTTGATATGAAAATTTTTCTATAGAATATTTTTTGATATGAAAATTTTTCTATAGAAAATTTTTCTATTAAAAATAGCAAAAAAATTTTTGATACGAAAATTTTTTTAAAGGAAAATTTTTTGATATGAAAGTTTTTCGATAGACAATTTCTGGATATAACAATTTTTCTATAGAAAATTTTTTAAATGAAGATTTTTCTATAGAAAATTTTTTCATATGAAAAGTTTTGTATAGAAAATTTTTTGACATGAAAATTTTTCTATAGAAAATTTTTCTATTAAAAATAGCAAAAAAATTTTTGATACGAAAATTTTTTTAAAGGAAAATTTTTTGATATGAAAGTTTTTCGATAGACAATTTCTGGATATAACAATTTTTCTATAGAAAATTTTTTAAATGAAGATTTTTCTATAGAAAATTTTTTCATATGAAAAGTTTTGTATAGAAAATTTTTTGACATGAAATTTTTTTATAGATAATTTTTTCCATAGAAAATTTTTCTATAAAAAAAAAAAATTTTTTGATATGAAAATTTTTGTATAGAAAATTTTTTTAAAGGAAAATTTTTTGATATGAAAATTTTTCTATAGACAGTTTCTGGACATAAAAATTTTTCAATAGAAAGTTTTTTTAAATGAAAATTTTTCTACAGAAAATTTTTTGATTTAAAGATGTTTCTATAGAAACTTTTTTGATATGAAAATTTTTGTACAAAAAATGTTGTAAAGAAATTTTTGTATCAAAAATTTTTCAAAATAAAAACTTTTCTATAGAAAATTTTTTCGTATGAAAAGTTTTCTTAGTAAATGTTTTCTTAGAAAATGTTTTGACATGAAATTTTTTTATAGATAATTTTTTCCATAGAAAATTTTTCTATAAAAAAAAAAAAAATTTTTGATATGAAAATTTTTGTATAGAAAATTTTTTTAAAGGAAAATTTTTTGATATGAAAATTTTTCTATAGACAGTTTCTGGATATAAAAATTTTTCAATCGAAAGTTTTTTGATATGAAAATTTTTCTACAGAAAATTTTTTGATTTAAAAATGTTTCTATAGAAACTTTTTTGATATGAAAATTTTTGTACAAAAAATGTTGTAAAGAAATTTTTGTACCAAAAATTTTTCAAACAAAAACTTTTCTATAGAAAATTTTTAAAATAAAAAATTTTCTTTACAAATAATTTTATATCGAAACATTTTTTATATCAAAAACTTTTTCAACTTTTTCAAAATCAAAACTTTTTTTCTATAGAGAAACTAGACAGATTTTCATTAAATCGTAGGGTACAAAAATATATCTGTCTTTAAGTGTAGGTACATTTGTGAGTATTAAACTGGTTCGATAAACAAATTTTCTCTAGCACCCCCTAAAAATTAAGATTTAAAGACACCAAATGGAATATTTGTATTTTGCCAGAAAAAAGGATGCACTTTAAAATATTTAATACTTTTTCAGTATAAGAAGAATGTTTTGAATCCTATTATTTGTTTCCAAAAACATAAATTCTTTGTACACTTTAAAAACCGCTTCTTGAAGATGGATCTTCAGAAGTCATAAATACAAAAATTGCCTGGCATGACATTGACACAAATGTAGTTTATTCCTTAAACGAAAAAATTATATAGATTTTTTTGAATTGATCTTCAATGAAAGGGGGTGAATCCAAATTATTTTTTCATTTTAATCGAAATCGAGCCATTTTAAGGTGTATGTGTTTGTAAACATAAATTTTTAAAGACACCCTGTAGTAAAACTGGGGTCATGTGTATCCATGTCAACACTTTATGTAACATCAATTCAAATGTCCCCAATTTTAGTTCAGTACTGAAATAGTGAATATATAGAGACAACTATTCTAGTATATATCTGGTGACATTGTCAACGAATGTGTCAACATATTTGCATATCAATAGGCCCCGATTTGATCCCAATGTCTCCATTTGGACCAAAAGAACTACACAGTCAATACTAAGTAAATAGTTGTAATGTCTACTGGTAGATTTCGTAGGAACTCTAAATGTTAAATGTCAATAGTAGATAACATTGGATGGGGCAAAATAGGCAAGTAGTACTGGAGACATTGTCAATAGCAAAACAGTATTGTTTCTCTGACGGCATTTACTGCAGGGCATATAAAGAATTTTCAAACTTTAAAACTTATACATACAGACATATCTATTTAACATACTTTAGCACAGACATATCCTTTTACATACACAAATACATAAATATATGCCTGCACATTTTACTCGTAAGGATGTGTACATTGCAACTTAAGGCGTTTAGATTATATGATAAGGACATGTTGAATTGAATGAACATTAAATATAAAGAAATATTAATGTTTGTTAATGTGAGAATATGTCTTTATGTATGTGTGAGTGTGTGTATGTACATTTGTTTATATATTTGTTCACACATAAACAAACCCTCAAACATATACAAACGGACTTGAACATATCCTTTAAAGATTTGTAACTTTATACGTTTGTTTGTTTGCCAGCAATAGAAACAGAAGCAGCAGCAGAAACAGTAGCAACTCATGTCCATGTAATGAAATGTATGATTATCATATGATTTAAGTTATCATTTGTGCAAAATGTGATCAAATCTTAAAACTTTTTAAATATTAAATTTTTCTAAAAATTTGAAATGTTTAATTTTAAATGAATTTAGGATTTTATTTTAAGAATTTTCAATTTTAAAGGAGAATTTTATTTAATAACTCTGAATTAATTAATTAAAAGTTATGTTATTAATTAACTGCTGAGATTCTGATACAGGGATTATGGTTAAATTATGCCAAATTTACAAATTATCAAATATTACAGGATTAAAAACAACAATTAATGTCAAGCATGATGTAGACTAGAATTAACTTAGAATTTCATTGGCTTTGAGAAGTCTAAGAAATCTTATTAAGTTCTAAAATGACAGTAAAATTTCTTAACTAAAATAGGTTTTTTCGTTTATAAAATATACAAATGTATACAAAAAAGGATCTAACTAATAACAAGGCTTACGGGGGCTCTTTGCCGATCACATATTATCGAATTAATGCAATTTTGCAGGGAACAGTTTGGCCAGAAGTATCATATACTTTTAATCAGGCGTAGGTAGCCCATAACACCAGGAGCCGAAGACTTTTTGTAATTTTCGTTAATATCACGATCATTAATTAAACTAGTGAAACTGAGCATTAAAATCATTCAGCTGATGTTTCTTAAAGAAAATACAAAAACAATGAAATAAATGTAACCGAATTGCAAATAGATTTTTCTTTATAAAAATTTTTCTATAGAAAATTGTATTGATAAAAACACTGCAAAATTTTTTGTATATATTTTTCTGGAAAATTTTTCTATAAAAATTATTTTCTATAAACAAATTTTTAATAAAAAAATTTTCTACAAAAAAATTCTAATAAGAAAAGTTTCTATAGGAAATTTTTTAATAAAACACATAGAAAAATTTTTGATAAAAACAATTTTTTGGGAAATTTTTTTATAAAAACAATTTCTTTAGAAAAGTTTTGATAAAAAAAACTTTCTACGGACAAATATTTATACAGAAATTTTTGATAAAAAAATTTTCTACAGAAAAATTTTGTTAAAAAAAGTTTCTATAAAAAAATTTTTGATTAACAAAATTTCTTTAAGAAAAAAAAAAAAATTTCTATGGAAAAATTTTTGATAAAAAAATTTTCCACAGAATAAACCTAATTTTTGAAAATTTTTAATAAAAAACCTTTTCTATAGAAAAATTTTCGTAACAAAAATATTTCGATATATAAATTTTCAAAAAAAAATTATAGATAAATTTTCGATAAAAAAATTTTCTATTGAATATTTTTCGATAAAAAAGTTTTTCCATGGAAAAATTTTCGGTAAAAGAGTTTTTCTATAGAAAAATTTTTGGTAAAAGAGTTTTTCTATAGAAAAATTTTCGATAGCAAAAATTTTTCAATAGAAACATTTTCGATATAAAAATTTTTCTATAGAAAATTTTCGATAAAAAAATTTTTCTATAGAATATTTTCGATAAAAAAATTTTTCTATAGAAAAATTTTTTATCGAAAATTTTCTATTGATTTTTGTCTGGAAACATTTTCGTAAAAAATTTTTCTATAGAAAAATTTTCAATAAAAAAATTTTCTCTAAAGAAAAATTTTCGACAAAAAAAAATTTTCTATAGAAAAATTCTCGTTAAAGAAAAATTTTCTATAGAAATTTTCTAGATAAAAAAAAATTTCTATAGAAAAATTTTCGATAAAAAAAATTTCTCTAAAGAAAATTTTTGACAAAAAAATTTTTCTATAGAAAAATTTTAGATATAAAAATTTTTCTATAGAAAAAATTTTTCTATAAAAAAATTTTTATATAGAAAAATTTTCTATAGAAAAATTTTTGATAAAATTTTTTTTTGTGCAAAAATTTTCCTTAAAAAAATTTTTCTATATAAAAATTTTCCTTAAAAAAATTTTTCTATATAAAAATTTTCGATAAAAAAATTTTACTATAGAAAAATTTTCGATAAAAAATAAATGTTTCTATAGAAAAATTTTCGATAAAAAAAATTTTTCTATAGAAAAATTTTCGATAAAAATATTTTTCTATAGAAAAATTTTTGAAAAAAAATTTTCTATAGAAATATGTTCGATAGAAAAATTTTCTATAGAAAAATGTTCGATAGAAAAATTTGCTATAGAAAAATGTTCAATAGAAAAATTTTCTATAGAAAGATTTTCTATAGGAAAATTTTCTATAGAAAGATTTTCTATAGAAAAATTTTCTATAGAAAGATTTTCTATAGAAAAATTTTCTATAGAAAGATTTTCTATAGAAAAATTTTCTGTAGAAAAATTTTCTATAGAAAGATTTTCTATAGAAAGATTTTCTATAGAAAAATTTTCTATAGAAAGATTTTCTATAGAAAAATTTTCTATAGAAAGATTTTCTATAGAAAATTTTTTGATAAAAAATTTGTCTTTAGAAAAATTTGTGATAAATTTTTTTATACAAAAAATTTCGATAAAAAATTTCTGTAGAAAAAATTTCGATAAAAAAGTTTTTCCATACAAAAATTTCTGATAAAAGAGTGTTTTTTTTTTAAGTTTTAGATAAAAAAATTTTCGTTAAATAAATTTTTCGATAGCAAAATTTACGATAAAAAAATTTTCTATAGAAAAATTAAAAAAAAAAATTTCTCTAGAAAAATTTTCGATAAAAAATTTTTCTCTAGAAAAATTTTCGATAAAAAATTTCTCTAGAAAAATTTTCGATAAAAAATTTCGGTCCACATTTGACCATAGATCCCATACAAACTCTTCTTCAAAAACGCACTAAATGAGACAAAAAATCACTAAAACGCTCGTAAATCTAAAGATAATGAAAATTTTGAGTTTATTTTTTGCATACATAATTTTTGTAACAACTGTAATCAATTTGCCAAATTTCGAGATAATCGGTCCACATTTGACCCCAGCTCTCATATAAGTCCAAATGACGGAAACAGGTTGAATATATACGTTTTGAGAAAATGTTTCTATAATGGCAAAATTTAGCAAATATTTGTCTTTATACAGGAAAAATAACACCTTTGACCTTAGTGGTGAAGGGTATCGTATGGTCGGCTTGACCGACTATAGCGCTTTCTTACTTGTTTTTTTTACAAAAAGTAAGTGGTATCTTTGGCTTTTTAATGAAACTTGTTGTAATATCAAAAAGTTTCAATGTAATTTTTTTTCAAATCGAAAATATTTCTATAACAATTTTTTAGTATTGACCTATTTTTTTTAAGTGTTCAATGACAAATTTGTGATATCGAAAGATTTTCTATAAAATATTTGAAATATCGTAAATCTGTTAATTAAGTTCTTAGTTTTTAGTATTGAGGAAAAATTTTATAAATAATTTAAATGTTATCATTTTAATGTCAGATAAATTTGTACAATATTTTTTTTATAAATTTCGTGTATTTTAAAATGTTTATAGAAAAAATTTGAAATCAAAAATGTTTCTATAGAAAAAATTTTATATTAAAAATTTTTCTATAAGAAAAAATCATTAAAAATGTTTGTTTGGAAAAGATTTTATATGATAAAATTTTCAACATTTTTTTCCAAAAAGCAAATTTATGTCATATCGGAAATATTTCTACAACATGTTTTTGGTATTGATGATTTTTTTCAAAGTATTGAATGACAAATTTCTGATATCGTAAGATTTTCTATAAAAAATTTGAAAAATCGTAAATCTGTTTATGATGAATTTTTGATATTAAAGATTTATTTATGAGATATCCCTTGCGAATGTAGAGGCCTTAAATTTGACCTCCTACGGTAGCACAATCTTTATAATCAAAAACTGAATTTCACACAAAAAGAAGAGAGAAACAATTGATATTAAAGTAAACCTTTTTTGGTGTTTGTTATTTAATGCATTTTATTAGTACTTCACCTTTGAGGTAATTTGTTAACACTTTACCTAAAAGTAGGCAGCTATTTTTCCCACCCATTTGCCATTGCTAATGACTACTTAAAGTAAATGTTGCGCTTTTAAAATGAAACCGAGTATAAAATGACTCTAAAAGGAAGAATTCATTGAAAATAATAAAAAATAAATAGAAAAAAAAAAACTGAAAGAACTTGTAATGACCGCGAGCAATGAACTTGGTTGCTATCGTGTAAATAAAAAGGAGTGTCTTTTATTTTCTGTGAATGAATGAGTGAATGAATGAATGAATGAATCGGTGTAACGTCTATTGAAAGGATATAGTACATACATATGTATGTATGTTTCTATGTATAAAGAACACACATAATAAGCTTTTATAAATTTGAAAAAAGAAGAAAAAAGTTTGTTTGTTTAGTTGTTTGCTGTTGCAGCCAGAAGGACATTCAGCACAAACACATACAAAATTACTCTTAAAACATATTCAAGATTAGCACATACATACACACATACAACGAGTACAGAAATATAGATTTAAATGTTTGAGAATGTATTTGTAATATTTGAGAATTTTCATGGGAAATAGGAGGCCGGTCCATTAAGTTGTAATTTGCATTAACGTTGCATTGTATTTTAGACAAACAAACAAACAAAATAAAAAACAAGGACATTTTCGTTATAGAATAGGCTATTTTATGTTTGTGTGTGTATGTGAGAAAAAAAGGATTTGCTCACACTTACATATATACACTCTCATAGATTTCCTTGCAGCTTTTCCACATTGAATTTTGAATGTGTAATAAAATATTCAGGCTTTAACTGAATTTAACTGTAGGCAAAAAGGACTTAATTTCAAGGATTATGAAATAAATTAAACAAGAAATTGTTATACATAAATCACAGAAAAAAAAAAAAAAACAGAAGAACAACAATTTTAACGCTTTGTGGTTTAAGGAACAATGTGTGTTGTGAAAGGCACATCAGTTTTTCTTTTTTGCTGTTCGTTTGAGAAAATTGTAAAGTGATATTTTTTGGTTTAGCTGCAGATTGTAGGAAATATGGACCGAATGACTATGAAAACTATCATAAATTTGTCAATGAAATTTTTTAAAGTTGCCAAACTTTCAAAGAAAATTTTGTGATTTCCAAATCCTTTACGATTTAAACTGTTACGGGACTCGAAAAATAGTAGGAGAGCCTATAAAATCATGATTGGAAGAACGATAAATTTATATTTACAAAATTTTAATAAATTTCGTCTATTTGAAAAATTTTATAGAAAGTTTTGATATCAAAAATTATTCTACAGAAAAAATTTTATGTTTAAAATTTTTCTATAAGAAAAAATCATTAAAAATTTTTGTAAAGAAAAAAAGTGAAAACCTTTAAATAAATTTCATATCATTTCTTTTCTATAGAAAAAAATGTATTTCAAAGTTGTTCTGTGGCCACAATTTCATTTACAGAAAAAATTTCATATCAACATTTGTTTAATAAAAAAAATTTCATATTAAAATTTTTTTATAAAAAAAATATTTCATATAAAAATTTAGAAAAAAAAAATATTAATACATACATATTTTTAAAAAAAAAATTTGGTATCAAAAAATTTTGACAAAAAAAATTTGGACAAAATTTCATATCAAAATTTTTCTATAGAAAAATATTTCATATAAAAATTTTATCTAAAAAATACATATCAAAGTTTTTGCTATAGAAAAAAATTCATACCAATTTCAATAGAAAAAATTTAATATAAAAATTTTTTTATAGAAAAAAATTAAAAAAAATTTCACATTAAGATTTTTATATAGAAAAAACTGTATAACAAAATTTTTTTGTATACAAATATTTCGTATCTAAAATGTTTCTATAGAAAAAAATTTCTATTAAAAACTTTTTATAGAAAATTTTAATTTTTCTATAGAAAAAATTTAATATCAAAGTTTTTTCTATTGAAAAAATTTTTTCTATAGAAAAATGTTAATACTAAATTTTTTCTCTACAAAAATTTTGACATGAAAAATTTTCATATGAAATTTTTTCTATAGAAAAATTTTCATATGAAATTTTTTCTATAGAAAAATTTTCATATGAAATTTTTTCTATAGAAAAATTTTCATATGAAATTTTTTCTATAGAAAAATTTTCATATGAAATTTTTTCTATAGAAAAATTTTCATATGAAATTTTTTCTATAGAAAAATTTTCATATGAAAATTTTTCATGTCAAAATTTTTGTAGAGAAAAAATTTAGTATTAACATTTTTCTATAGAAAAAATTTGATATCAACATTTTTCTATAGCAATTTTTTATGGAAAAAACTTCATATACAAATTCTTTTATAGAAAAAATTTAATATTAAAATTTTTCTATAGAAAAATTTTTACATCAACATTTTTGTACGGAAAAAAATTAATATCAAAACTTCTTAGAGAAAAAAATTCATATTCAAATTTTTTAGAGAAAAATTTAGTACCAAATTTTTTCTATAGAAAAATTTTCATATCAAAATTTTTCTATAGATAAAATTTCATATCAAAATTTTTCTATAGATAAATTTCTAAAGAAAAATTTCGTATCAAAATTTTTCTACATAAAAAATTTCATATTAAAATTTTTCTATAGAAAACATTTCGTATCAAAGTTTTTCTATAGAAAAAAAATTAATTTCAAAGTTTTCCTATAGAAAAACTTTCATATCAAACATTTTTCTTTAAAAAAAAAAATTCATATCAAAGTTTTTTATAGAAAAAATTTCATATCAAAGTTTTTTTAAAGAAAAAATTTCATATTAAAATTTTTCTTTAGAAAAAAATTTCATATCAAAATTTTTCTTTAGAAAAAAATTTCATATCAAAATTTTTCTTTAGAAAAAAATTTCATATCAAAATTTTTCTCGAGAAAAAATTTCATTTAAAAACTTCTCTATAGAAAAAATTTAACATCAAAATTTTTATAGAAAAAAAAAATTTTATATTAAAATTTTTCTATAGAAAAAATGTAAGATTAAAATTTTTCTCGAGGAAAAATTATTAAAATTTTTCTATAGAAAAAAATTTCATATTAAAATTTTTCTATGGAAAAAATTTCATATCAAAATATTTCAATAGAAAAAATTTAAAATTATTTTTTCAATAAAAATTATTTAATATTGTAATATTACACAGAAAAATTGTATGTATCGTAAATTTTTCAATGAAAAATTTAAAATATTCTAAATTTGATAATGAAAAATTTGAGGTATTCTAAATTTTAAATGGGAAATTTGTAATATTCTTATTTTTTAATAAAGATTTTGATTTTATAAAATTTTAAGTGAAAAAGTTATATCGTACATTTTTTAATAAAAAATTTTATTTCGTAAAAGAGGTCATAAAATTGTGTTCGATAATTTGGAATAACGTAATTTAAAAAAAAAAATTTGTTAAAAACTAAATTTTACTTTTAAAAATTTGGCATACCGTAAATTTTTCAACAAGAAAGTTTTATCGTAAACTTTGTAATGTTTAATTTTATTACTTTGTAGCTGCTATATTTTAATCATCCACTTTTACTGTCACCTGGTCCACGGTTCATCGTATATTATAATACTTTGAGGGAAATATATATTTCATAACTCTCGATGACATAAAAATGTTAACATTTTCATAAATATTTATTCAGAACTAAAATATGATAACAACAATATCCGTGTCATTTAAAGAAGAAGCTTAAATGTTCATGTTGTTGTATTTAGAAAGTATCATATAATAACATATCAGGATGATAATGTTTTAGTATTAGTTTAACACAAGAATTTATGATGCACTTGAAAACTGCATGAGTATTTGTATGAGTAAGTAGTAGAAACAAAAGTTATGGCTCAGTGTCCTCATTTTCTTTAAAATTATTGTAGATATTTTGTAAAATGTAACATGTAAAATGTTGACGATGATGATGATGACAAAAACATCATTATGATGTATTTGTGGTATTGGCGAATGATTTTCTATACAAATATTCAATTTTTGCCTCATCGTAATCGTCATTATCAACAGGAGCAACAGCAGCATCATCAACATTTTTAGCCTTAAGCTCTTATGTAATGCCTCAGGTATGAATGTCATTTTTATTTTGGTGAATACATTATTACTTTTTCACCTGTTGTGTGTGGCTTCGAATACGAATTCGAATCCAATGAAGAAAATGCAATAACACAAAATGAAAAACTTAAAAGAATTGAACACAAAACGAAGCCATCAATATTTTTAGACTTTAAAGTGACACTCGTGTACAAATGTTTCACCAAAACAACAGCAAAAAAAAAAAACTCATAAAAATTTCGAAAATTTCATATACACTTAAACGCAAACACACACACACATACAGACATACAGAGTGATCCTGTTTTTGGCTCTTATAAGTATGAGTTTATTGAAATATTATGAACATGTCCCACTTCAATAGCGAACGTGTAAATGTGTTAATATTGAATATTTCTTCTTTATTGATACGTGTATGGGTATTTATGAGCTTGTACGAATTTTGGAGTATTTGGGTTTTTATAGCTTTTAGCATTAAGTACATTTTTTTTGGTATATTTGTTTTCATCTAGAATTTATTGTCACAATATTTATTAAGTTGTATGTAGTTATGCATGCAGCTGCATGTCGTAGTCATGTTCGATGGACTTACCTGGCATGGAGCCTGAAATAGATACGCATCACCGAATGCAGTACTTAAGCAGAAAATATAATCACGTTTAGGATGTTCGGGTATTGGTTGCATAATGGCGCCATCAACGATAATTAAATGTTTTGGTGCCGCCTCGACACTGCGACCCTCACGTGAATCGCATGGATAGAAGAGCAAAGTTGTGCCCTTTAAACACACCCAATAGCCCTTCCAGCCACGCTTGCGGGCCAATTCGATTTGATGCTTTTTGCGTAATAACCATTTTTTCACCGACAGGAAACTGTGAACAAAAAAAGGAGGAAGAGCGAAATTAATAAAGTTATATTTTATTTTTATATTTTTGTTTTTGTTTTTGGCATAAATTGGTTTGTTAATTAAACTACTTAAATATGGTTGAAGGAGAGGAGAGATATTTTGGTCAGCGGTTATGAATTTTCAATATTAAGCTAAAATTTAATTTGCCGAGTTCAATTACTGCATTACTTGCAATAGTCGTAGCAAAAACAACAAAAATAAGAGGATTTTTGGCATCAAATAAATTTGTTTAAAAATATCAAACATTTTCTATAACTTTTTTTAATACAAAAATTTTGATATAAATATATAATAATTAAAAATTTTTAGTGAAAATTTTACCATTAAAAATTTTTATAAATATGTCTAAGAAAATTTTAAAATTAAATTTTTTTTTAAGAAAATTTTAACATCAAAAATTTTTTTTTTCAAATTTTAGCATAAAAAATTTTTTATAAAAATTTAGCATCAAAAATTTTCTTATAAATATTTTAGCATAGGAATTTGTTTTTTTTAAATTTTAGAGTCAAAAATTTTCTATGACAATTTAAACATCAAAAATTTTCAATGATAATTTTAACATCAAAATTTTTTTTTTTAATTTTTTTCTTGAAATTTTGAAATGATAAAAATGTTAATATTAAAAATTTTCTATCTAAATTTTAAAATCGAAAATTTTGTTTGAAAATTTTAGCAAAAAATGTTTTTATCAAAATATTAACATCTAAAATTTCCTTGAAAATTTGGACATCAAAAAATTTTGTATAGAAATTTAGACACCAAAAGTTTTCTAAGAAAATTTTAATATGAAACATTTTTCAAGAAAAAAATTTAACATTAAAAATTATTTATGAAATTTTAACATAAAAAATTTTCTATGAAAATTTTAACACCAAAAATTTTTTTTCTAGAAAAATTTCGATTTTAAAATTATGTTATTGAAATTTCAAAATTAAAAATTTTTGATGAAAATTTTGATATTAAAAATTTTCTATGTAAATTTTAAAATCAAACTTTTTTAATGAAAATTTTAACAAAAAATATTTGATATATGAAAATTTTAACATCTAAAATTTTTCTTGAAAATTTTTTCAAAAAAAATTTTGTATGGAAATTCAAACATCAAAAATTTGTTAAGAAAATTTTAATATGAAACATTTTTGAAGAAAATTTTAACATGAAAAATTTTTATGAATATTTTAACATCAAAGATAATCTGTGAAAATTTTAATATCAAAAATTTTCTATGTAAATTTTAACATCTAAAATTTTCCAGAAAAATTGTGACATCAAAAAAAAAAAATTAACATGAAAAATTTTTTATGAAAATTTTAACATGAAAAATTTTTTATGAAAATTTTAACATGAAAAATTTTTTATGAAAATTTTAACATTAAAAATTTTCTATGAAAATTTTAACATCAAAAATTTCTTATGAAAATTTTAACATCAAAAATTTTCTATGAAAATTTTAACATCAAAAATTTTCTATAAAAATTTTAACATTACAAATTTTTTATGAAAATTTTAACATCAACAATTTTCTATGAAAATTTTAACATCAAAAATTTTTTATGAAAATTTTAACATCAAAAATTTTCTATGAAAATTTTAACATCAAAAATTTTCTATGAAAATTTTAACATAAAAAATTTTCTATGAAAATTTTAACATCAAAAGTTTTCTTTGAAAATTTTAACATCAAAAGTTTTCTTTGAAAATTTTAACATCAAAAGTTTTCTTTGAAAATTTTAACATCAAAAATTTTCTATGAAAATTTTAACATCAAAAATTTTCTATGAAAATTTTAACATCAAAAATTTTCTATGAAAATTTTAACATCAAAAATTTTCTATGAAAATTTTTACATCAAAAATTTTCTATGAAAATTTTAACATCAAAAATTTTCTATGAAAATTTTAACATCAAAAATTTTTTATGCAAATTTTAACATAAAAAATTTTCTATGAAAATTTTAACATCAAAAATCTTCCATGAAAATTTGAACATCAAAAATATTCTATGAAAATTTTAACATCGAAAATTTTCTATGAAAATTTTAACATCAAAAATTTTCTATGAAAATTTTAACATCAAAAATTTTCTATGAAAATTTTAACATCAAAAATTTTGTATGAAAATTTTAACATCAAAAATTTTATATGAAAATTTTAATATCAAAAATTTTCTATGAAAATTTTAACATAAAATTTTTTTTTATAAAAATTATAACTTAAACATATTCTTCTAAGAAAATTTTAATATGAAATTTTCCTTAAAAATGAAAATTTTCTGTGAAAATTTAAACATCAAAAATTTTCTATGTAAATTTTAACATAACAAATTTTCCAGAAAAATTGTTACATCAAAATTTTGTTATTAAATTTTTTGAAAGAAAATTTTTACATTAACAATTTTGATGTAGAAATTTTCAAAGAAAACTTTTGATGTTAAAATTTTAATAGAAAGTTTTTGATGTAGAAATTTAAAAACAAAAATTTTGAAGTGATTTTTTATAAAAATTTTAACATCAAAAGTTTTCTGTGAGAATTTCTACAGCAAAAATTTTCTAGAATATTTTCATATCAAAAATTTTCTATGAAATTAACATTTTTTTTATAAAAATTTTAACATTAAAAATTTTCTATTAAAATTTCGACATCAACATTTTTTTATTGAATTTTTTAAATTAAAATTTTTTGATGAAATTTTTGATTTTAAAAAAATTTCTATGTAAATTTTAAAGTCAAAAATTTTCTTTAAAATTTTTAACAGCAAATTTTTTATGAAAATTTTCTTTGAAAATTTTGCCATCAAATATTTTGTACCTAAATTTAAACATAAATTTTCTAAGAAACTTTTAATATGAAACCTTTTTTATGCAACAAATATTTTGTATGAAATTTTTAATATCCAAAATTTTCGATGTAAATTTTAATCAAAAGTTTTTTAGAAAAAAAAAATTTATTGAAATTTTCGATAAAAATTTTTAGTAAAAAATTTTCACATCAAAAATTTTGAAATTTTGTTACGTCAAATATTTAATTAAAAAGTTTTACTTTAGTGTATTGCACTAAGATCCCAATTTATTGTAATTATTTATTATTGTAATATTGTAATTTTGTATGGAAATTTTATCAAAAGTATTGTCTGTAAAGACTTTAAAATTACTTTCATTTATAACTTTGACCTGACATAAAGGAAACTAATTGCTTTTTATTAGTACTCCCCATTGTATCCAGGATTAACGACCAGCAATTTAAACTTACAAATCCTTTAGTACAACAATTTATATGAATAACATAAATTAAACAAAATTTGAAATCATAATCTTTTTGCATTAGACAATTTCTACAACATTTTTCCATTTAACAATTTAAAATACAAGTTAAAAGATTTTCATAAAAAATGCATTAAACATTTTCGCTCTAAAGACAGACAGACACACATATAATTCTTGCCAGTAACAAATTGGCTTAGATTTTCCAATTTGTATTTTATTTTTTCTAGTTTTCATCTTTCATTCCTTCTGTGTTCAGCTCTTCACAGCTAAAAGGGTGTAAGAAAAATTGGCTTTAAGCTAAATTGCAAACATTCTACAATACGAACGAGTATTTACCCGGGCATTATATTACTATTTTTCACTTAAATCTCTCTCGTACTCCTTAGAGATATATGTATTTTCTAGGACTTTTTTTTTAACAATTTTGAGGAATTTGTATGTGTTTTTTTTCTTATCAGATTTTTAAAGTGTTTTGTACATACCCAGCTTTGCGTACAGCTCCAGTGCAATTGAATGATGAGGCAGCTGTACCAGTTGCTTTTGCTTTATATGGTGACGCCATGACACTTTCGCCATCATCTTCATCCGATACGGCTGTAGTTAAGCTCATGCGGTCATCGTCGGAAATCTAAACAAATTAAACAAGACAAAAAACACCAAAAAATGGCAAAAAAAGAAAGTTATAGTTAGTTAAGAGCAAAGCAGAACATCAGGGGGAAAAAATGCATAAATAAAGAAATCATTATCATTAGTCAATGTCTTCTTATGCATTACAATGCATTAAGTTGGAAATTTTCTTCCTTTTTTTGTTTGCGAAAAATGTAAATTGTGTTGAGTAAAGAGACAGACAGACATTCTTACAGAACAGTTATAGACTTAGCCAAGCCAACTAGCCATTATTAGACGGACTGACTGACTAAATGGCTTGTCTGTCCCTTTCTATGCCCTCTCTCTCTCTCACTCTACTTGACAGTTAGACAAACAGGGCATCAAGAAAATATATGGCCACAGACTTTGGGTTATAATAAAATCAACACATTTTCTGATTTTTCTTGGCATTTTGTTGCTTTTAATTCTTTCTTTTTTTGTTTTCATTATTTATTTGTATATTTATTTTATTTTGTTGGTTGTGCTTCTGTGCATCTGTTCGAGTTCTAGAAAAACTCAAAAATATATAGACCATCATAGAGTTCAACATAATCTCATTATAAACAAGAAATACTCGGAAAAAAATAAAAAGTACCAACTAGTGTGTGAAAGAAAATTTCGTATATTGCACAGGGATATTTATTTAAATATGAGCACTTTATTTTGAAAGTGGAATAAGTCCATATTCCAAAAAATTTGAGTTAATGATGGGGAAAGGTTCCGCAATTGTGGATCTTACTTTGCGAAAAATAATTAATTTTAAATTTACAAAACTTACTAAAATATTGATAGTCAAACATTTTGTGGTTAACGATTTGACACAAATTTTTATTTTGGAAGTGGTTTAAGTCCCATATATTTTTCAATTTAATAGAAAAAATTATTCAAACAAAATAAAAATTTCAAATTTATTTGTTTTGAAAGTGGTTTAAGTCCAATACATTTTTAATTTATGAAGGAAATGTTTTTTTCAAACCAAATAATTAAAATTCTTTTTTTGAAAGTGGGTTAAGTCCAATGCATTTTTAAATTCTAAAAGAAATATTTACTCGAACAGAGTAAAAGTTAAACTTATTTCATAGTACTAAGATTCTAAGATTATTTTTATTGATATTTCAAAATAATTGCAATTTAGTATTAATAGGAAATTTTTCAAAAATTTACTTTTTATAGGAAATTTTTTTAAAAATTTACTTTTTATAGGAAATTTTTCAAAAATTAACATTTTATAGGAAATTTTTTCAAAAATTTACTTTTTATAAGAAATTTTTCAATAATTTGCGTTTTATAGGAAATTTTTCAAAAATTTACTTTTTATAGGAAATTTTTCAAAAATTTACTTTTTACAGGAAATTTTTCAAAAATTTACTTTTTATAGGAAATTTTTCAAAAATTTAATTTTATAGGAAATTTTTCAAAAATTTACTTTTTACAGGAAATTTTTCAAAAATTTACTTTTTATAGGAAATTTTTCAAAAATTTACTTTTTATAGGAAATTTTTCAAAAATTTACTTTTTATAGGAAATTTTTCAAAAATTTACTTTTTATAGGAAATTTTTCAAAAATTTACTTTTTATAGGAAATTTTTCAAAAATTTACTTTTTATAGGAAATTTTTCAAAAATTTACTTTTTATAGGAAATTTTTCAAAAATTTACTTTTTATAGGAAATTTTTTAAAAATTTACTTTTTATAGGAAATTTTTCAAAAATTTACTTTTTATAGGAAATTTTTCAAACATTTACTTTTTATAGGAAATTTTTGAAAAATTTACTTTTTATAGGAAATTTTTCAAAAATTTACTTTTTATAGGAAATTTTTCAAAAATTTACTTTTTATAGGAAATTTTTCAAAAATTTACTTTTTAAAGGAAATTTTTCAAAATTTTACTTTTTATAGCAAATTTTTCAAAAATTTTCTTTTTATAGGAAATTTTTCAAATATTTACTTTTTATAGGAAATTTTTCAAAAATTTACTTTTTATAGGAAATTTTTCAAAAATTTACTTTTTATAGGAAATTTTTCAAAAATTTACTTTTTATAGGAAATTTTTCAAACATTTACTTTTTATAGGAAATTTTTGAAAAATTTACTTTTTATAGGAAATTTTTCAAAAATTTACTTTTTATAGGAAATTTTTCAAAAATTTACTTTTTAAAGGAAATTTTTCAAAATTTTACTTTTTATAGGAAATTTTTCGAAAATTTACTTTTTATAGGAAATTTTTCAAAAATTTACTTTTTATAGGAAATTTTTCGAAAATTTACTTTTTATAGGAAATTTTTCAAAAATTTACTTTTTATAGGAAATTTTTCAAAAATTTACTTTTTATAGGAAATTTTTTTAAAAATTTACTTTTTATAGGAAATTTTTCAAAAATTAACATTTTATAGGAAATTTTTTCAAAAATTTACTTTTTATAAGAAATTTTTCAAAAATTTACTTTTTATAGGATATTTTTCAAAAATTTACTTTTTATAGGAAATTTTTAAAAAATTTACTTTTTATAGGAAATTTTTCAAAAATTTACTATTTATAGGAAATTTTTCAAAAATTTACTTTTTATAGCAAATTTTTCAAAAATTTACTTTTTATAGGAAATTTTTCAAAAATTTACTTTTTATAGGAAATTTTTCAAAAATTTACTTTTTATAGGAAATTTTTCGAAAATTTACTTTTTATAGGAAATTTTTCAAAAATTTACTTTCTATAGGAAATTTTTCAAAAATTTACTTTTTATAGGAAATTTTTCAAAAATTTACTTTTTATAGGAAATTTTTCGAAAATTTACTTTTTATAGGAAATTTTTCAAAAATTTACTTTTTAAAGGAAATTTTTCAAAAATTTACTTTTTATAGGAAATTTTTCAAAAAATTACTTTTTAAAGGAAATTTTTCAAAAATTTACTTTTTAAAGAAAATTTTTCAAAAGTTTACTTTTTATAGGAAATTTTTCAAAACTTTACTTTTTATAGCATATTTTTCAAAAATTTACTTTTTATAGGAAATTTTTCAAAAATTTACTTTTTATAGGAAATTTTTCAAAAATTTAGTTTTATAGGAAATTTTTCAAAAATTTACTTTTTATAAGAAATTTTTCAAAAATTTACTTTTTATAGGAAATTTTTCAAAAATTAACATTTTATAGGAAATTTTTAAAAAATTTACTTTTTATAGGAAATTTTTCAAAAATTTACTTTTTATAGGATATTTTTCAAAAATTTACTTTTTATAGGAAATTTTTAAAAAATTTACTTTTTATAGGAAATTTTTCAAAAATTTACTATTTATAGGAAATTTTTCAAAAATTTACTTTTTATAGCAATTTTTCAAAAATTTACTTTTTATAGGAAATTTTTCAAAAATTTACTTTTTATAGGAAATTTTTCAAAAATTTACTTTTTATAGGAAATTTTTCGAAAATTTACTTTTTATAGGAAATTTTTCAAAAATTTACTTTTTATAGGAAATTTTTCAAAAATTTACTTTTTATAGGAAATTTTTCAAAAATTTACTTTTTATAGGAAATTTTTCGAAAATTTACTTTTTATAGGAAATTTTTCAAAAATTTACTTTTTAAAGGAAATTTTTCAAAAATTTACTTTTTATATGAAATTTTTCAAAAATTTACTTTTTATAGAAAATTTTTCAAAAATTTACTTTTTATAGGAAATTTTTCAAAAATTTACTTTTTATAGGAAATTTTTCAAAAATTTACTTTTTATAAGAATTTTTTCGAAAATTTACTTTTTAGAGGAATTTTGCTATGAAAAATATTCGGCAAATAACTTTTTCTCTTATTTTCCTATATAAACTCATATAAACAAAGCTCATATTCCCAAGTTTTAACACTTTATCTAAAAAAGTTCAAATTAATATTTTAGAAATTCCTTAATTTTTATTTACAGTCCACACCACTGTGCATTGCTGCAATTTATGTTCTTTTATATGTTAGTGAGTATGTCTGTCTCTGTGTATTTGTTTGTGTGTGTGTGAAACAGTTTCTGGTTCCTGTTCCCTTTAGTTTTTGGTTCATTTATAGTTTTAGTTGCCTTCGATGGCGTGTTGAATACCTTTTTTTCTTTTCTGTTAGTGTGTGTGTGTGTGTGCTTGTAATTTGTATTGCATGCAATCAAGTTTTTATTATGCACAAATACACATTAATACAATAAGTTTTTTAAAATATTAGAGGGGCTTCATTCTGTTCTAACAAAAGGGTCTGAGGATTTCAACTTTAAAAATTTTGAACGAAAATTTTTATAGCAAAAATTTTCTTTAAAAATTTTGATATCAAAAATTTTCTATAAAAATTTGAATACCAAAAATTTTTTTTTTTAATTTTTTTCTTTGAAAATTTTCTATAAAAATTTTAATATTAAAAATTGCTTAAACGAATTTTAACATCAATAATTTTCTGAAAAATTTTAACATCAAAAACTTTCGATGAAAATTGCAACATGAAAAGATTTTTATAAAAATTTTAACATCAAAAAATTTTTTTTTTAAATTTTTACATCAAAAATTGTCTAAGAAAATTTTAACATCAAAAATTTTTTATAAAAATTTTAACATTAAACAATTTTTATAAAAATTTTCACGTCAAAAATTTTTTTATGAAAATTTCACTATAAAAATTTTCTAAAAAAATTTTAAAATTTTTCTACAAAAATTTTAAACCAAAAATTTTAGAAATTTTCTTCAAAAATTTTAAATCAAAAATTTTCTTTAAAAATTTTAACATGACAAATTTTCTATAAAAATTTTAACATGACAAATTTTCTATGAAAATTTTAACATCAAAAATTTTCTATAAAAATTTAAACATCAAAAAGTTTTTATGAAAACTTCAACATCAACAATAAAAACATAAAAATTTTTGTATGTAAATTTTAACATCAAAAATGTCTATGAAAATTTAAAAAAATTAACAATAAAAATTTTCTATAAAAATTTTAACATCAAAAATTTTCTATAAAAATTTTAATATTTAAAATATGTCTTAAAAAAATGTTGACATCAAAAATTTTCTATAAAAATTTTGACATTAAAAATTTTCTACAAAAATTTTAACATCAAAAATTTTTTATAAAAATTTTAACATCAAAAATTTTCTATAAAAATTTTAACATCAAAAATTTTCTATAAAAAATTTTGACATCACAAATTTTGTATGAAAATTTTAACATCAAAAATTTTCTATAAAAATTTTAACATCAAAGATTTTCTATGAAAATTTTAACATCAAAAATTTTTTATGAAAATTTTAGTATCAAAAATTTTTTATGAAAATTTTAACATTAAATTTTTTTTTTTGAAAATTTTAACATAAAAAATTTTCTATAGAAATTTTCAAAAATGTTCTATGAAAATTTTAAAAAATTAACAATAAAAATTTTAACATCAAAAATTTTCTATAAAAATTTTAATATTTAAAATATGTCTTAAAAAAATTTTGACATCAAAAATTTTCTATAAAAATTTTGACATTAAAAATTTTCTACAAAAATTTTAACATCAAAAATTTTCTATAAAAATTTTAACATCAAAAATTTTCTATAAAAATTTTAACATCAAAAATTTTCTATAAAAAATTTTGACATCACAAATTTTGTATGAAAATTTTAACATCAAAAATTTTCTATAAAAATTTTAACATCAAAGATTTTCTATGAAAATTTTAACATCAAAAATTTTCTATGAAAATTTTAGTATCAAAAATTTTCTATAAAAATTTTAACATTAAAATTTTTTTTTGAAAATTTTAACATAAAAAATTTTCTATAGAAATTTTTACTTTAAAAATTGTTTATAAAAAATATTTATTTTATGAAAATTTCAACATCGAAGTTTTTTTTTGTGAAAATTTGACAATCAACAATTTATTAAAAAAATTTGAACATCTAAAATTTTCTATGAAGATTTTAGCATCGAAAATTTTCTATAAAAATGTTAATATCAAAAATTTTCTATAAAAATTTTAACATCAAAAATTTATTATCAAAAATTTTGACAAAATTTCTATAAAAATTTTAACATCAGAAATTTGTTATGAAAATTTTAACATCCAAAAATTTCTATGAGCAATTTTCTATGAAAATTTTAACATTAAAAATGTTCCTTTAAATTTTAACATCAATAATTTTCTATAAAAATTTTGACATCAAAAATTTTCCTTTAAAATTTTAACATCAAAAATTTTCTATAAAAATTTTTACTTTAAAATGCCTAAGAAAATTTTCACATAAAAAATTTTTTATGAAAATTTTAACATCAAAAATTTATTATGAAAATTTCAAGACTAAAAATTTTGATAAAATTTTCTATAAAAATTTTAACATCAAAAATTTGTTATGAAAATTTTTACATCAAAAATTTTCAATGGAAATTTTAACATTATAATTTTAACATCAAAAACTTTGTATGAAAATTTTTACATTCAAAATTGTCTAAAAAAAATTTAACATAAAAAATTTTCTATAAAAAATTTAACTCCGAAAATTTGGTATAAAAACTTTAATATAAATAGTTTTTTATGAAAATTTTAACATCAAAAATTTCCTATGAAAATTTTAACATTAAAAATTTTCTATTAAATTTAAACATCAACAATTTTTGATAAAAATTTTAACATTAAAAATTTTTGATAAAAATTTGAACATCAAAAATTTTCTATAAAAGTTTTAACATAAAACATTTTCCATACAAATTTTAGCATCAAAAATTTTCCATAAAAATTTGAACATCAAAAATTTTCTATAAAAATTTTAACACCAAAAAACTTTACTTTCTTGTGAATCCTCCTAATGTTTATTGTTAAGGTACTTACGTTTGCCACAACCACTGAAACAGTTTTTTTTTTTGTTAAGTATATAAAAAGCATTTTCATGTTCGACCCCACAACTCTAGCAAATGCAGCTGCAGTGGGAGCAATACCAACAACAAGAAAGTAATGAGTAGCGGTACAAACTAATTCTAACTGATACTTTAGTAAACTTATAGAAAATATATGTGTATGTTTGTATGTATTTGTACAATGTAAATGTAGGTAGTATTTACTATCAATATAAAATGCAAAATATGTCTCGAACTGATGCAGTAAAAAGCAAACAAATACCAAAAGCAAATTCCTGCAGTTTTAAACTGTTTCGCATAGAATTTGTTTAAAAAAAAAAAACTGAAATAACTATTTCAAGAATTCAATATTTCATTCCCTGCAACACCCGAAGCAAAGTATTGGCTTCTGAAACATCCAACGTCCATCCATCCTTACTAACGAACAGAAGTCTAAAGGATTAAAAAGAAAAGAGTGGAATTGTTTCAGCAACAAAAAAAGGAGCAAAGTTATTCATTGATGGTCCGTCCATTGAAGTGGTAATATTTTTTACTGTTGTTTTTGTTGTATTGTTTAAATAGAGTTACGAGTGTTTACGGTTATGTGGGTGCGGTTGTGTGTGTGTGTGTGTGCCTGTTTAGAGTAACCCAATATTCAAAGAAAAAATATTTTTATAAAAGAAAATACTTGAACTATTTATTTTACAAATCACATGAATGATCTATTTATTTTTTTATATTTTTCCTATATTTTCAATTTGTTTGCAATGGGAACACTGTTGTTTTAAAATGGCTTGGCTTTTATACAATAAAAATTTAAATGGGGAAATAGGTTTTAAGGTTCAGCGAATGAGATGTGAATTTTAATGGGATAAAAATTTAAATCGAAATACAATTAAAGTTTTACTGAAAATTGAATAAGGGAAATTTTCTATAAATATTTTAACATCAAAAATTTTCAATGAAATTTTTGACATCAAAAATTTTCTTTAAGAAAATTTTAACATCAATAATTTTTTTCATGAAATTTTAACATAAAAAATTCTATATGAAAATTTTAAAGTGAAGAATTTTCCATGAAAATTGTAAACATCAAAAATTTTCTATAAAAGTTTTTAACATCAAAAATTTTCTATAAAAATTTTAAACATCAAAAATTTTCTATAAAAATGTTTAACATCAAAAATTTTCTTTAAAAATTTTTAACATCAAAAATTCTGAACTCAAAACATTCTTGAAAATTTTTTACCTAAAAATTTTCTATAAAAAAATTTTAATATCAACAATTTTTTATAAAAATTTTAATATCAACAATTTTTTATAAAAATTTTTAACATCAAAAATTTTTAACCTAAAAATTTTCTATAAAAAAATTTTAATACATATCAACAATTTTTTATAAAAATTTTAAACATAAAAAATAAACACAAAAATTTTCTATAAAAATTTTCTGTAAATTAAAAATTTTCCATAAAAATTTTTAACATCAAAAATTTTCTATAAAATTGTTTAACATCAAAAATTTCCTATAAAATTTTTAGCATCAACAATTTTCTATAAAAATTTTTAACATCAAGAATTTTCTATAAAAGTTTTTAACATAAAAAATTTTTTATGAAATATTAACAAATTTTTAATATCAAAAATTTTCCATAAAAATTTTTAACATCAAAAATTTTCTATAAAAATGTTTAATATCAAAAATTTTCTATAAAAATGTTTAATATCAAAAATTTTCTATAAAAATTTTTAACATCAAAAATTTTCTATAAAAAAATTTTAACATCAAAAATTTTCTATAAAAAATTTTGACATCAAAAATTTTCTATAAAAATTTTAACATCAAAAATTTTCTATGAAAATTTTAACATCAAAAATTTTCTATAAAAATTTTAACATCAAAAATTTTCTATAAAAATTTTTTATTTTCTATAAAAATTTTGAAATAAAAAAAAATTTTATCAAAAATTTTCTCAAAAATTTTCAATAAAAATTTTTAACACCAAAAATTTTCTCTAAAAATTTTTAAAATCAAAAATTTTCTCTAAAAATTTTTAAAATCAAAAATTTTCTCTAAAAATTTTTAAAATTAAAAATTTTCTCTACAAATTTTTAACATCAAAAATTTTCTATAAAACTTTTTAACATCAAAAATTTTCTATAAAATTGTTTGACATCGAAAATTTTCGATAAAAATTTTTAACATCAAAAATTTTCTATAAAAATTTTTAACATCAAAAATTATCTATAAAAATTTTTAACATCAAAAATTTTCTATAAAAATTTTTAACATCAAAAATTTTCTAAAAAAATTTTTAACATCAAAAAATTTCTATAAAAATTTTTAACATCAAAAATTTTCTATAAAAATTTTTAAATAAAAAAAATTTTTATCAAAAATTTTTAACACCAAAAATTTTCTCTAAAAATTTTTAAAATCAAAAATTTTCTCTAAAATTTTTTAAAATCAAAAATTTTCTCTAAAAATTTTTAACATCAAAAATTTTCTATAAAAATTTTTAACATTCAAACATTTTCAATAAAAATTTTTAACATCAAAAATTTTCTATAAAAATTTTTAACATCAAAAATTTTCTATAAAAATTTTTAACATCAAAAATTTTCTATAAAAATTTTTAAAATCAAAAATTTTCTATAAAATTGTGTAACATCGAAAATTTTCGATAAAAATGTTTATCATCAAAAATTTTCTATACAAATTTTTAACTTTAAAAATTTTTATCGTTAAAAAATTTTCTATAAAGATTTTTACCATTAAAAAATTTACTATAAAATTTGTTAAAATTTTTTATAGAAAATTTTAATGTGAAAATTTTTATAGAAAATTTATCGTTAAAAATTTTTAAAGTTTAAATTTTCTATGAAAATTTTTTGTGTTATAATTTCGATTTTCATAAAAAATTGTTCATGTTAAAAATTTTCATAGAAAAATTTTCGATGTTTAAATTTTCTATGAAAATTTTTTTTGTTATAATTTCGATTTTCATAAAAAATTGTTCATGTTAAAAATTTCATAGAAAAATTTTCGATGTTTAAATTTTAATATCAAATATTTGATGTTCAAATAGAAAATTTTTAACTTTTAATTTTTAATGTTTAAATTTTTTAAAGAAAAATTTCTATAAAAATTTTAACGTGAAAAATTGTCTACAAGAATTTCAACATCAAAAATTTTGTATGAAAACTTTAACATCCAAAATTTTTTTCATGAAAATTGTCACATTAAAACTTGTATATGAAAATTGAAATATGTAAAATTTTCTATGAAAATCTCTAATATCATAAATTTTCACAATCAATGAAAATCACCAAAAATGTTCAAATCTCCCAATCTCTGGCACAGAAATGTAAAAAAAAAAAATATTTGTCGTACTCAAGCCAAATAATCTACTTCTCCTGCACAAATGATCAAAGGAATTCGTCAATGACACAAAATATCCTTTGTCTAGTTATTATGTCAAAAAAAGAAAGAAAAAAAAAATAAGGTTGAATTCTTTATTCAAACACGTTCTTTGGAAAATTTGAAACCCTTTCGAATATAAAACATTAAATTCATTTAATTTAGCAAAAAACCAAAAATCTATTTAGTCCTTAAGCGAAGATACAAAAACAAGTAACAAGGATCTGTGTAAGGATATAAATATTTAAGTAAATTACAAAATGGCCAAAAGATTTACTAGAGTAGTTGGAGTTTTGTTTTTGGTTAGTAGTTAAAATTCATTAATGAAATAAGTTTTTCTTAGAATTTACTTAAAATGAATAAAGACTGTTTTCCCTTTATTCTTTGCATTGAGTGAGTCTGCATTTTTCATTTGATTTTGACAAAGGTACCGAAAAGGACTAATAACAAACGACAGGAAGAAATTAGAAAATTGAAAAGTGAAAACTAAGTAAAAATCTTTTTAAATAATTAGAATCTCAAGAAGAAATTAGTAAGATAGAAGGTTTTACCTAAGAAATTGAATATTTTATGTTTTGAATTATAAGAAAGAAATTAAGTTGTTCCAACCCCCTTTAAAATCGAAAATAAAACTTGTCCCCAAAATTTGTTTAACTTTTTAAATTTATTTTCAGCCTAACCACACACTTCACTTATCTTACCTTTCTCAAAAACATCTCATTGCATTGTTTGGCTGTGCTGCGCCAGTGGCGATGGCGAAAACGCGAGTTGCCCAGATGTAGGGTCCCGTGCAATTCGGCTGCTTCGTTAACAACCCGTTTTATCACCTGATAACGTATGACATCGTAGCGATGTAAAGGCTTAAGCGCAACCGTGCCATGTTCAGGCTCTGACTCGGCACCCGAACGCATTTGATCTTCGTCTTCGTCATCATGCCAAGCACTCAGCACACCCTCGACAAAATTGTACAACAGTTCACCATTGGTTTGGGATGGCTGTGAACCGGACGGCTTTTGCTCATATTTGATTAGTTTGCGATTCTGACAGACCTCCCTTAGGAGATTCTCGCCAAAGTGTACGGTTTTGTGGCGACGTCGTCTTTCGTCCAAGGATGCCGCCGAGGCAGACTTTGTCAGCTTTCCATTGGTGCCATTGGCATGGCCGTTTTGATGTTTTCGTTTAGCTACAACGGGGCCGGTA
Organism: Stomorhina lunata; assembly: GCA_933228675.1. Taxonomy (NCBI): domain Eukaryota; kingdom Metazoa; phylum Arthropoda; class Insecta; order Diptera; family Rhiniidae; genus Stomorhina; species Stomorhina lunata. The sequence continues at coordinate 7,582,891 of OW121742.1, read as the reverse complement.
CAAAGCAAGGCACACGATTCGCCGCGTTGCAGTGTGTTCGGTTGTGAGTTGCTGCGTTGGTCGGTACGCTTCGTTGATGTGAGCAACGATAAGACTGGAGCGGCTGGCTCGATATCGTAAAGTAAGGCAGGTGGCTGTGCAAGGGTTGTGCGCAGACGATTGAAATCGGCGGCGCAGCGAGGCAGTGAGTTACACTTAGGAGCATTCAAGCATTTTCGATTCCGACAACTGAGCGGAGCACAATAACGGCAATCATGGCAGATAACGAATTTGCGCTTTTGTTGACTTTGAGCGGGCGGCACTTTTGACGATGGCGGTGGAGGAGCTGAACCGTCATCTGACGGAGGTACTGTGTGCATTTGAGCTTTTGTTAGTTGTTGATTTCTTTGCAGATTCAACGTTGATGACGACATGGTCGCTGGCATTTTTCGTTGGCTGGTCGACTGGCATTCGAGATAGCGACAATTGGGATCGGTACAAATGGGCAGCAGGGGACATGAGGGATCGGTACAGGGTGAGGGTGAACGTGGCGCTCTCTCGGCCGACGAAGACTTGCGTTTCAGTAGACCATTGTGGCTGACAGTCATGTCCGATATGGTGGCTGATCTTTGTGTTTGATGCCTTCTGGAACGTTCCCTTTTTGACTCACGTGAACTTTGTTGGTTTGAGGTTTTACTTGTTTTTGGGGGTAACTGGGGTGGCATTAGCTCATCTTTGGGCACATATTGATAACGTTCCTTATGCGGTTTGGCATAGAGGCGTTCAACGTTGGTGGCGGTAGCAGGTGTTGGTGTTGAGACGGTAACCACTTCGCTGGCGGAATGGCGCAGGCGTCTATCCCTTATTCGTTGTTCTTGATAGCGGCGATCTGAACATATTTGTTGGGCAGAAGGTTGGATAGGATGTTGTGTCTGTGTAGGAGCCTGTTGAAGCCCTGAGGGTGTAGATGATTTTTGCGGTAGTTCTACAAAGCTTTGATGGGATGGGCGTCTATCTATGGGTGTCTTGCCAATAGACTGTAAACGATTCAGTGGGTAGGCAATCCAGTCGGGTATGCTTTCTTCGCTACGATCGCTATAACCCAAAGAATGACGTTTACGGGCTGGATGTTGACTAACATCGTCTTCGTGTGAGTGTGACCTGGGAGTATCTCCGCTGCCATTTCTTCTGTGATGTGGTCTTCTGGTTTTCATTGTAACAGTGGTGGCCTCTTCTCGTGCCGTCAAGGCCTTTGTTGATTTCGTTAGCCATTCCACGAGATCAGTTTTGAGTAGGGAAATTTCACCGGGACCTGAACTTTGCCGAGATAACGGCTTCTTCAATAACTCAGTCAACTCTTCTTTTAAAGCCTTGGCATAGGACGAAGTGCTGGTCCTGGCATCACCTGGTTGGGGAGTATGTTGTCTTTCAACTACTGAACGTTTTCTTGGCAAATGCTCCAGCAACCATTCGGGTAGCTCATCTTTCATCACAGTTATTTCACTAGGACCCGATGAAGTACGAGCGGGAACACGCTGGCGTTCCAACCACTCCATAGTCTCCTCACGAACCGCCCCACTTTCGGCTGACCGCGAAGAATGCCTTTGTTGAGCCTTGCGATCAAACCACTCGAGTTCATCGGGCGATCGTTTGCAGTCTTTGGACACGGGAACTTCTTCGGCACTTTTTTGACGCCGAGGTGGCAGTTGAGGCTTTTGTTCTTCAGCGTGACGATGATGATGTTTGTGAGTGTGTGTATGTATATGAGGGGCAGCTGAAGGTTCCTTTTTGGGAGGCGCTTGAGGAGGTAAACGCTTAGGATCTCTACACTTGATGAGTTTCTGTTCAATTGTGTCTTCATTGCGTGCTCTGACACGGCGTGTGATTTCAAAGATATCACCATTTATTTGATGATAAAATTTTTCCACCTCCACACCCTTATCGAACTCTTCTTTAACCTGCAGGACATTTAGTTTGCTGCGGGAGGGTGGACGAGGGGGAGGTAAAGGAGGAGGTGTCTTCCTATCCTTATCATCGACAACATCATCATCGGACTCGGCAGACATTAAGAGAGCTCCCTTACCGCCTTCACCGGCCACCAAACCACCAATAGTGCGGGCTGATGAAGTGGCCGGATATAGTTTTTGCTGCAATTCCTCTTGCTGTTGCTGCTGGAGTAGGCGGTCGAGCGAGCCATGATGCGTTTTTATCGTCGGACCCAAAGAACCTTCACCGAATGGCTGCAAACGACACTGGGCATTGCAAATACACACGGGACGTTTCTTGCTGCTGCCAAAGCGGAAAAGGCTATTTGCCAGCTGTGTCACACCATCGCCCAAAACGCTGCCGCCACTACTTGCCCCACCGCCACCAGCGGTCACATCCCTTCCCGAAGCCGTTGTTGCCGAAGTCAAACGTCCGGCCTGTGAAACTGGCGTTATGTCGACTATCACGCAACAGCAATGCAACGAGAAGGTCTTTTTATCGCAGCCACTGCCGCTAACAGAGTTATTGTTATCGCTTTCACTATTTTGTGAGGCTGCCAGAATGAGCTCCTTATAAGTCTAGCAACTAATGAAGCTTTAGCTTTAGCACGTTTCTCTAGCCACAACGGCCTTCTTCTGTCTAGCGTTAATAGTAAGGGAAGTGATTTAAAGGTGTAGGAGTTGAAGCAGCAAAGATTGGAGTTTAGGTTATAACTGGAGCCTAAAGAGGTTTTAGCTTTGGATTTAGTTTGGATTAGCAATAGCAATGGAATTGGTGGTAGTGGTAGTGGTAATAGAGCAAGGATACGTTTGGTTTTATAAATAATTTCCTCAGATGCATCAACATACACCATTCCCACATCTATTGATAATCTGGCGTTTGTATTGTGTGTGTGTGTGTTTTTTTTTTTTTGGTAAATGGTTTTGGTACTCCCGGTTATCTACGTCCTCAGATTCCTTTAACACTTCCTGTTCAATTTCGCTGAGTGCTTGACATTATCTTACTTTTTCTCTGGTGGACGCCACGAACACGAAACTTTAAAACTTTTGCAATTTGTTTATTTGTCTAGCGCTTGTTTTCAAATTCACTTTGTCACTTGTACACAAACTGCATTTGCATTTGTCCACTTGCTAAAGGACAACAAAGAAATGAACGAGCGAACGAACGTACAAATGAATCGTTGACACACACGCCCACGCACTCATGCACGCACGCATACACTCATAGTAAAAGAATTTGCATTTTCACAAAGTTTTTCACTGTTTTCCAGATTTTATTTTTTATTTTTCTGAAGTCAAAGTCACGTTTGAATATCGTTATTTTTATTATAATAGTTGCTGATGGCTTTTGATTTATTTGTTATGTTTTTAGGTTTTTTTTCCTTGTATTTTTTTAGTATTTTTTGGAGGTTTTATTTATACACAAATCAATCGATATGTTTGTTTAACGAAATTTTGCTAAAACTAAAAAAAAGAAATACTAACTAAACGCCTTGGAGTTTTAACGACTTTGAAAACAAAATAAACATGTTTCACAAATTACATACAAATACTTTCACATACATACGAGTTTTAGACATGTATGAGTGTTTTTTTGTTTTTTATTAGTTGCCATAAAACGTGTTCATGTAATGGTGAGTTTAAGTTGTGGTATTTGTGTATTTGTAAAAAAAAAAAATTAACAAATGATTGAATTAAATTTAAATAAATCCGCCAAGGAGTGAGCGAGTACGTGAGACAAAGATTTTTTAGTTGGTGAGTATGTGTGTGTGTATAAAGTTATGATTCGTTATGTGTGTATATAAGTGTGTAAATGCAATATTTTACATTTACATGACTATAGCGGTGAAGGACATTGGCAGATGTAGCGAATGTTGTTTTTTTTTTTTGGCGCAAGGACACCAACTTATTTTGTAAGCACTACGTAAGAAAATAACAAATACATACATTTTTAAAAACATACACTCACGTAAACTGTTATATACATACATATACATGATAACGTGCATACATATCCATTTAACACATTCACATTCGCACAAATGCACATTAAAGTGAATGAATGACGTGAATCTTTGTTATATCTCTATATGTATTTGTAAAGGATTTCTTTTATACTATAATATATATTGTACATCATATGTACATCTATATTTCGTAAGCAGGTATGTGAGTAAATGTACATGCGTGTCTTTAAAGCGTAAAAAAGAGTCAAGTGTATGAGTGTATGCATTTTACGTAAAAAACCAGCAGCATAAAAATAAAACTACCAAGTAAAAATCAATATTTTATTTAGTTTAAATAAAATTCAAATAAGAATTTCTAAGAAATTACAAATTTATTGTGAATAAAAAAATTATGCAACTTGAAATATATCAGCCAAGAAACACCCAAAAATTAATATTCAAAAATTGTTAATTAATTTCAGACAAAAAAAAAAACTCCCTTTTTTTTTAGTAAATCATTATAGAAATCTTTATAGAGTTTAGTATTTATAAACATTAATTTGAAAAATCAATTTCAGTTCATGTTAGTCAGTCCTTGCATCACCGACACTTACTCACTGAATGACGTTTGAAATGAATGAATGACATTGACCTGCCACATAAATAAAAAAAAAACTAAAGAATCACACAAATTGCAAACTATTTGTTTTAAACTTGAATAAAAGTTTGATGAATGCCTGATTTAAAGGCACATTAGTATTACAATTGTATTATGGTTTCTATGTCGTCACAATTTTCTTTTTTTTTTGTTGTTTTTTTGTTCAGTTTATTGAAGATAGAATAAAAAGTACTAATTGGAAAAAATCCTAGTAATTGTTAAGAGAGCTAAATGTGTCACATGTAAAAATGAATAAAACAATCAGTCAATACAAAATAATTGAGGCATACACGATTAAATTGAAGCTAATTAACAATTTGGCTTTTAATTAAGTAAAAATGAGGGCATTAGATGTTGACATTTAATAACATACAAACAAACACATGTGGCGTATGAAAAATATTGAATTATTTCCAATACAAAAAAATCAATCATACGCACTCAGTTCTAAAGAAACCTTGTGAAATTGAAATTGTACATTATCCTCTTATCATAAAATCTTTAATATATTGAGTATCTTTTAATATTTTCAAAAGTTCTCTGTATATTTCATTTAATTAAGAGTTGAAAAGTGTTCTTACTGTTCAACATAAATATAGTTTTATGTGTGTATTTTAAATGAAAATAAGAAACATTTGTTTTCATAAGGAGCTTATATGTTACCAAATTTACTCAACTTCATAAATAATATTACTCTATAAAATCAATGTTTTTTTTTTCAAATATAAAGAATTATTTTTTTAAATATCATTAAGATTCGAGAAAAGTATTTTTTGAAACAATAACACTACACAACAAATGAACATGTTTGGAAAAGTGCAAGGTCGTGACTGTCTAATTGTTATATTTAAAACCCTATACTAAATGATTTGATACTAATCTAGGGTACATTATCAAAATGTCCAGTTAATTTTTATGGTTATGCTAACCTAAAACTCTCGGTACTCTTTCTAATAACCGCAAATTGAGAAATATATGTTATACAAAATGAATACAGATTACGAATAAAGTGAAATTGGAATTAAAATTGTATAGCATATTTTTAGGAGATATACAGACATGTCATGGAAAACTATCGTTTTCAAATCGATTGATTTCAGATATATTTTTGAGATAATTTTCCCAACAAATTTAAACCAAATGAAAGAAAGAGCTATAGTCGGTCAAGCCCGACCATACGATACCCTTCACAACTTAGGTCAAAAGTGTTCTTTTTCTAGTATAAAGACAAATATTTGCTAAATTTTGACATCATACAAACATATTCTCAAAACTTATACATTTAAGCTGTTTCCGTCATCTGGACTTATATTAGAGCTAGGGTCAAATGTGGACCGATTGACTTGAAATTTTGAAATTGATTACAGTTGTTACAAAAATTACGTATGCAAAAAATAAACTTAAAATTCACATTATCTTCGGATTTACGAGCGTTTTAGTGAATTTTGTTTCATTTAGTGCGTTTTGAGAAAAGAGTTTGTATGGGAGCTATGGTCAAATGTGGACCGATTTCAAATTTTGCACAGTGACTTACGTTTACATAAGCAGTATTTGTTTTAAATTTCATAAAAAAATATTGATATTTGTGGCCAATTTATCAATTTCGGGAAGTGGGACCTATGGGAGGTACCTTAAATAATGTACCGATTTTGACGAATTTCAATAGCCATAGTCCCATTATCAAAAAAATGAACTGTGCCGAATTTCATCGAATTTCATCAAATTAGAATTGCGACCTGTAGTTTGGTTACAAGGTTTACATGGGGGTCCAGCCAGCCAGACGGACGGACGGACGGACATTGCTAAATCGACTCAGAAAGTGATTCTAAGCCTATTGGTATACAAATATTTCCATGCGTTACATACATCAGCACAAACTTATAATACCCTGAAGTTGAAATTAAAATTGTGTAGCATATTTATAGGAGGTTTAATAAGATTTAATTTTTTTACTGATTTTTTTGTAGCATATTTTTAGGAGATATAATACAGTTATGTGATGGAAAAAATCGATTTGAAAACGATCGTTTTCAAACCGATCGATTTCAGACATATTTTTGAGATAATTTTCGGTTATTTTCACAATATTTACATGATACCTAAAAAATGTGTCATCAGTTTTTACCAAATAGCTAATCAATACTTAAAAATATCGCTTAACTATGTTGGGAAAAAATGTAGCTAAGAGTATATCAAATATTTCTTGATAACATTTTATGATCACAATGTATTTTATCTTAAACTTTTTTTAAAAAAGTTGATAAAAAATTAAATTTTTCGATCATAACTTTTTGGAAATCCATATTTTTTCTACACCATATTTGGAAAAATTGTAGTCACGGTAAAGCTAAACAACTTTTGTAAGCACACCAATATAATTTGAAGGTATAGATATCAAAAATAGTGCATAAAGACTCCCTAGTGCCAACAAATTCAAATTTTTAACTCAAATTTAAGCAAGTAAAAAATTTTTAAAATTGCTATCCAACGGAAACGTTTGTCGATTAAAATATATCAAAATGCACTTAACATATTGAAATTTGAATGAAATCGTGTAAAAAAGTGTCAGATTCGGTGTACTATTAACTACTTTTGCCTCTAGATTCCTTATATTTTGTCGAAATTTCATCACAGACATTTCTTTTGAAAGTTTTTCTTCTTCTTCTGTTATCCTTGACTCCCAGTGGAGCATAGGGCCTCAAAAAGAAAGTCTTTGATAGAATCTATTTTTGCGTTTCTAAAAATGTTGCAAAAAATTGCCACAAGGTGGCGGTGTATTGACATGTTTCTTACATGTGTATCATATACATTTTATTTTGATCTTTTCCGATGTTGGTACATTAAAAAAAAATTTTACCAAACCCTCCTAAACAAAGTTGTGGAACATTGTCAAACCCTATATTTTTAGTTTTAAATGTTGATAATATTTCCTTTCAAATTAAGTTTTCTCAGTGAATTCACTACGAAAGTTTTTATAAAGGGGATATCGTTCAAAGAGTTCCACATCAGTCCAGACTTACTACAATCTTATTTTTTAATAACCCACATTGCCAAAATTATAATTCGTCGCCTAAAATGCAAAAGGGTGTAACTATACTTCTAGTTTTTTACAGGAGAAGCAAAAAAACATTATAACTTTGAGACTACAATTAACATTAAATCCAAATTTTGGAATTGGGTCAATAAGTCACAAAAAAAGCTCTAAAAACTGAAATTGTACAAAACGTTTGGTTTTTGAGCAATTGCGAAAAAACCAAAGGGCTTTACTACAAGTTGAATATTTTCTGAAACCAAAAGGGCTTAACTAAAGCAATATTTATTCAATTTTAGGCCAAATCTGATTCTTTACTAAGAAATTGCTACAAGCTTTGGTTTTCGTTATCGATCGAAATGTAAAATACTTTGGTAACATTTGTGTAGCATACTTTTAGTCACATACTATAGAACATATAAGTTTCACTACATTGTAACTTATTTGTCAAAAGTTCTATGATAATAAAAAAATTCCATTTAAACTAAATGTTTTCACAAACAAACGGCTATGTTTAGATATCAACAATTTTATCAAAAAGGTATGATACACAATATTTGTTTTAAAGTCTGGGTTTTCGATCATTGTCGAATACGGCGATTTTACCCCTGGTTTACACAAACGCACTACGAAACTTGAGGAATTAGAATTCCTTGATGTTCTGAGCATGAAAATTGAATATGACATCCTATAGACTAAACATATCTTTTAAGTATTTAGAAAAGCATTCAATTGATCTTTAAAGCATTTATTCCATTTGCTTTTGGCCAACAATAGCATAGAACTTCAATCTACAAATTCTATTTTAAGGCTTCCTGAGCGCGTACAGGAAAAGGGTCTTATAGATATCAGAATGCTACTAATTTGCTGGAACATCGTCATCAATTTTGTGTGTTCAATCCCTACTACAATGAGATGACTCCTCTAAATTAGGAATCTTGTTCACAAAACACACACATTTGTAAGTTATACTCAAGTTTTAATTAGTACTCATTCATCTCTAGAAGATATATCCGTATAGCCACAAAATGCTATAGGAAAACTTGATGTTGAAGTGTTTTACGATATATAGGTATGTATATACACAGTTGGGACGAACGACTTAATTCGTCCACCAAGACTAATTTCGTTCCATTGAACACAATTATGTTCATATCCACAAATACTATTTTAACTACCAAAGAAATTTTTTTTTTTTTACAAGAATTTTTATTCAGCCCAAAAGTATACTCTACGATTCGAAATGATTTAATAAATAACATGTCGCCACATCGTAGCTTTCAGTGCAATTCTGTAGCCAAACTTGAAAGGAATTGAAATTTGTCAGAGGCCAAAAACCTGTAAACAATTTGATCAAAATTAAAGAAAGTTTTATTAAATTATCAGACATCACAGAACTCAATTTCCTTTGAAATTGTAATAAATTTCGCATTTTTCTTCTATAGAAAAAGTAAAACAAACAAAAATTTTCAGAATGTAACCATTTTATATTTTCAAGTTGCAATTGAATTTGTGTTTTTTTCTTTGTTTATTCAATATTTGAACAATTTTCCAAATTAATTAGTGTTATTTGATATAATTATAATTGAAAGAGCTTATTTCGTAATGTTTTACAGCATTTAAAAGTTTTCGGAATCTATACAACCTAAAGCCATTTCGAGCGGAATTCAACTACGGAATGGTTTCAATTTCAAACGGAGTTCGAGATATGCCTGTATATATTTTAATTTGTTTCTAGAGCTGCAATTCACAAAATTTTAGTTAAATCACACAAGAAAGCATTTTTAATAAGCATTTCTTTTGACAGCTACATATTTTACTAAAACCTCCTAAAAGTATGTAGTTAAATTTTCCCTTAAATCTTTTTAAATCGAAAGTAAATTTAAATAAGATTTTTAGAAAAATCATTTTAGATACATTTAGAAGTTTCAATGATGTTATATATTTTTCAAGTTATTTAAATAAATAAGTGAAATATATATCAAATATTAATCCTATTACAGCTCCTATAAATATGCTACAAATAAATAGAAAAATTTTAATTTTAAAATTTTAATTTTATTATACCTCCTATAAATATGCTACAAATTTTCTATAACATATATTTTTCAACTTGGCGAGAGCACCGAGAGTTTTATGTCAATGTAACCATAAAAATTAACGGGAGATTTAAATAATGTCCCCTAGACTTGTATCAAATGCTGTCTCTTAATTAAAAAATTTACAAAAACTTGTTATTTTTCGACTTTTAATACCGATTTTTTTTAACAATATTTAAAAATAATATAATATTTATTAATTAAAGCCTTTTTAAGCAGACAAACTAATAAAAAAGTAAAAATTAACCAAATCTGGGGCCAAATTACCGCATTCAATATCCATCGAAAACTCAGACTTTTAAGCGAATATTGTGAAGTATACTTTAGGGATGTTGAAAGTTACTTTGATGCAAAAAGTTTATTGAAATTTGCTATGCATTTTGATTCGTTTTAAAAAAAAACATATAGCTCAATTAAAACTCTTTTACTATTGTTCATCGTTTGGAAAATAACTTCAAAAAAATATAGTAAACTGTTCATCTTTTAAATAATTTTGATTATCCTTAAAGTATGCTATACAAATGTTTTGAAAATATCTAATCGTAATTAGGCCCCTGATTATTTGATTTTGAACAATTTTTTACTGAATTTAAACAATTTAATAAGCATTTATTTTGATAGCCATATATTTTAATAAAACATCCTAAAGGTATGCAAGCAAATTATTTTTTTCTTTTAAATTGGTTTAGTTTCGATTTTATTGGTTTAGCACGATGAGGCCATATTTTTTAATATGAAAGACATCTTTTCAGACAAAAAGTGGCTTAGCTTTTAACAGTGGTAATAAAAGTATATAACACACTAAACTTATAGAAGTCGGAATATGTGTATATACTTAGTTAAAATGTATATCTATACACATCTTCAGTTGTTAGCCCTAATCAATAGATATTGAGGAATATGATATTCAAGCTCCTAACGCTTATTCTTTATTTGAGACAAAAGCGGTAACCTATGAATTTTGATACTTAAACTGCATATTTGCAATATGACAGATTTATGTTCACCCAAATCATCTTGTCTTATCTTTTACACTTTGAAGGTCATCAAATATAAAGAAGGAACTGGACCTTGGCGGCTAAGACCTTTATGCATTATTTATTATTGAAGATTTTATTATTTCCTGTGAAAAATAAATCTCTGGGGTCATAAAAATAATGTTTATTCCACGATTTCTTTGATTCCGAATTATGTTAAAAGATGGCGTTACTTTAAGGTTATATACGAAAATAGCGTTTTTAATAATTAAATCAAAGAATTTCAGCATAGATTAATCATACGCTCTCTCATAAAGTAAATAAATGAAGTAAATAATTAAGCATTATCTAAAAATCAACTCCTGAGTCTGATGGCGTATGAGAAATATTTGTAGAAATTTCCATTAAAATATCCATCATACGCCCCATATGTTTATTATTATTATTATTACGTGAATTAAGTGGGGATATTATCTAAATAACTTTTCACTATTTAAACATTTATTTATAAACATTATTAATAGAAACTAATGGCTATATATTTTTGAATTGGAAAATCTGCTAAAAATAACAAATTTATATTTATTTAGCACTTTGTCAAGCACATTCAATAATTGACATTATTATAGGCCATATGATGAAAAAAAAAAATAGTATATCTATAGGGAATAAGTAGATGATATGCTTTTAGTTGAAAAAACATTTTCAATTTCTCCATTTAATGTTGTGACATTAAATAATTAATTGAATTTTATGAGAAAATATAATCAATTAAAAAAGAAGCTCAACATTTATTAATTATATTTTTTTAACTTTTCTTTTAATTTTTTATTTCGTTTTTTTTTTCTATTTAAGAGGCTTTTAAAAAGCATATGAAAATAAATAAAATATATAGACATAAAAAAAAAAGTTTCAATTGATTTAGAAAATACTCGTAAATTTTGATTTTTTTTTCAATTTTTTTTGTTAAGAGCTTCTTAACAAGGTAGATTTTTTTTATTTACTTGTGTAATGTTTGTAATTTGTAGGTAAAAGTTAAGTAAATGTATAGGTAAAGGTAGCCAAGGAGAGGAGTTTGTTAAGTATTTGTCTATATGTGTACGGATGTATGTATGTATGTATGTTTATAAATAAATGTAGGTGTCTGTTGTTAGGTTTGAGAGTATGGGTGTAAGTAATTTTGCCATCATAATTTTATCTGATAAATTAATTAAGTTGATAAACTGATTTTATGTTCTTGCTGTTGTTGTTGTTGTGTGTGTGTGTTTTTCATTTTGTATTGAAACAGAAATGACCTTCGAAAAATGGGTGTGTCGCTTTTGTAAAATATTGTTTTTTAAATAGAGGATTTTTGTTTGGTTACGCTGATGATGCTGATGATGATGCTACTACTGCTACTTTAGCTACCAACCCAGAAGCTCGTGTTCATTTTGAAAATCTGTATAAATTATTATATTAGAGTTAATTTTAATTTTCAAATTTTAGGGTTATGTTTTTTAAAAGTGACCTTTTGCGAAGGGTTTTTTTTTTGTTTGTTTTATAATTTAAACAATTTTCAAGCAAAACTTAAAACAAAAACACAAACGAATACTACAAATTGCTGTAAAATTTTTTAATTGTTTAACGGAGAGACAGACACTTTGAAGGACAGACAGACCCAGAAAGAAGCGTTTATTTAGAGAGTTTTTGTTATTTTGGAAAAGTTATATTTATCTTTATAAGTGTTGGAATTTTGCAAAATTTGTGACGTTTTAAATATCCTTGTGTGTTAGTGACGTTTTTGTTTTTATTGTCTTTGTTTTTTTTTTTGTTGGTGTTGAAAAGCTAAGGCTTTTGTTTGAAGCCAAAAACAATAGCATACTTTTTTGGTGGCAAAATTTATGTGCTAGTACAACAACCAACTGACAGACATTTTCAAATCTTTTTCTTGTCTTGTCTTACTTTTCGTTAAGAAAATCAACAACTACTTCTTCTGTTCCACTAAAGCAAAAGCAACAATATTTATACACTTATTTCAACTTCCTTCCTTTCAACCATCTTTTTGATTCTTCTTCATCTTTTTCAGTTGTATCCTTTTATTATATCCTTCATTTTGTTGCTCATAGCCACCTTTAACTTTGTCTTTCTCCTTTTTCTCAAAGTTCAACCAAGCAAAATATCTACTTTCCCAATACAAATGTTTATTTGATTGTTAGGATATGTATGTTTTAAGTGTATGACGTTTGAGTAAGCGGTTGGAGGGGTATAGCTATGATTTCAATTGTTTTCTATATGGTTTCGTTTCGTTTGGTTTGGTTTGATATATGAATGTGTATAATTCAACTCCTGTGGTGAGTGTTAAATGTATGATTGTTTGTTTGATTAGATGTATGTGTGTGTGTGTGTGTGTGCGTGTTTGAATAAAGGTGTTAAATGGAGTTTTGTTATGTTAGAGCATAAAATTTGATTAAATCTTTCAATACTCAACTCAACTCTGCAAGGAGTCATTGAGGATAAAAGCAACAACGTCGTAATAAAAATCATAAAAAAAATCAAAAAAAAAATGTGAAAGTACAACAGGAGTAAGGAAAACAATCTTACAAAATAGATTGAATTAAATCAAGTCAAAGTAATAAAACAAACACCAATCTTTTGGTTTACTTGGGTTTTATCGTCTTCTTACAAAGGCAAAAACACACAAGTTCGATAAAGAAAAGCCCAGGAGAAGGTCAGATATTGAAAGTAATGAAGTTCTTAATTTATTTTAGAAACTTGTTAAAAATTAACGTATCCAAGATTTTGTTAGAAAAAAAAGTGGCTCAAAACTAGCCATAAAGTGTTATCTGTCCGCACTCAGTCTTTATCCAAAGAGAAGTTGAACTGCAAAAAATCCGGTTTGAAACTTTTTCGAAATAAATAATTATTCTTTTATCAGAAGGGGTAAGGATGAAGCAGAGCTAGCTCCCCAACTTGACTTTTTATTATCTAAATAACAGCTTTTATCACAGAAATAGAAAGAAAAATAAGCTTCAAAGCTGGTTGTAAACTTGACACAAATTACAATAAGTCCTCTTTCAATGCCGAACTCTTAAGCCAAAAAGGGGGAAGGACTGCAAAAAGCTGAAGTTATCGTTATAGGAGATCTTTTCAACATAAAAATATGTTTTCTTTGAAGGAAAAGGTCTCATAAAACAAGAAATAAAGGCACATTTCAATAAATGATTAGAAATTGTATCTTAAATAGTTTACAAAAGACTTTTAGAAGATTTTTTAGCAATTGCGTCAATGGAGGCAATTGTTAAAAATTGAGATTATGTGATTTTTTGAATCAAGATTTCTTAAAGACTTGATGCCGAATTTCTTGCAAATTTTTAACAAATAATCTTACTTTTCAAAAAGTGGTGTCACTTTGAAAAAAACTTAAAGACGAGGCAAACAATTGAAATTGTTGTCATTATAATCGCAAATCAATATACATTATAAGCTCCTAGAATAACACTTACTCGATTGAAATTTAAATTCGTAGAAAGATTTGTTGCATACCTTTTGAAGAATAAAAAGCAGGTTAATAGGTTTGTGACTTAGCTACAATAATTTCGTTGTAATACTAATCCCGAAAAGCATTAACCTGTTTACCAGGGGCCTAATTACCGCATTAAATATCGATCGAAATTTTAGATATTTTCAAAGCATTTGTATAGCATACTTTAAGGATAATCAACATTATTTAAAAGATGCACAGTTTGCTATATTTTTTGTAATTATTTGCCAAAAGATGACCAACAGTAAATAAGTTTTAATTGAACTATATGTTTTTAAAAACGAATCAAAATGGATACCAAATTTCAATAAACTTTTTGCTTCGAAGTAACTTTGAACATCCCTAAAGTATACTTCACAATATTTGCTTAAAAGTCTGAGTTTTCGAGCGATATCGAATGCGATAATTTGGCCCCAGTGAATAGTTTTTAATTGATTTTTGAGAAAATACAAGTCAGGGGCCAAATCGCGGCAATTGATATCGATCGAAAACTAAGACTTTTAAGAAAATACTGTGTAGCATACCTTAGGGATTTTCAAAAGAATTTATTTTGCAAAAAGTTTAATACAATGTGACATCTAAACATTAACATTTGTTTGTCGAAATATTTAGTTCAAATAAAATTATTTTACTATTAGGAAACTTTTGACAAATAAGTTACAATGTAGCGAACCTTTTATATTATATATCATTAAAAATTATCCTAAAAGTATGCTACATTAATGTTGAAACATCCTTCATTTCTTTTCATATCGAATGCGGCATTTTGAACCCAGAATTCAAGTTTATGTGTAAAAAGTAGTAATTTTTCAGATAAATTGAGAATTGCAGAAGTTATGAAGAAAAGGATTTTCAAATCAAATAGAAGGTTACACCAAAACTTAGTCGATACAAATTGAGAATAAAAAATTGCCACAGAATTAAAGTGTAAGATTTGTACCTTACATAGCAAATTTATTTTAATACTAGTCTTGAAACTGATTCACCGCGAAACTAATTCACCAGTGAATACAAGTTATTTAATATTTGTCAAAACATTATGCAGAAATCCAGTTTAAGTGCAAAGTTATTGCTTAAAAGATTTCAGAATATTTAAATGAAAAATTTGTGATAAAGAATATTTTCAAATATCTCAAAGGGTTATTAAAAAACATATAGACCAATTTCTAGGCAGAAAGGCAGATTTCCTTACTTTATTCGAATATACCTTTCGAAGAAAATGTTGTTGCCTACTTTAAGGAAGTTCCAAGTGAAATTATTGCCATTAAAGAAAAGTTAGTGAGCCGGAGTTGTATAGCAGCTTAGTCATCCGCCTGGCATACCAGAGGTCCCAAGTTCGAACCCCGGACAGATCCACTTGAAAAAATTAATTTTCAAAAAAAAGGGTTTCACCTCATAACTCAGCTAGCCACTGTTTCTTGAGTATTAGGCTATGTAAAACTTTTCTAACTAACGCATTTGCCGTTTGGAGCCGGAGTTTAAACGTAGGCTGCTTTCAAGAAGTCTAAAAATAGCTTCGGATGCAGCCCATTGTCTGAGAGAAGTACCCCTAGTTCCAATTGGTATATCGTGGGAATTATGTATTTATATAAGGAATTTGTAAATTATTAAGAAGATTTTAAAATATCTTAGAGTGTTATTAAAAATATAGACAAATTTTTAGGCCATAACGCATATTTCCTTGTTTATTCTAATTCAAATTAACTTTCTAAGAAAATGTTGTTACCTACTTTAAGGAGTTCAAAAAAAGGGTAAACGAAAATGTTTAATTTTTAAGCTTTTTGCACAATCTGACGCCTTTTTTTGGGAAATAACGACGACTTTATATCTACTTCTTCAAAAATATGACTTAGAATTGGGAGTGATCCCAAATGAAACTTATCCTAATCTCAGTACTTTTTTAAGAAAATACTGAAAATTTTACTTAGAATTATTTGTTATCCTAAATGAAACTCCTTTTCTTGAGCTAACCCTTTTTTTTTTTGGATACATTGACGGTTTTACTTTGAATACTCCTTTTCTCAATTGAAGGACTTTTTGGGAAATATCGAAGATATACTATTAAATTACTTATAGTGATAAAAGGAAATTAATTGGTTCATTAAACCATATAATTTATTTCGAACATCCTAAAAGTATGCAACAAATTTTTTAAAATCATTATTATTTTGATTTGAGCGATAGCAGGAATTTCAAAACAGATTTAGTTAACTTAAAATTTATTTTAATTTCTCTAGTTTCTGCAAAAACAGGAAATATTCCTATTAGAACCGCTGGGCTTACTTTCATTATTCCAGAGGTTCATCTTAACATTGATTGTTTGAATTTTTTAGAGTGCGAAAATATAAAAGAAACTTTAATGTTTAAATAAATTTGCTTTCCATAAAAAAATTTCTAAAATTCAAAGCCAAAGTGTTTGTCTTAAATATGTTTAACAATTCATTTTATTTGATGTCAATCTGAATTGGTTTTTTGCTAATTTGTTATTCATGTTTGCTTAAAATCATTTGTCAAAAACATTTTTTTTCAATTTAGCTAAAACTAATAAAATTTCAAGAATCTAGAGAATTATTTGATTGTAAATTAAAAATTTATGTTATTGACAAAACAAATAAAATTGAGTAAAAATTCTATAGAGACTAGATTTAGCAGAAAAATTTGATTTTTAGGAAAATAGCAACTATTTCCCTTATAACAAAAAAAAAATTGCCATTCTTTGTAAAGGTAGAATTTATTTTAGTGCGAATTTTGCTGGTTATTACAAACATATGTATGTGATGATTGTTAAATTCTATGTATTGGTATTTGTTTTAATGTATGTGTAAAAGTAAAGCTGTGTATGTGTAAGTGTGTGTGGTGATTATTTCGTTGTATGTATAGGTATTTGTTATTTCTTTTTCATTTCATTTCTACTCCCAGCAGGCGTTTTCTTATTTTTTTACATTTAACATTTTCTTTTTTTTTTTTTGGTAGAATTTTTCCTTTACATTTTTTTCCTTTAATTAAGATTTATTTTTATCATTATTTTTTATTAAATCCATTTTTTTTACAAGATAATATAATATTGTTTTGATTTTTTATTTTTGGTTAAATGAAATTTTGATTTTACTTCTTTTTTTTTCTTTTTTAAATTTTCACATAAATTTTTGCAATTTTTTATGATAATTTGATTATATATTTCTTTTTCTTTTCATATTTTTGTTATATTTTTTTTCCATTTGCTTTATAATACAAAAACTTTGTATTTGTGTAAGTGTGTTTTAAATTCTTTATAATTTTCTTTTTATATATTTTTTTTTTTGCTTCACTCGCGGTACAGCTTCCCCGTGTAATTTATCTACGCACACAATACCCGTTGACGTTCTCGTTATGACTGATTTTCACCACACATGGCGAAAAGCTATTTCCTTCAGTTTCACAGCTTCACAACATCGAGTGAATCGAGTCAAGCGATTACATTGAGCATATCTCGGCTTTTTAGCCTGAAATCGTATGTTCGTGTTCTGTTTTTTTGTTGTTTTTTTTTTGTCTTTCAGCTTTTTTTGGTGTTAAGGAATTTTTTGTTGTCGTTTAATTTAGTCCAGCGCCCAATACATGAGCTTGTGTTCTCTAACTAATTCTCCCTCTCTTTTTCTGTCATTTTCTTTGTTTTGTTTCTTTGTGTTTTTTTTTTTCTTTTGCTTCTTCGTTGTTGCTTTTGGCTTCGCATTTTTCGCCTAATACAACTTCGGGTGGAGCTTTTCCCAATAGTTTTGTTTTAGTTCGAGTGTTAACTCTTAATTGCGCATGTTGTTAAGAGAGCGCAAGAAAGAGTACGTGTTTATGAGTAATTTTAACTGTTTACTGTTACACGAGTTCCCTTTGCTTTTGTTTGAAAGTTTTAATTTGGTGCGTATTTATTTTGATTTTTTGCAAAAAGTCATTGAAAAAGCTTTTCTTTTTTTGTAGCTTTTTGCTCAACTTCTCTCATTTAGAAAATTTCTCTTAGGGTTTTGTTTGATTTGGTACAAAAAAGGGATACCAAAGTGTTACAAATATTTCTTATTAAAGGCAAATATTTATATGTAAATTAAAAAAGCCACTCGTCTGGAAAGTTGTTAAGTGGGTTCTTTTTGGAAATATGCAGTTAAGCGAAAATAAATAGGGCAAACATAATTATTAACTTCGAGTATTCAATTTTGCTTTAAATAATGTCCAAGCTATTGTTGTAGGTTTTGGATTATAAATACTAGAAATTTTGATAATGTTACAGTTTTGCTTTCAAAGAAGAAAATCGAGTATTAATTTTTGAAGCTTCTTTCACCATTTTTATACCCTTCACCACCATAGGTGGAAAGGGTATTATAAGTTTGTGCTGATGTATGTAACGCATGGAAATATTTGTCTTAAAGAGTGTTCTAAAAAAATATGCATTTACTATTTTAGACAAAATTTATCCATAGTGCAAAAAATAATTTATTTTTTGATCAAGTTAGTTTCTATAGATATAGATTCAATCAAAATGGACTGCGAAAAAAATGTTCGTGAAAATATAATTAAAACTTTTCAAAAAAATCCGTCATGGACTTTTAAAAAAATAGCTAAAAATTTGAAAGTTGACCCTCGAACGGTTTCTAATGCCATCAGACGGTATAAGGAAAACCTGAGCATTGAAAGAAAACCTGGATCAGGGAGGAAAAAAGGTCCTACAGATATTGGTAAGGCAAAAGAAGTCGAGCGACTCTTTCGAAGAGCGCCTAACACTTCTTTAAGAAAAGCAGCTCGTACGGTGAAATGTTCTACGAATTTTGCACATAGAGTCAAAGCTTATGCTGGACTGAAGACATACAAAGTCCAAAAGGTTCCAGATCGCAATGCTATAAAGAACTTAATAGCAAAAAAACGAGCGAAAAAATTTAAGTCTGATTTTATAAAAAAATACACCTGTTATGTGATGGATGATGAAACATACGTACTGGCAGACTTTTCTCAACTTCCTGGTCAAGATTTTTATGTTGCTGATAAACGGGGCAATGTTCGGCAAGAGTTTCGCACAAAAAAACAAACAAAATTCCCTAAGAAGTTTCTCGTGTGGCAAGCTATTTGCAGTTGTGGCAAAAGAAGTAAAGTATTTGTGGCATCTGGCACAATAAACACAGAAATTTATATAAAGGATTGCCTACAAAAACGGTTGTTACCCTTTTTAAGAGAGCACGATTTGGCATCATGCCATTATGGAAAAAAGGCACTTGAGTGGTACTCAAAGAATAATGTCATTTTTGTACCACGAGAGGCAAATCCACCTAACTTCGGCCTGTGGAAAGGTATTGGGCTCTGGTAAAAAAGGAATTGAAGAACACAGGAAAGATTTCCAAGAACATGTCCGATTTTAAGCGCAGGTGGAACACATGCTCTAAAAAGGTATCAGAAGCAACTGTAAAATCTTTAATGGGAGGGTTTCCGAAAAAAGTCGATAATTTTGCAAAACCCGAGTACTAAGTAAACATTTTAATGCTAAATGATTTTGTATAATATGTCATTATATTTGCATATTTTGTAGAGTTTTTATATTAAAAGGTTTGATTTTTATTTAAGAAAATCCAACTACAAATTTTATTTAGAGCACTCTTTAGACCCACCTTTTAGTATACCAATAGGCTTAAAATCACTTTCTGGGTCGATTTAGCGATGTCCGTCCGTCTGGCTGGCTGGCTGGACCCCCATGTTAACCTTGTAATCAAACTACAGGTCGCAATTCTAAAGATAATTTGATGAAATTTGGCACAGATCATTTCTTTGATAGTGGGACCTATGGGGCTATTGAAATTCGTCAAAATTGGTCCATTATTTATGGTACCTCCCATAGGTCCCACTTCCCGGAATTGATATAATGGCCACAAGTATCAATATTTTTTCATGAAATTTAGATCAAATACTGCTTATGTAAACTAAAATCAGTGTACCAAATTTCGTTGAAATCGGTCCACATTCGACCATAGCTCCCATATAAACTTTTCTTTAAAAACGCATTAAATGAGACAAAAATCACTAAAACGCTTGTAAATCTAAAGATAATGAGAATTTGAAGTTTATTTTTTGCATACATGATTTTTGCAACAACTGTAATCAATTTGCGAAATTGCGAGATAATCGGTCCACATTTGACCCTAGCTCTCATATAAGTCCAAATAACGGAAACAGCTTAAATATATAAGTTTTGAGAAAATGTTTCTATGATGGCAAAATTTACCAAATATTTGTCTTTATGCAGGAAAAATAACACCTTTGACCTTAGTGGTGAAGGGTATCGTATATTCGGGCTTGACCGACTATAGCACTTTTTTACTTGTTTTTGTTTAAATACATATTTTTCAACAGAAAATTTTTGCAATGTTTTCATTAATTTAAATCTTAAAATAATACATATTTATATATTTCAAATCCATGAATAAACTTAACCTCTAATTCATAATCAAAAAATAAAGCTACAGCGTATAATTCAAATTTTCAACACAAAATTTCAAATTACAAGGATTAAATAATTTTAAAATTTGTTTATGAATAAGGGGGTTAAAAATTAAGGTTACTACTTTTTCTATTTAACTATTTACATCCAATTTACTTTCATTTTGACTTAGATTTTCATTGAAAATTTAATTTTAGCCCGAAGACTATAAATTTACATTTTTCTGCTTGAAAGCATATTTTTGCTTTTTCTCATATCCCAACAAAAATATTAAAAGTTTTGATATAAAACTAAACTTGGTATTCTTTACATACATTTCTTCTCAAATTAATTGAAACTACCTATGAATATAAAAATATATAATCAACTAAAAGCTTATTTTTGCATATTTCAGTCAAAAAGGCATATTTGCTCACATTTTGCCTGCTTTTTTATATTTTTTTAAATAACCATTTTTTATAGATAATTATATTTTTGTTAAATCCACATAAAAGTAAATTTAAAAAAGGCATATTTTGCAAAAAAAAAAAACATATTTTGCATATTTCAGTAAAATAAGTAAATCTAAAAGCTTTAAACATAATTTAGCTAAGACTTCCAAAACAAGTGATTTAATTCCAGTTTAAGGAATTTAAAGTTCAAATTTGAAGTTAAATTTTTATTTTGAACTATTTTTGCATATTATGGGCCAAAAAAGCATATTTGATCATTTTTGACATATTTTGATTTTTCACTTGTCTTTCATATTTTTAAGTTCCAAATATTTTATGGATAATTATATTTTTGTTAAATCCACTTAAAAGCTAATTTTAGCAAAAAAGCATATTTTGCATATTTTAGTAAAATAAGTTATATTTAAAAGCTTTTAGCATAATTTTGCTAAAACTTCCAAAACAACTGATTAAATTCAAGTTTAAGGGATTTAAGGTTCAAATTGTAAGTAAAATATTTTTAAAGCTATTTTTTTTTTAACTAAAAAGCATACTTTTGCATTTTTTAGGTCAAAAATCTTTTTTGACGTCTTTTAAGATATTTTTTTGCAAAATTTGTTAGTTTCCTAAAAAAAACACTGAAAAGATGTTTCAAATTAAAATGCTTATTTTTGCATATTTTGCTTAAATAAACATAAATAAATATCTTAGACATTCCCATAGAAATGTTCTATTCCCATATAAATTTCTAATGTCTTGCTTATACAATTTAAATTATATTTTTGGCATAAAAGCAAAAATAAGCAATTGCATAAAAATTTAAACCGAAAAAAAATACCAATTTGAGGAAATTTTTCAAAATTTTTAAAGTCGTCATTATAAGATTTTTCTAAATTTCGATTTTATTTACATTTAAGCAAACAATTATAGCATTCGAAATATTATTTTAGAAATAAGTAAAGCATAGGAGGAGTTTGTATTACTGGGGCCAAATCGTCGCATTTGATATCGATCAAATTGTAAGATATTTCAGAAACATAGCATACTTTTAGGATAACCTAAATAAGATGTAACATATAAATTGTAACTTTTTGTCTAAATCTTTTGACAAACAAACGGATATGTTTGGATATCAATTTTAGTAAATTTTTTTGAAAATCCCTAAGTAATGTTACACAATATTTGCTCAAAAGTCTGAGTTTTCGATCGAAATCGAATGCGGCGATTTCGCCCCTGGTTTGCTTTTCGTTATAGATTAAATTATTATTTAAGTAAAACGTTATTCTTAGAAAAATTTCTTGATTGGATTTTAGTGAGTCAATTTTTATTCAATATTTTGATTAAATTTATCAAAACTTTAAAATAACAAAAAACAGACAATGAATTGATCAAAAAATCCGAAAAAGATAAATTCTAAAGAGTGTTCTAAAAAAATATGCATTTACTATTTTAGACAAAATTTATCCAAGAAATAATTTATTTATGCAAGAAATAATTTATTTTTTGATCAAGTTAGTTTCTATAGATATGTCAGATACTATTATTTTAGAAATTATTAATTTTCAATAGCTATTTCAATCAATATGGACTGCGAAAAAAAAGTTCGTGAAAATATAATTAAAACTTTTCAAAAAAATCCGTCATGGACTTTTAAAAAAATAGCTAAAAATTTGAAAGTTGACCCTCGAACGGTTTCTAATGCCATCAGACGGTATAAGGAAAACCTGAGCATTGAAAGAAAACCTGGATCAGGGAGGAAAAAAGGTCCTACATATATTGGTAAGGCAAAAGAAGTCGAGCGACTCTTTCGAAGAGCGCCTAACACTTCTTTAAGAAAAGCAGCTCGTACGGTGAAATGTTCTACGAATTTTGCACATAGAGTCAAAGCTTATGCTGGACTGAAGACATACAAAGTCCAAAAGGTTCCAGATCGCAATGCTATAAAGAACTTAGAAGCAAAAAAACGAACGAAAAAATTGAAGTCTGATTTTATAAAAAAATACACCTGTTGTGTGATGGATGATGAAACATACGTACTGGCAGACTTTTCTCAACTTCCTGGTCAAGATTTTTATGTAGCTGATAAACGGGGCAATGTTCGGCAAGAGTTTCGCACAAAAAAACAAACAAAATTCCCTAAGAAGTTTCTCGTGTGGCAAGCTATTTGCAGTTGTGGCAAAAGAAGTAAAGTATTTGTGGCATCTGGCACAATAAACGCAGACATTTATATAAAGGAGCACAGAGTGACTACATTTTTTTGGCCCGATTTGGCATCATGCCATTATGGAAAAAAGGCACTTGAGTGGTACTCAAAGAATAATGTCATTTTTGTACCACGAGAGGCAAATCCAACTAACTGTCCAGAACTTCGGCCTGTGGAAAGGTATTGGGCTCTGGTAAAAAAGGAATTGAAGAACACAGGAAAGATTTCCAAGAACATGTCCGATTTTAAGCTCAGATGGAACACATGCTCCAAAAAGGTATCAGAGCAACTGTAAAATCTTTAATGGGAGGGTTTCCGAAAAAAGTCGATAATTTTGCAAAACCCGAGTACTAAGTAAACATTTTAATGCTAAATGATTTTGTATAATATGTCATTATATTTGCGTATTTTGTAGAGTTTTTATATTAAAAGGTTTGATTTTTATTTAAGAAAATCCAACTACAAATTTTATTTAGAGCACTCTTTATATATTTTAGGCGAACGAACATTAAAACTATGATAACTCCAAAAAGTATACAACACGATTTCTTCAGATTTTGCTAAGAAAATGTCTTGGATCGTTCATTTATCATATAACGTCATTAAATTGACACGAATCAAAATCTATAGATTTTAAGAAAATCCTTTATGATGTTATTTAAAATTTTTCTTATCTTTCTTTACTGCTCAAATTACGGCATTCAACAGATAAGAATCAAAATCTGCAGGACTTTAGGAAAATAGTGTTGCATACTTTTTGATGTTATTTAAAATTTCGATAAGAAACATATTTCTTAAAGTCCTACAAATTGTGTTAAGAAATTGTCATTAAATGCATAACGTCATTAAATTGACGCGAATCAAAATCTGTTAGTTTTTCGAAAATAGTGTTGAAAACTTTTTGATAAAAATCAAAATCTGAAGGACTTCAAGCAAATTGTGTTGCATACTTCTTGATGTTATTTAAATTTTCGTTATGTTTCTTCATTAATCAAATTATGGCATTCGATAGATAAATAGTATTAATATTTGTGGAACTTTAAAAAATTGTGTTGCATACTTTTTACAAGTTTTTGAAATGTTTGTGAATCTTTTAAAAATATGTGACCAAAATTAGCAAAAATTCATGTAAAATTGTGTTGCATATTTATAGGAGGTATGAGAAAAAATATGTTTCAATCAAAATATGAATACAATTTATCGAACATTTTACTCTAATATGGCTCTAATAAAGAACATATTTGTTAAATTTTATGCAAATAAAGTCTCCCCTAAAACTAGACATTACAATTTATTTTCAGAACTAACTTAAATTACTTCCCGGAGTACCACTGTATATTTTGAAAATTAAGAGAAATTAAAAAGCTCTTAAATTTATACTCTTAAATACTCTTAAATTTACAATGTTCTTTAACTGCATTAATTTCCATTTAAATAAATATTGTTCAGTGTAATTGCAAGTTTTGGCACACACAAAAAAAAGTCGCCTATCTCTATGTAACAATTTGTATATTTATAGGAAAATCTTTAATGTTTTCCAACATTTCAGCTCTTAAAACTCAATTTTGATAATTGATTTACAAAAGCCTTATTATAATGTTACTTTTTTTTTTTTTTTTGTTTTAGCTGGTTTTGTTTTGTTATTTTGCAAAATACTTGATACACATGATCCCTTAATAAATTGGGTCTTGTTATGAGTGCAAGGACTTTAGAATAAATTTTTTTGTTGTTGTTGTTGATACGTATGTATTTAAATGTATGGGTAAGTAAACGTATATGTGTGTGTGTAAGTGTGAGTGAGCAGCAAACAAATTTGTGACGTCAGCATTTTAAATAAATTTATGTCTGCCAAAAAATTGCAAAAAAACTTGTATGTATGTATGTATGTGTGTGTGTAGAAGTAGATGAAAATGAAAAGAAAACGAAAACCTTTATACACAAAAACAAAGAGATGAACTTGCATATTTATCTATAAATAATAAGGACCTTTACAAAAAATATATATTTGCATACTTATACGAGTATTGGTATTCATATACAAAAAAAAGTACAAGAGTTGTGAATCAAAAAAAAATGTTGTAAGACTTTCATTAAAAAAGGATAATGCAAATATATGCATGCATGTGTTCATGCTAAGTAGACATATGATTTGATATATCTCTTTCAAAAAAAAAAAACATGTTACAAAAATTTTTAAAAGATGACAATATGAAAATACGAAATGAAATATTGATTGTCTATTTGCTTGTGAGATTATTTAATCTTGAATGTCAAATTAAGATTGTCATCATTACAGTGGCTGCTAGAGATGTCTGTATAAAGCTACTGCTGTTTCTATTGCTACTACAACTACAGCCTTTATTCTGAAGTGTTTTGTATTTGTATGTTGCAAAGGGATATGTAGTTGTTGCTGTTAGTTGTTTGTAGCTGTCATCTTTTTGGTTTATTTATTTTTATTTTTGTTGTTCACCACTTGTACGAGTGGCTAGAAATTCTTTGTTACATTTTTAAACTTACACGCACATGAAACTAACATTAAGGCCCTGCAGTTTTGATGGTTAGTACTGTCGCCAATATTTAAATCCTGTTTCTTGTAAGCCTTAATTGTTACCAAAAAAAGCTTAATATTTGAGACTTAATGTTTATAAATTTTAGCTACAAATTGTTGCGGCTTAGATAAAAAAAAATAAATTTCTTAATTGTATGTTGCATACTTTTAGGAGATTTCAGAAAATATTTAAGGCATTAAAGATTAGTTTGTTGCATCTTAGGTAATCAGGGGTGTCATAGAAACCAATTTTATTGGCATTGGTTTCGAAAACGACAAAGAAATTAAATTGGTGTCATGGATTCCAATATTAATGTTCAAGCTACATTTTCTATTGGTTTTATGTGTCACAGAAAATAATATTATTGGTTTAGTATTGGAAATAAACCAAGAAACTTACAGTTAACAGATTTCATTTCAAAATTGGTCTATCAATTTAAAACAAAGGCGTTTCTGGCCAACTGGTGCCTTTTTCGATTTAAAGATCCACTAAGAACAGATTTTTGAAAATTTGGCCCTGTGGGGGATAAAAAAGGGAAAATTCAATAACGCTTTAATTCCCAAACTAAAAACAATATAACTAAAATTGAAATCGAGTCTGGATCAGTTACAAAAATAATAAAAAATAACAGTATAAGTGGTAAATACTTTTCGAAAAAAGGGGAGAAAAAGAAAAATATTTTTGGTACTTTTTAGCTTTAACTTTCAAATAAAAAGAGATGGGTGAAAAGTTTATATAGCATTTTTTATCATGTGATAAGATGAAAACAAGTTTTGGTACTTTTTTGTGTGTTTGGAATCAATGAACCGTATCGACAAACATAAAAATATCAAAAATTAGGAAAATTGTAAGGCTAGAATATTCTTTGTGTGAGGTACTGGCGAAGCAAATGTATATCAACATATTTGTTTGCAATTTAATGAATATCGCATGTAAGTGACAATCGTCCTTTGATTGGCTGTGGTTTGTTTCTAGGTGTAGGTAGATTACATTTTTTCCAGTCCGCAAGACGGTCATTTCATGATGTTGGGGTATACAATCATCATTTGTCCAAATAGCAGCGTTTTCTTTATACCTATACCACAAACATCGCAAAAAACTGAAAGTTTTTCTTCAAATAATTTTCTTTAATAATTTTGATTTTATTTTTTTTATTTGATTTTTGATGTTTCAAAAAAATTTCAAATGAAATAATAAACAATTGATTCGAATATTTTGTTTGATTTAAAACCAATAATAACAAAACCGACTTGGTTTCATGACACCAATGTGGGTTGTGTCACACTGTTCTATCGTTACTACTTTGGAATGTGCTCTAATGAAATCAGGGAACTTGTTCCCGAAACTCGAATTTTTTTACGTAATACACGTCTATCTATTAGAGCTCATCCCTTCGTAGTCGATTGGCCAGTAGACAGAACAACACACTACAGAGAAAATTCATTCTTTAGCCGTACAGTTCGTATGTGGAATTTACTTCCCGCAGAAGTTTTCCCTGCCAGTTGCAATATAGGGAAGTTTAAATCAAATGTCCATAAACACTACTCCATCTATCCACCCTCCCATAACCTATTTTCCTAGTTCCAACACAATGCATTGCATATGTAGGGGTCATCCCCTGAGTGCTGGTCCTAAACAAAAAAAAAAAAAAAAAAAGATGTATAACCCTTTCAGAAAAGGTAATACATCTTAATTATTACTTTAGGTGCAAAAAAAAAGTTATTTTTGAAACTTAATTGGGAAAACGAGAAAATATCTGTAACATCAAATCAATTACACAGGTCTACAAAATGAACATTTTTGTCAGCTGCATGAGATATTTTCACAGAATTATATATTTCAGAATGTGTTGATTTCAGAAATGATGGTCATTTTTCTCCATCACATCAGGATTTTTTGGAATTTGAAATACAAAAATTGATAAAAAAAATACATGTTTTTTCAAAACTATAAATTAAAATTATATTTTGTATTGTATTGTTTACAACTAATAAATATTATAGATAATATAACTATACTACCCCTTGGCATTTTTATCTATAAACACTATGTAATAGAATGCTTTGAAAATTTTGTCTGTTTTTGTTACTAAAAATTTAAATTTTCGCGAAAATCTACGATTTTAAATTCCAAATACTACGAAAAAGTTCAAGATATTGACCTCAATTTTTTATTTTTATTTATCCTTTAGTTTATTTTATGATACTGGAAAGGAAATTCAAAATTTTTTAAATTTCTTGAACAAAATTTTCAAAAAATTAAAAACTGATTTTTGAAATCGACATGAGAAATAGGTATAACTTTCTTATATGAAAAAAACTAAGCAAATTTTATTACAATTTAAATATTTAGTACTATCAGGCCGTAGAATTTAATTTCGTACTTTAAAGTTTATTTATACTTAAGTAAATTTTTTGCTGCATATCCTTAGGCTTGTCGTCAAGAACATAAATTTTCGGCTAAAATTGCAATAACTCCAAAACTGCTTCATGAATTTTTTATTTAGATAACTTAATATAAAGGTTATTTAGTTCTCTTTTATATTTCATTAAGTTTTCAAAGTAATTCAATTCTTCGCGGCTAATATTTTGGCAATACAAAAAATACTCCCATACAAAAAATGTTAACACTGTGTTTTTACTTTTTCTGTTTTTAGAAGGTCAAAATCTATAAGAAAACATGCAGTTTTTTTGATGCACCCTGTGTTATTTATATATCGCAAAATTATTTGAAATTAATGAGGATTCGTAGAAAAATGTGTGGTATAATTTAAGGAGCTTTAAAATAGTAAAATAGCTCTCTACGCTAACTATTTGTATTTGATTTGAACATTTAATAATGAAAACAGATTAATTTACTTACATCTTGTATTAATAAACAAAAAATTGGAAATAAATTTCGAATTTCTAATTTAAAAGTCAAATTCTCTTTTAAAGGCACTCGACTAGACTCGAAATTAGTGACATTTTTGGGAAGTGGCCAAAGTTAAAGATCTTTCAAATAAATCATATAGTAGTTTCTTATAAATTAAGAATTTCTGTTTTATTTCAAAGTAACTCATAGTTAGTTTATTTCTTTGAAAAACAAAAAATTAACCCACAAATGTTAACTCGAACATCCTAAAAGTATGCAATCAAATTTTCTAGGAAATCTAAATAATTTTGATTTAAAACAATTGAGAATAGACGCGAGTTACGTTCAGGGGTCAAATCTCCGCATTCGATATCGATCGAAATGTAAAATATTTCAGAAACATTTGTGTAGCATACTTTTAGGATATTTTAAATACTATATATAATATATAAGGTTCACTGCATTCTAACGTATATGTCGAAAGCTCGGTGTTAGTAAACAAATTTCATTTAAACTAAATGTTTTGACAAAAACGGATATAATATATATTGTTCAATTAAAACTTATTTACTATTGTTCATCTTTTGGCAAATAATTTAAAAAATATAGTAAACTGTGCATCTTTTAAATAATTTTGATTATCCTTAAAGTATGCTATACAAATGTTTTGCAAATATCTAATATTTCGATCGATATCGAATGCCGTAATTTGCCCCTGAGCTTTCGATCGATATCGAATGCGTTTTGACCTCAGAATTATGAAATTTAAAGGTACAGTCGAATTTTTTCGATTAGATACGAAATAAATAAGATTTTTTTAGGTATAAGTAGTATAATTTTAGGTGGTTCCAAATATATAATACAATTCTGATTAATTTTTACTATACACTTCACCACCATAGGTGGAAAGGGTATTATAAGCTTGTGCTGCGGTATGTAACGCATAGAAATATTGGTCTTAAACCCACCAATAGACTTAGAATCACTTCCTGAGTCGATTTAATGATGTCCGTCTGTCTGGCTGGACGACTGGCTGGCTTAACACCCATGTTAACCTTGTTATCAAAGTACAGGCCGCAATTCTAAAGATAATTTGATGAAATTTTATACATGGCTATAGAAGATTGTCAAAATCGCTTCCATTATTTATAGGTCCCACTTCCTGAAATTAAAATTTTGTCCACTAATACCAATATTTTTTCATGGAAATTAAAATAGATACTGCTTTTATAAACCAAAATCACTGTATCAAATTTTGTTGAAATCGGTCCATATTTGACTATAGCTCCCATACAAACTCTTCTGACGAAATGCCCTAAATAAGACAAAAATCACTAAAACGCTCATAAATGTGAAGATAATGACAATTTCATGTTTATTTTTTGTATTCAAAATTTTTGTAAAATTGCCTAATTTCAAGATAATCGGTCCACATTTGACCTTCCATGTAAATCGAAATTATGGAAATAGCTTAAACATGTATATTGTAGTTTAGAGAAAATGTTTGTATGATGTCAAAATTTAGCAAATATTTGCCTTTTTACACGAAAAAGAATAGGGACCAATTTAAAGCATTCGATATCGATCGAAAACTTTGACTTTTAAGCAAATATTGTAAAGTATACTTTAGGGATGTTTAAAGTTATTTTGATGCAAAAAGTTTACTGAAATTTGGTCTCCATTTTGATTCGTTTTTTAAAAACATATAGTTCAATTAAAAATCTTTTACTATTGTTCATTTTTTGGCAAATTACTTAAAAAAAATATAGTAAACTTTGCATATTTTAAATAATTTTGATTATCCTTAAAGTATGCTATACAAATGTTTTGAAAATATCTAAGATTTCGATCGATATCGAATGCGGTAATTTGGAACCAGACCTTTATCTTAGTGGTGAAGGGTATCGTATGGTCAGGCTTAACCGACTATAATACTTTCATACTTGTTTTAAAATAAGCTATGAGAGAAACTAATTTACTAAAATTATAAATATTAGAAAGCAAAAAATTTAAAGAATCATTGAAACTTTTATTCTTTTTTAAAGAAACATTGAAACTTTTCAATAAAAACTAATTAATTTTGATTCGAAACAGTTGCAGAAATATGACCCATAAAGGAGTCAGGTCCTAAATAATATACGACAGACTGAGGGATAATTTTAAATAACTGAAAACATAACCGTTGGACCAATATGGGTTGGCAAACTTACTAAATTCCGTAACATTATAACTCAAGAAACCCGCTGGGTAAATCATAGCTCACATACATATAAACTCTCAAAATGTTTGAGTTTGTTTGTATGTATTTAACTATCTATTTACATGTATGTATGTACGTTTGTTTATGTAAGTATTTGTAACATTATTTTCGTTACTTCTCCACTCGTTTGCTCGCACAACAATGCAGGACATAAAAAAGAAGGATTGCAAAAACAACAATAAAAAATAGCAAAAATAAAGCTTCTTTACATAAATGTATGTGTTATAATAGAACAATTTGAACGAACTCAAACACATTTACAAATTTTCTGGGTCAAAGCTTTATTAAAGAGCATAAATTTGACGGGTGTAAAAAGAGAGCGAGTCAGAGAGAGAGAGAGAGACAGAGAGTAAGCGTGAGCAAGAGAGTGAGTAAGAATTAACAAATGTATAATTTTAAGTTATTTGTTTATATTCGTTGTAATTGTGCATTAAAGCATTTCATGTTGTGCATGTATGTATTTCAAATATGTTTCAACACATGAATATTTTTATATAAACTGAACACACACATTTGTGTACGTACCTATAAATGTATATAAATGTATACAAATGTAAGTTTTGCACAAATTTTCAGCCTACTAAACTGAAATATGTGAAAAAGGAAAAACAAAGCAGAGCAAGTGTTTTGTGTTTATATATGTTTTAAAATTTTTCTCATTTTTTTTTTCCTTAAATCAACAAAAATATTAACACCATTCTTCTTAACGCTTGGCTTGTTTTCATTCTTTTTTTTACTTCAAACAATTTATATAGTAATGTTAGTAGTCGTTTTGTTTTTTTGTATTACTTATGCTTTTATATTGTTATTCTTATTGTCCACCAAAGTAATGCCAGCGAAGCCAAGTCAAGCCAACACCAAGTCAAGAGTCATTCATTTCTTTCAAAATCAACAAACACAAAACGACAACGTCGACTACAACGGCGACGACACAAACTCATCCAAACTCATCTTGACAACATTTTTTAAGGAATAAAAAACGAAGAAATTAACCTACAGGATGAAACAAAAAGCTCTTAAAGGCATTTGGCTTGTTAACAACACGTTATTTTGCTCGGCTTGCTTAAGTTCTAAGATATTATGTTGTAGTTATTATTGATTGTACCCTACACCAAAATAGTTGACATTTTTATTAGATCATAAACACTTTCAAAACGCTTAAGTAATGTCTGTCTGTTTGAAAATCAAGGAAAAAAGCAAATCTGAAAAATTTGAGTACTTTTATAAATATCATGTTGCATACTTTTAGGGGATTTGGTATAATTTTTAATACAATATACACATTTGCTTCAAGCATTTTGAAGAATAATAAGATTTCTCAGAAGCATGATATCCGCTTTTATTTATATTTATCATACAACATATTTTACTTTCTTCATAGTAAAGAGTTCTTGAAAATTCCTTGAAGTATGCAACACAATTATTAATATAAAAAAAATATTTTATTTTAGATCAAAAATATTCAGGTATGTGATGGACATTTTTCGTCTTCAAATCGATCGATTTCAGACATATTTTTTAGCTAATTTTCGGTTATTTCCCCCCCAAAAAATGAAAATGTTGACTTTAATCCTTTTGACTGATATTTTATCTTTCATTTGGTTTGAATTTTTTGGGAAAATAACCCAAAATTATCTAAAAAATATATCTGAAATCGATCGATTTGAAAACGAACGTTTTCCATGACATACCTGATTACTTTGAAATAAAAAATTTAGAAAGTAATTTTCTTTAAAGAAAACTTGAGTATTAAGGAAATTTTTTAAGGAAACATGTTCTATTGGAAAAGTTTATAAAAAAGAAAAGATTTTCTCTAAGTTAATTTGTTATAGCAAAAAATCTATATAAATTAATTGTTTAATAACTAAAATTTTTTATAGCGTAAAATTTTCCTTAAGAAAATTTTTTATTATCAAACATTTTTCTTTAAGAAAATTTTTTATAACCAAAAATTTTGCTCTAAGAAAATTTTTTAAAGGAAAATTCCTCTTAATGAAAATTTTTTATGACGAACAATTTTTTATAAGAAAATGTTTTTATAACGAAAAATTTTGTATATTTTATATATATAGGGAAGATTTTTTTCTAAAACTTTTCTCTAAGAAAATTTTTTATAAAATCGTCTTAGTGAAAAAATTTTGTAACGAATATTTATCTACAATAAAACTTTTTGATAACGACAAATTTTTAATTTTTATAAGTAAGAATTTTTTCTAAAAAAAATTTTCTTACAATGAAAAATTTTCTCAAAGAAATTATTTCCTTTTTCTCTAAGAAAATTTTTTATAAAATCGTCTTAGTGAAAAATTTGTGTAACGAATATTTATCTACAATAAAACTTTTTGATAACGACAAATTTTTAATGTTTATAAGTAAGAATTTTTTCTAAAAAAATTTGTCTTACAAGGAAAAATTTTCTCGAAGAAATTATTTCCTTTAAGAAAATTTTTTGTAAGGATAAATTTTCTCTAAAAAAATTTCTATAACTTAAAATATTCTTTAAAAAAAAATTTAACAACAAAAAAGTTTTGATACAAAAATTTTCTTATACAAATTTTCCGTTACAAAAAATATTTTTATAGAAAATTTTTCCCCATAAAAAAGTTTTTTATAGAAAATTTGTCTTCAAAATTTTTTTGTAGAAAATTTTACATCTCAAAAAATTCCTAGAAAAAGTTTCCAGTTTCAAAAATTTTTTTTATAGAAAATTTTTCGTTAAAAAAATTTTTAAAACGAAAATTTTAATTTACAAAAATTTTCCCAGCAAAAGTTTTTGTTAGGAAAATTTTTAAGTTAACACAAATTTTTGATTCTAAATTTTTTTTTTAGAAACATTTTTGTCACAAAAAACTAGTACAGAAAGTTTCCAGTTTAAAATTTTTTTTAGAGAAAATATATCATTAAAAAAAAATTTGATACGATAATTTTTAAAAAAATTTTCAAACAAAATTTTTATTATAGAAAATTTTTCGATATTTTCTTATAAACAATTTTTCGATTTCTTCTATAGACAATTTTTTTGATACAAACATTTTTTGGTAGAAAATTTTATTCTTAAAAAAAATTTAATAGAAGTTTTATAAGAAAAATTTTATAAAAAAAAATGTTTTATTAGATAATTTTTGATTACAAAAATTTTTTAATATAACATTTTTTTAGAAACATTTTCTTATTTTGTGACGAACAATTTTCTTAAAAAAATGTTTATACCAAACATTTTCTATAAGAAAATGTTCCATTTTACAAAAATAGTTTTAAAAATTTTTATATCGAACACATTTTTTGTTACAAAAATCTTTGATACGCAATTTTTCATTGCAAAAATGTTTTTATAGAAAATTATTCTTTACAAAAAATTTCTAACAGAATATTTTTCATTTACAAAAATTTGTCTATTTCTTCTTTGGAAAAAATTTCAGCGCCAGTTTTAAACCTACAGGGTATTGTATAGATGTAAGGTCAAGCTTGGGCAATTTTACTCATTATTTGATTTCTTTTTACAG
Source organism: Stomorhina lunata (assembly GCA_933228675.1). Taxonomy (NCBI): domain Eukaryota; kingdom Metazoa; phylum Arthropoda; class Insecta; order Diptera; family Rhiniidae; genus Stomorhina; species Stomorhina lunata. The sequence continues at coordinate 7,548,452 of OW121742.1, read as the reverse complement.
TTTTTACGTTACGTCAGTAAATTTTACACCTGAAATGCACATACACAAACACATGCACAAAACCAACATCAACATCATGCCACCAAAAGTAGAAAACAGAAAACAAAACAAAATTGCAAACCCATTTGCAACACAGGCAGACAGACAAAGAGAACGTCCAACCAACCGACAAGCAAATAACCAAAAAAACAACTGGCCCTCAATGTTTAGAAAAATTCTAAAAATGTAAAATGATAAGATATGACTGACTGACGTGTTTGTTTGGTTTTGGGTGAAATTTCCATACCATGAGCAATTAAATGCATTTGTGGGGTTTTTGCCATTTAAGGTAAAATGCAAACACACACACACACACAAACACACTCAAACACACCAAAACAAATAAAGAAGATTTTTTTTTGCAAACAGACGGATTGATATAAAAACAGCTAAAACAAATTTAAACAGCTAAAGCAAATGCCGACTAAATGAGAAACTTACGCAGTAGTTGAGTTTTTATATTTAGCAAATTTTATTTTATTATTTCTTTAATATTCAGTTTAAGAAAAAAAAAACAAGATTTATATCATGTGATACGCACGCACTACTTTATAACCAAAAAAAAGCATTCGAAATTTTAAAATAAATATCTGAAGTATATGAAAATTTATTTCTTTAATTTTATTAAGAGTAAATTTAAGAGAATTTTATGAAGTGAAGTGTAAAACTTATATTTGCTACTACTCAACTCAACGAAATGCTTAAATTTATTTTTTATATGCGTGCGTTTACATGTGAGTGTCCTTGTATAGGTCTGTACGTGTGTACGTACTTATTGTGTATACAACATCCGCTTTATAAAGTTTTATATGTATAGCACATCTACAGATACATAAGTATAAATGTATAAAATCATGTGAATTTTGAATTGTTGTTGCTGTGTATGCAAATTGATTTGTTGCAACCACTAATAAGTATTCATATACATTCGCTTACCGCACACAGAATTATACACACACACTTACTCTTTCATACATACATTAAGTAAAATTTATGCAAAAATATTGTATTTTTTTCTTCTTCCTTTTATACACATATGCAGTCTAGTGTAATACATGAACATACATATGTTCTTATAACATTAGTTCAAAAGTTTTATATGCAAATTCCATTTTATGAGGTTTTTTTTTTGTTGTCGTTGCTGATGAAAAATACTAGATTTTTAGTTGTTGCTACTGTTACTGCTGCTGCTAGTGTTGTTGTTGTTGCCGTTTTAGCTGTAACTCCTTTAAACCCGATTGTTTATTTCCAACTAATAACTGTCTAATTACGACACACAAATCATTAGTTGATTTGATTATGTTTTTGTTTATATTTACATTTAAATGATGGTCATATATATATTTTTTTCTCATTTTATATTTTTTTCTCCCTCTGTTTGTGATTATTATCAACAAAATTAAATTTGTTTAATTTATGCAAAACTACTAACTATACAAAATTTCTATTTTATTTAGTAGAATACACACATACATACATAAAGAGTGTTCTAAAAAAAATATGCATTTACTATTTTAGACAAAATTTATCCATATTTTATTTATTTATTTTTTGATCAAGTTAGTTTCTATAGCTATGTCAGATACTATTATTTTAGAAATTATTAATTTTCAATAGTTATTTCAATCAAAATGGACTGCGAAAAAAAAGTTCTTGAAAATATAATTAAAACTTTTCAAAAAAATCCGTCATGGACTTTTAAAAAAATAGCTAAAAATTTGAAAGTTGACCCTCGAACGGTTTCTAATGCCATCAGACGGCATAAGGAAAACCTGAGTATTGAAAGAAAATCTGGATCAGGGAGGAAAAAAGGTCCTACAGATATTGGTAAGGCAAAAGAAGTCGAGCGACTCTTTCGAAGAGCGCCTAACACTTCTTTAAGAAAAGCAGCTCGTACGGTGAAATGTTCTACGAATTTTGCACATAGAGTCAAAGCTTATGCTGGACTGAAGACATACAAAGTCCAAAAGGTTCCAGATCGCAATGCTATAAAGAACTTAGAAGCAAAAAAACGAGCGAAAAAATTGAAGTCTGATTTTATAACAAAAAATACACCTGTTGTGTGATGGATGATGAAACATATGTACTGGCAGACTTTTCTCAACTTCCTGGTCATGATTTTTATGTTGCTGATAAACGGGGCAATGTTCGGCAAGAGTTTCGCACAAAAAAACAAAATTCCCTAAGAAGTTTCTCGTGTGGCAAGCTATTTGCAGTTGTGGCAAAAGAAGTAAAGTATTTGTGGCATCTGGCACAATAAACACAGAAATTTATATAAAGGAGTGCCTACAAAAACGGTTGTTACCCTTTTTAAGAGAGCACAGAGTGCCTACATTTTTTTGGCCCGATTTGGCATCATGCCATTATGGAAAAAGGGCACTTGAGTGGTACTCAAAGAATAATGTAATTTTTGTACCACGAGAGGCAAATCCACCCAACTGTCCAGAACTTCGGCCTGTGGAAAGGTATTGGGCTCTGGTAAAAAAGGAATTGAAGAACACAGGAAAGATTTCCAAGAACATGTCCGATTTTAAGCGTAGGTGGAACACATGCTCCAAAAAGGTATCAGAAGCAACTGTAAAATCTTTAATGGGAGGGTTTCCGAAAAAAGTTGATAATTTTGCAAAACCCGAGTACTAAGTAAACATTTTAATGCTAAATGATTTTGTATAATATGTCATTATATTTGCGTATTTTGTAGAGTTTTTATATTAAAAGGTTTGATTTTTCTTTAAGAAAATCCAACTACAAATTTTATTTAGAGCACTCTTTACATACATACAAAACTTTATACATTGTTTTAGTAGTTTAGGAAATAACTCAATGATTTCATTGATTTTGGTAAATGGTAAAACACTCTGTGGCTCTGAGGCGTATACAAATATTTATCTATTTAGTATTAAAAAATAATCATACGCTGCGTAGACCCACAATTAAATTATTCAACCAAAATTTTGTGTGTTCGCAGATAATAAAAAAAAAAATCTTGTGACTCAACAGAATTACCTTTCGGAACAATTTTCAACGTTTACCTTGACTAAAAGGGGTTTCACAGGGTTCTTAAGTTTGGAAACTTTGTATGTAGAATTCTATAGAAGATTTTGAAAGTTTTAGAATAACATGACATGACGGGATGTAAATGGGAGGCAGTTGTTGCCTGGGTTTCCTGCTAACAGGTAACAACTGTATTCAATTCTGACTCACACCTCCTAGTGGTACATCCTGGAAACCTGAGCAACCTAGTTAAAGATGCGGTAAATAACCCGGGTGGGATTCTAGGTCAGGGCCAACGTGAGAGGGAGTTATCTTGGAGCCATTCCGACGTATTTGGTCTAAGGGTCTAATATAATTGTACTTTTTTAAAGTACGGAACTGTAGCGTCTGTTCAACATGTTAGTTGCGGCTACAAGCGGGTGTCTGTCTCGGATCGAGCGACTCGCTTTACAAACGTGGCTCTTGTCTTTGGACTCGTCATCCATCGACTTAGCACTTACGATGTTTTAAGCATGGATAGAAACAACATAACAGAATATACTACTCCAAGGGGTAATCATGCGAGAAATCCCCCTGCTACGGCAGCTGGCACAAGGATTTTGGAGGTGCCTAATCTATGCAAGAACATCCTGATAAATGAAACCAATTCTATCCGAAGAAATCGGACTATAAGACCTAATATAGACATGAAAGAAAGTTTAAAGTTTGCGAGATGGAACGTACGCACATTATACGAAACGGTGAAATTAGAACAACTAAGACAGAGGCCCTATGCTCCACTGGGAGTCAAGGATAACAGAAGAAGAAGAAGAAAACTAACATGACACATAAATAGAATTTTTTATAAGAAGAAATTTACTCTAAGATTTTTTTTGTAACGAAATACTTTTCCCTTAGAAAATTTTTTAGTTGAAAAAATTTGTCTAAGAAAAATTTTTATTTTTTTCTCTAAGAACATTTTCTGTTTTTTGACAACCGCCTTTGAAAATCTTATGATGCAGTTTTATAGAACAAAGTCTAGATATCAAGGTTCAAGAACCGTTTTAAGGAAAAGCTATATTTTGTGCTATGAAAAAGGTATTGAAATGTGCTTTATGTTTATGTCTAAAATAAAAGGTGATGAAATTTTTCATCAAACCTAATAGCTCATGCATCGAATATAGTTTCTCAGCTTTAATCTTGATGTCGATTAAATTAACAGTACCTGGGCGACTGAGCCGTGCTCGGAGCTTTATATAAGCATTTTTTATATATTTTATAAAGAATTAACCAATTAAAATAAATTTAGAGAAAGTACGATACACAAATATGCAATTAATTTTGAATCATTTTATTTATTTTGTCCAATCAACACATGATCAAATGCATAGTTTAATATGAATAATTTTGGAAATTGGTCATACCGACTTAGAAACCTCCATCGACTCATAGCCCGATAATTTAAGATTTAATTAATATTAAGTATTTTTCAGAGGCGCCACCTATTGAAAATTGTTGATACCAACTAAGAAACCTTCGTCGACTCATGTGCAACAACTTTGCTAAAGATCATTGCATAATCAAATGTACAGCTTACGATTTAATTCACTTTGAGTAATTTTCAGTGGCGCCACCTATCAAAAATTGTTAATAGCAAGTAAGAAACCTTCGTCGTCTCATGCGTAACAACTTTGCTAAAGAACATATTATGACCAAATGCACAGTTTACGATTTAATTCAATTTAATAATTTTCAGTGGCGCCACCTGTTGGAAATTGTTCATACCAAATAAAAAACCTTCACCGGCTCCTTTGAAACAACTTCGCTAAGGATCATATACAACTTCGCTAAAGAAACAAATGCACATTTTACCATTAAATTCATTTTGAGTAATTTTCAGTGGCGTCACCTGTCGGATAGTGACACCAACATAAAAACCTTCGTCATCTCATGCGCAACAACTTTAGCTAAAGATTATGCATGAGCATAACATGGTTAAATGTATAGTATACTATTCTATAAAGGACATACAGAGAGAAAAACATTAATTTGTTTAAAAGTTATAACATTACCTATTTTTTTCCCTTTTATCCCCTAATTTCTAAAAAGTTACATATGCGTATTTGGTACTTAATACCAACTGAATTCCGTACTTTTTATAAAAACGCAGTAAACATATTTCTTCTATTCATATTTCTTCATGATGTGTTATGTTATCATTTTATCCCTTTTTTACCCGTTTTGGCCCCCGAAATCAAAAAAGTACCAAATACATGTTCAATATTTTTATCACATTTATTGATTGCATTACAAAATTCTTTTCTATATTATTTGGTTCAAAAGGTAAGAGTGGTACCAAAAAAACTATTTTCACCTTTTTTTTACCCACTTTCCGGCATAGATTGAAAAAAGTACCAAACACCTGTCCGCTTATTTTAACAGCTATTCAAACCATAATTAAAATAATAACTTAATATAGTTAAGGAGATATCAGAAATCAAAAAAAGCTCTACACAATTCAGTGTTTTCGTTTTTCTTTGGGCAAAACTAAGTTGACTCGTTTTTGCTCGTTGCTTCCACCACAACCATTTTGATTAGTTTTCAGTGGCGCTATCTGGCGAAAATTAGTCGCATCAACATAGAAACCTTCGTCGGCTCATACACAACAACTTTGCTAAATATCAGAGCATGGCCGAATGCACACTTTACGATTTAATTCATTTTGGATAAATTTCGGTGGCGCCACCTGTCGGAAATTAATCCAAACAAATTATAAACTTTTGTCGGCTCATGCACAACAACTTTGCTTAATATCTTAGCAAAATCAAAGACACGGTTTATGATTAAATTAACAATAAGCAATTTATAGAGGCGCCATCTTTCGGAACTTGGTCATACCAACTTCGTAATGTTCGTCGGCTAATGCGCAGCAACTTTTCTTATGATCATAACATGATAAAATGCATAGTTTACTATTCTATAAAGGATACGCAGACAGAAAAACATTTATTTTTATAAATATATAGAAGATTAATCCTACCTTTCACCAAAAAAATATACTTTTAAACCTTTGATTTATTTAAGAAATCGAATTCTGTTACATCGACGACGCACTAAATTCTGCTGCAAAAAAGCCATTTTTGACCACCGTTTTAAAAAATTCTAATGATGCCGTTCTATAGAGAGGAGTCTAGATATTAAGGACCAATAATTGTTTAAAAGATAGTTATAGTTTCACAGCTTTAATCATAATGTCTATTTAATTAAGATATAGAACCTTGGTTTTAGTCTTCCGAAGAAAATAACTTAATCTCGTTTGTAGTTTAGGAGATATCAGTAAATCAAAAAAGCTCTACAAAATTCAGTGTTTTCGTTTTTCTTTGGACAAAAACTAAGTTGGCTCCGTTTTGCTCGATGCTCCCACCATAACCATGTGAAAGGTGAAAGTCTCTTCTTTAGATTGAACGAAAAAAATTCACCAAAATTTACCGATCGTAGAACAAAGTTCAAAATTTTCTGGATAAAAGTCATGTAAATTGTTACGCATAACTTAAGCAAAAACTGTTGCAGTCATTAAGGCGTAAAATTTTCTGGAAAAAGTCATGTAAATTGTTACGCATAACTTAAGCTAAAAGTGTTGCAGTCATTTAGGCGTAAATTTTTAAAAAAATTGAATTTAAGTGTAAGTCTCGTAGGAGTAGTAGACCTGTTTTTTGGGTCAACCAAGAGTTGTGTGCCGAATTTTATCAAATTCTGTTGGGAATCGCGGCTTATATAGAGAAGAAAAATAGGCGAAAAATGGGGGTCCAAAGCAGGTACCCCAAGAAGTGGACGGATTTCAAATTCTGTTGAGAATTCCGTCTAATACATTGAGAACAATACTAAGTGAAAAATGGGGGTTCAAGGGATCTTAATCAAAGTTAGTATTACTCTTTCTTGGGTCAATTAATAGACGTGTTCCAATTTTTTTTTTTTAATTCTAATGAGAATTGAGGCTTATATATTAAACAAAAAAATTGGAGAAAAATGGGGGTCCAAAGCAGGCATCCTTGGCCAAAATCGGTAGACCTTTTTTCTAGATCAACTTAAGGACGTGTACCGAATTTCATCAAATTGTGTTAAGAATTGCGTATTGTACATCAAAAAGAAAAATAGGTGAAAAATGAGGGGTCCAAGACAGGTACCATAATGGGTGGTCTAAATTCAACCAAAATTAATAGAGCTCTATCTTGAATCAATTAATTGATGTGTGTTAACTTTCATCAAATTCTGTTGAAAACTGCGACTTGTATATTGAAAGGAACAATTGGTGAAAAATGAGGGTCTAAGAAAGGTACCCCAAGGCGTCGACGAATTTCAACCAAAATAAGTAGACCTCTTTTTTGAATTAATTAATAGACGTGTGTTGAATTTCATCAAATTTTGTTAAGAAATGCGACTTGTCATTGAGAAGAAAAATAGGTGAAAAAATGGGGGCCCAAGGTTGGTACCCAAAGGAGTCAATGGATTTCGATTTTTTTGATTTTCTCTTATCTATATAAAACTGAGCAAGTATGTAAAATTTCATCACTTCTCTTTTTTGCACTTCGATATATGTGACAGCCCATAGAGAAAGGGACCTAAGGGTATTTTGCGCGCATAGACAAAGGAACCTAGGGTAAAAAATAAGGGTACAAAAATAAGGTTAAAAAATAATATTCAAATCTTTAAAATGGGTCTCCTGAACAAAACCGGCTTTAACTTTTAGGTCCCTTTCTATTTGAGCGCAAACTACACCTAGGTCCATTTCTCTATGCGCTGTCACGTATGAAGCAATACCACTGTGCGTCGTGTTGGAGCACCTGCTAGAACGTGGAGAAGTTCAATTGATGCGGAGTTGGAAGCAGCAATCTATTCATGGAATGGCGTATGCCTAATAGAGTTCGATATAAAAGGATGGTTGATGCCTTATGCTCCACTGGGAGTCAAGGATAACAGAAGAAGAAGAAGTATGTTTTTATAAAACTTTTCTGTGCAAAGTTTTTTTTTTCATATGAATATTTTTTGCGACTTTGAGAAAAATTGTAGTTCAGAAGAACGTTCACATATGAATTGATTCCAATAAAATTTGACTCGATTAATTAAATATACGCATTATTTGTAATGAAATGGATTTAAATACTATTTAATATGGGGTACAATATCTTAACTCCGGAAGGAAGGTCCTAAGTAAGGAAACCAAAATAATGGCACGATTCCTAATATTCATCAATTAAGCTTTTAAATTGCGATCAATATTTTAACTACAAGCTTTGTATGGACAGACAGAAAGCCCTATATACGGAAACCTATTACTTTAACGTTTGGGGAAGTGATTCATAGAAATGTTAAACGTCATATAGGCCAATTTGCATTATAGTGGCGTATTAGTTATAAGCCCGCTTAAGCCTTTTTGTTTATTTGTTTTCACTATAAACATATTATGCCATTTCTTACATTTTTGTTGTATGTATTTCTGTTTTATATCCTTAATATATATTTATGTACTTGCAAACGACCAAACATTCATGATTTTTAATATCAATTTAGTCAAAGTTCAAAGATGAGAGCAACAAGAGCCAGAGCATCAACAACAACAACATAGTCGACATCGTCGTCATCGTCATCTTACCCATATCCTTTAAAACAGCAATAACAACAATATTAAAAAAGAAAAAAAAATGACATGAAAATGGAAAAAAAATATAAGGATAACTAACGGTTTATGAAGCAACAGCAGCAGTTGCAAGAAAAAAAAAACTAAAAAAAATACTTGTAAAAAATTTATGAGAAATTTCATAAAAAAAGCAACCAAAACAAAAATGCAAGAAGCTCAGAAAAAAAAAGAAAAAAAATACTAACGAAAACAGAACTCTAAGACTAAGATGATGACTGAGTGTCAGACGACTATGGAAATAGTCTAAAGCTAAAGGCAGGAGAAGCAGGAGTAGGGAGGGGGGAGGGGTCTGATAAAGTATTACTTGTGTGAATTATAAGCATGCAACTGTAAGCTGTAATCTGGTGATAGTTTGACATTTAATTTTATACTGTGTGGCCCCCAAGAGGCCGATGCATCAACTTGTCAGCAATTGTGATGACTTTGATGTAACTTTTTGCCCATCACAAAAAAAAACTCATCCCTTTATAAAGCCCAACCATTTTCTTTTTTTAAATTTATGTATATGTATGTAAATTTGTATATAACAGATGACTTTGCTGGAGCTGCTGTTGCTTTTGGATTGAGGAAGTTTGTTCAGTTTTATTTGTAAAACTCGCTAAAAAATATTTTTCAACCAATTTTTTTTCTTCTTGTATGTCTATTTGTGTTGAAATTGATATGAATATAAGAAGAAAGTGGGTTAAACAAATTGAAGGCTAAATACAGGACCTAGAGCTGATGGTGGTGGTATGAAAATTATTGGTCTCCTCGAACACATGGCAGTTGTAGTTGTTGTTGGATCTCAAACAGCAAAAAAAAGAGACAATTTTAATAATAGACCAATATTGTTATTTGATGCTTGTTTTCTAATTGAATGTATACGAAATCCAAAAGTACTATCTCTACTACTTGTCAAAGTTATTTGTCATTTTCAATATGACATGCAAAATCTGTTTTGTACTCCAGTGAATGCTTCCGAACTAAGTCAATTTATTCTTAAGGTTTTTTTTTATTTTCGATTCATTTTTGTATGACTAAAACTAACACACATAAAGCTAAAGAATTTCTTTGAATGAATTGCATTTCTAACTAGTCTTACATACATACACACACACATTCTAACTAAACGTATACATTTCATTTCCGGTCTAATTAATGATTGTTTTGATAGTTTAATGCAAACATAATTGTGTTAATTTATTTGTTAGACAAACAGTGTTAAGTTGACTTAAAGCTGTTGCTCTTTCGTTTTTCTATTTTTGCTATTTCTTCTGCTCTTATTAATAATATTTTAGTCTGTTTGAATTAATTATTTATTGAAAGTTAATGGTAATTTTGGCCTTAAGTGTTTATACACACACACACACACACAATTTTGTCTGCCAAGCAAATTAGCTTATGTGTCTTTGTATTAATTTATCGGTAGGGAGCAAAAGCAAGAACAATTAATTGTCTTCTAGCAAAAATTAATAGAATTTATTGGTTTTAGATCATAAATTTTATCTTATGTAGAAAATATTTATAGAAGTCATATAAAATTTATGGAGTTTTTTTTAATGAATATTTATTAGAAATATGAGATTTTTGATAAAAATCTTGAAGACTTTTTCAAAATTATTAATAATATTATTAAGGTTTAGATGTTTGGTTTTTAAGTTAAGCAACTTGTGACAGAAATAGATTAATTACAATCTAAAATGACAAGAAAAACTGTACTTATTTTCCCCTGTTTTTATGAAAGGTTAATAAATCAAATTTTAAATACAAAATGTTTAAAACAAGTCTTTGAAAATTTTATTAATCGTTTATGAATAAAGGGTTTAATTCAAAATTTGATATAAGTTTATAATATTCAGTTATATAAATTAATTTTTCCTAGACCCCTAAAAGTATGCAACAAGAAAATTACCCAGTAGTAACAGTAAAGTTTTTGAAAAATTTAATTTCCAAAAAAAAATAATAAAAAATTTTAAAAGGAACTAGCTATACCCTGCACGCGTTGCTTCTCCACCAACTAAAATAAGTTTAAAGGAAAGACATTACACGAATCTCTAATTAGATTTTGTCCGATCAACACATGATCAAATGCATAGCTTACGATTTAATTTATTTTAATTTTCAATGGCGCCATCTGGCGAAAATTAGTGACACCAGTTTAGAAACCTTCGTCGGCTCATGCACAACATCTTTGCTAAATATCATAGCACGGTCAAATGCACAATTTACTATCTATTTCATTTTGGGTAATTTTCGGTGGTGCCACCTGTCGGATATTAGTCAAAACAAATTCGAAACCTACGTCGGCTCATACGCTACGACTTTGCTAAAGATCATAGCAAGATAAAAGACACAGTTTACGATTAAATTAACTCTAAGCAATTTATAGAGGCGCCATCTTTCGGAACTTGGTCATACCAATTTAGCAATGTTCGTCGGCTAATGCGTAACAATTTTTCTTAAGATCATAACATGATAAAATGCATAGTTTACTATTCTATAAAGGATATACAGACAGAAAACCATTAATTTTTATATATAGAGAAGATTAATCCTACCTTTCACCAAAAAAATATACTTATAAACCTTTGATTTGTTTAGGAAATCGAATTATTTTATATCGACGGCGCACTATGGTTCTTCTGCTGCAAAAAAGCCATTTTTTTGACCACCGCTTTCTAATGATGCAGTTCTATAGAGAGGAGCCTAGATTTTAAGAATTATAACAGTTTTCAAGAAAAAGTCATATTATGCGTTATAAAAAAGATATTGAAATGCGCTTAAAGTTGTAAAACGAAAATTTATGAAATTTTTCATCAAACTCATGCATCGAATATAGTTTCACAGCTTTAACCATGATCTCTATTTAATTGAGACATAGAACCTTGGTTTTAGTCTGCAGAAGAAAATAACTTAATCTCGTTTATGGTTTAGGAGATATTAGAAAATCAAAAAAGCTCTACAAATTCAGTGTTTTTGTTTTTCTTTGGACAAACTAAAATGGCTCGGTCTTGCTCGGTGCTCCCACCATAACCATATAAAAGGTGAAAGTATCTTCTTTAAATTGAGAAAAAGAATCACCGAAATTTACCGATCGTAAAACAAAGTTCAACATTTTCTGAAAAAAGTCACGTAAATTGTTAAAAATAATATAAGCAAAAAGTGTTGCAGTCGTTTAGGCGTAACTTTTTAATCAAATTGAATTTAAGTGTAAGTCCCGTAGAAGGCAACAAATTTCAAACAAAATTAGTAGAGCTCTTTTTTGGGTCAAGCAATGTGTGCCGAAATCATCAAATTCTGTTGAGACTCGCGGCTTATATGGAGAAATGAAAAATAGGTGAAAAATGGGGGTCCAAAGCAGGTATCACAAGAAGTAGACGGATTTCAACCAAGCTCTTTGTTGGATAAACTAATAGACGTGTGACAATTTTTTTTTCCAATTCAGTTGAGAATTCCGGCTTATACTTTGAAAACAATAATAAGTAAAAATGGGGGTCTAAGGCAGATACCTCAAAGAGTCAAGGGATCTCAACCAAAATTAGTATAACTCTTTCTTGGGTCAATTAATAGACGTGTTTCGAATTTTTTTTTAAATTCTGATGAGAATTGCGGCTTATACATTTATAAAAAATGGGGGTCCAAGGCAGACACCCAAGGAGTCAACTTATTTCAACCAAAATCGGCAGACCTTTTTTCTAGATCAACTTATAGATGTGTGCCGAATTTCATCAAATTGTGTTAAGAATTGCGGATTGTACATCAAAAAGAAAAATAGGTGAGAAATGGGGGTCGAAGACAGGTATCCCAAGGGGTGGTCTAATTTCAACCAAAATTAATAGAGCTCTTCCTTGAATCAATTAATAGACGTGAGTTAACTTTCATCAAATTCTGTTGAGAACTGCGACTTGTACATTGAAAGGAAAAATTGGTGAAAAAATAGGGGTCCAAGACAGGCAACCCAAGGAGTCGACTAATTTCAACCAAAATTAGTAGAGCTATTTTTAGAACTAATTATTAGACGTGTGTCGAATTTTGTCAAATTTTGTTAAGAATTGCGACTTGAAGATTAAAAAGAAAGATAGGCAAAAAAATGGAGGTCCATGGCAGGTACCCCAAAGAGTCGACGAATTTCAACCAAAATTAGTGGACCTTTTTTTTTAATAAATTGTAAGACGTGTGTTGAATTTCATTAAATTCTGTTTTAATTGCGACTTGTACATTGAGAAGAAAAATATGTGAAAACAAGTAAGAAAGCGCTATAGTCGGTCAAGCCGACCATACGATACCCTTCACCACTAAGGTCAAAGGTGTTATTTTTCCTGTATAAAGACAAATATTTGCTAAATTTTGCCATCATACAAACATTTTCTCAAAACGTACATACTCAACGTGTTTCCGTCATTTGGACTTATATGAGAGCTAGGGTCAAATGTGGGCCGATGATCCTGAAATTTGACAAATTGATTACAGTTGTTACAAAAATTATGTATGCAAAAAATAAACTCAAAATTGTCATTATCTGTAGATTTACGAGCGTTTTAGTGATTTTTTGTCTCATTTAGTGCGTTTTTGAAGAAGAGTTTGTATGGGAGCTATGGTCAAATGTGGACCGATTTCAACGAAATTTGGTACAATGATTTAAGTTTACATAAGCAGTATCTGTTTTAAATTTCATGAAAAAATATTGATATTTGTGGCCAATATAGCAATTCCGGGAAGTGGGACCTATGGGAGGTACCATAAATAATGGACCCATTTTGACCAATTTCAATAGCCATGGTCCCATTATCAAAAAAATTATATGTGCCAAATTTCATCAAATTATCTTTAGAATTGCGACCTGTAGTTTGATTACAAGGTTTACATGGGGGTCCAGCCAGCCAGACGGACGGACGGACGGACATCGCTAAATCGACTCAGAAAGTGATTCTAAGTCTATTGGTATACTAAAAGGTGGGTCTAAGACAAATATTTCTATGCGTTACAAACATCAGCACAAACTTATAATACCCTTTCCACCTATGGTGGTGAAGGGTATAAAAATTAGGCCTGGTACCCCACATAACCCAAAATACTCCAAAGTGTCGGAATTCCGGTTATAAAATAAGTAGTAGTTTGGACTGAGATATAGGTAAATACAAGTTTATTCTCTGAAAGTCAAGCTATCATTAAACCTCTGGATGCTGTCTTCTAGGTAGTTCAGTATCTAAATTACTTAGAAGTGGGTCGCAGTGTCGCACCAGGGACCTGAAAAGCATACGATAATGTTTGCAGATGAACTAGAATCGCGTAACATGCCACTATCTACATGTAAGCTCATCTACAGAGCAGGCAATTTAGCAAATACTTAAAAAGTATGTGCATTAAGACAGAAAACGTTCTTAAAAATTAACGTCACTATCAAGACCCGAAGTAACTCTTTTGGTGCCCGTCATGACAGTCATGGTTAGTCTAAAGAATTTAAATTTTAAGTAAAATTATGTCCATAAAAAATTAAACCTCTGAATCATAAACGAAAAATAATGATATGACAAGTTAAGATAACATTTTTTAGAAATTACCCGATAGATGGCTCCACTAAAAATTAATCAAAATAAATTGAATAGCAAACTAGGCATTTGATCATGTTTAACGCGTAGGTACAGCTAGTTAATTATAAATTTGTAGTATAATTTAACATCTTTATTAAACATTTATCAAAATTTCTTATTCTAATAAAAATTTGAATTTCGTCTATTTTCACTAAACATTTTGATGATATCCAAACATTTTTATCGAAACTACGACAATTATGTTAACAATAAGATTTTTTAAACCGAAACTCGAAGTTTTTACTTCAAATTCGAATGTTTTCAATAATTTTTATTTTGAAATAAAATTACGAACATTTTTTAAAAATTTCAATGTTTTATTAAAATTGAAAAATTAAGGCCAAAAAAATTGTTTTTTCAACTTTTCTTAAAAGATTTTAATATTTAGCAAAAAAAAAAAAAATTGACATCTGATAAAAGTTTTGAATTTTACCCAATAGTTTTCTGACCTTTCACACATCATTAGGCAATTTTCTAAAGGCCAAATAGAAAAGGATTAAAGCTTTAGAAATATTGCTTAATCATGTGTTAAGTTTTAGCATTGCGACGAAATAGATCTAGATACTACAGATTTAAAACCAAAAGAAACCCTAATTTGATTTTAAAATTAACAACAATTGTGACATAATGTCATTCAAAACCATTATGGTGATTAAAATTATTAATACAAACTTCATAAATTGTCATGATGATTGATCTATTTATGCAAAAAAAACTTCAATTTGCTATTATATTTAACACAATACAACTGAAACTGAATAAGAAGAAGGAAAAAAATTTAAATATTTTTTTTTTCATTGCTAAAACGATAAAAAGAAAAATTTTAAATCTTTTCCTAAACAAAACAAAGCAAAACAAGAAGCAAAATTCATATTCTTTACAAACACAAACATACAACAACACACACTAAGACACAAACTGGCACACATACATTTATGTTATGTATGTATATCTTACAAATTGTTGGCCACAATCTAAAAGAATAGGAAACTAATAAATTCATATCATGTTAAACTTTGAACTTTCAACAATCTTTTCTTAATTTGAATGTTGACTTTTTTTAGTTTTTTTTTTTGTTTTTTTTTTTTTCGTCTAACTTGTATTCATTGTCCTAAGGTTATAATATAGAGTGACCCATTTAACAGGACATGCACAAAAATTCTAAATGAAAATAGTAGAAAAAGTGAATAAAACCTAATAAAAGCCAAAATTGAAACAAAAACCGAAAAGCAAAAAAAAAACATTGACAATATTGACGAATAAAGAAAATTTCAATTAAAGCAAAAAACCTCTTTTTATATCATTTTGCGTTAGCCTAAATTTAGGTGCTAAATTGCAAAGTGTTAGAAGTCACAGGATTTGAAAATTTCATTAAATACATTTACAATTAGCCTTTAACAATAGGCAGCCATTAAAAGTTTTTGTACCCTACACTAACTCGGACAGGAAGATTGTCTTGGAATTGTGTTGATGTTAGTAACGAACTATAGAAAACAAGTCTCAGTTATAACTTTTCTAAAGAAAACTAGACTCAGCGACAGCTTTTCTAAAGAAAACTTGTCTCAGCGATACCTTTTCTAAATAAAACAAGTCTGAACGACAACTTTTCTAAAGAAAACTTATCACAGCGAGAACTTTTCAATAGAAAATTTATCACAGCGACAACTTTTCTATAGAAAACTTATCACAGCGACAACTTTTCTATAGAAAACTTATCACAGCGACAACTTTTCTATAGAAAACTTATTACAGTGACAACTTTTCTATAAAAAACTTATCACAGTGATAACTTTTCTATAAAAAACTTATCACAGTGATAACTTTTCTATAAAAAACTTATCACAGAGACAACTTTTCTATAGAAAACTTATCACAGTGACAACTTTTCTATAGAAAGCTTATCACAGTGACAACTTTTCTATAGAAAACTTATAACAGTGACAACTTTTCTATAGAAAACTTATCAAAGTGACAACTTTTCTATAGAAAACTTATCACAGTCACAACTTTTCTATAGAAAACTTATAACAGTGACAACTTTTCTATAAAAAACTTATCACAGTGACAACTTTTCTATAGAAAACTTATCAAAGTGACAACTTTTCTATAGAAAACTTATCACAGTCACAACTTTTCTATAGAAAACTTATAACAGTGACAACTTTTCTATAAAAAACTTATCACAGTGACAACTTTTCTATAGAAAACTTATAACAGTGACAACTTTTCTATAGAAAACTTATCAAAGTGACAACTTTTCTATAGAAAACTTATCACAGTCACAACTTTTCTATAGAAAACTTAAAAACAGTGACAACTTTTCTATAAAAAACTTATCACAGTGACAACTTTTCTATAGAAAACTTATCAAAGTGACAACTTTTCTATAGAAAACTTATCACAGTCACAACTTTTCTATAGAAAACTTATAACAGTGACAACTTTTCTATAGAAAACTTATAACAGTGACAACTTTTCTATAAAAAACTTATCACAGTGACAACTTTTCTATAGAAAACTTATCAAAGTAACAACTTTTCTATAGAAAACTTATCACAGTCACAACTTTTCTATAGAAAACTTATAACAGTGACAACTTTTCTATAAAAAACTTATAACAGTGACAACTTTTCTATAAAAAACTTATCACAGTGACAACTTTTCTATAGAAAACTTATCAAAGTGACAACTTTTCTAAAGAAAACTTATCAAAGTGACAACTTTTCTATAGAAAACTTATCACAGTCACAACTTTTTTATAGAAAACTTATAACAGTGACAACTTTTCTATAAAAAACTTATCACAGTGACAACTTTTCTATAGAAAACTTATCGTAGTGACAACTTTTCTATAGAAAACTTATAACAGTGACAACTTTTCTATAGAAAACTTATAACAGTGACAACTTTTCTATAGAAAACTTATCACAGTGATAAATTTTCTGTAGAAAACTTATCACAGTGACAACTTTTCTATAGAAAACTTATCACAGTGACAACTTTTCTATTGAAAACTTACCACTGACAACTTTTGTATAGAAAACTAGCAGCAATTTTGGTATAAAAAACAACTTTTCTGTAGCATCTGTTAGGATGTCATCCCCAGTAATGTATGGCATTTTCCGATCCAGCATGACCGACAATTAACTCTTGTTTTGTTAGTCTTTGACTGCGTAAAAGTTGGGTTTTAATTGGCCAAAGAGGTTACATTAAATTTTTGTTAGAACTTAACCATTTCAAGTAAAAGGCGTCGGTGTGTGATTGTGCTTTTGGCAAATTAGTGAATTAAAATCCATTTAATATAATTACTAAAATTTCTTCTTTATGTTGCTTAGATTTCTGTCAAGTGAAGGTCTTGAGGCCAACAACAAGAAAATGCATACAATTAAAAGTCAATTTATAAATTGTACTCGATTTTTTTTTGTAGTTTTCATTTAACATGACCCTGCTTCTTGGGAAACAAAAAATGAAAAAAAAAAACAAGAACTAAAAATGGTTTTTGGCAAAGTCAAGCATTTCATGGAGGATTAAAGATTTCACCTGATTTTGTTTCTTTTCTTTTTTTTTGGAAAATAACAATTTTCAATTGTTGCTGTTGTGTTTGTTGTTGCTGCTGATTATTGATTGTATCTTTCTCTATTCTTATAAAATTGTTGTTCTTCTTGCTACTCCTGCTGATGTTGTTCAACAGCAGCGTTTAGTCCTTTCTGTCCAGATTGTGCAATGTAATTAAAATTATTTCGCATCATATCATTTCGATTATATCGAAATTGCCTTAGCATGCCAAATCATTAGCACGTACATAATTATTATGAGAACTGACACAGAGAGAGAAAAAGAGTCGAACGGGCTTATGGTTGTTTCTACTTACATATACATACATACATATACAGACAAAATGTAAGTGTAGTTGTTCTAAAAGTGTAATGTTCTCCTGCATACAATTGCAATAATGACATCAAATGCAACAAGAAATAATGACATGAAATCAGTAGCAATAATTATAGGAAAAATTTAAAAAGATCTTAATTTTAACAAAATTTCTGATGGTAGTGTTGAAAAATCATGTAGAAATTTTATAATTAGTCTACAGCAGTTAATGAAGTTTTTTTGAGATGCTTTTTATTTTGATAAAGTGCATGGAATTTTGTGAATCTAGGTTTGCTTTTGAATACTTTTTAACTCTATAAAAACAGATTGATTTTACATTTGGTTGTGTATCTACTGAAAGTATACATTTAAATTTCCCCTGAATGGCCTAATAGTTTTCAGCCAAATATTGTTTACAGCTTATTTGAACACAATATATATAAAACTTTTGCATATATTGGCATATTTTGCCAATAATTAGTAATTAGTGGCATAATTAAAATTTTAAATATGATTAAAATATTAATATTAAGGCATTAAAGAGCTTTTTGTATTTTTTTTTTTTTTTTTTTTGTCAAGAATTTAGTTTCTCATAATTTTCTACAGAAAACTAGTCTCAGCGACAACTTTTCTATAGAAAACTAGTCTCAGCGACACATTTTCTATAGAAAACTAGTCTCAGCGACAACTTTTCCATAGAAAACTATTCTCAGCGACAACTTTTCTATAGAAAACTAGTCTCAGCGACAACTTTTCTATAGAAAACTAACTCAAAAATAACTTTTTTCTATAGAAAAATTTTCGATTAAAATATTTTTCTATAGAAAAATTTTCGATAGAAATATTTTTCTGTAGAAAAGTATTCTTAAAAGTTTTTGATAAAAAAATTTTCTACAGAAAAATTTTTGATGAAAAAAAATTTCTATAAAAAAAGTTCTCGACAGAAAAATATTTCATAAAAAATTTTCCATAGAAAAATTTTTGATAAAAAATTTCCTATAGAAAAATTTTTGATAAAAAATTTCCTATAAAAATTTTTTAATAAATAAATATTCTATAGAAAATTTTTCAATAAAAAAATTTTCCATAGAAAAAATTTTAATAAAAAATTTTCTATAGAAAAATTTTTAAGAAAAAATTTTCTGCAGAAAAATTTTTGATAAAAAAATTTCTATAAAAAAATTTTTGATAAAAAAATTTTCTATAGAAAAATTGTTGATAAAAAAAATTTCTATAGAAAAATTTTTGATAAAAAAAATTTCTATAGAAAAATTTTTGATAAAAAATTGTTCTATAGAAAAATTGTTGGTATAAAAATTTTCTAAAAAAAAACTCGATAGAAATATTTGCTTAAAAATGTTTGATAAAAAAATCAAAAAATTTCTATATAAATAAATTTTCTATAGAAACATTTGATACATTTTTTTTTTTTTTGAAAAATTTTTGATAACAAATTTTTTAAATAAAAATTTTTTAAAAACAATTTTCTATAATTTTTGATAAAAATTTTTTTATAGAAAAATTTTTTAAAAACAATTTTCTACAGAAAAATTTTTAATGAAAACATTTTCTATAAAAAAATTTTTTATAAAAAAATTTTGTATTAAAAATTTTTGATAACAAAATTTTGTATAAAAAATTTTCTATAGACAAATTTTTAGTAAAAAACTTTCATTGATAATTTTTTTTTTTTTTTAAATTTTTGATAAAAAAATTTTCTATAGAAAAATTTTTGATGAAAAAATTTTGTATTAAAAATTTTCTATAAAAAAATTTTTAATAAAAAATTTTCTATACAAAATTTTTAATAAAAAAATTTTTATAGAAAATTTTTTTATCAAAAATTTTTTTGTAGAAAATATTTATCAAAAATTTTTCTAAAAAAAATTTTTTATCAAAATTAAAAAAAAAAATGATCAAAGAAAATTTTTTACTAAAAATTTGTCTATACAAAATTTTTAATACAAAATTTTTAATACAAAATTTTGTTATTAAAAATATTTAATACTCAATTTTTTTATAAAAAATTTTTGTATAGAAAATTTTTTTATTAAAAATTTTTCTGTAGAAAATTAATTTTAAAAATTTTTTCTAAAAAAAAAAATTATCAAATGTTTCTATAGAAAATTTATTTATATAGAAATTTCTTGATTTTTTAATAAAAAATTTTCTATACAAAATTTTTTATAAAAAATTTTCTATAGAAAAATTATTGGTAAAAAAATTTCTATAGAAAAATTTTTGATAAAAAAATTTCTATAGAAAAATTTTCTATAAAAAATTTTCGATAGAAGTATTTTTTTAAAAATTTTTGATAAAAAAATCAAAAAATTAATCAAAAATTTTCTATAGAAAAATATTTCCATAGAAAAATTTTTGATAAATAAATTTTCTATAGAAAAATTTTGGATAAAAAATTTTTTATAGAAAAATCTTTGATAAACAATTTTCTATAGAATAATTTTTGATAAATTTTTTTTTATCAAAAATTTTTCTATGGAAATTTTTTATCAAAAATTTTCTATAGAAATTTTCTATAGACAAATTTTTATCAAAAATTGTTGGTAAAAAAATTAGCTATAAAAAATTTTCGATAGAAATATTTTTTTAAAAATTTTTGATAAAAAAATCAATCAAAAATTTTCTATAGAAAAATTTTTGATACATAAATTTTCTATACAAAAATTTTTGATAAAAAATTTTTTATAGAAAAATCTTTGATAAACAATTTTCAATAAAATAATTTTTGATAAAATTTTTTTTATCAAAAATTTGTCTATGGAAATTGTTTATCAAAAATTTTCTATAGACAAATTTTTATCAAAAATTGTTGGTAAAAAAATTTTTATAAAAAATTTTCGATAGAAATATTTTTTAAAAATTTTTGATAAAAAAATCAATCAAAAATTTTCTTTAGAAAAACTTTTGATAAATAAATTTTCTATAGAAAAATTTTTGATTAAAAATTTTTTATAGAAATCTTTTATAGAATCTTTGATAAACAATTTTCTATAGAATAATTTTTGATAAAATTTTTTTTATCAAAAATTTTTCTATAGAAAATTTTTTTATCAAAAATTTTTGACAAAAATATAAAAAAAAGGAGTAGAACACTTTTTCTTTTTAAAATAAGAGAACTACACATTGAAAAAATACCTATTTTAGTTAAAAGTTTAAAAAAACGCCAACCCTACCGTCGATTTTTGTGTTCTGTTCTCTTTGTGCCGACCCCTGATTATATGGTATTAGTGGCCCTAATTCAGTAGCCGATTATCGGTTAGTCCAGAGTGATTGAAAGCTGACATGTCACACTACATTTCGTACACTGAAAGTTTTGTTATGCATTGATTAGATTCTGAGTTACAAATGTTCAAAAATAAGTCAAATTTTGGAACAAATCAATCGTTTTCTCTCTTCTGTCAGCAATTGATCAGATAAGATTGAAAATAATCGGTCAATTGAATTGGTCAACCACGATGAGCCAGCCCATACACATCTTTGAGGACCCTCCAAAAACTGATAGAGGTAAGAGCTGGCAGTTCGTATAGCCCAGATCTATTTGACTTGCATTTGCTTTGTTCTAACAGAACTTGAAGTAGAAAGTGAAGAAAGAGATCAACGAAAGTGCATTCAGAAATCATTACATCAAATTTTAGCCGATAAGTCAAAGAAATTCTATCGAGCCATAACCGCCAAAAGGGCTTAAGCGACATGATGGACGATTTTCATTTTATTATTAAAATTTATTATTCATGATCATCTGCATCATCTCACAAAATATTAGGGCAGTAGAACTTATCGATATGATTTTACAGCAAAAACAATAAAGACTTAAGTACAATTCATTCTCCTGTAAATTTTAGTTTTTGGCGCTTGAGTCTTTTCGGCGGTTAGGGCTCGCTATAATGATGGAATTATGAAGCTAACCGAAAAATGGCAATAGATTATTGATAAAAATGTACAATATGACTTTCTATAAAAAAATTTTAAACAAGTCAAAAAATTTCATAGAATTTTTTTTTAATTCTTACAAATTTTACCATTTTTGCTTTTTAAAATTTTTTAAAACTTACTTTACAAAAAGTTGTTAAACCCACTCTAAAGCTTACAATTTTTATTAGCTCACATAAAAAATAATGTTGTTATCCGTTCTTTGAGAGTATTAACAATTTTTTACGCATAAAATATTTACAAATATTTAAACTTCAATTTGCAGCAAAAATATTTATTTATATGTTACCAACAGCCGATTAAAAGATTTTCTGCTGCTATAAATTTTTACATCAATAAATTTTGTAATATAATAATAAAAAAACGTTAAAGTCCCCCCTTGAAAAAGCTATAGCCAAAAATTGAAACCTTTTAATAAAATATAAAAAATGAAATTTTATTGTTAATTGAAATTCAAATATTTGATGTTACAACATGAAAATGTTGATAACGAAATTAAAAAAAATATTTATATTGTAGATATTTATTCAGAAAACCAAAATGAAAGTAAAAATTGTTGTATGAACAAAAAAAAAAAAGAAGAAACGAAACACCTTTTCACACAAACACACACAAGCAGACACAGACAGTTACAAGGTATTTTAGAGATATGAATACAAATACATACAACAACACAAAATTAACAGAAAAAAAGAGATTTTTGCTTCTTTTACATTTATATACCTTTAAATATAAATAGGTTTTTACATACATAAATACTTACACACATGTGTAAAAATTTATGTCTGGCTGTGTTCAAGTGCTTAAATATGCATGAATGTATGTATGTGTGTCTCTAGGTTTATTTTTTGCAAACCTTCATAAAGTTGTATTAAATAATAAAAAAATCTCTTACACTTGTATCTAAATACAATTTCTTTTTCTTTTTTGCTATTTTAAATTTACACTTATGTTTGTATGTAAATAGTACGAGTAAGTATTTAAAATTGCAAGAGTTTGGTTAAATGTCTCGTTTCTTCGAGATTTTAACAAACATGACAAAATAAAAAGTCATTTTTCATATCTTATTTGTGTGAATGATTTTTATTTTTCTTCTACTTTCTTTAAGTGGTGGCAAGTGGCAAATAAAAAGAAATAAAATAAAATCACTTATTTACATGAAATAATATCCTCACATATAAAATGTGTAAATACAGTGGAATAGGTAAAATTTCTTCTAAATCAAATTAATTTTGAAGCAAATTTAATATTTAGGCTTCAGAGGAAATTTGGTTAATACAAACCGGATTGTAAATTTATACCAGTTTTGTTTTACTTCGTTTTTTTAGATGCAATAAAATTTATGAAAATTTTAGTTTGTGTATAACATTTTTCAATTACAACCTGCAAAGACAAGGTTATATCAAATGAAACACTGAAATCTTAGCTTTACAGCGATATATATCTTATCTGCATATATTCGCATATTTAGCCTAAATTCTAATTCGAATATTAAAATGTTTCCTTAATTTATTCCGGTATGTGATGGAAATTGATTGTTTTCTAATCTATCAATTTCAGGCATGTTTTTGAGATAATTTTCGGTTATTTTCCCCCAAAAAAATTAAATTTGGGCTTTAATTCTTTTGAGTGATATCTTATCTTTCATTTTAATTCTTTTGAGTGATATCTTATCTTTAATTTGGCTAACATTTTTTGTGGATATGGGCTAAACTATCTTAAAAATATATTTGAAATCGATCGATTTTAAAACGATCGATTTTCATTACATAACGGACTTTTTTTTTAGAAAAAATAAAGTTAAGACAAGTTAACTTTTGGACTTTTTTTTGTAGCAAAAACCTATAAAGCCAAATTCATTCTAAATAAAAGTCTTAAGTCTCAGCTTTAAAAAACAATAAAAATTATCTGCATATATTTGCAAATTTGTCGATTTTCGGAAGGTCAAATTTATATTGTTTTAATTATTTTTTGAAAAAAAAAACTTTTTTCAATAAAAACCTATAAAACCTAATTTATACCAAATGGCCAAAGTCTTAGCTTTATAAAACGATATAAGCTATCTGCATATATTTGCATATTTATTTAAATTTTGTTGTAAACACGGAAATTTGTTCTTCTAGTTTGACTACTTTTATTTTGATTTCTGTTTCCTTTTTGAAAAAAAAAACTTTAACGCAAGTTAAATTTTTATATAACTTTTTTCGCAAAAATCATATAAAGCCTAATTTTTATTAAATATAAGATCAAAGACTAAGCTTTATAAAAGAATAGATTTTATTTGCATATATTTGCTTATTTTGCATATTTCATGAAAGGCCACAAAGTCTTAGCTTTATAAAACGATATAGTTTATACCAAATGAAAGCCCAAAGTCTTAGTTTTATAAAACAACATAAACTATCTGCATATATTTGCATATTTAACATATTTTATAAGAGCTTCTATTGTAAACATGAAAATTTGTTCTTCTAGTTTGACTACTTTCATTTTGATTTCTATTTCATTTTTAAAAAAAAACTTTAACGCAGGTTAAATTTTTATATAACTTTTTTCGCTAAAATCATATAAAGCCTTATTTTTATTAAATATAAGATCAAAGAATAAGCTTTATAAAAGAATAGATTTTATTTGCATATATTTGCTTATTTTGCATTTTTTATGAAAGGCCAAAGTCTGAGCTTTATAAAACAACATAAACTATCTGCATATATTTGCATATTTAATATATTTTATAAAAGCTTCCTTCCTATAGTCGAAACATTGATAATTCTGAGAAGCAAATTAAGGGGGAAAGTTCTACTTCTTTTCTGTTGTAAACATGAAAATTTGTTCTTCTAGTATGAATACTTTTATTTTGATTACCTTTTTGCAAACAAATTTTAAACACAAGTTTAATTTTTATATAAAACGCAAGTTTAATTTTTATATACAACGCAAGTTTAATTTTTATATAACCTTTTTCACTAAAATCACATAAAGCCTAATTTTTTATTTAATATAAGATCAAAGACTAAGCTTCATAAAGGAAAAGATTTTATTTGCATATATTTGCTTATTTTGCATATTTTATGAAAGGCCAAAGTCTTAGCTTTATAAAGCAATATAAATTATCTGCATATATTTGCATATTTAAAATATTTTATGAAAGCTTCTTTTAGTCGAAATTTTATAATTCTGAGAAGCAAATCGAGAGGAAAAGCTCCTTTTTTTTTTGTTGTAAATACGAAAATTTGTTCTTCTAGTTTGGCTACTTTTATTTTGATTTCTATTTCCTTTTTGCAAAAAAATTTTAACGAAAGTTTATTTTTTTATAACTTTTTCGCTAAAATCATATAAAAGCTAATTTTTATTAAATATAAGATCAAAGAATAAGCTTTATAAAAAAATAGATTTTATTTGCATATATTTGCTTGTTTTGCATATTTCATGAAAAGCCAAAGTCTTAGCTTTAAAAAACGATATAGTTTATACCAAATGAAAGGCCAAAGTCTTAGTTTTATAAAACAATATAAACTATCTGCATATATTTGCATATTTAACATATTTTATAAGAGCTTCCTATAGTCGAAATATTGATAATTCTGAGGAGCAAATCAAGAGGAAAAGATCTATTTATTTTCTATTGTAAACATGAAAATTTGTTCTTCTAGTTTGACTACTTTTATTTTGATTTCTATTTCATTTTTAAAAAAAAACTTTAACGCAAGTTAAATTTTTATATAACTTTTTTCGCAAAAATCATAATAAGCCTAATTTTTATTAAATATAAGATCAAAGACTAAGCTTTTCAAAGAAGTAGATTTTATTTGCATACATTTGCTTATTTTGCATATTTCATGAAAGGCCAATGTCTTAATTTTATAAAACAATATAAACTATCTGCATATATTTGCATATTTAACATATTTTATAAGAGCTTCCTATAGTCGAAGCATTGATTATTCTGAGGAGCAAATCAAAAGATCTATTTATTTTCTATTGTAAACATGAAATTCTGTTCTTCTAGTTTGACTACTTTTATTTTGATTTCTATTTCCTTTTTGCAAAAAAACTTTAACGCAAGTTTAATTTTGATAAAACTTTTTTTCGCTAAAATCATATAAAGCCTAATTTGTATTAAATATAAGATCAAAGACTAAGCTTTATAAAGAAATACATTTTTTTTGCATATATTTGCTTATTTGGCATATTTCATAAGAACTTCTCAGAATGAAAGTATTTTATCCAAATTTTGCAATTTAAACTGTTTTATACATAAACATTTGATATTTATGTTATATATAGTACGATATATGGAGTTTAACTGGGAAAAAACGATGGATAACATCCAGCCTAGGGGGAGAATCAAAAACATCTACAATATATCATTCTTCTTATCATAATTATCTTAAGGATCTGTTTATTAGGTGGACAATGATATCGCAATAGAAAAGTTAAGTACAATGTAAAATGCAGGGAACAAGCTAATCGCTCTCTCTTTTTTAAGCAGCGAATAGTGACTGAAGTGGTAAGGAGGTGGAAAATTGAATTGATTACATCAACTTGACGAAAGATTACTGATTTTTCAATAATATACGAGTAGCTAGCATCATAGAAGAAAACACTTAAACACGAAATAAGCCCTTGGCTCTGTCGCTTTGCCAAAACTTCGGTTCACTCTAGGAGGCGGAGCACTCAAAGCAACTTCTCATTACAACGCAAAACTAAGGAGTTCTTTTAATACAAATTAAAAACAATTATATAATTTTATAATTTTCATATAAAAATGTTTGTAACTTTTTTGCAATAAAAACGAAAATAACAAAAATTGTTTTCAATAAAAGACTGAAAGTTATAAATTTGTAATAGTATATAAATATTCTGCATATATTTGCATATTTGAATTAAAATCAAAAAATGATATAATACAAGTAAATTATTATAATTGACCATTTTGAATAATAAATCGAGCAAAAAAATATTTCTTTTATATATAACTAGCTGTACCCTGGGCGCGTTGCTGCGGCACTAACTAAAATAACTTTGAAGGAATGGCATTAGAGACCTCCATCGACTTATGCGCAACAACTTAGCTAAAGATCATAGCATGATCAATGCACAATTTACAACTCAATTAATTTAGATTTGGCGCCATCTGGCCAAAATTAGTCGTACCAACTTAAAACCATGAGTTTAAGATTTAATTAATTTGAGCAATTTTCTGTGGCGCCACCTGTTGGAAATTTGCCATACCAGCTTAGAAACCCTCGTCGGCTCTTGCGAAACAACTTTGCTAAATATCGTAGTATGATCAAATTAAATGTTCACGATTTAATTCAATTTGAATAATTTCAGTGGCGCCACCTGTCGGCACTTGGTCATACCACCATGGTAATGTTCGTCGGTTGATGCGCAACAAGTTTGCTAAATATCATTACGTGATCAAATTTGTATATGTATATATAGAAGAAGATATGTTATAGAGTTTATACTCATTGAAAGGGACCTACGTTTTAACTCCGGCTCCGAACGGCAAATGCATTAGTTAGAGGAGTTTTACATAGCCTAATAATCAATAACCAGTGGCTAGCTGAGTTATGAGGTGAACCGCCGCTTTTTTGTTGAAAATTTATTTTT
Organism: Stomorhina lunata; assembly: GCA_933228675.1. NCBI lineage: Eukaryota > Metazoa > Arthropoda > Insecta > Diptera > Rhiniidae > Stomorhina > Stomorhina lunata. Next base: position 7,520,735 of record OW121742.1, on the reverse strand, counting down.
TTCAAGTGGGTCTGGCCAGGGATCGAACTTGGGACCTGTGTATGGTAGGCGGATGACTAACCTGCTATACCACGGCCGTTATATATAGATTATGTAAAATTTTATCGATTTTCTTGTAAAAAAAAAAAAAATGTAACTTTTTTTAATAAAAATCTAAAGAACAAAAATGCATGTCTTATTAAAAGCTGAGGCCTTAGCATTGGACCAGTACATACATCTTTTGCATATATTTGCATATTTAGCCAAAAATTAATTAAGGTAGTTTATTAAAACACTTAATTTTTCCTGATATGGACCAATTGTGAGCAAAACCTTAAAAATACTTGTTTACTTTAAATAAAATAAATGTTCTTATAAAATAGTTTTTAATTTTTTTTTTTTTTGTAAAAACTTACACAACAAAATGTATATCTAATTAAAGGCTGAGGTATAAGCTTTATACCTATTTTGAAATCATCTGCATATATTTGCATATTTAGACAAAAATTAGTAAAAACGATAACATGATCGAATTTAAGTCAATTTTTAAATGTTTATTAACTAAAGCCCCACAGAATAAAAAAAACTAAATTACAGGCTTACAAGCTGAAAAAACATTTGTCTTTTCTTAGCACTACTAGTAGTTTATAAAAGATACAATGCCCTAAACTACTTAACAATTTTGTACACATTTGCCGCTCTTGTAAACTTTTACAGATAAAAAAGTAAAAGGTAAACCTTTACATATGTACATAATTTTCTTAACTAAAGAATCATTAAAATTTTTATAAATGATTACATTGATTAGTATTCAAAACATGAACATAAACTGCTGATAATTTAAACATAACTGCTAATCCAAATTCTAAATTGTAGTACAACTTGTAACAATAGTCAAATACCTAAAATCAACCAACCAACCATCAACCACCCAACGATCTTTTAGGCGACATCATCTAAAACATTTGCATTTGTACCAGGAACAAGGTAGAGATAACTAAACACACAAACATGTGTAAACAAATGCAATATAAGACACACTAAAACACACACAAACACATACAGATACAAACAATTGCAGACAGACATTAACACAAATACTTAGACACACTCACACACACACATTCACTCAAATCTAAATGAAACGTTTTAACTTTAAATTAACATTTCTCCAGAGACTTGATAACAAAAAAATAAAAAAGTTATATCTTTTTTTTTCATTTTGCCTTCATTCCTCTTGATTTTTTCCTTTATTTGCCAAAAGATAAAAAAAGAAGAAAAAAAATTTTTTGTAAAATGAAAAATATCTTCTTGATTCAAGAAACCAACAAATAAAGAAATAAGTAAATGAATGAATGAATAAATAAAAAAATCTTGACGAATTTTAAAATTTATGTAAGTCATGTAAAATTTAAACCTAAATCAAACAGAGGCTACAACTAAAAATTTGTCAGGGCATGAGGCAAAAGGAGATATGGAGATACGTATGCTAGATTTGAAATAGATCTTAGATATAATAGATTAATGTTTTTGCATGAAAAACATTAAGTAAGATTAACAATTACCCAAAAAAAAAAAAAATGAAAACTAACACACACAAAGCTTTACCTAGTATTTATTTTATTTAACAAATGCAAATTTAAATGAATGTTAAAGAAAATTGTATATCCTTCATATGTGTATTTGTATGTTTTTTTTTTTTATTATTTTGTATATATTTAAATATAATTATATGGAAATACAAACATGACATGAAATAAAATAGAAAGAAATGTATAAAAAAACGTATACAATACCAATAATGACAATTAATATAGGAATAATAGTATGAAAGCTTCAAAAATCTGAAATGGGTCTGAAGCACCGATTCAAAATAATTTAGAAAATATGGTTCCTTTGTTAATTTTTCATAGTAGTTGTGTTCCCGTATGGTAACGAAACTACCCAAACCAGTCTGAAGTCTTCCGAAACTCAACCAATCGTGTTCCAGTACTCAATACTTAAGTCTTTGCTTAATGAGTGAGAGTAATTTCATTTCCCCTAAATTGCACAGACTTTTTTTGTGTAAGTTTGGGTAGCGAAATAATAATCATGGAAAAATTTTAACAAAATAAAAACAAAAGATTTCTTTCTAATATTTTTAAAAATATTTCTTTAAATATTCTTCAAGATAAATCAATTTTAGACTAAAATTTTGATGTTTTGCTTTCCTGTACTTTTCTGAAAGTCGGTAATTTATAAGTTACACTCATTTGTCCGAACTTACCCAAATAGTAAGGAAACAGACCTAGTTATTTCTATGGTTATAGAAAACAAAAAAATGTTCTTAGAAAGGAGAATTTTTTGGAAATTGTCAGATTTTAATCAAAAACATGCATCTACTTTATACTTTATAAGCAGGCCTATACCACCAGAAGCCGAAGACTTTTTTTAATTTTCGTAAATATCACGACCATTAATGAAACACCTGAAAATTAGTATTTTTCTATCAAAAAATGTTTCCAGCAAAAAATTTTTCTATACAAAAATTTTCACCAAAAAAAAACTTTTTCTTAGAAAAAGTTTCTATAGAAAAATTTTCGGCAAAAAATTTTTCTAAGAAAAATTTTCTATAGAAAAATTTTTGACAAAAAAAATATTCTATTTTTTTTATCAAAAAATTTTTTTAATAACAATTTTTCTATAGAAAAATTTTTCTGTCAAAAATTTTCGACAAAAAAATTTTTTATAGAAAAATTTTCTATAGAAAATTGTTAATAAAAAAATTTTGTGTAGGAAATTTTAAGATAAAAAAATTTAGTATAAAAAAAAATTTTAAATAAATAAATTTTGTATTGAAACTTTTTTGATAAAATAATCAAAAAATGTTTCTATCAAAAAATTTTTCTACAGAAAAATTTTCTACAAAAAATTTTTTTCGATAAAAATTTTTTGTTAAAACAAACCTACTATAGAAAAATTTTTGACAAAAAAATTGTCTATTTTTTTTATCAAAAAATTTTTTATCAACAATATTTCTATAGGAAAATATTTCTGTCGAAAGTTTTCTACAAACAAATTTTCTATAGAAAAAATTTTGATCAAAAAATTTTTTATAGAAAATTTTTGATAAAAAAAATTGTAGAAAATGGTAGAAATGGTAGATAGTTTTTAAATAAAAAAAAGTTGGTATAGAAAATTTTTTAATAACAAAATTTTGTAAAGAATATTTTTTTTTTATTAAATTTGTATAGAAAATTTTTAGATAAACAAATTTTCTATAGTTTAAATTTTTGATAAAAAAATATCTATAGAAAAATTTTTGATAAAGAAATTTTCTATAGAAAAATTATTGATAAATAAATTTTCTATAGAAAAATTTTTGATAAATAAATTTTCTATAGAAAAATTTTTGATAAAAAAATTTTCTATAGAAAAATTTTTGAAAAAAAATTTTTATAGAATAATTTTTGAAAAAAAATTTCTATAGAAAAATTTTTGATAAGAAAATTTTCTATAGAAAAATTTTTTCTATAGAAAAATTTTTGATAAAAAAATGTTCCATGGAAAAATTTTTGATAAAAAAGTTTTCTATAAAAAAATTTTTGATAAAAAAATTTTCTATAGAAAAATTTTTGATAAAAAAATTTTCTATAGATAAATTTTTGATAATAAAATTTTCTATAGAATTTTTGATAAAAAATTTTTGATAAAAAAATTTTCTATAGAAAAATTTTTGAAAAAAAAATTTTCTTTAGAAAAATTTTTGATAAAAAAATTTTCTATAGAAAAATTTTTGACAAAAAAAATTTCTATAGAAAAATTTTTGATAAAAAAAATTTCTATAGAAAAATTTTTGACAAAAAAATTTCTATAGAAAAATTTTTGATAAAAAAAATTTCTATAGAAAAATTTTTGATAAAAAAAATTTTCTATAGAAAAATTTTTGATAAAAAAATTTGCTATAGAAAAATTTTTGATAAAAAAATTTTCTATAGAAAAATTTTTGACAAAAAAAATTTCTATAGAAAAATTTTTGATAAAAAAAATTTCTATAGAAAAATTTTTGACAAAAAAAATTCTATAGAAAAATTTTTGATAAAAAAAATTTCTATAGAAAAATTTTTGATAAAAAAATTTTCTATAGAAAAATTTTTGATAAAAAAATTTGCTATAGAAAAATTTTTGATAGAAAAATTTTCTATAGAAAAATTTTTGATAAAAAAATTTTCTATAGAAAAATTTTTGATAAAAAAATTTTCTATAGAAAAAATTTTGATAAAAAAATTTTCTATAGAAAAATTTTTGATAATAAAATTTTCCATAGAATTTTTGGTAAAAAATTTTATATAGAAAAAATTTCTTTAGAAAAATTTTTGATAAAAAAATTTTCTTTAAACAAATTTTCTTTAGAAAAATTTTTGATAAAAAAATTTTCTATAGAAAAATTTTTGGTAAAAAATTTTCTTTAAAAATTTTTTTATTTTTACGAAAAAGGAAATAGGACGAAGAAAAAGAAAAATATATAGAGAAAAAAATTTTCTGTAGAAAAATTTTTGATAAAAAAATTTTCTATAGATAAATTTTTGATAATAAAATTTTCTATAGATAAATTTTTGATAATAACATTTTTTATAGAAAAATTTTCTATAGAATTTTAATAGAAAAATTTTTATTAAAAAAATGTTCTTTACGTCTGATTTCTTCACATATCGACAGAACTTTTTCCATGGATAAACTTTGCAGAAAAAATCATTCACGTCGCACAGTGGTTTACGGACGCTTTTTTTTGGAAATAATTCTTTAACTTTTGAACGACTGGAGATATTTGAATGAAATTTGACATGGTGATAGTCAAGGAGTATTCGAGTTGGTTTTTAAAAGCACTGGTCCATGAGGGGTCGGGAGAGTGATTGATGGACCTTCAAAGTTGGTCACCTCGGGTGTTCGACTTTTTTAAAAATTCGCCAAAAATCCATTTATGTATGGATTGAAAAGAAATTTTAAACTTAAGTTGTCCTTGAGAAGATCTACAAAAAATACGCTTAAATGTGTAGGTTATCTCCTTTGGATTTCGAGATATTTGGGTAAAAAGGAATTTTTAGGTTGATTTTTTACCTCTTTTTTTAAGCTTTTTTTGATCTGGTGGACGCATCTGAGGACCAAAAATTTTTTAAGAATATTCTTTAAATTTGTAATAAAATTCTGAATAATTTTTGTGCAAGTTAGTTATAGAAATCTTCTTTTGTTTAAAAGTTAAAAATATTCAAAGTTGAAACTTACAAAAAATTTCGCTTTTTTTTTAGTTTTTCCCCAAAAGATAGCTATATTTTTTCACTAATAAAAAAATATTTTCTTAAGAAACATAAAAAGATTTTTAAAGTTTTTAAAAGAAAACATAATGAGAATGTGTATAAAACAAATTTCTTGCTAATTGGACTTTTGGTCCTCGCACATGTCCTCTCCAAAAAATGGCAATTTGTAAAAAAAAAATTAGTTTAAACAAAAATTTCTCAAAAGGCAAAGCACCGATTTGAAAAAAATTATAATGTTCATATTTTCCAATATATCTGTTATTGATTAGAAAAGTTTTTTCTGAAACGCGCTGCAAATAGAGACAGTGTTGCCATATTTGTAAAAAAACTCATTTTTTGAAACACCTTTTTCCCCAGTTGGGAATTGGGGAATTTTTAAGTTAAAATTGGGAATTTTTTTTAGTCTATTGCTTTTACATCTTATTGGTCTACATTACTACAAAATTTCATTGTAATATCTTTATCCATGTCATTTCCACAGAATATCAAAGATTAAAAATATTTTCCTTAAAAAAGCAGAAAAACAATTTTTTTTTGTTTTACGATACAAAGTGTAAAAAAAGTAACGCACTTAAAAAAAACTTTTACTTAGTGCTAATCTCCTAGTCTTTCCCGATCTAATGATACTAAACATGTATATAAAGCATTAATACCGAGTCTTAAAAAACTCTGAAAAGTTTGGCCCCCGTAGCATTTTTACACTGTTTATTTAAATATAAGTGATGAATTTGTGCATATAAAGTTAATTATCATACTCAAATATTTCACTATTTTTAAGATGACAATGATCCTTCGCTAATAAACAAATATTTTCTTCAAAAAGATATAAATAGTTTTTTATTTTTTTAAAGAAAACATTATAAGAATGACTTTAAAAAATTTTATTCGATTTTGCCTTTTGTTCCAAGCTAAAAAATAAAATTTTAGTAAAAGATTCTAAATAAGTAAGTACGAGTAAGGCACCGATTTTGATAACAGTGTAAAGGTAATATATCCATAATTTGTAGCAAAAGTTTAATTAGAAGAGTACTTTTATAGTAACAGTGTGACAATTTATTTAAAATAAGATTTAAAGGCATTTTTCCGGTATTTAAAATTGGTGTATTTGAAAAAATTGCAAAATTATGTTAAGGTTATAAAATGTTTTTTAATGTGAAAGTTAATGCAATAGGTAAAAATTGTTACAACTTGGGTTTTTCATAATGGTCAGAAAGGATATGGTTACTCACCTCCATACAGGTAGGTTTTACGAGACGCACATATTGGTTGAGTTATATATGCACCTATTTTTAGAGGTAAAAAATACATTAATTCATTGATTTCTTTATTATTCTTTGGATACAGGTATATATAAAAAATGTTTTTTTTTAATATAAAAAAGAAAGTTTTAAATGTAACTGCTATTAACAGTTAAAACATCATGGCTATAACATTGGAATTTAAAGTGTTGTGCGATATTCTTTTTGAACAACCAAGCAGTTCGAGAGCAGAAAAAATTAAAATAATCATGCGATATGCTAAAAGTCAAACTAACTCCATGATTCTCAATAGTGAGGAAGACAAAGTCGTAAAATTTGTAAAGTTATTTGAACTTAAAATTAAGTCGGTTAATTACTGTTTAAAAAGATTTGAATCTAAATTTAAAGACTGGCTGAAGGACTCAATTGAGCTTAAAACTTCTGGTGCTGGAGCCCCTCTAAAAAACTATGATGATCTCGGAGAAAGATCTAAAAAGATGCGATTATCCGAAGTTCTTTCTACTCATTCGGATACTGAAATCAAAGATTCCTTTAAGGAAGTGCTCAAACGAAATAATCAACCAGCTGAAGCTAAACAAATAGCAGATATTCTCCCAGAGGCTTCTCCTAAACGTCTTAAGCGAATTATTAAGAGTATACCAACTCCTTCTTCTCAATCAGAATTTTCGGAGGAAGAAGCACTTGCTCTTATGCTCGAGTTGAAATTGAGTAAAAATAAATATATTAAACTCTGTAAGGCATTACGAGACAAAGGACACTCAATTTTACCAGGATATAATGCGTTATTAAAAACCAAAAAAAACTTAATACCAACAAACGTGATAGGAGACGAAAGTGCATCTGTGGATTTATCAAAATTATTGGAAAATACGGCATCAAGGCTGATATCTACTACATTGTCTGAAGAAGAAGCCAAGAAACTTGACAACAAGGACTTAACTTTAATATGTAAATGGGGATGTGACGGTTTATCTGGATTACCGGAATACAAACAATCAACATCTCATCAGAACACAAATGACTACAGAAGCGTTTTTATGGCATCCCTAGTACCACTAAGATTAAGAAAGAATCGTTCTGAACCATCCACATCAAAAGAGCGTACTGAATATGTGTGGGTTAACACATCTCCAGGATCAAAGGCATTTTGCAGACCGATCAGATTCGAATATTTAAAAGAAAATGCAGCAAGCACAAAAAATTGGGTTGATGATATCAAATATTCAATAGACAATTTGAGTCCAGTCTGCATAGACATACATGGATATTTGATTAATGTAAATTTTGAGCTTCAATTGACAATGATAGATGGAAAAGTAAGCAACGCTATAACGGAAACCCATTCAACTTGGAAATGCTCATTATGCGGAAAGAAGAAATCGGAATTTCTACAAACTTCAGAAGATGCATCAGCTAGTACTGCAATTAATCAAGAGGTTCTGGAATTTGGTATATCGCCCCTACATGCACGTATCCGATTTTTAGAATTTATGCTACATATAGCATATGATCTGAAATATAGGAATATACCTGATAATCAGCTAAAATCCGTGAGAAATAATAAGGAACTGATTGAAATGAGATCCAGTGAAAAAAAAAGGATTCAGGAAGAATTCAAAACTATGACGGGTCTAAACATAGACAAACCACTTGTAGGATATGGCAGTACAAACGATGGTAATACGGCCAGGCGATTCTTTGAAAATTATGAAACAACTTCAAAGATTACTGGAATTGATGAGGAAGTTCTTCGTAAATGTTACGTAACATTATCGGCAATAAATAGCAAATATCAAATAAATGCTGAAAAATTTCATTGCTATGCCCTCAACGCGTTAACTCGTATACGACATTTGTATCACTGGAAAGAAATTACACCAACAGTTCATAAAGTCCTTCAACATGGTCGTGAAATAATTGAATCAAATCTTCTCCCACTTGGTGAACTGACAGAAGAGGCCCAGGAAGCGCGGAATTCAGATTTCAAGTATATCCAACTATTTAATACCAGAAAATGCTCAAGAAAATCGCAAAATCAGGATCTAATAAATTATCTCTTGTTGTCTTCTGATCCTGCTCTATCAACGATAAGAAAGAAATGGTGGAGCAGTTATACAAAAACTTCTGAAAACGAACACCTGGAAGAGGTTCTTGATATAATAGATTGTACTGATTATTTTACTGAAAATAAAAATTAAGTAAATAACTACTTTTATATAAATATGTAATAAAAACTGTAAGTTTAAACTTTAACTACAAATACTTCAATAAAATGTATTTCACCTTTTAATATAAGTACAAATTATTTACATTTTGATATTTCATAAATCCTCATGATATTTTCTTTAAAAAAATAAAAAAATATTTGTTTGTTATCGAAGGATCATTGTCATCTTATAGTGAAATATTTGAGTATGATTATTAATTTTATATGCACAAATTCATCACTTATATTTAAATAAACAGTGTAAAAATGCTACGGGGGCCAAAGTTTTCAGAGTTTTTTAAGACTCGGTATTAATGCTTTATATACATGTTTAGTATCATTAGATCGGGAAAGACTAGGAGATTAGCACTAAGTAAAAGTTTTTTTTAAGTGCGTTACTTTTTTTACACTTTGTATCGTAAAACAAAAAAAAATTGTTTTTCTGCTTTTTTAAGGAAAATATTTTTAATCTTTGATATTCTGTGGAAATGACATGGATAAAGATATTACAATGAAATTTTGTAGTAATGTAGACCAATAAGATGTAAAAGCAATAGACTAAAAAAAATTCCCAATTTTAACTTAAAAATTCCCCAATTCCCAACTGGGGAAAAAGGTGTTTCAAAAAATGAGTTTTTTTACAAATATGGCAACACTGTCTCTATTTGCAGCGCGTTTCAGAAAAAACTTTTCTAATCAATAACAGATATATTGGAAAATATGAACATTATAATTTTTTTCAAATCGGTGCTTTGCCTTTTGAGAAATTTTTGTTTAAACTAATTTTTTTTTTTACAAATTGCCATTTTTTGGAGAGGACATGTGCGAGGACCAAAAGTCCAATTAGCAAGAAATTTGTTTTATACACATTCTCATTATGTTTTCTTTTAAAAACTTTAAAAATCTTTTTATGTTTCTTAAGAAAATATTTTTTTATTAGTGAAAAAATATAGCTATCTTTTGGGGAAAAACTAAAAAAAAAGCGAAATTTTTTGTAAGTTTCAACTTTGAATATTTTTAACTTTTAAACAAAAGAAGATTTCTATAACTAACTTGCACAAAAATTATTCAGAATTTTATTACAAATTTAAAGAATATTCTTAAAAAATTTTTGGTCCTCAGATGCGTCCACCAGATCAAAAAAAGCTTAAAAAAAGAGGTAAAAAATCAACCTAAAAATTCCTTTTTACCCAAATATCTCGAAATCCAAAGGAGATAACCTACACATTTAAGCATATTTTTTGTAGATCTTCTCAAGGACAACTTAAGTTTAAAATTTCTTTTCAATCCATACATAAATGGATTTTTGGCGAATTTTTAAAAAAATCGAACACCCGAGGTGACCAACTTTGAAGGTCCATCAATCACTCTCCCGACCCCTCATGGACCAGTGCTTTTAAAAACCAACTCAAATACTCCTTGACTACCACCATGTCAAATTTCATTTAAATATCTCCAGTCGTTCAAAAGTTACAGAATTATTTCCAAAAAAAAGCGTCCGTAAACCACTGTGCGTCGGTTAACAAATCTCTAAGATGTGAACAGCGAAGCTCTAATACTTTTAACTCTTTTAACTTTTAATATTTTAACGTTTAATGTTCTTAAAGTCGTAGCAGTCTCGGATTCGTAACAAGTTCTAAACATAAAAAGCTTATAAGCGGATTTGAATTTATTGTTATTATTCAGAAGAGATCTGGGACCAAATCGCCTCATTCGATATCGATCGAAAACTCAGGCTTTTAAGCAAATATTGTGTAACATATCTTAGGGCTTTTCAAAATAATTTATATTGATAAAAATTTAATATGTTAACATGTCAGTTTGTTTCTCAAAAAATTTAGTTTAAATTAAGTTATTTTACCATCAGGGAACTTTTGACAAATAAGTTACAATCTAGTGAACTTTATATGGTATATTTTAGATTATCCTAAAAGTATGCTAAACAAATGTTTCTAAAATATCTTAAATTTCGATCGATATTAAATGCGGCGAGTTGTTGTTTTTTTTTTCAAAAAAGTAGGTCCATAGATATTTCTCCAGTTTAAAGTTTTCTGGTATAACTTTCTTTAATCGAAGGTATGTTAGAAAACTTAGTCAATATAAAAAATATGGAACCGTTTTCTTCGGGGATCGGTTAAGCAATATGTATAGATAATTTTTGCCAAAGAAACCATTAATGTTGGTTCAAAACTTTTAAAGATATGAACGATAAAAAAAGTTCTTAAACTTTTAGTAATACGTACTGATTCGTTTTAAGCTATTCTTGAACCGATTTGGTTCTGTAAATATTCCTTAGGGAAAATATTAAAGCGTTAGCAACTTTAAAGTTTTTTTATAAAAATTTAAAAAATTTGGCAAATACATTCCTTCCCCATTGTGCATTAGCAGTGCAATTATAATGATAGCGGTAATGATAATAATGTTGAAATTTTTGGTTTACAATAAAACTTAAATATTATACAAATCTCTCATTTAAACACACACACACACACATACATATGTATAAAAAGACATTCAAATGTATTATACGACAAACATGTACTGGTATATGTAAATACATTTGTCTATATGTATGTGTCGTATATATCTTTATATTTGTGAATGCTTTTCGTTATTGTATATTGTCACTTTTATCTTGCTTATTCATATGTTTGAGTTGTTTTTCTTTTTTTTTTTTTTGCATTTCTTTTCATATTTTTTGTTGTTGTTGTTGTTATATGTATTTTAACCACAAGCCTGAGAAAAAGTCCTTGTGATACTTTTCTCGACCTTGAAATTTGTCCGCAAGACTTAAAACAACAAAAACTAAGCTATTGTGCAATAAACAACACAACAACAAAAACAGCAGCAAAAACACGACTTATGGCACAGGTAAATTATTTTAAATAAATCTCTCTGTTCTGTTCTTTGTTGAACATAGTTACGAGTCCATATAATAAATGAAATTGCAGATTAATACATGTGAGTTTGTATTTGTATTTATATATACAGTTCCCAGTAGTATCAGGGATCCTTTAGAAACTTTTAGATTTATAGGCAAAATAGTTGACAACTTTGTCACAAAAGCGATATTAGTTATATAAATATTGGTTACGAAATGTCAGTTGTGTTTTTTAGGTTTATTCGCACTTTTGAAAAAATAAAACATTTTGATTGTAAACATTTGTCTGCTTTATGCATTACAAGTGGAACAGAAAGTAGATAATTGGCTACAAGTTGTTCGTTTTTTAATATTTTTATTATTTTTTGTTATTTTAACCTAAGCCCACTCTAAGGAAAGAAATACTTGTCTTTGTAATTTACTTTAAGGAGTACACAAAGTAGATAATTGATCTTTAGTTTAATTACAAGTTTTGCAAAGACATAAAATGATTGTACAGTGCAAAATTTGATAAAATTTGCCATTAGTCATTATAGATGTCATTTTTTACTTAAGCCCAGTTTATCAAAATAAATCTTTGTCTACTTTGGGCACTACAAGGTGTGCATAAAGTAGACAATTGGCAATGCATGAGTTCGTGGTATACAGGTAAGAATTCAGCTATTTAACTGGACAAAACTCAATAAGTAAACAAATTAGTTAGGGGAGATACATTACAAGAAATTTGTAAGTCCTCAAGGGATTTTCTTAATTTTCGTTGTATCTACTAAAATTTGAGAGAAACATTTTTTGAAATATTTTCATACAAAAATGTTGATTTTTGGTCTAAATCTCAAGGTATAACGCATTTGCTTTGTCATGATTATATCACTTATAATTTAAGAGATTTTAAAGACAAGTTTTTATACGCAAAAATCTGAAAAGTCGATTTTTTTATGCAATCAAAAAAATGTTCTTCGTTCGTAAAAAATTTATTTTTTTACACAAAGGCAGAAAAAGTCAAGTTTTGTTATATATTTAATACAAAGGATTATGGAAATGGTCAAAAATTGTTTTCCAATACATTATTTGGGGCCCAAATCGCCGCTTTTGATATAGTTGAAAAACTGACTTTTATGAAAATATTTTGTAACATACCTTAGGGATTTAAATATTTTGCAAAAAGTTAAATAAAAGGTGATTTCTTGATATCTTGTCAAAACATTTAGTTTAAGTAGAATTCTTTTACCATCAGGGGACTTTTGACAAATAAGTAGTGAACCTTTTATGTTATATATTATTAAGATTATCCTAAAAGTAGGCTACACAAATGTTTCTAAAATATTTTGCATTTCGTTCAATATCGAATGCGGCGTTTTAGCCCCAGGATTTTTTCTGGCAAAATATGCAAATGTATACAGATTATTTATACACAACTGCTTGAATACAACTAAATGTACTAAAATAAATTTGAAGGAATGACATTAGAAACTTCCATCGACTCATGCGCAACAACTTTGCTAAAGATTCTAGCATGATCAAATGCACAATTTACGACTTAATTAATTTTGACTCAATTAATTTAGATTTGTAGCCATCTCACGAAAATTAGTCGCACCAACTTAAAACTTTTGTCGGCTCATGCGCAACAACTTTGCTAAAAATAATAGCATGATGAAATGCACAGTTTAAGATTTAATTAATTTTGAGTAATTTTCTGTGGCGTCACCGTCGACTCATGTGAAACAACTTTGCTAAATATCGAATCATGATCAAATTAATAGTTCACGAATAAATTCAATTTGAATAATTTTCAGTGGCGCCATATAATAATTTTCATGCGCAACAACTTTGCTAAAGATCATTTCATGATCAAATTTATATATATATATATATATATATATATATATATATATATATATATATATATATATATATATATATATATATATATATATATATATATATATATATATAGATATATATATATATATATATATATATATATATATATATATATATATAGATATATATATATATATATATATATAGAAGAAGATAATTTATAGAGTTTATACAATATATGGAAAATATTTTATACAATGGAGTTTATAAAATCCATGGAAATTTTTTATATTTATATATTATATAAATATAAAAAATTTCCATGGATTTTATAAACTTCGCCACATGTAGGAACTTGCTCATACCAATTTGGTAATATTCATAGGTTCATGCGCAACAACTTTGCTAAAGATCATTTCATGATCAAATTTATATATATATATAGAAGAAGATAATTTATACAGTTTCTATAATATATGGAAAATATTTTATACAATGGAGTTTATAAAATCCATGGAAATTTTTTATATTTAAATACATAAATATAAAAAATTTCCATGGATTTTAAAAACTCCAAAAAAACACTAATTTGTTGCAAAAATGTGATAAATGAAGAACTGCTCGACCGACTTTGAGCAAACTTGACATAAAATTTCTACTAAATAGTCCAAACAAAGCCTAAACATTTAGTTGGGATACGTGAGCCAGTTCTTAAGTGGTATTGATTTTTATATACATATATAGATTATAAAGCAAAGATCTAAGCCTTTGATTACTTAAAATTGGGATTCTGGAGATTTTTATTAAAAAAAGTTACAAAAATATTTATAAGAAAATTTTGAGATATAATCTGAAAAAATGCTTTAGAGGATCATTTTTACTTATTACAAATTTTAAACTAAATAAGCAAATATATGCAGATAATTTATATACTGTTATAAAGCTGAGATATCATTATTTAATTGATAATAAATATTGTTCTGTAGACTTTGATTAAAGAAGTAACAAAAATATTTTCAATAAACAATTTTTTTTGTCTTCAAAGTTTGCATTATTTAAATAAAGATGTCGTGTTTATGTAAACTAACACTCGAAATAACCAATGCTTTAGTTATATATTGCTTTGAGGTGTATTTAAATACATATGTATATCTTAACAATTGTTTAGCTATAGTCCTATACAAAACTCAAATCTAAGCTTTAGTTAAAGCTCTAGCTATAAAACATGAAATTTTCTTTAAATGTCTTATAAAAAAAAATGTCTAAAAAAATTCTTATTTTTACAGAAAATTTTTCAAAAATTTCTTATTCTTATAGGAAAATTTTTCAAAAATTTCTTATTTTTATAGGAAATTTTTCAAAAATTTCTTATTTTTATAGGAAATTTTTCAAAAATTTCTTATTTTTATAGGAAATTTTTCAAAAATTTCTTATTTTTATAGGAAATTTTTCAAAAATTTCTTTTTTTTATAGGAAATTTTTAAAAAATTTCTTATTTTTATAGGAAATTTTTCAAAAATTTCTTATTTTTATAGGAAATTTTTCAAAAATTTCTTATTTTTATAGGAAATTTTTCAAAAATTTCTTTTTATATTTTTATAGGAAATTTTTCAAAAATTTCTTTTTATATTTTTATAGGAAATTTTTCAAAAATTTCTTATTTTTATAGGAATTTTTTCAAAAATTTCTTATTTTTATAGGAAATTTTTTAAAAATTTCTTATTTTTATAGGAAATTTTTCAAAAATTTCTTATTTTTATAGGAAATTTTTCAAAAATTTCTTATTTTTATAGGAAATTTTTCAAAAATTTCTTATTTTTATAGGAAATTTTTCAAAAATTTCTTATTTTTATAGGAAATTTTTCTAAAATTTCTTATTTTTAAAAATTTTTCAAAAATTTCTTATTTTTATAGGAAATTTTTCAAAAATTTATTTTTATATTTTTATAGGAAATTTTTCAAAAATTTCTTATTTTTATAGGAAATTTTTCAAAAATTTCTTATTTTTATAGGAAATTTTTCAAAAATTTCTTATTTTTATAGGAAATTTTTCAAAAATTTCTTATTTTTATAGGAAATTTTTCAAAAATTTCTTATTTTTATAGGAAATTTTTCAAAAATTTCTTATTTTTATAGGAAATTTTCCAAAAATTTCTTATTTTTATAGGAAATTTTTCAAAAATTTCTAATTTTTATAGGAAATTTTTCAAAAATTTCTTATTTTTATAGGAAAATTTTCAAAAATTTCTTATTTTTATAGGAAATTTTCCAAAAATTTCTTATTTTTATAGGAAATTTTCCAAAAATTTCTTATTTTTATAGGAAATTTTCCAAAAATTTCTTATTTTTATAGGAAATTTTTCAAAAATTTCTTATTTTTATAGGAAAATTTTCAAAAATTTCTTATTTTTATAGGAAATTTTTCAAAAATTTCTTATTTTTATAGGAAATTTTTCAAAAATTTCTTATTTTTATACCATTTTATTTTTTTTAATTTCTATTTTTTATAGGAAATTTTTGAAAAATTTCTTATTTTTATAGGAAATTTTTCAAAAATTTCTTATTTTTATAGAAAATTTTTTAAAAATTTCTTATTTTTATAGGAAACTTTTCAAAATTTTCTCATTTTTATAGGAAATTTTTCAAAAATATCTTATTTTTATAGGAAATTTTTCAAAAATTTCTTATTTTTATAGGAAAATTTTCAAAAATTTCTAATTTTTATAGGAAATTTTTCAAAAATTTCTTATTTTTATAGGAAATTTTTCAAAAATTTCTTATTTTTATAGGAAATTTTTCAAAAATTTCTTATTTTTATAGGAAATTTTTCAAAAATTTCTTATTTTTATAGGAAATTTTTCAAAAATTTTTTATTTTTATAGGAAATTTTTCAAAAATTTCTTATTTTTATAGGAAATTTTTCAAAAATTTCTTATTTTGATAGGAAATGTTTCAAAAATTTCTTATTTTTATTGGAAATTTTTCAAAAATTTCTTATTTTTATACATTTTTTTTTAATTTCTTATTTTTATATGTCCTAACTAAATTAATATAATTTTAATTTTTCTTATAAATAAAGTACAAAATGGGAATATAGTGAAACAAATAAAAGATATCTTGAAAATATTTATTAAGATTTTAATAAAAGCGAAGTAGATCTTTTATAAACCCTATTAATTCTTAGCAAAGATAATTATTGTACAAGTAGAACTGAACCATAACTTTGAGGATAATTCTGAAACTACAGGGAAGTAATAGAAAAAATCTACTACTTCTAATACAAGTACAATACTTGTATGAGTTTAAGAAATCAGGAAATCTTTTGACATTCATTCAGACAAATAACTATCTATCACAGAAAAGCTAAAACATATACAATGAAAAATACATATGTACAGACAAACAGTGAATTCATATTTGAAATCGAAACTAAAAAGAAATCGAAAATAAATTTAAAAGCTTTTCAAAAGCTTTACATTGCAAAGGCTTAAAACTTTGCTAGTTGCAGATTTAGAAGTCATGTAGCCTAGACAAAAACCAATTTTAATAACAGAAAAAAAAACTTTCGTTTTAGTTTAGTTCCTTGAAACTTTTAAGGCTAAAAGCTTTGAGGATAAAAGTTTATGTTTTTGTGACTATTTAGTAATTCCGCATTTCTCTAATTTTTGTATTTTTTACTGAACTCTCTTTTTCTCTATCTCTCTCTCTCTCTTTACATTCTTTTACTCTCTCTTTCTGCTTTTGCTTTGTTTCTTTTTCTTCCTTGTCGTTGACATTTACTGGCACATATTTTAGCTTTACTGTGTCTGAGACTTGCTTGCACTTTCTATTTGATTCTCACGTTTTGCCAACGAGTGCAGGACAACTGATTATTTTTAATGATGCACTAAATTCATCTTAAAGTTTCAATTAACGACTATAAAAAGCTAAAGGAAGGCATTCATTTAAATTGTTTAAATATTTAATGTCTTTAAAAATAGGAATGAAAATATTTTTGTATTTAAGTTTTAGGTATGTATTAAGGAGAGAGACCTAAAGTGTAAACGTGTTTTTTTTGCAAAAATTTTCAAAGGAAATGAAATCATATTTTTTGGCAGGTTATTTGTTGGGCTTTCATTAAAATGAAATACCTTATGTTCAAATTCTACTAACCGTGATGGATGTAGAGATTTTTACACTTTGTATATAAAATTATATTTATTTTTAATGCTATAAAATTTTCTGTAATGTTGAGGATTAATGTCCTTAAACATTAGCTTTTACAAAATGCTTTACAAAATATAATTTGGTGACTCTGATATAAATAACTAATACTTTGAGTTTATTGCTGATGATCCTCGAGAACTGTTCGAACCTAATTTTGTATTAAATAAATGAATGAATGCTTTTTTGATATCATGTTTCTAACTGTATTAAAAAATGTATCTATAACTTATTAAAGTTTTTATGCCAAATATGCAAATATATGCAGATAATTTATAAATTTTAATAAAGCTGAGACTTCAATCTTTGAAATAAAACCAATTTTACTTCACAAGTTTCTATTCGTGAAAACTTATGTCTAATGAAACAAGTGTAAATTGTATATGTCACAACTAGTCTTGGTTTGGCTATAGGTTGAAATAATCGCCTCACTATCACCAAAAGAAATTGGTAAATTAATCCACACACATTTCGTATCGTTTCGTATTTTAAAGTTGACTTTAACTTAACACACTCGACCTTTGACTTACTTCATATTCAAAAAAGTATAAACTTAAGGATCTGACATTTCTTGAAAACTCGAAGTGATTAAATTAAAAAAAACTTGGTTTTTAATGATGCGTAACCTGGAGAGAGAAAGATTTCAAAAACTGGAGTAATAACCAAAGCCCAGTTATTGATTTTCTACGCAAACAGACGAGATGCTTGCGTATTCTAAAGCTAGAAAGTTCTATATGAGCAGGGTCTTCGTGTGATTATTACTTCGCTGTGTAGCAAGAGCTTTTGGTCAGAGTTCATACTAGTTTCTTAATTCCTAACAAAAAAGATATTAAGGCATTTACCGATCCGGTTGATAAAGCTGACATTCAAGCTGAATTATATGAAAGTGACTCGGGTTTGCCAGACTATTTAAACTATGAAAAAGATAGCTCTTGCAGTTAAGGGGTTTTTAGCGAATCTTAACATAACCAAGTCTTCAGGGACGGATAGAAGTCTAGTCTAGGTCCTTAAGCAGCGCTCTTTGGTGTAAGCTTGTCCAATGTCGAACTATTAACTCTGTTGCAAATGACAGTAACAATATAACCAAGTCTTTAGGGCGTTCTTGATGTTCTGGCCATGAGAATTCAATGTAATGCTGTATATGAAATTTCAAATCTAAAAATATACAAAATTGTAATGTAGTCCTCCAAAGCGGAACGGTTACTGATAAATACTGATAACGGGTACTTGAAGTATTTACAGATGCATTGACGTAAAAAACTGAGTAGATAAGTAAACGGCATAAAATTTTGACATATGTGTAACTAATATTGCTAAAGCTTAGGTACTTTTAACAATGTAAATTTTCGATTGATACTGGGCCAACAGCATATGTTATTTAGATTTTACACTTGTAGACAAAAAAATGTATATGTCTTATAAAAAGAAAACATAAATAGCAAATTTTCAAAAATTTTCTATAAATATTCTGTAAAAAATTTCCTATAAATAATAAATTTTCGAAAAATTTCCTATAAAAAGTAAATTTTCGAAAAATTTTCTATAAATAGTAAATTTTCGAAAAATTTCCTATAAAAAGTCAATTTTCAAAAAATTTTCTATAAGTAGTAAATTTTCGAAAATATTTACTATAAGAAGTAAATTTTTGAAAAATTTCCTTAAAAAAGTAAATTTTTGAAAAATTTCCTATAAAAAGTAAATTTTTGAAAAATTTCCTATAAAAAGTAAATTTTTGAAAAATTACCTATAAAAAGTAAATTTTTGAAAAATTTCCTATAAAAAGTAAATTTTTGAAAAATTTCCTATAAAAAGTAAATTTTTGAAAAATTTCCTATAAAAAAAATTTTCGAAAAAATTCCTATTAATAGCAGATTTTCGAAAATTTCCTATAAATAGTAATTTTTCGAAAAATTTCCTATGTATAGTAAATTTTTTAAAAATTTCATATAAAAAGTAAATTTTTGAAAAATTTCCTATAAATAGTAAATTTTTAAAAAATTTCCTATAAAAAATAAATTTTTGGAAAAATTTCTTATAAAAAGTAAATTTTAGAAAAATTTCCTTTAAATAGTAAATTTTTTAAAAATTTACTATAAATAGTGAATTATCGAAAAATTTCCTATAAATAGTTAATTTTCGGAAAATTTCCTATAAATAGTCAATTTTCGTAAAATTTCCTATTAATAGTCAATTTTCAAAAAATTTTCTATAAATAGTAAATTTTCGAAAATATTTACTATAAAAAGTAAATTTTTGAAAAATTTCCTATAAAAAGTACATTTTTGAAAAATTTGCTATAAAAAGTAAATTTTCGAAAAATTTCCTATAAATAGTCAATTTTCGAAAAATTTTGTATGAGTGGTCAAATTTTGAAAACTTTCCTATAAATAGTCAATATTCGAAAAATTTCCTATAAATACAAAATTTTCAAAAATTTCCTATAAATAGTAAATTTTCGAAAAACTTCCTATAAAAAGTAAAATTTTGAAAAATTTCCTATAAATAGACAATTTCCGAAAAATTTCCTAGAAATTGTGAATTTTTTAAAAATTTCCTATAAATTGTAAAATTTCAAAAAATTTCCTATAAATAGTAAATTTTCGGAAAACTTCCTATAAAAAGTAAATTTTCGAGAAATATCCTATAAATAGTCAATTTTCGAAAATTTCCTATAAAAAGTAAATTTTCGAAAAATTTCCTTTAAATAGTAAATTTTTGAAAAATTTCCTTTAAATAGTGAATTATCGAAAAATTTCCTAAAAATTGTTAATTTTTGAAACATTTCCTATAACTAGTAAATTTTCGGAAAATATCCTATAAATAGTAAATTTTCGAAAAATTTCCTATAATAGTCAATTTTCGAAAAATTTCCTATAAATAATCAATTTTCGAAAAATTTCCTATAAATAGTCAATTTTTGAAAAATTTCCTATAAATAGTCAATTTTCGAACAATTTCCGATAAAAAGTCATTTTTCGAAAAATTTGCTATAAATAGTCAATTTTCGAAAAATTTCCAATAAATAGTCAATTTTCGAAAAATTTCCTATAAATAGTCAATTTTCGAAAAATTTCCTATAAATAGTCAATTTTCGAAAAATTTCCTATAAATAGTCAATTTTCGAAAAATTTCCTATAAATAGTCAATTTTCGAAAAATTTCCTATAAATAGTCAACTTTCAAAAATATTTACTATGAAAAGTAAATTTTTGAAAAATTTCTTAAAAAATAGCAAATTTTCGAAAAATTTTCTATAAATAGTAAATTTTTGAAAACTTTCCTATAAAAAGTAAATTTTCGTAAAATTTCCTATAAAAAGTAAATTTTTGAAAAATTTCCTAAAAATAGCAAATTTTCGAAAAATTTTCTATAAATAGTAAATTTTTGAAAAATTTCCTATAAATAGTAAATTTTCGAAAAATTTCCTATAAATAGTCAATTTTCGAAAAATTTCCTAAAAATAGTAAATAGTAAAAATTTTAAATTTCCTATAAATAGTCAACTTTCAAAAATATTTACTATGAAAAGTAAATTTTTGAAAAATTTCCTAAAAATAGCAAATTTTCGAAAAATTTTCTATAAATAGTAAATTTTTGAAAACTTTCCTATAAAAAGTAAATTTTCGTAAAATAAAAAGTAATTTTTTGAAAAATTTCCTAAAAATAGCAAATTTTCGAAAAATTTTCTATAAATAGTAAATTTTTGAAAAATTTCCTATAAATAGTAAATTTTCGAAAAATTTCCTATAAATAGTCAATTTTCGAAAAATTTCTTATAAATAGTCAATTTTCGAAAAATTTCCTATAAATAGTCAATTTTCGAAAAATTTCCTATAAATAGTCAATTTTCGAAAAATTTCCTATAAATAGTCAATTTTCGAAAAATTTCCTATAAATAGTAAATTTTCGAAAAATTTCCTATAAATAGTCAACTTTCAAAAATATTTACTATGAAAAGTAATTTTTTGAAAAATTTCCTAAAATTAGCAAATTTTCGAAAAATAGTTATTTTTCGAAAAATTTCCTATAAATAGAAATTTTTTTAAAAATTTCGTATAAAACGTCAATTTTCGAAAAATTTCCTATAAAAAGCAAATTTTCTAAAAATTTCCTATAAAAACTAAATTTTCGAAAAATTGCCTATGTAAAGTAAATTTTAGAAAAATTTCCTTTAAATAGTAAATTTTTTTCAAATTTCCTTTATATAGTAAATTTTTTTATTGAAATACAATGTATATATCCATGCGTTATTTTCCTTCTTAAGATGGTGTAGGGTATAAATAAACGCCTCCGTGTTAGTTGTGAAACGCATCAAGTTTGAAGAACAAAAAGAATGCAAAAATAATGCATAATATAAATATTTTTTTGTTCGATATCAATGTTTAATTTGTTATTGTTGAGAGTTTATTTTTCATTGTATTTTGTTCAAGGATGTCATAATATAATCGATATTAATCCTGATTAAATGAAAATATGAATTTATAATAAGGGTAATCATAATAATAATGAAGCTAAATAAATACAAAACATTTCTAAAAAAATTGTAGGCATTTGCTTTTTAGGCAAACTATTGTTGACCAGTGTAATTTTCAATAGAATAATGCTTTGTTTGCTTTTCTATGGTTTTAAAGGGGCTAGGGCTTATTTGTTTATTGAGGTAAGAATAAGGTATAATAGTAATTTTGTCAAGGTATTTCTGAATGTGGAACTACAAAGAGTGGCTATATTTGTGAAATATTTGCTACATTTATATAAATAACTAACAAATATTTGTATAAAGATACAAAAATATTCGAATAAAGTAGAATTTTTGGCTACTTGGCAAATTTAGGCATTTTTTATTTTATTTTATTTTATTCAATGTAAGCAAATTGCATTCTGCAGTTGATAATTCAATTCAGTTGTATAACATTTTCAAATAAATGTTAAAATGCCTTTTAAAAAGTTATGAAATTTTTATGATTGTCATAAATATTATTGTATTTATTATTGAA
The DNA here is from genome assembly GCA_933228675.1 of Stomorhina lunata. Classification (NCBI taxonomy): domain Eukaryota; kingdom Metazoa; phylum Arthropoda; class Insecta; order Diptera; family Rhiniidae; genus Stomorhina; species Stomorhina lunata. Next base: position 7,498,097 of record OW121742.1, on the reverse strand, counting down.
GTACTAGTCGTCGTATTTTCTTATTGTTGTTGTGTTGACATTTCATTTAAATTCCTTTCAATAACTTGACTATAGTTACAAATTTATTATGCCCAACTGCATTACTATTATAATACTCATACTCATACTCATACCATTATTATGTATGAAGTATGAATGTACAGAGGAATTGCACCCATGTATGAGTATTATGTATGTGTGATGATGATGATGGTCGCTCTGTCTCTGAACTACATGACGTATGAGGACTTTTATTTGAAATGTTTGAGTAGTTTACTAAAGCGTATGATTAATATAACAATTTTTATGTTTTGTATTTACGAATAAATTGTTAACAGAAAAAAAGAAAAGGATTTTAACTACAAATTTACTGTAAACGTGTTGACAACTATAACAAATGTATAATAGAGAGAAAAAGAAAGTACAGACGGACAAAGTTAGTTATTTATAAAATAAACAATAAATTTTTATAACAAGTATTTTGTCAACGACACTCATAAGCCTTTTTACACACACATACCCATACAAATGTATGTAAGTATTCACATTCTTATATACACAGTGATACATACATACAATACATATGTATAAGAAAGTAGAATAATATTCAGTTATTCATTCATTCATTCACTCGTTCACTCATCATCAACTCATCTTACACTTAAAACAAATGACAAGAGCAACAACAATGAAAAAAGGATAAATGAACACAAATGCAGGCACACTCACACAGACAAACATTACATTTAACACACACAAACTTATACATTTTTATGATTTACACTGTTTTTTTGGGACTATGTATGATTGTTTAGAACCTGTAGTTTTAAAATGAATAACCTTCGAAATTTTTTTTAAATTTTTCGAAAATTAAATATTTTTATAGGAAATTTTTCGAAAATTAATTTATAGGAATTTTTACTAAAATTTACTCATTTTATAAAAAATTTTTGGAAAAAAAAATATTTAAAGGATATTTTTCGAATATTTACTATTTATAAGAAATTTTTCGAAAATTGGCTATTTATAGGAAATTTTTCAAAAATTTAATATTTATAGGAAATTTTTCGAAAATTGAATATTTTTAGGAAATTTTTCGAAAATTGAATATTTATAGGAAATTTTTCAAAAATTGAGTATTTATAGGAAATATTTCGAAAATTGACTATTTATCGATATTTGACTGTTTATAGGAAATTTGTCGAAAATTATAGCAAATTTTTCGAAATTTGCCTTATTAATTTTTCAAAAATTGACTATTTATCGGCAATTTGTCGAAATTTGACTATTGATAGGAAATTTTTCAAAAATTAACTATTTATTGCAAATTTTTCAAAATTGACTATTTATAGGAAATTTTTCAAGAATTGACTTTTTACAGGAAATTTTTCAAAAATTTACTATTTATAAGAAATTTTTCGAAAATTGACTATTTAAAGGAAATTTTTCGAAAATTTACCTTTCATAGGAATTTTTTTTTTTAATTTTCTTTTTATACGAAATTTTTTATAGGAAATTTTTCGAAAATTTATTTATAAAGGAAATTTTTAAAAAATTTACTTATTATAGGAAATTTTTCGAAAATTGAATATTTATAAGAAATTTTTCGAAAATTTACTATATTTAGGAAATTTTTCGGAAATTGACTATTTATTGGAAATTTTTCGAAAATTGACTATTTATAGGAAATTTTTCGAAAATTTACCTTTCATATGAAATTTTTTTTTTAATTTTCTTTTTATACGAAATTTTTCGAAAATTTACTTTTTAAAGGAAATTTTTCGAAAATTTATTTTTAAAGGAAATTTTTAAAAAATTTACTTATTATAGGAAATTTTTCGAAAATTGAATATTTATAAGAAATTTTTTGAAAATTTACTATATTTAGGAAATTTTTCGAAAATTGACTATTTATTGGAAATTTTTCGAAAATTGACTATTTATAGGAAAATTTTCGAAAATTGGCGATAATTAATGGATGATAATGGTGATATTTTTTTTATAATTTGATATATTTTCTTTTTAAATTTAAATTAGGTATATCTTAAAACTTCCACATTATTTTGGTACTTTTATGGTACCTTCTTCAATATTTCGAAACCAATAACACAAAGAAAAACTTTATAAAATATCAAAATATATTTTTGATTTTTTGTGTAATATTTTCATGGTTATTTTATGATACATTTTTTACCCTTCGAAGCAAATCATTAGGGAAAATATCGCACTTATATTTGGTACTTTTAGTTAAATAGTTGATAAAAAAACATTTTAGTACTTTTTTGAAATTGAAATATTTATATTTTAAACTCAATAATAGAGAAAAAAATAAGATATAAATGTTTTCTAAAAATACAAAATATGAAACAAGTAAAATTGACACTTTTTAAATCTTAAGCCATTTAAAGAATATGGTACTTTTTGAGTCCTTTAAAACAAACAATGTTAAAAGAGAGAAATTGTATATCAATTTATTTCGCAGTGACAGAAATAAAACAGGTTTTTAGTATTCTTTAGTACTATTTGAACATAAGAGGTGAAAACCCGTATTTTGGTACTTTTATTTGTATTTTGCTTATCTAAGGATATAGAAAAAATTTGATAATTATTTTTTTTTATTAAGAGGAAATTATTGTCAATATCTTCTGTTGAGATAATTCTAATTGTTTTGCAATGACTAAAACATATAAGAAGTTTTTTATACTTTTTAAAAATTAGGTACTTTAATTTGTATTTTTGATCCTAACTCATTTTAATAGAAAAATATTGTGTATCGTTTTATATGTAATTCTAAAAATATGAAACAGATGTTCGGTACTTTTTAGTAACATGAAAATTTAGGGTAAAAACATTATTTTGGTACTTTTATTGGTATTTTTCTTATCTCAGAAACCAAATAAATTACAATGACTTTAAAATGAAAATTTTGTCAGAACAAAATTAACATTTGGTACTTTCTGATAAGGTCTTTTAGGGGAACAAACTATATCTTACTTTTTACTTTTTGCAACAAAAATTTGAAGCAGGAGTTTAGTACTTTTTAGCATAATTTATAGTAAAAGCTTTATTTACGTTCTTTTATCGATATTTTATCTCAGTAACCAAATTTACAAACTTATTTTGTTATGACAAACGTATGAAAAGTACCATATTTTTAGGCATCGACTTTTTAGAAAAAAAACTATATTATGGAACATTTAGGGATATTTTGGGTATATTTAGTAAAATATTACAAATGTTAATACATACATAACTCCCACTACAATTCAATTGGAAAAAGGAATACTTCTCTCAGATTTAACTATTGCTCGCTCTGTCTAGAATTAGGGATAATCCTCCTGAAGAGATGGCCTAACCAACCATCGAAACGCGTCGAGGAAAGGTTTCCCCACCAACACTTTTTGGTTTTATCAAAAAACTATTTATTACAATGATAAATAATTGTAATAAATTGGGATCTTAGTGCAATACACTACAGTAAAACTTTTAAATCAAATTGTTGATGTCTCAAAAAAAAATGTTGATAAACCTTTTTAGCAAATGCATTAGTTAGAGAAGTTTTACATAACCTAGTACTAAATAACTAGTGGCTAGATGAGTTTTGTTTTTTTTTTTAAGTGGGTCTGGCCGGGGATCGAACTTGGGACCTCTGGTATGCTAGGCGAATGACTAACCTGCTATACCAAGGGGCTTGAAAATTGATTAGACAGAGGTTAGTTAGTTAATAATTTAGAACTGCTGGGCATTTTTCCAGCTACTACCGCAGTGTTGTAATGAGTGCAATAGTGTGCACCAAAAGTATATTTTGGTAAATAAATAAAAGACAAAGCAGGAGCAGAAGGAGCAGAAGGAGCAAAAGGAGGACATGGTGATGATGAAGACGAGAAAGACAAATAAAATATCACCAGCATCTTCATAGTTGTCATCATCAAAATCAACATCAACATCACTAGAAGTAAGTTATGACATCCTTTTGCGAATTACTGCTGCTGTTGCTGCTGGTGCTTAAAGGTACTGCTCCTGCATTAACACGAGAGTTTGTGTACCTTTGCTTAAGCTTAAGCATTTACACAAATACAAATCATTTCTATACACAAACAGACATACACACACATACCTACACACTTACGGTGTTGTCACAGGACTCTTTTTTTATTGTGTGCAATAAAACATTATTAGGGCTTCTTTCAAAGATGATATGATGTTTTTTTATCAAAGTATTTTTTAGGTATTTATTATTTTTAACAAAAGGATTTAGAGCAAAATTAAACACTTTTATTAAGAAAAGAATGATGAAGATGGTTTGACTTTAAATTGGGTAATAATTGAAAAATAGGATTTTATTTAAAGCAATGAAACAACAAAGATGTTATTTTTTGAATGTTAACACATCAAAGATTAATTGATTTTCCTTACACACACACACATACACTCTCATAAAATATACAAGGAAACATAAAATCAAACACTTTCACATCTTAATCATTCATTCAAACCCATACTTTGACATAGATTTAGATTTTTGATTTCTTTTATATGTTAATTTTTTTTAATAATTTTATTTTAATTTATATTTTTAATAAAATTTATTTATAACTTTTATTACATACTCATTTAAAGCCTTTTTGTTGCTGAAGTTTCCTAAGTTTTGATTTTTGTTCAAGAGTTATTTTATAAACGATGCAGTTATAATGCAGTATATTTTTAGGGGTTTTTTCCTTCTTTTAAATTTTTCTTTATTTTTGGGTTTTCTGAGCGTTTAATTATTTTTGCTATAAGTTGAGGTAGTGGTTTTTAATAAAATTTTTATTTTTTTTTTGTATAATTTAAATTTTTTAAATTCCTTTAATTTTTCTTTATACTTTTTTTCTAAAGAATTTTATTTAAAAAAAAAAAAACTTTATATAGGTTGCACATTTTCACATTTTGCATGATTTCCTTATTTTTCTTTTATTTTCTGTCTTATTTCTATTATCTCTTGTTTTATCATTTATGCTTTCGCTTCACGTTTATTTCTGTTTTATCAAATCATTTTTTAGGGGATTTGTTTTTTGTTTATGCCACTCCCGCCTCGAATACTACTAGTGAGCCTTTCGCTGAAAGGATTTCTTGGTCTCGTTTTTCTTGCTTTCACATTCACTGGCAAACGTTTACTTTGCGTTGCACAAACAGTCCGACTTTCTGAGGAAAATTTGGCGAAAAAAAGAGGCCTGAGAAAAACACTTTCTAACGTGAGCAGATAATATTACAAAATGACCGCATGAGTGCTGGCACAACACTAGGCTGGCAAAGCCCAATGTTAGTAGTAATCTTGCAGCAGCATGGAAAAACCCAACAACATTAAGAAAAAAAAAAAAAAGAAAGTTAAACTAAAAAAAGTTTTAGCTAAAATACTCAAAGCTTTTTTTTGCCAGGTTTTTTTGTTCTATTTAACAGAGTTGTAGTTTTAAGGTTGAAAATAAAGCTTTTGTATAAGAAAAGCTTTAAATATAACCGTTTTTCCTTTGTTCTATATGAAAATATAAAAAACATTTAAAAATTTTGTTAATAACATTTAAAACTTAAGTTCTAAAAGTTATAAAAAAAGCTTTTTTAAAACTAAACAAATATGTGTCAAAGCCTGCGCCTTTTAGAAAGACAAACAAGAAAAACCTTAAAAGAGACAGAAATAGAGAGAAAGCTCTTTAACAAAAACGACTTCAATTCGTTATTTAATTTCTCTCTATATTCCAAAAATAAAAACCATCAAGTCAACTCAACTCTCTATCATCAACAAACACCAGCAAATACCTTTAAATTTCCACAAACACAATAATTTCGTTTTTATGTGTGTCACTGTAACACAGTGTGGAATTTATTGCACCTAATCAATTGTAAGCTGTTTTAAGTAGTTCAGCAAAAAAACTAAAAAAAAAAACAACAATGACAACGCTTAAAAACTGTTCGTCGTCATCATCATCATCACTAACTATCATCATCACTAACTATCATCATCAATGTCTTTTATTTTTTCAACTCGCTTTTTCCGATTTTCTTCATTCATTTCCACATCGCTTCATTTTTAGTGCTTAATTTTTCGTATAGTTTTTCTGTTTTTGTTTAATATTATTTAGTTTTTCTTCTTTTGCGAACGTTTTTCTATTAAAAACAATTTTATCGAATTAATTTCATATGTTTTATATGTTAGATTGAGTGTGTATTTGATTTTAATCCATATGGCTTGGCTGGACTGATGGAAGGATGAATGGATGGATGGCTCAAAAGATGGATAACGTTAACCATCATTTTTGTATTTTTGTATGTATGTAAATTTGTATATTTTAAGCGTTTTTTCGAAGATTAAGCACTACATATACTCGCACATACATACAAGTATGTATGTATTTATTTTCGATTGTGGTAGGGGAGTGTTTATCTTAATTCAATTAATACTGATTAGGGTTGCCAAATGTAATAAAAGATGAGGGTAACTGGATTTAACAGATCCCAGATTTAAATAACAACTTTATATGTATGTTAAGGCTATGATTCTTTTCAGTTTTTGCAAACATTATAATAAAGTTTAAAGATTCCTAAAAATACAAAAATTTATTAAAAAAAAATTTTATATCGAAATTTTCTATAAAAAATTGTATATCGAAAATTTTCTATAAAAAATTTTATGTCGAAAATTTTCTATAAAAAATTTTATATCGAAAATTTTCTATAAAAAAATTTTATATCGAAAATTTTTTATTAAAAATTTTATATAGAAAATTTTATATTAAAAATTTTATATCAAAAAATTTTCTATCAAAAAATTTTCTTTAAAAAATTGTATATCAAAAAATTCTCTATAAAAAATTTTATATCGAAAATTTTCTATTAAAAATTTTATACAGAAAATTTTCTATTAAAAATTTTATGCAGAAAATTTTATATCAAAAATTTTATATCGAAAATTTTAAATCAAAAATTTTACATCAACAATTTTCTATTAACAATTTTCTATCGAAAATTTTCTATTAAAAATTTTCTATAAAAAATTTTATACCGAAAATTTTCTATAATAAATTTGATATCAAAAATTTTCTATAAAATATTTTATATCGAAAATTTTCCATAAAAAATTTATATTGAAAGTTTTCTATAAAAATTGTATATAAGTATAGAAATTTTCTATTAAAAATTTTATATCGAACATTTTCTATAAAAAATTTTATATCGAAAATTTTCTGAAAAAAATTTTATATTGAAAATTTTATATCAAAAATTTTGTATTGAAAATTTTATATCAAAAATTTTACACCAAAAATTTTCTATAAAAAATTTTATATTGAAAATTTTTTATAAAAAATTTTATATCGAAAATTTTCTATAAAAAATTTTATATCGAAAATTTTCTTTAAAAAAATTTATATCGAAAATTTTCTATAAAAGATTTTATGTCATAAATTTTCTATAAAAAATTTTGTATCAAAAATTTTCAATAAAAAATTTTATATCGAAAATTTTCTACAAAAAATTTTATATCGAAAGTTTTCTACAAAAAATTTTATATCAAAAAGTTTTTTATAAAAAATTTTATATCGAAAATTTTCTATAAAAAATATATAGAAATTTTCTATTAAAAATTTCATATTGAAAATTTTTTACAAAAATTTTGTTCCAAAAATTTTATATCGAAAAATTTCTATAAAAAATTTTATATTGAAAATTTTTTATAAAAAATTTTATATCGAAAATTTTCTAAAAAAAATTTTATATCGAAAATTTTCTTTAAAAAAATTTATATCGAAAATTTTCTATAAAAGATTTTATGTCATAAATTTTCTATAAAAAATTTTGTATCAAAAATTTTCAATAAAAAATTTTATATCGAAAAGTTTCTACAAAAAATTTTATATCAAAAGTTTTCTACAAAAAATTTTATATCAAAAAATTTTTTATAAAAAATTTTATATCGAAAATTTTCTATAAAAAATATATAGAAATTTTCAATTAAAAATTTCATATTGAAAATTTTTTACAAAAATTTTGTTCCAAAAATTTTATATCGAAAAATTTCTATAAAAAATTTTATATTTATAATTTTCTATAAAAAATTTTATATCGAAAATTTTCGATATAAAATATTATATATCGAAAATTTTCTATAAAAAATTTTATATCGAAAATTTTCTACAAAAAATTTTATATCGAAAATTTTATATCGAAAATTTCATATCAAAAATTTTATATCAAAAATTTTATATCGAAAATTTTCTATAAAAAAATTTTATATCGAAAATTGTCTATATAAAAATTTTATATCGAAAATTTTCTATAAAAAATTGTATATCGAAAATTTTCTATAAAAAATTTTATATCGAAAATTTACAATGAAAAATTTTATATCGAAAATTTTCTATAAAAAATTGTATATCGAAAATTTTCTATATCGAAAATTTACCATAAAAAATTTTATATCGAAAATTTTCTATAAAAAATTGTATATCGAAAATTTTCTATAAAAAAATTTATATCGAAAATTTACAATAAAAAATTTTATATCGAAAATTTTCTATTAAAAATTTTATTTTTAAAATTTTCTATAAAAAAATTTTATATCGAAAATTTTCTATAAAAAATTTTATATTGAAAATTTTATATCAAAAATTTTGTATCAAAAAATTTTCTATAAAAAATTTTATATTGAAAATTTTTTATAAAAAATTTTATGTTGAAAATTTTCTATAAAAAATTTTATATCAAAAATTTGTTATAAAAAAATTTATATCGAAAATTTTCTATACAAAATTTTTGTATAAAATTTTCTATACAAAATTTTTGTATAAAATTTTCTATAAGAAATTTTTGATATAAAATTTTATATCGAAAATTTTCTATAAAAAAATTTGTATTGAAAAATTTCTATTAAAAATTTAATATCAAAAATTTTATATCGAATATTTTCTATAAAAAAATTTTGTATCGAAAATTTTCTATAAAAAATTTTATATCGAAAATTTTATATCAAAAATTTTATATTAAAAATTTTATATCGAAAAATTTCTATAAAAAAAATTTATATTTATAATTTTCTATAAAAAATTTTATATTGAAAATTTTCGATAAAAAATCTTTTATCTAAAAGTTTCTATAAACAATTTTATATCGAAAATTTTATATCAAAAATTATATATCAACAAATTTTCTATAAAAAATTTTCTGTCGAAAATTTCTATTAAAACTTTTATATCGAAAATTTTCTATAAAAAAATTTTATATCAAAAATTTTGTATCGAAAATTTTCTATAAAAAATTTTATATCGAAAATTTTATATCAAAAATTTTATATTAAAAATTTTATATCGAAAAATTTCTATAAAAAAAATTTATATTTATAATTTTCTATAAAAAATTTTATATTGAAAATTTTCGATAAAAAATCTTTTATCGAAAAGTTTCTATAAACAATTTTATATCGAAAATTTTCGATAAAAAATCTTTTATCTAAAAGTTTCTATAAACAATTTTATATCGAAAATTTTATATCAAAAATTATATATCAACAAATTTTCTATAAAAAATTTTCTATCGAAAATTTCTATTAAAACTTTTATATCGAAAATTTTCTATAAAAAAATTTTATATCAAAAATTTTATAACGGAAATTTTCGATATAAAATATTATATATATCGAAAATATTCTATAAAAATTTTTATATTGAAAATTTTATATCAAAAATTTTGTATCAAAAATTTTGTATCAAAAAATTTTATATTGAAAATTTTTTATAAAAAATTGTATGTTGAAAATTTTCTATAAAAAATTTTATATTGAAAATTTTCTATAAAAAAATTTATATCGAAAATTTTTTATAAAACATTTTATATCGAAAATTTTCTATATAAAATTTTTGTATAAAATTTTCTATACAAAATTTTTGTATAAAATTTTCTATAAAAAATTTTTGATATAAAATTTTATATCGAAAATTTTCTATAAAAAATTTTATATCGAAAATTTTTTATAAAAAATTTTATATCGAAAATTTTCTATAAAAGATTTTATATCGAAAATTTTCTATAAAAATAAAATTTTATATCGAAAATCGAAGGAGTTGAACCCACAATAACTGATACTTTGACTTCGTTTTAAAATTTCGGGAGATTGTTTAAAAAAATAAGTCCCTGGTAAAACTCGGAAAATTCAAGATTCTAAAAATTTGTCTCGTTTTGTTTTTCATTTTTAAAGTAACATATGTCAGAAACGAAAACTGATAAAATAAAAATTTTCTTTAAGAAGACACGAATTTTATAAAAAAAATGCTATAGTCGGTCAAACTTGACTTATCGATATCCTTTACCATTTTATATGATAAACAACTTAACAAGTTTTTCTTAAATCTTTGAGATTTATTTTTTACACGGCAAGAATTTCTCGTGATTTAGAGTATTTATGTAATTTTGGAAAGACGGTCTAATATGAGAGCAAGGGTAAATTATTGACCGGATTGTCTTAAAATTTCGCTTTATGTTTACAGAATACTTTTTATGCAGTTCTAGTTCTAGCAAAAAAAAAAACTTTCTATTATATATTTAGATTTTTGAGCATTTTCGTGATTTCTGAAGTTTTTATGATAAAAAGTAATAAACAATTGTTAAGTACTAAAATGAATAAATAACAATAAAATTCATTCGGTTTAAAAGCACTATTAAGCAATTGCTCGCCAGTTTTATTAGAATAACTGGACCCATCTCAATCGTGCCATTAGTACGAGGTAGTACGCTCAATTCCTAATGATAAACAACCATTTGGTTCCCAGAAGTACTAATAAAATATATAAAAAATCAGCTGCACATGACCTCAGATAAACATTTTTTAAATATAAAGAGTGTTCTAAAAAAAATATGCATTTACTATTTTAGACAAAATTTATCCATAGTGCAAGAAATAATTTATTTTTTGATCAAGTTAGTTTCTATAGATATGTCAGATACTATTATTTTAGAAATTATTAATTTTCAATAGTTATTTCAATCAAAATGGACTGCGAAAAAAAGTTCGTGAAAATATAATTAAAACTTTTCAAAAAAATCCGTCATGGACTTTTAAAAAAATAGCTAAAAATTTGAAAGTTGACCCTCGAACGGTTTCTAATGCCATCAGACGGTATAAGGAAAACCTGAGCATTGAAAGAAAACCTGGATCAGGGAGGAAAAAAGGTCCTACAGATATTGGTAAGGCAAAAGAAGTCGAGCGACTCTTTCGAAGAGCGCCTAACACTTCTTTAAGAAAAGCAGCTCGTACGGTGAAATGTTCTACGAATTTTGCACATAGAGTCAAAGCTTATGCTGGACTGAAGACATACAAAGTCCAAAAGGTTCCAGATCGCAATGCTATAAAGAACTTAGAAGCAAAAAAACGAGCGAAAAAATTGAAGTCTGATTTTATAAAAAAATACACCTGTTATGTGATGGATGATGAAACATACGTACTTGCAGACTTTTCTCAACTTCCTGGTCAAGATTTTTATGTTGCTGATAAACGGGGCAATGTTCGGCAAGAGTTTCGCACAAAAAACAAACAAAATTCCCTAAGAAGTTTCTCGTGTGGCAAGCTATTTGCAGTTGTGGCAAAAGAAGTAAAGTATTTGTGGCATCTGGCACAATAAACACAGAAATTTATATAAAGGAGTGCCTACAAAAACGGTTGTTACCCTTTTTAAGAGAGCACAGAGTGACTACATTTTTTTGGCCCGATTTGGCATCATGCCATTATGGAAAAAAGGCACTTGAGTGGTACTCAAAGAATAATGTCATTTTTGTACCACGAGAGGCAAATCCACCCAACTGTCCAGAACTTCGGCCTGTGGAAAGGTATTGGGCTCTGGTAAAAAAGGAATTGAAGAACACAGGAAAGATTTCCAAGAACATGTCCGATTTTAAGCGCAGGTGGAACACATGCTCCAAAAAGGTATCAGAAGCAACTGTAAAATCTTTAATGGGAGGGTTTCCGAAAAAAGTCGATAATTTTGCAAAACCCGAGTACTAAGTAAACATTTTAATGCTAAATGATTTTGTATAATATGTCATTATATTTGCGTATTTTGTAGAGTTTTTATATTAAAAGGTTTGATTTTTATTTAAGAAAATCCAACTACAAATTTTATTTAGAGCACTCTTTAGTCCTGATATGGATATGATAAACGTTTTTTCATGCATAATGAACCGGGTTGATTCGTTTAAAATTAATGTTTTGGGGGTATACAAATCGGAATTTAAAATGTGATTTAAAAATTGGTTCGCACGTATGCAAAAAAATATATTAGGATCAGAATTATTATATATAGTAAGTAGTAATTTTTTAAATACACATTGAAATATTTCAATATTTTACATACATTCATACTTTATCTTTTAAATGTTTGAAGAGCTCCAAAATTTTTATAAATAAAACTGTAATTGTTCAATATAAAGCTATTTCATTCATTGCTTTAAATACCTTTTTCTCTGTCACAATTAATACGATATTCCTTTTTTTTTGCATTTCAGTTAATTGGATTTGATTTACACAGTTAATTAATGACAAACTAAAAATAAATAAATATATGTATGTTTGTTTGTATGTTATACCATTTCAGTTAACAAATACTGAAAAGTATTAATTTATCTCTTACAAACTTTGATATGTGCTTTTTTCCATGGAATTCTTATAAAGTTGGTGTAAAATTAATAGGTCAGTCGTGTTTGACTTAAAAGAAATGGCAAATAAAAACTTTTATTGATTGAAATGGAAAAAAGAAAAAGATTTCAAATAATGAAATTGAAAACTATGAAAAGAGTAATGAACGGGGTACTATTTTAATTGAATGTTAAGGGGGCGAATATTCAGAATTTAAGATTAGCGAAAAATTTAATTTTAAGTTAAAATTTTGGTAAAAACTGAATTTATGAGAATAATTAAATTTTCAGAGAATTTAAGTTCTTAGAAAAATTGAATTTCATTTTTGTTAAAATTTAAATTCTTAGTGAGTATTCATATTTTTTCATAAAAATTTTGATTTTAATAAAATTACAATTCGAAAAGAATCTTTATTTTTATAAGAAAATTCATTTTTACTGAAAATTTCAGTTTTTACTAAAACTTTTAAATTTCACTGAAAATTTTAATTTTTATGGAAAATTTTAATTTTTACTAAAAATTTGAATTATTACTGAAAATTTAAATTTTTACTGAAAATTTAATTTTTTTTCCTAAAAATTTTAAATTTCACTGAATATTTAAATTTTTATAGAAAATTTTAATTTTTACTAAAAATTTTAATTATTACTGAAAATTTTAAATTTCACTGAAAATTTTAATTTTTACTAAAAATTCAAATTTTTTCTAATAATTTTCATTTTTACCAAAATTTTTAATTTATACTAAAAATTTAAATTTATACTTAAAATTTTAAATTTCACTGAAATTAAATTAAATAAAAAAAAAAATAAATTAAATTAATTTCACTGAATTAAAATTTTTACTGAAAATTTAAATTTTTAATTAAAATTTAAATTTTTATTGAAAATTAACCTTTTACTAAAAATTTCAAATTTTACTGAAAATTTTAATTTTTACTAAAAATTTAATTCAAATTCAAATTTTTACTAATAATTTAAATTTTTACTTAAAATTTTAATTTATACTAAAAATTTTAATTTTTAATGAAAAATTTAATTTTTACTATAAATTTTAATTTTTACTAAAAATTTTAATTTTTACTAAAAATTTTAATTTTTACTAAAAATTTTAATTTTTACTAAAAATTTTAGTTTTATATGAAAATTTTATTTTCACAAAAAATTTTAATTTTTACAGAAAATTTAAATTTTTACTAAAAATTTTATTTTTTACAGAAAATTTTAATTTTTACTAAAAATTTTAATTTTTACAGAAAATTTAAATTTTTTTAATTTGTACAGAAAATTTTAATTTTTACTAAAAATTTAAATTTTTACTAAAAATTTAAATTTTTAATGAAGATTCAAATTTTTACTAATAATTTTAAATTTTTACTTAAAATTTTAATTTATACTAAAAATTTAAATTTATACTGAAAATTTAAATTTTTACTAAAAATTTTAATTTTTAATGAAAAATTTAATTTTTACTAAAAATTTTAGTTTTATGTGAAAATTTTATTTTTACTAAAAATGTCATTAAAAATTTTAATTTTTACAGAAAATTTAAATTTTTACTAAAAATTTTAATTTTTACAGAAAATTTTAATTTTTACAGAAAACTCAAATTTTTACTGAAAATTTAAATTTTTACTGAAAATTTAAATTTTTACTTTAAATTAAATATTTTACTGAAAATTTAAATTTTAACTGAAAATTTTTATTTTTAATGAAAAATGTAATTTTCACTAAGAATTAAAATTTTAACTAAAAATGTTAGTTTTATATGATAATTTTATTTTTACTAAAAATTTTTAATTTCAATAAAAGTTAAAATTTTTACTGAAAATTTTAATTCTTATTAAAAATTTAAATTTTTACTGAAAATTTTAATTTCACTGAAAATTTTAATTTTTACTGAAAATTCAAATTTTAACTGAAAACTTAAATTTCTTTTATTGAAAATTAAAAAAAATTAAATTTTACTGAAAATTTTTACTTTTACTAAAAAATTTTAATTTTTACTAAAAATACTAAATTTCATTAAAAATTTTAGTTTGGACTGAAAATTTTAATTTCGACTGAAAATTTTAATTTTGACTGAAAATTTTCATTTTTACTGAAAATTTTAATTTTGACTGAAAATTTTAATTTTTACTGAAAATTTTCATTTTTACTGAAAATTTTAATTTTTATCAAAAATTTTGATTTTTAGCAAAAAATTTTATTTTTTAGTAAAATTTAAATTTTTACTTAAATTAAAATATAAAAAAAAAATTACTGGAAATTTTTATTTTTAATAAATTTTAATTTATACTGAAAATTTTAGTTTGTACTAAAAATAAGAGTTTTTAGTAAATATTTACCCCCTAATTCATAAGCCACAAGATATTGCTATGATATGCTTATAATTCAAATTTTAAATACAAAATTCCTACTATAAAACTTTAATAATTTTTTAGTTCGTTTATAAATTAGGGGGCTAATTTTTACTGAGGATTTTTTTTATATTTTATTTTTACTAAGAATTAAATTTTTTACGGAAGATTTTAAGTTTTAGCAAAAAAATCAATTTTTACTAAAATATTCCATTTGTTGGCAAATATCGTAAAAAAGTTTCTTCCAAAACTTTAGACTGTTGTCGGATAGATTTATGATCTCTTGGTATATCAAAGTTTAGTATCCTTCGATTCCTAGAATTTAAAAGAATTCCTAATCTCGAAACATTATGAGATTATGATAATGTTTTTGAAAAGTTTAGTTTAATATATTAAAAGAAAGATAGTCTAAATTGAATTGTTAAACATCTAAGAATAGACAGTAATCAGACAGTTTCAAGATCTTGTTTCATGTGTACAGAGGGCAGCGGACATCGATAACTGGAATGCACATTTCAAGAGTTATTAATCTTGGAAATTTGGGAGCATATCTCGTACACTTTTAGATAAAAAAAATGTCTTTCGATAATCTGATAAATTTCTGAGTTTTTTTTTATACTTATAATATAATATAAGGAAATTAAAATTGTCTGAATTGTACTGGCTTTTAACTAGCAATTTTGTCTGCTGAAATTTTAAACTGTTGCCAGACAGTGCCATAATGTTGGTTTATATTTGTCTAAAGGGTAGCGTATATCGATTACTGGTATATACATTTTAAAGAATTTCTATTTTAGAATCTTGTGAGCATATCTCATACATTCTCAGACAAAATGAAAATGTCTTCCGACAATCTGATCAATTTCAAAATAAAGTTGTTTTTTAAACTTTCGAATAATATAAGAAAGATCAAATTAAATTGTCTGAATTGTATTGGCATATAACTTAGAATGTTGTCTGCTGAAACTATAGACTGTCATCAGACAGTTTCATAATCTTGGTTCACGTTTGTGTGGAGGGTAGTGTAAATTGATTATTAGAATACATATGCTAGGGATATTTCAATTTTGGAATTTGTGGCCAATACTCATACATTCTAAGACATAATACAAATGACTTCCGACAAAACTGATTAATTTCAGAATAAAGTTTTTTAAGAGCTCAGTATAATACAAGAAAGATTAAATTTAATTTTCTTAATAATATGGGCTGGTATAAAATTCAAATCAAATTTTTTACCAAACATTTAAAATTATACTAAAATATTACATTTTTACTTCATTATTACTAAAATATTACATTTGATACGAGTAATTTGATTTTGCTGTAAACTGAAATATTGATTTCCAAATCACATAATATTAAAAATTAACTTAGGTTTATCTTACCTTTAATTGGACAAAACTCAACACAATTTACATTAATTTTCAACATTGACTTAATGATAAGAAGAAATGAAAGAGACAAATTCTGTACAAAATTTAAACTCCTTTCAAAAACGACTTAAGATTTTATAAGAAAATTTGCAAATAAAATCTTCAGACGTAAAAAACTCAGGATTTCAATTCTGTGAAGGTCACAATTAAATAAGTATAAAAGTACATACCTCAGACGAAGTCAAATAGCACATTCGTGAATCGGTGCTCTCGATGGAGGCCTGTTGTACGATGCCATAACGTGAATCACGATCACTCAAATAATCGGATCTTAGACTATCTTGACGTATAAACTCGGCTCTATTTTTAGTAAAATAAAAAATTCAAATTATTAATATTAGATAGGTAAGTTTAATAAAGAAATTTATATAATATATATACCGTTGTTCTAAGGAATCAGCCCTGGCGGACTTGTAACCAGAATCATTTAAACTTGAGTCTTGTCTCAAAGATGGCAAGGAATCCCAGGGTGAACGTTTGTTGCCTGAACTAGTGGTCTGCTGAGACATGAGACCCTGACCGGAACCAGAACCGATAGTAGAGCTACCAGAACGCCAACCATCTGAATGACGAAACCATTGAGCCCTGGCAGACTCGCCAATACACGAAGCGCAACGTGAATTGGAGAAACTGTAAAATATAAGTCAAATAAGTTGTTTAAGAAAAAATATTGTATTCAAATTATAGTACCTTGTATTATGATCCGACAAATAACCTCTTTCTCTTTCCCTCTCACGCTCCCTCTCGCGCACCAACTCATTACGATCGCTATAGTAACCATCTCTCTCACGATCCCTTTCCTTATCGCGCACTGCAGATAGAGGACGATGTGGAGGTAAAGGTAGAGTAGAAGATTTAGCACTTGTAGCTGGTTTGTAAAAGAATTTATATAAAAAATTTCGGGTTTCGATTAAAAAAACACTTAGAGAAAAAAGTGCCATCATCAAAGAAATCAGTGCAGAAATTCATAAGATTCAAAATTGGCAAAAATAAGTTTTTAGTAAATAAACTAATAAAGTTATAATATTAATTAATAAACATTAAGCTTTTAAGAAATTTATTAGTTAATAATTTAAAAACAAAATTTGAGAAGCAATTTTCTTTTACTTTTGAAATGATAAAATTGAAATTGTAAGCAAACGTAATGATTTTTGCACACGATTTTGGCGCTAAAATGATTTTATTTTTTCGATTGGTTGGACTACTTACGCCTGCGCATAGGAAACGGGCTGCGTTGCATTGATCCGGGCAAACTCTCGGCAAATTCTGATATGTGTTAGTGTTTTTTTAAGATGATTTATTTTTTTCATATATTTTTTTTTATTGGTAACAGATTTAGAGTGTTGGTTTAGGTGGTTTTGATTTTTTTTGGATTGGATTTTTAGTGGTAGTGCATGGAAATATAATGAATGCAATTAATGAATGTGTTAGAGACGATGATTTAAGAAATTTCAAATCTTGTATTTTTTTTTTTTAATTTAAACACAAACAAATGACTAATGATGGAAACTAAAGTAAAAAAAGTTAACTAAAATATTCTCTTTGTTATAAATTTCATAGAGGTTCAAGAATGATAAAAGTATGAGATCTTACATGAGGTCTTTTATCTAAATAATGGATCTCATCTTTGCATTCAATTTCAATCGAAAACGAAAGTAAACAAAGTGTATAGCATACTTTTAAGATCAGAATCGGATAGACCAACCTAAAATATTCCGATAAGTAATGGAAATTGATCGCTATCGAAGCAATCGATTTCTGATATAGTTTTTGAGATAATTTTCGGTTATTTCCAAAAAAAAATGTTAGGGCTTTAATCCTCTTGACTGATATCTTATCTTCAGGGGTAGGCAGTTCATACCACCAGAAGCCGATTACTTTTTGTAATTTTCGTAAATATCGCTATCGATAATGAAAATAAGTATTAAAAGCCTTCAGTTGGAATTTGGATGCTAGCAAATTCAGTTGGTTCCGCTTGTTTGAAATAAATGTAACCGAATTGGGAATATTTTTCGAAACAGAAGTAAATTCTAATATTAAAAAATTTTTGATTTTAGATAAAAAATATATTTTTGATATTTTCGATACATATATTTTTTTATAAAAAAATTTTTGACAAAAATATTTTTCTTCTGAATTTTTTTCGATAAAAATTATTTTTTGTAGAAAGTTTTTCGATAAAAATATTTTTTTGGGAACATTTTCTAAAAAAAAAAAAAAAAATTATAAAAAAATTTCGATAAAAGTATTTTTCTTTCTGTAGAAAAAATTTGGATAAAAATATTTTTCTTTCTGTAGAAAAATTTTCGATAGAAATATTTTTCCGCAGAATAATTTTCTAAGAATTTTTGATAAAAATTTTCTATAGAAAAATTTTTGATAAAAAAAATTTTGACAAAAAATTTTCCATAGAAAATTCTATAAACAAATTTTTTATCAAAAATTTCTATGGAAACAAATTTCTTTTTAAAACATTTTTTTATAATAAAATTTTTAATAAAAATATTTTTCTTCGAAAACTTTTTCGATAAAAAATAGTTTTTTATAGAAAGTTTTTCGATAAAAATATTTTTCTGTGAAAGTTTTCTCAAAAATTATTTTTCTTCCTATAGAAAAATTTTCGATAGAAATATATTTCCGTATAATAATTTTCTAAAAATGTTTAATAAAAAAATTTACTATACAAACATTTTTCTATAAAAAAAAATTTGATAAAAAAAATTTTGATAAAAAAAATTTTTTATAGAAAAACTTTTGATAAAAAAAATTTTGACAAAAAATTTTCTATAGAAAGTTTTTAATATAAAAAAATTCTATAAAAAAATAATTTTGTATGGAAAAAAAAATTTTTTTAAAACATTTTTTTATAATAAAATGTTTGATAAACATTTTCCTTCGGAAACTTTTTCGATAAAAGTTATTTTTTATAGAAAATTTTTCGATAAAAATATTATTCTGTGAAAATTTTCCCAAAAATTATTTTTCTTTCTATAGAAATATTTTCCGTAGAATAATTTTCTAAAAATTTTTGATAAAAAAATTTCTATACAAAAATTTTTCTATAAAAATTTTTGATAAAAAAAAAAATTCTAAAGAAAAGTTTTTGATAAAAAAAAATTTCTATAGAAAAATTTTTGATAATAAAAATGTTTGACAAAAAATTTTCTATAAAAAAATTTTTGATATAGAAAATTCTACAGAAAAAAATTTTCTATAGAAACATTTTTAATATAGAAAATTTTACAAAAATTTGTTTATTAAAAATTTGTTTCTTTGGAAAAAAATTTATTTTAAAAACATTTTTCTATAATAAAATTTTTGATAAAAATATTTTTCTTCGGAAATTTTTTCGATAAAAATAATTTTTTATAGAAAATTTGTTGATAAAAATATTTTTCTGTGAAAATTTTCTCAAAAATTAATTTTCGATTGAAATATTTTTCCGTAGAATAATTTTCTAAAAATTTTTGATAAAAAAAATTTCTATACAAAAATTTTTCTATAAAAAAAATTTTGATAAAAAAAATTTTCTATAGAAAATTTTCGATGAAGAAATGTTTGACAAAAAATTTTTTATAAGATGATAAATAGCTAAGAATTTTGTCAGATAACACATTAGACTCTCGTCAGAGAGTATCATGAAACTGTCTGACAACAGTCTAATTTTTTGTCAGACAACATTCTTAGATATTTGGCAATTTAAATCAGACAATTATTTTAATCTTTCTTATATTGAAGAAGTCTTAAAAAGTTTTTTTTTTCTAAAATTGATCAGATTGTCGGAAAACATTTTAATTTTGTCTGGTATAATAAAATATTTGTACAGATTGTACAGGGTGGCCCAAAAGTCGCGAACGGATTTGAAAAATTAATAACTTCTCTAATTTAATTATTATTATTATTTTTCTTTTAAGGACTTGTAAAATCAATCTGGGAGATTAATTATGAAAGGTTACCACGTTATCCAGCGAACCAAAATCATAGAACTTTATTTTGAACATCATCAACGATCAATAATTCAAACTCAACGAGCCTATCGTCGTCATTTTAATGTGCGGAATTCACCATCCGAAACAATGATTCGACGCTTAGTGACACGTTTTCAGGAACAAGGCTCAGTGAGGAATCTTCCACGAAGCGGAAGACCACATTCTGTTATTAGTAAAGCGAATATTCAACGCGTTCTGGAGAGTGTTGAGGAGAATCCTGAAACATCAACTCGAAGGCGCTCTGCTGAGCTCGGCGGTTTTTACGCAAAATATCAAAGGGAATTTTACATCTTTTCACACACAAGGTGCAGTTAGTGCAAGAACTAAAGCCATGAGATTCCCAAGAACGATTAATTTATGCAGTTTGCTTTCCCCCCTTCGGCCTTTTTGGGCCACCCTGTAGTATCACCCGAAAGCTCTGGTAATCAGTTGGTACACCTTTTAAAAAATTTTAATCTTGGAACAATTTTAGAAAATCTCAAGGCATTGTTAATAGATATCAGACATTCTAGTTCCAATAATGTATCATATATCATACATTCCCGATTTTGTCTTTATGGTTGGTTACAAAAAATATATTTAAACATCACTTAAGCGAAACTTCTTTTTATCTATTGGACATATTTTATTCAAAGAATAATAACTGATTTCAGATAATGTTCAGATCGATAAGAAAAAGAGATCCAACATCATAATATAATGTCAGGCAACCATGCGGCCCTAGCGATTTTATTCCCGTCCGGTTCTGATACTTATTTGCGAGGATTTTTGATAACAATATAAGATTTTATGTTTCAAGACTGTCCGACTAAATGCTGATGAAAACTTGAAACAAAAATGTCTGGGCAGTTTAGAAAACACATCAGGAAAATGTCAGATAATCGACAAGTATCGAATCAGTTTTTCGACTGCTCATAAACCGTTTAAAAAAATAAAGTAAATAATAATGTCGGACAATTTTTGAAGTAAAATTATTAGATTTGCGATAAGCGAAATCTGACATTTAATGTCAGACATTCTGTCTGATATAAGTCTGTTCATCCTTAGGAAAGTCTGAGAATGTTCAGTTCTATGTGAGAATAAGTCCAATTATGTTAGGATAGGTCCAAGGTCGACGTCTAAATAAACATTAAAATAGCACAAGAATGTTTCATTCTTTCCAGTGACTAATAATTTTTTGGGATCTCTGAACAAAAATCTGATGTTTTTTGTAATACCAACAGACTGCTTGACCTATAGGTCTTAACCCCTTGACGTATCAATTATCGCAAGGAAGTTCGCTTCCAACTGTTTGCACACAACTTGCACTGAAAAAACAGATTTGATGCTTAAGAACAGTCGCAAAACGAGTCAGACTCGTGATAATCATGTTAGGCGCAGAAATTGTACCACGAGTAGGACTCGTGATAATCATATCAGGCACAGAAATTGTACCACGAGTCAGACTCGTGGAAATACGTCAAGGGGTTAAATGTTATAAGAGATATTCAGACAAGACTGAAGAAAACTAGTACGATTATCAACGGACCGTCTGATAAATTTAAACCGACAATTTTGTTTATTCTCACTATAATCATATTTTTATAGTGAATTTCTAACCGACAGACAGTGAATTTCAACTCAACTTCTGCAGCGCAACTGATGTCTTATAAAGGCTCATATCAACAATATGGTTGAGATTAGAACTCAGGAAATTCCTGAACGGTAACTAATTATAAACGTTAATGGTTGTATTTTAAATTCTCGGTTAATATAAATGAAATCTAAAATATGTAATAATGCGAGGTTTTCGATCTGCCTAAAAGTAGGGATACTCCTTCTAAAGAAGATGGCCTAACCAACCATCAAAACGCGTCGAGGAATTGATTGTGCCCAAAAACATTTTTTTTTTTTTTTTTTTGGTTTTTATCGATAAATCAATAAATAAATGTAATAGATAGGGATCAAGTGCGAATAATTTTTCTTGCCTCTAAAATTTATAACATTAAACTTTCAACCAAAGAGAATGATGATAACAATGATGTTAATAACTATAACAAAATAAATTTTCTAATAAAAAATATGAATTATTTTCTTTTTTTACTTATTTGGATACACAAGTACGAGTATTAAATATAATTAAAAGAAAAACTCTCTAACAAATTGTATGCATTAAAAAATTAAACTACTTAAGCGCTCGTACACAATAACTTTAGAGCAAGAACTTACCCAAATTTTCCATGCTCTGAGAGAGCAAAGCCTCAAAGGTATGAAGACTATACGATTCAGCGTCCATGCCCTTGGCCAAGGTATTGCGCAAATGCATTTCGTACTCGAGTAACAAACGTGAAGTGGGACTTCCCGGAGTGGGTGTAACATTAGGACCCTGATGACGATGTTGATGGCGACCACCGCCGCCGCCTCCTCTTTCACCACCACCTCCTCCGCCCCCAGGGGGACGTTGAACATATGAAGATTGATCTTGATCAGAATTGCCATTACTGGAACTGGGTGTAGTGGCATAACATTGATTATCGAACATTACATTGTCCGAGGGTGGCGAACCCTCAATACAGCCTCTTTCACGCTCCAATTCCAAATACAAATTACGTGGTGTATAACCACGTCCAATTTCATGAGAAGATCTAAGTAACAAAAACAAAGAAACGAAAATTTGTTGTGTTTTACAAAATTTAAACAATCCGTTACTTTTAATGTTAACCGTTTGATTTGCAAACAATTACTATTGTTCTATTTGTTACTTGTTTGTTACGCTAAATGCGTCTACTACACATATGTTTCGTCTGTCGCCTTACCTTGATCCCGAAAATCGCGACGACTGACTGCTGGGACGACCACCACCCAATGTATTATTGTTATTCATAATGTGATGCATGCCCGCCATGCCACCCGCATGTTGATGCATGTGTTGTGGCCCAAACGTGTTGGCTGCGTTGGCGTTGTAATAGTTGTAACGACGTCTACCCATTTCGGGTGAAGTGACTGGGCTTTCGGTGCTAGTCATAGGCTTAAGCATACGCTTCAAAGTGCTGGTATCGACATTCATGTCCTCTGTGCTTTTCGTTTTGCGTCTGGTATTGTTGTTAATTATATTGTGTTGGTGTTGGTGCTGGTGCTGGTGTTGATGCATGTCGTGGCCATGTGGATCGCGTGTCTAAACATAAGAAATAAACAATCAAATGAAACAATTCAGGGAAGGAACAAAAAAAAAAGAAACAAAATGTGAAAAACGTCTATAGAAAACGAGTCAACAAAAACAAAATAGGCAACAACTACATTATGTTGTTTGCAACAAATATAGAGACGGATGGACGGACATTCGTAATTGTAAACTGACTGTTGCATTAATGTGGCGTGTATGCACTTTATTTAATTTAAGACTTTCTTTTTTATTCTAAAATCCCTTTTACATCGTCGTTGTTTTGTTGTAGGTTTTTGATTAAATATATTTAGATTTGTAAGAAGGGAAGGAATCCTAGTTTTATGTTGGGCTACCTCATAAGCAGGCGTAGGCAATATTTTTCTATAAAAAAAATTTTCGATAAAATATTTATAGAAAAAATTTCGATAAAATATTTTTCTGTAGAAAAAAATTTCGATAAAATATTTTTTTAAAGAAAAAATTTCGATAAAAATATTTTTCTATAGAAAAATTTTCTATAAAAATATTTTTCAATTGAAAATTTTTGATAAAAATATTTCTCCATAGAAAAATTTTCGATAAAAATATTTTTCTATAGAAAAATTTTCCATAAAAATATTTTTCTATAAAAAAATTTTCGATAAAAATATTTTTCTATAAAAAAATTTTAGGTAAAAATATTTTTTTACAGAAAATTTTTCGATAAAAATATTTTCCAATAGAAAAATTTTCGACACAAATATCTTTCTATACAAAAATTTTCGACAAAAAAAAATTTTTCTATAGAAAAATTTTCGATAAAAAAAATATTTTTCTATAGAAAAATTTTCTATAACATTTTTCTAGAGAAAAATTTCCGATACAAAAATTTTTCTATAGAAAAATATTTTATAAAAATTTTCCATTAAAATATTTTTCTATAGAAAAAATTTCGGTAAAATATTTTTTTAAAGAAAAAATTTCGATAAAAAAATTTTTCTATAGAAAAATTTTCTATCTAAATATTTCTCAATTGAAATTTTTTGATAAAAATATTTCTCTACAGAAAATTTTTCGATAAAAATATTTTTCTATAGAAAAATTTTCAATAAAAATATATTTCTATAAAAAAATTTCGATAAAAATATTTTTCTATAAAAAAATTTTCGGTAAAAATATTTTTTTATAGAAACTTTTTCGATAAAAATATTTCTCTATAGAAAATTTTCAATAAAAATATTTTTCTATAAAAAAAATTTTCGATAAAAATATTTTTCTATAAAAAAATTTTCGGTAAAAATATTTTTTTATAGAAAATTTTTCGATAAAAATATTTTCCAATAGAAAAATTTTCGACACAAATATTTTTTTATACGAAAATTTTCGATAAAAATATTTTTCTATAGAAAAATTTTTGTATCGGAAATTTTTCGATAAAAAAATTTTTCTATAGAAAAATTTTCTATCAAAATATTTCTCAATTGAAATTTTTTGATAAAAATATTTCTCTACAGAAAATTTTTCGATAAAAATATTTTTCTATAGAAAAATTTTCAATAAAAATATATTTCTATAAAAAAATTTTCGATAAAAATATTTTTCTATAAAAAAATTTTCGGTAAAAATATTTTTTTATAGAAACTTTTTCGATAAAAATATTTCTCTATAGAAAATTTTCAATAAAAATATTTTTCTATAAAAAAAATTTTCGATAAAAATATTTTTCTATAAAAAAATTTTCGGTAAAAATATTTTTTTATAGAAAATTTTTCGATAAAAATATTTTCCAATAGAAAAATTTTCGACACAAATATTTTTTTATACGAAAATTTTCGATAAAAATATTTTTCTATAGAAAAATTTTCGATAAAAATATTTTTCTATAGAAAAATTTTCTAGAAAAAAATATATTTCTATTCAAAATTTTCGATAGAAATATTTTTCTAAAGAAAAATTTTTCATAAAAATATTTTTTTATAGTGAAATTGTCCATAAAAATATTTTTGTAAAGAAAAAATTTCGATAAAATATTTTTCTATAGAAAAAATTTCAATAAAATATTTTTCTTCAAAAAATTTTCGATAAAAATATTTTTCTATAGAAAAATTTTTTATAAAAATATTTTTCTGGATTCGAACCTACAACCTCTTAACATAAATTCTTGGTTCAACTAAAAATTAATTTCTTTCAAAAATATTTTTTTATAGAAAATTTTTCGATAAAAATATTTTTCTATTGAAAAATTTTCAATAAAAATATTTTTTTACAGGAAAAATTTTCAATAAAAATATTTTTCTAAAGAAAAAAAATTCTTTATAAAATATTTCTTTATAAAAATTTTCGATAAAAATATTTTTCTATAGAAAAATTTTGGATAAAATTATTTTTCTAAAGAAAAATTTTCTATAAAATTTTTTTTCTATGGAAAAATTTTCGATAAAATTATTTTTCTATAAAAAAAAAAATGTCGATAAAATTAAATATTTTATGTCCCAAAATTTTTGAAATACCTTTTTTAAAAATTATTTTTCTACAGAAAAATTTTCGATAAAAATATTTTTCTATAGAAGAATTTTCTGTAGAAAAATTTTCAATAAAAAATTTTTGAAAAAAAAAAATTCTGTAGTAAAATTTTTGATAAAAAAGATTTCTATACAAACATTTTTGATAAGAAAATTCTTATAAAAAAAATTTAGATAAAAAAAATTTTCTATAGAAAAATTTTTGATAAGAAAATTCTTATAAAAAAAAAATTTGATAAAAAAAAATTTTGATAAAAAAAATTTAGTATAGTAAAATGTTTGATAAAAAAAATTCTATGGAAAAATATTTGATAATTTTCAATAGAAAAATTTTTGATCAAAAAATTTTCGATAGAAAAATTTTTGATAAAAAATTTGCGATTGAAAAATTTTTGATAAAAAATTTGCGATAGAAAAATTTTTGAGCAAAAAAATTTCAATAGAAAAATTTTTGATAAAAAAATTTGAGATAGATAAATTTTTGATAAAAACATTTGAGATAGATAAATTTTTGATAAAAACATTTTTGATAAAAAAAAAATTTGTGGAAAAAAATTTTCTAAAGAAAAATTTTTGATAATAAAATTTTTAATTAATTTCGATTTTATTTCATAAAATTTAATAAAATTTTCTATACAAAAATTTTTGATAAAAAATTTTTTATAGAAAAATTTTTGATAAAAAAATTTTTTATAGAAAAATTTTCGATAAAAAATTTTTTAAAGAAAAATATTTTATAAAAAAATTTTTTATAGAAAAATATTTGATAAAAAAAAATTATAGAAAAATTTTTGATAAAAAATTTTTAATAAAAAAATTTTTTGTAAAAATATTTAAAAAAAAGAAGTAGAACCCTTTTTTAAGCATCAGAACTACTCATTAGAAATAATACCAATTTTAGTTAAAATTATCAAAAACTGCACGAACGAAGTGCATAAACTAGAGTCTTTCGTAAGAATCGAACACGCAACCTCCGAACAAGCATTGTAGAGTACTACGGATATTTTCAATCGGGCACCTATTGCACGAAATATATATTCTTGTAATTTGAAATCAGTTGCGATTTCGACATCGATAGTGAATGAGCCCCGCTGAAGAATCTAAATCTTGGTATTTAAGAACCTCTTAGTGAATAGAAATATTAAAAACTAAAAATGAAAGCAACTTGTAGTTTTAAATCTATCTGATCGTGAGTAAAAAAAAGGTTCGGAAATCTCTAAATATGGCTATAGTTGAATTAATTATACAAAATATCTTTTCGAGTATTGAAAGCTTCAGATATTTCGGTATTAATCTAAAGAACCCGTAAAACCTTGGAATAAAAGATCTCGCCGTAAATAAAACATGGAAAGCAAACTACACATAAATAGTTATCCCACACAGTTACTTTTGATCCTAAACACTATTAAAAAATTCCTTCTTAAGTCGTACGGTCCTCATATGGTATAAAGTTCTCAGATGTCTTTCAGATCATCTATAAGTTAAACTTCTATTAAAGGCCCTTTAGGAAAAAAGTGACATAAAAAAAGTTAAGGTTTTTTCTACCTGAAAATAACGCAAATGGTCAATTATTATGTAAGCTAAGGGAGTTAAGCCTCTAAAATATACCCCAAATATATATTTTCTTATAAGTGCTGTGGCTTAGTTGGTTAGCACGTCGACTACTAAGCATAACATATCATATTCTGTCTGGGTTCGAGCCCCTGACACATCACACCAACTACTGTAATTAATAACTTCTATTTAAATTTGTAAAAACCACAACATTCTCCTTCGGTGGTAAGCCCGGTGGTACATCATTAACACGCTAACGATGTAAAACAAATTAAATTGGCTGTAGAACCAAAAGCTTTAACAAAACCTCTCCATAATTCCCTTTCCAAAGAAGTAAACCAATTCATATACGAACTATATAGAATTGTATAGGCAGCATTGTAACCTGAGTGTAACTTCTCTTATTGTTTACGTTACTGCTAGCCTACTTCCCCATTTAATAAATATCTTGCAATTTCAATCAAATTTCCTACATAAATACTCTGGGCACAAACATTTAAATTCTTATTTATATGTAAAATAATTATGCAAATACATATGTATGTTAATATGTACAACAACAGACTAGTAAATCATTATAACAATTTATATGTATGTAAAAATTAAAATTGAGTGACATTTTAAGCTTAAACAGGTCTCTGAAAGCATTTAAAAGCATTTACCATATCGTCAGCATATTCTTTGGAGCGAGTGCCGGTAGACTTAGTAGAAGTACCGACAGATTGATGCATAGGGCCACCAGCCTGGGTGCCTTCACTTTTGGCCACATCGACATCGGATTGACCGCCCAAAGCATCTTCGGGACCAGCTTGAGAACCAACATGATTTTGGGAACAAATATCGCCCGAGGAAACACCAGCAGTATTAGCACCACCGCCAGCACCACAGACACCGCCGTTGGTAGCGGCAGCAGCATCTTGAGTTTTAATTTGACGACCTAAAGTATCTGGGAATAGGAAAGGAATTTTATTATTCAAAGAAAAGCAAGGGATATTAAAAAAAATCAATAACTTACCACCAGCAGAGCCCATGCCAGGGCCACCTCCTCCACCGCCACCACTGGCTACATTGTCGTAAAGCGAAGTACTACTGGTAGCATTAGTAACTTTCTGATGTGTTTGACCATCGGCATCGGCTGCAACGCGGGAACCCACATTGCGTGGCAAAGTGGAAGAACCTGCAAAAGTTATGATGATGAATATGATGAGGATGTTGATGGCATTTGTTAATGGCAAGAAAACAAAAATTTATACATAAATAATAACTTAAATCAAACCAAAATTAAATGGGATTTTAAATAACAAATTATAAACTGATAAAAAAAAAGAAATCTCATAAACCGAAAATCCAAATAAATGACTTTACAAAACGAAATTGAAATCATACAGGAATTTCAGTTTCAGTTGGGATTCAAAAGGGGATTTGGAAAAGTTAAAAGTGGTGACACTTTTTTTTAATTTTTTCAGTTTTTTTAAAATAAGTAAAATAGTGTTGTTCTTAGTATTTTTAATTTAATTTAATATTTTTTTGTCAAAGGAAGTTAAGAGGTGTTTAATTGAATTTTGGCTTTAGCAAGACAATTTAATTGAATTGAATTGAAAAAAAAGAGTAGAACAATTTAGATTTCAAGTTTCATCCTCTCACCTCGTACTCTGGGATCATTTCTCAAGCGTGCATATTGTTCGGCTGTCATACAAGTGCATTGTGGCTCACTGCGTACACGTGAGGGTGAGGCTGGGGTACTTAATGGCTTTCTCTTGGCTTTGACTTTTCCCTTGCCAGGCGGATCCAATTTCAGCGAATAACTCGATGAGGCCTTTCGTGAAAATTTGAAAGAAGGCGACTGTAAAACGTCGCACTATCATTAGGTTAGTTGAATGGGATTCACAAGGTTCTGTGTGTGCGGTTCTCTTTGTTTCTCTTTATCTTTCTTACTCTTACTCTCACTCTCTCTCTCTCTCTTTCTTTCTAACTAGACTCGTTCATTCGTTTAGCATTTAAAAGACTTTTTTAATTTTGAGATTAATTTTGAAAATGATATCAATTTAAATGGAAAATCCTTTATTCATTGTGTGTTGAAAATATTAGTTGAAATTTAGAAATTCAGAAACTAAACCGTAGAAAATGGAAAGTTAGGTTAAGTTTTTTGGAAAATTGAGAAAATTTTGATTTAATCATTTTCTTAACAAATTAACTGTTTACGTTTTACGAGTATTGTCGCTATTGGATGGATTTCTAAATAGTGAACTGTTTTGTTTAACTTGTTGAACTTATTCTAACTAATTGTTTGCTATAATATTTGCTATAATATTTGCTAGAATATTTGCTTTTTAAGGTACTTTTTGTATGCTTTGTGTTTCGTACTCTAAACCTTTTCTTTTAACTTTAATTTATTACTAATAACTTACGTATATTTGTTGTTTTATTTATTAAATTTATGTTTTTGTTCGATTAAAATAGTTTTATACTTTTTTAAAAACATTTATTTGGTAGATATTGAGTGCAGAGTTTCTAAACTCGTATGACTGTGCACCTAAAATTATGCATTCTTTTGTCTGTTTAATGAAATTATTGTTTTTGTATGTAAAATATATTTGTTAGGAGTTTTTGAATGAGAAATGTTGAATTGTTTTTAGGAATTCAGCTTTTATTTGTTACGATTGTCCGGTATTATAAATTGCAACATTTATTGTTAGGATATGTCTTTAAATAGACATATACATAAACTGATGTCATGTGAAAATATTAAAAATTCATTTGAGTTTAATAAATATTGCTTTTTAAAATAGTATTTTAATATCAGCTTCGTTTTGTGAAAGATGTTATATTTTTCGTTAAATTATGTTCCTGTACTTTTCCTTTAGATGGTTTAAAATTCAAATTTAATCTTAAAAATTGAACTTGTTTTTGGCAAAACCAATCATTGAATGTAGACGACAACTAAATTAGCTTTCATTAGAGCCATAAAAAATAAAGTTTTTAAAATTAACTGTTGATACATAAATTAAAGAGTGCTCTAAATAAAATTTGCAGTTGGATTTTCTTAAATAAAAATCAAACCTTTTAATATAAAAACTCTACAAAATACGCAAATATAATGACATATTATACAAAATCATTTAGCATTAAAATGTTTACTTAGTACTCGGGTTTTGCAAAATTATCGACTTTTTTCGGAAACCCTCCCATTAAAGATTTTACAGTTGCTTCTGATACTTTTTTGGAGCATGTGTTCCACCTGCGCTTAAAATCGGACATGTTCTTGGAAATCTTTCCTGTGTTCTTCAATTCCTTTTTTACTGGAGCCCAATACCTTTCCACAGGCCGAAGTTCTGGACAGTTAGGTGGATTTGCCTCTCGTGGTACAAAAATGACATTATTCTTTGAGTACCACTCAAGTGCCTTTTTTCCATAATGGCATGATGCCAAATCGGGCCAAAAAAATGTAGTCACTCTGTGCTCTCTTAAAAAGGGTAACAACCGTTTTTGTAGGCACTCCTTAATATAAATTTCTGTGTTTATTGTGCCAGATGCCACAAATACTTTACTTCTTTTGCCACAACTGCAAATAGCTTGCCACACGAGAAACTTCTTAGGGAATTTTGTTTGTTTTTTGTGCGAAACTCTTGCCGAACATTGCCCCGTTTATCAGCAACATAAAAATCTTGACCAGGAAGTTGAGAAAAGTCTGATAGTACGTATGTTTCATCATCAACACACAACAGGTGTATTTTTTTATAAAATCAGACTTCAATTTTTTCGCTCGTTTTTTTGCTTCTAAGTTCTTTATAGCATTGCGATCTGGAACCTTTTGGACTTTGTATGTCTTCAGTCCAGCATAAGCTTTGACTCTATGTGCAAAATTCGTAGAACATTTCACCGTACGAGCTGCTTTTCTTAAAGAAGTGTTAGGCGCTCTTCGAAAGAGTCGCTCGACTTCTTTTGCCTTACCAATATCTGTAGGACCTTTTTTCCTCCCTGATCCAGGTTTTATTTCAATGCTCAGGTTTTCCTTATACCGTCTGATGGCATTAGAAACCGTTCGAGGGTCAACTTTCAAATTTTTAGCTATTTTTTTAAAAGTCCATGACGGATTTTTTTGAAAAGTTTTAATTATATTTTCACGAACTTTTTTTCGCAGTCCATTTTGATTGAAATAACTATTGAAAATTAATAATTTCTAAAATAATAGTATCTGACATATCTATAGAAACTAACTTGATCAAAAAATAAATTATTTCTTGCACTATGGATAAATTTTGTCTAAAATAGTAAATGCATATTTTTTTTAGAACACTCTTTACAAAGTAATTCATTCCTTATCATTTAAAGACTTATAAGTACCTACTAAATAGTTGAAATTTATTGAAATATAATTAAATTTACATAGTTTATTTTATACTGGAAAATGGTGCTCTTTTTAAGGGCCATTTCGAAACTCACTTTTTAAGTTTTAGAAAATTTTGTTAAAAAAATATTTAAAATTTTTGATCGGCATGTTAAAATAGATGTAGTAACAAAATCTCATATGGTATCGCCGTACCTGCGAGGTGAAATCCTAAAATTTCAGGAAAAAGTAAATTTTTTTTTATTTAAGCTAGTACTGAATTTTATTGCCCAGTCATTGAGGAATGTCCACTAGGAATCTCTTTGATATTGGGGAGCTTGACCCTTTTTTCATCGGGGTCAAATTTGGATTTTTAGTGGCAAAAATACAAAATTCATAATAATTAAGTAACGAATTTCGATCAATAAAAATAGTTATTTTTAAGAAAGGTTATATTGTTTTATTAAAAATAATTATTTTAACCCTTAACAGACATGGGAACTAAAATGACCCAAAATTTGTTTTTCGAAAATTTAAATGTTTGGTTTATTTTAGTGATTAATTTAATTAATCTGTTGTCATCACTTAAGCTTTAAAACAATTTTGGGGATTCCCTTCATACATTTTCCAGCACCGCTGCATGTAGGGTGCATGTCCAAAATTTTAAAAAAGTATTCGCATTCCTAAAGCCTAATCTTTTAGAAATTGTTAAAAAAAAATAAGTCTTTTAAATTTTTTTTTATAGAAGAAATAAAAATACTTTTTTTTTTGAAAAAAAATTTAGTTTTTTAAGATTTTTTTCGGTACACAAACTTTGAAGAATTTTTTGTATTATAAAGTTTACATAATTAAAATGTTTTTCTTCAAGTTCATTTAGAAATTTATCAGCAAACAGTATTTTTTAAAAAAATTCCCGCCTTACCAGGAATGATTTATAAGAAAAAAAGGCCAGAAGTCATGCCAAAAACGCAAAAAAATAAATGTTTGGAGTCAAATATCTCTTAAACTATAAGAGAAAATGTAGTACAAGGCATGTTCTTTCTTCATTTTTTTAAAAAGTTTTCAAAAATGTAAAAATCTTTTGGATGGGAAAAAATTTGCGAAAGTTATACGGATCCAAAAGTTTTATAAACCCGAGATACCTTAAATATTGCTCTACTGATGTTTCAAATTTGATGAAAATCTGTCCAGTAGTTTGGAAATTGCTGAGTTAATAGCAAAAAAAAAACTCATTTGCGCCACTGTGCATTGCTATTTTCCATCGGATAATTTATCCTCATTAAATTGTTCTAGAATTTTCTGATTATAATTCGCATTTATTTTGAAGCTTCATAATAATGTGTGGTTTTAAATTTGTCTAGAATTAGGGATATCGAAGGTTAGGTTAAGGTTAGGTGGATGACGACAAAGTACTAGTACTAAGCTTGTCTAACCGAGATGAGAAGCCCTAAGATCAGCAAGGGCTGATCAATGACTGAAAAGGTGGGTGACCATCTCTTCCACCTCAATGTTATAACTAACAACTTAAACAGTAGTAATTCCTCTTAAGATTGAGTCTTCTAGCAAATAAGCTTAAAATGTGAGGATTGCCATTAGGTTGCGTAGTATGAAGCGCGGGAAAGAAACCAAGACTGCAGAAAGATTTTTAAAAGTAAGTTTGTCTTGAGACAAACATATATACATATATTTACAATTTACAGGCTGATATCAGTCAAGGCTAGGATATCCGAAAAAATCCTATCAGGTACATTATTATGACTACATACCCTAAAAATTCTATACTCTCCGGCCATTCCATTCAGGGATAATTCGATTTTAACCCAATCGTGTATATCTCAAGAAACCCATCTGAAGAAGTCCGCAGAAAAGAATCGGTAGAAGAGTAGGCTCTCAATGCAGTAGTCAATGTTGTTTAGGACAGTGTTTAGTTTACCCAGTTGCACGTGAATGGTGCAGTGAATGGTGCTTAACCTGATAGCTGGGTCTATTTTAGCTTAGGTCTATTTTTTAGCCATTAACTAATCCTGGAGCCAGTTAACATACCTTCGAAGGCATAGTCCTAATGACGTTATTAGAACAAAGTGACAAGCACTTGGGTCCTAGAAACTGGTCCCTTATATTCTTTACTACCGAAAGTATCAAGGCTCTGTTAGAACCTATTTTACGAATATTAAAACTCGAGACATCAAATAAATCGTGCAGAATAAGGTAGCTCAGTTGGTGAGTCCTAAGAAAAGCAAGGGCTGGGTCGTGACAGAGGAAATGATGAAATTTTCGTCCCTTTCTGTATTTTTTTAATTTAGACCCATCCGAGTTGATACGGCTCCAGTGAAATCTACAGTGACGGAGCGAAGAATGGTATGAGAAGTACAATTAAAAACATATAAACGCTCAAACAAATATACATGTCATGAACACGTGTGCGTGCCTTAGCTTCCTCTCATTGCATAATCCTTTGGGACTTATCGAACCATATGGCAAATTAATGTATGGAAGTGCAACATCTTTATATTATAGATTCTTTGGCCAGATACTTGTGTATAGGCTTGACAACCGTTTCGAAGAGCTAGGTAGTATTAGCAGGACTAAGGTGTCATTGAAATGTGTCGAGGTTTTTATTAATAAATTGTTTAAATAATGTAATACACTGGGATACTTTTGCACAAACAAACATACATTACAAGAACACGTGTGTGTGCCTTAGCTTCCTCTTATCGCATAATCCTCTCCAATAGTTGTTTTCGAATTAGAGTAAAGGTTTATACTATCTTTTTTATGGGACTTATCGAAAGGACAATATGGAAATCAATGTATGGAAGTGCAACATCTTTATATTATAGAGTCTTTAGCCAGATACTTGTGTATAGGCTTGACAACAATTTCAAAGAGCCAGCTAGTATTAACAGGACTAAGGTCTCATTGACATAAGTGGAGGTTTTTATTAATAAATTGTTTAAATAAGTAATAATCTATGATACTTTTTTATTAAAAACTTATTAATAAACGTGTAATAGTAACCAGCAATAGGTAATTTTAAATATTTTTTACTTTTTGGAAACGGAAAAATACAGAAACATAAAAGCGATTCATTAATTTATATTGAAGTATTCAAATATTAAAGAAGTCTTAAAAGTTTTTAGGAATTCTAATGAATAAATCATGTTAGACAAATGTATACAGGGGACAGAGGTCAAGATCTTCAATATATTTGTCAAAGCATTTTAAATGCAAATCTTCTTAATTATTTAATTTGTAAATAGTTTAATATTTTAAAAATAACATTTTAAAGTAATAACTCTGTAATATCTATGTTACAAGAAACCATATTATAATAAATAATTAACAATACAATATGGATTTATACAATTTAATGTTCAGAATGAGTTAATTATTGACTATTGACTGAGTAGAGATATAATATAATTTGATTTTATTTTAATAATAACAACAAAAGAATGCATTCTTTTATAGCTACCAATAATGTAAGTGCAAAGTATTTCAATTTAATATAATTTTTAGGCTAAACATTTAAATTTAATTAACTAACAACTAACTAGAGTAATATTTTGGAAGTATTTAGAATTTGTTTAATTCAAATATGTAAATTTTTACTTTTATATAATATTTTAGAGGTTATATTTGTATCAAAATATTTGTTTGGTTATTTTGTAAGTAAAATTTGATGTTAATCTTCTTGTTTTTGTTGTTGTTAATGTTTCAAATTTGTTATTTTTTCTATCAAAAATTTTAATTATTTCTGGTTATCTTTGATTTAGGCCTAAACTAATTTTCTCTTGTCTAAGAGTTATTTGCTATTTAGTGTAATTTATTCTAAGTTGTACTTCTAAATTTAGACGAACACTGTACAACTTGTGTGTGAATATTGAATTCATTCGTTTGATTTGATTTGATTTGAATTGAAATCTAAGACAATTTCCTGGATCTTTATTTGTTAAATTCTAATTATTGTTAACGATTTTTTTGTTTTAAATAGTTGTGAAATTGTTGTTGTAGTTGTAGGTATTTGTTGTAAGTTTTTCTTGTTAAATTGTAGTAGTTTTGGTAGTTTTTTTAGTTTTGTTAGATTTTTATGCATTTAGCTAAATTGTTTAAAGTGCATTTTTTAGATTTAAACTTGTACTATTTATTTAAAATTTTTTAGATTTTATTTGAAAATATTAGAATTTGTAATTTTTTGGTGCAATTGATAGCAAGAAGAGGTTAATAGAAAAAAAACTCTGATTTAATCTAAGAAACCGCTGGTTGTGAAAAATTTAGGGATTTTTCTGGGGGATTTTGTTAAAGTGAAAGGTTTTGGGGATGGGGAAAAGTTTAGTAATCGGGACTTAAGAGGTGTACGGAATCAAAATACTGGATACGTGCGATTGCTCTATAACGTTTTGCATTTTTCTTTGGCATTTTTAATTAACACACATTTTGTTTCAAACAAAAATTTTATAAAATGTTTGAGCCCAAAAAATGCAAAACGTTTTAAATTTATTTAATTTTTATTTAATTAATTAAAATTAAATTTAGTTTATTTAATATATTTAAAGTTTAGTTTAATATTAAGACAAATTTTATTTTAAGAAGAAATAGAAAGACAGAAATGTTGATGTTTATACATGTTTAATAAATATAACAAACAATATTTAAAAAAATTTAAAAAGAACATAAAACAAATTAAATTAATTAAATTAATTAAAAAATTTTAAAAGTGAATTGAAAATGATTTTTGAAAGTTTTAAACATTTATTTGTGAACATACGTTTTGTTTTTTTTTTCATAGGTACATAAATAAGTAAATAAATAAATAAACAACACAAAAATTTTGTTAATTTAAGGAAAATGATTTGAATTTGGAATTTTGAAAAATTATATCGTTTTTTTTTTTGTGATCGAGTTGAATGAATATAATTCAATGCAAAAAAGAGAAGGAGAAAAAAGAAATAAAAGAGTACAAAATACAAATATAAATAATTTTAGTGTTTGACTTTAATGCAATTAGACAAACTAGAGTATTTTCTTGTTTTTTTTTCTTTTCTTTTCATTATTCACTTTTTTTTTAATTTAACTTAAAAATTCAACACAAATTAAACACAAATTTGAATGTAACAAAAATTAAATAAATCTGTGAAAACATTTAAAAAAAAACTATATTTACAATATTCTTAAAATTGTGAGAATATTGATGAATTGACTGAAAGTGAAAGGTTTTTTTTCTTTAAGTGTAATTGAAAATTTTATACACAGAAATGTTGAATTATAGAAAATACATAAATGACATATCGTGAGCGAGGGGATGGATAAGTGAGAGAGTTTTAATGAAGGACAGTGATGGGTTTTTGTGAGAAAAGTCCAAAGTTTACAGGTTTACGTTATGATTGTATATGTATGTGTTGTCATAAAATAAATATATATAAATATATACCAGTAACAGAGATATTTGTAAATGGTTTCTAAAAGAGATATATAACGTTGGTCCGCTTATTCCGAAAATTGTACTAGATTTTTTATACCCTTCACCACCATAGGTGAAAAGGGTATTATAAGTTTTATACCCTTCACCACCATAGGTGGAAAGGGTATTATAAGTTTGTGCTGATGTCTGTAACGCATAGAAATATTTGTCTTAGACCAATAGGCTTAGAATCACTTTCTGAGTCGATTTAGCGATGTCCGTCCGTCCGTCTGGCTGGACCCCCATGTAAACCTTGTAATCAAACTACAGGTCGCAATTCTAAAGATAATTTGATGAAATTTGGCACAGAACATTTGTTTGATAATGGGACCATGGCTATTGAAATTCGTCGAAATCGGTCCATTATTTATGGTACCTCCCATAGGTCCCACTTGCCGGAATTGATATATTGGCCACAAAAATCATTTTTTTTCACGAAATTTAAATCATATACGGCTTATGTAAACCTTAATTACTGTACTAAATTTCGTTGACATCGGTCCACATTTGACCATAGCTCCCATACAAACTCTTTTCTCAAAACGCACTAAATGGGACTAAAAGGCTCGTAAATCCGAAGATAATGAGAATTTTAACCTTATTTTTTGCATACATAATTTTTGTAACAACTGTAATCAATTCGCCAAATTTCGAAATCATCGGTCTACATTTGACCCTAGCTCTCATATAAGTCCAAATGACGGAAACAGAATATGAGAATATGTTTG
Organism: Stomorhina lunata; assembly: GCA_933228675.1. Classification (NCBI taxonomy): domain Eukaryota; kingdom Metazoa; phylum Arthropoda; class Insecta; order Diptera; family Rhiniidae; genus Stomorhina; species Stomorhina lunata. The sequence continues at coordinate 7,459,951 of OW121742.1, read as the reverse complement.
TATGATGGCAAAATTTAGCAAATATTTGTCTTTAATTAGTAAAAAGAATACCTTTGACCTTTGTGGTGAAGGGTATCGTACGGTCGGGCTTGACCGACTATAGCACTTTCTTACTTGTTTTAAGTTGGCTTCAATTTTCCAGATAAATTTTTCTTTTAAATCTGCTTATGTCTTAAACTAAAAACAAGTAAGAGTGTTATATTCGACCGTACCGAATCTTATATACCCATCAAGTTGTGTTAAATTTAGAAACATATCTCATATATCTACGAGGGTGCAGCAAATTCAAAACGTGGACCATATTGGAAAAAAGTTGTTACGCTAGTTGGTCTTGTTGGTAAAATAATTGGAATAACTTCGGTTGCAGTAGCTTTATAACTCAAAATTCAAAAGTGTGTAAGTGGTTTCCCTAGTATTTATTTACTTTAAAAGAAATTCGTTATCGTAACCGGATATGGTTTTCAATTAAGTTGTTAAATACTTTTCGTTGAGCTTAATATTTAGTTAGAATAAAGAAGTTGATAGTAATACGACAGGTCCATATATTTTGTTAGGAGTTCGTAATGCATCTACCATATACATAATCTTAATATACTGTTTGTACCTCCGAATTTTTTTGATTATAGATATAAAAAAAGGGGATGTAATATATATATAAGTTGATCGATTGTAACAAAATTTTACAAATTGGCTGGTATTTATATAAAGCTTATTCTTGGGAATAGCTGTCACAGTTTCTAATATAATAGCTTTTAACTGGTCCTTGCTAAATAGTTTTTGGTTTCCGGGAGTGTTTTTTATATGAAAGCTATAATCAAATATGAACCGATTCCTATAAAATTCTGTCGCGCTTTTATCTGACGGACAGACGGACATAAATCTCCTCTTCTTTGTATATTTTTGTGTTTTTCTGTAAGTTTTTTATATGGGAGCTATGGTCAAATAGTGACCGATTGTAACAAAATCTTGCACACTGGCTGGCATTTATATAAAAATTCCTTTTGTAAACTTTTGTTGCTGTAGCCCTTTTCGTTAAGGCGCTATCGCGCTTTTATCTGACGGACAGACGGACATAAACCCCCTTTTCTTTTTGAATTTTTGTGTTTCCGTAAGTTTTTTATATGGAAGCTATGGTCAAATGATGACCGATTGAGACAAAATGCACACTGGCTGGCATTGATATAAGACTTTCTTGTGCCAAATTTAGTAGTTATATCTGTTATACTTTTGGATTTATTGGCATTTAAGTGTATTTTAGGTGAAATTTAGTTTTTTGTGTGGGAGCTACGGCTAAATGTAAACCGATTTTGATGAAATTTTATATGCTGCCTAGAGCTTATGTAAAAGTTCTATATACCGAATTTTATCATCATAGCTGTTTTAATTTGTCATATATTAACAAATAAGCGATTAGCCTAGACGAGGTTATATGGGAGCTATGGTCAAATGTGAACCGATTTAGCCCAATTTCAATACCAAAATTTTCTCAGATATAAAGAATACTTTTACTAAGTTTCAGTGAGCTAGTTCCTTTCGCTTAGGCGTTATCGTGATTTCAACAAACAGACGGACAAACAGACGGACATCGGTCAGTCGTCTCAGAATTTCGTAAGGATTCAGAATATATATCGTTTTTGAGCCAATATTAAGGAAATTACAAACGGAATGACAATCTCAATATACCCCTCATTCTTTTTGATGGTGGGTATAAAAATAGTGTAAGTGGTGGTAATGTGGTATAGACTAAAACAATATGGGCCCTTTTAGAAAGTACTATAACGACAAAATAAGATTTATATGATAGGAAAGCAAAAAATTTAAATAAAATTGTATGTGCTGGCAACGCGATTTAAGCTAAGAATTTGGTGTACCACATTACTTGTACATTCTTTAAAGTCGTTTTTATTAGGATTTTAAATATTTTCTTTAATATATTTCAAAGATATGTTTAGTTCTTTTTTTTTCAAACAAACAAAATCTAAAACTTTCAAAATTAAAAAACAATTACCCGCACCAACTCTATTGTCTGCTGTATCGACCTAATGGATACACTAAAAAGTATTTTTAGTGTATCCGACGATATAAGATCGTTAAAAACTTTAGTATAAATGAGTTTGAAATCTTTCATGCATAAAAGGTGCCACGCCTACTATTTCTATAGCCTCCATTTTTCGCGTGCTTATACACCTTAAATATTAGGATGCCCACAGCAAATTAAAATAGTGTTAAAATAGTGGGTCAGATATACCATGAAATATTTTTTTATATGGGCGGGGCTACTCCCACTTTAAATATCAGAAAAGTTGATATCCAGCACAAAGCGCCGGAGATGCAATAAAACACTTTAAAAATTTGAGAGAAATCAATGAAATATATTTTTTTATATGGGCGGGGCTGCTCCCACTTTCAAAAACAAAAAAGTTTATACCCAGCATTAAGCGCCGGAGATGCAATAAAACACGGTGAAAATTTTAGAAATATTGGCTAGATATTTATAAAGTTATGAATTATTTCCTGTTATATATTCATTTCGGTCCATCGTGCTACGTCTTAACTCCGGCTCCGAACGGCAAATGCATTAGTTAGAGAAGTTTTACATAGCCTAATACTCAATAACCAGTGGCTAGCTGAGTTATGAGGCGAACTGCCGCTTTTTATTGAAAATTTATTTTATATTTTTTTTCAAGTGGGTCTGGCCAGGGATCGAACTATACCACGGCGCTTCAAGTTATTCATAAGGTATTCTTTATTCCCAAGAGGCTAACGCCTCTTTTCTGTCTTCGTTTCTCCTGTGGGATTCAAGAATGTAGCATGTTAGCCTTTTGTTTTATTGTGAAATTAGGATCTTCTAAATCGAATAGATTTCTGGATAGGCGAACACCACAAGCGGATGTTCTATCTGCCTTTTCAATAGAAATCGAAATTCAGGCCATTAGGATAAAATTATTCTCTGATAGGAAATCTTCAATGAAGTGTCTTCTAAATTTAACATCAGGCCTAAATTGCAGCAGGCCTTTCTTATGAGAGCCAGCAGAACTGAAAAAACTGGGGATCATGTTACAAGCTTTCACTACAAGAGAGAGAGCAACGTAATGCTAATGTTAGGTAAGAGTCTGTCCGAAGATTGTTTCATTTCAGACAGATGATTGAAATGTTCTCTCAGATTATTGTCATTATGAAGACTCGAAGTACGTCTTTTGTACATCATAACAAGAAACAGTCTGATTGAAGGAAGGCATGGCTGACTTTTGCAGAAGCTGTGATTACGAGTAGAAAAATAATTCCATGAAATAAATTTTCTGCACTTGCTGGACTCGTTTAGCCTTGATGAACCGAGTGATCTGACTAATGTAATTGTTTTTTGAAGCGATCTGGATGGCTCATCTTTCTTTTATAGAGTCTTCGGTCTGATAAATAGATTGTCACACTAAAATAAAATTAAAAACAAGTAAAAGTGGTATATTCGGCTTTGCCGAATCTTGGAAAAAAAATCGTAAGAATATATTGATAATTATATAGTTTCTGATTACTGACTTTGTTGAGCCCCACACAAATGCTTGATATGTATATTAATTTTCTTTTGTTCATACTAAATATAATTCCTAGCAATATTTGGTTATACTAGTATTATATGCAAAGAGTCTTTTAAATTAAGAGTCAGAAAACGAAAAGCTTTACTGTGGCATTATCATCTAGAATAGTTATGGACCCAAAGGTAAGGTTCATATGTGTCTATTTTACGAACACTTAATAAAAGATGCTTCAAAATTTAGATACCCTTAGATTTGCAAGAGCACATCGATTTGATGAAGATTAAGTATTCTGGCATGCAACCCAAAAACACAGTGCCCAGTGAGGGTTGTGTACTTTAATTCGTACGAATTATCCAACTAGTAAAAGTTCTTGATTAGTTATGTAAAACTCTGAAGTTAGCGGACTGATTTAGGTTAAAGCTTTAACAATGGTTGTCAATGTATACAAGCCTTAGAATTATAGGGTATGCACTCTTAGTTTTAGATACATACGTAAAATATATAGCTTTTGAATGGATAGATATCAGCTTTGTCGGAAAAGTTATTAAAGATTTACTTATTAATCTGAAGTTAGTTAATTAATTAAAATGAACACTTCATCAATAATATTTGGGATGTATTGTTCTTTCGATCTGTCCGATGGATGTTTGGAAAGTTTTGCTCTAGTTCCTTGTGCAATTTTAATGTGATTTAATTTATCAGCATTAAATCGATTCCCGGTCGGGGTTATATGGGAGATTTCACTAAACGTGAATAGAGCTCGCCCATTTTCAATATCGAACTTTTCAAGAGATCAGAAATACTTTTGTCAAATGTTGTCCCTCTAGAAAGTTTATTTTAGGCGCTATCGCCCTGAATATCAATATTGTACAACGTCTTTATACTAAATGTCATCATCGTATCTTAGGCGATGTTATACGGGATCAATTGTCAAACGTGAACGGTTTTCTCCCAATTCCAATTAAAAAATTTAAATTTTCGTTGATATGTGAGATACATACATACATATGTAGGTTTTGAACGGATATCATGTACTTAGCTGCATTTTTGTACTTCCTAGGAAGATTACCTATAGTTTGATATATAATACATTCTCAAATGTTATCATAATGTTCAAAAGTCGGACACAAAATTAAGATAAATGCAGTGTGTCTGTCTGCTAAAATCAGATTTGTGGAGCTCCTGGAAGGTATCGTCTCACCCTGAATTACATCATTGCCGATCAAAACACCTGAAATATAGCTTAAACACTAAATTATATCTACCACAAATTACCGAATGCATAAGAATTTAGGTAATTCCCTACGAAGTACGCTATTAAATTTCATCAAAATAAATATCTGAGATATCGACAAAGCAGGAGCTCCAAAAACTTGACTACAACAGAAAAAAGGACAGACAGGTAGACGGACGGACGACCCGAAATCGATTCTCCTGCCGATTCTGAGTCGATCGGTAAAATTTGAATGGTATCCATAATCAGATGTGGGAGTTTATATATCAGATTTTAGGAAATCCTCCCACAAAGAACGCTGTCAAATTTCATCACAATCGGTAAATAAACACATGAGATATCGCTGAAACAATACTTACAAAATGTAAACAAAATTTCTTAGACACGTACTTGGGGCAATTTGCTCTACATCACAAGTACTGTTTTGGCGATATCTCAGTTGTTTATGGACCGCTTTTGATAAAATTTAATAACGTGCTTGGCGGGGGAATTTCCTAAAATCTGATCTGAAATTTATGTATGTCCGTGCTAAAGGAGGATGGTTTTTCCTATTTCTGCATTTCATTTTTTCAATAAACACTCTCTAATGCGTACTTTGGGCAATTTGCAATACATCAATTTTAGTGTTTGTTTACAGAGTGCTTTCGGGAACCATTTCCTACAATCTGATATATAATATATTATCACATGTACACCAGGAGTATCTTTTTTCTCCAGTTATTTAAAAGTGTGTTTCAATCAAAAATTTTAAAATTTTCGTCTAATTTTTGGTATTTTTTCGATATTTTCGGTGTTTTTCAACCGATTTTAATGAAATTAAAAAGCGTTCATTGCGGGAGAATTTCCTAAAATCTGATATATAATTTATGATTTCAACAGACAGACGCTTATGATTTCAACAGACAGACGCTTAATCGATTCGATTTTTATGGGGTCTTCGATCACTAATAAAAAAATTACAAATGGAATCACAAAATTATAATACCCTTTCCACCTATGGTGGTGAAGGGTATAAAAATAACCGGATATATGTACTTTTTGTACTGTTCAACAGAGGTCTTTATATTTGAAATTTTATACTGGATTTGTTTTCTAAAACCGCTATAATGACCTTCTTGCTAAACAAATTTTTCTTTGCTTTACTAATTTTTTAAAAAATCTTCAATATGACGAAGTAATTTAGTAAAACCTAGTTGTATGCGAAATACTTGACTACAACAAGACTTCAGAATGTCTAGAGTAAATTTTACAAATTTTCTGTATTTTTTATACACTTGTAATGAAGACTATTTGAGTCAATTTTTTAAAAGACTTCAGTGCAAAATTTCTTAAATCAAGTGAAAATTATATGTGCTTCGGTGATTTCATGTTTATAGAAATAGTATATCAAAAAACTTTATATACATTAATAAATTATTAAAAAAAAATGGGGATCCTAGTGCAATACACTTATGTACAACTTTTTAATAAAGTAAATACTACAAACATGTTTCGTGTAACGTAATCTCTAAGTGTTTAGTCTTATGAATGAACAATTGAAGGTATGAATGATGGACATGTATAAATGAATGAATGACTGAACGAATGAATGAATGAATGAATGAAATGCTGGAAATGTGAGAGACCTATTTCTATTAACGATTTAACGAATTTTATTTACATAATATCTTTTTCTGTTGAATTTTATGTTATTGCAAATTTAATTCTTGTTAAAATGTGTATATACAAAATTTTCAATATTATGTAGTATTTAGCAATGAAATTTTTTATTTTTACCAAAAAAACGTTTAAACGTTTAAGGGCAAATCGTTTTTGGAATAAAACGTAATCGTTTTGATTATCAAAATTTTAATGGACTTGCACTCTGAACCTTGTTGTAGGACGGCAAAAGCAAAGCAAACGTGGAAATACGAGTTTTATTACAAAGGAGCTAAACATAGATTTATACATATATTTAGTTAAAGGCGACACAAAGATACTGAAAGAAATTGAGTTATGAAGTTTAGCTGTATGTATTTTGAAATGATTATTTGTATCTGTATATATTCAAAATGTCGAATAGTAGAAGAAGAATGTCAGCACAGAACTTTGTTAATAACGTTGATTTTTTTTGTGGTTTTAAATGTAGAAAATGTTTTAATTAATTACAATATTTGTTGGGTTAAATGTTTTATGGATTATTGAAATATTTTTCGTAAAAAAATATTTCATTCCAGGTTGGCTTTGCTTAACCGTTTGGGGAATACTTACACAACATTCACGAAATTGTTTGGCATCAATGGGTGAAGTAAAGTTAAGACCCCAAGTGTCATTGGTCATGGGATCCTTCCAGTAAACAAAACATTCTGAAGCCTGACCAATGCGAGTGCCTAGAATAAGAAAAAAGAAAGTCAATATTTTAACTTTAATTGGGGAAAGGAATAGAGTGATTTTCTTTCATCACCTGGTTGCACAAGTCGCACATCTAGAATCTTATCCACCTGACTGTTGTAGGCCGTTATATGGAATACACATTCTGGCGAATCTTGTATGCATGATATATTGACAGGAACCAAATCTTCGGATACTTGTTGCCACTTAACAGTTCCAGCTCCGCTGGCTGAAACATGAAACACCTCCGCCCATAACCTGAACGAACTGTGGTGTATTAGAGCCAAAATGTATTTCGTATCGGTTTTTTCAGTTACGCAAACAAATACACATGCATTTATTTAGGTTTAGATTAGAAGAATAGGAAACGGAAACGAAAACGCATACATACACACGCACGTTTATAAATAGAGTAAGGACACGCACATACACACACACATATAGAGAATTATAAAGAGTTTATGTAGGAATTGAAAAACAGGAATTAAATAAAATTGAAAATTTTTAATTGTTTAATTAAGTTGATTAATTGTTTGTTCATTTTTTGTTTTATTGATTAAATGATTAATCGTTTTTGGTTGATCGTTCGTTGTTTTAAAAGACCGGATATTTTCAATTAGTTGTTGTTGTTATAAATCATTTTTTGTTGTTGTACGTTGGTGTAAAATTTTGATGAAATAAGTTTTTACGATTTTAATTATTTCGTTTTTATTTTTTTAATTTTCGCCAATTTTTAATAATTTCATTGTAAAGTTGTTGAAGGAGAAGTAGTTGTTGTAGTAGTGATGTTGTGTATTAATTTTCCAATTGTTGTTGTTGTTGTTGTTGTTAAAGTTGTAGTCATTTGTCAAAATAACAATCCCATAGAGTTTGTTATTTGTCAAAATTGATGGAGAGTTTCATCAATACAAGTTGTTGTGAAGAATTTTGTTGAATTTTATTTCAATATTTTTTTTTTTTTTTTGTATTTGGTAGTTACAAAATTTTAGTGAAGGACAACAGGGTTGCAAAACATTTAAAGTTTTTTTGTTTGTTTAATTTTGGAATTTGTATGTAAAAGAAAACAAATTTTTTTACATGTTAAAACATAAGATAAATTAAATAAAATTTATGTACAATTTTAACGAAAATCATAAGGACAGACAGAATTTTATGTTTTAACACAGAAAAATATTAACAATAAATATTTTATTAGCAATAACACCAGATACTTTTTTCTTTTTCTAATAGAATCAAGATTTAAATTTAGAATAAGTAAAAACTGTAGTACAATTGACCAATTCTGGCCAGTTATATGGAATTTTTAGTATTTTAGTAATGAACCTTATATGAGAGCTATGACAAAATTGGATACGAACTTTTTTAAATTTAAAAGTATGACAACTTTTTTTTCTGGAAATTTTTTTTGTAGAAACATTTTTAAAGAAAATGTCTCATATAAAATTTAAATAGTAAATTTTTTATAGAAAATTTTTCATATAAAATTTTTTATAGAAAATATTTCTATAAAATTTTAATAGAACATTTTTCTTATAAAATTTTTTTATTAAAAATTTTTCATATAAAATTTTTTTATTAAAAATTTTTCATATAAAATTTTTTATAGAAAATTTTTCATATAAAATTTTTTGACTGAAGATTTTTTATATAAACATTTTTTATAGAAAATTTTTCACATATTTTTTTTTCATATAGAATATTTTTTATAGAAAATTTATCATATAAAAATTCTATATAGAAAATTTATATGATAAATTCTATATAGAAAATTTACCATATAAAAATTTTTTATAGAAAATTTTTTATATAAACTTTTTTTTATACAAAATTATTTTTATATAAAAATTTTTTATAGAAAATTTATCATATAAAAATTCTATATAGAAAATTTATATGATAAATTCTATATAGAAAATTTACCATATAAAAATTTTTTATAGAAAATTTTTTATATAAACTTTTTTTATAAAAAATTTTTTATAGAAAATTTTTCATATAAAAATTTTTTATAGAAAATTTTTCTAAAGAAATTTTTTCATATACAAATTTTTTATAGAAAATCTTTCATAGAAAATTTTCATATAAAAATTTTTTATAGAAAATTTTTCATATAAAAATTTTTATAGAAAATTTTTCGTATAAAAATATTTTATAGAAAATTTTTCATATACAAATTTTTTATAGAAAATTTTTCATATAAAAATTTTTTATCGAAAATTTTTCATATAAAAATTTTTTATAAAAAATTTCATATAAAAATTTTTTATAGAAAATTTTTCATACAAAAATTTTTTATAGAAAATTTTTCATATAAAAATTTTTTAAAGAAATTTTTTTCATAGAAAATTTTTTTATAGAAAATTTTTCATAGAAAATTTTCATATAAAAATTTTTTATAGAAAATTTTTTTACTAAAAAATTTTTATACAAATTTTTCATAGACAATTTTTCATATACAAATTTTTCATAGAAAATTTTTCATATAAAAATTTTTGTAGAAAATTTTTTTATAAAAATTTTTTATAGAAAATTTTTCATATAAAAATTTTTTATAGAAAATTTTTCATACCAAAAATTTTTTATAGAAAATTTCTCATATAAAAATTTTTTATAGAAAATTTTTCATACAAAAATTTTTTATAGAAAATTTTTCATATAAAAATTTTTTAAAGAAATTTTTTTCATATAAAATTTTTTTATAGAAAATTTTTCATAGAAAATTTTCATATAAAATTTTTTGTAGAAAATTTTTTTACTAAAAATTTTTTATACAAATTTTTATAGAAAATTTTTCATATAAAAATTTTTTAGAAAATTTTCCATATAAAATTTTTTTATAAAAATTTTTTATAGAAAATTTTTCTAAAGAAATTTTTTCATATACAATTTTTTTATAGAAAATCTTTCATAGAAAATTTTCATATAAAAATTTTTTATAGAAAATTTTTCATATAAAAGTTTTTATAGAAAAATTTTTTATAGAAAAAGTTTCATATAAAAGTTTTTATAGAAAAATTTTCATACAAAAATTTTTTATAGAAAAATTTTCATACAAAAATTTTTTATAGAAAATTTTTCATATAAAAATTTTTTTAAGAAATTTTTTTCATATAAAATTTTTTTATAGAAAATTTTTCATAGAAAATTTTTATATAAAAATTTTTTATAGAAATTTTTTTTACTAAAAAATTTTTATATAAATTTTTTTATAGAAAATTTTTCATATAAAACCTTCAAAGAAAATTTTTCATATAGAAATTTTTCATAGACAATTTTTCATAGAAAATTGTTCATATAAAAATTTTTTGTATAAAATTTTTTTATAAAAATTTTTTATAGAAAATTTTTCATATACAAATTTTTTATAGAAAATTTTTCATACAAAAATTTTTTATAGAAAATTTTTCATATAAAAATTTTTTAAAGAAATTTTTTTCATATAAAATTTTTTTATAGAAAATTTTTCATAGAAAATTTTCATATAAAAATTTTTTATAGAAAATTTTTTTACTAAAAATTTTTTAAAAAAGTTTTGTTTGTAAATAAGTATTAATGCGAGGTTTTTGATCTGTCTAAATTGGTGATAATCCTCCTGAAGAGATCGCCTAACCAACCATCGAAAAGCGTCGAGGAATTTTGGTTTCTCCGCAAACAATTTTTGGCTTTTTATCGATAAATTGGTCTGTTACATTAATAAATAAATGTAACAGATTTGGGATCTTTTGAAAAATTTTTTATATAAATTTTTTTATAGAAAATTTTTCATATAAAACTTTCAAAGAAAATTTTTCATATAAAAATTGTTTATAGAAAATTTTTCATAGACAATTTTTCATAGAAAATTTTTCATATAAAAATTTTTTGTAGAAAATTTTTCATATAAAAGTTTTTTATAGAAAATTTTTCATAGAAAATTTTCATATAAAAATTTTTATAGAAAATTTTTTACTGAAAATTTTTTATAGAAAATTTTTCATAGAAAATTTTTCGTATACAAATTTTTCATAGAAAATTTTTCATATACAAATTTTTTATAGAAAATTTTTCATATAAAAATTTTTTAAAGAAAATTTTTCATATAAAAATTGTTTATAGAAAATTTTTCATATAAAATTTGTATAGAAAATTTTTCATATAAAATTTGTATAGAAAATTTTTCATATAAAATTTTTTTATTCAAGATTTTTCATATAAAATTTTTTATTAAAAATTTTTCATAGAAAATTTTTTGTAAAAATTTTTCATATAAAAATTTTTTTAAAAAAATTTTTTCATACGAAAATTTTTCATATAAAATTTTTTTATTTAAAATTTTTTATAGAAAATTTTTCATACAAAAATTTTTGATACAAAATTTTCTATATAACATTTTTTTAAAAAAAATTTTTTATAGAAAATTTTTCATATTAAAATTTTTTATATACAAATTTTTTATAGAAAATTTTTTATTTACAAATTTTCAACCCGATTTTTTATATACAAATTTTACAGAATTTAGTCTTAAATGGAAAATATTGTCAAATATGACCTATAGTCAAACATTAACCGACTTAAATCCTAAAAAGTTATTTAAAACAAGTACAAATGTATTATATAGCCAAGACCGTTCAAATATTTCAGATACTATGAAAATTTTGCTGAAAATTGATTTAATGAAGTTGATCCTATGGGATCAATTCTAAGAATATTTCTAATAGAGATTTTTATTTGTAGCTTTAGGAAATTTTCGAAGTACTCTTGTACCAAAAATATTGTGCAGATTTTTACTAATTTAATAATCTCGATCAAAGTACTAAAACAAATTCCTGTTTAAAATTATCGGATAGTAGGTCAGAATTTGGAAGAATTTTAGGTCAAACTTTAAAACTTGTCACTGAGATGTTATTGTTAACATCGCAAAAGTGGCCGTCCTTGGTCGGAATTCTAAGATGTCCAAGTCATTCGCCTGCATTGAGAATTATATATTGTAATGCACTCTTACGTAAAAACATGCTCCAACCCTAAACCACTCGATAAGGACCGATTACCAAAAATATCTAGTGTTATTGCCATTATTCAACTTAACAAAAAGTCAATAAACAATTAAATTTGTTTTTTTGATCTTAAATGGTAAATATTTTTAACAACCTTAATAAATGTCCATCACGACGTCGTGAACTTTGCCATGGAGAATCTTCGTAACGATACCCTTTGCGCATCAAAGGTGCGCACGAGCAGCTCAACTTATTACCCATGGCACAGCTAGTACAGCCACTGCTGGATTGAGCTGAAATTATTTGAATTTTGCAAAATGGAAAAACAATAATTTAAGGTTAATTTTATAGATCTTTTATGTGAATAAACACAAGAGGAATTTGGAATTGGATAAAGCCGATAGCAACCTTTACCTGATGCACCCCGATGTCACCACATCCCGCTCACGTCCGCCTGAGAAAGAGTTTGGCCACGATTTAAAGACTGGGAACGTTGATTGTGACGATAGCCGTGATAACGACTGCCACGCTAGAAAGAGAAAGAAATAGGAAATTGAAAATTTATTATTTGTTCTACATTAAAGGAATTTTAGATTTTCAATAATAGATAAAGAGTGCTCTAAATAAAATTTGTAGTTGGATTTTCTTAAATAAAAATCAAACCTTTTAATATAAAAACTCTACAAAATACACAAATATAATGACATATTATACAAAATCATTTAGCATTAAAATGTTTACTTAGTACTCGGGTTTTGCAAAATTATCGACTTTTTTCGGAAACCCTCCCATTAAAGATTTTACAGTTGCTTCTGATACCTTTTTGGAGCATGTGTTCCACCTGCGCTCAAAATCGGACATGTTCTTGGAAATCTTTCCTGTGTTCTTCAATTCCTTTTTTACCAGAGCCCAATACCTTTCCACAGGCCGAAGTTCTGGACAGTTGGGTGGATTTGCCTCTCGTGGTACTAAAATGACATTATTTTTTGAGTACCACTCAAGTGTCTTTTTTCCATAATGGCATGATGCCAAATCGGGCCAAAAAAATGTAGTCACTCTGTGCTCTCCTAAAAAGGGTAACAACCGTTTTTGTAGGCACTCCTTTATATAAATTTCTGTGTTTATTGTGCCAGATGCCACAAATACTTTACTTCTTTTGCCACAACTGCAAATAGCTTCCCACACGAGAAACTTCTTAGGGAATTTTGTTTGTTTTTTTGTGCGAAACTCTTGCCGAACATTGCCCCGTTTATCAGCTACATAAAAATCTTGACCAGGAAGTTGAGAAAAGTCTGCCAGTACGTATGTTTCATCATCCATCACACAACAGGTGTATTTTTTATAAAATCAGACTTCAATTTTTTCGCTCGTTTTTTTGCTTCTAAGTTCTTTATAGCATTGCGATCTGGAACCTTTTGGACTTTGTATGTCTTCAGTCCAGCATAAGCTTTGACTCTATGTGCAAAATTCGTAGAACATTTCACCGTACGACCTGCTTTTCTTAAAGAAGTGTTAGGCGCTCTTCGAAAGAGTCGCTCGACTTCTTTTGCCTTAACAATATCTGTAGGACATTTTTTCCTCCCTGATCCAGGTTTTCTTTCAATGCTCAGGTTTTCCTTATACCGTCTGATGGCATTAGAAACCGTTCGAGGGTCAACTTTCAAATTTTTAGCTATTTTTTTAAAAGTCCATGACGGACTTTTTTGAAATGTTTTAATTATATTTTCACGAACTTTTTCTTCGCAGTCCATTTTGATTGAAATAACTATTGAAAATTAATAATTTCTAAAATAATAGTATCTGACATATCTATAGAAACTAACTTGATCAAAAAATAAATAAATAAAATAAAATAAAATACGGATAAATTTTGTCTAAAATAGTAAATGCATATTTTTTTTAGAACACTCTTTATTGTTTATATATATATATATATATATATATATATATATATATATATATAATTTTTAAACCTTTTCTGGATTTTCAGTTAAAGTATGTGTAATATAGATTGAAAATAATGTATAATCTAGTCTGTGAAAAAGTCAGATATTTCCTCCTGAAAGTATACTACATGAAATTTATAAAGAGATCAATCCGTATTATATCATTTCTTATCAGTACTAGAACTGAACTTAGGAAATGTTATATGAACTTAAAATATCACTGTTTCCAATTCAATATCAAGTTTCATTTGAAGAATAAACTTGAACTTGTAACCTTTTAAGTTTGGCCCTCGTATCATTGTTTCATATCCAAAACATCCCCAATTGAGCATTTACTTGCATGTGCTGTATTTATTTTCCAACTTTTTTATTATTTATTAACTTTTTTGTTTATTTCTTAAACTAGTGATAATTGAATTTAATTTAACTTTTGTTTTTCAACACTTTCATTCACGACTGCATGCGAACTCTTAAGATAAACAATTTTGAATAGTAAAATAACTAATGCTGGTGGTTTTAGCAAAATCTCGCATTGAAAAGCCACCAATGAACGAACGAACGAACGAACGTATGACACGTCTAACGACCACACAAATTCAATTAACTTAAAAGTTAAATATTTACGAACGCAAGAAACTTGTAATTGATAAACAATATAAATTTATTAAAGAAAATAGTTTACTAAAAGTAAATTTTTATTTATGGTGCAGATAATCTCGCATGAATGTCATCAGGTGCAAGTAGGTTGACAATAATTGGGTTTGTTAGATTTTTATTAAACAAAATTGTACTCATTCACATTAAGAATTTATTAAGAAGTTTTTGTTTTTCACATTGGGTTTTCAAAACAGTCCGGTTAAAAATTTATCAAGTTTTTCTTAAATTTTTAAAGTAATTCTATCGATATAAGAGCCTAGGTTCGATCCTCGGTCTCGGCAACATCAATTACTGTAATTATTAACGCAACTTTCACTGTTCTAAAAATATATATGACGTGTTCTAAAAATAGATGTACTGTGTTGAGTAATAAAAAGCTTTATTCATTTTTTTACAAATCTAGCAAAACGTTTGCAGTCATATTCTAATCATTAAAGACTCTTTTGAAGAGTCGCATTAAGGGTACCATTTTCTCACACAAAAAGATAGTTTTTGACTCATAAGTGACATCATAAATAATCATTTTAATCGTGCAGTGAAGTCAAAAAAGACTCATATTTTGAGTACAATTTTCCAAAAATGCTGACCATGTTTCTAAATCGCGGTTTAATGATTCATTCATGTTTTGCCTTATAGCGCCAACCTCTAAAAATCTTGGTCTATGATCAAATGAATATGAATGCCAAATGTTACTATCATCAACAAAGGAGTAGATAGGATTGGAAGTTTGACGTAGAAGGTCGTTTATAAAGATAAGAAACAGAGTAGGAGAAAGAACAGAGCCTTGCGGTACCTCTGAATTAGTATTAAACTTGTTTGATGAAATTCCATCAAACGATCTCTGAGGAAACTTGATATAAATCGAGAAAAGTTATTGCCGACACCAAAAGCAATAAGTTTTGATAGAAGTGCTATGTGCCGCACTTTATCAAACGCCTAGGAGTTATCCAGAGCCACAACTTTCGGCAAAACGGTGTATTGATTGACACCATTTTTCCGAAAGGAAGGCCATACTGGCGGTCGCTTAGTAGGTTGTTAGATTCCAGATGGTGGTTCACCATACTCTCCATAACTTTGGAGAGTGCAGAACAAATTGATATTGGGCGGTAATTTTCTGGGTTGTTTAGCCTCACCCTTTTTGGGGATTGGTGTTACATTAGCAACCTTCCAACACCGAGGAAATTTACCGGCGTGGTACAGATTGCTGAGGAAGTTAGCTAATGGACGCTTTAAGACCAGTGCTGGAATACATTTCATGAGCACGTGTGTGTGCCTTAGCTTGCTCTCATTGGATAATCGTCTCCATTAGTTGTTTACGAATTAGATTAAAAGCGGTATACCTACTATCTTTTTTTTGGGACTTTTTAAAACGACCATGCGGCGAATCAATGTGTGTAAAAACATAATCTTTATATCAAAGAGTCTTTGGCGTCATCTTTTCTAGTCGCATGGTCTTTTTCACATTTTATCGCTAGCTCCGGAAATGATTTAATTTTATTCAGTTTAAGCCTTTAAGCTTTCTTCATTATGTGGCATCCAAACATAGGGATTCTTTATAGAAGGTTTTTTTATTTTAAGCACTTTCAACCTTTATTACATTTATTCGTTTGGAAGATCTTTTGATTAGATTATGTGTGGAAATGTCCGCCAAGGCTTTTTTTCAATATGCCCTTTTTATAACTCCAGCAGATGAACAAGTTGAATTTGACCGATGACATGGGTGATGAAGGTTTTGAGGACTAGTGTGCCTATTCACTACAAACTGCACAAAAAACACATTGTCAAAACGAACGACTTCACCATCACGTGAGTCGACCATGCTCTCGAACCGCTCGTGTAGTTGGGTATTCGAGAGCATGGTCGACTTGGTATGAGCTGTAAGGCACGTAGCGCCGTCCTTTTGTTATATCATTGGTATCCACCTCATTCAATTCAGGCCAAAAGGCAAAAGTTGGTAATCATCGACCTATATCGCTTGTCATTCACAGGTTAAAAAAAAAACAAAAAGTTACGCCACCGGTCCATAATCCACAACAAACAATGGTGATAAACGGTCGCTATGCATTCGCATACTCCTGCGATTAAAAAAAATAATAAAAAGGCCGCTAGGACCTTTTTTATCTATTGTCACTGAACAATTTCCTATTAATTCGAATAAATAACAAATAGAGTTGCACTGGCAATCTCTATATAAATAATTTCCGTTAGATTAAGATTTCGTTACTTATTGTTATTTTCAGAAAGATTCAAGAATAAAATACGGGCTTAAAAAAATAAAAAGGCAAAAGTAGTCAAATCTTTGGATCTGGGTCCTATAGTGCCATTGGCAAACATAAAAATTAACACAAATAAACAGTGCTATCAACCAAATATTGTTCTCATCTCAGAATATTATTTTTTGACGAAAATTATGGTCAATTACCATCTAATTCAAAGTCTTATCTATGGACTTTTGCCAAAACCGTTGACCTATAGCGCCATTAGTAAACATCGTTCGTTCTCAAAGAAAAATTTACCAGACATTTTCGACCACATTGGGGTTTATATTGTCCCAAATTATCAAATGTCACAGTTCGTAAGTTCCAATTGGAAGATTCGTTATATCCAGTAGCACCCTCGCCAATTGTGTATCCGTTTTGCCCAGTTTTTCACAGATTTTATATAAAATTTAAGATATTGGCCGACTACATGAAAATTTATAGATCGAAAAGGAGTAAAGCACTGCTTTTTTTCTAGTTGCTGTTTCGGAAGACCCTTTATATTCACCAACGTTGAAGCTACATATGTTTCAGTCTTGCTCAAATCGTTCCGTGATTTAGTGGACTATTCATGTTATTGGTCGACCAAGAACGAAGTGAATCTTCTACACAAAAATTACTAGATCGAGAACAAGCAAATTTCACCGATATTTTTCTAGTTTCGGAAGTCGCCTTTATATCCAGCAAAGTAGACGATACTTATGTGCCAATCTTCCTTAATGTACTCCATGATTTCAAGAGCTATTTCAGTGATTGGTCGACAAGACTGAAATTAATCTTTAACATCAAAATCCACTTTTCGACAGTTTTTAGTTGTTGTCCCTTTATAACCAGTACTCCATGATTTCAAGAGCTATTTCAGTGATTGGTCGACAAGACTGAAATTAATCTTTAACATCAAAATCCACTTTTCGACAGTTTTTAGTTGTTGTCCCTTTATAACCAGCAGACACCACAATACTACGTGCTAGTTATTGGTCGACCAGAGCGAAGTTAATCTTCTACTTCAAAACACTATATGGGAAAAGTGCAAATCACTGGCTATTTTTCTAGTTCTGTATTGTATACGATATATCTTTACTAGTTTTTAAACGAAAATAACTTTTGACGGAATAATGCGATTTTTATGATTTATTTTAAGAAATAAGGCTTTAAATGTTACAAATCAAACAAGCTAAAGCATTGTCAAATGCAATTAGTATTATCAAAGATATTACATGTTGGAGTTATCAACCAACATTTTATAAACAACCTTATTTGAATGCCCAATATAATCTTTAAGCAAAATATCGTGCGTTTTGGAAGAAATATAATACGTTCAACTAAATTAATTTGAATAAAATACCAGGCAATTTTTTTTTTTATTTTTAAAGCACATGTTACGAGTAACTAAAATAATTATGATTTCATTTAAATTAAAAATATTACGATTATTTTCATTTTTTGTTTACAGACGAGACTTTAAGGCAACCTTTATTATTTCACAGAAAATCACCCAAAAAATTTAAATTAAACATAAAAAAAACATAATATTTATACAATTACGCCAAAAATACACGATTTGAAATTTGAGTTTATTTTTAAATAATTTCAATTTTTTTATTCGTACGTACAAAAACGCTTTGATGAATTTTAACGTTAAATAAAATACATTGATATTTTGTTTATTTCTTGAAATTTACACACACACGACGCGGCGTTTAAAGTAAAGTTGGCGGGCTGCTGGTACGTACGTTAGCTCACTTGCTGCGATCAACTGAAATCTCAACAAAATCAAAACAAACTGCAGTGTCGCCGTACGCCAGGCATGTGGTGAGAAGAAAATCTAATCATTGCCAACCAACACTAACGTTAGCTACAGAGACAGATGCTGCCAGTGGTAACAAGACGTTTGTCAAAAATCTAAAGCTCTTGATATACCATTCTACCGTATTACAGTGATAATGTTCATAATGATCATGCTTTCAACGCTAATCTCTAGCATAAACAACGAATTTGTTTCTATTCTCTTAGCTGTCGCCCACATTTAGGAAAATTCACTCACACATTTTAACATACATGAGCGAGCGCCCACAATTTTTGAAAAGAAAAAAAAAATTAAAGAGTCTAATAAAAACACGATCACCAAGAGAGCTTAAGACCTGTAGGCTAAAACGAAAGTGAAAGTAATAAATTTTACACCTTTGGTGGAAGAATCAATTATTTACACTCTTTTAGAGGAAATAATTATTCTCATAAATTGATCATATAAATAAGTTTTTCATTAGAATAGGGGCATTTAGTGCTATGGGCAAGTGATTTTTATGTTAGACAAGATCAACATGAAGAGATTTTTTTTGTGCCCACAAAGAACATTGACCTCATTTCCGATCATCAAAATTTGTCAAATGTAAATATAGCACAGGTGTTACATGTTGTAAAGTATTAAAAAAAGTAATAAATTTAAGAAGTTTTATATGCAAGAAAGTTTTATTAAAACATTTTATTAAATAAAGCAAATTTGTTACAATATAATTTTAAGTCTGAAGCTTTTAAAGGGGTACCACCAGTGTTGCCACCAACCAAATGTTAAATTACAAATGTATCATACCGAAATTACACATGAAATTAGGAATTACACATGCTTTTTTTGGCAAAATAACATACTTACTTACTTACTTGGCCTATATTTACAACCTGTTAAGGTCAAAGGCCGAGCATGGTCTTTTCATCAATGTTTTGGACGTCCCCTTCTAACATATAGGACAACTCGCGACACATGATAGCTCATTACATTAACGAGTGTTAAAGTAGTTCCCTGGCAGCAGCGTTCAAATACGGCGAAATTAAAATATAGTCAATAACTTCTTGCAAAGTAGGAAACAATCTGTCTTCCAAGGTATTCTTTAAATCAGAAACCTTTATCCAATAATCTTCTGGCTCCAAATTGCTGTGAAGCCCAAAATTTCAAAATCTAAGAGTGCAGTTGCTATTTTGGGATCACAATATCCTCAATTGTATAAATATCGTCACTAAAATTAAATGTTTTTTTTTTTTTTAATTTGACGAATTGCCACGATATAAAACTCTCGGCTATCTTGAAGCATATTTTTTTCCAATAAGTATTGGGATTTTAAGACATCCATTTTTATGAATGTAGTTACATTAAAAGGTTTGCATTATATTAATTATTTCGATTTCGAAAAGGACGTACAAATATTTACTTTTTAAAATGCATGTGTTGAAAAAGTTAAGAAATATTACGATAGCTAACAAAAATTTAAATTACACATGAGTTACACATGCAGCCCGTTACACATCGTCTACACATGAAAATAAAAATTACACATGATATGTGTAATTACACCTAAAGTGGAAACACTGGGTACCACAAAAATTGCTATACTAGGATTAGAGAAATCACGTTAAACCCTGTATATTTTTATACCCACCATCAAAAAGAATGGGGGGTATATTGAGATTGTCATTCCGTTTGTAATTTTCTTAATATTGGCTCAAAAATCAAAAACGATATATATTCTGAATCCTTATGAAATTCTAAGACGATTGAGCGATGTCCGTCTGTCTGTCCCTCTGTCTGTCTGTTGAAATCACGATAACGCCTAAACGGAAGGAGCTAGCTCACTGAAACCATTCTTCATCTATGAGAAAATTTTGGTATTGAAATTGGGCAAAATCCGTTAACATTTGACCATAGCTCCCGTATAACCTCGCCTACGCTAATCGCTTATTTGCTAATAAATAACTATACAGCATGTAAAATTTCATCCAAATCGGTTCACATTTAGTCATAGCTCCCATACAAAAAACTTACGAAAACAGCCAAAATTTCACCTAAAATACACTTAAATGCCAATAAATGTAAAACTATAACAGATATAACCACTAAATTTAGTACGAGGCGGTCTTATGTCGGTGCCAACGAGTGTGCAAAATTTTGTCACAATCGGTCACCACTTGACCATAGCTCCCATATAAAAAACTTACGGAAAAAAAATAAAAATACAAAAAGAAAAGGGGGTTTATGTCCGTCTTTCCGTCAGATAAAAGCACGATAGCGCCTTAACGAAAAGGATTATAGCAACACAATTTTACAAAAGGAAGTCTTATGTGAATGCCAGCCAGTGTGCAAAATTTTGTTACGATCGGTCACCATTTGACCATAGCTCCCATATAAAAAACTTACGGAAACACAAAAATACAAAAAGAAAAGGGGGTTTATGTCCGTCTTTCCGTCAGATAAAAGCACGATAGCGCCTTAACGAAAAGGATTACAGCAACAAAATTTTACAAAAGGAAGTCTTATGTAAATGCTAGCCAGTGTGCAAAATTTTGTTACGATCGGTCACCATTTGACCATAGCTCCCATATAAAAAACTTACGGAAACACAAAAATACAAAAAGAAAAGACGGTTTATGTCCGTCTTTCCGTTAGAGAAAAGCGCGATAGTTCCTTAACTACAAGAGCTTATGGAAATTGTGTGCTGAAAATGGGTAAAATCGGTTCACATTTAGTTAGAGCTCCCATATAACCCTGCCCCGGGAATCACATTTATGCTAATAAATTGAATAAAATTTTAAAATCTATGACTACTAAATTTAGAACAGAGAAGTTTTATGCAACTTTTACTCAGTACATCAAATTTTATAGAAATCGGTCCATTTTTGACCAAAGCTTTCATATAAAAACCGCTCCCGGTAACCACTAAAATGCCACAAACGCCAGTTAAAAGCCATTAAATTATTAACTATGGCCACTAAATTTTGCACTAATAAACTTTATAGTAATACCAGCCAGTACATTAAATTTTGTAACAATCGGTCAACATTTGGCTTTAGTTCTTATATATATAACATCCCCTTTTTATATCTACAATCAAAAAGATTTGGAGGTACATTCAGTATATTAAGATTGCATCTACGAAATTAGATAGCTATCAATCAATGTTGGGTC
Source organism: Stomorhina lunata (assembly GCA_933228675.1). Classification (NCBI taxonomy): domain Eukaryota; kingdom Metazoa; phylum Arthropoda; class Insecta; order Diptera; family Rhiniidae; genus Stomorhina; species Stomorhina lunata. Next base: position 7,438,026 of record OW121742.1, on the reverse strand, counting down.
CAGACTTTATACACGGTAGATGCATTAGGAACTCCTTACAAAATATATGAACCTGCCGTGTTGCTATCAACATGTTTATGGCACAACGAAACAACTTATTAATGTCAAACTATATTCGGTTATGAAACAGCATTTTGTCCAAGGTAAATACTAGGGAAACCACTTAAATACATTTTAATGTTGAATTATAGTAACTATACCACTGCAACCGAATTTAGTCCAAATATATTACCAACAATACCACATTTGGTCAACATTTTGAATTAGCTGCACTCTCGTACAACTTGATGGTGGGTATACAAGATTCGGCACAACCGAATATAACACTCTTACTTGTTTAGAATAGAGTTTTTCGAAAATAATGATTTAATTGTTTAAAAGCTATTAAAAAAAGGTTGCATTAAATGTTTAACACAATGGGTTTTTTGCACTTAGTCCTAGCATATTATTATTGTTATAAACAATTTAGAGATTAAACCAAAAAAAATATTAGTGGTGACAATCAGTTCCTCAACGTACGTTTATGCAATTATCATTATGAATACCTCTCCCTAATTCAAAACAGATCGAAAACCATGTATTTTACACACATTTTAAAATAGAACAAAGACGAATTATAATGTTTTTAAAACAATACACATACAACATTTTTTGCTTTAAAAATATATTATTCAAAGTATTGTTAATCGCTTGCCGCAATATAATTCATCTTTCTGTCAATTTAAAAAAAAATATGCTCGGCCATTTCAGTATTATTTTCTTAAATGCCAAATTTGTGTCAAATTCTATAAGTACAAAGTTATCAATATAATAAAGTCTAAACGAGTGTTATTTTGGTTAAAAACTAGTCAAAATAAGAATTCATAAATAAATTTAACTCTTAACGACTAGTATCGCACCTCAGTTCCCTGTTTTTTTAAGCAACCAGACTTAAGTCGCACAAACCAAAACTTATGAAAACGATTATCCAATAAGAGAAATCCCAGGCACACACACGTGCTCATAATAATAAAGAACAATGAAAAACACAAATTTTATGATTCTTTATCCACTTTAATTTCTCATTTGGTTATAATGTTATGTTACAATGGAAAAAAGTAGACAACAACACAGAATTGGAAAGTGGCTTAGTTGTCAAATTAAAAATTAACAATTTTCTAAATAAGGATTATATAATTAACTCAATGTCGTCATGATATCGTGCTTTTCCAAAATTTATATTAGAGTTAAGATTTTATCAAATCTAAGACAAAATTAAAGGTCCAATCAATTAAAGAACTAGTCATTTGTGGGGAAGTGGCTCCAATCGATCTCAAGTAATAGTCTTGTAATAAGTAAGTATATAAGTAGAAATAACACACATTGCGGTAAAATTAATACTTTTAATTTAATGAGAAGAAATAGTTCCATAGTTCCTTCCTAGGCCATTGTCATACAAAGTGTTTAAACTTGGCTCCATCACTAGACCAGTTTTCAATTAATTTACGTTTCTTACAGGATAACTCAGATCTTGAAACTTATCAAGGTGATAAGTAATTAGTTAAGCGAATTCAATGCATCAATTCTAACCTATCACAAAGCATTTTCTTTCTGACCCTGATTGTCATTGTCTAAGCAATAATTCATAACATCAGCTTTAAAGTGGATTAACCCATTTTGTCCATGCAAAATTAATTTTGCTGAAAGTTTTCTGAGGGATGTAATGGGATACAGTTGTTGCCTGGCGTCTCCAGCTAACAAGTAAGAACTGTATAAAATTCCTACTCTAAACTCCTCGTGGTACATCCTAATCTGCCACTTTAACCTGAGCAACTTTGTTGAAGATGCGGTAAACAACCCGTGTGGGATTCTAGGTCGGGGCTAAAATGAGAAGGAGTTATCTTAGAGCCATTCAAACGTATTTAGTCTAAGAGCCTAAGATAATTGTACTTGCTAAAGTACAAAACTTCAGCGTCTGTTTAATATGTTAGTTGCGGCTGCAAGCGGGCGTCTGTCTCGAATCGAGCGGCTCGCTATACAAACGTGGCTTGTGTTATTGGATGTTTTAAGCATGGAAAGAAACAACATCAAAGAGTATACTACTCCAAGGGATGAAAGAAGTCCCCATGGTACGGCAGCTGGTACAAGGTGGTGTTTAGAGGTGCCTAATCTATGCGAGAAGATTCTGAGAGGCCCTATGCTCCACTGAGAGTCAAGGATAACAGAAGAAAGTCTTCTGAACCCATTTTGAACAATTTTTTTTTTCAAAAAATCAAAGCTGCCGTATGGCTTTGTTAATATTTAGGTTCCTTTTTGTCGATCCTAATTCTATGTACCTAATCATTGAAAAGTTTGTTTTTTAAACAAAAACTAAATAATTTAATAAATATTTTGCTTTAATGTTTCAGTTCAAGTTTGTACGGACAAAATATAAATTTAAACCAGTTCAAATTAAATGTTTGTTCCCGTACTCTAACAAAACTACCCAAAACAGTCCGAAGTTGCCAGAAATTACGCAAAAAACAACAATTTGTATTGAAAAATTTGTACGGGAACACGTTTGAGTAAGTTTGGGTTGTTTCGTTAAAGTACGGAAACAAACATTAAATTATTTTCCTCTTGGAGAGAGCTGTCAAACTACGTTTTAAAAAAATATTGTCCGAATAAATTGCGTGAATCCATCTTTATTACGAGTGTCAAAGTCTTATATTCGACTATGATAGTTTTGTAGTAGATTAAATAAATTGTATTTAATTTTCTTCAATCCATTTAGTACTTAAACAAAAACTTTATACATTAAATGGTGATAGTTTTTAAAATTTAATCTTTAAAAGTGTTAGAAAAACAATTAATGAAAATTCTGACCATCATAAAAACTACTTTTCTCTAACTTTTTAGATCGTTAAGAACTATTCTGTACTATAACATGTAGAAGTCTATTATTTTCTATAAAAACTTAATGGTCTTGTATTTTAAACTAGTTCTTAAACTCCCTTCCTTTCAATATATGGACGAGCATTGTAAAGCTATGAAATCATTTAGTGGTGATTTCCTTCTATTCCGAAATAGGCACGGTTCAAATCCAGCTGATTTCGATAGCTTTCCCTTGGGGACTTTCATTCGTTCGAAGTAGTTCATATGAACTTTTAGAAGCACTTTTTCACCTTTTTCAAGTAATAAAGAAGTGGTTTCTGCAAACATCTGATATTACTGTTTGTTTCTCTGCTAAATGGTCGGAAAAGCTATTAGATGGTGCATGGGAGCTAGTAAATAATTAATGGAATTAATGGAATTAATGTAGAACTCATTCTTAAAGAGTTGAAATCTATTGTTGACTCTAACCAGAGCTTCGAAAGGCTTAATTAAATATTAGCTTAATTCCTAGGAATTCAAAAATGATTTAACAATAGCTTAAGTTTAATTCCCATAAAACAATTAAAAAAATGTGTTGATTTTTAATTCATAGTGAATTGATTCACATGGGAATTTTAAATCAACTTGAATGAATGAAATGTTTCTTCATTCCTCTACTCCAATTTGAATTAACATTTTTTATTCTTAATTAAAACCAGTCCAAATTGAATTAAAATATTTTTTGGTAATTCATTTTGTGCAAATCATTAGGGTGGATATAAACTAAAGATACTTGATTTTAAATCAAAAACTTAAATTCTGACTTTTTCGAGGGAAAAGTTTTTTAAACTATACCACTCATTGAATAAAAGTATATCAAACCAAAAAACGAAAATTGAAGTTTTAATTTATAGGGTATTATTGGATCAAGTGCGATATACATTGTTTGTAAAAACCCTAGATATAAAATAAAACAAAATTTATCATAACCTGTTAAAATATTCTTATGTTTTATCAGAAAGCATACACATTTAATAAAGGTATGCATGTATTCTTTAATGTTCGTTCAAAAAAAACGGAACTACCCTAATGTGGCTATTTCACCGCAAACATGTGTATATTTTGCATTTATTTGTTAAACTATAACTTTTAAAAGATATTTAGATATGCAGGAATATAGTAAAATGTGCTAATATGTAAGAGTATATTATCTCTGGTTTTATATGTATGGATTTTATATGTTTTCGAATCTGGATGAGATTATAGATTATGTGTACAAAAAATCTTTAGTTTTATGTGTATCTATATTTTATTTTAAATAGTTTTTCTGATCTTATGACCAATAACAAAGAATTTGTTTAATTTTTTTTAAATTTCGCCTAAGTCAACTTAATAAATTTTTTAATTTTTCTACAAAAATGTTATTTGTATATGCCCTACAGGTCTAAAAAACATCAGTCACTTAGCAGGAAGATATATTACATAGCTGAGATACATACACAATTATGATGGAATTAGAATAAAATTACAAAATTCAGTACAATTAGAAAATGTATATATACATATGTATATATGTCGATAATGAATAAATCACATTTTAATCATATGACTTTTCATACATGTTTTTTAGACAAACCAAGTCCACGGTTTTGTTAAAATCGAGATGGAAATCATCTCAGCTTAAAAACCCTTTTTTAACCCAATAACTTAAGAAAGAGTCATTTCTTTATCCTCTAAAATGGGGACTTTTTTTCATGGGTATTAAATGATATTTAATCCCTAATGCAATCCTGAAACTTATTTTATGGTTAAGGTCTTGTTTCGTTGAGATTTATTTTATTCCGCTCTTTTATAGGTATTATATATTTTTGAACTGTAGGGTTCGTTTGAATACATTTATTTTTGTATGCCTTTACAAAATGATTTGTTTATAAAATTTTTAATTATTTTTGTATAAGATTAAGAATTGAAATAATTTAAATTAAATCTAACTGATTTTAAATTCCCTAAGAATCTTATATTCTTAAACGAGCAATAATTGTATATATATATACATATATATATATATATATATATATATATATATATATATATATATATATATATATATATATATATATATATAGAATGGCTATCTCGAAAACGGCTCTAACGATTTTGATAAAATTTGGACAGTGGGTATCTTTTTTGATGTATAGGTCGAAGAAGAAGGGACTTTTGGAACTTTTACCTCTAAGAGGGTAAAAACGGGTAAAAAGGGGAAAAAATCGAAAACGCTATGTCTCCTAAAGTAATAGGTATAGAAACAAAATTAAAATTACGTTTTAAACAGCTATGAAAATAAGCCGACAGGTGTTTGGTTTTTGAAACTATCTCCGATAGGGGGTAAAAAAGGGTGAAAATAGTTTTTTTGGCACCTTTTTAACCCACTCTTATATTTTAAACTAAAGAATATAGAAAGAAACTTGGTACTGCAATCAATAGATGTAAAAAAAACATGAAACACGTATTTGGTACTTTTTTGATTTTGGAGCCACAATGGGTAAAAAAGGGATAAAATGATAACTTAACATCTCCAAAGTAATATGAATAGGAACATTATACATTATGTTAAATGCGTTTTAAAAAAATGTACCGAATTCAATTGGCACCAAAAAAGTACCAAATATACATATGGAACTTTTAGAAATTAGGGAATAAAAAGGGGGAAAAATTAGTATTATTTTAAACAAATGAATGTTTGTCTGTATGTATGTTCTTTATAGAATTGTAAACTGTGAATTTGATTGTGTTATATATATATATATATATATATATATATATATATATATATATATATATATATATATATATAGAATGGCTATCTCGAAAACGGCTCTAACGATTTTGATAAAATTTGGACAGTGGGTATCTTTTTTGATGTATAGGTCGAAGAAGAAGGGACTTTTGGAACTTTTACCTCTAAGAGGGTAAAAACGGGTAAAAAGGGGAAAAAATCGAAAACGCTATGTCTCCTAAAGTAATAGGTATAGAAACAAAATTAAAATTACGTTTTAAACAGCTATGAAAATAAGCCGACAGGTGTTTGGTTTTTGAAACTATCTCCGATAGGGGGTAAAAAAGGGTGAAAATAGTTTTTTTGGCACCTTTTTAACCCACTCTTATATTTTAAACTAAAGAATATAGAAAGAAACTTGGTACTGCAATCAATAGATGTAAAAAAAACATGAAACACGTATTTGGTACTTTTTTGATTTTGGAGCCACAATGGGTAAAAAAGGGATAAAATGATAACTTAACATCTCCAAAGTAATATGAATAGGAACATTATACATTATGTTAAATGCGTTTTAAAAAAATGTACCGAATTCAATTGGCACCAAAAAAGTACCAAATATACATATGGAACTTTTAGAAATTAGGGAATAAAAAGGGGGAAAAATTAGTATTATTTTAAACAAATGAATGTTTGTCTGTATGTATGTTCTTTATAGAATTGTAAACTGTGAATTTGATTGTGTTATGCTCTTTAGCGAAGATGTTGCGGATAAGCCGGCGAAGGTTCTAAAGTTGATAAGACTAATTTCCGACAGATGGCGCCACTGAAAATTACTAAAAATTAATTAAATCGTAAACTGTACATTTGATCATGCTATGATCTTTAGCAAAGTTGTAGCGCATGAGCCGATGAAGGCTTTTTAGTTGGTATGAATAATTTCCGACAGGTGGCGCTACAGAAACTTACTCAAAGTCAATTTAATCGTAATCTGTACATTTAATCATGCTACAATATTTAGCAAAGTTGTTGCACATGAGCCGACGAAGGTTTCTTAGTTGGTATGAAGAAATTTCGACAGGTGGCGCTACTGAAATTTACTCCAAGTCAATTTAATCGTATGCTGTACATTTAATCATGCTATAATCTTCAGCAAGGTTGTTACGGATAAGCCGAAGAAGGTTTATGAATTGGAATAAGCAAAGTCCGACAGGTGGCGCCACAGAAAACTACTCAAAATGAATTAAATCGTAAACTGTGCATTTGATCAGACTATAATCTTTAGCAAAGTTGTTGCGCATGAGTCGACAGAGGTTTCTGTTGATATGAATAATTTCCAAAATTATTCAAAATGAGTTAAACTGTAAACTATGCAAACTATGTGTTGGTCGGACAAAATAAATCAAATAATTCAAAATTAACTGAATATTTCTACAATGTCTTTCCTCTAAATTTATTTTAGCACTTTATAATATAAAATATATAAAAGCTTTAAAATTTTCCTCAAAATGCTTATCATAAAGCTCCGAGCAAGGCTCGGTCTACCAGGTACTTAATTCTTAAAAGTTAAGGCTTATGACTTGATTCAGGTGAATGTATTATGGGAATGATATAAACACTAAAAAAAGTTTGATTTTAAAATATGGAATTAGGAATTGAGCCTTTCGAACAAACTGTTGTTGAAGCACTCATTGTGAACTCAAAATCGGAAGCTATATGGGAACTGTATAGGAATTTATACAATGTTTGAAGATCCTTTTCTAATGCTTTGGTTTTTAAACCAGTGTGCTCCCAACTCCACAAAGAGGGTTTATTCTTTGCTACCCTTTTTGTGGACAATTTTCATAATGATCATTTCCAAACATTAATTTTCAATTTTAGAGTAACAAACGACAGCTTGTTCATTAGATATGATCTTACTTTATTTGATATCCTATATGTATGATCAATTCTGTGGATTAATGTTCAAAATTTTACAGAAGATTGTTTTAAACAGCTTAGGATTACTTTATGGTTATACTAAAAAATTATCAATTAGCTTTAATCATCACTATTTACCAAAGACAGAAGCTGTGAAGACGTAGCCATTCAAAAGTGGTGCAAATTTTTAACGAATTTAGATGAATAAGATGTAATGATCGTAAAGCCGTAAATCCTTGATTCTTGATGTCTTAGGAAACGAATTTTTAAGTACTTCTTTTTAACATCCCTGGATCTTCTCTTATACTACTACTTAAGAATCTACAACAAGATTCTTAAATAGTAGAACTAATAAATAGTCAAATCCCATGAAATTACTTTAAAATTTGTTCGCCTGGTGTTGGAGAATTTGAAGTTATCCCTTTTGCCGGAAAAGTAATAGTTCCTTGTTTTTTTTTTTTTTTTTTTTTTTTCTTACACATAAACTTTTCATAATTCCAAGGTTGTAAAAGAATTTGTTTACCTTGGTACCGCCGTCAACATAAATAACGATATAAATATAAATAATAACGGCTATCTGGAAAACGGTTCCAACGATTTTGATAAAATTTGAACTATGGGAAGCTTTGTTGCCGTATAGATCGAGTAAGAAGAGACTTTTGGAAGATTTGCCGTTAAGGGGGTAAAAATTGAAAAAATCAAAAACGTTATATCTCCTAAAGTAATAGGTATAGAAACAAAAAACATAAAAGCTAAGAAAATTAGCGGACAGGTCGTTAATACTTTTTTGAAACTATGCTCGATAGGGGGTAAAAAGGGGGAAAGTAGTTTTTTACTACTTCATTAACTTAATCTTATCTTTTGAACCGAAAAATATAGAAAGGAACTTTGTACTGCAATCAATAGATGTGAAAAAATCATTTGGTACTTTTTTGATTTCGAAGAGCAAAATAGGTTAAAAAGTGATATAATGAAAACTTAACATCTCATTAAGTAATTTGAATAGAAACAAAATGTTAACTGCCTCTTTATAAAATGTACCGAGTTCAATTAAAAACAAAAAGTACCAAATATATATAAGGAACTTTTTTGAAGTTAGGGGATAAAAAGGGGGGAAAATTTGGCAACGTTAAAACTTTTAAAGTAATAGGTATTGATCTGAAAAATTAAATGACAAGTTATTGGTACTTTTTGAGAAAAGGCCGAGCAGAAATAGTGTGTGAAAAATATTTTTGGTACTTTTTTTACTTTTGAACAAATGAACTTAGAAACAAAAAGTGTATCACAAGTACATATTTTATAAAATTAAATATATGAAAGTTTTAAAATTTGCCTAGAATTCCTTATCATAAAACTCCGAGCAAGGCTCGGTCAACCAGGCACTAAAATGCTTATAATGGGTGTTTTTTTTAGAGGTATAGAACTTCGAATTGAAATAAAACACAAGAAAATCGTTTTAATGTCCATGAATTTGGCTTTATTGGAAGGATAATTTTATGCCATTAATGTTTAAATATGATTTCGGGCATGTGGCCGCCGCGGCTGGCTCGAATAAAGCCAATTCTACAGGTCCAATTTTCAACTACTTTTTCGAGCATATGGGGCCGTATGTTGGCAATAACGCCACGAATGTTGGCTTCCAAGTCCCCTAACGTTTCTGGTTTGTTGGCGTAGACGAGCGACTTCACATATCCCCAAAGAAAATAATCCAGTGGTGTCAAATCGCACGATCTTGGTGGCCAATTGACAGGTCCATTCCGCGAAATTATGCGCTCATCGAATGTTTCCTTCAATAAATCAATTGTGACGTGCGCTGTGTGGCATGTAGCGTCGTCTTGTTGGAACCACAACTCATCCACATTCATGCCATCCAATTGGGGAACAAAATAGTCGGTTATCATGGCTCTATACCGGTCTCCATTTATGGTAACTGACTCTCTAGCATTATTTCGGAAGAAGTATGGCCCAATGACTCCACCAGCCCATAGAGCACACCAAACAGTCAGTTTTTGTGAATGTAATGGCGTCTCAAGGGTCTCATGTGGATTCTCTTCACTCCAAATGCGGCAATTTTGCTTGTTGACGTAGCCATTCAACCAAAAATGAGCCTCATCACTGAACAAAATTTTGCGATGAAAATCAGCATCGAGATCAATCCCATTTTCGGCCCATACACCAAAATCACGACACATTGCATGGTCTCGCGGCTTTAATTCTTGCACAAGCTGGATCTTGTAAGGTCGCAAGCCAAGATCTTTGCGCAAAATCTTCCATAAAGTTGATGGACAAAGCTCCAATTGCTGTGCACGGTCGCGAATCGATTCATTCGGGTCCTCTTCAACACTTTGCTCTACAGCGGCAATTGTTTCTTCGGTGCGCACTGTTCGACGTAGCTACGGATGCGTATTATCACATAGAGTAAACGTAGTGCGAAAACGATCCATGGTTAACCGAATTATGTCGACCATAAAATGGACGGAGCTTGCGGTAAACTTCGCGAACTGAACCATTATTTTCGAAATAAATTTGCACGATTTGCAAGCGTTGTTCTTTTGTCAACCTGTTCATGATGAAATGGCAAACCAAACTAAATATTATCCACTTGACAGCTGACAAAATGGCCGCCAGTTAAAAAAGTGATGCCAACTTAAAGTTCTATACCTCAATAAAAAACACCCGATACTACCCATGTTGTTATGTGTTACTGAATCATGGGCACTTGCACAGACAGATGAAGCTATTCTTGGAGTTTTTGAGAGGAAGATTTTACACAAATCTTTGGACCAGTTTGCATTAACAATGAATACGCTGACATCGACATAGGAAAATACACTAAACTGCAGTTTTCGAAAATGATTCTAAAGGAACTCGTACAAGGACTTCGATGGAAAGACCAAGTAGAGGAAAATCTTTCAAAACTTGGCCTAAGAAATTGGAGAATATGCGCTCAAGGCTCGGCCTTTGACTTTAACAGGTTGTAAATATAGGCCAATTAAGTAAGTAAACTTTTTATTAACAAAAACCTTAAAAACAAAGTGAAATATGAAACATTGTAGTCTATTTCTAAAATTTCTTTTGGGATCTGGTTTAATGAAAAATACAGATTGATTCATTAATACAATTGTTACCCCGGAGCTACCTCCAAAACCAACTAAAATTTCTTAGATATTTTGAATATTTTATTAATTTCTAATTACAAAAGTTTCCCCAAACAATTTAGCCATTTATTGATGCAGTAAGTTTTCAGTAGATGATCATCACTTTCAAATTTACATACCTCATGTCCCCAGTTCTCGGCATTCAATTTAGCAGCAGCATCAACACTTTCCTTGTTACCCATTTTGTTTTTAGCACAGACAACGACGACGACAACTTTTAAAGATGATTTGTCGTTTTAGAAACTCGTCCAAAAGCCCTTGATGTTTGCAACAGGACGTTTTAAGTTTCTAGTGTTATAAAGATGTTAAGATGTTGATGATATCCTTTTGTATTTACTTTAACGGTTGCTTTCTTTCTTACTTTCTAACGGTTGTGTTACTTTGCATTAGTTTCTCGATATTTTATTTTTGTTTTTGTAATATATTTAAGTAATTTTGTAGTTATTTAGTTATAGGCTTGAGGGACTCAAAGGAGTTGTTAACCTTTTTAATTTAATATTCACCTTAATAATTTAGAGAAGAAAAAAGTAAATACACTTTAACTAGAAATTGTGAGCTATGGACAAATGTTAGAATAAAACGATATTGGGATTTTAAGAAGAGAGAGATTGTGTGACACTTTTAAAGTTGGTTCTTAAAGAGTGTGTGTATGTATTTGCCTGTAGATGTGTGTTTTTGTGTAAAAACTTGTTGTTAAATTGGAAAAGTAACGTAACATTATGTTTTAAATTGGTTTGAGATGTTAAGGGGGAGTTTTGAAATACTCCAGTTTCCAGTAGATTGTCAAAATTTATGATTTGATGACTTTTTATTTTTTGATGTTGATGTTGTTGTTTTTTTTTTTTTTTCTTGGTATTTATTTTTTAAACGTGTTGAAAAATGTCAGTGTTTATACTTTTCATATTCGAATTCTAAATACGAATTTCGAATTTCAATTTAAGTTTCTCATCTGTTTTATCTTCTCGACACTTGCTCTCGCTTTCTGTTGTTTTCGACTTTTCAAGATTCTCTCTCGTTTTGATTTTGTCGTGTTCTTTTTGCACTTTCTTCTTGCTCTTTGTCACGTCCTTTATTTTTATGTGTCTGTATGTGTTTTAATATGTTTTACTTTCGTTTAAAATTTCTTTCTTGAATATTAAAATTTTTTTCTTGGTTATTTTTTTATATAGAGACATTTTTTAATTTTTTACTTTCATTAATGATTTAGATAAATTTTGTTAGGAACAATAATATATTAATTTAAAATATTTAAAATTTTCTTAGAAAATTATAGTTTTTTATACTTTTTTGTATTAAATAAACGGCACACCCACTATTTCATTATGACGTAGAATAGTTTTAGGTATTTTTTTCTATTTTGATTTGATTTTACTTTTAGTTACACATTTACTTTCTTTTTTAAATGAAATACTTTTTAAATATTTTTTGATTACTTTATTAAATATTTCTAAAATTTATATTCTTTTAGCTTTTGTGTAGACTTTGCAAAAAATTTTCACTTTCTCCTAAAAATATCTAGGTAAAATATTCTTGTGTAACGCCTTAAAGTATGCTATGCACTGACATCGTGATTTTTGATGCTGCCATACTGCTTAATGCTGCTTCTTCTCTACTCTCAACTGCACGTCTGTATGTCCGTCGTTGTTCGTTTGCAATGGATATAATTTATGATTTTTGCTGTTGTTGTTTTTTTCTATTTATTTACTATTTGTGTTGTTAGAATTTTGTATTTGGTCCTTTGGAAATCGTTGGGAAATTTTAATGAACAAATATTAAATTTAATGAAAAATGTCTATTTAGTAGTCAAAGCTGGTAAATCAGACACGAAATTATGAAATATTTTTGATTTACTAAAACAATTTATCAATTTCAATTAAATCGAAATAAAAATTACTTTGCATAGTTTTAGGAGTTTGGGAATTACTAATATTTTTAGAATATAAAATTTGATTTTAATTTAAAGCTCACGTATGTGAAGGAAATTAATTTTTTTATCCCAGTTTCAATTAATTTGAAAGAAAATCAAAAGTTCTAAAAGTAGGCAACACAATTTAGTTTTTATTTTAATCAATGCCAATTTGAATCGACTGCAGATATTTTTCCACAAGAACAACGAATAGAAAGAAATATGCGAGATTTCAAGAAAATTATATTGCATTTTAAAAGAGTTGTCTACTTAGGCAACTTGGAAGTCAAAAATTTCTTATAAAAATAACAAATTTTTGTGAAATTTCCTATAAAAATAAGAAATTTTTATAAAATTTCCTAGAACAACAAGCATTTTTTGAAAAATTTCCTATAAAAATAAGAAATTTTTTAAAAATTTTCTAAAAAAATAAGAAATTTTTGAAAATTTTCCTATGAAAATAAGAAATTTTTGAAAAATTTCCTATAAATTAAGAATTTTGTCTTAATATCTTGTAAAAATGCGTAATTTTAAAGAGAACTTCCAATAACAATAAGAAATTTTTTGAAAAACTTCCAATAACAACAATAATTTCTTGAAAAATTTCCTATAAAAATAAGAAATTTTTGAAAAATTTCCTATAAAAATAAAAAAAATTTGAAAAATTACCTATAAAAATAAGAAATTTTTGAAAAAATTTCCTATAAAAATAAGAAATTTTTGAAAAATTTCCTATAAAAATAAGAAATTTTTGAAAAATTTCTTGAAAAAATAAGAAATTTTTGAAAAATTTCTTGAAAAAATAAGAAATTTTTGAAAAATTTCTTGAAAAAATAAGAAATTTTTGAAAAATTTCTTGAAAAAATAAGAAATTTTTGAAAAATTTCTTGAAAAAATAAGAAATTTTTGAAAAATTTCTTGAAAAAATAAGAAATTTTTAAAAAAATTCCTTTAAAAATAAGAAATGTTTGGAAAATTCACTATAAAATTAAGAAATTTGAAAAAAAATACTATAAAAATAGAAAATTTTTCAAAAATTTCTTATAAAAATAGAAAATTTTTGAAAATTTTCGTTTCAAATAGAAAATTTTTGAAAAATTTCCTATCAAAATAAGAAATTTTTCTATAAAAATAAGAAATTTTTGAAAAATTTCCTATAAAAATAAGAAATTTTTGAAAAATTTCCTATAAAAATAAGAAATTTTTGAAAAATTTCCTATAAAAATAAGAAATTTTTGAAAAATTTCCTATAAAAATAAGAAATTTTTGAAAATTTTCCTAAAAAAAAAGAAATTTTTGAAAAATTTCCTATAAAAATAAGAAATTTTTGAAAAATTTCCTATAAAAATAAGAAATTTTTAAAAAATTTCCTATAAAAATAGAAAATTTTTGAAAAATTTCCTATAAAACTAGAAAATTTTTGAAAAATTTCCTATAAAAATAGAAAATTTTTGAAAAATTTCCTATAAAAATAGAACATTTTTGAAAAATTTCCTATAAAAATAGAAAATTTTTGAAAAATTTCCTATAAAAATAGAACATTTTTGAAAAATTTCTTATAATAATATATAATAAATAATATATATAAAAATAATATATATAAAAATAAAAAATTTTAGAAAAATTTCCTATAAAAATAAAAAAATTTTGAAAAATTACCTATAAAAATAAGAAATTTTTGAAAAATTTCCTATAAAAATAAGAAATTTTTGAAAAATTTCCTATAAAAATAAGAAATTTTTGAAAAATTTCCTATAAAAATAAGAAATTTTTGAAAAATTTCTTGAAAAAATAAGAAACTTTTGAAAAATTTCTTGAAAAAATAAGAAATTTTTGAAAAATTTCTTGAAAAAATAAGAAATTTTTGAAAAATTTCTTGAAAAAATAAGAAATTTTTAAAAAAATTCCTTTAAAAATAAGAAATGTTTGGAAAATTCACTATAAAATTAAGAAATTAAAAAAAAAATACTATAAAAATAGAAAATTTTTCAAAAATTTCTTATAAAAATAGAAAATTTTTGAAAAATTTCCTATCAAAATAAGAAATTTTTGAAAAATTTCCTATAAAAATAAGAAATTTTTGAAAAATTTGCTATAAAAATAAGAAATTTTTGAAAAATTTCCTATAAAAATAAGAAATTTTTGAAAATTTTCCTAAAAAAAAAAGAAATTTTTGAAAAATTTCCTATAAAAATAAGAAATTTTTGAAAAATTTCCTATAAAAATAAGAAATTTTTAAAAAATTTCCTATAAAAATAGAAAATTTTTGAAAAATTTCCTATAAAAATAGAAAATTTTTGAAAAATTTCCTATAAAAATAGAAAAATTTTGAAAATTTTCGTTTCAAATAGAAAATTTTTGAAAAAATTTCTTATAAAAATGGAAAATTTTTTTATAAAAATAAGAAATTTTTAAATAATTTCTTATAAAAATAAGAAATTAAAAAAAAAAAATCCTATAAAAAAATTTTTGAAAACTTTAATAAATAAAATAGGAAATTTTTTAAATATTTCTTATAAAACTGCCTGAAACATAACAAAAGGCGTATTGTTGTTGGCTCTTTAAAACATTAAATTATTGTAACATTATTTCTTCTAAAAGTATGCAATAGTATTTTATATAAGATTAACAAGCATTTAAAATTCCTGTTTTAAGGCCACATTGAAAGAATTTTATATATTTTTTTTAAATAAATACATTTTGTTGCATACTTTTAGGTAATAGGCAAGCTGGGTTTTTAGAAACGCTTTTTTACTGGTTTTAAAGACATTTAGCTTTCAATAGACGAACAATTAAAATAGACATTAGAACAAATAAAGGTTGCATCAGGGATGGAAAATAGCTTTCTTAATTTGGTATTAACAATATAATCGAAATGTACTTTTACGATCTTGATGGTACCATTTTTTATGGTACCATTTTATATAGAATAATAATTTTTGTTTAAATAAAATGGAAGCGCAGCATTCATGCAACGTAAGGTTTAATGAAAAAACTCAATATATGGCTTTAAAGTTATTATCATCTAGCAACTGCCAACAGACGAAGAGCCTCCATTTAGAATACACATGAAACAATACTAAAAGGTACTTTTTATCCAGATTTAATTTTTTTTCTACTTCTTTAAAAACAAAATGGGTAAAAAAAGGATAAAATGATGACTTAACATCTCCTAACAGCCGTGGTATATCACGTTAGTCATCCGCCTAGCATAACAGAGGTCCCAAGTCCAATCCCCAGCCAGACCCACTTGAAAAAATAAATTAAAAAAAAGGGGTTCACCTCATAACTCATCTAGCCACTGGTTATTGAGTATTAGGCTATAAAACTTCTCTAACTAAAGCATTTGTCGTTCGGAGCAGGAGTTAAAACGTAAGTCCCATTAAATGAGTCTAAAAATAGAATCGGATGCAGCTCATTGTCTGAGAGAAGTACCCACTGTTCTAATTATAATGTGGTGGGAATTATGTATGTATGTAACAAAGTAATTTGAATAGAAACAAAATGTTAACTGCGTTTTAATAAAATGTACCGAATTTAATTGGTGCCAAAGAAGTACTAAATATGCATATGAAACTTTTTTGAAATTATGGGATAAAAAGGGGAATAAATTGGAAACGTTATAACTTTTAAAGTAATAGGTTTAGAAACAAAATTTATTGCGTTTTGATCAGCTGAAAAAATAAGAAAACTAGTAATTGGTTCTTTTTGAAAAAAAGGTCGAGCAGTATCAATAATGTATGAAAAAAATATTTAGTACTTTATTTTACTTTAAAAAAATGGACTTAGAACCTAAAAGTATAATGCAAGTATATGCTTTATAAAAAAAATATGTGAAAGTTTAATGCTTATCATAAAACTTCTAGCAAGACTTGGTCAAACTAGTACTATTAATGAATATATAAAAAGTACAATTGTACTATGACTGCCATATCTGGGTTGTATTCCATTTTCTATAGGAAATATGTGCTAAAAATAGTAAGAAACCCAGACTCAAGTATCTCTTACATCGTTTTAGAAAACTAAGATATTTGAATGCTTCTTTCAACAATTGAGAAATATGGTTAGTCCAATGAATATGACACTTAATTCTTATGCCTAAAAGATCATGGACACCTGCTTTCTGAATATTTACACCAGCAATAGATACATATAAACTGCATTTATAAATAGACTCTTTTCGTGCGACCGATTCATATTTTGCCTCAGAGACCCCTTATAGGCTGGATAATATTGCTATCATCTGCAACAGATGAAAGTTTGACATATAAGAATGAACGAAACCTTTCGATAACCCGATATTTTACTCGTTACAGTGCGATCTTTGAAGATTGACACAAAACAAACTTGTTTTGTATGCAAAAAACTGTCAAATTTAAGTTTAATAAGGATTATAAAGCATTAAATATAAAGTTTTAACCGATATTATAAGGAAATGGCGTCAAAAATTAAACTTGTGTAGGTTTTAATAAAATATTTAATTCGAATAACTCAAAGAATTATAACTATTTATAGATATTTTTCGGTTTAATTTAAAAAACACAAAAAAGCATTAATTTTGATTAATTGAACAATGAAAAAATCATAGAAATTCACTTTAAGAATCCTTATGAAATTAAAAAATCCTTAAAGCCTTTCAAAAATTTTTTATTAATTCCTTTTTTGATTTAAGTCTGCATTCATTCATAAATTTGTTTTCCATCAGATTTATAGTAGTTTGATTTTAATATGTTAAGGGTAATGTAAACACAGTCTTCTAACTTTTTGTGTGTGTGTGTGTGTTCCTTTGCTCGTCAGGATATTTGCGTCAGTATTTTCAACTCACTTTCAACCGATCCAAGACATTTACAAACAAACAGTCATCTACACACACACACACATGGACAGAATTCAAAATTGAAAAAATTTCGAAATTAACAAACGTGTAGGTGTCAACACTTGTCCTTTTTTTCGTTAAGTTGAGAGAAATTTTATTTATTTATATTTTGTAATAATTACAAAATGTAACTAAGAATGAGAGAGAAAGAGAGAAAGGAAGAGAGAGTGAGAGACGACAGCATCCTTTTGTAGCAACTGTCAAATCATTTTTCAGATACCATGAAATTGGATTTAACGAAACTCATACTCCACCTTTACAATTCGATTTTCACATACTAATACATAAGTGAAAAACACACACACACATATACATACAAACACACATATATAATTATTTTTTAATGTATACGAATTTAAACACACGTAAGTAAAAGTTATAATATTTAAGAAGTTTTGAAACGTTTTTCTTTTTTAATTATTTTTTTAATTGAAACCTTAACGTTAGCTTTTTTACTTTTCCGAAATATTTGATAATTTTGTTTGTTTTTTTCTTTCTTTTAGAATTTTTGCAAAAGTCGAATTACATTCCAAAAACAGTTGCATAAATTACCACGCCTTAATTTTTAATTATTTTTTTATATCATAAAATCCTTGGGGGATTTGAACACCTTAAATTTTTCCATTTACTATTTTGAATTTATTTAAGAATTATTTATTTTAAAATTATTTTCAAAATTTTGTATTATTTATCTTTTTTATCTTGGTATTTTTCTAGTTTCCCTGCGCGTTAGATATTTTTCTTTACAAGATTTTCCTAAAAGTATATACACTTTTTTCATACACACACAATTTTCACCTTTTTTTTTCTTTAAAGATTTGTTATTTTCTTTTTCAAATTTTATTATTAAATTCTTTTAAAATGTAAATATTTTATTAAAACATTTTAAAACGAAAGACTTTAATTACTTCTCTTCTTTTTTTAAGAATTTTAATAAAAATTCCTTTATTTTTCTTTTTTACTTTATAAATATTTAATTTTTTCCTCCTTGTAATTTAGGTTTTTCTAGATGAAATTTTTTGATTTCTTTCTTTTTTGTTGGTTTCTATTCATCCAAAATTTATTTTTTCATCAAAAGCTTCTAACAACACTGCACACAACCGTCGTCAATGAAATTCGTTAAATGTTTGCTACTGGTCTTTTTCAAATTCGAACTTGGATGCTGCCGTCTAAGCTCCTGCTCCTGCTGTTTGTTATATCTTTCAATTCATTGCTATACATCTCAGCTGTGTGCTTTGTGTTTACTCACACACACACATACACACACACACTCTCATATTTTCATATCCTTTTTTTCGTTTTCGTTTTTGTTTTTCTTTTTTTGGTTAAATAAATGTGAGCAAAGAATACCCAGCGAGAGAGCGAGAGTTGGAGAGAATAAGAGAAAGTTTTAGTTTACAAAAACTTTTTCCATATTTTACACATGATTTTGCTGCTGCTGTTGTTATTTTGGTTAACAAATTAAAAATTAATTTTATCATTTATCACATTTGTTACTACTCGTAAACTCACATTCTTTTAGTCAAAAACTGGCCCTTTGAATATTGAATACATAAATATAGATAATATTTTTAAATCATATTAAAAATTCATTTGTGGCAGATACATAGATTCAAGAAGATATTCTAGGACCCATCATCATTTTCAAATTTAATAAAATTTTTTACATTTGTTATTTATGACTTATGGGACATATCGACCCAAAACGTAATCGTTACAAATATTACAAAATATTTGTAACTTTTAAGCTTCATAAGACACAACAGTATAATATAACTCATTTGCAAGACGAGCACATAAGCTTTCAAATGATATACAAATATATATCGAGGGTTTATATTCAAAAAGTGCTATCTGGAAATTCACAATTTTACAGGAGAGCGAAAAAACTGATTTTGTCGTTAACTATAAAAATAGTAACTAAACTTTGTTTTAAAAAACGATATAAAATGGGGCTTAGATTTTATACAAATTAAGTTTTTATTAATCCCTTTACATATATGTATGTATATTTGCGATTCTAGCAGATAGCACTTTTTACGAGTTAAAATTTGATCGTTTCAAATATTAAAGTAAGCAAATAGCTGCATTTAAGCAAACAAAGTTAAAATGAAAACTAGTTGAGGCTTTTATTAAAATATCATGAGTTTTTTATTAAAATAAATAATAACCTTTTTGAAAAAAAAACAAGATGATATTCTTAGGAAATAACAGTTTTTAGCGCCTGCAAATGCTTCCACTTACAAAGTTTGTACAGCAAACCACACATTTTCAATGACCCATAATCAGGCGTACCAGGCCATACCACCAGAAGCCGATGACTTTTTTAATTTTCGTAAATATCACGATCATTAATGAAACTCGTGAAAATGAGTATTAAATAATTTGTCATTCAGTTAAAGTCGTGATTAGACGTGTTGTATTGTGGCTCTCGCTTTTTTTAATAAATTCTCTTTGTAACATTGTTTGTTAATCCATAAAAATATAAAAAATAAATAAAGTGTATTTTTCGTACTATATAGACAAGTTACTTTATCATAAATCTTAAAATCTGTGCTTTAAAACTCAATTAAAAAAACTCAATTTCGTCTTTTTCATAAACATTATTAAAAATACCAACAACAAACAATAAAAGCTATTAAAAACAAACAAAAACTAAACAACAACAATCATTAATCTCGCGCACTTAAATCAGCTGTTGCAGTTTTAAGTACACTGGTTGTCATAAACAGTTTGAAAATCGTTGCTTTAAATTAAATTTTTGCTAGTAACTTTTTTCCGTTATTTTAAATTTGTTCATAACATTTACACTCCTGCTAAATTGAATAAAGGAACAAATTTACTTTGATCATGGATTGCTCAAATACTAATTGCAACATTACCGATAATGGTCGTATGATCTCATGTTGGCTGTGCTTAAGTAGTTACCATTTAAAATGTGCGAGTGTTAAGCCTCGTGATGCAGATGCGGTTTCCGATCCTGATAAATCCCTCCAATGGACGTGTAGTCGTTGCAAGCCAATAAATTTGGATTTTTATAAATTTTTCAAATCCTACAAAGAAGAATACGATCAACTCAATAAAGAATTCTTATCAGTTCAGGCCAAACTGGCTAAATTCGGTGAGTTATTCACCAAATTTCCGAACTTGGATAATTTTATCGATGCCCAGGATATATCATCACCCAAAAGGAAAAAAATGTCTAATAAATCTCCTATAATACCAACAATAACATTTCCATCAATTTCAACTGTTGTGAACGCCATTGATAATCGTGTTTCCTATCCATCGTCGTCTCAAAACTTGATACATACTCAAAATACGGCTTTATTGGATATCGATAATGGATCGACTACAACTTTTTTAACCCCTTTAACTTCACAAGAAAATAATTCCTCAATTATACCCCCGGCTGATCCTATAGTTCCAAATCCGCTACGTGCAGTTGCACCTAAAAAAACTGTATTTATTTCACGTTTGGCAAGTGATACTTCATCGAATGATGTACATTACTACATAAGATCTAAAGTCGGTCCAAATGCTGATGTTAATATATATAAATTTCAGTTCTCACAGCCTCGATCTATCTCTTCATTTAAAGTTACTGTTTCTGATGACATTTTTAAACTTATTTCCGATGCAAACTTCTGGCCTATAAATACTTTAGTTCGTGAGTATGTATATAAGGAAAGACAGCAAACAAATAAAATTGGCGTTCTTCCCCATCGTGAGCAGATTAACTCAAAAAACTAGTCAACATCTCTGTGCGTTCGATTTCTCTTTGTTATCAAAACGTTCGTGGCTTACGTACAAAACTGTCGAATTTATATAAAAATAGTTTTAACCTTGATTACCAGATTATCGTATTTACTGAAACATGGCTTAACGATACATTTCTTAATACTGAAATCTTATGCAGCAATTACAACATTTTCCGTCGTGATCGGTGTACCTATGGTGGCGGAGTTTTAATAGCGGTTTCCAGTAATTTATCCTCCAAACTTCTAGAAACTATCTCATTTGCTAGCATTGAATTTATTGCTGTAATAATAAAACTGAAGCACAAAAGAATAATAGTAACGTGTTCGTATATTCCTCCATCTTCCCCGTACTCTTTATACATGCAGCATGCCGAAGCAATCAGATCTCTTGCTCGATTTGTTCATGAAAATGACTCCCTTATAATCACGGGTGACTTTAATATGCCTTCAATAACTTGGAATTATCTGCCAGATGAGAAATATTTCGTTCAAACCCAACTAAATGAGAATTTTGTGAACTTTTTTAACATATTGCATGATATGGGTCTTTTCCAAATAAATGGTATACTGAATGATTTCTCGAAAATTTTAGATCTTATTTTTGTAAATGACAGAGATGATTGCTTTCTAAAACGTTCTCCTCCAATTACTCTCCCTGAAGATCGATACCATCCTAGTTTGGAAATAACAATATCGATTCCAACAGATCAAGGTTTGCTGATAACTACCACAGATGAAAGATCGTTTGTATTTAGCAAAACCAACTATAATTTGTTAAACCAACTTATTGAAGATACAGACTGGATTGATTTATTAGCAACTGCATCAAATTCTACAGCTTCTTTTCACCAATTATTTGAAATTTTTTACAACAAAATATATTCGTATATGGATTTGTGTATTCCAAAACAAATACTCAAACCTTTAGCTGGACCACCCTGGAACACAAGACAATTAATTCAAGCGAAAAACAAAAAGAATAAATCTTATAAGAAATTTAAGCGATCTGGATCATCCGCCGACTATCTTAAATATTCTACAGATAGAGCATTTTACACCTGTTTAAATAATTTGTGTTATAAGCGTTATTTAAGCAAAATTAAAAACAATCTGAAGCATGATCCTAAATCTTTTTATAAATTCATTAACTCTAAGAAAAAATCTACTGGTTATCCCGCCTCTATGAAATTTAAACAAGCTGAATCCAGTGAAGATACAATTATATGTAACATGTTTGCTGATTTTTTTGCGTCTACGTATTCTTGTGCATCTTATGATTCTTCTATTGATTATCCACATTTATTGATGGAAAATCATAATATATCAATACCATACTTGGATTTAGAAACTGTTTCAAATGGCTTAAAAAAACTTAAATTCTCTTATACCCATGGACCCGACAAAGTTCCCAGCAGTATATTAGTGAAATGCTCCGATGCCTTATGTATTCCATTAACACTTCTGTTTAATATTTCAATTAAAAATGGATATTTACCGAATATTTGGAAGAAATCGTATATTGTCCCTTTATTCAAATCGGGTAATAGAGAAGACGTCGAAAATTATCGTGGAATCGCAAAACTTAGTACAATACCAAAACTTTTTGAAAAATTAATTACTGATAACTTAAGTTATCAAGTATCGAACTTAATATCTCCGTACCAGCATGGATTTCAAAAAGGTTGTTCCACAACTACCAATCTTTTGCAATTCACTTGTGCTGTGTTTCGTGGCTTCTTTCTGGGAAAACAAACTGATGTCATTTACACCGACTTTAGCAAGGCATTTGATAAAGTAAACCATAAACTCCTTATTAGAAAACTGCACTCGATGGGATTCTCAAAACTCTTAATAAATTGGATATGCTCATATTTATCAGACAGGTCTCAAAACGTGATTTTTGGTAATTGTATTTCCAAAAATATAAAAGTATCATCTGGAGTACCGCAGGGTAGTCACCTTGGACCGCTGCTATTTTTACTTTTCATTAATGACATGCCCGATGTAATAAAGTCTTCACATATTTTACTGTACGCTGACGACGTGAAATTGTTTTTAAGTTACGATCAATTATCAGACCATCAACATCTTCAAAAAGATTTGGACTCATTTTATAATTGGTGTACCAAGAATCTAATGGAACTTAATTTAAAAAAATGTAAAGTAATGCGCTTTGCAAGAAGTAATCCAATAATTGTTGATTATTGCTTAGGAAATCATAAACTCGATTTTGTTGAAAATTTTATGGATTTGGGAATACTGTATGACCCTAAATTAACCTTTACACCGCATATAACTTTAATAATAAATAAAGCCAGGGGCGTGCTTGGCTACATAAAACGATGGTCAAAGGAATTTAATGATCCATACATTGCTAAAACTTTATATATGTCTCTCGTGCGGCCTATTCTTGAATATGGCTCGATAATTTGGGATCCAATTTATCGAATTCATTCAAATTCTATTGAGTCGGTGCAAAAACAATTTCTTCTTTTTTGCCTCCGGGGATTACGTTTCGACCCCCGTAATTTACCACCATATCCTGCTCGTCTAGCTCTTATTAAGCTTCCAACACTAGCAAGCCGCAGAACCATGCTAAATATTTCATTTACTCTAAATGTCTTTAATGGTGTCACATGTTCTGGTTTTTTGATAAATGAAATTCTTTTCAATGTTCCACAACGCCCTACCCGAAATTTTATCCCATTGTCGCTGACATTTTTAAGACAAAACTATGCTGATGCTGATCCACTTAGAAGGATGTGTAACACGTTTAATCAGTTTTATAGTTTTATTGACTTTTCTTTAAATTTTAATCTTATAAAACAAAATATTTTAAATCATTTAAATTCATAGTACTTGCTGAATATGTTGTAAAGTGTTGTTTATATGTATCTAAATTTTTGTAAATGTCTGCAAGGAATTAACTCCATAGACAATAAATAAATAAATAAATAAATAAATAAATAAAAGCTTTCAGCTGGAATTTGGATGTTAGCAAAGTCGGTTGGTGCCGCTTTGTTAAAGAAAAAACAAAATCAAAATCCAATTTATAGCAACAAAATACATGGTTAGAGAGAACAGAAGTAAAGGGTTTTTCAATAAGAGCACTTCAAAAGTTAAAGTTTAAATAAAACAAAAAAGGTTTTGGATATTAATGAAATTCTTTATTCCTGTAAAAGCACGTTTGATGCCATTATGTATGGAACTCGATTTTTTTGCATGGAAAATCAATCGTAGCACAGTGAACGGTCCCCATAGTAAAACTAGAAAAAAGTCGAAGGAGTTATGGTAGCTTAATGAATTTTTTGCACATATCTCTTTTGGCCCACTATTTTCAAAAAATAATTAACATTTTTAGAAACCCTTTTATTATTCCGGTGCGGGGACAATTAAATACCCGAAATTCCCCCATTTGAGTAATAATTATTTTTTTGAATTTTAATCTATCATTTCACATACAAAATGATAAAACGTGATAGTTTTTTTTTTATAAAATATAACCAATCTCTAATTGTATAGGGTTGCCATATGCCTTTTTAGAATATAACATTATATTAAACATTTCAGTATTTTTATTAATCAAAGTATTGAAAATACTCATAACCATTGGTATTCAAATAACATATATTTTCAAATATTAAAAATATCAACTGATAATTTTGATAAAAATACCAAAAATGGATGATTTTTAAAATCATTATATTTCAAAAGTTTTCATAGAAAACACCTAAACTTTTTATACCCTTCACCACCATAGGTGGAAAGGGTATTATAAGTTTGTGCTGATGTATGTAACCTTGGAAATATTTGTCTTAGACCCACGATGTCCGTCCGTCCGTCTGGCTGGCTGGCTGGACCACCATGTAAACCTTTTAATCAAACTACAGGTCGCAATTCTAAAGATAATTTGATGAAATTTGCCACAGATCATTTTTTTGATAATGGGACCATGGCTATTGAAATTCGTCAAAATCGGTTCATTATTTATGGTGCCTCCCATAGGTCTCACTTCCCGGAATTGATATATTGGCCACAAATATCAATATTTTTTCATGAAATTTAAATCAACTACTGCTTATGTCAACTAAAATCACTGTACCAAATTTCGTTAAAATCGGTCCGCATTTGACCATAGCTCCCATACAAACTTTTCTTTAAAAAGGCACTAAATGAGACAAAAATCACTAAAAAGCTCATAAATCTGAAGATAATGGGAATTTTAAGTTTATTTTTTACATACATAATTTTTGTAACAACTGTACTCAATTTGCCAAATTTCGAGATAATCGGTCCACATTTGACCCTAGTAGTTTTTTTGATGTGCCTATATTTTCGGGTCCATCAAAGCTGACTATTTTTTTTTTTTTTTTTTGAAAAGTAGATTTTTTTGCGCAAAACTTCACAATTTTTTTACAGTGTTTTTATAAATATTTAAATTTTAGGATTTTTGTATTCTTTTTGCTACATTTCTGAATAAAACAAATATAATTGCATGCATTTTTGTTAAAAAATTGATTTGTGATATTTATTTTTCCAAAGCCATTTTTGGTTACTTAAAATTTATGAAAAAACTATCAAAATAATTCGACTTTAAAACTGCGTAGCTATTTATAGATGCTAAGCACATGAAAAACCAAACCACAGCTTTCATTCCATATGTAAAGGGTGGTTAAATTGTAAGGGCCGATGTTGAATGTGAACCACACCTAAACGCCAAGTTTTTTTCCAAATTTTATTTGACATTTCTCTATTTCAGACTTACTCAATTTGAACCATGGAGAGATACACAATCCAACAACGTGTTAAAGTTATCCAGACTTATTATGAAAATGGGCGTTCAAATCAAAATGCATATCGTGCACTTCGTGATTTTTTTGGTCAATTTGATCGTCCAAATGTGCGTACAATCGCAAAAATCGTGGAAAAATTCGAGCAAACCGGGTCTGTAGAAGATGTGAGAACACCAGTGCATGCTCGTACAGCTCGTACTGCAGAAAATATTGCTGCTGTTCGCGATAGTGTAGCTGAGGCCGGTCAGGCAGTTACTGTGAATGGTGTTCGCTATCGTGAGATGATAACGAACTTTTTATGGCCCAAATTGGAAGATATGGATGTGGACGATATGTGGTTTCAGCAGGACGGTGCCACTTGCCACACAGCTAACGAAACAATGGCTCTTTTGCGCAACAAATTCAATGGCCGTGTTATCTCACGTAATGGCGATGTCAATTCGCCGCCAAGATCATGTAATTTGACACCGTTGGACTTTTTTCTTTGGGGTTATTTGAAAGAAAAGGTGTACGTCAATATTCCAGCAACAATTCAAGAGCTAAAGGATGAGATAATTCATCACATTAACGGCATAGAACCTCCATTATGCCTCAGGGTCATCGTAAATTTGGACCATCGGATGGAGGTGTGTTGCTGTGTTCGCGGCGCCCATTTGGCCGATATTTTGTTCCATACATAATTGAGTAATACCAATACATCATAATAAAATAAAATTACAATAATTTCCTAAATAGTTTGTGTTTTATTCAAAATCAACGTCGGCCCTTGAAATTTAACCACCTTATATTTTAATGGTAAAATCGAAATTTTTTTCGATTTTTTTCCACTAGACAATTTACTGTGCGTCGTTGGGTTGTTGGAATAGACCATAGACTTGATGTAGCCCCGCAGCAAATAGTCTAACGGCGTCAAATTGCACGACCGAGGGCCAATCGTTTGAACCATTTCATAAGATAACACGTTCTCCAAACTTGGTTTTTTTTTGAATTGATTGTGACACTCGCTATGTGGCTTTTGGAGCCTTCCTGTTAGAACCACATGTCTTCCAAGTCCATATCGTCCAACTGGGGCCAAAATCATTCGGTTATCATTGAACGGTAGCGATTTCCAAAATGATGCCGCCATAAACCGGCATGCAATGTTGACTCATGGAGTACGCGTGGATTGCTGCCTAACCAATAACGCATATTACGCTTATTGACGAAGCCATTCAGCCAGAAATGAGCCTCATCGCTGAAGATGATTTTTCTCTTAACGTTGATGCCACTGACTCCGAATTTCGGTAGTAAATTTTAATAATTTCGATTCGTTGTTGGCTCGTATATCTTTCCATTATGAAATGGCAAACCTTACTGAAAAGAGCAGCAAGAAATATGGCTTCGTCTGCTGTCCCTGTCACTGTACTTT
This sequence comes from Stomorhina lunata, assembly GCA_933228675.1. Taxonomy (NCBI): domain Eukaryota; kingdom Metazoa; phylum Arthropoda; class Insecta; order Diptera; family Rhiniidae; genus Stomorhina; species Stomorhina lunata. The sequence goes on along the minus strand of OW121742.1, from coordinate 7,410,596 downwards.
TGTAGCGTCCCTGTTGAAAAACCCGATATAATCTCGAACATTATTGCCACTATACTATTAGATTTGTAAACATGGTTTGAGATAATTGTAACCCAATTGGGAATATTTTTCGAAACAAAAATAAATTCTTTGGTTTTATCAAAAAACTATTTATTACAATAATACATAATTGTAATAAATTGGGATCTTAGTGCAATACAATACAGTAAAACTTTTTAATTAAATGTTTGAAAAATTTGGTTTGACCCCAGAAGTGCAAGGGTTAAAACATAGAAACAGAAAAAGGTCATTTGCAAATCACATGAAAAAAATTAAAATTTTGCGTGATCAAGGAGAATAGGAATTTACGAACCAATTTAAACAAAATTTTATATTTTATTATTTACAGGTCTAAGATAAATAAAAAAGATATAATAGTAGAAGCAAATTTAAATCTAACATTTATTGAGTAAATTTCTCATATTCTTAACGACATATTGTTAAGAATATGAAATACGCTGAAAAACGCTATAACTCAAAAACCGTTTGAGCGATTTATAAGACATCTACTTAAAAAAAAGCTTTATAAAAGTTAGTTAATCTGACAAAACCCGAAAAGGACCCGTTTTTGCCCTTGTAAACGGATTTTTTAACTTAAGGGCCTGGGCGCCTCGAGTTAACGTTGTCCGATTTAGCTCAAATTTTCTGGGCTAATGTTTCTCACCAAATGACACAATAATCCGACCGGAACTCCTCGAAATTAAATAAAAAAAGTAAAACAAAACACCTTAATATACATATCTACCTTACGGGGAACTAATTTCTTATAATATTATCATTAAAATTTTAAGGAGAGCTTAACTTATGTATTCAATGAAAATTTCGGCCCTCATTCATAGCAATATTCAATACAATATTTTGAAAACTGACTAAAAGATTACACAAATGTCGTACATCCTCATTCATTATTTTTTGGGTGTCGAACAGTTTAACTGAGCATACAACGTTGTAGGCTTTTAATAAGTCAAAGGTAGTTTCCAGAAATCTACTACATTTAATTTTACACGTAAAAATTAAACAAAGTATTAGCTTTAATAGAGAATAAAATAATATTTTTTTCAAATTAAATCAATTTTAAAATTTAAATTAATAAAACCTAACATTAAAAAAAATATAGAAAAATAATAAAATTAATTTTGATAACAAAAGCAGTAACAAATGTTAATATTTATCGCCCAAAATAATCAACAACAAGAAAGACAATGTACCAACATTATATAGTACCAGAACCAACCAACTGACTGACTCGTTTCTTTTGTGATAACGTCACAAAATCATAATCATTCTAACAGATGATTTATTAACGAAACGAAACATTCTGATGCTTCAAAAATCATCAACACACAGACACTAACGGACTGACTGACACACTCACATTAACTTAACTTTCATTCAAACCAACCAACCAACCACCTCTGAAAAATACATACATATATTCTTTGTATATTGTAAATAATGTTATACACAACGACTGCCATAGATAACCCCAAGCACCCCCCCAATCCTAATTCGATGCTTTTGCTCTTCCTTCCCTTTGCCTTCGTTTATAAGTTTTTAGCCTGTAATCAGTAGAATTCATTCCCTTCACGTGTAACTCAACCAACTTTTATGGAACATCAACAGAACAACACAACAACATAACAAATAACAACAAACTTTCTTCTACATACAAATTCATGTTGTGTTAAGATGGAAAAAAGGATGCTGAGGAAACTTCATATGTAGAAAATGTAATGTAACAAATAACACAAAATAGAAAAACAATTTCAGCGCCTGCGCTTTTAAGGGCATGGTACATATAAACATTATTCTTTATCCTGAAATTTCGTAAATTTCATCTGATTTTGTAGCAAAGAAAAAAAAACTGAACTGAACTGAACGAAATCAAACAATTTCGAAGAATAACATCACATAAGATAAAAACTTAAAATTAACCCACGAAGACTCTGTGTAGATATTTAGAGTTCGGATTTTGACATAATGTTTACTTTGATTCTTCAAAAGTGAAACGGTTGTATTAAATTCTATTCACCTGGGATTCTTTCATGGTATCAGGTTTAGAAAAGAACGGTTTAGTAAGAACGGAACCTAGTGGGTAAAGATAAATGGAGTACAGTGAATTCAATCGTGCTAACCGTTTTTTTAGGTTAGGTGTAGTTTTCGTGATATATATATATAATTCCACGGTAACATTCCAATTGGAACAAGGGGTACTTCTCTCAGACAATGAGCTGCATCCGATTCTATTTTTAGACTCAATGAAAGGGACCTACGTTTTAAAGCCGGCTCCGAATGACAAATGCATTAGTTAGAGAAGCTTTACATAGCCTAATACTCAATAACCAGTGGCTAGCTGAGTTATGAGGTGAACCGCCGCTTTTTTGAAAATTTATTTTTTTCAAGTGGGTCTGGCCGGGGATCGAACTTGGGACCTCTTGTATGCTAGGCGGATGACTAACCTGCTATACCACGGCGGTTTTCGAGATAAATATTCGCGTAACTCGAAAACTGCTTATTTTCTTGAACTAAGTAAAAAAAATAAAAATTATTCGGAAATTGAACTAAGTAAAAAAGCCGGAAAAAGACTCGGATTAAAAAAATAGTGTTCCTGAAAGATAATTTTGTTGCCAAATTTCGTTTTTTTTTTTCACTTAGTTCGAGAAAATTAACAGTTTTCGACTTACGCGAATATTTATTGCGCAACCTCCTTCATTTTTTTTATAACGCTATAACTCGAAGACTAGAGCTAGCCTAAAAAAACGTTATGCACCATTCATTCCAGCTTACTCTAATTATATTTATCCACTCCCTTTTGTCGGTAAAAAAAAGTTGTCAAAATCGAGCCCAGTGTTATTAATTACCACAGGATCATTGACTAGCAGTAAAGGTACAAGGCCATAAACGCGGCATGTGGTTGCGGGCGGTCGTAGTATTGCCAGTACATTAAATGTTCGTTTGCTTACAAAAATATTCATATAAAAAAATATTTGAGTAGGATATAATTAAATCTGGCAGCACTGAAAAAATCTGCCACGTGAAAAAGTAAAACAAAGTTCTACTTTTTTCCATTGCCGCTTCAAATTTGACAAATCAAAAAACAGCTGATTGCCGCCCGCAGCCGCTTGCCGCGTGCATTGCCCTTATACCTTAACCTATACAGCATTAACACGCCGTCGATGTAAAAGAAATAAAATTATCTCTACAACAAAATGCTTAGATTAAATAAGACTTCAAGCCAACAACAGATGGCGCAACTTCACTGTTCTAAAAAAAACATGCTTTATCTCGTATTTTCACCACCTTTCAACTCTCTACTATTCGCTTTCCAAAGAAGGTAAAAAATATGAACTAAATGCGTAAATCAGCCTAAAAAGATGTTGCTAAACTTTAAACTTAAAACTAGTCAATATGGTAGCACCTCCGTATTTAGTTATGACTTTTTGGAAGACCTATTTCTGCTGGGTACTTACATGTAAAAAATTATTATTACAATATAAATTTGTTAACAATCGCCAAAACTGGAAGAATTTTGTTGCTTAATATTATAGTAAAAGATTCTTTAAGATTGATCAAAATTATACGAAATTAGGAAAAATTTAGAAGCTATTGCGATCGCCAACAATGAAAATAGTAAACCCCTTTTGGTGATCTTTGAGATCGCTGACGACTAGCTATGGATGTAGTTAAGAAGTTATTGAGATGGTAAAAAATGAATCGAAAAATCTTACAATCCATCAAACAAAGTATGGAAAAAAATTCCCCCAAAAATTTCTTGTGTGGCAAGAAATTTGAAGTTGTGGTAAAAGAAGCCTTTGTGACTATATATATAATCAACCCAATTTCGGATATCCTTTTCTAAACTGTATAGATCAAAACAAATAATAGTCGAACGGTTCAAAGTGTAGAGTATATCGTTTAATACCGCCTATGAAACAATTTTTTTTAAACTCTTTTTATTGAAAAACTGCTTTTTTATAGAAGATCATCTATTGTAGTAAAAATTAGAGGGAAGAAATTCATTAAAGCAAATATTGCTGCAATTAGAACAGATGCTCTGTTCTAAAGAGCAGCATATTCCACATAAAGAATATAGCAAAGTCTAGAGTATATGGGGGGAAAGGGTTATATTTAAAATCACTTTTTTATACCCTTCACCACCATAGGTGAAAAGGGTATTATAAGTTTGTTCTGATGTATGCAACGCATAGAAATATTTGCCTAAGACCCCTTTTAGTATACCAATAGACTTAGAATCACTTTCTGAGGCGATGTCAGTCCGTACGTCCGTCTGGCTGGACCCCCATGTAAACCAAGTAATCAAAGTACAGGTCGCAATTCTATAGATAATTTAATAAAATTTGGCACAGATAATTTTTTTGATAGTGGAACCATGGCTATTGAAATTGGTCCATTATTTATGGTACCTCCCATAGGTCCTACCTCCCGGAATTTATATTTTGACCACAAATATCAATATTTCTTCATAAAATTTAAGCCAGATACTGCTTATATAAAACATCACTGTACCAAATTTCGTTGAAATCGGTGCACATTTGACCACAGCTCCCACACAAACTCTGCTGTTAAAAAACACTAAATGTGACAAAAATCAAAAATCTGAAGATAATGACAATTTTAAGTTTATTTTTTGCATACATAATTGTTGTATTTAAAAACTGTAATCAATCTACTTAATTTCGAGATAATCGGTCCACATATGATCCTTGCTCTTATATAGGTCCAAATGACGGAAACACTTTAAATACATAATTTTTTAAGAAAATGTTGTATGATGGCAAAATTTGCAAATATTTGGGTTTATTCACGAAAAAGAACACATTTGGCCTTAGTTGTGAAGGGTGTCGTATGGTCGGGCTTGACCGACTATAGCACTTTCTTACTTGTTTAAAAAAGTTTTTAACACAAAAGAAAAGTATTTAAGATAAAGAATTCTGAATTTGGAAATGGATATTTTTAATAGTACTTGTTGAACCAGAAATGTTATAATGATAATCCGATTTATAACAGTGATTTTCATTGCATTAAAGTTATTTTAATCAAGAATAAACTCGAACAGGATGCTATAGCAGTCGATTATAGAAATGACAGGATTCAAGCTCAGTTTTTTGAAAACATTGACATTTTTCCGTACATAAGTTATTAAAGTAACTGTGTAACATTATGATCACAAGGAATAATAACAGCAAAAGACTAACAAAAGGCAACTTTTTCGTTCATGCACTTTTGCTCCTTTTTTGCATTCTTTCGGTTTTACAAGGCCACCAAGATAGAGAAATAAAAATAAAAAGGACCCAAACAAAAACGAGAATCAAGGAAAACAAGATACAATTGTGTAAATGGAAACAGGGAATCAACAGCCACACCTGTTTAACAAAAAAAGTGCATCAGTAAAAGTTCATTAGTTTGAGCTCTTTCATGTAAGGACGATTAAATAAAACAGGATATTAACACACAAACATACACACACACATGTGAATATTTGTTTGCCTTGTTCAAAAGTTATTAGTTAAATTACAGCCATACAATATTCACAATTTGTACATATTTGCTTTTTACTTGTGGAAATGTACATACGTCATCAAATTTACGCACACAATCAAACTTACACGTACACACAGAATAGAATAGTATACAGGACAATAGTTAATTACATGCATTCGCAATTACTCGTAAGTTTACGTTTCAAAATACAAACAGCAACAACAACAGCATGTGCATCATTTGATAAATAAAATTAAGAGAGAGAGAGAGACTGAGAGAGAGTACATAACATCAGTTAAATAAGCATCAGCATCCTTTTCCTATTTCTCATCAGAATCTGACTTTGTTTGATGAATAACCCACATCCCACCAGTCACTGCACACACTAACACATACACACACTTTTACAGGCGCTCATGTTAAATGTCGAAAATCAAAAGCTCCTTTTGGAGCTTATCAAACAAAGTAAACAAAAAAATTTACAAAAACTATATTTAAAGTTGTTTGTGTATAAAAATGTATTTTACTTACATACATACAAATACATGTGCGTTTATCTTTTTCTGTGTATGTGTGTGTAAATGACATAGTTTTTTAGGGCATCTAGAGGGTGTGGTTCCCTAACGCCAAAATGTTTGATAGTTTGACACAGATTTTGTTTTTTTTTTTAGAAAGTTGCGAAAAAGCTTGCTAATAAAGGAATGCAAAAATGCAATGAGTTTTTGCAACCGGCAAATATTCCTTCACATACACATACGAAAGCAAAAACATACACAACTGACACACTGGGATATTTACTTTTCCTAGTTCCTTCTGATGAATGCGTAAACTTATGAATACAGCAGTAAAACTTAAATAAGGAAATCACAGAAATGATCAAATATGGCAAAGTTACCTAGTAGGCAAAAGGGCTTAAGTGACAAAACAAAAAAAAAATTATTTTAAATTTTTTTTTTTTTTATTTTTAAATGAAAAATTTTTTTACAAAAAAATTTTATATGATAAAATTTCTTATAAAAAAATTTTATATGATAAAATTTCTTATAAAAAATTTTTATATGATAAAATTTCTTATAAAAAAATTTTATATGAAAAATTTTCTAATAAAAACTTTTATATGAAAAATTTTTTATAAAAAAATTTTGTATAAAAAATTTTCTATAAACTATTTTTTATATGAAAAATTTTGTATAAAAAAAATTTTCTATGAAAAATTTTCTATATAAAAATTTTATATGAAAAATTTTCTATAAAAATTTTTATATGAAAAATTTTCTATAAAAAATGTTTATATGAAAAATTTTCCATAAAAAATTTGTATATGAAATTTGTATATGAAAAATTTTCTATAAACAAATTTTTATAAAAAAAATTTATATGAAAAATTTTGTTTAAAAAAATTTTATATGAAAAATTTTCTATAAAAAAGTTTTATATGAAAAATTTTCTATAAAAAATTTTTATAAGAAAAATTTTCTATAAAAAATTTTCGATAAAAATTTTTTTTATAAAAAATTTTCTATAAAAATTTTCGATAAAAAATTTTTTTATGAAAAATTTTCTATAAAAAATTTTCGATAAAAAATTTTTTTATGAAAAATTTTCTATAAAAAATTTTGATATGAAAAATTTTCTATAAAAAATTTTGATATGAAAAATTTTCTATAAAAAATTTTTATATGAAAAATCTTCTATAAAAAATTTTTATATGAAAAATTTTCTATAAAAAATTTTGATATGAAAAATTTTCTATAAAAAATTTTTATATGAAAAATTTTTTATAAATTTTTTTAATAAAAAATTTCCTTTAAAAAAAATTGAAATGAAATCTTTATATGATAAATTTTCATAAAAAACTTTTATAAAAATTTTATGTAAAAAAATTTTATATAAAAAGTTTTCTACGTACATAAAATTTTTATATGAAAAATTTTCTATACAAAATTTGTATATCAAAAATGTTCTGTAAAAAATTGTTATATGAAAAATTTTCTATAAAAATTTTAAGATGAAAAATTTTCTATAAAAAATTTTTATATGAAAAATTTTCTTTAAAAAAATGTTAATAAAAAATTTTCTTTAAAAAAAATTGCTATTGAAATCTTTATATAAAAAAATTTTCTTAAAAAAATTTCTGCAAAAAAATTTTATATGAAAAATTTTCTATAAAAACTTTTTATATGAAAAATTTTCTATAAACAATTTTTATATGAAAAATGTTCCATAAAATATTTTTATATGAAAAATTTTTATATGAAAAATATCCTATAAAAATTTTAAGATGAAAAATTTTGTTTAAAAATTTTTATATGAAAAATTTTCTATAAAAAATTTTGATATGAAACATTTTCTATAAAAAATTTTGATATGAAAAATATTCTATAAAAAATTTTGATATGAAAGATATTCTATGAAAGTTTTTATATTAAAAATTTTCTATAAAAAATTTTGATATGAAAAATTTTCTATAAAAAATGTTAATAAAGAAATTTCTTAAAAAAAATTGCTATTGAAATCTTTATATGAAAAAATTTTCGTAAAAAAATTTCTGTAAAAAAATTGTATATGAAAAAATTTTCTATAAAAAATTTTTATATGAAAAATTTTCTATTAAAAATTTTTATATAGAAAATTTTCTATATAAAAAATTTTCAATAAAAATTTCCTTTAAAAAATGTTTATATGAAATATTTCTATAAAAAATTTTTATGTGAAAAATTTTATATTTTTTATACGAAATATTTTTTATACAAAATATTTTTTATACAAAATTTTTTTACGAAAATTTTTTTTATAAATTTTTGTATGAAAAATATGAATAAAGAAAAATTTTTTAAAACAAGTATAACCTACATATATTGTATAATAAGTTTGCGCTGAGACCTACCTTTAAGTATACTCGATTTAACAATGTTTGTCCGTCCATTTATTCGGTTGGCTGGCTTAACGTCTATGTCAGGTTTTAAGATAATTGGGATAGGTATAAGTTTCTGGAATTGAGATTTTGCCACAATTTTGTGGACCTATTGCCTCACTCTTCGAGGCAATAGGTCCACAATTGAACCTAACTCCCGTATATGATCCTATGACGGAAATGGCTTTTTTGATCATTAAATTACCAAATTTGTAAATATATATAAAAGTACATATATGTGACAGCGCATAGAGAAAGAGACCTTATTGTAAAAAAAAAACATAATATTTAAATCTTTAAAAAGGCTCTCCTGAACAAAACCGGTTTTTACCCTTAGGTCCCTATCTATTTTGCACGTCACATAAACCTCTATGCTTTGAAAAGAAAAGCCGACTCTAAAACTTATAGGAACACGGCGTTATCAATTTAGTAACGGACTTTGTTTTTTTACAAATGCAAAACTCAATTGTAAATTCAATTGTTAAGTTGGCCCAATGTAGGACCTACATAGGGCCATACATACCCACATTCTAGTTATGTACAATGAAATGTTCTTAAGATAAACCTACCTTAAATATTCTTTAGTAAATTATACATTTAAAATAACTTAACTATAAGTTTTAACTTATATTTGTCATTTTTGCAATTAAGAACACTACACACATTTAACATTCTGAATATTTTGTTGTTATTTCTTGTATTTTTCCCAGAAAATTCATTAAACTCTCGCTCTGTTTTAAAAAAGTTTTCTTATTTTATTTTTGGTTTAATTTTTCTGTTTACAATTTATTTGATAAAATTCTAATTCGATATTTCGTTTACTAACAATTCCCGCTATTTCAATTTGCTTATGAATTACAGTGTCGTCACTTGTAGCGAATAATGAAGGAAATTAGCGATTTTTGTACTAAACTAATAAATCGGTACGAAATGTATGTAGTTCCTTACAAATTAACTATTTTAATCATATTAAAAATTTCATAAAATAAATTTACTCTTAAAGACACAATAAGTTTTTTAAAAGTCATTTTAACCCTTATATTTGCGATTTATTTACATTAAAGTAGCAAAATTATTATAACGTATTGCAAACATCATTTCTTTGTTTTTTTCAAAAGCTCCTCAATAAACTTTCACAAGAGACGTATAAGTTGAGGCAGGACCAAATACTACAAATACAAATGTCCTGTAAACAACAAAAAGCTTTTTATTCGATTTAGAGAAACATCCCTTTTTGCATAATCTTTATAAAACTACAGGCAGAAAATACAAAAATAATAAAAATCATATATTAAAAAAAAATGTCTTACAAATTAAATAATATACAACTTTTTAAAATCTTCAAATCTGCCGTCCATGCTTAAGGAAAAAGAAATGGATGGCAATTGCCTTCCCTGATGATTTTCTATAAAAAAATTTAGATGAAAAAAAATTTCCATAGAAAAAATTTAGATGAAAAAAATTTTGCATAGAAAAATTTTCCTAGAAAAAATATTTGAATAAAAATTTCTCTTCAATGACTTTCCCTAGCAAGCTAGAATATAAGGAAAAAGAGTTCTTTTTTCAGACAACTTTTTCTGAACGCATTATAGTCAATATTATGGAAACAATTTGTATGGGGAAAATTGGATATATTTTTAGCGAAATTTGAACTTTAAGTCCCGTTTCACACGAATCAGGTATACTTGATCAGTTTTTCTTAAAATTTTTTTTTTTTTTGAACTTGCATTCACGCTTACACACGAACATTTTCTTCATCAGTTTTCATTTTATTTTCTTTGAATTTCATACAAATTTGCAAAATTTTCCTAAACTTGATAGTAGGGTCAGGTTTGCTCAATTTGTATTCTGTCAGTTTTTTCTCATGCAAATTCAAGACTTGACAAGTTAAACCTAACTAATATAAAAGTAGACTTAGGAAAATAAGAAAATAACAAAAATAAACTTCAGTTAAAAACGAAAAAATAAAAAACAAACAATTAATTTTAAAAAGTTTCAAAAATAATACCATAATTATGATAAAATTATTATTTTAAATCAATAATAAATAATTGAGTGTTTGGAGGTCGTTATTTTTTAAGAAAATCGCATTTTTGCGGAAAACCCAATATTTTTCAATTTCATTATATGAGATGATGAAGGTAGGCTTAAAGGGCTTGAAAGCTTTAACTTTATTTCAAACTTTCGGCATGGTGCTTAATGTGCCCCAAAACAAAACGCCGAATCGACCCCTACAGGACTTTCTACATATTTTTGCTTTTTTCTCATAATCCTTAAGGATGATTAAAATTCACTTACTTTGTTTGAAAAAATACGCAACACTTAAAGTTTATTCATAGAAACTATTTAAAATAATTTAAAATTAAAACACAAAATGCTTATGAAATTATATCACGATTATTGATATAACACTATTGAAAATATAAAAAAAAACCGTGTAACTCAGTTATCTGTTGGCCCATTTGATTTAGATTTATTTGGTTTGATTTTCGCTTCATTTAAATGAGTTATCAGTGATGTCCAAGAGGTGCTTCATATCAAAAAGGCCTCTGACGCCCTTAAGAAAAATGTTCAGTAAATTTATGTTTAAAATTCAAGTTTAACCCCTTGACGTATCAATCTGCGCAACGAAGTTCGCTTCCAACTGTTCGCACACAAGTTGCACTAAACAAACCGGTTTTGATGCTTAAGAACAGTCGCACAACGAGTCAGACTCGTGATAATCACGTTAGGCACATAAATAGTACCACGAGTCGGACTCGTGATAATCATGTTAGGCACAGAAATTGTACCACGAGTCAGACTCGTGGAAATACGTCAAGGGGTTAATAGCACATTAAAGTTAATCAAATATTTAATGATGCCCAGTTTAAACAACAAAGATTGTTTTATTTGCAACTTATTACAAATACGTCCCGATAATACTTAATTTCTAAAAAGTTGACAGCACTAACTCCGACTTACACAACTGTTTTACCAATCACTGCTTTATCATAAAATATATTAATGAGATGGTCAACTGAAAAAATACGCAACACTTAAAGTTATTCATAGTTTTAAGTTTGTATTTTTATAATTCTGTTTATTTAATAATTCATTATTGGAATATCCATTACAATTTAAAATAATAATAAGATTGAACGTGAAGTTAACAATCAGAGTGACATTTTAACATACGAATGTGAAGTTAACAATTAGTCTATCAAAAGTTAACAACATGTTATCTTAGGTTCAAGGTAAGTACATAACATTTCTTCCCACGTACAATTGTTTTAAGGAGAAAATAATACACGGGGACGCCTTTGTCTAGTAGACCGCCTAGGAGCCGCTAATGGGTCTACTAAAGAACTATTAGCTTCACTTCTGTAAGGTGTGACAGGACTCGCAGATGGTAGTTCTAAATGCTCTGTTTCTTCTAATACCTCAGGTTTTATTTCATCCATACTTTCATTTGCTGGGGACGTTCTATTAGAATTTCCCGTATTCTCATCAGCCGACCTTTGAGGGTCCACTTGTTCAGAATTATGGTTAGAGCTAGTACTTTGCGGACCATGTTCAACTGGATTACGCTGTTTCCCCCTCTTGACATCATTCCCAGCAGAACGGATCTGATCGATATGTCGTTTTACTACTTTTCCTCGAAATTTTATTTCATAGTGCAAGTCACCAATACGTTTTGAAACGACACCTTGTATCCATTTATCCATTCTTGGATTGCCAGAGAGGAAATAAACCATTTGGTTGGGGTTGAATATGCGGTAGCTAGGATCGAATTTGATGAAGTTTCTTTCTGTTACTTTATCCTTGGTATTATCTGGCCTGACGAGATCTAAGTGAGTACGCAGCAGCCGACCCAGAAACAAAATTGAAGGCGGTTGGCCTGTAGTAGCATGTGGCGCATTTTTATAATATCTCAAAAATTGATTTAAATTATTTTGTATTGTGGTTTTTGTTGATTCCATTGCTTTTAGGGCATTTTTTATTGTTTGTACACTTCTCTCCGCTTGCCCGTTCGTTGATGGGTGGTATGGAGCAGTTTGTTTATGATACATAACCCCACTTGTTTTTAGAAAGTTTCGGAACTCACCTGATGAAAAATTCGTACCATTATCCGACACAACAACTCTTGGAACACCGTACGCCGTGAAGAGCTCATCCATCAGTTTAATTGTGGCACCTGCTGTTGTTGCTGTTGTTATTTTTACTTCTAACCACTTACTAAATGCGTCGGTAACAACAAGAAGCATAACACCTAAAAATGGACCAGCGTAGTCGATATGTATGCGCTCCCACGGTCCGCATGGATACTCCCAATGATGGTCTCTAAACTTTGCCGGCTTGTTCAGCAAGACTGCACATTCATGACAAGACTTTACCACCTTTTCGACATCGCTGTCAATTCCAGGCCAATATACAAAAGAGCGGGCCAGACCTTTCATTTTAACAATACCAAGATGCGTTTTGTGTAAATCCGCTAATATAATACCACGTAACGAGATCGGAATCACAACTCTGTGTTCAAAAACTAGACAGCCTGCTGCAAGTCGATAATTTTCTTCAGGTGAGGAGTATCCTTCTTTCTTTAAACAACGTCCAGTTTCTAAAATTTGTACTATTTTTCCTAGGTGCTGATCTTTTCGAGTTTGTTGTGCGATGATGGATGCTGTAATTGGCAACTGGTTTATTTGCTTGATCATAAATCTATCGAATTCATCGTGTAAGTGTTCTTCATCGTACGCAACAGATGTATGATTTATTTTTAAATTTTCAAGTGGTTGTGTTATACGAGAGCAGTAATCAGCATTTACATTTTCTTTCGTTGGTTTATATATTACCTCGTAATCAAAATTACTTAAAAAATCGGCGTAGTTGGCCATTCGACTTATGCATAATGCAGATAGTCCCTTCTCTGGATGTATAATTTGAGACAATGGCTTGTGATCTGTTATTAGTGTGAAATGCCTGGCATACAAATATTTGAAAAACTTTTTAATGGCCCATACGATCGCCAATGCTTCTTTATCGATCTGTGGATATCTTATCTCGGTTGAAGACATTGACCGACTGGCGTACGTAATCGGCCTTTCTAATCCTCCTGGAAGTCTGTGCGATAAAACTGCCCCTAAGCCTACTTTACTGGCATCAGTAGCCAGGATTACGGGAAGAGATGGATCATACGGCATCAGCACTTGTGGAGAAACTAGGATCTCTTTTATATCGTTATAAGCCTTACTTGCGCTATCATTCCATTTAAACTCCTTTTGTAGCAGCATATCTCTGAGCGGTCTCGACTTTGTTGCTAAGTCTGGTATAAAGGAGTTGTAGTATGTGGCTTTGCCAAGGAAAAGTTGCAGCTCTTCGGGCGTTGTTGGTTTACGGGCTTTTTCAATAGCTTCAGTGTGCTTGTTTGATTTGTGGATGCCCTGACAATCAATTTTATGTCCAAGAAATTCTATAGTGGAAGTAGCAAAAACACATTTATTACGATTTAGATTAAGGCCTTGTTCTTTCATTTTGCCAAGTATCAACTCAAGACTGTCGATCATTTGTTCAAAAGAATTAGCATATACCAAAATATCATCAAAGAAACTTAATACGTTGGGAACGTCTTTCAGTAGACTCTCCATTCGCCGTTGCCATATAGCAGGGATGTTAGCTGCGCCATAAACTGCCCGTGTCGGTCGGATCAATCCATGTGTTGCTGTGTTTAGGGTAAGGATGTGAGAAAATTCTTCATCGATAGTCAAATGAGAATACGCGTCCGTGACATCTAAGTGACAGAAAATTGTTGAGCCCTGCATTTTGTTTAGTAAATCTTCAATTTTTGGAATCGGATGTTCATCGATTATAATACGAGGGTTGACCGTCGGTTTGTAATTTCCGGTTATACGTATGCCTCCTCCCTTTTTAGTAACTATATGGGTTGTAGATGACCATTCCGAATAATCGACCTTTTCGTATATACCCGCTGCTATTTTCTGATCAATTTCCTTAATGTACAAGTCACGGAGGGCAAGTGGTACTTCACGTGCCTTTACAAAAATTGGGGTTGCGTTTGGTTTTAAATGCGCTTTAGCAGGTGGCCCAACCAATTTACCTGCAACATCGCTAAAAATACATTCATATTTGCTAAGTACCTGATTCAACTTGTCATTTTCCTGTGGCGATAGCTTAAAGGGCGTAGTTTTAATATTATTGATTTTATCTTTGGCCGTAAATAATTTAACAAAGTCAATTTCATTTGTAAATCTCGAAATCCACTCCTTTCCCAATAATGTGTCATAATTTTTATCAACAATATAAAGGTTCAGTTTGCAAGAGGAGTTACCGATTGTTACATTAACGGGTAACCGTCCTATACAGTTAAGATTGTGGCCAGTATAACTTGTGAAATGGCGATCAGTTGGTTGTAATTTGAAATACGGTTTAATCGCACGTAGTGTATTTGTACTCATTATCGAGCAACGCGAACCAGAGTCCAACTCCATATTTACCTCCTTACCGTCAATTTTTACTTCTATTATTATCTTCTCATCGTGCTTTACAGAGTTCACTACCTCAATTTTATTTAGTTTAAACACATCATCTACAGCAGGTTCTTCTCCCTCAGATTCTGAAATATTATTAACAGCACTACGGCACATTCTTGCAATATGGCCTATCTTAGCACATTTATAGCATTTCGCCTTTTTAAATTTGCAATCGCCCCTTACGTGGTTACCACCACAACCATAGCATGGGCTTACTTGCAAACCTAAAGCCCTTCGAGATCCCTGTTTTTCAACAGCACCCTTGTAAAATCGTTTGTTTTGCTTTTGAGATGTATATAATCTGTGAACTTCTTCAGAATGGTTATGTTCCAAAGGGTTTATTTCAGTACTTGTAACGTGTATAAGTTCCATATTATGGGCAATTTCATAGGCTGCCGAAAAAGTTTCTGGTTTTTTTCCCACAATCTCATCGCATATTTCACGTGATTTCATTCCACAAAGGAATTGCTCTATAAGCATTCGATCTAGAAACTCATCATAACCACAATATGTTGCACCTTGTTTCAATCGCAAAGCGAAGTCTGCTATTGATTCGTCAGTGTTTTGCAAAATTTTCCTAAATTTAATGCTTTCTGCAAATTTATTTCTTTTACTGTCGAAATGGGACACAAGAGTATTTTTAATCTGTTCAAACGTTAATGTTTCCGGATTTTTAGGACTAATCAAAATTCTTAAGGCATTATATAAATCCGGCCCCATATGTACACGTGTATATGCAGCATACTCATTCGAAGGTATCTTGGACAACTGTAATGCCCACTCAAAACGTTGGAAATAGTCACTGACATCTCCCTCATGTAGTTTATATTCCGGCATAGAAAATGGCGGAGCTTTAACTGAAATGGTTTGTTCCGTATTACCAACAACAGCAGCATGTGTTGCCTCTCTTACAGCGTTACGCAACGCCTCGGACAATGATTCCGATAGCATCTTCACTGCATCCTCCATTTCTCTTTCTTTTCTTTTTCTTTTTTAATCCCACTTCTGACACCAATTTTTAAGTTTGTATTTTTATAATTCTGTTTATTTAATAATTCATTATTGGAATATCCATTACAATTTAAAATAATAATAAGATTGAACGTGAAGTTAACAATCAGAGTGACATTTTAACATACGAATGTGAAGTTAACAATTAGTCTATCAAAAGTTAACAACATGTTATCTTAGGTTCAAGGTAAGTACATAACACATAGAAACTATTTAAAATAATTTAAAATTAAAACACAAAATGCTTATGAAATTATATCACGATTATTGATATAACACTATTTATCTGTTGGCCCATTTGATTTAGATTTATTTGGTTTGATTTTCGCTTCATTTAAATGAGATATCAGTGATGTCCAATAGGTGCTTCATATCAAAAAGGCCTCTGACGCCCTTAAGAAAAATGTTCAGTAAATTTATGTTTAAAATTCAAGTTTAATAGCACATTAAAGTTAATCAAATATTAAATAATGACCAGTTTAAACAACAAAGATTGTTTTATTTGCAACTTATTAAAAATACGTCCAGATAATGCTTAATTTCTAAAAAGTTGACAGCACTAACTCCGACTTACACAACTGTTTTACCAATCACTGCTTTATCATTAAATATATTAAAGTGATGGTCAACTGATGAGAGCTTTTGGAAAATAATTTATATATGCAATGCTGTTATTGTCTTCAAATGAAAAAGTATATTCGATATGAAATATAAGCTAAATAATTTACATGTTTTTTTATATTTTTCTGTTTTATTACTATTTTTTATTTCAGTTTGTCGACTCATGCCAACACCGTGTCATCACATTTCTATTTCTACACGAACTACCCTGTGGTTATATTAAACACAAGGTAACTCAGTGTGATTTTTGTAAATTTTCTTTTAATTCTTTCTTCTAAACAAAACATTTACACTCTCATTCTCTTATCACTTTAGTTTGTGCGCGCTTTTTGAATTGTACGCTAATTGGTATTTAGAATTTGTTTATTTTTCTATTTGTTTTTATTTTTTATGTGTTTCTGCTAAATTTTATTAAGTTAATAGTTTTTAATTTTGATAATGGATAAAGAGTTTTTGCAATTTTTAACAAAAGATTGCATTTCCGCCAACATTGGGCCAAATACAAAAGGTAAGGAATGGAATTGAATATTTTTTTTATACACAGAAGCTAATGGAAATGTTCCACCTAGAATTTCTATTGCAACAGGCCGAAAGTGATTACTGCAATGGAAACATCATATCCTCCATATTCTATCAAATGTATTCCCTGTACCAGTCGACACAAGAACGTTACAATCAGACTTTTGCCAAAAATAATGTGAACGGGAGTAGTAAGACTCCAGTGGACACTTTAAAGGCTGAAATGAACGCCAAAGAAATTTCAGAATTTAACAAGTAAGTAGTGATTGGAATTATTTGTTATATTTTGGTTGGAAGATGTTTTAATCCTACATTACTACTATATGTCGTAAGAAGCCCCTATAAAACTACATGCTTTAAATGACTTCACTTTACATAAAGCAACTATTTTATAGGTATAATGACAAAATTATAATTATATAATAGACGTGGGCAGTCATTTCACCTTTAATGTACTTTATTTAGGTTGCGTATTATATATACGGTCTTAAACGACTTTATTACTTTCTAACTTATTTTTACAAAATATTTATTATATCATCGTTTTTGTAGCAATGCCCTAATGCAATATGTATGTAAATCTTTAAAAGAAATGTCTAAAAAGTCCAACAAGAATCAATTCGCAAATGAAGCAACAAGTTTCGAAAGCTCAAATTTTCTTAAGGATGTTTCCACGCCCTTGGAAGGCATAGAAAAGTTAAAAGAAATTTGTAAACAAATGCCTAAAGGTAAGAATACTCAAGTCTTTATTCATAAAATCTAAATTTCATAGTTATTTTAACAGAATGGACTATTATTCAATTGTGCAAAGGCTATCGAAATGAAACCACTTACAATATATTTCCTAAAATCCATGAAAGCGATGCTGCCATATATATGACCCTCATCAAACATGCACGCAGTCAGGAGTATAGTACTCCTTTATGTTTGCGTTTTTCGAATGATCAACAAAAGAAACTCTATGAAAGCTTTGGTGGTATTATAAATCGTTTTAAGAAATGTGTTAAAATTGATCCTAAAGATGTTAACAACTCCGAGGCTAAGAGATATTATTGGTCTTTGTTGGGCGATCTAAATAGTTTTATAGAGGTAAGGCAATACATTTAAATTTATACTAATTTGTATTAAAAATTAATATTTTAAAGACCACCTGCTCGGATTTGTGTGATTTCTTCTATCCCTGGACCTTTCTCTTTACCGGCATACCCTATTCAAAGACTGCCAAAGACTTAGCACGTCAACGCTGGTCTAAAGTTGATGAATTTTGTAATCGTCACAAATGGGAGAATGATGCTAGAGTTCTGCTTTCATTGGCTGCCGCGAATGTTGAATCTTTGGATTTGGTACAAATGGAGGATATTTGTTCAATACTCACTTCTAATTCTAAAGAACAGGCTGGAGCCTGCGACATGCTTAGGAAAATGCAAAGTGAATGTGGTAAGATTTTTTCAATAAATTACCATTTATTACGAAAATCACTTAGATTCAATTATTTTACATTTTCATTATTCATTTTTCTAGATAATGATAATGAAACCAAGAGGAAATATTATCCAGTAATTCTTGTTGTAGATGAGGTAAGTCGTTTTAATTAGGTATTTGAAAAAAAATTTATATAAAAATGTTAATTGAAATGAAATTTGTAAAATAAAATCTTAGTTAAACTAAGATTTTTCTGTGACGTTTTTAGTTTTTTATTTAGAAAAAATTTCAACTTTTATAAAAACTAAAACTCTTTTTTACAAAAAATGTTATCCAAAAGTTCGTTTTATTTTAAATTTTTATAAATTAAAAAATTACTAAAAATTTAAATTTTTACGAAAAACTGAAGTCATTATTTAAAATTCACTTTAAGTAAAAAAAAGGAAAAATTTTAACTTGAAATTCACATTTTTACTCAAAATTTACTTTTTTATTACAAATTAGATTTTTTACTTAAAATTCAACCTCCTAATTCATAAACGAAAAACAACAATATGACAAGCTTATTGATCAAATTTTCCGTACAAATTTCCTACTATAAAGCTTTTATAATTTTTATTTCTTTTTGCTTATGAATTTTTACTAAAAAATTAAATTTTTCTTAAAAAATTCTACTTTTATAAAAAACTTAACTTTTTATAAAATTTAAAATTTTTATTCAAATTTTAAGTTATTTGTAAAAACTCGCTTCAAATACAAATTTTTAGTCAAAAATAAAACTCAAACATTTTTACTTAAAATTAAAGTTTTCATACAAATTCAAAATTTTTTTTAAAATATTTCAATTTTAAATTTTAATTAAAATTAATTAACACATATTTTTACTAAAATAATAAATTTTTATTAAACACTTCAGTTTTTCTTTGGTTTTGACTAAAAATCTCTAAAATTTTACTTAATTAAAAAAGTTTTTAATTCAATTTAAAATTTTTACTAAAAATTCAAATTTTAACTAAAAATTAAATTTTTATTACAATTTAAAATTTTTAATTAAAATTAAGTTTTTATCATAATATAAAATTTTTAATTAAAATTAAGTTTTTACTTGATATTCAAATTTTTACTTAAAAATTTTACTAATTTTTTTTTACTATAAATTTTTAATTTACTTAAAAATTAAAAATATGAATTTTTAATTAAAATTTAAAATATTCACTTAAAACTTAAATTCCTAATTCAAATGTTTACTAAAAATTAAAATTTGAGTTTTCACTAAAAATTAAAATTTTTCCAAAAATATCCACTTTGAACTAAATTTAATTTTTACTTAAAAATTTTACTAATTTTTTTTACTAAAAATTTTTAATTTACTTAAAAATTAAAAATATGAATTTTTAAGTAAAATTTAAAATATTCACTTAAAATTTAAATTCCTAATTCCAATGTTTACTAAAAATTGAAATTTTTACTTCAAATAAAAATTTTTAACTAAAATTTGAGTTTTCACTAAAAATTAAAATTTTTCCAAAAATATCCACTTTGAACTAAATTTAATTTTTTACTAAAAATTTAAATTTTTACTTCAAATAAAAATTTTTAACTAAAATTTAAGTTTCCACTAAAATTTAAATTTTTACTTCAAATTAAAATTTTTAACTAAAATTTAAGTTCTTACTAAAAATTAAACTTTTTACTTAAAATTAAAACTTTTAACTAAAATTTAGGTTTTCATTAAAATTAAAATTTTTACTAAAAACTAAAATTTTTACTTCAAGTTAAAATTTCTAATTAAAGTCTTCACTAAAAATTAAAATTTTTCAAAAAAAATTCCACTTTGAATAAAAATGCCAATCTTGATACAAAAATAAAATTTTTCCTAAATATTAAAATTTTTCCTGAGAATTAAAATTTATTCAAAATTAGTCCCTAAAAAAATCAATATTTGATAATAAAAACGAAACTTAGATTTTTACTTAAAACTAAAATTAAAAAAAAAAAAACAATAATTTTACAACTTAATTTTCTCCAAAAGATCCATTTTTTTTTATCAAAAATTGGAAATTTAAAATAAACATTTGGTTTGAATTTTTTGTGAAAAATGGGTGAAATTATCTAAAAAAGAATCTGAAATCGATCGATTTGAAAACAATCGATTTCTATCACATACCGGCAAATTTTTAAATTTTCATATAAAAATTTCTCTGAAAACTCAAAATTTTGATTTAAAATAAAATTTGTCACTCTTATGATTTAACAAATTTTAGCGTCTGGATCATTTCTTCTGGGAAGAAATCAATGTCTATCAGGAATTTACCCGCGTTAATTCAATCCAGTGCCTCTGGCGTTTATATCAATACTACAAATCTGACATCAAATTGGGCTACTTGTGTGTTAATACCACGGATGGTGGTTGTCTACTCAATCCAGGTTGGCGCAATAAAAAATTGAAAACAAATCATTTTATTTTTATTGTTATTGTCATTTCATTTCATTTCATTTTATAAACTAGATAAAAATTTACCAAAAATGGAGTCACGTATGGTTAGTTTCTTTGAATATTGGACACCGCATTGGACAATGTTAGTAGGACAACGACCGACCCAAGATGAACTCTTAAATAAGTATTTAAGACATAGTTGTTATGTGTAAGTACAACCAACATATTCAATATTGAGGACACTCTGAATGTGATTGTGAATATCGTGTGTGTGTTCTCATACAAACGACTAGTATCTACATTCATGGATGGATGTTGTGGATACATATGAGAATGTGTAAATAACTAATCAGATGAAATCTTGTTTCTCATTTTTATTGCATTTCCTTGCAGCTATGCTGGTCATGGTTCTGGTTTACAATATATAAACGGACGTAAAATTACCAAACTTCAAATGAAATGTGTGGTTTTTTTATTTGGTTGTGATTCTTCACGTCTACATTCGAGTGGCCTGTATAGTGATTTAGTAGGTCCGCATTTGTACTATCAGGCAGCGATGTGGTAAGTTAAATTCATAAACTCAAAAAAGTGTATAATACAATTGAGGAAACAATAAATAATGAAACTTTTCTTTTTTTTTTTCTTTGTTTGAATTCCTTTAAAAATATGTAATTGTATTGGTCAATATGTTTTTATATAATTTTTTTACTCTTCCTTTTTTTCGTTATTGCTATTTTTGGTGCATGCATGGATGCATGAATGAATACGTGCGTGTCTATCTTTAGTCCTGCGTTAGTTGGCACTTTAATGCCTGGCCTAGATAGTAATATGGATAAAATAGCCACGGAAATACTTAGTCGTTGGATAGCGCCCAAATCTGCAAACGTTTTGCCCTGGAATGAAATTGATGAAAGGGCTTGGATAAAGGAATTTGTCATTAAACGTAAGTAGAGCAAATGTTGTTTTACTTGCTTTATATCTTTATATGCAGATTTTTGTTTAATTTAAACATTATTTTTCTTTTTTTTTTACATATAGCCAAATGTTCATCTGATTCCGGCAAAACATCCCCCTCTCCCACAGTGGCCTCAACACCCAATTATAATGTGGGCAGTTTATGTGCCATTTTAGCACGAGTTCATCAAAGAGTTTGTGAACCAAAATTATATAATACTGTACCCTATGTCTGTCGGGGTCTTCCAATGTGGAATTTAAATGTTGAACCTCTACCTTCAAATTGATGCAAAAAACCAAACAAGAAAAAATCAAAAATCTCTGAAAAATATTTCTTCATTTGCATCATGTAAGTACATCATTTCAATTTTTCTTTAAACACTTTCTTTTTGTTATAAAGAATAATTATTAATGACCGATGCTTAACTCTTTATCCACATTTACCCCCTACACATTTACTTCAATTGATGTTTACTACCATTAAGCTGTTAAAATAAATAAATTAAACTTTATAGTTCGTTATATGGAGTTTTTTCTTTCTAATCTTTTTGATTTCCCTTTTGTGATTTTCTTTTGTAATTATTGCTCTCAGCTAAATCCATTTGTTTAACAACTAAGTTTTATTTAATTCTTTATTCTCTTTTGGTGCATCATTTGAATTCAACTAAATAGAATTTACTATTAGATTCGAGTAAGTCATGATTGACATTTTTATGTCCTACATTGTGGTTCGATAGTTTAAATGAAAATGCTGGTTGCAATTTTAAAATAATATTTATACTCGTTTCATCATGAAAGTTTTTAATTTAGAAGATAAATAGAGTTTTAAGTAAATGTGTATGTGTATGAATTTTTGGAAAAAATTAAGTTTTGGTTAAAATTGCAGTTTTTTTCAGAGACCGAATATTAATACTTTTAAAACAATATTTTCATATTTTAATCCATACAAAAACAATCATTGAAGTTTAAAAAATAATAAAAATCCCTAATGGTTTTTAATTGTTCGAAAATTTTTGTATCGTTTTTCAATCCGATGAAAATAAAAAAATCGTTTGGGATATTTATCAGTTCAAAATAATTTTCATCTTTTTTCATCCGATGAAAAAAAATTTTGATAGAAAATATTCAAATTTTATTTCTGTATTTTTCCTGGTTTCATTCATCATAATGTACTTGCATAGATTAGGCAATTCTAAAATCCTTGTGCCAGCTGCCGTAGCATGATTACCCCTTGGAGTAGTATATTCTGTAATGTTGTTTCTTTCCATGCTTAAAATATCGTAAATGCTAAGTCGATCCGAGACAGACGCCCGTTGGCAGCCGCAACTAACATTTTGAACAGACGCTGCATTTTTGTACTTTACCAAGTACATCTATTTTAGACCCTTAGATCAAATACGTTGGAATGGCTCTAAGATAACTCCCTCTTATATTAGCCCTGACCTAGAATCCCACACGGGTTGTTTATCGCATCTAAAACTAGGTTGCTCAGGTTTCCAGGATGTACCACGAGGAGGTTAGAGTGGGAATTGGATACAGTTCATATCCGGTAGCTGGAGACTCCAGGCAACTGCTGCATCCTCCCAGGCAATATGCTCCACTGGGAGTTAAGGAGGACAGAAGAAGAAGAAGATTTGTCCTGGCATAAAAAGTCTTTAGGACGTTTAAATAACAATAAATTTAATTATTGCTGCAAATTTTATGTTGAAATGGTTTTGCGAATCAACGAAACCACCAATAGTTCCATTAGGACAATTTGGTTTAACTTCGATGTCCTAAAACATTCCAATTAATTGGAAACATATTCATACATTCATTGTTAAAAATTTTTAAATTTCAAAAATATTTTATTTTTTCAAAGTCAAAACAGAAGTTCAAAAATAAAACAATCAATAAAATATTTTTCTGTTCGGATATTTATCGTTAAAGATATTTAAAATTTTCATCATGAGGGATATTTATATTTCAAATATAAATCCCTCTTTTTTATTCATCGATCGAAATGAAAATAAATTTTCATCGGCAATGATATTTATACTTGATTGATTTAAAAAATAAAACAATATTCGGTCTCTGGTTTTTTTGTTACCTTTGAGTTAACAGTTTTATCTAAGGAATTTATATTTTTATTTTTTTTTTCTTTTAGTTAAAACTTAAATTTTTAGTAAAATTTTTAATTTTAAGAAAAAATCTAATTTTTTGTTAAATTGGAGTTTTAAGTAAAATTTTGAATAAAGTTTTGATTGAAATTGCAGTTTTTTTATATCAAAAATTTAAATTTTGGTTAAAGTTTGTCTTTAAGTTAAAATATGAATCGAAATAAAAATTTGAATTTTTAGCAAAAATTTGAACTTTATTAAAAAATTTAAAATTTTTGGAAAATTTTAAATTTTTAGTAAAATTTACAATTTTAGTAAAAAATTAAATATTTTTTGAAATTTGCAATTTAAGTAAAAATCTGAATTTTTAGTAAAAATTTAAATTTTCAGTAAAAATTTAAATTTTTTGTAAAATTTCATTCTAAATAAGAATTTAGTAAAATTTGATTTTTTAGTTCAAATTTGAATTTTTAGTATAAATTTTAATTTTTAGTAAAGTTTTTAATTAAAATAAAAATCTCAAATCTTAGAAAAATCCGAAATTTAAGTAAAAATGTAAATTTTTAGTAAAAATATGAATTTTGAGTAAAAATTTACACTTTTAAATAAATTTGAATTTTTAGTAAAAATTTCAACTTTCAATAGAAATTTTAACTTTCAATAAAAATTTTAAATTTTTTTGGAAAATTTTAAATTTTTAGTAAACTTTAGAACTTTCGAAAAAATAAAATATATTTTGTAAAATTTTCAATTTTATTAAAAATCTGAATTTTTAGTAAAAATTTAAATTTTCAGTAAAAATTTAAATTTTTTTTTGTAAAATTTCATTTTAAATAAGAATTTAGTAAAATTTGGTTTTTTAGTTCAAATTTAATAATTTAAATTGAAAGAAAAAATCTGAAATTTTAGAAAAAAATCCGATATTTAAAAAAAATGGTTAATTCTTAGTAAAAATATGAATGAATTTTTAGTTAAAATTTACACTCTTAAAAAAATTTGATTTTTTGGCAAAAATTTTAACTTTAAATAAAATTTAAAATTTTTTTCGAAAATTTTAAATTTTTAATAAAATTTAGAATTTTTGTTAAAAATAAAATATATTTTGCAAAATTTTTAAAAATCTGAGTTTTTAGTAAAAATTTGAAATTTCAGTAAAAATTTGATTTTTGTAAAATTTCGTTTTAAATGACATTTAGTAAAATTTGAATTTTTAGTATAAATTTTGATTATGAATTAAAAGTAAAAGTCAGAAATTTTAGAAAAAAAACAGAAATTTTAGTAAAAATATGAACTTTTAGAAAAATTTAAATTTTTAGTAAAAACTTAAATTTTTAGTAAAAACTTAAATTCTTAGTATAAAATAAAATTTTTAGTAAAAGTTTGTATCATTTAGTTGAAATTTGAATTTTTAGTAAAAATTTTAATTTGAAGTAGAAATTAAATTTGTACAAAATTGGAATTTATATAAAATTTGATTTTTTTTGTTCAAATTTTATCTCAAAAAATTAATTTTTATTAAAAGTTTGTCTTTAAGTTAAAATTTTAATAAAAGTAAAAATTTGAATTTTTAGTAAAGATTTCAACTTTAATTAAAAATCAAATTTTTTTTTTAATTCGCAATTTTCATCAAAATTAAAAGTTTGTAATTTTAATAAAAATTTGAATTTTCAGTAAAAATTTAAATTTTCAGTAAAAATTTAAATTTTCAGTCAAAATTTATTTTATTTTGTAAAATTTCATTTTAAATGAGAATTTAAATTAATAGTAATAATATGATTTTTTATCTCAAATTTTAAATTTTAGTAAAAATTTTAATTTTCTTTAAAAATTTAAATTAAGTAAAATTAGAAAAATAAATTTAAAAAATTTTAAGTTTTAGTAAAAATTTTAAATTTTAGTAAAAATTTTAATTTTCTTTAAAAATTTAAATTGAGTAAAATTAGAAAAATAAATTTAAAAAATTTTAAGTTTTAGTAAAAATATGAATTTTGAGTAAAAATTTGAAGTTTTAGTAGTAATATCAATATTAGGTAAAGTTTTCAATTGAAATTAAGGAATATTCAATTAAAATTGCGAATATGCAATTAAAATTGATAAATTTTGCAATTAAAGTTGAGAATTTTCAATTGAAATTGAGATTTTTCAATTTAAAATTTAATTTAATTGGGCTTTTGTTAATTTTAACTAAAAAATTCAACCTCATTTTCAATTGGGTTTTTCTCACTTTTAATTAAAAACTTCTCAATTTCAATTAAAAAATTCTCAACTTCATTAAAAATTTCTCATTTTTAATTGGGCTTTTCTCGATTGTAATTTTAAAATTAAAATTGAGAAATTTTTAATTAAAATTGAAAAATTTCAATTAAAAATTTAATACAATTGGACTTTTCTTAATTTTAATAAATAAATTGAAAATTTTTCATTGCCCTGCTCGAGCTAGCCTGAGGTCTTTTAAAACCTAGGTAAATTTTTCGATTTATCTGAAATCGCATTATATGCAAATTATTATAAAAATTTTACTATATGAAAATTTCGACCAAAATTTCTCTTAGTCAAAATTTTTATCAAAATTTCACTTTATGAAAATTTTGCTCAAAATTTCACTATATGAAAATGTTTATCAATATTTCAGTATATGCAGATCTTAATCAAAATTTTACTATATGAAAACTTTTATCAGTATTTCAGTATATGCATCTTAATCAAAATTTTACTATATGAAAATTTTATCAAAATTTCTTTTTATGAAAATTTTTACCAAAATTTCACTATATGAAAATTTTTATCAATATTTCACTATATTCAAATCTTAATCAAATTTAACTATATGAAAATGTTGACCAAAATCTTACTATATGAAAATTTTTATCAAAATTTTATTATATAAAATTTTTTATCAAAATTTCACTTTATGAAAATTTTTACCAAAATTTCACTATATGAAAATTTTTATAAAAATTTTACTTTATGAAAATGTTGACCAAAATTTCACTATATGAAAGTTTTTATCAAAATTTCACTATATAACAATTTTTGTCAAAATTTCACTATATGCAAATCTTACTCAAAATTTTACTTTTTATAAAAATTTCAATATATGAAAATGTTGACCAAAATTTCACTACATGAATTTTTATCAAAATTTGATTTTATGAAAATTTTTACCAAAATTTCACTATAAGAACATTTTATCAAAATTTCACTATATGAAAATTTCCATTAATTTTTCACTATATGAAAATTTACATCAAAATTTCACTATATAATTTTTTTTTTCAAAATTTCACTATATGAAAATTTTTATCAAAAATTTACTTTTTAAAAATTTGTATAAAAATTTCATTATATGCAAATCTTAATCAAAATTTTACTACATGAAAATTTTTATAAAAATTTCACTATATGAAAATGTTGACCAAAAGTTCACTATATGAACATTTTTATCCAAATTTTACTAAATAAATTCTTTGATAGTTTCATCACCGACATTACAAGATTTTCGAAAAAAGAAGTGTTGCATACTATAGGGATGTTCTTCAAATTTTTTTTGCAAACAAGTTAATTGTTTTTTAAGCTCAAAACTATATTCCATCCATTTATTTTTCAAGTTGACTAAAAAAATAAGAAAGAATTATAAATAGTTAATTATAGAAACCTCCTGAAAGTATGCAATTCCAAACCCAAAAATCTTTATGCCAGGAATTATAGTAAAAAATCTCAGTCATTTTAAACAAAGTTTTAGACTTAAGTTATTTTTCCAAAGCCATACCAAAGCTGCTTGCTATTCAAACATACCCCTCACATCCTGATGGTAAAGGGTATTACAAATAAAAAAGTTTTTGAGAATTCTAAATAAAATTGTTGTTGCATTCTTATTCTTATTCTTTCTCGCTTTATTTTTCATCTTCTTCTCCAACACTTGTATTTTTTTGTGTGTATTAAACTCCACATCAGCAGTGTCACTTCCGCTTCACCTAGTTTTTATTATTTTTATTAGCATTATTATATTTAGCTCAGTTCAGTTTGTTGTTTGTTAATGCTGTAATAAAGAAATAGATGGATGTACAACGAGTACCTCGATTTTATATATAACCAGTTTCAATGTGACTGAGGAAGGATAATTTTTAAAAGGATTTTCGCATGTTAATGATTATACAATATATAATACATTTGGTCTTTATTCGAGCTATTCATTCATTTATTCATTCGTTAGTTTATTTAGTTTAAGAAAAAAAAAAACTAGAAATAGAAAGTAATGTAATGATTTTATTCCATTTCTTCTTTTTAGTTTTAGTTTTAGACTTTTACTGAAGCGTTAAAATAAATGTTATTTTAAGTTAAATCAATTTGTGTAGAATAACTATTGTATCTAAAATTTGATTTTATCCTCGTGTTCTAGTTTCATATTAAATGACAAAGTGTCTTAATTATTAAATTTTTCATTTGGGTCTTGTGTACACTCCGTACACACTTTCATTCTTTCGTTCTTTGCTTTCTTGAAAAGAAAACTTTTCCTCAAAATAATTTTAAGCATTAAAATTTAATTAAAATCAGTGATCTGTTAACATGTTAAAAGTTAAATTTATATACTTACATAAGTATAAGTCTACATATATCTAATGTACTTTTCTCTAAGTTTGTTCTAGTTCTTAAAACTCTACGACGACTACGACGACATCTTTTTAAGTATTATTTTTTTTTGTTGTATTGTGTCAGAGTGTTAGATATGTTATATTGTATAGCGACTATTAAAGAATGCAACTTTTTCTCGTTGTCGTTAAGAATTAGCAAAAACAAATTCGTAATGAAATGCAAATGTTTTCCTAGTTGTTAAAAAAGATGGACGGATGCTTCGATGGACAGACGGAAGGATAACTCATATATTATATAGATATTTATATATGGGCATTTCTTTTATCACGAGTGGGACAATTTTAACAATTTAATGTAAAAAAATTGTCAATATAACAGGGGTTTTATTTTGAAATTAGCCTTGAGGTTCTTATTGTTGTTGTTGTATCTGCGATATTATTGGAAATAAAGCAGAGGTTGTTGTTGTTGTTGTTGTAACAGCTCTAACATTTACAATTTTATAATTTTGTTTTTATGGGGGATCTGTTTGGAGATCAAGGCCAAGAAATTGTGCTACTTCAACTGGATAAGTCCACAAATCCTCAGGACTGAGTGAAGTAGGGTTGGCGGTACAGTTGAAAATGTGGGGGTATCATGAGGACCCAGACCACAAGCTGGGCATATGTTAGGGACGGCACGGTCTATGCGGGACCAAAAGATATTTAATCTATTGCTCCATCCCGATCTCAGTTGAGCCAGAACGACTCTTGTTTTCCGCGGCAGTTTCTTTTCTTCTTCTGCTATGGGCGGTGGGCGACCTGAAATCGCGGAGTTGGTGGCGTCTTTATGAATGTTGTTTAATGCTGCCATGTACGAGGTATGATCTAAAGGATCAAGTACATATCTTCGTATGCTATCCTCATACACGCGAAGATCTTTCCTGACATGCCTCGGGGAAGATGCCAACTGTGTGATGTTAAAGTTTTAATGATTTCTCCGATGACATTACAAAAGGAACTGCTGAGATAGCATAATGTTGTGTTCCTTTACTGGAAGGATCTTTGTTTCCTCGTGAAGATGATGTGGTGAGGTAATTTGAAGGCAGCCTGTAATAGTTCTTAGGGCTGCATTTTGGCAGCATTGAATATTTCTCCACTGAGTATCACTTAGCGACGCTGACCATACTGGAGCAGCATAATTTGCCACTGACCGACCAATCGCTTTATAGGTAGACAGCAAGGTTTCTTTGTCCATTCCCCAAGTACTGCCGGCTAGTGCTTTAAGGACCTTGTTTCTACATCGAAATTTATGCGCGACAGTTGTGTCATGTGCTGACGACATTCCTACGACAGCCGGTTCTACGTACCGGAATGACCCGAGATTTCTCGGCCAAAGGCTGTCAACTCAGCAACAACATATTTAAAGCAGAGGTGGAAGTCCTTGGTTGGAATCGTTGGAGGATTTTCGAGTCGTTCCGGCACAAAAAACTGGGGCCAAGTTACGGCATTCGATATCGATCGAAATCTCAGATATTTTCAAAACATTTGTATAGCATACTTTAAGTCAGTCCGTCCGTCTGGCTGGACCCCCATGTAAACCATATAAACATAGTACAGGTCGCAATTCTAAAGATAATTTAAAAAAAAATTGGCACAGATAATTTTTTCGTCAAAATCTGTCGATTATTTATGTTACCTCCCATAAGTCCCACTTCCCCGAATTAATATTTTGGCCACAAATATCAATATTTTTTTCATAAAATTTAAAATAAATACTGCTTATATAAACCAAAATCACTGTAGCAAATTTTGTTGAAATCAGTCCACATTTGACCATAGCTCCCATACTACACTAAACAAGACTATAGGACTTTCTTACTTGTTTTTTATAAACTTAAATTTAATCGAAGCCAACTATAATGCGTTTTTCCAAAAAAAACACAAGCTGGGTTATCCCTTTTAGAGCGTGATGCATCAATTGTGCGGGTGGGTTTCGTTGTCAATATGTTTGCTTCTGTAAGCCCAATGTGAATTACACTGGCATGCATCAACTGTGAAGATTGTTTTTTATAGTTGCTCTCGAACTGAAATGTGACTTAAGAATTTCTCAATAGTTTGTTTACAAATAATGAAGTAAGTTAAAAATATTAACCGAGATGCATCAATTGTGCGTGTCCTGAAAATACTTGAAGGATAAAAAATGATAAAACCTAATCATACGCTGTAAGGACCACATATTCCACAAATTATAAAAAAAATGCGCCAGGTCTGAAAGGGTTATATTGATGGGACCACAAAGGGGTGATTTAGGCCCTAGATTGGAATAAAAATTTCTCATATTTCGGCAAGTAATTGTGTTGTATAGTTTTAGGAGGTCTATCTTCTATTTATAAAAATTATGTGGGGCTTATATAACACAATCGTCTGACGATTGAGTGAAATTTACATATGTTTGTTATTGTAAAAAAAAAAAAACAAAATAAATGTATGTCCTTTATAGAAATGTATGTATGTCTTTATAGAAAAGTAAACTATGCATTTGATAATGTTATGATCTTTAGAAAAGTTCTTTGCATGAGCCGACGAACATTACTAAACAGGTATGATTATTCTGTGACAGATGGCGCCACAGCCGACGAAGGTTCACAAATTAGTATGACCAATTTTCGACAGGTGGCGCCACTGAAAATTACTCAAAATGAATTAAATCGTAAACTGTGCATTTGATCATGCTATGATCTTTAGCAAAGTTGTTGCGCAAGAGCCGACAAAGGTTTATAAATTAGTATGACCAATTTCCGACAGGCGCCACTAAAAATAACTCAAAATTAATTAAAGCAAAGCTGTTGGGCATAAATCGACGAAGGTTTCTAAGATGGTAAGAACAAATTTAGACAGGTGGTGCCACTGAAAATAAAATTAATTATTAATCGGAACTCTACTTCTAGGAAACTAATAAAAAAACTGCAATGACCTAATGGTCATACCAAAGACTATAATATAAAGATATTGCACTCCAAAATTGTTTGTCAAATATCAAATTAAAGAGGACAAAGCACGCGTGTGTGCCTTTGCTTCCTCTCATTTGATAATTGTCCCCGTGAGTTGTTTCCGAACTAGAGTAAAAGCGGTTTACTCTACTTTTTATGGGACTTTTCAAATGGACCACACGTCAAATCAATGTATGAAAGTGCAACATCTTTTTATTATAAAGACTTTGGTCACACTCTGATTGGGTCTCGTTAATCTAATTTATAAAATAAAAAAATCCAAATGAAGGTCAATCGCACTTGGCAACATTAGATTTGTATCTCTAGTCAAGAATAACTTGCCTCGAGTATTTGAAAGAGCATCTCGTCCTCTTTCGATCATTAGGCCTTTAAAAAAACTTCATCATTTTAATTAAAGTTTACGAGATTTTGAAGCAAAATGTGTAATATTATTTTATACTATAATTTTCTTTAAATTTATAAAACTTTGATTTTTCTTACACGCTTTAACCTATCGGAAAAAACGCCCATATAGACCACTTATAAATTCATATTCCTGTTTATACGACAAATGCAGATGATGATGATGATGTGATGAGATGAAACTACATACTTGAGAAATGTGTAACAATTTACACTAACACTCTTAACTAAATGTAAATGGATACAACAAATAGACTAACAACGACCGACAATGAGTGTTTGAGTGACGGACCTACAACATACGACCATTCTCTAACATGAACCGGAGATAACCTGAAACCCAAAAAAAGAAGACACAAGAATCAATACTTGCTTGTCATCCATCTAGGAACAAAAAAATTGTTTTATATAAAAAATATTAAATGCAAAAACTAAAAAATGAAACAGAATAAAATAATATAAAATTGTACCCAAGGCAAATAATAATAATACAAAAAAGAAAGAAATGCAACAAAAAAATTCGTAGTATGTTTGAGTATTGAAAGAACATTATATCATGTATGAAGAATCTTTGTTTATATTTATGAATGTACAGTAGAATCGAGATAGCTATAAATTCGGTCCAACGAATATCTTTTTCAAATTTAAATAAAATTTTGAGACCTTAAAAATATTAAAAAATTTTCAAATTCAAATATACGATACCAAAAAAATATCTGCTCCCTTTTACGTATTATCAGTATTCTACTGTAGATGTAAAAAATACATGTTTATATTGAAAAGGAAATAATATAGAAATTTTATAATACATGAAGAGATGTTTACAAGCCTCACATCAAAAACAAAAATATTTCTTATATCAAGAAGGAACAACCATCACATCATCATTCAGTTGTAGCAGGACCAAGTATAAACGTATATCATCATTTACTCGTACATATTTCATTATGTTCTTATTTCTTTGTATTATTTGCCTCTAATTCTCAAAAGAATTAAATCTCTTGAAAAAAAAAACAATTAACATTAAAAAAATTAAAGCTTATTAAAATAATGAGTCTTAACAAATGTGATAACGATATTTTATTGTATATCGATAGCAAAGGAAATAAACAAAATTTCATTCACTTGAATAAAAAAGATTCGATGAAATTTTTGGCTTTCATGAGTTTTTACTGCGGAATTCGCAAAATATAGTATGACTCAGTAGTTTTAGGATATGCCATTAGCTTAATTTTGATTTAGCAGTTAAGTCTGACTCAGTAGTTTTAGGATAACTCAGCAGTTTAAGGATGGCTTAGCAGTTTTAGGATGACTTAGGAGTTTTATTATGACTTAGCAGCCTTAGGATGACTTTTTAGGATGAAGTTTTTAAGACCCAGCAGTTTTAGAATGACTCAGATGTTTTAGGATTACTAGGCAGTTTAAGGATGACCCAGAAGCTTTAGGATGACTCAGAAGCTTAAGAATGATTAAGCAGTTTTAGGATGACTCAGAAGTTTTATGACGAGTCAGCACTTTAAGGATGACTTAGCAGTTTTAGGATGACTCAGAAGCTTTATTATGAGTCAGCAATTTTAGGATGACCCAGCAGTTTTAGGATGACTCAGAAGTTTTAGAATGACTCAGAAGTTTTATGATGAGTCAGCAATTTTAGGGTGACCCAGCAGTTTAAGGATGACTTAGGAGTTTTAGGATGACTCAGAAGTTTTATGATAAGGCGGCAGTTTTAGGATTAACCCAGCAGTTTTTGGATGACTCAGAAATTTTAAACTGTTTTCTTTTTCCCCACAAATAGAAACCACGAAAGTTTATTGATTTCGGCAAAAACTTTGTTTTTATTGATTCAAAGGATACATATGAGTTAAAGTAGTAAAAATAGCTTTTATCTGTTTTAAACCCCGATTTATTATATTTTTGAAAAAGTACTAAACACTTTCGCCCTAGTTTTGTAGCTGATTCAAAATCATCATCATCTCGATTTTGTTTTTACACTTTTATTTTTTGAGATATATCGTTACAGAATTTCCAATTTTACCTTTTTTACACCCCCAAATGGCTAAATTTTAATAAAGTTTCAAATATGTGCATTTTGTTTTCATTACTAATCTCAACGCAGTTTAATTTTTACTTAATTCCTTCTGGTTTGGGGGATATAATTTTAACGAATTTTCTATTTTTTTTTACCAAAAAAAACCTTATATAAGTTTGATATTTGTTGTATATCAATTGATACTTACTTAAATGGCCTATAGTTACAACCTGTTAAGGTCAAAGGCCGAGCTTATTTTAGAATTACGTACGCTTCTATCTTGTGCGCATATTCCCACATTTCGTATGCCAAGTTTTGAAAGATTGTCTTATACTGGGCCTTTCCATCGAAGTTTTGGACGCCCTCTTCTACGAGTTCCCTCAGAATCATTATCGAACACTTTTCTTGCCGGAGTATTTTCATCCATTCACACAATATGTCCTAGAAAACGTAGTCGCTGTTGCTTAACGCGTTTTACTATGTCTATGTCAGCGCATAACTCATACAGCTCATGGTTCACTCGATGTCGATACTCATTGTTGACTGGTCCAAAGATTCTTTGTAGAATTTTCCTCTTAAACACTCCAATTTATAGCATCATCTGTCTGTGCCCATGATTCACCACCAAACAATAACATGGCTAGTATAAGCGTTTTATAGAGCACAATTTTAGTTCTTACGGAGAGGACTTTATTTCTTAGCGGTTTGCTTAGGCCAAAATAGCATCGATTGGCAAGTATTATTCTACTTTGAATTTCGAAGCTTATATCATTAAACGATATCTCAATCGATATCTATATAAATTTTAATTTTAGCTTTATCGATTCAAAATATATCCAAATATTAAAAACACATTTCCTAATCGTGAAATTCTTTCCCTTTTTATCACTCAAAAAAAAACGAAAACGTGTTTATCGATTCAAAATTATGTTTTTATGTTTATTGGTTCAAAATATACATGGTACCAAAAATTAGTTTTTACCCCTAATTATTCACCCTATCCCATGGGAATCGTGTTCCCGAAACTTTTTGCACTGTAAAAAATATAAGAAACAAGTTTAGGGAGCACTATTCCCATGGGCGTTTCCCTTTTACCACTCAAAGAAGAGCCGAAAACCTGTTTATAGATTCAGGTAAATATTATGTTTTTATGTTTATTGGTTCAAAAGATACATGGTACCAAAAATTAGTTTTTACCCCTAAAGTTTATTAATTTTAAAATTTATTATTTTTCAAAGAAAATTTTTAAAAATTTATTTTTTTATAGGTAATTTTTCAAAAATTTATTTATTTTTATAGGATTTTTTTTTTAAATTATCTAATTTTTACAGGAAATTTTCAAAAATGTCTTATTTTTATAGAATTTTTTTTATAAATTTCATGTACATTTTTTTCAAAAATTTCTTATTTTATAGGAAATTGTTCAAAAATGTTTTTTTTTGTTTTATAGAAAAGTTTTCAAAAATTTCTTATTTTTAAAAGATGTTTTTCAAAATTTTCTTATTATTGTAGGAAATTTTTAAAAAATTCTTATTTTTATAGGAAATTTTTATAAAATTTCTTATTTTTAAAGGAAATTTTTCAAAAAATGTTATAGGAAATTTTTGAAAAATTTCTTAGTTTTATAGGAAATTTTTCAAAAGTTTCTTACTTTTATGGGAAATTTTTCAAAAATTTATTATTTTTAAAAGAAAATTTTCAAAGACTTATCTTCTTATAGCAAATTTTTTACTGATATATTAATTTTTATAGGATTTTTTTTAAATTGCTAATTTTTATAGGAAATTTTAAAAAATATCTTATTGCGAATATCATCTCCCATGGGAATCGTGTTACCAAAACTTTTTTACACTGTAAAACATAGAAGTTGATATTATTGATAAGGGGAATTATATTTTCCAAAAATATACTTTTTATGTTTATATCCCTTTAAGTTTCGGAGATATTACCTCAGTCAGCATTTTTGTTATTTTCTGATCATATTTGACTCTTTTTCGACTGCCGCGGACGATTAAAACAATCGAATATGCTATCACTTTCGATTCGAAAAAGACTGTGTCTTCGGGAGAAAATGGTACCCTAGACGCTACTCCCTTAAGAGAATCTTTTATGCGCACCTTTATGAGTCTTTTACGAGCCGTTTTCGAGTCATTTCTGACTCAATTTTGATTTTTTTTTAGTTGAATCAAAAAAAAAAAAAAGTAACATTGTTTTTACAATTGTACATATGTAGAGTGTGTTTATACGAATTGAGTTACCTTAGAGAGAGAGTGTAGAGTAGGGTTGCCAGACACAAATCCTGATAAAGCTGGACATAAGGAAAAAAAGGCTTGACAACCCAAAAATTAGCTGGACATTAATAATAAAAAACTTGCTTAAATAATTTGCTTCGATGAATCTTTATATTTAAAATAATCCGAATTTCGAATACCGTAATTACCCGCAGCGATATCGTCCGAGATCTGAAACAATTTTCAATAGAAAACACAGCCACTCGTGTTTGTCGATGACATTGATATCATGGGACGCACATTGCTATCATGGGCACTTGCACAGGCAGAGGAAGCTATTCTTGCAGTTTTTGAGAGGAAGATTCTACAAAGAATCTTTGGAACATTTTACACCAACAGTAAATATTGACATTGAATGAACAATGAGCTGTATCAGTTATACGTTGACATTGACATAGTAAAACGCATCAAAAAGCACCGGCTGCGTTGGCTGGGACATGTTATGCGAATGTATGAAAGTATAAAAGATCCCGAATGAACTCGTAAAAGAGGACGTCCAAAAATTCGATGGAAAGGCCAAGTAGAGGAAAATCTTTCAAAGCTTAACCTACGAATTGGAGAATATGCGCACATAACAGGTTTTTGATGTAGGCCATTTAAGTAAAGTAAGTACAATAGGGAGATTTGATGGAGGGTAATTTTATTACAAATGAACTGATCAATAAATCGATTAATCAATTAATTATTTGCGTTCTTTTTCATAAAACTAATTTTTAGCTGGACAAATTTAATTTTAGCTTGACACTGGACAAGCACTAAAAAAGCTGGACAATCGAGTCGAATCCAGCCTGACTGCCAACCCTAGTGTAGAGAGATGAAGTGTAATGAAAATTCTATTTTTAGAACAGTGAAGAAGTTGCGCTATTTCTTGTTATTTTATTTACTTTTTATCGACGGCCGCGACCTGGCATTGAACTCAGGCTAAAAATGATATCTTTTGTTTAGTAGTCGGCGTGCTAACCCACTTAGCTGTAGCACCCATTATCTATGCGCGTTAAAAAGAATTTCAAAACCAACACCATAGGAGTCACCTTTTTATCATCTAACTGCGCAAAACCTGTTTGCAAAATAGCGTTACAAACTATCGAATTTTAATCGCTTAAATGTTCGATTTTTAATGAATATGCTTTTTGTTATTGTATTTTTAAATAGAAAGTTTTAAAGCATAAGCACTAGTTTTTTTAATCGCGCAGACGACAAATTGTTTTTTGGTCTTCCAAACTGGTTAAAAAATACTCATTTGGGTGATTTTTCAAAAACTAATCTTCTAAATGCTGACTGGGACGTTTTGATACATCGTTATAAAATTTCCTTATTTTCAGCTTAATTTTGTCTCAAGATGTGCTCTAATATGAACAAGAATTACTAAGAAAATTTAAAACATCAGTCAATTTAATTCTGTTTAACATTTTCCTTTTCATTTTCCATTCATTTAATTTCCATCATACATATGTATGTACATATTATATGTATGTAGTTGAATATAGTAGCAAAAGCAAATCAAATTTTTTTAAGCAAAAATAAACTAGTTAAACAATAAAAATAACCTGCATTTCATTCTTGAAATTCTTCATAAAATATTCATGACAGCAATAAAAAAATCTTTACTTTGTATTTCTGCATATCTCATCATTTTTGTGAATTAACCCATTTACATTACTGTTAACCCACATTGTATAAATCTCAAGCATGATAATGATAATGTTCATGATGAGGCCTTTATATTTAATATAACCAGACAAAATTCTTTTAATTTAAAAGAAAAATATATAATGAATCGATTTTTGTTTCTTTTTGGTAAACTTACCTGGTTTTAATTTGGCTAATCCTTAAATATTATACTTTTCTATAGTAGATAGTAGTTATTTTATGTGGTAGTAATATTTTCTATTTGACTGCAAATGCTGCTTAGTTGTGTTTTTTCTTTTTCTTCAGTTACAAATGATGATTTAAATTTTTATTTAGAATTCAGTTCTTTTCGTTTTATTCACTAAAGTTTTAATTATTTGTTTATTATTATTAAATGAGTATAAAGGATTATTTGTATGTAGGTATAAATAAGTACATATTTTTCATTTAATCACCGTCATTTTTTATTCAATTTCATTTTTGTTGTAAAATAAGTTTATTTTACGTTCTGAAAAGGTTTGAAATAAAATTTAATATAAATCAAAAAAATATTGACACAGAAATGAATTTATGAATAAAGGTGTAAAATCTGGCGTGTGCTTTGTTGTTTATGTAGGTTGAATGCAGATGTTCCCAAACTTTTTTTTTTTTGACCACATGATCCAACTAAAAAGAATAATACATAACAAATTCCTGAATTACTTCAACCGAAAACAACTATAATTCTTAAAAATTGTTATCTCTTGATGTAAGTTTTTCCTTATTCAAACTACCTTAAATTGGAAATATTGTAATCGTAGTAGAGGAATTGCTAGAAATGTGGTATAAAACATAATAAATTCCTGAAATCCTTCAACCCAAAATAACAATTTTTAAAATTTGTTACCTCCTGATATAATTTTTTCTTTATTCAAAGTCCCTTAAATTGGAAACACTGTAATCGTAGTAGCTAAATTGCTGGTAATGTGGTATACCTATTTTTTCAGATTGCCAAATTTTTAGCTTTTGTACGATTTAAATATGATTTTACCCTTCACATGATTTGTTGTGTTTCCACGAAATATTTCAGACCATATTTTAAATCTCATTCAAAAAGAGATTTTAAGGTGCTACATCACATGCTGGTAGTTTGTTATAGTGTACCACATTATTTGTTTAGATTTTTAGAAGTGAATATAAAAAAGGAGGTACAAACGCGACTTTGTATTTATTCCTCTTAAAATGCACTAATAGTTTTACTTCCGATTAAGTGATTTTTAAATACTACGGAAATAACAAAAGCACTTGTAAATCTAAAAATAAACCTATTCTTTAAACCAAACTTAATTTGCTAATTTCCGGGACCATCGATGACTCTAGCTCCCATATAAGACTCAAAAAATTTAATTAAAGTGTGAGCAAATTTTGAGGTTAGAAAAAAATTTTCTTTATACACACATTTTTTGACAAATTTAGTTTTATTGAGACCAATTTAAATTAAAAATATGGGAAATAATAATAGAATATGACTTCGGGCAAATGTCGGCAGACATCCGCTCTTTTCAGTAACTGAATTCGCTAAATTTCGGGACAATCGGTCTAGAGTGAAATATGACTCCAGCTCCCAAAAAGATTTATGTAAAGGTGGGCAAATCTGAGGTTAGGCTTAAAGACACGCTTTCTTTGACAAATTCAGTTTTATTGAAAAATATGGGATGAAATATGGCAATCAATAATGGAATATGACTTCGGGCAAATGTCGGAAGATGTCCGTTTTTTTTTCACAAAATTTTTAACCTTATTTGGTATTAGAGCGTCAGTTGTAAGTGGTTTGTTCAAATGCATGCATAAATAAATCCCACGACATTCCAATTGGAACAAGGCGTACTTCTCTCAAGACAATGAGATGCATTCGACTCTATTTTTAGACTCATTGAAAGGGACATACGCTTTGACTCCGAATGGCAAATGCATTAGTCAGTGGCATGCTGAGTTACGAGGTATCCCATTTTTTTTTTTTTTTTGTAAATTTATTTTTTCAAGTGTGTTTGGCCGAGGATCGAACTTGGGACCTCTGGTATGACAGGCGGACGATGAATCTGCTACACCACGGTGGTTTGTTATAAGGCCTAAAAAAAATAATGTGCGGCGTTTAATAATAAGAAGCAGGCGGCAAATTGAAACCGCCAAATCGAGAAATTACACGGCCAGGAAATTTCTCATACATTAACTAAATTATTTGGCCATTTCCGTTCAATTTTGATTAAAGCTAATGCATTACTTTTGTATTGAAAAATATGCATTACTTTGACATACATATTTACAAAAAAATGCATTATAGTTTAATAACCGTGAAATAACGTCAAAAATAATGTATTGCTTTTACATTATCAACAAGAAAATACATTACCAATTCAGTATAATAATGCATTAAATTGTCTTCA
Source organism: Stomorhina lunata (assembly GCA_933228675.1). Lineage (NCBI taxonomy): Eukaryota > Metazoa > Arthropoda > Insecta > Diptera > Rhiniidae > Stomorhina > Stomorhina lunata. The sequence continues at coordinate 7,370,192 of OW121742.1, read as the reverse complement.
TAATTGAAATTATGCATTACTATTAAAACATTACATTATTAATATAAATGTTTTTTTTATGCAAAATATATTTTAATGCATTACTTTTGCATTACCATCAATAATTATTAATTATTCCTTTACATAATTATTAATATAAATGTTATTTTATGCAAAATATATTTTAATGATAATGCAAACGTAATGCATTACGTTTGCATTACCATTTAAAATAATGCATTTCATTTGCATAATTATTAGTATAAATGTTATTTTATGCTAAATATATTTTAAAGATAACGCAAAAGTAATGCATTACTTTTGCATTATCATCAAAAAATAATGAATTTCCTTTGCATAATTATTAATAAAATGTTATTTTATACAAAATATATTTGAAAGATAATGCAAAAGTAATGCATTATGTTCCATGTCGACACATACATTACATACATTACACATGCATTACAATTAAAACTAATCTATTACTTTTGCTTTACCATCAAAAATAATGCATTATTAATATAAATGTTATTTTACGCAAAATATATTTTAAAGATAATGCAAAAGTAATGCATTACCTTTGCATTACCATAAAAAATAATGCATTTTCTTTGCTTAATTATTAATATAAATGTTATTTTATGCAAAATATATTTTAGTGATAATGCAAAAGTAATGCATTACTTTTGCATTACCATGAAAAATAATGCATTTCTTTTGCATAATTATTAATATAAATGTTATTTTACGCAAAATATATTTTAATGATAATGCATAAGTAATGCATTATGTTCAATGTCGACACATAAATTCGTTACAAAATTCTTAAATTTATGAAGTAATTTGAAAATTTTAAATTTCTTCAAATTTTTTTGAAAAGAATTGCTAGTTTGGGAATTACTGGCAACAAACTAAAACTCAAGTATTGCTTTATGCCACTAATAATATTAAGTGTTGCACAGTGAGTGAGTGAGTGAGTGGTAAGGTGCTGCTGGTGGTGGCCTATTAAAAATATAGGCGTAGGTGAAACAGAAAGTGCCACTTTCCTTCCAACACACTCAAACACTTACAAAGACCCATTACATCAACAACAATGATTAGAGAAGAGCACCTATTTTTTTATGGGAGCGCCGCCTTTAACTATTTCTTCATCTTTTACGTTTTCCCTTTTCTTTTTATTTTCATTATTTTAGCGATTTTGCATGTCTTGCGTTAATATAGAATTTCTTGAGATATCCTTAACAAAGCTTTAACAATATTTAAAGTCTTAGTTGTTCTGTGTGTTAATTTGAGCAAGAAATTATGGTATAATTTATTTTTGTTAGCGAAATAAGAAAAAAAGAAAAAAACTTTTCATTATTCATTTATTGTTTAGTTATAAAATAAAAGGATTTTTATTTAAACAATAGAAGAGACGTGAGTATTCTGATGATGTCAAGGAAAATGTTGACTGTTTTGTTGTTGTTGTTGTTTTTCTTTATGAAAATTTTGTTGTTGTTGTTTTTGTTTTAGTACAGAAATTCTTTTTTTTGGGTCATGGCAATCTTTAGAAAAAGGGTTAACATACGATTTGTTGTTATTTCAAGGGAATACAATTGAATTATTGTTCTTGTAGAGTGGAGCATACACAACTTTTTTCCTTACACTTGTCGGCTGTATTTCCCTCCAAAATGTTGAGTAAGTGCGAGGATAGATGGATGGATGGTTGGATGGATAGATTGAATGCCAGTGGTTGGATAGATAATGGCAGCTGCATTTTGTAGCTATTGCCTTTACTATCTTAAACATCCATCTATCCATGAGGTTTTTTGTTGTTGTTGTTGTAATGTTGTACTTACTCTTCAATGTGATATAATAAAAATAATCTGAATCCTACCCGATATACCTAACTCATGGCTTAAATCGTTAAAGCTTAAATACACGCCCTTTTGCTGCTGTTTACTTATATTTCGTTACATATTTATATATGTATTAATGTGATGCTGCTGGTATCATGAATTTCATAGTGTTAAGATAACCCAGCAAAAAGTTTATTATTCTGTTATTACAAAATCAACATACATTTTTGAACATTACTTTAAAAATAAAAACAAGTAAGAAAGCGCTATAGTCGGTCAAGCCGACCATACGATACCCTTCACCACTAAGGTCAAAGGTGTTATTTTTCCTGTATAAAGACAAATATTTGCTAAATTTTGCCATCATACAAACATTTTCTCAAAACTTATATATTCAACCTGTTTCCATCATTTGCACTTATATGGGAGCTAGAGTCAAATGTGGACCGATTATTTCGAAATTTGGCAAGTTGACTACAGTTGTAACAAAAATTATTTATGCGAAAAATAAACTCAAAATTTTCATTATCTTTAGATTTACGAGCGTTTTAGTGATTTTTTGTCTCATTTAGTGCGTTTTTAAAGAAGAGTTTGTATGGGAGCTATGGTCAAATGTGGACCCATTTCAACGAAATTTGATACAGTGATTTAAGTTTACATAAGCAGTATCTGTTTTAAATTTCATGAAAAAATATTGATATTTGTGGCCAATATATCAATTCCGGGAAGTGGGACCCTTGGGAGGTACCATAAATAATGGACCGATTTTGACCAATTTCAATAGCCATGGTCCCATTGTCAAAAAAATTATCTATGCCAAATTTCATCAAATTACCTTTAGAATTGCGACCTGTAGTTTGATTACAAGGTTTACATGGGGGTCCAGCCAGCCGTCCAGCCAGCCAGACGGACGGACGGACATCGCTAAATCGACTCAGAAAGTGATTCTAAGCCTATTGGTATACTAAAAGGTGGGTCTAAGACAAATATTTCTATGCGTTACAAACATCAGCACAAACTTATAATACCCTTTCCACCTATGGTGGTGAAGGGTATAATTATCTTAATCTAATTTTTAAGGTAGTAAAAACCCACATCACTAAAATCATTTTTGGCAAATGTTTTTTTTTATGGGATTTAGGGTCTACATAAAAAGTTTAGCATTTAACTATAGTTTCTTTTTACTGTTATTTAAGTTTATCTGATTTTCTGCTTATTTATGTTTTTTTTAAGAGCAAGAGTTGTATAGGAGCTGTGGTCCAATATTCACCAAATTTGTATAGTAATTTCTATTTCACAAGCTAAAAAAAAACAAATTATTGCTCAAAATTCCAATTAAATGAAATAGTGAGCCGTTTTTGATCAATAATAATATTAATGGTCCTAGAGCAATGTTGGGCAAAAGCTATCTGATTTTGTATTTTGCTAACACTAGGGGTAGCAAATGCAAAAAAAGAGAGAATCAGAGAGACTTTGCCCAACATTGTTCTAGAGCCAAAACAAATCTTTTAAAACAATTCTGATCTGTACTTTAATTGCGTATAGATACAGAACCAGCTATTTACCTTCCTAGGAAGCTGGGAGTTAATGTAATTTGATTTACAAACATAATTCGTAATGATTGTGTTTGTAAAATTGGTAATAATGCAAGGCTGTTCGAGCCGTCTTAAAGTAGGAATACTCCTCCTGAAGATGATGGCCTAACAATTATCGAAACTCATCGAGGAATTGGTTGCCCCTACAAACATTTTTTGTTATAGACAGGGGATTAAGTGCGAATAATTTTTCTTTTTAAGTAATTAAAAATGGTGAAAAATATGACACAGATGATATGTTCTAAGCCAATGTGCAGCAGAAGTAATTATTTTTATATGTTCTATCATGTAGAAGGATTACATCAATGTACATTATAGTACAATGTACTTCTGCTGAAGCACTCCACAAATGTTAAGAGCTTTAGGCAAATTAGACACTTTATTTGATACCAGATATTTTCGACGTTACCGAATAGGTACAACAACTATTCCTAAAGTACTTACTACTTAAATGACCTATAATTACAACCTGTTTAGGTCAAAGGCCGAGTACATTTTAGAATTGCATGCGCTTCTATCTTGTGCGCATATTCTCCAATTTCGTATTCCAAGTTTTGAAAGATTTTCTTCTATTGGATCTTTCCATCGAAGTTTTGGACGCCCTCTTTTAAGAGTTTCCTCAGGATCATTATCGAAAACTTTTCTTGTCGGAGTATTTTCATCCATTTGCACAACATGTCCTAGCCAATGCTAAAAAATTTATTAGTCTTAATCTGTTGTGACTCAATTAAAAAACTAGACTAATTTGAATAACAAATTTTGTATTAAAGGGCTTTCCGATAAATGTTTTTAGAGCAGTGATGCCCAATATCTCTGTTGTTGTGATTATGGTTATACATATAATTTGTGCTGTGGAAAGCTTTTGCCTAAAGCCTTAGTGAGACACGAATGTAACTAAGACTGAAGTGGTTATTGGGTTCAAAAATTAACATTAAAGTACTACCCGATTTCATTTTTTTAAATGATGAAAAGGCGATATTTGTTGTGATTTGATTATAAAAATTTTGAAGTAGTCATTTTGTATTGAGGTTTTAGAGAAACCTTTCTCTTAAAGCTAAGCTTTTGTTGTATAGAAGTAATTCAATCCCATTTCTAGCCTTAGCCGATATCCGATTCTATTTATAGACCAGATTTGAACTGACCTCCTTACGACTGCTAGCCGGAGACTCTTCCGCTGTGCCACTTCATATGCTGAAAACCTTGCAACTTATTTATACAATTCCTATTTTTAAATCCGAAAAAAGGAATTGTATAAAGAAATTATAAGCAGCGAAGCTTTCAACAATTGAAGTGGCAGAATGGAGGCGGTTAGCAGTCGTAAGAACTTCGGTTCAAACCCGGGGCGGCTTATAAAATATTTTTATACTTTAATTTGAAGCAGAGTTTATTGCTAGCTGGAAAAAGTTAACTTTAAGTTAACGAATAGAAAGCCAACTTTAAGTTAATTAAATATAATTTAGAGTCGGATAATTGACTACTTCCTAGGACATCGCAATGTTAAAATAGTAAATTACATATAGAAGTAATCCAAGTGTCAACCACAACTACTTGAGAAATAGTTAGCTTTAAGATAATTTAAAGTTAACTGAATTACGTCTGGACTGCTATACCAAGGCGGAAAATTTTTCTATAGAAAAAATTTTTTAATGAAAATTTTTCTATAGAAAAAATTTTTTAATGAAAATTTTTCTATAGAAAAAATTTTTAAACGAAAATATATTATTGAAGTGTATCGTATGGTTGGACTTTCCTTGTAAGTCTCGTCAGTTTAATGATGATTGTGGAGTATATTTTGTTAAAGGAAAACAATTATTGAAGCCTTATTGAGGAACTAGCTGGAAAATCGAGATGTAAATGGAAGTTAAAAAGTTAAAGTAATGCCGAAGAACTGCTATTAATTTACTAAAATTTGTATGCTACAGTACGAATTACATTTAAGGTCCTTCGAAAATAATACTCTTCAAAGTTTTGAGTATTTGGAAGGCATTACGCCTGCTATTTCCATTACCTTGCGACTTCCATTAAAGTGTTTTCAAAAGTTTGCATAATTTAAAATATTATATAATAAAATACAAATAAAAAGTAATATTCTAGAAAAACTGCGTGTAGAGCTTAACAACAAGATATTATCTTGTGACCCACACTTTTTCCATTACAAAACACATTACATTGATGTACTTTTAGAATGAAGTTGTAATTGAATGCTTTATTTCAAAAACGTGTTAAACAACATTTCAGTAGTTTTGAGTAAATCAAAGAAAACTTTGTAGCAACCTTGATATTAATTTTAAAAATCTAATATTTTTTCCCACAAAAGTTATAAGCATTTGTAATTTGATGGTATACCTAAATTTTTTTTTTTAAATATTTACATGCTTTTAAAAAATAATCAAAATTTTGCATTTGACACGTTTTAATTATCATCATTATTGTAAATTTCATGTAACATGTTATATTTTTTTATTAGGAACTTCAAAAGTATTATGAAAAATTAACTTATAAAGATAATGATATTGTTGTCAAAGTTGCAAAAGCGCCTTAACTAAAAAATTCAAAATTGATTTTTTGAGGAATATATATTGTGTCAGTTTAAAAAATCGACAATCGATAAGTGCTAATTTTATGTGTACTGAATCCAGTGGGGCCTACCGATTTATTAGTTTGGGTCTAACTTTCGAGATATAGCTTTGTCTTACCATCACTGAGGAAAATTTTTTAAATTTGTTTTCACTAAATGATAAAGCATTTATCGACCAAAAACGCGATTTATATTTTTTTGTTTAACACATTTTAAAAATAAAGCATTGAATTGTTAATAATGGCAGTGTCATTTACTCAAAAAGGTAATGCTTAACGAATGCTTAAGCAGAAATGTTAAGTATATAGAAATAATGTCTACTATTTGCATTTTCGTGCGATCTTTTCTGAAGTACTTTACACTGAAAGTGATATTAGATATCGACCCCTTAGATTAAAATGATCGCAAGCTTCCTGTCGCTTATTGATCGTAAGCGACAAAAAATCTTAAATAAACAAAAACGGGGAATGTTTTGGTGCATAACATTTTTGTTCTTTGTTAGTTTGCTTCTTTCGACAAACTAATTCATTTTTTTTCTAAATGGTTTAGAAGTTATGGTGCAAAGTATTGTATGTGAAGTCTATTTTTAGCACAGTGGCCTCTACACTGAGCCAAAGTTGAGCACCATTGTATGTAAAACCTTGGTCCGTATAACTTTCGTAAATATAAACCTATCGAAAAGATTTTTACACACTCGAAAACTACTTATGAAAGAAAGAAAAATCCCAGTAAGAACAGTGTCAAACGTTTGAAATATGATGACTTTTACATTTGATATCAAACGTTTTTTTCAAACTTTTTTCAAACCTGAACAGATGTTTGAGATTCACATTCATTTTCAAATGAGGGTTCATTTGAGAATAAACGTTTGAAAAATGATAGTTTCTCAAATTGAGAATAAAGGTTATTCTCAAATCATTATCAAAATCATCTTAGGATTTGAGAATAATTTGAAAAATGGTGTTATATAAATTTGATATCAAACCTTATTTAATTTTTTTTTTCAAACATTAAAAAAAATAATTTATGTAAAATAAAATTAATGTTTAAGATATTTTAATGGAATGGCATTGCATTTCAAAGAAATTCGTTATTTCTTTTGGATTTTTTAAAATTGATCCATATTTGACATATTTGATTAAAAAATTTCAAAATTAAAAATTCAATTATTTTTATATGCATAAGTAAATTTTCTTTGTTTCTTAATTTTTTTTACCTAACAATAAAAAAATTATATTTTAAGCAAAAGAATTAAAATATGATGCATCGTTTTTAAAATCAAAATAAACTCAAAACAAGTAAGAAACGCTATAGTCGGTCAAGCCGACCATACGATACCCTTCACCACTAAGGTCAAAGGTCAAAGACAAATATTTGCTAAATTTTGCCATCATACAAACATTTTCTCAAAACTTATATATTCAATCTGTTTCCGTCATTTGGACTTATATGAGAGCTAGGGTCAAATGTGGACCGATTATCTCGAAATTTGGCAAATTGATTACAGTTGTTACAAAAATTATGTATGCAAAAAATAAACTCAAAATTTTCATTATCTTTAGATTTACGAGCGTTTTAGTGATTTTTTGTCTCATTTAGTGCGTTTTTAAAGAAGAGTTTGTATGGGAGCTATGCTCAAATGTGGACCGATTTCAACGAAATTTGGTACAGTGATTTAAGTTTACATAAGCAGTATTTGTTTTAAATTTCATGAAAAAATTTTGATATTTGTGGCCAATATAGCAATTCCGGGAAGTGGGACCTATGGGAGGTACCATAAATAATGGACCGATTTTGACGAATTTCAATAGCCATGGTCCCATTATCAAAAAAATTATCTGTGCCAAATTTCATCAAATTATCTTTAGAACTACGACCTGTAGTTTGATTACAAGGTTTACATGGGGGTCCAGCCAGCCGTCCAGCCAGCCAGACGGACGGACGGACGGACGGACATCGCTAAATCGACTCAGAAAGTGATTCTAAGTCTATTGGTATACTAAAAGGTGGGTCTAAGACAAATATTTCTATGCGTTACAAACATCAGCACAAACTTATAATACCCTTTCCACCTATGGTGGTGAAGGGTATAAATACAACGCCGTTTTATTTATGTTTCACATGTAGATGATATCCACATTTGAAAAACCTTTTAGAATGAGGTTTGATAATGATTTGAGAATAAAGGCATTTCTCAATTTGAGAACAAAGTCCCCTTTTTGTTGAGAACGCTATTATTCTCAAATCAGTATCAAATCAGTATCAAACGTTTGACCTTTGAAAAAAGATTTATTTTCAAATCATCCTCAATTTGAGAATAAACCTTTTTTCTTACTGGGATATGCTAACTGTACTACGTTATCTCTAATAGTATAAGAGATATTAAGCGGAATGTCGCTTACGATTATTTAAATCTAAGGGCTCGATATTGTAACCCATAATTTTTTCCATTACATTAAATATAGCAATAAAGTTAATCATCATTAAACTGTCGAGACTTACTTACACGGTAATAAGTAATATGTTATCCTAATTTCTAACTTTTATATACGACAGCTTCTCAAATGTTGGGAGTGGCATTTAAGTAAAAAAGTAATGCTTCGGGAAAACTTTAACATAAAAATGTTGGTCTTAGGGGAATTATGTAAATTCTTAGGCATTAACTTACGTAGTACTTAGAAGTACTTTCTGAATTGATATTAGATAATGTTGAAATACAAGGAAAAATTTATTTCACAGGAAAACTGTTATTAGACTTTGAAATTCATTTTATATTTTTTGCTGGGTTATCACCTCCAGGTTTAGTTTTTTTTTGTAGCATGTTGTTGTCTTGTCTTCTCAGTATCCTCAGTACGCATTTTCCTAGTAGAGTATGATGATGATTATGTAATGTAGGTTGAAATATTTTTACGACAAAGGCCCAAAAATAACAAGACACACAAAAATAAATAAAAAGGAAACAAGGATAAAGGAATTTTAACTACTACAAGTCTTACAAAATTGATGAAGATGATGGTAAGAAATTTCAGTTTATTTTTTCATTAACAAAAGCTCTTCAGGAACACACAAAACAAATTACTCAGACACTTTACACTTATTTTTTTTTCGTTACTTAGATGTAATTTAATTAACTTATTAAATTTCTTTAGAAAAAATATCAAAAAGTTAAAAAAATTATTTTTTTTTTAGAAAATTTTTTTGTTTTATAAATTATTTCTTTCTTTAGTTTAATTAAATTTTTTTTTTATTTTTTGAGTTTAAATTGTTTTCAAAAACTTTTCAAACTAAATTTTCAAAATATTTTAGTTCTTTAAAATGTATCTTTATTCCGTCCTTAATATTTGGTCGCGTTTGTATCCTGGCACAGTCAAATTATAACTGTCGAGCTGCAACTATTTTGCGCGTTAGCTGATTTTTGCATCCTTTTTAATTTTAAGTTAGAAGGAAAGCTATCATTAGATGTTGCTGCTCTTGTAGTTGTTGTTTTTGTTGTTACTATATTTGTTTTTGTTGCCGATTTTATACTTATGTGCGTTCCCTCGTTCCTTTACAATGTGACATCCGTTGGCTTTTGGCCAAGCCTTATACTCTAAAGGCTCTCGAGCTTACAAAAAGAGAATTTCCACATACAACATCTCAAATCACATGGGGAAAAACAACTAAAATAAAAGCAAAAAGTCCTACAACTACAAATAACCAAATAACACAATAACAACAACGACAATAATGTTAAAGAAATAATAATTTTACAAATACCAGAATTTCATTCGTTTCATTCAAAAGCATTTAATGCCGCATTCTCCTTAAGAAAATTTTGTTTCTTTTCTTCTTGGCTATTTTTGCTTAAGGATGTTTGTTTACTTGACTATGTTCTTTTTTTTCGCCCAAAAGTTTGCACCTACATCAAACTCTTCACTCCCCAACAAATCAAATACATTTGACCATCCATTCATCCATATCCTTTTTAGATACTTGTATGTATTTTAAGTTCATTGTTTGTTTTTATTTAGTCCTTTTTTTGTTTTGCTGTGTTTTCACTCGATTTGTTTTGAGAGTGTTAGTTAGTTCAGTTTTCAGTTTTAGTTGTTGGTTTTTTGTGCATCCTCTTCATGCTCTAAGGATTCTGCGTTGCCGTGGCATTAAATAAACAAACATTGCAACAAAAATGTAAATTCCTTAATGTGTGTAACATTAGCACGTGACAAGGATTAAAGCTTTCTTATCAGTTCTCGCTAAAGCGCATGTTGCTTGTTTGTCACTTGCCAAGCTTTCTGGTGTAGTAATCGTATATGAAGCTTTTCTTTCACTCTTTTGATGTTAAAGCTTTTAATTTGCCTCTTTTAATTTGTTTAAATTTTAAATAACTAAAATTTATTATATAAATACAACAAAAAATTAGCAAAAGAAAGTGATTTTTGTTCAATTTCAATCATATTGAACAAATTTATTTTTTATAACTCTAATCATGTTTGTTTTCTATAAAAGTCGATTTTCTGAGACAAATAAACATCGTTTAATCGGTCTATATTTATATAAAATAATTTATAAACTTAGAAAAAAATAACTAAAGTTTAATTTTTCGCGAAACTATTACTATTAATTTTCTATAGAAAATTTTGACATTCAAAATTTTTTATCGAAAATGTTAACATTCAAAATTCTTTATCGAAAATGTTAACATTCAAAATTTTCTATAGAAAATTTTGAATGTAAAAATTTTAACATCGAAAATTTTCTACAGAAAATTTAAACATCGAAAATTTTCTATAGAAAAATTTTATATCGAAAATTTTCTATAGAAAAATTTTATATCGAAAATTTTCTATAGAAAAATTTTATATCGAAAATTTTCTATAGAAAATTTACATCGAAGATTTTTTATAGAAAAATTTTATTTCTATAGAAAAATTTGACATCGGAAATTTTCTATAGAAAAATTTTACATCAAAAATTTTGTATTTTTTTCGAAAATGTTAACATTCAAAATTTTCTATAGAAAATTTTTACATTTAAAATTCTCTATAGAAAATTTTTACATTCAAAATTTTCTATAGAAAATTTTTACATTCAAAATTTTCTATAGAAAATTTCAACATCAAAAATTTTCTATAGAAAAATTTTACATCGAAAATTTTCTATAGAAAAATTTTACATCGAAAATTTTCTATAGAAAAATTTTACATCAAAAATTTTCTATAGAAAAATTTTACATCAAAAATTTTGTATTTTTTTCGAAAATGTTAACATTCAAAATTTTCTATAGAAAATTTTTACATTTAAAATTCTCTATAGAAAATTTTTACATTCAAAATTTTCTATAGAAAATTTTTACATTCAAAATTTTCTATAGAAAATTTCAACATCAAAAATTTTCTATAGAAAAATTTTACATCGAAAATTTTCTATAGAAAAATTTTACATCGAAAATTTTCTATAGAAAAATTTTACATCAAAAATTTTCTATAGAAAAATTTTACGTCGAAAATTTTCTATAGAAAAATTTTACATCAAAAATTTTCTATAGAAAAATTTTACATCGAAAATTTTCTATAGAAAAATTTTACATCGAAAATTTTCTATAGAAAAATTTTACATCAAAAATTTTCTATAGAAAAATTTTACGTCGAAAATTTTCTATAAAAAAATTTTATATTCAAAAATTTTAAATGGGTAAATTTTTGCATCAAAAATTTTCTATAGAAAAATTTCACATCGAAAATTTTCTATAGAAAAATTTTAAATCGAAAATTTTCTATAGAAAAATTTTATATCGAAAATGTTCAATACAAAAATTTTACATTGAAAATTTTCTATAGAAAAATTTTGCATCGATAATTTTCTATAAAAACATTTTGCATCGAAAATTTTCAATAGAAAAATTTTACATCGAAAATTTTCTATAGAAAAATTTTACATCGAAAATTTTCTATAAAAAAATTTTACATCGAAAATTTTCTATAGAAAAATTTTAAATCGAAAATTTTCTATAGAAAAACTTTATATCGAAAATTTTCTATACAAAAATTTTACATAGAAAATTTTCTATAGAAAAATTTTACATCAATTGTCTATAGAAAAATTTAGCAATGAAAATTTTGTATAGAAAAAAAATGAATTTCACTATTTGAAAATTTTTTATCAAAATTTTTATAAAAATTTCATTGTATGAAAATTTTTATCAAAATTTCACTTCACGAAAATTTTGACCAAAATTTCACAATTTTTATAAAAATATCACTATATGAAAATTTTTATCAAAATTTCACTATGAAAATTTTTATCAAAATTTAACTATGAAAATTTTTATCAAAATTTCACTATGAAAATTTTTATCAAAATTTCACTATATGACAATTTTTATCATAATTTAAATATATGAAAATTTTGACCAAAATTTAACTATACGAAAGTTTTTATAAAAATTTTACTATATGAACATTTTTATCGAAATTTCACTGTTTGAACATTTTTATTAAAATTTTTTGTTTTTATTTGAACATTTTTATCAACATTTTTCGACATGAACATTTTTATTAAAATTTCATTATATGAAAATTTTAATCAAAATTTGACTATATAACAATTTTTATAAAAATTTTATTATATTAAAATTGTTATCAAAATTTCACTATATTAAAATTTTGATCAAAATTTCACTATATGAACATTTTTATCAAAATTTCACTGTTTGAACATTTTTATCAAAATTTCACTAAATGAAAATTTTTATAAAAATTTCACTTATGACGATTTTTATCAAAATTTCACTGTATGAAATTTTTTTATAAAAATTTCACTATATAAAAATTTTTATCAAAATTTCAGTATATGAAAATTTTGACCAAAATTTCACTATATAAAGATTGTTATCAAAATATCACTCTATGACAATTTTTATCAAAATTTCACTATATGACAATTTTTATCAAAATTTCACTATATGACAATTTTTTATCAAAATTTCACTATATGACAATTTTTATCAAAATTTCACTATATGACAATTTTTATAAAAATTTCACTATATGAATATTTTTTTATCAAAATTTCACTAAATGAAAATTTTTATAAAAATTTCACTTATGACGATTTTTATCAAAATTTCACTGTATGAAATTTTTTTATAAAAATTTCACTATATAAAAATTTTTATCAAAATTTCAGTATATGAAAATTTTTAACAAAATTTCACCAAAATTTTGACCAAAATTTCACTATATAAAGATTGTTATCAAAATATCACTCTATGAAAATTTTGACCAAAATTTCACTTCATAAAAATTTTTATCAAAATTTCACTATATGAAAATTTTTGACCAAAATTTCACTATATGACAATTTTTATCAAAATTTCACTATATGACAATTTTTATCAAAATTTCACTTATGACGATTTTTATAAAAATTTCACTTATGACGATTTTTATCAAAATTTCACTGTATGAAATTTTTTTATAAAAATTTCACTATATAAAAATTTTTATCAAAATTTCAGTATATGAAAATTTTTAACAAAATTTCACTATATGCAAATTTTAATCAAAATTTTGACCAAAATTTCACTATATACAAATTTTTATTGAAATTTCACCAGATGAAAATTTTTTCGAAATTTCACAATATGATTTTTTTTTTAATTTCACTATATGAAAATTTTTATCAAAATTTCACTACATGAAATTTTTTGACCAAAATTTTACTATATATGTACATATTTTTATCAAAATTTCACGATATGAACATTTATATCAAAATTTCACTATGAAAATATTTTTATTAAAATTTCACTATATGAAAATTCTGACCAACATTTCACTATATACAAATTTTTATCAAAATTTCACTATATGAAAATTTTGACCAAAATTTTACTATATACAAATTTTTATCAAAATTTCACGATATGAAAATTTTGACCAAAATTTCACTATATGAAAATTTTAACCAAAATTTCACTATATGAAAATTTTGAACAAAATTTCCCTATATACCTATAATTTTTTTTTTTTATAAAAATTTCACCATATGAACATTTTTTATAAAAATTTCACATTTTTTAAAAAGTGAAATTTTATCAAATTTTCACAAATGAAAATTTTTATTAAAATTTCACTATACGACAATTTTTATGAAAGTTTCACTATATGAACATTTATATCAAAATTTCAGGGAGAATCATAAAAGGGTAAAAACGGTTTTGTTCAGGTTTTACGCTTATTTTTTACCCTGCCCTCGTATAACAATAAATTCAATAAATTGTAGTAAAAGTTAAACAAAAAAACTTTCAACGTTTACATTTGAAATCTTTGCTTTCTTCAAAATGACACTCGACACATAAAGGAGAATCATAATGGATTCAAATGGATTTGAGTAAGGAAACAAAAATATATAAGAAAAATATAATAACTTCAACTTCTTTTCAAGACATACATGATGTTTTTCAACAGTTGTTTGCAATAAAAATGTAATAACTCGAAATGTGTTGTTTTGGTTGTGAACTGGGGATTACTAATCGTCTATTTATTTTAATTTAACTAAATTTGTTTAACTTTTAATTTCAAAATTTGTGCTTAAAATGCTGGTTATTCAATAAGTGGGAATTTCTGAGTTATAACATTATTGCTATAAATAAACGACATTTATAACCTAAAGCTTTTACAGTTTTTTTCTGGGTTAATTTCTGTATATGACAAAAAAAAAAAAGAAGTTCGTTGTATTTTGAATGGAAAAACTTTAATTGTTTTTTACTTTATGCTAAATTTATTTTTATGTTTTTGTAAATTTTTATTAAAAATATGATTTAAGATAAATATAAATTGAATTTTGTAGATAAGTTAAAAGTATTATACAAATTTTATGAAATCTTAAAAATATTTATAAAAATCTTAGATTTACTGAAGAGGTAATCAAATAGTAGTTACAGAACACACATATTTTTATTTTTAAATAAACCCAAAAAAAATTTAAAAAAGTGAATCCAAAAGCAAAAGAGACTCGGTAAAGTATCGAAAGTAGCATTAAAGTGCATTAACTTTTTGTAAATGATGTAAACGATTTTTCGAAAGACATCTAATTAAAAAAATATATGTGTACAAATTTAACGTCCGCAATGCCCGAGTCTGCATCTGCATTTTAATTTTGCTCATTTTCAATTTCTTTCGGATTACATTTTAAGAAAATCTTTTCAAAACTTCCTGTCTTTTTTTTTTAAATAAATACCGGGTTTTATAAACTATAATTTCGCTTTTAAAAACATATTTCACTTATTTAATAATAATAAATCCTAAACTAACTTGTACTTTGTATAATTAGCCTCATTTTTTGTTAATAAAGAATTCGAACACAAAAAAAGAATTGCCAAGAGTTGTACTAAATTTCAATTGTTCATCCAAAATCTGTTTCGAAATGTTATCTTAACTCGTTGTTAAGAACATGTGCATCATTTTCGCTAGTAAAAGAGTTATCATCTTTGGCCGAATGCTGAGATACAGAGTCATTTGGGGGATTCTGTAAATAGGATTTCAAAATTTTTTTTTAATTTTTATATTATTCCAATTTTCCTGGTCTAAATCACCTGTTTTGTGGGACAATTTGCAAATAAATGATCATCCTGTTTACATAAATGACAACGCTTGGGTTGTGGTCCCAAATGACATTTCGAGGCTATGTGATTGGCGAATTCGCCACAATTGTAACAGCGAACACGACGATGACGTTTTTTCGTGCGCGGTCGAAATGTACTGCCATGACAATCGGTACCTTTTGAGATAGAATAAATTAGTAATAATTAAAATTTCATCTGTATTTGGTTTATAAAATTACCTTGCCTTCCCGACACTCTAGTGGCCTCTAAGCCCCTTTGAGTCAAATGACACTCGAACTCAACATCTTCTTGCTCACCCAGTGATCGAAAGCCGGTCATTTGTATAACACTCTGAAATTATTTAGATTTTGATATAAATGGACAAATTTCTTTAACATGTTGTGGCCTCCTTACCTGATGCACAAATACTTCCTGACCACCATCGTTGGGAGTTATGAAGCCCCAGCCTTTAGCTACATTAAACCATTTGCATTTGCCATAGCGAACACCTTCAACTTCGAAGGGTTCTGAAATTTAAAAAAATAAAAGTTAACTAAGTTTTTTCCCATAAAAATTTATTTAAAGCGAAAAATTATATAGTATAACGGAGAATTTTTTATGAACTCTTTTTTAGAAAAAATTTTTGCAAAATTTATTAGCGAGAAATAGAAAACAAAATTTTTCGCTAAAAGAATGTATAAATTTTTTTAGCGAAAAATTTAACTTTCTATAAAATTTTTTAAGAAAAAAATTTTGTATAAAATATGTTTTATCGAATAATTTTCTATAAAATTTTTTAAGCGAAAAATTTTGTATAAAATATGTTTTAGCGAATAATTTTCTATAAAATTTTTTTAGCGAAAAATTTTCTATAAAATTTTTTTAGCGAAAAATTTTCTAAAAAATATTTTTTAGCGAAAAAATTTCCATTTAATATTTTTTAGCGAAAAATTGTCTATAAACTATTTTTTACAGAAAAATTTTTTGTAAAATATTTTATACCGAAAAATTTTCTTTAAAATTTTTACCAAAAAAATGTCCATAAAATTTTTTACCAAACAAAATTCTATAACATTTTTTTAGCTAAAAATTTTCTATAAAATTTTTAAGCGAAAAATTTTCTATAAAATAATAAGCGAAAAAATTTCTAGAAAATATTTAAGCGAAAAATTTTCTATAAAATTTTTGAGCGAAAAATTTTCTATAAAATTTTTCAGCAAAAAATTTTCAATGAAATTTTTGTGCGAAAAATTTTCTATAAAATTTTTTTTGCGAAAAATTTTCTATAAAATTTTTTTTGCAAAAAATTTTCTATAAAATATTTTTAAGCGAAAAATTTTCTATAAAATATTTTTTAGCGAAAAAATTTCCATTTAATATTTTTTAGCGAAAAATTGTCTATAAAATATTTTTTACCGAAAAATTTTTTGTAAAATATTTTTTACCGAAAAATTTTCTTTAAAATTTTTTACCAAAAAAAATTTCTATAAAATTTTTTACCAAACAAAATGCTATAACATTTTTTTAGCGAAAAATTTTCTTTAAAATTTTTAAGCGAAAAATTTTCTATAAATTTTTAAAAAAATTTTATTGTGCGAAAAAAATTATAACGAAAAATTTTCTACAAAATTTTTTTAACTAAAAATTTTTAATAAAATTTATTTTGCGAAAAATTGTCCATAAATTTCTATAAAATTTTTTTATAAAATTCTTTTTAGCGAAAAATGTTCTATAAAATTTTTTGATCGAAAAATTTTCTATAAAATATTTTTTAGCGAAAAATTGTTTAAATGAAAAATAAAATAATAAAATTTTTTTAGCGAAAAATTTTCTATAAAAATTTTCAGCGAAAAATTTTCTATAAAATTTTTTAGCGAATAATTTTCTATAAATTTGTTAAGGAAAAATTTTCAGTAAAATTGTGAAATACATATTTTCTGTATAATTTTTTTTATCAAAAATTTTTTTTTAACAAAAAATTGTTTCCTTTCAAATTTTTGTAAAATTTTGTATCGCAACATTTTTTTATAAAAAATTTTTTAACAAAAAAAGAATCAATTATTTAAAACTTCTGCCTCCATTAACAATGAATGAATTTTATCTTCAAGTATTTTCCTCGTTCGTATTTATTTACTACGAATATTTTCGTTGGACGTCTTGAAATATTTTCTTTTGTTTTCATTCGAATGTTTGTTTTTTTCGAATTCTGTTTTGCTTGTTGTTTGTTTTTGTTTGTTTTATTTTGATTATGCTGCTTTTATAGCTTTCTTTATCGACTACGCAACAAACATATTTTCACGTTTGGAAAAAAATTTCACACAGATACATATATATTACACATATTGATGTCCCAGCAAACAAAAATTTTTAAAAAGAAATATATATCAAAAATTTAATTAAAATTAAAAAAAAAACTTTTATGAATCCCGTAATCATTCTCGTTCAGTTCTTTGTGAGTAGTCTTGAAATACTCGTTTTTTTTTGGGAAAAGAAAAAATACTCGTGCAAGACACTATCGTTTGGACGTTACAAAATATGGAAATAACTCACATTTCAATATGCATTTGTATACGCAAATTTTTCGATATCGAGGTTTTTGATTAGACAACACTTTTTCAATGTTTCTAAACGGTTTGGTGGTTAATACTCTATGTTTCTGCGAAGCCCTAATAGCTTGCTTGCTTCCAAAATTTGGCCCGAATCCGCTTTATTTGGTACTAACTGATAAGTGATTACCGTTGTAGGGTCACTAATACTATCATTATTATTCGAACAAAAAATGTTATATAAAAAATAAGGATGATACAAAAATATTTCTATAAAAAGTTTAAACCCAGTTGGTTTCTAAAAAAACAACTAGAAGTTTTCTTTATCGCATTTTGTTAAAAAAAATACCCAAAGACATTTCGTACAAACTTTTGCCTATAAAATATTTGTACCAACATTTTACGTAACAATTTTGTAAATAAAATGTTTAAAAATGAGTGCCAAAACTTTGCCTAAAAATATTTCGAAAAGAAATTTAAACAAAATTTACACTATTTTTTTCTATAAAAATATTTCGACCAAAAAATTTTGCACTAAAACTTTTCCATACAATAATTTAGACCGAAAATTTGTACCAAAAATGTTTCGATAAATTGTTTCGAATAACATTTTTTTAATAAAAAATTTGGTAAAAATTTGTAACCAAAAATTATCTATATAAAATATTTCGACCAACAAATTTTCCCTTCAACTTTTTCATTAAAAATTTGTACCAACAATTTTTCTATATAAAATTTTTTAAAATATTTGTACAAAAAATTATTCATATATTTTTAAATAAAATTTTTAAAAAACAAATGTAGACCTTTTGTATAAAAAATATTTGGACCAAAAATTTTTCTATAAAAAACATTTGGACGAAAAATTTTTTTATATAAAAAAATTTGGACCAAAAATTTTTCTATAAAATATATTTTTCTATAAAAGAATTTGAACCAAAAATTTGTCTATAAAAAAATTTGGACCAAAAATTTTTCTATAAAAAAAAGTTGTTAAAAATTTGTATATAAAAAATAATTCTCTAAAAATATTTGTAAAAAAGAATAATTCTTCATTATATATTTTGAAAAGAAAATTTTAAAAATATTTTCATTAAATTTTGGCCTTACATTTTTCTCTACGAATTTTTTATATAAACATTTCGATTGAAAATGTTTAAACTACAAGATATTTCGAACAATTTTTTTTTATAAAAAACTTTGATAAAAAGTTTTTTTATAAGAAGTAATAAATTTGTACCAAAATTTTATCTATAGAAAAGTTTGTAACAAAAAATTATCTATATTTCGAGTAAATTTTTTTTTTAATTTTTACCATTTCGCAAAAAAAATTGTATAAAAAAATTTCGCCATAAAATTCGTTTCCCTCAATAAAATATTTTAAGTATATTTTTTTTTTTTTGAAAAAATTTCGACCATATGCAAAATTTTTGAATAAAACAATTTCGTCCAAAAATTTAGTTTTTTTATATGTAACCTTCTCCGAGAATGGGACCTGGTGTGTAAAAAAAGTTTTGAGAAAAATTAAAAATATTACATTTTAATATTTTTCTTATTTTTATCGTCTTTATGGGATTAATAAATTTTTATCTGAAATCTAACTCATTTCATCTTATTCTACACCCTTTTAGGTACCAGAATTCAGTCTTAGGTCCAAACCCGTTTTTTGACACACTTGGTCCCTTTTCTCAAAGAAGATCACATATATTTTCTATTTTAAACAGAAAATTTGTTATTAAAAAATTTCAACCAAAAATTTGTTTATACAAAAATGTCGACTAAAATTGTTTCTTAAAAAGTATTTAACCAAACGTTTTTCTATATTATAATTGAAAAAAAAAAAAAAAAATTATAAAAAATTTTGATAAAAACTTTTTTAAAAACAAAATTTCGATCCAAATTTTATCTATGGAAAAATTACGACCAAAAATTTTACTATAGAAACAATTTAAATATTTTTTTTTATAAAATATATACAAACAAATTTTTATACCCACCATCAAAAATAATGGGGGGTATATTGAGATTGTCATTCCGTTTGTAATTTCCTTAATATTGGTTCAAAAATCAAAAACGATATATATTCTGAATCCTTATGAAATTCTAAGACGATTGAGCTATGTCCGTCTGTCTGTCTGTCTGTCTGTTGAAATCACGATAACGTCTAAACGAAAAGAGCTAGCTAACTAAAACTTAGCAAAAACATTCTTTATCTATGAGAAAATTTTGGTATTGAAATTGGGCAAAATCGGTTAGAATTTGGCCATAGCTCCCGTATAACCTCGTCTAGGCTTATTTGCTAATAAATGACAAATTATGACAGTTATGATGACAAAATTTGGTATCTAGAAGTTTTAGATAAGCATATAAAATTTCATCGAAATCGGTTCACATTTAGCCATAGCTCCCATACAAAAAACTTACGAAAACAGGCTAAATTTCACCAAAAATACACTTAAATGCCAATAAATCTAAAAGTATAACAGATATAACCACTAAATTTGGCACAAGAAAGTCTTATATCAATGCCAGCCAGTGTGCAAAATTTTGTCACAATCGGTCACTATTTGACCTAGCTCCCATATAAAAAACTTACGAAAACACAAAAATTCAAAAAGAAAAGGGGATTTATGTCCGTCTGTCCGTCAGATAAAATCGTGATAGCTCCTTAACTACAAGAGCTAGTAAGACTAAATTAAGCACAAGGAAGTCTTATGTCAATGCCAGCCAGTGTGCAAAATTTCGTCACAATCGGTCACCATTTGACCATAGCTCCCATATAAAAAACTTATGGAAACACAAAAATACATAAAGAAAAGGTTGTTTATGTCCGTCTGTCCGTCAGATAAAAACACGATAGCGCCTTAACGAAAAGAGCTAGAGGGACAAAATTTTACAAAAGTATTTTGGATATCTTGAAAAAGATGTGTGTTGAAAATGGACAAAATCGGTTCAAATTTAGTTAGAGATCCCATATAACCCCGCCCCGGGAAACACATTAATGCTGATAAATTGAATACAATTGTAATAGCTATGACGATTAAATTTAAAATAGGGAAGTTTTATGCAATTTTTGATCAGTTTATCAAATTTTATATATTTTTTCAGTCCATATTTGACTTTAGCTTTCATGTGAAAAACACTCACGGAAACCAAAAATTTTAGCAAAGGCCAGTTAAAAGCTATTAAATTAGAAACTATGATAGCTATGGTCACTAAATTTTGCAAGAATAAGCTCTCTATATATACCAGCCAGTGTGTAAAATTTTGTTATAATCGGTCAACATTTGGCTATAATTCTTATATATATAACATCCCCTTTTTATATCTACAATCAAAAAGATTTGGAGGTACATTCATTATATTAAGATTGCACCTATGAAATTATATAGACATCAATCAATGTTCAGCCCAGACTTTATATATGATGAATGCATGAGGAACTCATAACGAAATATATGGACCTGTCGTATTACTATTAACGTGTTTAGCCTAACTACATATTAATCAGAACGAAAAGTATTTAACAACTTATTAATGTAAAACTATACCTGGTTATGAGACCGAATTTTGATCAAAGTAAATACTGGGGAAACCACTAAAATATTTTTGAATGTTGAACTATAAAGCTACGGAAACCTAATTTAGTCCAAAGGTTTTACCAACAATACCAAATAGCTTAGCGATTTTTCCAGTTTTGGTGCAGATTTTGAATTAGGTGCACCCTTGTAGATATATGAGATATGTTTCTAAATTTAACACAACTTGATGGTGGGTATATAAGATTCGGCACAGCCGAATATAACACTCTTACTTGTTATAAACTAATTTTATCATTTCAATTTATTGAAAAATATTGACCACAAACATTTTATTACCAAAACATTTTTCTATCCAGAAAATATATCAAATATTTTGAAATTTATTTAAATTCTATCTTTATTTCCGATACATCTTTTGTTTGCTGGGACTAATAAGTTTTTAATGCACCAACATAAACGCACACTCACACTCAAAAACTCATGTTTAGTGATCGTAAGTGGCGTCGTTATCAAAATACGATTGCCTCATTCAAAACTTAGTGTCCCCGACAAATTACGAGAATGAATTTTAGTGAATAGAAATAAAATTTGAATGTGGTTATGAATGGAATGCGCTGCAGATGGAATGTAGTTCAATATTTCCGTAAATAAAGAAGAAAAAGTATGTGATATAATGCTTGTTTTTTTAGAAATAAACAGTTTAACAATAGATTTAAGAAAAAAACTTTGATTGAAATCTATCCTTTCTTCAAAAAAATATCCTTCTACACAAAAACAATTACACATAAACTTTTTTTGCACACAAACACATTTATTTGCTTTAATTAACCGAATTCTTCTACTGGTTTACTCATAGATCGATCGCGAATGAGTGGTTGAAAGTTTTGTTAGAAAACGTGTTTGTTCTAATTTTTTTCTACTATTTTTTTGTATAATATTTTTTATTAAATACCTAACTAAGCTTTTTCTAAATGCTTCCTTGATTTTTTTGTTTTTGTAGTTTTCGAAGATTTGGGATTAGTAATAGAAAACCAGTTTATTTGTCTACAGATGAAGAAATATTTACGCATTGCGCATATTCATATTCTTTTGGGAGTCTTTTGGTGGGAATCTATTTCATTCGGTTGCTTTTTTTGTTCTTCTATTTAACAAGATTTTCTTAAAGTTTTGTTTAATTTGTCCCTGGGCTGTTGCTTGTTTTATTAAAGAAATCTTTGAAAACGATCATATTATGATCATTATGGAGATAGAGGTATGGGATTTACTACTCATGTTGTATATGTTTTTGATCACACGTTATTTTGTGTGTGAACATTATAGTTTGGAAGTATTAAAATGTGAAAGGAAGATTTTCTTTGCAACTACTAAAATCATTGAAGTGGATAGTAATTGCTAGATCCTTTGAAAGGTATTTAACAGAAATTTTAATTTGTAAAATGATGATTTTCTTAGATAAAGCTTAGAATAGCATTAATTTTAAATCTTTCAAAAATTTACTATTTTTGAAAAATTTACTATAAATAGTAAATTTTTGAAAAATTCACTATAAATAGTAAATTTTTGAAAAATTTCCTATAAATAGCAAATTTTTGAAAAATTCACTATAAATAAAAAATTTTCTATAAATAGTTTTTCAAAAATTTACTTTTTTATAGTAAATTTTTCAAAAAATTACTTTTTATAGTAAATTTTTCAAAAATTTACTATTTATAGCAAATTTATCAAAAATGTTACTTTTTATAGTAAATTTTTCAAAAATTTACTTTTTATAGTAAATTTTTCAAAAACTTACTTTTTATAGTAAATTTTTCAAAAATTTACTTTTTATAGTAAATTTTTCAAAAATTTACTTTTTATAGTAAATTTTTCAAAAATTTCTTTTTTATAGTAAATTTTTCAAAAATTTCTTTTTTATAGTAAATTTTTCAAAAATTTACTTTTTATAGTAAATTTTTCAAAAATTTACTTTTTATAGTAAATTTTTCAAAAATTTACTTTTTATAGTAAATTTTTAAAAAATTTACTTTTTATAGTAAATTTTTCAAAAATTTACTTTTTATAGTAAATTTTTCAAAAATTTACTTTTTATAGTAAATTTTTCAAAAATTTACTTTTTATAGTAAATTTTTCAAAAATTTACTTTTTATTGTAAATTTTTCAAAAATTTACTTTTTATTGTAAATTTTTCAAAAATTTACTTTTTATAGTAAATTTTTCAAAAATTTACTTTTTATAGTAAATTTTTCAAAAATTTACTTTTTATAGTAAATTTTTCAAAAATTTACTTTTTATAGTAAATTTTTCAAAAATTTACTTTTTATAGTAAATTTTTCAAAAATTTACTTTTTATAGTAAATTTTTCAAAAATTTACTTTTTATTGTAAATTTTTCAAAAATTTACTTTTTATTGTAAATTTTTCAAAAATTTACTTTTTATTGTAAATTTTTCAAAAATTTACTTTTTATTGTAAATTTTTCAAAAATTTACTTTTTATTGTAAATTTTTCAAAAATTTACTTTTTATTGTAAATTTTTCAAAAATTTACTTTTTATAGTAAATTTTTCAAAAATTTACTTTTTATAGTGAATTTTTCAAAAATTTACTTTTTATAGTAAATTTTTTAAAAATTTACTTTTTATTGTAAATTTTTCAAAAATTTACTTTTTATTGTAAATTTTTCAAAAATTTACTTTTTATTGTAAATTTTTCAAAAATTTACTTTTTATTGTAAATTTTTCAAAAATTTACTTTTTATTGTAAATTTTTCAAAAATTTACTTTTTATTGTAAATTTTTCAAAAATTTACTTTTTATAGTAAATTTTTCAAAAATTTACTTTTTATTGTAAATTTTTCAAAAATTTACTTTTAATTGTAAATTTTTCAAAAATTTACTTTTTATTGTAAATTTTTCAAAAATTTACTTTTTATTGTAAATTTTTCAAAAATTTACTTTTTATTGTAAATTTTTCAAAAATTTATTTTTTATTGTAAATTTTTCAAAAATTTACTTTTTATTGTAAATTTTTCAAAAATTTACTTTTTATTGTAAATTTTTCAAAAATTTACTTTTTATTGTAAATTTTTCAAAAATTTACTTTTTATTGTAAATTTTTCAAAAATTTACTTGTTATTGTAAATTTTTCAAAAATTTACTTTTTATAGTAAATTTTTCAAAAATTTACTTTTTATAGTAAATTTTTCAAAAATTTACTTTTTATAGTAAATTTTTCAAAAATTTACTTTTTATAGTAAATTTTTCAAAAATTTACTTTTTATAGTAAATTTTTCAAAAATTTACTTTTTATAGTAAATTTTTCAAAAACTTACTTTTTATAGTAAATTTTTCAAAAATTTACTTTTTATAGTAAATTTTTCAAAAATTTACTTTTTATAGTAAATTTTTCAAAAATTTACTTTTTATAGTAAATTTTTCAAAAATTTACTTTTTATAGTAAATTTTTCAAAAATTTACTTTTTATAGTAAATTTTTCAAAAATTTACTTTTTATAGTAAATTTTTCAAAAATTTACTTTTTATAGTAAATTTTTCAAAAATTTACTTTTTATAGTAAATTTTTCAAAAATTGACTTTTTATAGTAAATTTTTCAAAAATTTACTTTTTATAGTAAATTTTTCAAAAATTTACTTTTTATAGTAAATTTTTCAAAAATTTACTTTTTATAGTAAATTTTTCAAAAATTTACTTTTTATAGTAAATTTTTCAAAAATTTACTTTTTATAGTAAATTTTTCAAAAATTTACTTTTTATAGTAAATTTTTCAAAAATTTACTTTTTATAGTAAATTTTTCAAAAATTTACTTTTTATAGTAAATTTTTCAAAAATTTACTTTTTATAGTAAATTTTTCAAAAACTTACTTTTTATAGTAAATTTTTCAAAAATTTACTTTTTATAGTAAATTTTTCAAAAATTTACTTTTTATAGTAAATTTTTCAAAAATTTACTTTTTATAGTAAATTTTTCAAAAAATTACTTTTTATAGTAAATTTTTCAAAAATTTACTTTTTATAGTAAATTTTTCCAAATTTACTTTTTATAGTAAATTTTTCCAAAATTTACTTTTTATAGTAAATTTTTCCAAAATTTACTTTTTATAGTAAATTTTTCCAAAATTTACTTTTTATAGTAAATTTTTCCAAAATTTACTTTTTATAGTAAATTTTTCCAAAATTTACTTTTTATAGTAAATTTTTCCAAAATTTACTTTTTATAGTAAATTTTTCCAAAATTTACTTTTTATAGTAAATTTTTCCAAAATTTACTTTTTATAGTAAATTTTTCCAAAATTTACTTTTTATAGT
Source organism: Stomorhina lunata (assembly GCA_933228675.1). Lineage (NCBI taxonomy): Eukaryota > Metazoa > Arthropoda > Insecta > Diptera > Rhiniidae > Stomorhina > Stomorhina lunata. The sequence goes on along the minus strand of OW121742.1, from coordinate 7,344,204 downwards.
AAATTTTCCAAAATTTACTTTTTATAGTAAATTTTTCCAAAATTTACTTTTTATAGTAAATTTTTCAAAAATTTACTTTTTAGAGTAAATTTTTCAAAAATTTACTTTTTATAGTAAATTTTTCAAAAATTTACTTTTTAGAGTAAATTTTTCAAAAATTTACTTTTTATACTATAAAAAGTAAATTTTTCAAAAATTTACTTTTTATAGTAAATTTTTCAAAAATTTACTTTTTATAGTAAATTTTTCAAAAATTTACTTTTTATAGTAAATTTTTCAAAAATTTACTTTTTATAGTAAATTTTTCAAAAATTTACTTTTTATAGTAAATTTTTCAAAAATTTACTTTTTATAGTAAATTTTTCAAAAATTTACTTTTTATAGTAAATTTTTCAAAAATTTACTTTTTATAGTAAATTTTTCAAAAATTTACTTTTTATAGTAAATTTTTCAAAAATTTACTTTTTATAGTAAATTTTTCAAAAATTTACTTTTTATTGTAAATTTTTCAAAAATTTACTTTTTATTGTAAATTTTTCAAAAATTTACTTTTTATTGTAAATTTTTCAAAAATTTACTTCTTATTGTAAATTTTTCAAAAATTTACTTGTTATTGTAAATTTTTCAAAAATTTACTTTTTATAGTAAATTTTTCAAAAAATTACTTTTTATAGTAAATTTTTCAAAAATTTACTTTTTATAGTAAATTTTTCCAAAATTTACTTTTTATAGTAAATTTTTCAAAAATTTACTTTTTATTGTAAATTTTTCAAAAATTTACTTTTTATTGTAAATTTTTCAAAAATTTACTTTTTATTGTAAATTTTTCAAAAATTTACTTCTTATTGTAAATTTTTCAAAAATTTACTTGTTATTGTAAATTTTTCAAAAATTTACTTTTTATAGTAAATTTTTCAAAAATTTACTTTTTATTGTAAATTTTTCAAAAATTTACTTTTTATTGTAAATTTTTCAAAAATTTACTTTTTATTGCAAATTTTTCAAAAATTTACTTTTTATTGTAAATTTTTCAAAAATTTACTTTTTATTGTAAATTTTTCAAAAATTTACTTTTTATTGTAAATTTTTCAAAAATTTACTTTTTATAGTAAATTTTTCAAAAATTTACTTTTTATAGTAAATTTTTCAAAAATTTACTTTTTATAGGAAATTTTTCAAAAATTTACTTTTTATAGGAAATTTTTCAAAAATTTACTTTTTATAGGAAATTTTTCTAAAATTTACTTTTTATAGGAAATTTTTCAAAAATTTTACTTTTTATAAGAAATTTTTCAAAAATTTTATTTTTTATAGGAAAATTTTCAAAAACTTACTTTTTAGAGGAAATTTTTTATTTTTTATAGTAAATTTTTTGAAAACTTATAGCAAATTTGTAGTAATTTTTTTTAAAATTTATAGTAAATTTTTCAGAAATTTGTAGCAAATTTGAAGTAAATTTTTCAAAACTTTATAGTAAATTTATAGTAAATTTTTCAAAAATTTATAGCAAATTTATAATAAATTTTTCAAAAAATTATAGCAAATTTATAGTAAATTTTACAAAAATTTATAGTAAAGTTATAGTAAATTTTTCAAAAATTTATAGTAAATTTTTCAAAAATTTATAGCTAATTTATAGTAAATTTTTCAAAAATTTATAGCTAATTTATAGTAAATTTTGTAAAAATTTATAGTAAATTTTGTAAAAATTTATAGTAAATTTTGTAAAAATTTATAGTAAATTTTTCAAAAATTTATAGTAAATTTTTCAAAAATTTGTAGTAAATTTTTTAACAATTTATAGCAAATTTATAGCCAATTTATAGTAAATTTTTAAAAAATTTATAGCAAATTTATAGTAAATTTTTCAAAAATTTATATCAAATTTATAGTAAATTTTTCACAAATTTTTAGCAAATTTATCATAAATTTATAGCAAATTTATAGTAAATTTATAGAAAATTTATAGCAAATTTTACTCCTATCTAAAATTGTTAATCCACCAAAGAGAACCAAAGAATTATAGTAAATTTTTTGTTCGAAAAACCTGAATTGATCATTTCTGTATAATTTTCTATTTCTATTAATTTTAACCCTCATTTCTTAAGCTAATCTCTGAGTTTGAGTGAGTGAACTCATAAATTCTATTTCTGGATAATAAAATTTAAGGGATGATATTAAAAATTTTGCATTTATATTCTGTCTCTAACTGAAATGATGGACCTATAAAAAAACATTACTTTTTGTTCTTCAATAAAATAAAAACTGCACAACAAAAGATTGAAAGATCTTATTGGTATTTTTTATGAGCAATACCAAAAAAATGTCTAATAAAAAGAATGAGTGTATCAGCATTTTTTTTGATAGATTTTGGGACCTGTTGATGCAATTTTATTGCTTTTTTTATTTGGTTGTGTGTTGACTTACCTATTGGAACTCGGGGCGATCCAATTGCATTCTGAGGAAATGGATTATCTTCGTAATTGTTGGTGGAAGAGGAGCCTGAACTTGAATTTAAATGATCACTTGCATTAGAGGAGTTTTTATAAAGATCTTGACAATTTGAATTGATCATGTTGAGTTATTTAATTCTTTTTTTTAATAATTTAGAGATTTAAAACAAATTACGACTTTTTTAATGAATGAATCTTTTATTTTTTGTTTTTAATAACAAATATTTAACTTTATCACTTTTTGTTTATTTGATAAATGTGTAGCGTTTTTTGTTAATTTTTTATTAATAATTTGTGCGTTTTAGGGTTTTTTTTTATTTTTCTAAATTATCCGTTTTCTAATGCACACAAATGCTACGCATGACGCACACTGACATACTGACGTTTAGTTACGTTTAACTATTTCTAAGAACCCCCGAAAAAAAAAACTAAAACTATGGGAAACTATTTGAAACTAGCAGCCAGAATTGTATACAGTCACTGTACAGCGGCGGCTATAGCTAAAGTACTAGAGCGATCTACAAAAATAACAACAACAACAACAAAAGAGTGAAAGAAAAACAAAAACAACAAATATTCAAACCATTTCAACGAAAATTTTTATCAATACGCAGTTTACAGAGGAGCTCTCACATACACACACACTTTTTTACGCACAAAAGAAACCGAAATTAGAATCTACGATAGAAATAGTCGAAATTTTGTATCATCAAAGGCCTCAACAGCAACAACAACAACAACAATATCGTCATCATCATAACCATCACATTTAATGAAAACAACAAAAACATCTTAAGCAATAAGAAGAACAATTACATGGAATAGGGCTCAGTCAATTCTCATATCTTTCATTCATTCATCCGTCCATCCATCCGAAAGGGCAGAGATGGATTGGATGGATAGTCACATGTAGTTATCGGCTCTAGTGTGTTTATGTTATTTGTTTATAGAGAAGTTTTTTTGGTACCCTACAGCACCATCTTTAGAATATGTACATACATATGTTAAAAAGTTTGAGCTATTTTTAAACAGTATATCATGATATTTGAGAGATAAGCACCTTTTAAATTGTCGTCTTTACAAAAATCTTAGATAACGCAGTGAAGTCGTTGTGGTTCATTTTTACGATGTACATGTACCCTATAACTGTAGCCATTCTGATCAAATACTTTTCGATGACATTCGATGATAGAGACGTTTTGAGTGAGAATATTTGAAAAAATAGTTTGTTAAAATTTAAAAATGTAGTAGAGTCGTTCTGGTTTTTTTTTGTATCGCAACTGATCTACAGATCATTTTCAAGTATTGGGTTAACAAGTTAGTAGTTTCAATTATTTTATTTTAAAAATACATCCATTCAAAGTATTGACAATCATTAGTCGCCACATTTTCCCATCTTTTTGGAAGCATATGGATTCAGTACCAAAAGAAATACTCTGGTTTAGATGTAAAGAATGAATCTAGCCAATTTCGGATTCCCTGTTCTGAAGTAAATCGTATTCCAGTAAGGGCGTTCCACATCGATTGAAACAAATGGTAGTGAGAAGGCAAGGCCTGGTCTAAAAGCTTCCCATCTATTGCTTTCGTTTTCAGACTGAATTTCAGTTAAAGCGCAAACATTGATAACTTGTGACACTTGTGACAATGGACACCCTTTACACAATCCGAGGACTTGGACCTCACCTTCAAGAAAATACTAACGCTATCACTGGTGAATCTCTGAGCTGGTCTCGAAATAAATATTTCCAATCCATGCCTGGAGGCTATGGCGCAAATCCACATCAATCAGCACACATCAATGTCGATAACGAGGTTATGGGATTTGTAGGTACCTTTAATTATCTTGGAAGTTTGGTATCTGACGGCGCTGACGAGGATATTGAAACGCGTATTAACTAGGTAAAATCTGCATTCGGCATTCTCCGAGCTATTTGAAAATCTCGGCAAATATTAACAACAACCAAGTTACGAATATACAACTCGAATGTCAAGTCCATCCTGTATTACAACTCCGAAACTTGAAAACGCACAAATGTCATCGACAAGCGCTTGCAAACCTTTGCAAACAAATGATAACGACAAATCCTTAATATATAGTGGCCGAACCGCATAAGAAATTTAGATCTATTGTACTTACCGCTACAAACCAAATCCCTGTTTCGCAGGCCACACACTTCGAAGGCCAAATACCAACATTGCTGGACAAGCGCTTCGATGGAATCCACAGGGAAGAGGCCGTCGTATTGGTGCTGGTACGTAAGAAGGTCAATTGATGCGAAGTTGCAAGCAGCAACAATGGACATATTTTTCAATATGTCCATTGTTTTACGCGATAACGGTTAACATTGACCATTACTTTCAGGTTTTTCTTTTGACTTCACTAGCCCATAAACCACATCCTTCTGTTGTTTTTTTTAATGGACATCCAAATACGTCAATTTTACTTATTAAAATGTCTATTTAACCAGAAATGTTCTTCATTACCGAACAAAATTTCATAAAATATTTTTCAAGTGCCCATTCCCTGAAAATAAAACACAAGTTAAAGTAATTTAGATCCAATTCAAGTCCAAGTTCAATTTTGAATGCTGCAAGTCCAAGTTTCTTACTTAAAATATACCAAGTGATTCAAAAAATCAAGTTTAGCTCCTAGGAACGATGTCGAATTGATCTTTGCGTACACTCTCAGCTACATCTAGCTTGTTTTCTTAAATAAATGCAGAATGTGCTCTAACCGCGTATGGTATTGGCAATAGTGGTTTCCATAGGCCAATTATAAACACGGCAAACAATTAAAAAATATTAGAACATGTATCAAATTGAAAATTCAGGCTTCATATAAGTAAACTTCTTAAGGTTCACTTTGAATGGGAGTTTAAATCAAATCCTAAATGGCAAATCCATGGGAAAAGCCATCCAAATACAAATAGACTTAGGAAGTGATTCTATGCAGATCGGAACAAATCGGTTAAAGAACAATATAATTAAGTTATCTTCATATACTAACTTAAATGGCCTATATTTATAACATGTTAAGGTCAAAGGCCGAGCATATTTTAGAATTCCATGCGCTTCGATCTTGTGCGCATATTCTCCAATTTCGCAGGCCAAGCTTTAAAATACTTTCCTCTACTTCGGTCTTTTTACCGAAGTTTCGGACGTCCTCTTCTAACATAAGGGTAGCCGTTTTTGTTCTAATTTAAGCCTTTTGTTAGTAATTGTTTTTTTCAGGAGTGAGTTAATAGCCCGAAATCCTAACCCATATTTTTATAGGAGAACTCGCGGAACATGTTAGCTCACTACATTAACGCGTATTAACGTAGTTTCCCGAGTGATACCACGAGGAGGTATGTGTCCACAGTTGAGATGAAGGATAACCAAGATAAGTCTGAGTTTACCGAGTTATGACCATTTAGAACCGTTGCTTGGTATCCAACATCCTCTACATCACCCATATACATATAATCAATGTATCCAAACAGATGTTTATGAGAAGATACCTATATCTATCGGGTGTTTTTTATTGAGGTATAGAACTTTAAGTTGGCATCACTTTTTTAACTGGCGGCCATTTTGTCAGCTGTCAAGTGATTAATATTTAGTTTGGTTTGCCATTTCATCATGAACAGGTTGACAAAAGAACAACGCTTGCAAATCGTGCAAATTTATTTCGAAAATAATGGTTCAGTTCGCGAAGTTTACCGCAAGCTCCGTCCATTTTATGGTCGACATAATCGTCCATCAGAGCAATTAATTCGGTTAACCATGGATCGTTTTCGCACTACGTTTACTCTATGTGATAATACGCATCCGCAGCGACGTCGAACAGTGCGCACCGAAGAAACAATTGCCGCTGTAGAGCAAAGTGTTGAAGAGGACCCGAATGAATCGATTCGCCACCGTGCACAGCAATTGGAGCTTTGTCCATCAACTTTATGGAAGATTTTGCGCAAAGATCTTGGCTTGCGACCTTACAAGATCCAGCTTGTGCAAGAATTAAAGCCGCGAGACCATGCAATGCGTCGTGATTTTGGTGTATGGGCCGAAAATGAGATTGATCTCGATGCTGATTTTCATCGCAAAATTTTGTTTAGTGATGAGGCTCATTTTTGGTTGAATGGCTACGTCAACAAGCAAAATTGCCGCATTTGGAGTGAAGAGAATCCACATGAGACCCTTGAGACGCCATTACATCCACGAAAACTGACTGTTTGGTGTGCTCTATGGGCTGGTCGAGTCATTGGGCCATACTACTTCCGAAATAATGCTGGAGAGTCAGTTACCATAAATGGAGACCGGTATAGAGCCATGATAACCGACTATTTTGTTCCCCAATTGGATGGCATGAATGTGGATGAGTTGTGGTTCCAACAAGACGGCGCTACATGCCACACAGCGCACGTCACAATTGATTTATTAAAGGAAACATTCGATGAGCGCATAATTTCGCGGAATGGACCTGTCAATTGGCCACCAAGATCGTGCGATTTGACACCACTGGATTATTTTCTTTGGGGATATGTGAAGTCGCTCGTCTACGCCAACAAACCAGAAATGTTAGGGGACTTGGAAGCCAACATTCGTGGCGTTATTGCCAACATACGGCCCCATATGCTCGAAAAAGTAGTTGAAAATTGGACCTGTAGAATTGGCTTTATTCGAGCCAGCCGCGGCGGCCACATGCCCGAAATCATATTTAAACATTAATGGCATAAAATTATCCTTCTAATAAAGCCAAATTGATGGACATTAAAACGATTTTCTTGTGTTTTATTTCAATTCGAAGTTCTATACCTCTAAAAAAAACACCCATTAGAAAATCTATATGTTTCTAGTCCATATATAACCAATGGATCAACCTGAAAAATCAGTTTTCTTAATACCATTCTGGACATAATTTTCCACGAGTTTATTGCTAAAAACAAATGTAAGTGATGTATAAGTATCTATCTTCGTGAGGTAGGGTATCACGACAAAAAACTTGACCGACTATAACTAATAAGTCACATGTATACAAGGGAAATATAAAAACAATTTCGTAAAGAACATTTTCCTTGTTTGATCCAAGCGCCATTAGACGTAATCAACTGGGGATGACGGTTTGTTTATGAAAGTCAATAGGGGCTAAGAATTAACAAAGCTTCATTAAATTTTCAAAAGCTTTAACATCAAAACAAAAACTTTTATTGACTTTAAAGTTTTAGCAAATACACAAACCCTTTTAATTATTCACCACCATTTTTGTTCTACTACATATTTATTTTATTATTTTGTATTTAAGAACATCTTCCCTTGTTTATGTTTTCAAATTTATTACAATACATTTTATTCTGCTACTTCCTGATTGGCTGCTTTCTTTTAACAAATTAGGTTTTTTAGCGAATAAAAAAAGATTTATAAAAAATTGCAATAAAAAACGAGGCTGTAAAATTGCAACCACTATATTTTTCTATTCTGCAATATTTAACAGTGACGAGCAAAAGATTAGATAAGATTTCAAAATTAATATTTACATTATAATTTCTACTTTTATAAAACAAGGTTAAACTACACTTATGCTTTTCACTGTTTCTAAAATGTTTTAGTTTTTGCATTTTCCACCACTTTCTGTTTCCGTTAATTTTTTCCTATTTAAATCATCCCTTTAGATTTTTGCGAAATGTAACTTGTAGTTTACAATTTGCACATAATTGACACGTGCCATTTGTATTTAGGGAATAAATCAACCCCTATCAACTAAGAATTTTGATTCTATAACTTATAATTGAATTCTTAATTTGTAATCTTTCAAATAAAAATTAGGTCTATATTGATATCTGACTCGAAAAACTTAAAAAAAAATTCCCGGAACATGTAACAGTCGAAACAGCGATATATAGATAATACAAAATGAATAATATTTTTTCTGATGGTTCTATTCTGTGTGAACCGCCGTGGTATAGCAGGTTAGTCATCCGCCAGAGGTCCCAAGTTTGATCCCCGGCCAGAAAAAATAAGTGGCGGTTCACCTCATACCTCAGCCAGCCACTGATATTAGGCTTTGTAAAACTTCTCATACTAATGCATTTGCCGTTCGGAGCCGGAGTTAAAACGTAGGTCCCTTTCAATGATTCTAAAAATAGAAACGGATGCAGCTTATTGCCTAAGAGAAGTATCCCTTGTTCCAACTGGAATGTCGTGGGAATTATTTATGTATGTAATTCTGAATTGTAGTATAAAATACAATATAATATGAAGATATTGCACTCCATACATTTTTTTCTGTCAAATGTGAAATTAATGTGGATAAAGAACAATGTAAAACACATAAACCCACAAACAAACATACATTTCAGAAGCACGTGTGTGTGCCTTAGCTTCTTTTATCGAATAATCATCTCCATTAGTTGTTTCTAGGGACCTATAACTATTATTTTTGAATTTTTGATTAAAAAATCAACCTCAAGGAAATGTCGGAGAATAAAACCAAGTATACCATTTTGATAGTCTTGGACTAAATTTTCATAAAATGCTTTTTAAAAATTTGATTTTTATTTTATAATAATACAGTTATGTTTTGATTTTTATTTTTTTGAGCAAAAATAACAGTTATTTTTGACTTGTATTTTTTCGAGCAAAAATAACAGTTATTTTTGACTTTTATTTTTTGGAAAGAAAATTTCGTGGCAATTATGATTGCAAAACTCAACTCCATTAAGTTTTGATCAAATGCAAATTATTTTTACTGAAAATTTATTTAATAAATAAAATGAATCTATCATGAACATAAACAAAAACAACTTTTATTTCTGTTCAAAAATATCAAAGTAAAAAAATAACTCTTATTTCTGCTCGAAAAAATAAAATTTAAAAATAACTGTTTTTTGATAAAAAAAAAAAAAATAAAAGTCAAAAAATATCTTTTATTTAAGCTTGAAAAAATATTAGTCAAAAATAACTGTTATTTTTTATCGAAAAAATAAAAGTAAAAAAATAACTTTTATTTCTGCTCAAAAAAATAAAAGTTAAAAATAAATTTTATTTTCTGACTTTTACGATAAAAGTTATAACAGTTACGGTCCCTGGTCGTTTCCAAATTAGATTAAAAGCGAGTATACCTCTCTTTTTTATGGAGTTTTAAAAATCAATTTATGAAGTGCAACATCATTTTATTATAGAGTATTTGATGGTACTAATTTAAAGTTCATATTTTAAGAAGGTTAAGGGTCAGTTTTCTAGATATTGACGGTCAGTTCTAGTTTACAACATATTTTTTTTAGAAAATTTTTATATTATAGATATCGTAATGTTTTATACACATGTAATAAATCTTATTCAAACGTCCAAAAGCAGCTCTAGCCTATATTGTTGTACTGGGAATAGTTTGAAAACAACATTCAATTTTTGTGATTTCAATTGAGTTTTGAGCGGTCTTACTGCGTCATGTTCTTCCTCATATTCTAGTCATTAGCCTAAGTTAGATCTTAAATTAAAGTGTGTATCTCTCCTTTGGAGCATCCTGTAGAAAGTCGCCGATTTAGTTTTAGGGTGATGTAGGGAATTTTAGATGTCAAGCAAAGGTTCTGATTGGTCTTAACTTGGTAAGCCTAGATTTATTTTGGTTCATATTTGGAGAATATGCGCATAAGATTGAAGCGCATGGAATTCTAAATTATGCTCGCTCATTGACCTTGACAGGTTGCAAATATGGACCATTTATGTAAGTAAGTAATCATCGACTTTGTTTTTATACAATATATCGGGTGGTTAAATTTCAAGGGCCGATGTTGATTATGAATAAAACACTAACTATTCAGTAAATTATTGTAATTTTATTTTATTATGATATATTGGTATTACTCAATTATATATGGAACAAAATATCTTCCAAATGGGCGCCGCGACCACGGCGGCACACCTCCATCCGATGGTCCAAATTTTCGATGACCCTGAGGCATAACGTAGATTCTATGCCGTTAATGTGCCGAATTATCTCATCCTTTAGCTCTTGAATTGTTGCTGGCTTATCGACGTATACCTTTTCTTTCAAATAACCTCAAAGAAAAAAGTCCAACGGTGTCAAATCACATGATCTTGGCGGCCAATTGACATCGCCATTATGTGAGATAACACGGCCATTGAATTTGTTGCGCAAAGGAGCCATTGTTTCGTTAGCTGTGTGGCAAGTGCAACTGCGTACTGCTGAAACCACATATCGTCCACATCCATATCTTCCAATTCGGGACATAAAAAGTTTGTTATCATCTCACGATAGCGAACACCATTCACAGTAACTGCCTGACCGGCCTCATTTTGGAAAAAATACGGCCGGATGATGCCGCCAGCCCATAAACCGCACCAAACAGTCACTCTTTGTGAGTGCATTGGTTTTTCGACAATCACTCTTGGATTCTCATTCGCCCAAATGCGGCAATTCTGTTTATTGACGAATCCAGTGCCTCATCACTGAAGCTGATTTTCTTCGAAAATTGATCATCCACTGTTGCCATTTCTTGCCACCATTCTGCCCATTCACGACGTTTGGAATGGTCAAGAATCTTTAGTTCTTGAGCCAATTGCACCTTGTAAGCGTGTAAATGCAAGTCTTTATGCATAATGTTCATCAACGACGAGCGTGAGAGTTGAAATTGTTGGGTACGACGACGAGTTGAGGTGGACGGCTCTTCAGCCACACTATCGCGAACAACAGCAATACGAGCATGCAGTGGTGTTCTCACATCTTCTACAGACCCGGTTTGCTCGAATTTTTTCAATTTTTGCGATTGTACGCACATTTGGACGATCAAATTGACCAAAAAAAATCACGAAGTGCACGATATGCATTTTGATTTGAACGTCCATTTTCATAATAAGTCTGGATAACTTTAACACGTTGTTAGATTGTGTATCTCTCCATGGTTCAAATTGAGTAAGTCTGAAATAGAGAAATGTCAAATAAAATTCGGAAAAACCTTGGCGTTTAGGTGTGGTTCACATTCAACATCGGCCCTTACAATTTAACCACCCGATACTTTAGGTGACCAACGCATATGTATGTCATCGACGGAACATCTAGTAGAAGAAAGGAGCTTTGTATGGGCAATATGGCGGATAAAGAAGGCTTATAACTTCAGTGTTATCAAGTAGGCATATGACATCGGACATGTTCGTTCTGTGAGACCCTTTTTGTGCTCTTCAATTTCTTTTGTTCCAAGATCCCAATACCTTTCCACAGGCCGAAATGGATTGATTTGGATGCGTTTATCTATCGTGATTCATACAAGCCACTCAAGTGCCTTTTTTCATAGTGGAATGATGAGCCATCGGGTCTGAGTATGATGGCACTCTGTGATGTGTCAGAAACGGTAAAGGTCATTTCTGGGACACTCCGTTTTATACATTTCTGTGTTTATCATTCCTTTTTACAAATGCTTGGCTTTTGCACACAACAAAATTCTTGAGTAATTTTTCTATGTTTTGTTTTGACCGACAGTCTTCCTGTCAAAGTTCTAGACAGTGAATTTGCCCACAACAAGTGTCTTTTTTCGAAATAACATGATATTAAAGACAAAAAATGTTTATAATGTAGAATCGGCGCTGATCGATAGAATATTAGTGAACTTATTTTGCTATCGTTGAAAAAGTCGAGTTTCGCCGGGGTTTAACATCTAGTATAAAATTAAAAATAATATTAAAAATAGCCAAAATAATAAAACGTTAAAATACTTTTACAAAAATAAGTGATCTGCTGTGATCTTCTTCAATTGCTAAATGTTTATATAGAACAATTAAATTTTCAACATTTTTTTTTATCAGATGAACTTTTGTTTTCAAATATCAACAATAAAAAACAAGTAAGAAAGCGCTATAGTCGGTCAAGCCGACCATACGATACCCTTCACCATTATGGTCAAAGGCGTTCTTTTTCCTGTATAAAGACAAATATTTGCTAAATTTTGCCATCATACAAACATTTTCTCAAAACTTATATATTCAATCTGTTTCCGTCATTTGGACTTATATGAGAGCTAGGGTCAAATGTGGACCGATTATCTCGAAATTTGGCAAATTGATTACAGTTGTTACAAAAATTATGTATGCAAAAAATAAACTCAAAATTTTCATTATCTTTAGATTTACGAGCGTTTTAGTGATTTTTTGTCTCATTTAGTGCGTTTTTGAAGAAGAGTTTCTATGGGAGCTATGGTCAAATGTGGACCGATTTCAACGAAATTTGGTACAGTGATTTAAGTTTACATAAGCAGTATCTGTTTTAAATTTCATGAAAAAATATTGATATTTGTGGCCAATATAGCAATTCCGGGAAGTGGGACCTATGGGAGGTACCATAAATAATGGACCGATTTTGACCAATTTCAATAGCCATGGTCCCATTATCAAATTATCTGTGCCAAATTTCATCAAATTATCTTTAGAATTGCGACCTGTAGTTTGATTACAAGGTTTACATGGGGGTCCAGCCAGCCAGACGGACGGACGGACGGGCGGACATCGCTAAATCGACTCAGAAAGTGATTCTAAGTCTATTGGTATACGAAAAGGTAGGTCTAAGACAAATATTTCTATGCGTTACAAACATCAGCACAAACTTATAATACCCTTTCACCTATGGTGGTGAAGGGTATAATAAAAATTCGAATCAATATCGATGCATTCGCATGCTGTTTAATATCAATTAAATATTTGATATTTTAAATTTCACGTGTTTTTTTCGAAACAAATCACCGGATGTTTTGTCTTATTGTCTTCATTATGACCAAGAGCCAGGAGTCCATATGCAATTGAGATCGTAGACCATTGGAAAAGAAACAAAAGAAAAAAAATAAAATAATGATATCGGATACAAAAGTAGATCAAATTAATCCGCTTTCAATGAATTCAAATTCAGACAATACCAAACCTTAATGGGGCTTATGCACAAACTATAACAAGTAACTAAAATTATTAAAAACCTTATATGAATGCTTTCTACATATGTATTCTCAGACGCTCACACTGAATCAATCTACATGTCCGGCTGTGGAACAGTGGACCATAAGTTGTTATTTATCCCTACAAAACAAATTAAGGGTGTGCAAACAAGCACCAACAAATACATATACTTGATAACAACGCGTGCCAATAGGAGGGAGGGAATGAATGAATGAATTATTATTAAAGTGTATGCAAAAAGGCATCCAGCTGCTTTTCTAAGCGTCTCTCTAATTCTTCCCAATTTTCAATAAATGTTTTGGGTATTTTTCTACATGTTTATCAGGTCTATTTTGAGAACAAAAGACCTGATGAAAGCAAAATAATTTATGGATTTAGCTGTTTTTTTATTTTAATACTTGCACGATAAAAATCAGATCCTTTTTTTTATTTATTTTCATTTTTTGTAGAGGATTTTAATCTCGAAACACGGGACATTCGTTTTTTGTTTTTGTAAATGCTAAATAGTGTTGTTATAAATATTTGCATACGTTTTGCCCCCTAATGGGCAACTGACCGAAACCGAGTAATGTTTTGCATTGATTTTGTCATTTTGGATTATTGTTAATTGACACATGATTGACGTGACGTAGTTTTTTATGTTCAATGAAGTGGCAATTAATGCAAATTGACAGTTTCTAAATATTTTGGGCTTAGTGCAGTTTATCTTAGTTTCAGGCGTTTGTAGTACATATTCAAATGGATTATTTACACATTTTTTTAGTTGACAACTGTATCAGCTTGAGATGCAGATTAGTTCCAACACTTATTTTACATGTACTCAGAATTTTTTTAATTAATCGGTCAAATTGTACATTGACTGCTAACGATTTGTTTCCTTCGGGCCACAACAAAATTTCATTTGCTGACATTTCTTTTTCTGTTATCCTTGACTTCCGGTGAAACATAGGGCTTTGCTGACATTACGATTTGGTTTTGAATTCTTAAGTTGCAGTAAACAAACAGTTGTTAAAAATATCCATAGATCGCCCTGGATCTTATATGCTAGACCTAACTTACTTTCTGCGGCAAGTTAGGATAATGTGGTATGTGGTAATAGTTACAATCTTATTTCCAGATAAGAAGCCTATTTTTTAATTACGAGGGCGGTTAGGAAACTTCTTAGCCTACCAAAGAAAGAGAATAGTTAGTTTTTCAAAAATATTTTTAATTTTCAATATAGTCTCCTGAAACTTCAATACACTTAGTCCAACGCTTTTCTAGCAATTCTATCCCTTGATTAAAATAGTTTTCCTCAAAATAGTGGTCTTCAAAATAGTGGTTTACAGCTGTAATTGCATCTTCATTTGAGGTAAAACGCTTGCCAGCAAGGAATTTTTTTAGATTTGGGAACAGGTAAAAGTCACTGGGAGCTAAATCAGGAGAATAAGGTGGGTGGTCGAGCAACTCGTACTTTAATTCGTTGATTTTAGTCATCGTTAAAACACTCTTGTGCGCTTGATGAAAAATTATTTTTTTGTGTTGTAAGGCAGGACGTTTTTCTCGAATTTGCACATTTAATTGATCCAAAAGGATTCAATAGTACTCTGAATTTATTGTTTTACCCTTTTGTAGATAGTCAATCAATAAAATACTTTTGAAGTCCCAAAAAACCGTTGCCATAACCTTACAAGTCGATTGAATTGCTTTTGCCTTCTTTGGGGCACTTCCTCCAGCCTCAGTCCATTGTATGGATTGTTCCTTTGTCTCTGGTGTAAAGTGGTGGTTCCATGTCTCATCAACAGTTATGAAACGACGCTTAAAATCCATTTTATTTCGCTTAAAACGATCCAAACAAGCTTGAGAAATGTTCATTCTTATGCGTTTATGGTCGACTGTTAGCAAATGCGGCACCCATCTTGCAGAAAGCTTTTTCATCTGTAGTTCTTCATGCAAAATGAAGTGGACTAGATCATTTGAGATGCCCGTGATATAAGCTATTTCACGCACTTTTATTTGTAGATCATTTAATACCATATCATGCACTTTGGCTACAATTTCTGTTGTTGTTGCTGTTTTTGGACGTCCACTACGTGGTTCATCTTCAATGCTTGAACGACCACGTTTAAATTTAGCAACCCAATTTTTTACTGTTGCATATGAAGGAGCACTTTCACCTAACACATTCACCATATCATTATGAATTTCTTGTCCCGATAAACCTTTTTTATGTAAATATTTAATGACACCACCTATTTCTAATTTTTCCATTGTAAAAAAATAGCGGATGTGTCTTTTGTGAACACCTGTTTCTATATGAAGGAGCTACCATATCGAAACAAAATTTAACATGTGTTTATAACAGAGATGGAAGTTTCCAAAACACTTAACTTTTTTCTGTTTGTACCACGCTTTTTGTGCTAGGCTAAGAAGTTTACGAACTGCCCTCGTATGTGCAAAACACTATATCATTTAAATGACCACCACGCGAAATGTTGCAAGCATTGGTTCTTTTGAGCCACTTTTGACACATGTTGGGTTGGTATTTTAGTCATAACTTGACAAATGTTGGTTTTTAAGTGCTCAAAAGTTAAAGGTCAGTCTTTCGCGTAGCCGAACAAAAAAAGTCTAATGGTGTCAAATCACATGATCTTGGTGTCCATTTGATATCGCTACGACAATCGTGTCTTCGGCAACACTGTTTCTTACAGGAGTAATATTTTTAGCGGAACGAGCGAAACGATAATGCACAGGCCATACACTATTTGTAACCGCTCTAGTCTCTTCAAATTTCTTCACAATTTTGCCAATTGCTTGCGTAGTTGGACCAGTATATAAACCATAATCTCCTCTTAAAGCACGATATGTGGCTGTTGCGGAATTACCAATTTTGTAGTATATTTTGATAACTTGATGATACTTAAGCGATCCATTTTCGTCAATGTCAGACTTTCAACTGAAAAGAAAAGTATTGGTTTAACAACTTAGTTTGACAGATGTTGAATTCTAGTCCTATACTTTTGAAACCATGAAATAGATAACCCTAAACAATTGGTCTTTCGTTTCAGATCTAATATTAACAAAGATTTTCGATACATTTCTTTACCATCAGCCATGTCACAGAACTCAATTCCGTTCGGAAGTGGAATGAATTCCGCACTTTGCTTCTATTGAAAAAGTAAAACGAAAAAATTTTTCGGAATGAAACCACTTTCTATTTTCAAAGTGGAATTGAATTCATATGTTTTTAGTTGTTTGTTCAATATTTGAACAATTTCCTCAATTAATCAGTGTTTTTTGTTAAAACAAAGATAGAGTTGAAAATTTCAATTAAAAAAATCTTATTTTGTACTGATTTTGGACATTTAAAATTTTTCGGAATCTATAGAACCTAAAACCATTTCGATCGGAATTCAACTACGGAATGGTTTCAATTCCGAACGGAATTCGTGACATGTCTGTATAATTTCTACTCTTCTTCTAAAGTGTAGAAGAAAAAATTTATTTGAATTCGAAGCAATCTGACATCCTTTTATACCCACCATTCCGTTCCATTCCGTTTGTAATTTCCTTAATATTGGCTCAAAAATCAAAAACGATATATATTCTGAATCCTTATGAAATTCTAAGACGATTGAGCGATGTCCGTCTGTCTGTCTGTTGAAATCACGATAACGCCTAAACGAAATGAGCTAGCTCACTGAAACTTAGTAAAAATATTTTTCATCTCTGAGAAAATTTTGGTATTGAAATTGGGCAAAATCGGTAACAGTTGACCAAAGCTCCCGTATAACCTCGCCTACGCTAATCGCTTATTTGCTAATAAATAACAAACTATAGAAGCTATGATGATAAAATTTGGTATATAGAAGCATATAAAATTTCATCAAAATCGGTTCATATTTAGTCATAGCTCCCATACAAAAAACTTACGGAAACAGACAAAATTTCACCTAAAATACACTTAAGTGCCAATAAATCTAAAACTAAACCACTAAATTTAGCACGAGGAGGTCTTATGGCAATGCCAACGAGTGTGCAAAATTTTGTCACAATCGGTCACCATTTCACCATAGCTCCCATATAAAAAACTTACGGAAACACAAAAGTGCGATAGCGCCTTAACGAAAAGGGCTACAGCAACAAAATTTTACAAAAGGAACTCTTATATGAATGCCAGCCAGTGTACAAAATTTGCAAAAGTTGCAATCGGTTACTATTTGACCATAGCTCCCATATAAAAAACTTACGGAAACAAAAAAATACAAAAAGAAAATACGGTTTATGTCCGTCTTTCCGTCAGAGAAAAGCGCGATAGCTTCTTGTCTATAAGAGCTAGAAAGACAAAATTTAGCAAAAGTATTTTCGATATGTCATAGAAATTGTGTGCTGAAAATGGGTAAAATCGGTTCACATTTAGTTAGAGCTCCTATATAACCCTGTCCCGGGAATCACATTTATGCTGATAAATTGAATAAAATTGTAAAATCTATGACTACTAAATTTTGAATTGAGAAGTTTTATGCAACTTTCAGTCAGTATGTCAAATTTTATAGGAATCTGTCTATTTTTGACCATAGCTTTCATATAAAAACCGCTCCCGTTAACCACTAAAATGCCACAAAAGCCAGTTAAAAGCTATTAAATTATGAACTATGTCTGCTATAGCCACTAAATTTTGCACAAATAAACTTTATATTAATACCAGCCAGTATATAAAATTTTGTAACAATCGGTCAACATTTGGCTATAGTTCTTATATATATAACATCCTCTTTTTATATCTACAATCAAAAACATTTGGAGGTACATTCAGTATATTAAGATTGCATCTACAAAATTAGATAGCTATCAATCAATGTTAGGTCCAGACTTTATACACGGTAGATGCATTGCTATGTTGCTATCAACATGTTTACGACACAACGAAACAGCTTATTAATATAAAACTATATTCGGTTATGGAACAGCATTTTGTCCAAGGTAAATACTAGGGGAACCACTTAGATACTTTTAAATATATTACCAACAATACCACATTTGGTCAACATTTTGAATTAGCTGCACTCTCGTACAATTTAATGGTGGGTATACAAGATTCGGCACAGCCGAATATAATAGCCCATTCTCACGAGGCGACATGTCCCCTGAAAATGTTGCAAGAAACAAGAGCTTGGTGGTTAGGGGAAGAGTGTTGCCTGTGGGGGACAAATTGACGTTTCTTTTTCATCTCTTTCGTAATCATGTTATTTATTAACGAACAGTGCTGCCAGCCTTGCAAAATTTCTACCCACAAACAATTATGGGAACGGCAGCACTGTGTAATGAAATAATACAATAATAAAATTTATAAAACAGTTAACAAAAAATAACAATAAAACAAACAACAAAAATGGAAAACAAACTCATAATTGTATCTTTCTTTATAATATCTTTCTCAATTTTCTTAAGAATGTAATTAAAAGTATTTGCATCCACACTTGAATAATTAAAAAAAGACAAAGAGTCTAAAGAAAGCTCATTTGTCAAAAACGAGAATGTCCCGCGTTGCTCTCGCTCCAACCTCCATGGTTTAACCCATTTTTAATTTTTTTTATTTGGGATATTATTTTCCTCTTCATAGCAATCTAATAATTCTAAAATAAATACCAGGTCTTCATCATTGTCCAAATCCATTATCTCTATAGCCACTTCAATAAGATCCAAAAATTCTTCAATCTATTCATCATTATTTTTATCTGACATCTTTACTTCTTTGCTATTATCTCTTTAGTAATTAAAAACTATTTGGCGCGAAAGTAAAGTAAAATTTCAGGGTTACCTGTTTTTTTCAAATGTCAAACAATATTTTTTTTCCCAACATATTGTTAATACTACATCAATGAATTAAAATAATATTCTATTAAAAAAAAAATACAATTTAAAATTAATTAAATATTCATTAGCGAATTCTCATTAAAATGTTCTATCCCCACTTTAGCAAACACATCCGAGTGTCGGTGAAAAAATACATTCATCTGGCAATACTGCAATAGACAATTAAACGTCAAAATGTCCCCATATTGTTTCAAAGTTCAAAAAAAGTTCAATGCAAACCAGTGTTGCCACTTCAGGTGTAATTACACATATCATGTGTAATTTTTATTTTCATGTGTAGCCGATGTGTAATTGGCTGCATGTGTAATTCATGTGTAATTTCAATTTTTGTCATTTTTGAGTACTAACAGTTTTCAAAACTTGCATTTTAAAAAATAAGTTTATGTGCGTCCCATTAGAAATCGAAATAGTGCATATAATGCAAACTTTTTATTCTAACTACATAAAAATGTATGTTTTAAAATTCCAGCGCTTATTCATAAAGCATATGATATATTGGTATTGCTGCTCATGAATCTTTGACCATAATCTCTAATTCGGGAAAAAATTATACTTCATGATGTTCGAGAATTTTATATTCGTTAAATTAAAACAATATTTAATTTAAGTGACGATATTTATTCAATTGCGGATATTGTTGATCACAAAATTGCCCAAACTTTTCAATCATTATATATGACCTTTTCCGAGAAAAGGAACCTAGTTGTCAAAAAACGGGCTTAGGTACCAGTAGCAGTGGATACTGGTACCTAAAAGGGTTTAGAATAAGATGAAATGAGTTAGATTTCTGATAAAAATTTATTTGCCATAAAAACATACAAATAACATTAAAATTTAATTTTTTTAGTTTTTCCCTTTTCCCTTTTCTCGGTCCCTTTTCTCGGAGAAGAAAAAGATTTTCATTCTTCAATGTCGATTTGCAAACTCTTGACATGCACCTTTCGATTTTGAAACTATAGTCTTTATGTATTTCATTTTTTGAAATCGATTTGAAATAGTATACATTAATTGTTTTCTTTTCAAGCGTTATGAAATAAAAAAAAATGAACATTAATTTAAACAAGTAAGAGTGGTATATTCGGCTTTGTCGAATCTTGAATACCCTTCACCAATGGTGTTGCAAAAGTACTTAATGTAATTCCTAGCAAAATTTGGTTATACTAGTATTATATACAAAGAGTCTTTAAAATTAAGAGTCGGAAAAAGAAAAGCTTTTCGGTGGCATCATCATCTAGGATAGTTATGCACCCAAAGGTTAGGTTGGGCAGGTGGCTGATGTCTAGCTTCGAAATAAAATAGACACATATTTTACGAACATTTAATAAAGTTCGATAGACCAGATAAACCATGCAGAAAAGATGCTTCAAAATGTAGATGCCCTTACATTTGCAATAGCACATCGATTTGATGAAGTTTAAGTATTCTGGCATGCAACCCAAAAACACAGTGCCAGTGAGGGTTGTGTACTTTAATTCGTATGAATTATCCAACTAGTAAAAGTTCTTGATTAGTTATGTAAAACTCTGAAGTTAACGGACTGATTTAGGTCAAAGCTTTAACAATGATAAGCCTTAAAATTATAGGGTATACACTCTTAGTTTTAGATACATACGTGAAATATATAGCTTTTGAATGGATGGATATCAGCTTTGTCGGAAGAGTTATTAAAGATTTACTTATTAATCTGAAGTTAGTTAATTAATTAAAATGAACACTTCATCAATAATATTTGGGATGTATTGTTCTTTCGATCTGTCCGATGGATGTTTGGAAAGTTTTGCTCTAGTTCCTTGTGCAATTTTTATGTGATTTAATTTATCAGCATTAAATCGATTCCCGGTCGGGGTTATATGCGAGATTTCACTAAATGTGAATAGAGCTCGCCCATTTTCAATATCGAATTTTTCAGGAGATCAGAAATACTTTTGTCAAATGTTGTCCCTCTAGAAAGTTTATTTTAGGCGCTATCGCCCTGAATATCAATATTGTACAACGTCTTTATACTAAATGTCATCATCGTATCTTAGGCGAAGTTATACGGGATCAATTGTCAAACGTGAACGGATTTCTCCCAATTGCAATTAAAAAATTTAAATTTTCGTTGATATGTGAGATACTTACATACATATGTAGGTTTTGAACGGATATCATGTAATTAGCTGCATTTTTGTACTTCCTAGGAAGATTACCTATAATTTGATATATAATACATTCTCAAATGTTATCATAATGTTCAAAAGTCAGACACAAAATTAAGATTAATGCAAAATCAGATTTGTGGAGCTCCTGGATTTTACACAAAATTTTAGGATATTGTCCCACCCTGAATTTTATTATTGTCGCTTAAACGCTAAATTATATCTACCACAAATTACCGAATGCATCAGGATTTAGGTAATCCCCTGCGAAGGACGCTATTAAATTTCATCAAAATAAACACCTGAGATATCGACAAAACAGGAGCTCCAAAAACTTGACTACAACAGAAAAAATTACAGACAGGTAGACGGACGGACAAAAAAACAGACGGACGGACGGACAAACAAACAGACGGACGGACAGACAGACAGACAAACAGACGGACGGAGGTCGCGAAATCGATTCTCCTGCCGATTCTGAGTTGATCGGTACAATTTGAATGGTATTCGTAATCAGATTTGTGGAGTATAGATTTTAGAAAATCCTCACACAAATTTCATCACAATCGGTCCATAAACACCTGAGATATCGCTGAAACAATACTTACAAAATGTAACAAAATTTCTTAGACACGTACTTTGGGCAATTTGCTTTACATCAAATGTAGTGTTATTGCGATATCTCAATTGTTTATGGACCGCTTTTGATAAAATTTAATAACGTGCTTGACGGGGGAATTTCCTAAAATCTGATATAAAATTTATGTAGGTCCGTGCTAAAGAAGGATGCTTTTTCCTATTTCTGCATTTCATTTTTTCAACAAACATTCTCTAATGCGAACTTTGGGCAATTTGCGATACATCAAATTCAGTGTTTTGGCGATATCTCAGTTGTTTATGGACCGATTTTGATAAAATTTTACAGAGTGCTTTGGGAAACTATTTCCTACAATCTGATAAAAAGTGCTCTAAATAAAATTTGTAGTTGGAAATTCTTAAATAAAAATCAAACCTTTTAATATAAAAACTCTACAAAATACGCAAATATAATGACATATTATACTAAATCATTTAGCATTAAAATGTTTACTTAGTACTCGGGTTTTGCAAAATTATAGACTTTTTTCGGAAACCCTCCCATTAAAGATTTTACAGTTGCTTCTGATACCTTTTTGGAGCATGTGTTCCACCTGCGCTTAAAATCGGACATGTTCTTGGAAATCCTTCCTGTGTTCTTCAATTCCTTTTTTACCAGAGCCCAATACCTTTCCACAGGCCGAAGTTCTGGACAGTTAAGTGGATTTGCCTCTTGTGGTACAAAAATGACATTATTCTTTGAGTACCACTCAAGTGCCTTTTTTCCATAATGGCATGATGCCAAATCGGGCCAAAAAAATGTAGTCACTTTGTGCTCTCTTAAAAAGGGTAACAACCGTTTTTGTAGGCACTCCTTTATATAAATTTCTGTGTTTATTGTGCCAGATGTCACAAATACTTTACTTCTTTTGCCACAACTGCAAATAGCTTGCCACACGAGAAACTTCTTAGGGAATTTTGTTTGTTTTTTTGTGCGAAACTCTTGCCGAACATTGCCCCGTTTATCAGCAACATAAAAATCTTGACCAGGAAGTTGAGAAAAGTCTGCCAGTACGTATGTTTCACCATCTATCACACAACAGGTGTATTTTTTTTATAAAATCAGACTTCAATTTTTTCGCTCGTTTTTTTGCTTCTAAGTTCTTTATAGCATTGCGATCTGGAACCTTTTGGACTTTGTATGTCTTCAGTCCAGCATAAGCTTTGACTCTATGTGCAAAATTCGTAGAATATTTCACCGTACGAGCTGCTTTTCTTAAAGAAGTGTTAGGCGCTCTTCGAAAGAGTCGCTCGACTTCTTTTGCCTTACCAATATCTGTAGGACCTTTTTTCCTCCCTGATCCAGGTTTTCTTTCAATGCTCAGGTTGTCCTTATACCGTCTGATGGCATTAGAAACCGTTCGAGGGTCAGCTTTCAAATTTTTAGCTATTTTTTTAAAAGTCCATGACGGATTTTTGGAAAAGTTTTAATTATGTTTTCACGAACTTTTTTTTCGCAGTCCATTTTGATTGAAATAACTATTGAAAATTAATAATTTCTAAAATAATAGTATCTGACATATCTATAGAAACTAACTTGATCAAAAAATAAATTATTTCTTGCACTATGGATAAATTTTATCTAAAATAGTAAATGCATATTTTTTTTAGAACACTCTTTATGTAACATATTACCACATGTACACCAGGAGTATCTTTTTTCTCTTGTTATTTAAACGTGTGTTTCAATCAAAAATTTTAAAATTTTCGTCTAATTTTTGGTATTTTTGCGATATTTTCGGTGTTTATAAACCGATTTTAATGAAATTTAATAGCGTTCATTGCGGGAGAATTTCCTAAAATCTGATATATAATTTATGTAAGTCCATCCTCCAGGGGCTTCAGAAACTTGATTTCAACAGACGGACGGACGGACGGACAGACAGACAGACAGACGGACATGGCTTAATCGATTCTCCTCCCGATTCTGAGTCGATCGGTATAATTTTTATGGAGTCTACGATCACTAATAAAAAAATTACAAACGGAATCACAAACTTATAATACCCTTTCACCTATTGGTGAAGGGTATAAAAACTACAAATCATTTTTTTTTTATTTTTTTTTTTTTAATTTATTAACAAATATAATTTTTATAATTTTTAACAAAAAAAAAATAATAATTAAATTAAATTCAAAACATGTTATTTTGCCAAAAAAAAATCATGTGTAATTCCTAATTTCATGTGTAATTTTGGCACGATCCATGTGTAATTTAACATTTGGTTGGTGGCAACACTGATGTAAACGCATCTTGAAACACGAAGGGACACCAAAAGAAAACGTCAAAGTGTTTCAGGGGACATGTCGCATCGTGAAAATTGGCTATAACACTCTTACTTGTTATTACTTGTTTATCTCATACTAATTGAACTTGACAGCACTTTTGGTTGTTGTCTTCAATAGATGTGTTGAGAGTTTTAACTGTGGTAGAATTATTTACTAAGCACAAACGATATTATCAATGATAATAGTGTTTTCTATTTAACCTTATTATCTAGAGCACTATTATCTTTAATAACAAGAGCATTGATAATAATGTAAACCGATAATAAAATCGTTATTTTCTTTTGAAATATTTGAAATTTTGTTTCATTTACCAAAAATTTATTTAACAAAATAAAACAACATTTTCCTTTTTTTTTAATGATATCATTTTTTTCTTTCTTATTTCAATTTGTTCATAAGCATTTTGAAAATAAATACAAACAATATTAAAATTAATTAATTGGTATAAATTTCTTACAATAGCTTGACTATTTAATGAATACAGAGATTAAGTTGAATAAATTAAATAAAATTAAACTAGAAACTCTAATTAATTAATACCAATTATGATGAAATTTTATTTAAATTCAAATTTTTAAAAATTTTTTTAAAATAACAAAATTAAGGATTTTATTTAAATTTATAATTCGTTATATATTTATTTTGGATAATTAATTGTGTTCTTTATGAATAATATCAAAATCTTGTGTTATATTTAGCAATATATCAAAAACGGCTTTTTGCGAAAAAGAACTTTTTTATTGGAGAAAATTAATCTCTGGGTTTATAAAAATAATGTTTATTTTACAACTTTTTTGTTTCTAAATTCTGTTAAAAGATGGCGCTATTTTTAGGTTACATATGAAAATCGCATTTTTAATAATTAAAAGTTAAACATTTGGTTTGACAATGTTCCGCGACTTTGTTCAGGAGTATTTAGTCTAACTTTTTTCTGAATATACCAACATCGATAAAGATCTAAATAACATGTATTTGATACATTTGTAATAAACATGTCAATACCGCCGCCTTGCGGCAATCTTTTGTAGCATTTTTAAAAACACAAAAATAGATGCTTTCAAAAACTTTCAAAAGAGATATCTGCGATGAAATTCCGACAAAAAATAAGAATTCTAGGGGCAAAAGTAGTTAATAGTATACCAATTCTGATACTTTTTTGAACGATTGTTTTAAAATTTTGTGTAAAATTTAGTCACTGTTTACAATATTAGAAGTACAAATAATGTTTTTGTAATAAGAAAGGGTATGGCTTAAATTCCATATAAAAGTGAAAGTTTTTAACTTTTTTTTTAACTTTAGCATCCATATGCAAAAATCTTGTTAGCCAGATTTTTTTTATCGCGAAATTGGTTAGTTTCTTAATATGTTAATTTGTTTTTTAAGTCCATTTAATTTTCCATCTCTACTTTTAAAAAATATAATCGCTGTAAATCGATGAGGTATTAAATACATTTTTTTCGTCGGACTTTTTTTGGTGGCAAGTGTCCATATTACTAAATATTTAATTTTTAGTTTCCTAGAACACAAAACGATCAGAAGCCACTGTTGTCTTGTTACATTTTACGCATTTAAGAGGTTCAAAGTAGGCTGTATACACACTTTAAGATGAAGAAGAAAATCAATGGTCGCGATTTAATCGTGTATTATTTTTGCTTCACTGTAGGCCTCAGGATATTTGTTCGTGAATTTGAGCAATATACCTTTAAGTACCACATTGTTATTATACATCAATGTGTCTTTCGAAGGTGAACAAGTGAAAAATGACACAAATAGGCTTGCTTGTTTTTTAAATGGCACAAAAATGGCTATGTATTTTTCTCGCAAAATTTGCACACATATTAAGAACATGTTTATCTAAAATTTTGATATGGCGCTTCTCGATGCGTTTCTTAGTTAATGAGTTATAGGAAGACAAATATTAAAAATGCAGAATTTTTACCCTTTTTTCATTTTTTTTGTTAGTTTTTCTCAATTTGTCGAAGAACCAAACATTTAATCGGGAAGCGCCATATCAAATTTTTAGATATCGATAGTAGCTATCTGTACGTATAATTTGGTCTCAAAATCTGTATCCGCTTTTGTGCCATTTTAAATGCAAATTTTATACTTTTTTCACTCCTGCATTATCTTTTATACATATCTTTTCTCTAAGTGTACTGATGTTTTTTTTATGGTGATGAAATCTTTTACACTTATCTAACTATACAAATTTAAAAAAGTATAATTTATGACCTATTAAGAAAGTTACAGCGCAAAATTTGCTTCTAGTTTAAAAGCCAAAATTATAGAAAACACCCTGTATTTCAGGAACCAAAATAGCTTGGGCCATTTTATGTAGCACCAAGGATAGCTGAATATGTATCTGAAAAAATGTATATAAATTCATGTGATTATCTTGAAATTTAAAAACCTACTTTTTTTGATATATTGCTAGTTATATTAATTGATTTAAAATTAAATATATTTTTCGTTTTTAAATGAATCTAAGCATAATAAATAATTTCTTTATTAATTAATTAATTACTTCGTTAAAGGTCTGTAGGGAAACCATTTAATTTATAATAATAATAATGACATGACGTTCCATACAAACCAATATGGGTTAATGGGTTAATCTGTACGTACATATGTTATGTAATTTTAATATTTATATTATATACAAAATATATCCTCTTCTTCATTCGTATCGAAAATGTAAATTTTACATAAATCGCATAATAATTTATATGAATATGATTTTTATGAATGAGAATTTAAGCATTAAGAAATTACGGCCGCATTTTAAGATGATTTTCTTTTTTCGTAATTTATTTTCATTATGTCGTCGGTTTTTATTAAGTGAATACAAGATTTATTTAGAAATGCAAATATATTGTTTTTTTTTTGTTGTTGTATCAAATAATTGCTTGATAATAATAATTTTATTATGTATTTTGTATAATGATGACCATTAAATATTAATGTATAAATTGAATTAAGTATTTAAGTTTGTATATTTTAATATTAATTTAATTTAATTATTATAATTATTTAAATACAACTTATTTTGTAAAATTATGTATATAAAATATTTACAATTGTCAATAGTTGGGAAAGTAAATTTTTGCTTGAATAATATTACAATTGATTTAATGAAATGTTTAAATCTAAGAAAATTACTTTTTAAAGAAAATTTAAATTTAAAACAAAAAAAAAAAAAAAAATAATAATTTTTAAGGAAAATTTCAATATTTATTGGAAATTTAAATTTATAAAGAAAATTTTAATGAAAATTTTAATTTTTTAACAAAATTTTAGTATTTAAACAAAATTTTAATTATTAATAAGAATTTTAATTTTTAAAGAAAATTTCAATTTCTAATAAAAATTTCACCTTTTAATAAAAATTTAAATTTTTAATTAAATTTTAAATTTTTGGTAAAAATTCTAATTTTGAAAGAAAATTCGAATGCTTAAAGAAAATTTGAATGTTTAATGAAAATTCAAATTTTTAAAGAAAATTTAATTTATTACAAAAATATCAAAGTAATGAAAATTTAAATTTTTAATAAATATTTTACTTTTCAATAAAAATGAAAACTTAAATTTTTAATGAAAATTTAAATTTTCAATAAAAATTTTTATTTTTTAAGAAAATTTTAATTTTTTAATTTCTAAAGAAAATTTTAATTATTAATAAAAATTTTACTTGTTAATAAAAATTTTAAAAGAAAATTTTAATAAAAACTTTAATTTTTTATAAAAATTTAAATTTTTAATAAAAATATTAATTTTTAATAAAAATTTTAATTATTAATAAAAATTTAAATTTTTAATTAAAATTTGAATTTAAATAAAAATTTAAATTTAAATGAAAGTTTAAGTTTTTAAAGAAAATTTTAATTTAAAAAAAATTTAATTTTTAAAGAAAATTTTAATTTTCAATAAAAATTTAAAATTTTATCAAAAAATATTTATTACAATAATAAATAATTGTAATAAATAGGAAAATTTTGAAAATAGTGGAAAATTAAAAATTTCTTATAAAAATGGAAAATTTTTAAAACAAAATTAGTCGCCAACAAAGCAACAACAAAAGTGTGGGAAATAAAGAAATGATAAAACTGAAAAATGTTTGTGTGTTTCTGTTCGGATGATAATCTGCGCTTTATGTTGATATTTGTTGGACACAATAATAATAATTCGTATTTATTCAGTCCCTCAAATTATACATAATGTGAGGTTTTCGCTCTGTCTAGAATTAGGGATAATTTTTCTGATGAGATGGTCTAACCAACCATCGAAACGCGTCGAGGAAAGGTTTCCCCGCCAACATTTTTTCGTTTTATCAAAAAACTTTTTATTACAATAATAAATAATTGTAATAAATTGGGATTCTTAATGCAATACACAGTTATAAAATCCTTTTATAACTGTAAAATCTAAGTACAACAATTTTCCTATAGAGAATATTTTTGTACAACAGTTTGAAATTTCCCATAAAAATGGGAAATTTTTGAACTATTTCTTACAAATGTAAAATTTTGAAAATTTCCCATAAAAATGGGGAATCTTGAAAATTTTAAATAAAAATTTAAAATTTTTAAAATTTCGTAAAAAAAGAAAAATTTTGAAAATTTCTTAAAAAAAAGTACATTTTCCAAATTTCCCACTTTTATAAATTTTCATTGTTATAAGAAATTTTTGAAATTTTCCATTTTTATGCGAAATTTACAAAATTTTAAATTTTTATGAGAAATTTAAAAATTTTTTATTTTTATGGAAAATTTTCAAAATTTCTATAAATGTAGGAAAACATTTTATAACTGTATCTAAGTAAAACAATTTTTCTATAGAACATACTTTTGTATAACAATTTGAAATTTCCCATAAAAATGAGAAATTTTTGAACTATTCCATAGAAATGTAAAATGTTGAAAATTTCCCATAAAAATGGTGACTTTTGAAAATCTTTAATAAAAATTTGAAATTTTGAAAATTTCATTAAAAAAATTTTGAAAATTTCATTAAAAAAATTTTGAAAATTTCATTAAAAAAATTTTGAAAATTTCATTAACAAAATTTTGAAAATTTCCTTAAAAAAGGAAATTTAAAAAATTTCTTAAAAAAAAGGTAATTCTTGAAAATTTCCCATTTTTATATAAATTTTCATTATTATAAGAATTTTTCAAAAATTTGCTTTTTATAGGAAATTTTTCAAAAATTTGCTTTTTATAGGAAATTTTTCAAAAATTTACTTTTTATAGGAAATTTTTCAAAAATTTACTTTTAATAGGAAATTTTTCAAAAATTTGCTTTTTATAGGAAATTTTTCAAAAATTTACTTTTTATAGGAAATTTTTCAAAATTTTACTTTTTATAGGAAATTTTTCAAAAATTTACTTTTTATAGGAAATTTTTCAAAATTTTACTTTTTATTGGAAATTTTTTAAAAATTTACTTTTAATAGGAAATTTTTCAAAATTTTACTTTTTATAGGAAATTTTTCAAAAATTTTCTTTTTATAGGAAATTTTTCAAAAATTTACTTTTAATAGGAAATTTTTCAAAAATTTGCTTTTTATAGGAAATTTTTCAAAAATTTACTTTTTATAGGAAATTTTTCAAAAATTTACTTTTTATAGGAAATTTTTCAAAATTTTACTTTTTATTGGAAATTTTTCAAAAATTTACTTTTAATAGGAAATTTTTCAAAAATTTACTTTTTATAGGAAATTTTTCAAAAATTTTCTTTTTATAGGAAATTTTTCAAAAATTTGCTTTTTATAGGAAATTTTTCAAAAATTTACTTTTTATAGGAAATTTTTCAAAAATTTACTTTTAATAGGAAATTTTTCAAAAATTTGCTTTTAATAGGAAATTTTTCAAAAATTTACTTTTATAGGATTTTTTTTCGAAAATTTACTTTTGTATAGGAATTTTTTCAAAAATTCACGTTTTATAGCATTTTTTTCGAAAATTTGCTTTTTATAAGAATATTTGGCAAAATTTTGCTTTTTATAGGAATTTTTTCAAAAATTTGCTTTTTATAGGAAATTTTTCAAAAATTTGCTTTTTATAGGAAATTTTTTCAAAAATTTGCTTTTTATAGGAAATTTTTCAAAAATTTATAGTACATTTCTCAAAAATTTGCTTTTTATAGGAAATTTTTCAAAAATTTATAGTAAATTTTTCAAAAATTTTCTTTTTATAGGAAATTTTTCAAAAATTTACTTTTTATAGGAAATTTTTCAAAATTTTACTTTTTAATGGAAATTTTTCAAAAATTTACTTTTTATAGGAAATTTTTCAAAAATTTACTTTTTATAGGAAATTTTTCAAAAATTTGCTTTTTATAGAAAATTTTTCAAAAATTTGCTTTACTTTTTTACAGTAAATTTTTCAAAAATTTACTTTTTATATGAAATTTTTATAAGAAATTTTTCAAAAATTCACTTTTGATAGGAAATTTTTCAAAAATTTGTTTTTGATAGAAAATTTTTCAAAAATTTACTTTTTAAGGAAATTTTTATAAGAAATTTTTCAAAAATTTACTTTTAATAGGAAATTTTTCAAAAATTTACTTTTTATAGGAAATTTCTCAAAAATTTACTTTTTGTAGGAATTTTTTTCGAAAATTTACTTTTGTATAGGAAATTTTTCAAAAATTCACGTTTTATAGCATTTTTTTTTCGAAAATTTACTTTTTATAAGAATTTTGCTATTAAAAATATTTGGCAAATTTTTTTGTTTTATTTGTTTTGAAAGTGCATTAAGTACCATACATTTTTCAATTAAACAAGTAAGAAAGCGCTATAGTCGGTCTAGCCCGACCATACGATACCCTTCACCACTTAGGTCAAAGGTGTTATTTTTCCTGTATAAAGACAAATATTTGCTAAATTTTGCCATCTTACAAACATTTTCTTAAAACTTATATACTTAAGCTGCTTTTGACATTTGGACTTATACGAGAGCTAGGGTCAAATGTGGACCGATTATCTCGAAGTTTGGCAAATTGATTACAGTTGTTACGAAAATTATGTATGCAAAAAATAAAAATGTTCATTATCTTTAGATTTACGAGCGTTTTAGTGATTTTTTGTCTCATTTAGTGCGTTTTTAAAGAAAAGTTTGTATGGGAGCTATGATCAAATGTGGAATTTAACGAAATTTTGTACAGTGATTTTAGTTTACATAAGCAGCATTTGGTTTTAATTTCATGAAAAAATATTGATATTTGTAGCCAATATATCAATTCCGGGAAGTGGGACCTATGGTAGGTACCATAAATAATAGACCGATTTAGACGAATTTCAATAGCCATGGTACCATTATCAAAAAAAATGATCTGCGCCAAATTTCATCAAATTATCTTTAGAATTGCGACCTGTAGTTTGATTATAAGGTTTACATGGGGGTCCAGCCAGCCAGACGGACGGACGGACGGACATCGCTAAATCGACTCAGAAAGTGATTCTAAGTCTATTGGTATACTAAAAGGTGGGTCTAAGACAAATATTTCCATGCGTTACATACATCAGCACAAACTTATAATACCCTTTCCACCTTTGGTGGTGAAGGGTATAATAAAGAATAGAAATAGTAGAAGAATGGAAATAGAAATAGTAGTAAATAAAAAAGAATAAAGTTACTGAACTTGTTCACTTCGTTCATACAACTGAATCGTTCAATTGAACTAGTTCGTTCATGAACAACCGAACTCTAGAAGTTACGACCTATACTTTGATAACAAGCCATCGTTAAATCAACTAAGGAAGTGATTCAAAGTCGATCGTTGTATTAAATGGAGAGTCTCAGACCAAAATAGACTATGCGTTCCAGACATCAACACAAATCAAATATACCCTTTCCACCTATGGTGGTAAAGGATTAGCATTGTATGTTAGCGTTGTGCATCTATCACTAAAATACCGGCATAAAACGCTATAGAAACACATGCTTAGGTTTCAAGAAATTATTTTTGCATTGGAATTTAATTCTGTAATACCAAATCTCAATTGCAATATTATTCCTACTAGAACTTTACTTCCCATAATTATTCAATCCATACTTTTTTGTTTAATGATTTTTTTTAACTTACAAACTAAAGCAGTCATTTATTCTCCATTATTTTTTTTTTTTCAGTGTAATTGATATAAAAATCGTTAATACACAAAATGAACTAAAAACTAAAATATTTTTTGTTAAACTGATAAATATAAAGAATGACAAAAACTAAAATTTGTTTAGACAACAAAAACCCAGTTATAAGTTTTAACTCTATAGGAACTTTTTAATATAAAAATCAGTCTTCCTTTTTTCTGAGGGGTTTTTGTTGATTTTTGTAAAAGGATTTTGAAACTAAAAGAAATGAATGGAACTAAAATTGTCTTTTGAAAATAGAAAATAGACCAATAGAAAATAAAAAAACGTTTTCTTTTCATTATTGAGTAAATGTTTTGTATTGTTTTTTATTTGTTTTTTTTTCTTTTTTTTTTAATATATTTTTTATAATATATACTTTTTTTGTAAAAATTGTTTTAATATAAATATATAATCATTTTTATTTTATTTAATTTAGATTTATTTTATTTTAAATTTAATTTTTATTGTATTTTAATAAATTGATTGATGTATTGTGTAGTTCTTTTTGTTGTTGTTTGTTTAAATATTGAAAAAAAATTAAAAATATAAACTGTTTTATTAAATTTTATTATAAGAATATTTAATGTATTTTAGGTATAATTAATTTAAATTTTTTTGTTTTTATTTTTTAAGGAAAACTATGTTTACAAATTTTTTGATAGTTTTTAGAAATTAGAGGTTTTGAATACAAAATTTTTCTTAGAAAACTTGTAAGATTAATAAAGTTTTCCTAACACACTCCAGTTCACTTAAATATAACAGAACAAAAGGTCATAGTAAAAAACTATATTAAGAAATCGGCTGAAGAAAATTGTAAATAAATTTTGTAGGAGGTATAACGTAAGTTCCAATACTAAGCAACTAAAATATTTTTAAAATGCCTGATAACTGTAAAACTTTGATAAACTCAAAATTTCTGCATTTAAAAGTCATTATTTAACATTTCTATAACTCCTTCAAAAAAATGAAGCAATTTTTTACAGCCAATTTCTTAATATAGAAATTTTATTACGCCATTATGGGTGGTTATATTTAAGTAAATCGGACTGTAATTTCAAAACTTTTTTAATAATATACAATATTTTTGTTTAATTATTAAGATTAAGCTTAAAACTAATCAGCCTCATGTATAAATTTTCAAAAATTTAATTTTTTTTTTCTAATATTAAAATAAAGGTAGAGGGATTTTTTTTTTGAATAAAAATAAGATCAATATACAAAATTTAGGGTTTTTAAGGGAAATTTGTAAAAAAGGTAAATTTTGAAAAATATTTTAAAATAAAAATGAAATAAAACGGTGGGTTTTGTCTTAAAAAAATTTATATAAAAAATTTTTAAAATTTAAATTTAAAAGAAAAATTTTGGTCATTTTAAAGAAAAGGGATTTTGAACTTAGATTTTTATACGATACTTGGGTTTTTTTTCTTTTTGCATAAAGTTTTTTGTTTGTTTTATAAATACTGCTTATAAGGGTTGATTTAAAACTAAAATTTTTATATATACAGTTTTTTTTTAATTATGCTTATTTTTATTTTTTAAGATAATATTAAATATTACTTTTTTGTTTTATAAATTTACTAATTTAAATTTTTTTTAATTCTTAAATCTTTTTTTATTTTTGAAAAAACATAATTCTTTGCAATAATATTTTCCCAAAATGTCACCAGGTTTATTTAACCCACCAAGTTAATTGAATTACCTTTGAAAGTTTTTTATTTCCCGAACCTGATTTTTGTCATTTAGTTCCTTTCTTTGTAGTCTTTCAATTCTTGGTTTAGTTGAATAAATCCTGGCTTAAAAGCACCGATTTTCAGCTACGATTTAGTTTTATATTCTACTAATAACACTACACATTTATAAATATTTAATATATATCAAAAAAAAAAAAAAAAATCTACAGTTAATTTCTTATAATATTTGAAACATGCTCAGACATGCTTGAAAGTTAAATTAAATTTAGGAAAAAGAAACAACATCATTTTGTTTAATATTTCAGATTTTGAAACTAAAAAACTTTTAATGAATTTTTTTAAAAGAAATATTTACACAATAGCTTTCAAATGTTTAAAATAAACCAAGAGATGGCGCTTCTAAGTACCTTAAAAAAGACTTGTAGAGATCTGAGTTCTAGCGAGTTATCTTAATCAAAGTTCTGTCTCCCGATTAAGCTATGGATATATTTTTTATACCAAAACAAAATAAAAGTTTCTTCTCTTTTAAATCGCTTGGTATATAACCGAGATATGTACAAAAAAGCTGAATTCATAAAAAGTTTATCAAAATCTGAGTATTATTGATAATTTTGAGTCTCCGACTGAATGACAGACACAATTCTTTCATAGATCAATAGTTTAGTTTCTCCTTTTCAGTTTTTCTAAAGACATCTTTGAAATCGGTTAAAAGTTAACGATATATTCTGTCTCCCGTCTGAACTATGGCTATATTTTGTATACTAAAACAAAATAAAAGTTTCTTCTTCATTGTTTTGCTAGAGATTTTCTTTGAACCGTTTGATATATAACCAAGATATGTACAGAAAAGCTGAATTAATAAAAATGGTTATGGAAATCTGAGTATTATTGATCAATCTAAGATCTCGACTGAATGCCAGACATAATTCTTTATAGATCAATAGTTTAGTTTCTCCTTTTCAGTTTTTCTTAAGACATCTTTGAAATCGGTTAAAAAATTAACGAGATATGGACAATAGAACATTAACATTTCACTACATCATTATCAATGTGTTTGTTCATGACTTTCGTATCCAAGACAAAAACCAAACAAACTATTATTTTGAAATTTGCAAATTCTAAGAATAACGATAAATATTTCTGAATTACAGACTAAGATATTTTTAAATCGCTTTAAGTTTCTTCTTCTTCTTATTTTTGCTAGAGATTTTCTTTAAATCGAGATATGTACAGAAAAGCTGAATTAATAAAAAGCTTATCAAAATCTGAGTATTATTGATCATTTTAAGTCTTCGAATGAATGACAGACATAATTCTTTAATAGATCAATAGTTTAGTTTCCGCTTTTTTAAGACATCTTTGAAATCGGTTAAAAAGTTAACGAGATATGGACAAAAGGACTTTAACATTTCACTCCATCATTATCGTGGTGTTTGTCCATGATTTTCGTATCCAAGACAAACAACAAATAAACTATAATTTCGATATCTTGCAGATTATAAGACTAACGATTAAAATGTCCGAATTACAACGAAGATATTACTAAATCGGTTTAAAAATTATTGAGATATGGACAATAAAGCCAAAATCATTAAAATTACGATTGTAAAATAAATTTTTTAAAAGACAAAGTTTGAATTGATAGTTTGATCAAAAATCAAAAGCTTATTTTTAAAGCGATCTTAAATTTTTCGTAAAAATTGATAAAATGATTAGAAATATTTCTAGTAATCAAAGGCGCCATATTTACAGATTTTAAACATTTCAAAGCTTTTTCTTTACACTTTTAAGTTTTTTTTTTAAATTAAGAAAAATATTGTACAAATTGTTTTTGTTTTTTATAAAAATCTAATTGAAATAAGGCAACTTTTATGTAATTTCCATCTAATTTGTTTTGGAGTTTTCTTCTGTTTTTCCTATAACGATTTTTACAAATTTTCTTCTTTTGTGTGTGTGTGTGTGTTAAATTACAAACTACTAATTTTATTAAATGCACTTTTAATGACGTTGTCGGAGAGTAATGTTTTTGACATTTTCCTTTAATTTTTTGATTTATAATTTCTTTTTGCTAAATATTATTTTTGTTCAGTTAGAAATTTTTTTATGTAATTAAAATATACAAATTGAAAATTGTTCTTTTTTACAAAAAAGCTTTTAAAATGAAAAGCTTTTTATTTTTTCTTAAACTTTCAAGCTTTTTCAAATAAAAAGCTTTTTATTTTTTCTTAAACTTTCAAGCTTTTTAAAATAAAAAGCTTTTAATTTTTAAACCTATTTCTTATGTACAAATTAAGTTTTTTTTATGAAATATAAATTTTCTTATAAAAAGCTTTCAAGTTGCATAGCCTTTTTATATTTTCCAACTCTTAATAGCTTCAAAAAACCTTAACAAAATAAAAAGCTTTTCATTTTAAAAGCTCTTTCCCGTTAAATTTTCTTAATTTTGAATTTGAAATAATTGGCTGCCAATTGTTGAGATCTTTTTTCTTTTTTGTCCATTATCATAATTTTTTTTAGAAATTCCTTAATATTTTCAAAATTGTTTCCGACAATTTAATTTAAATAATTAAGTTTTTAGAGCTTAATATAACTTTTTTTTTTCTAATTTATAATACCGACAAATTTGTTGTTTGTATATTGCACTCTTTTTTAGGTTAAGCTTTACCTAAAGCTTTCTTTCATTTTTGGAGGAGGAGAGAGGGGGGACAAGCATAAGCACTAACTACTCTTGCTAAGTCGAAGCACACACAGAGCTTTTTACTCTGGGGCTCATAATTTTAAAAAGCTTTTATATGCCTTTAATCCCTAGATTTACGTACACTCTATAATCATGGGTTGATTGGATTCTATAACTGAGGGTCGGGAATCTTGGGCCGGACCCATAGTATGTTGAGAAGCAGCATGAGCTGCAGCAGCAGCTGCGGCGGCGGCTGCATGGGCTGCTGCAGCAGCGGCAACATGAGAATCATGAGAGTTCGATGGCATCATGTGTATTTGTGGCTTAACTTTCAGGGATTGATGTTGCAGCAAATGTTGTTGATGAGGATGTAAGAGTTGTTGTTGTTGTTGCTGGTGGGGCAAATGTTGTTGCTGATGCTGTTGTTGTTGTTGCTGATGAATTTGATTGGCAGTTGTTAGCAACATAGAGGCAGCGGCGGCCGAGGAGGGTGGTGGCAAATGTTGATGCAGCATAGGAACATGTTGCTGTTGCATATGACCATGATTGGGTTGGCCCATTACTCTGGCTTGAGACATATGATCAACATGACGCATGTGAGGATGCTGCATGTGCTGTTGCATTTGTTCGAAGGCCTCACGGGAATCTGGTTCCGGGTGATCTTTGTCTAAAAAAGAAGACAATGAAAAAATTTGAATTAATTTTTAATTTATAAAAAACCATAAAATCAACTTTAGATCGAACATTAAAACAAAACTTTTTAAAACTCACCTAAACACTCTGAGGTCGCTGCCGCAGCCATTGCCAATTCCTCTTCCAAATTATTTGGCTTACAGCTGGTCGTCTTCCAATGGGTACGCAGACCCGAAGCACTTATATACTTCTTATCACAACCTTGACATACATAGGGACGATCATTGGTATGTAATCTCTTGTGCAGCTTCAAATGCACAAACTGTGTAAACTTCTGGGGACACAAATCGCAAGCATACGGCTTTTGACCGCTATGCAAACGCAAATGGGTCTTCAAATTCGAAGTTGAGGAAAAGCGTTTTTTGCAGATATCGCATTGATGAGGCTTCTCTCCCGTATGCACTAAATGATGCTTCTGTAAATGAGCCAATTGGGTGAAACTCTTGGTGCAGACATTACACTTGAAAGGTCTCTCCCCGGAATGGGTGCGTAAATGAACCTTTAGATTGCTCAATTGGCCAAAAGTCTTACAGCAGACATTGCATTCGTAATGCATTTTACCATCTTTCTTTTTGAGTGGGTAAGGCAAAGAACGATAGCCTCTGGCAGCCAGAGAATTGGGGCTCAGCAAAGGACTACCACTGCGGGGACAAGAATTGCCATCGGGGCTAAGGCTGCTGGGTGGTGAAATGCGTAGAGGTGAAAGTCTTTGCAAAGGAGTCAAAGGTTGCATTAAAGGATGATTTAACATTTGGGTGCTGCCTTGTAGAAGATGAAGATTTTGATTGGAACCACTGGAATGTGATTGTCTATCGAAAGGCGATTGAGCACTGTGGGGTGGTGAGTGGAACGTAGAGGTGGGTGCATGCAAAACGCTTACGTTTTGTCCATTAAGACTGCTATTGGAATAGGAGGAGTAGGTGGAGTAAGGCGGTGTATGTTGACCATCGTTGACATAAGCGCCGTGCACACCACTGGGAGAGAAAAGCACATGATGCTGTTGATGCGAGGGAGGTGGAGGAGAGCAGAGATCCTTTTTGCATGTAGTCGAATTAAGATGCATTTCAGCTTCGTTGTCATGAGCATTGTGTTCGGCCACCAAGTTTGAGCTGGAATCTGGGCTTACAGCATTACCATAACGATGGGATTTCTTGTAGGAATAAGCCATTTCCGTGGGTGAAGAGGGTGGAGGAGTGGCAGAGTTGGCTTGCCTACAAGCCACCACTACAGCTGCAGCGGCTGCTGCAGTTTCCAAACGATGCTGATGCTGACCCGTTAAAATGGTCTCCAAAATGCTAGAGGGTGGTGAATAGCGTATATAACCCTGACCCGAGGGTGGTGGAGAACTGGATTCAGCCTCATAATAAGGCTTACTTAAGGGCACTATTGTACGTTTTTGGCTACCTTCTAAAACAATAACCGTACTCGAGGCTGGTTGTGTGCTAGTGGCAGTGGTTTCATCATTAACATTTCTTGACAAACGACATTCCACCTCCATGAGTTCATCTATCTGGGTGGAAGAGGTGCAGTCGGTACGATTGTCCTCATCTGTGGAACTGGCAGTTATATGCATATCATCCTGCTTGATGTTAATAATTTGGTTGGCTTCAGTCTTTGAGCTATTCTTAAATTCATATTTTAAAGGCATTTTCACTTTGAATTTGCGGTATTCATTCTTACAGCATTCCCCGGAGTTATTTGTGGGAGGGGAATTTGCCGTGGCCGCTGAATTATTATTGGGTTTTTGGGAATGGGCAATAACGGTTTCTTTGGGAGCAATGGCTTTCTTGGAACAATCCAAAACATAATTA
The DNA here is from genome assembly GCA_933228675.1 of Stomorhina lunata. Taxonomy (NCBI): domain Eukaryota; kingdom Metazoa; phylum Arthropoda; class Insecta; order Diptera; family Rhiniidae; genus Stomorhina; species Stomorhina lunata. The sequence continues at coordinate 7,304,902 of OW121742.1, read as the reverse complement.
TGTTCACTTTCTAAATCACTATCATCGACTCCCGAGGGTGTTAAACGATCTTCATGATATTCGTTGCTGTGATAACCCTCATCGGAGCGTACCGAACGCACGCTACCATCATTTGGCGTTAGCTGATGTTCATAGGCAGATTCTTTGTGCGTTAGTGGTGAACTTCCCAGCTCTTTAAGTTCCTTTTGTGACACACATTCCTGATCCATGTTAAGGTGATGATGATCTTGCACTATAACCGAAGAGGGTTCCTGCTTTAGCTGCAAAACACTTTGATGAGGCTGGTGTAGATTTGAATGCCTGATAAGGTTTCGGGATTGGGTAAGTTGTATATGCGGGTGTGTTGTTTGATTTTGATTCATGACTGGCGGGGAAGGACTAGGTGTAGGTGAACGCCTTTCGTTCGGCCTAGTAGTGGAGGAGAGAGGAGCGGGTAAGTGTAGACCCATTACATAGGTTATATGATTGTAGGCTACTTCTGGGGGTATTTCAGGGGCAGGCATATCATATGGTGAGCAGGCTCTCTTTTTGCGACACACATATTCTTCTTCTGTATCTGGCTCGGGTTCCTCTTCTACCTCACCTTCTTCATCATCTTCAGGACCCTCCTTGCAGGCTCCAAATAAAGTACGTTCTGGATCTACATCATAACCCAAACGTTTGGCAAAATCTTTGCAATACCACACCATCAATTCCTCATTGGGCATTATATCACGTGTGGTATAGAAATAGATATTCTCCTGATGCTGGCAAGCCACCAAGTTCATGGTGTCTAAGCTATAGGCCGAGGCTACATAACGCATCCAATTCGATTGTGAGCGATCTGAGCCATCAAGATAGTAGAAATCATCATCTTTGAATATCTAAGGGAAATCAAAGAAAATGGGAAGAAATTCAAATTAGTAATGAAGACTTTTTGTATTTTCTATTTAAGATTTACACCAAATATTTCAAAATCTACTACAAATTATACATTAAGAAGAAGACCTCCAAATCCAGGCCTTACAGTCTGAGACTGATGCTTGTAGTCGGGAGGTTGATATTAGTAGCATTCGTACGCATAAAAATTACACCAATAGTTTTAATTTTTTGAAGGTTAGTAAAATGTTATAACATATAAAGGAAAATGTGTTGATTTTCTCCTATGACAAGAGTACAGGCGATGTTATTGTATTAGATTAAAGAAATATTTATTAGGTCTTCTTTAAGCTAGAAACTGTGGCCTTTAATACTTCAGTAGTTTTGTATTAGATTAAAGAAAACATGATGTTGGTTTCATTAATCTAGTGCGAAACTATTGTCGTAGTGAAATACAGTTTTGTATTAGATTAAAGAAAATATTTCTTTAAGCTTAACCAAAATTTTCGCTAGTTCAAAACTCTTGTTATAGAAGGGAAATGTTTAATTTAAATACATAGATTTAAGAGAATTTGAGAGACATTTATGTATGAGAGAGAGAAGAGAGATAGAGTTGCTAGGAAAGCCAAATTAAAAAAAAAATAAAAACTTAAACAAATTAGTACCTTTATATTCCCGTATGTTATATGACGTGTTCCCTGCACCTGATTATGTCATATATTTTTCGATTTTTTGTAACAATTTTAAGATTTTGAAATAGATTTTGTTTTTTTTTTTGTGGTTTAAAGAGTTTTTATTTGTGTGTTTTAAGGGGTCACATGAAATTAAAAAAGAAAATTTGCGTTTTTGGGTTAATTTTTGGTTAAAATTTAAATGAATATATAAAAATGTTTTGTTTTTCTTTAATGAGTTATAAAGGGTTAAGAGTTACTAAGGGTTAAAATAGATAACTCTCTTTTTTGTTTAGAAGAATGATTTTTAGAGAGACTTTAAGCCGTGAGCACATAAGAGAAGAGATAGTTATGATGAGTTATGATGAGTTAAAATAAAAAAATTAAGCTTACCCTCCAAAAGTAACGGGCCGTATTTGAATCGTTGGGATAATGAGGAGTTGGCACACCTTCAAAGGGTCCAAAACGAGTACCTCGAGGTATAACCCCAGTACTCCAAACTCCTTCAGTCTAAAAAGAAAATTAATATAAATTAGAGAAAAGTTTTTTTAGATTTTAGAACTCTAGAAATAACCTTAACATTTGGTGCGGAAAAAACCATTGAAGGCTTAAGGGTTAAACTGCGTGGCAGTGTTTTATCGGCTCTATTACTAACACCTCGTTCACATTGTACATCGGGCACTATGTAAACCGCCAGGCGTTCAAAGTCTTCTTCTCTCATACGTGTTACATCATAATCCCGTGTACCATCTGGCGATGGACTACGGGCTGTTGTTGGCGGATTCATATCACTGGAATTGTTACTGTTATTGTGTTGATTTTTAGGTTTTGAATTTCCCACAGACATTATACTAGAGTTCATAAGTCGGGATGAGTCCAAATGTGTAGGATTTGTTGAATTTTCTTGTTTTGTTTGTTGTGTTGTTGTGGCTATATTCATTATCCTTTTTTTGTTTGGTCTTTATATTTAAAACATTAAAGTAAATTTTATTGGTCCTTTTTTTATGGGGTTTTAATTTTAAGGTTTCACTTCCTTTTGATTTCCCAAGTGAAAATAGTTCTTATAAATTGTTTCTCAAAATTTTCTGGGTTCTTTATTTTGGTTTATTGCTGAAGTTTTTGCTGTATATTTCAATTTTAATCTGCAATTAAATGAGAAGGAAAATAAAATGAGTAAAGGTTTAGAGTAGTTCAATATAAGATTATAGTCAAGTATTTATAAATTTTCTTTTCTTCTTTCCGGCTGACCTAAAGTTCAAGGTTAATTTTGTATAAATAACAAAAGCCTTGACTTTGTATAACATTTTATGAGTTTTATGAGCTAAATTTACGTGTTTATATTTTGTTTCCTTTTTGGAATTAAATTTATTAAAAAATTTATTTCTTCTTTGTAACAAATATTAATTTATATTTTTTTTGTAAATTTGTTTATAAAAAGTCATTGTTTTCGAAAGAGATGGTGATGTGGTTTTGCTTTGCTTTCTTTCCTCTTTTCCCCACCTTTAACACTTTTTTTTTTAAATATAATGAATTTAGAACGATAAAAATAATTGAAAGCAAAAATTTTGTATTGCAAACAAACGAAACGTCTAATGAATGTGTTGAGAGGAAAAAAAAGCAAAAATGCATGACATAGAAATTCACTTTTACTTTAATTCGTTCTAGTATTTGTTGCGTCGTTCTTGACCGTCGTTGTCGTCTGGAGGTTAAACCCTTTACCCCCTTATCTACCCTTTTTTTCGTTCTACTTGGGGGATATAAATATAAATAGTTTTAAAGTGCTTTAGTATTGGTATGAAGTGGGGAGGCTAATAGTGAATGTATGTAAAAGTGCATTGCCAAGGGGTATTAGCACAAGGCCAGCTTTAGTAGGGCCTTCTTAAATGTGGTGTAATTACTTCTACGAAAGATTTGAAGCTTAAATATATAGTTTTTCGAGATTCCCAATCTTCAATACCTTATATCCTAAAAACCCCTTTCCTCCAGAATATCTTTTAAATATCTTTTGTCTGTCAAAAAAGCAGAGTTCGAAAACAACAGTACCCAATCTTCAATACCTTATATCCTAAAAACCCCTTGCCTCCAGAATATCTTTTAAATATCTTTTATCTGTCAAAAAAGCAGAGTTGGAAAAAAAACAGTACCTTATTATTTTGTACTGAACTTACGCACACACAAAAGTTATTTATTTTAAAGTACCTAAGTCGGAAACAAAGTTAAGTACTCAAAAGTATAATAAAAAAAGAACGGTACTTTATAATAACGTACCGTACGTTTGAGTACTATAAAGTACTAAGTAACGAATTTTTAGATAACTTACTCATGACTACGTTCGTAATTTTTTTGACGAAGTATTGCTGTACATTTAAAAATATTTCGTATATTTTCTTCAAAAAAACCCCAACAGTTCCAAGTTGAAGAACTATATTCAATACTGGCAAAATGAGCGGGGATTTGAACATGTTCCAACTTTTTGGTAAGTAAATTACTTTGGGATATCAAAGTACTGGCTAATGCCTGAATATCAATCTACTCAACTCAGAAGTACATGTTAAAATCTTAAGGCATTTTACCAGCTTGGAAACACTACATCAATTTGGAACTGATGGCAAGTTCTTAAATTTACATGCATATCAATTGTGTTCGTTTTGGTGACACAATTTTTCTATGATATTTACATGAATATAAGCAAGTGTTGCCAAATGAGGGGTTTCCATCCTAAACGACAGCATTATTTTTATTTAATATCACTTTTGGCAATACTGTTTTTCTCATTGTTGTCAATTTCATAAGAGTTAAAGTACTCAACAAGGTACGTTATAGTACTCAACGAAGTACGTTATTGTACTCCACAAAGTACGTTATTTTTAGAGTACTTCGTGAAACTTCGTTATGATAAAGGTTGTGTATTTTAAAAGGTACTTTAACATTTTAAGGTCCCTATACTTAAATTGAACACTGTTACTTATGTGACTATGTACCGAACTTGCTTAAGTACAGTACGGTACCTTAAAATACATTATTTTTTCGAACCTTGCAACGAACAATAAGCGACATTATGCACCGAGTAAGAAATATGCATCATCCTAACACATTTTCCAAAAGTTTTTCTACTACTAGTTACCGCGAGAGACAGTCTCTATTCTTTAGTTCTTTACACGTTCTAGAAGGCCTTTTACAAAAAGCTCTAAATATGAACATCTTAAATGTGAGGGTCGTCGGTTTGTCGTCCGTTTGGAGGTCTTGAAACTTTTTAGTTTTCTCTGATGAGTTCCATCCATCCATATTTAATATCACTTTTGGCAATACTGTTTGTTGTCAGTTTCATAAAAGTTCGTTAAGAGGTACTCAAACATTGTTACGTATGTGACTAACTATAAACCGAACTTGCTTAAGTACAGTACGGTACCTTAAAATACTGTATTTTAGAGTATTTTTTCGAACCTTGCAAAAAACAATAAGCGACATTTTCGAAAAGTTCTTTTACTACCAGTTACCCCGAGAGACAGTCTTTAATTTTGAGTTCTTTGCACCTTATAGAAGGCCTTTAACAAAAAGCTCTAAGTATGAACATCTTAAATCTGAGGGATGTCGGTTCGGAGGCCTTAAAACTTTTTAGTTTTCCCTCTGGGCTAGTGATGCTTTAATATCAATTGATAATTTCACTCAATTTCCTTTTATTTGTTTAAGTGTGTGTGAGAGAGAGAGAAAGAGTTAAACTAATGAGTTGAGTTGTTTATTAAAGTAAAAAGCTTTTTCGGTTTAATTAAAAGAAATTGAGTAAATCCTTAGGTTTTGGAGAAAAAAAAAAAAAACATTGGAGGCCAATTTATGTATAAAATAATTATAATAAAATTGTTGTTGTTAATCCAGGAAGTTTAAAACATTCATTATTATCTTATCACTTAAGTAAAAATAACTCTTATCTTTACAAAAATCAATTGAAAAAAAATTTTAATTAACAAAGAACTTTTTTGTTCCTGATTGTAAGATTCACCTTTGAAATATTTTTTCTTTTATAAAAAATCCTTAAAGATTAAAAATTTGTTTTAAAATTTTCATAAAAAGTACTTGTAAATTACTCAAAAAAAAAAAAAAAATTGAATTTAAAAAATTTGTACTATCTTCAAACACTTTCGTTTTTCTTTTGTAAAAAATTATGATTGTAACGAAAAAAATTTTTAGAAAAATTGAAAATGAAAAATAAAAATTTCTTTATTTACAAGTTTCCCGTTTATAATGACTACCGATACTATTCTAGCTCATTGCTATTATTTTGCTATTGAGCACCCTTTCCTTGTCGTACCGAAAATTTTTACTCATTTTAGAACTATTTTTTTCCATAATTCTTTGGTTTTTTTTAGTTATCATTTACAAATTTTGCATTTATATTTGAAAATTGCATTTGTAATGTATTGGCTCTCTTTTGCTGGCAATACACACATGCATTTACACTCAATGCAATTTCTTGGCGAAAATAGAAATACGGAAATCCAAAAAATACCGTATATTTTTCACACACTACTGACCCATATTGTTTGAATTTTTTAACTCAAAAATAGGAATGTGTGTGCATTCCCATCATCATTCGACCAACCAGCGAGAACGCACACATGCATGTATTACACAGGGATGGGAAGCTTAGCGCTTTAGAGATTTCCATTATATTATTATTTTTGAAAACAAATTTGGTTTTGTTAGTATTTAAACTTTTGTTAATTATAAAAATTATATACAATTAAATTGTTAATAGCCTTTTCATTTTGAATGTGTAGGAAATGTCTTCGAAATTGGACTTTTTAAGACAATTAGAGCTTCGTTAAGTTTTAAAAATTTCGTTAAACCTTAAATTTGTATGACATTAAGTTTATGTTAATCTTTGAATTTTAAATATAAAAAAGGGTTTTTGAATTCTTATTTAGAGGAGGAAATATAGTTTCGTTAAGTTCTAAAAGACTTTATTAGGTCCGAAATTTTTATTTTTTATATATATATTTATCTCTTCATTATAAACATATTAAAATGTTACATGTTTTTGGGTTTTTTAAAGCAAATAGAGTTTCGTTAAGTTTTAAAATCCTTAGCTAAGTCAAAAATGTATACATTTTCAGTTTTATATTAACCTCTTTATTAAAAATATGCCAAAAGTTATGAGAATTTTGCTTTCGTTAAGAAACTAGAGTTTCGTTAAGTCTTAAAAACTTTTGTTAGGTCTAAAATTTTAACATCAGAGAATACATTTTTATTCTTGCTTTCAAAATATTTAAAAAGTTTTATAAATTTTTGTTTTTTCTAATTAAAAAAAGTCTCGTCAAGTTTCAAAAAAATTGGTTTTGTAAGATATTTTCAGAGCATTCAATTTATTTTTATAAAAGCATTAAAAGTTTTTTAAAACTTTTTTGAATTTTCGTTAAGTTAAGATAATAAAGTTTCGTTAAGTTTCAAAATTCTTAGCAAAGTCAAAAATGTATGCATAATCAATTTTATATTAATCTCTTTATTAAAAATATATCAAAAGTTGTGTAAATTTAGCTTTCGTTAAGAATCTAAGGTTTCGTTAAGTGCTAAAAACTTTTGTTGTGTCTTAAATTTAAACACCAGGGAATACATTTTTATTATAGCTTTCAAAATATGTAAAAAGTTTTCTTAATTTTTTTCATTATTAATAAAATAAAGTTTCGTTAAGTTTAAAAAAAATGGTAAATTCAGAATTTTTCGGAGCATTCAATTTATTTTGATAACGGCATTAAAAGTTTATCAAAGGTTTTGGGAATTTTGGTTTAGTTAAGAAATTAAAGTTTCGTTAAGTTTTAAAATCCTTAGCTAAGACAAAAATGTATACAAAATCAATTTTATATTAATCTCTTTATTAAAAATATATCAAAAGTTATGTAAATTTTGCTTTCGTTAAGAAACTAAAGTTTCGTTAAGTCCTAAAAACTTTTGTTGGGTCTAAAATTTAAACACCAGGGAATACACTTTTATTCTCGCTTTCAAAATATATAAAAAGTTTTAAAAATTTTTATTATTTTTAATAAAATAAAGTTTCGTTAAGTTTCAAAAAACTGGTAAAGTCGGAATTTTTTTGAAGCATTCAATTTATTTTGATAGCGGCATTTAAAGTTTATCAAAGGTTTTGTGAATTTTAGTTCGGTTAAGATAATATAGTTTCGTTAAGTTTTAAAGCCCTTAGTTAAGTTCAGATTTTCGTAAGATTTTAGATATTTTTATCTATGAATTATAAAAAAATAATTTTAATTTTCGTGTAATAATAATAAAGTTTCGTTAAGTTTAAAAAACTTTCATTAAAAGCATTTTTTATTATAGATTTAAATGGGTATTTTCAATAGGTATACAACTTTCCATCCCTGTTCCATGAGCATGGTTTTTAGCCTCTTTTAACGGTTTGCCTTTGATGTGTGAGTTTTTTTGTTTTGAACTTGCATTTCAAATGTATGCGTTTTTATAAAAATGTGTAAGCAGAAATGTGTGTGTGTGTGTGAAGTGTATTTTCTAAGAAATGAGTGGAATGTTTATTAATGAGTAGAATTTTTTTATAGGGTTGCAAATATTAGCTTTTTGTTCCTCTTCCGCATTGTAAGAAAACTTTAAGCTTTTTTCGTTTAAAACTTTAGGATTTTAAAATTCTTTTAGGATATTTGGCACATGTTTTCAAATAGCAAAAAAAATTGTTATTTCAAATCCTTGACCTTGCTAAGAAAAATTTCTTTAGTTGGGGAAAAAGCCGGCAAAAAAGCTCACCTGTAGGTTGTAGATTGACAATATGGTAAAATTGTTGAAATTGAAGAAGTTTTTGAAAATTTTCAGACGAATTTTAATTATTTATTTGTTTGCTAAATAAAAGTCCTTTTTATTTAAAAATTAAAAAAAATGCTGTAATGGCAGTTTGGGTTACTTTTTTAGATATTTTATTTTTTTTTTAAATATTACATAAATTAAGTTTTTTATTTATTTAAAAATAAATTTGAAATTTTATGTTTTTTTTAAGATATTTTAAATTAATTTTTATTTTTTTTTTAATTTCTTTTCTTTATATTTATTTCTATGAATAGTTCACTTTCAAGTTCAATAATAATAAGAAATAAAAAGAAAAAATGTTGAAATGTTTTCCGACGCACAGATTAGAATACAATACGAAACGAAACATAACCGAGAGCTACGAGTCAGTCAGCCACTTGCAAAAAAATTCTAAGTGCCAAAACATGCGGAAAACTGCGAAAGCGCGAAAAATTTTTAACTTAACTACATAATAAAAACTATTCGGCAAAAATATAAAAAAAATACTAATAGTTTTGCTTTTGGTTGATGTTGGTTATTGTGAATGTAGTAGTTCAAAAGATGTTGATAGCGATCGTTTGTTTGTATTAGAAAAATCAAATCGAAAGAAATCAAATGCACATAATTTTGTTGGTGGTGTAGGTTATGATTTTTTTTCACTATTAATTAAGGAAATTGTTGTTTTAAAGAAAATCATTGGAAATTGAAAAGGGTTTTGTTCTAAGAATTTATTATGATTTTCTTTTAAATATCTAAAAATTTTGTTTCCTATATATTAAACATTAATGTCTTTGGCTCTTAATTTACAAAATTTTTTTTTTGACTGGCGCCATTTTGTCACATTTTATTTAATTCCTCAAAATATCACACCCCCATACCCTACCTTCTGTTTTCAATTATTATTCACATGCTTTTTTCTTTCAAAACTTTTAATTTTAAATCATTTAGATTTTGATGTCTGGCTATATAGATATCTTTTCAGAAAAAAACAAACAAGGAAGCAGATAACTTTTAAAATATACGTATTTCAAAATTAAAAGTATTTTTTCGTCGTCTACTCAATTAAACGAAAACGAATTATAATTGTAATAAAAATAAAACAATTTCAATTGCTAAGACAAATAATGCGGCGACACAATATTTAAGATATTACATCGTTTTTATTTCCCTCGTTTTCATTTACCTCATCATCATCATCATGATGACGTTTGACATTATCTTGTAGTGATCTTTTAAGTAAATTTTCAATCACAATAAGACTTTTTTAATCACAATGGTTTCATGACTACATGTTCGGCTTTAGCGCTTAGTTATTCATATATTATTTCATTGCGTTTTCTATTCACAATAAGTATTTGTAAATACAAACTTTTCAAAAGTTTTCAGTCACAATAAGATTTTTTGATAATCTTGATTTGATATTGTAGTAATTCTATGGATGTAATATTTTTAGTATTAATTTTTTTTCGGTTATGAACTCATTCTGTCTGAATCATTCACAATAAAAGGATTTTTTTAGTCGTTTTTGATTATTATGTTATATTTTTCCATTCCCAATGGACTTTCATGATGATAAGGACGTTCGGCATTATCATTTAGTGATCTTTTATGTATATTTTCAATCACAATGAGCCTTTTTTAGTTCTTGAAAATCACAATGGTTTCATGATTATATGTTCGGCTTTAGCGCTTATTTATTCATTTTAATATCATTTTGTTGTGTTTTCTATTCACAATAAGTATTCGCAAATATAAACTTTTCAAAAGTTTTCAGTCACAATAAGATTTTTGATAATCTTGATTTGATATTGTAGTAATTCTATGGATGTTATATTTTTAGTATTAATTTTTTTCACTTATGAACTCATTCTGTCTTTATCATTCACAATAGAAGGATTTTTTTAATCTTTTTTGATTATGTGTTACATTTTTTCATTCACAATGGACTTTAATGATGATAAGGACGTTCGGCATTATCATTTAGTGATTTTTTAAGTATTATTTATTTATTATTTATTTATATCAATATCATTTTATTGTGTTATCTATTCACAATAAGTGTTTGCAAATATAAACTTCTCAAAAGTTTTCAGTCACAATAAGATTTTTTGATAATCTTGATTTGATATTGTAGTAAACTTATGGATGTAATATTTTAAGTATTAATTTTTTTTCGCTTATGAACTCATTCTGTCTTTATCATTCACAATAGAAGGTTTTTTAAAATCTTTTTTAATTATTTGTTATATTTTTCCATTCACAATGCACTTTCATAGATAAAACACTTTCCTACATTTTCTGATCTGTTTATAATGTTTAACATTTATTAAATGTTTAATAAAAGTTTGATAAGTTTACTATCTTGTTGACTTAAAATTCAATTATATAAGTTTTAATTCACAATAAGTTCTTGGGATTTTAGTTCTATATTCTATATTGATCAATCAAGATAAAAAACATTAAGCAAACTTCTCCCTTTCTAAAATAATTTAAAATCCAATCACAGTAAATTTCATTCATAGTGATTTTCATTCACAATAGGCTCTTAAATAAAGCCTTATACAAATCAGAAAGATTACTAAAAATTTCTTTAAAATCAGGAAATTTAAATACATATTAAATAAATCTTCTTAATCATAGCGTTGCGGTGCTGTACCCTTTAAAACAATTCGCATTTGATTGAGAAAAAATGCTAAAGCATTTGAAGGACATTTAGCGTTAATGTCTGTCTAATGGCGTCTATGTGTTGGTCTATTTTATCAGTATATACATAAATATTTCGAGCGATAAGAATTTCGTAATGAGTGTGTGTAAATAAATAAATAATCATATATAAAAAAGTGCACATTAAACTTAGACATTCAACTTGAAAATGTGCGATCACCTTTTCAGGAAGACAATATTTATTGAATTAAATAAATAGAAAAAATATTAAGATTTAAATTAAAAACTATTTAAATTTAAAGAAAAATTATTTAGATTTCAAAAAATTTTTTATAAAAGTAAATTTGTTAAATTGATTTAATTAAATTAAAAATTTTAGATTTTGAAGAACTTTAAAATTTTTAAAGTATTAATTACTTTATGAATTAATTAAATATTTTTTATATTGTTTTTGTTAAGGGCTTGATTTTTACTTTTACTTACATTTTTAGTAGTTTGAATAATTTAATTTTACTCATTCATTTGTAATTCTAATTTTATAATTAATTTATTTTTGTCAGCATTTAAAACCCACTGTTCGTTAGTGTAAAGTAAAAAAGATCTACAGTGAATGATTTCAAACTACTTGTAAATCATTTTCTAAAATTAGGACAATAATCACCTCTATCGCGAATATCATCTCCCACGGGAATCGTGTTCCCAAAACTTTTTTCTTTTATGTTTTACAGTGTAAAAAGTTTTGGGAACACGATTCGTATGGGAGATGATATTCGCGATAGGGGAAAATATGATTTCATTCACAATTCTAAAATAATTCACAATTACTCAGGAAAATTGAATTGTAAATCATTCCCTGAAATTTCGTTTTTTTCTGGTTATTGTGAATTGATTTACAATTTTGAAACTATTCACCTCTTTTGGTTTGTATAAATAAGTTATCTGTTGTGAATACTTTGAAATTGTTACCTGACTTTTTCAGGTTTTCTGACTGAACTATGCTAGTTGAAAAAACCGACAAAAGGGAGACCTAGTGGGTTAAGATAATTTGAGTACGCAGAATTCAATGTTGCTAACCATTTTGAGATATAGCCTTATAAAAAATAATTGAATTATGAAATTTTAAATGAATTTTTGTAAATGGAAATTTTTGCGATTTTTCCAAAAAAAAAAAAAAAAAATATATATATATTTTTTTTGCAAACAAAAAATTTATTTCCAAAACGACTGCTCGGATTAAAAAAAAATAATTAGTCGTTTTGAAAAATAATTTTGTTGCCGAATTTCGTTTTTTTACTTAGTTCAAGAAAATAAACAGTTTTAGAGTTACGCGACGATTTATGGCGCAAACTCCTTCATTTTTATACCATTCACAACCATAGGTGGAAAGGGTATTATAAGTTTGTGCTGATGTATGTAACGCCTAGAAATATTTGTCTTAGATCCACCTTTTAGTATACCAATAGGCTTAGAATTACTTTCCAAGTCGATTTAGTAACGTCAGTCTTTCCGTCCGTCCGTCTGTCTGGTTGGCTGGACCCCATGTAAACCATGTAATCAAAGTACTGGTCGCAAGTCTAAAGATAATTTGATGAAATTTGGTACAAATCATTTTTTTTTTGTTAGTAGGACCACGGCTATTGAAATTCGTCAAAATCGGTCCATTATTTGTGGTACCTCCCAAAGGTCCCACTTTCCGGAATTGATATTTTGGCCACAAATATCAACATTTTTTCATGAAATTTAAAAGAAATACTGCTTATGTAAACCAAAGTCACTATACCAAATTTTGTTCAAATCGGTCCACATTTAACCATAGCTCCCATACAAACTCTTCTGTCAAAACGCCCTAAATGAGGCAAAAATCTCGAAGACGCTCATAAATCTGAAGATAATGAGAATTTTGAGGTTTTTTTTGCGTACATAATTTTTGTAAAAACTTTAATCAATTTGCCAAATTTCGAGATAATCGGTCCACATTTGACCCTAGCTCCATATAAGTCCAAATGACGGAAACAGCTTAAATATATAAGTTTTGAGAAAATGTTTGTGGCATGGTATTGAGGCCCTATGCTCCACTGGGAGTCAAGGATAACAGAAGAGAAAATGTTTGTATGATGGCAAAATTAAGCAAATATTTGTCTTTATACAGAAAAAAACAGCTTTGAAATTAGTGGTGAAGGGTATCGCATGGACGGGCTTGACCGACTATAGCACTTTTTTACTTGTTATATAATGCTATATCTGGAAAACTAGAACTTAGCTAAAACAAACGGTTAGCACCATTGAATTTTGTCGGTAAAAAACTGTCACGATTCCTTACCAATTCACAATTACGAGTACTAGCCCTCTTTCTGTTTCGAAGCAATTTATTCTTTAAAATTGTTAGGACGAATGAAGCAAAGACAGGATGGAAGCAAAGACAGGATGGAAGCAAAGACAGGATGGAAGGAAGGACGGAAGGAGGGACGGAATGTAGAACGGACGGAAGGACGGACGGAAGGACGGACGGACGGAAGGACGGACGTAAGGACGGACGGAAGGACGGACGGAAGGATGGACGGACGGACGGACGGAAGGATGGACGGACGGAAGGATGGACGGACGGACGGAAGTACGGACGGATGGACGAATGGACGGACGGACGGAAGGATGGACAGGTGGAAGAAAGGCTTGTCAGATTAAAGCAAGATAGATTGTCATCGCGGATTTCGACTAAGGAAAAACTATTGTAATATATTCTTTAATAGCTTAAGATTCTAATTTAAGATTCAAAGTTTAACTCAAACTACTCATCATTCACAATAGACCCTCCGATTCACAGCTACAGTCGAGTAAAGGAAAACCAAATCACTTGATACAGTTCTCTAAGCTTCTATATCTAAAGTGCCGCTGCATATATGTGTATATTTCGTCGTCTGTATGTCGATCTATGTGTGTAATGTCTACAATTTATTTATATATTTTTATATTTTTGCATTTGCTTCAAGGTCATGATGCGCTTTGCTTTTTATTATTAGTGTTCCTCATATCGCTCATATATAACTACAATACAGCAATTTTACATGTTAGTGCTAGCTAATGTTTTTGTTGTTGTTGTTATAGTATTATTTATTTTATTATTGTTTTTTTTTGAATTTGTTTATCAGAGTCAGGTTTTTATTATTTACACTCAATGTTGTTACAGCAAAAGTTTCAGTTGCTGCAGCAGCAAAAGGCAGCAGCAACATTACAATAAAATTAGTATATGTAACAAATCGGACTAACTAACAGACAGACGGACAGATGAGACGATGGCGTCGTTTGAATTAAAAATGATGATGATAAGAATGTGTGTTAATTTTTCCTGGTTCTCAAGTGACGGTAGTTTATTAAAAGCAAATAAAAAAAATTTAAACAAATATTTTAGAATACAAATTTTCAGTTTTGTTTCAAATTTCCTTAATACACATAAGCACTGAGGGAAAATTGTTAGATAAAAATAGTAAAAAAAATAAAAAAATGTATATTGTTGCCATAAGGCAACAGAAAAATTCAATAGTTTGATGAAATATTAATTTCTTATACTTATTAATCTTCAAACTAGGTTTTCGAAACTTTTTTATTAAAAGATCAAGTAAATATATAATACTTTTATTTAAGGTAGGGTTCCCAGTATTCGTTTTCTACCTCCACTTTTACTTGTTTTCATTCTGAAGAAAAATGCGTGCCAAGTGCAAGTGCAAAACCACATCAGATACAAATAAAAGAAAAAAAAAAAAATAGAAACAAATCTCATAAATACATTAGATTTCCTCTACTGCAAAAATTTCTATATAAGAATTCAGCAGAAACAATAATAATAAAACGCTTTCAGACTCATTTGTGGCTAATTATAAAATAAATTTTCTCTCATAGAAAAATATATAAACGAAATACATAAATGCATATAAATGCAAATATATATAAACAAAAACAATTTAGAACCAGGCAACTTCCTCGGCGAGGGTGATCATTATTTATATTGATCAGTCATCATAGCCAAAAAAATAAAACAAATTTTGAAAAGTTTAGCCACAAAAAAAATTACACAAAAACACAAATTGCGTTTATTTTTAAGCGATTTGTGTAATATGTTTTCTAAAATTTTTAAATAATGCGAAGATTCCCCTTTTTGCTACCCCTCCCCCGGATTTCGCCTCCTAAACAATGTAGTTGTTTAATTGTGTAAATAAATTTTTTGAAAAATTAAATACATAGAATTTACATGTAATTTTTTTGCTTTTAGGTTTTTTTTTTTGCTCAATATTTTATTTGTGTCTAAGTATTTAACACAAAAATGTTGATGCAATCGAAACCAGGAAGTCTAATATTAAATTTAGTGGAAAAAAATGAAAAATACATAAAAAATGTACATAAGTTTATTTAAAGGGTTTCGATTACATTTTTAAAAATTCAAATTTATAAAGTTATTAATAATTTTCATTCACAATAACGTTTTAAAAGATTTCAAATCAGATTGATTTTGTGTTTATTTTTTCCAACTTTTATGTGTTTTTAAAACTGAATTTTAATATTATAAATTGTATATTTTTTTTGTATCTGAACTCCTTTAAAATGATATTCATTCACAATAACAGTTTAAAGCTTGTTAGTATTCTAATAATCCTCAAATTTTAAAAATTTTTAATTCATAAAATTTTTAATAGTTTTCATTCACAATAACTTTATAAAAGATTTGAAATTAGCATGATTTTAGGATTATCTCTTCTAAATTTTTTATTTGTTTTAAATACAGAATTTAAAACCATCTGAATTGTATATTTTCTTTGGTATATGAACTCCTTTAAAATAAGATTCATTCACAATAACATTTTGAAACTTGTATACATTCTAATAATCTTAAAATTAAAGGGTTTCGATTACATTTTTAAAAATTAAAATTTATTAAATTATTAATAATTTTCATTCACAATAACTTTTCAAAAGATTTGAAATCAGATTGATTTTATGTTTATCTTTCCCCAATTATTTACTTGCTCTTAAAACTGAATTTTAAACAATCTAAATTGTATATTATCTTATGCATCTGAACTCCTTAAAAGTAATATTCATTCACTAAAACATTTGAAAACTTGTTAGTATTCTTATAATCTTAGAATTGAAGGGTTTCGATCACATTTTGAAAAATTAAAATTCATTAAATTATTGATAACTTTCATTCACAATAATTTTTCATAAGATTTGAAATTAGCATGATTTTGGGATTATAATTTTCCCCCATTCTTTATTTGTTTTTAAAACTGAATTTTAAACAATTTAAGTTGTATAGTTTCTTTTGTAACTGAACTCCTTTTAAGTGATATTCAATCACAATAATATTCACAATAACAAACCCTGTATTAATGATTTATATTATGATTTTATTGTCCTAAATATTCCAAGAATCTTTAAATTTAATTTAAAACAAACGAATTTAAATTTTGAACTCCTTTCAAGTGACATTCATTCACAATAGATGGTTAATAACTTCAAGTAAAAGTCTTTATAAAAGCATTTTTGCAAAAAGGAATGAAATTTTGTTAGACATTAACTTGTAATGTTTATATTGAATAGTTTGTTATCAAGATTTTGTATAACTTTATTTAGTTTTGATTCACAATAAGGGCTTGTAATACTGTTATGCGTTCATTACGTTGACTATTACTGCAAAAACTTAAATGAAATGGAATAGATTTTTGGGTATACTAGTATAAAATGTTATTAATATTAATGTTTACTTCATTTACAATAACTATTTAGTTAAAAGACGAAAAGTTTATTTCTTCCTTATCTCTTTGATTTTATATTAAGCAAGAAAAATGAGACATTTTTGAAGTTTTTTGCTTTAGTAATGTATCAAATATTAATTGTTAATTCATTCACAATATTCTAATTCACAGTAATAGCAAAGGATTTTAAACTTAATTAAAAATATTAGGTTTTCAATAATGAAAATTTAGCAAGAGAAATGAGATGGCTTAACAGTTTGTAAGAGCAAGGTAGACAATTTTCAATATGGAATCATTCACAGTTATGATATTCATAACAATCATAGTAAAAGACTTTGCTTATTACCTTTGATTTAAAAGGAAAGCTTTTGAAAAGTTTATTTCTTCCTAATCGCTTTGAATCTTTATTAAGCAAGAAAAATGAGACACTTTTGAAGTTTTTTGTTTGAGAATAGAATCAAATATTAATTGTTAATTCATTCACAATATTCTAATTCACAGTAATACCAAAGGATTTTAAACTTAATTAAAACTATTTGGTTTTCATTAATGAAATTTTAGCAAGAGAAATGAGATGGTTTGACAGTTTGTATGAGCAAGGTAGACAATTTTAAATGTGGTATCATTCACAATAATGATATTCATAATAGTCATAGTAAAAGACTTTGCTTATTTGGGTTCTTGGTACTTCATTCACTTTCATATTTATTCTCAAAGGTTTTTAAAAGGATAGCTTTTGAAAAGTTAATTAATTTTTTGTAGATCAATCATTAAATTTTTGCTAATTTGATTACCAAGAACCAAGATCACAATAGATTTTTGAAAAGATCTTGTTTTTTAGCTGATGGGGGCTTAATTTTAGAGGGATGATAGTCAGGCTATTTGAATAAATTTTTACAGAAGATTTTGATTTTTTTGCCTTTAAAAGCCTTGGTAAGGTACACACGTATATGAATCATTTTCTTAAGATAAATGTAATGTAATCAATTATATTCACAATAATCTATAATAGATATTCACAATAATACATATTCATAATAATACATATTCACAATTGATATGTCAATGGTCTTTAAATCATAAAAAGAGCTTTTAAACTCTTAACTTTTTTGAGTCATCATAGGGCTTTATAACAATATTTTTAGAAAAATCTGATTAAATATTTAAAACTATTTTTTATGAATAATTATTTCTCTAAAAACACCTAAAACTCTATCCCGCCCCTTTACTCTCCCTTTTCCCATAAAAAACTCTCTAAAAAATTTTGTAAAATATTAAAATATATTAAATTTCTATATTATTTACACACACTATCAAAAATTAACTCACTCACATACACATTTTGCTCGCCTGTAAAGCATAAAACATTTTACTCAAATACATTTTAAAAGCTGAACGTCAGACAGTCAAAATGACTGAACGACTGACGCTTTGACTGAATGCATTTATCTCAACCGCAGTAAGTCTATGCAAACAAGTAGGAACAAAAAAAGCTTTACACAATTGATAACAAGCTTTCAAGGCCAAAGCAAATAAAATTCTAATGCACTCTGCCTTTTGTTTAATGATGAGTACAAATAGCAAAAAAAAAAACAACAACTAAAGCAAAAACTAGGAAAAAAATTATTAAAACAATAATAAAAAAAATATGAAATGAAATATTGCTGTGAAAACAATGGACAATAAAAAATTATTAATTAGTTATTAAGGTTTTTTGTTGATTAGTTTTGAAAGCCCTTTCACTTGTTTTGAATTGAAAAAAAAACTTTCAATTAATTTAAAGCCCTTTTCCTCTTTTAATTACACAAACTTATCTTTAACTTAATTATTTATATTTTTTTAGAAATTTTCTTTTTGCTAATTTTAAGATTTCTTAGAATTTTTAAGACATAATTTTTAATGAAAAATCATTTAATGTCTTTACTTTTTAGCAAATATTTGCATTTTTGTTGCTACTGCTGTTACTTTTGCCTTTTGTTTGTTTTTTGCTTTTAATTGACCTTGAATGCAGTTGCTCTGCTCTCTGTTCCCTTGCCTTGCATTTCATTTGTTTTCCGTTTCCTTTTTCCTCCCCTGTTATTTAACACTTGTCTGTTATGATGTGGAAAAATCATGTGTTTGCTGTTGCAAATGCTGGTAATCTTTTATGATATTTATGAACTTGTTGTCGTTGTTGCTGCTGCTTGTTGTTGCAATGACGACATTGTTGTTGCTTTTACTTAACATTAAATGCTGCTGCTGTTGCTGTTGCTGCAACTGCATTTGTATTTTCTTTCTTACAGTCATTCATTTAGTTGAGGTATCATTGCACTTTAACCTTGAAACGTTGCAATTTTCTCGCCTCCAAAGCGCTTGCGCTAAGAGAACTTTTTTTAATAGCTTTCATTTGCTTCAAAAAGAGCATAGTATTTTTCAAAAAGAGTATCTCTTTTAATATATTTTTGAAATATAGATGAAAACTAAAGAAAGTTTTAGGGGTTTTCGGGGATGTTGCTGCTGTTCCGAGGGGGTCGTTCTGTTTCATTTTGAGTCTCATATGTTTGTTGTTATTGTCACTTTCGATTGTGTGTTTTGTGTTCAAGTAGACATTATATTTATGCGATTTACTTATACCTATACACATGCATTGAGAACATTAACTGATGACTCCTTTACACATACAAGAGCGAAATGTTTTATGGCTAAATTATAGGGAAGTTGTTAATGTAACCCCAAATCTATGGAATATACCCGGTAGATTAAAAAAACCAGGAAAACTATATAAACCCTAATTCATAAACGAATTATAAAAGTTAGGAATTTTGTATGAAAAATCTAATTAAAAGCTTGTCATAGCTATAATTTTCGTTTATGAATTAGGGGGATAGATTTTATAGTTTCTATTATTGTACAGGTTAAATTGTAAATACTGACATATCACAAAAAGAAGATTTGTATCTATTGTGAATAGTATTAATTTACAATAACAGAATGAAATAGAATTTTTGCAAATAAATGGATTGTTTTAGTTTCCATTAATGTACCGGGTTAAAAGCATAGGATATAATATATCTATTGTGAATAGTTTCCATTTTCAACCGTTAGAAATGATCCCTTTTTGTTTTTTTAGGTCTTACGATTAATTGTGAACATTCAACTAGCATGCACACTATTTATTTGACTCCTAGTTCATTATCGGTAGTTTTAATTCACAATAGTTACATTGAAAATATAAACTGTTTTAAAAATTTCCTTAATATTTTATGGGCTAACCTAAATAGGGGTTTATCCATCAAAACATTAAACTTTTATGAACTTATAAAATTTTACTTGATTTACTTTAATTTATATTCACAATAGGTATTTGAAAAGCTTGAAACTTTGTAAATATTTTAAAAAGCTTATCCAAAAAGGCCTGTTTTCATTGAAACGAACATTTATTCACCGAAATGATTATTCACAATGTTTTAATATATTGTTCTAACATTAATAATTATATCATTCACAATAACTATATGAAGAGTTTATTTTCTCCTAAACGCTTTGAAAATATATTAACCAAGAAAAATGACACATTATTGCAGTTTTTTGTTTGAGAAAAGTATCAAATGTTAATTGTTAATTCATTCACAATATTCTAATTCACAGTAATAGCAAAGTTTAGTCAAAAAGGCCTGTTTTCTTTGAAACGAGCATTTATTCACTGATATGATTATTCACAATATTTTTATAGATTGTTCGAGAACAAAATTATAAAACATTAATAATTGTGTTATTTTATTTCTCCTAAACGCTTTGAATCTATATTAAGCAAGAAAAATTAGACATTTTTGCAGTTTTTTGTCTGAGAAAAGTAATTAATAATTATAAGTAATTCATTCACAATATAATTCACAGTAACAGCAAAGTTTATTCAAAAAGGCTTGTTTTCACTGAAATGAACATTTATTTTCCAAAATGATTATTCACAATATTTTTATAGATTGTTCGAGAACAAAATTATAAAACAATAATAATTATATCATTCACAATAACTATAGGAAAACTTTATTTCCTCTTAAACGCTTCGAATCTATATTAAGCCAGACAAATCGGACATTTTTGCAGTTTTTCTTTTTTAAGAAAAGTTTCAAATATTAATTATTAATTCATTCACAATATTCTTATTCACAGTAATAGTAAATAATTTTTAACTTAATTAAAAATATTTGGGGTTTCAATATTGAAAATTTAGCTAGAGAAATGAGATGGTTTAACAGTTTGTATGAGCAATCCGGACAATTTTCAATGTGCAATCATTCACAATAATGATATTCATAATAGCCATAGTGAAGAACTTTGCTTATTACCTTCGAATTTTGGGAATGTTTTGTTTTAATAATATTATAATACATTCACAATAATGTTTATCCACAATAGCAAAGATATCTCTTTCCTAGATGAATTTTGGAATCAATTTTCTAAAGCAAATTTTGTAAAGTCGAATTTTTTGACGTAGGTCAATTTTCTAATTAGTTCTTATTGAAAATACTTTCGTTTCAACAAAGGGCTATTATTATTATTATTATCAGTTATAGTGAGTGATAAGAATAAATTTCTTAAACGTCAAACTAACATTTTTGTAAGGGAAAACTTTTGCAAAAAATAAGTTTCTTGTAACAAAAAAAAAAAAAAAAAAAAAACATTTCTTTATCAACAAAATTTTTTGCAAAGAATTTCTTTTATTTAAAATTTGTTTGAAAAAATTATTACAAAAAAATAAATACTTTATCAAAATCGTTTGCATTATCAATTTTTACTGAAATCTAATTTTTATTGCAATTTTACATTATCAATTTTTTATATGAAAAATTAACAAAAAACAAAAAAATATTTTAAATGCGCAGTGAAAGTGTTTATTTGTTTAAAAATTTTTATAATATTTTATTAAGGTTTTGTTAAAACTTTTAAAATATTTCGATGTTAAAAAAACACTGCTCGATTTTTATAACTTTTTTTACCGAAAAAGGGAGACTTAGTGGGTAAAGATAAATCGAGCACTCTAAATTCAATGGTTCTAACCATTTTTGTAGGTTAGCTCTACTTGAAGGAGGCTGCTCAATAAATATTCGCGTAACTCTCAAACTGTTTATTTTCTTGAACTAAGTAAAAAATTCAAATTCGGCAACAAAATTATCTTTCGGGAACACTAATTATTTTTTTAAATCCGACCAGTCGTTTTGGAAATAAATTTTTTTGTTTGCATTTTTTTTTAAATCACAAAAATTTCCATTTTCAAAAATAATTCTTTTTTGCAAACAAAAAATATTATTTGCAAAACGTTTAAAATATAGAGTTTTTGAATAATAATTAATTTTTTTTCTACCGAATTTCTTACTTAGATTAAGAAAATAAACCGTTTTCGAGTTACGCGAATATTTATTGTGCAAACTTCTAAATTTTTAAAGTAACACTATATCTCGAAAACTAGGGCTAACCTAAAAAAACGGTTATCATTATTGCATTTAGCGTACTCGAATTATCTTTACCCATTAGGACTCCCTCAACTAGCACAGTGTAATTAATCGAAATTCAAAAATATTCATAAAGAAGTATTTTTTTTTTACAAATGAGCCTAAAACATTTGGCCAAAATCTGATATTTTTGTCAAAAATTTTAAATGTTATTAAATTTTAATAATATAATTCAATTTCCATATCCTCTAAAGGATCCTCCAGTTAACATTAAACCAAATTGAATATAAATACAAATGAAATGTCTGGGAGTTAAACTCTGAGTCAAAGTTGA
Organism: Stomorhina lunata; assembly: GCA_933228675.1. Classification (NCBI taxonomy): domain Eukaryota; kingdom Metazoa; phylum Arthropoda; class Insecta; order Diptera; family Rhiniidae; genus Stomorhina; species Stomorhina lunata. The sequence continues at coordinate 7,282,398 of OW121742.1, read as the reverse complement.
ATGAACTTTAATGGCGTGTAACGGCAAAAGGAAACAACCTCGAAATGACTAGATGTGTCGGTCTAAAAGTCTGTCCTTCTAACTGTCTGTCTGTCTGCCTGCCTTTTCAGTCAGTCCTTTCCAGTTTTATGCTTAAATTTTTGTTGCTGTAATTAATCAAACTCCTTTTTTCTAGTAGACATATTTTTTCTCTTTGATTTTCTATTTTTTTTTTTTGTTGCAAAAAGCTCCAAGTCTAGTCGCACCCATTTGAATGTCAACAGCATGTAGAATAGAAATCCTTTTTGAAAATATACTCGTTTTTGTTGTTGCCTTTAAAAAAAAACTGAATTTGATCCTTTTCGCTTTTAATGCATAAATCCTTAACTTTAATGTATGTATGAAATTATAAATGTATGTGTGTAAATTATTCTATTGTTGTTGGAATCTATGTAATAGCATAGAAGAGCAATGGTCGTTGACCTCGCCAAAGTTGACGCCGGTCGTCGCCTTTTAGTCTCGTGGGTATACACACCCAAATGAAAAGGGAAACATTTTGATTTTATATTTGTATATATGTATATATGTAAATGTATATGGAATATACACTTGCTTTCGTCTCCACGTCTAGTCGCGAAAATTTGCACAGAAAGAAAAACTTCAAACGGGCGTTGACTTTAATTCTTTTGCCTTTTTTTATGATTTTTATTTTATTGCGGTTGTTGGTACTTCTTGTTGGTAGTTGTTTAGCCTCGGACAAGGTCCGCTTATTATAAAAAAAAACACTCTGCTCCCTGTTTCCCTTTAAAAAGAGGAGTCAGGATTTTTAAAATAATATTTTTTATATGTAACATTATTATTGGTAATGGTAGTGGTAGTGGTGTATGAGAGTAAGAAGCAGCAGAGGTCCTAGTGTTAATGTTAGTGTAAAAAGTTCAGTGAACTTTTAGGCGTCGTAGTACGTCTACTGATTGTCTGCAAAAATTGAGCAAAATTTCACTTTTAATTTTCCCATCATTCAAAACAACAGTTTATGAACCTTACACAATACTTAGACCTCCCCCCTTCCCCTCAATCTTCCCCCTAGGACCCTTACAATTTCAACAACACAATACTAGCAACATAAAATGAAATTGTTGTCGAAGGTTCACGAGCATCTGCATATAAATATGTACGTGTTTAAGAGGACATGCGCTGTTAAGAAAACTCCTCTATAAAATAAATTTTGCAGACTTGTGTAGAGGACAACATGAAAAATGTTGTATGTTGTTTTCTGTCTGCTGCTGGTAGTGTTGCTTTAATATTGTTGTTGCTGTTGTTGCTGCTGTTCTGTTGTTATTGTTATTATTATGGTACTTTGTTGTGGCTTTGGGAAAAACGGTCATTGAACCTGACAATGGCGTCAACGTTCAAAAGGATTTTAAGCAGCTCCTGGCTTTAAAATTTGTATGAAAGATTTTTGAATTTTGATACCCCTCTGTTAAGGAAACAGCCCAGACCTGCACAATAATATTTAAATTGCTAAAATTTCTTTTTCAATAGAAAGTTGAGTGAATGGATGACGTCGTGTTTTTTTTTTTTTTGGGAAATTTTGTTAATATCAAAGTAAATCAATACTGAGCAATGAAATATGAAAATTTGAATATTTTAAGGAAATTTACCTGTTATTTTAGAGTTATATCCTTAATTAATTTGTAGTTATTGTAGTTTTACTTAATTTTCTATTAAACTTATTACTTATCAGTCTTTGGTTCTCTCTAGAGATTTTTCTAAATCCTTTTCCTTTTTTTTTCTTAGGAATATTTTAAACGCGATTTAAATATATTAACAAATGCAAAAATATCGCGAAAGTATAAAGGATACCGGCGTAACAATTTACTAAAACCTCCTGAACACATTGCGGTGGCACAAACTCTCTTTTTCTTACACGTTTTTATTATTTTATTTAATTTTAGAATTTGGTTTTTTATTATTTTTTTACATTTTCTTGACTTGACACCTTTTTTTAGTTAATTTAACACCTTTTCTTAAGTTAAATGCTTTTTATTTTGTGTGTATGAGTTTAGGCTTAAATCTATTTGAAAATCAGTCTTTTTTACTTCTTAATATTTATTTTTGTATTTATTTCTATATAATAATAATTCGTTTATTAGACATGACCTGCCCTACACGTCAGCAGCCCGGGATAGGACTAAAATATTCTTGTTAGAACAGTTAACGTTTATGCCGTTTATGCAGACGAAGACGGCAACAACAAGAGCAACAACTACAACTGCAACAAAAACAAAGTAAAAGGAATCTCTACTTGCCTGCATTGAAATACAAAAACACCAACAAACAACAACAACAACATCGTATATAATCGTTGTTAAGCAACGATGACAGACGACTCTAGGACGATGACGACGAGGAATGAACAACTTTCCTACTGTGATACTCTGATGGTGGTGATGACGATGACGATGATGGTGGTTTCCATTTCCCTTTGTTTTGTTTCGGTCTGAGAGTGTTTAAGGATTTTTCAACACCATCAAGAAGAACAGACACAGGACTTTTATTATTGTTGTTTTTTTTTTCAACATTAGTATTATTATTAAAGTATAGGCCTAGGCATAGAATTGTATTGATGTTGTTGCTGTTGTTTTGGTTTGGTTTGGTTGGATGACTCCTTCTAGGTCTGGTCTGGCTTGGCCTGTTGTTTTGTATATGTGTTATGTTTCTGGCTTTGGTTAATGTGTAATGTTCGCCTGCAAGGATGAGGTCTTTTATTGTTCTTCTTCCTTTTCGCTTTAAAGGTTGATAACCTCGGTTGGGGCAAATGAATTTTGTGAAAGTACACTTGGGCCCAGAAAGACGGTTGATTATTTTCATGGTTATTTTACTGTTACAACAATATAGTGACATTTGAATTTAAAGAAAAAATGTTAAAAGTATTTTTGTAAAGCTTTTAAAACTGAAAAAAAAAAACTGATTTTTATGTTATACAACTTATAAATCGAAACTTTTTAACAAATGATAGGTGGGCTTCTGTCAATGGCTGCATTCACTCCAAACAGATGTCATTATCAAGGCCCTGTTTGAATAGGCAACGCTCTCACAGATCACGACCTGATGTCTCATTGCATGTGTTAGCTATAAACGGACACTCTTTGAATGTAAGACATGCAATTAGGCTAAAGGTCACCACTAATCCCCTTTGCAGAAGCTGTAGAGACGAGGTGGAGGGTGAATCGATAAAACATCTTCTAGGCACTTGCCCTGCCCTAGCGAACATTAGGAGACTAATTTTGGGTTTACTTTTCTTAAGCAAACTAGACGATCTTGTTGGTGTTGATATCTATCGACTTAAGAGCTTTCTAAAGCGCTCGGGATGGTTCAACAAACGAAGTTAGTGATATATAATTTCACTAACTTCCGTGGACTTCGTAGACCAAGTAAGTCTGTTTTTTTTTTTTCAGACTGCTACCTTAACCTAACCTATAAAGCAAATTCCACAATAAGACTTTGATTACTTAATAACTCGTTAATGAACTAAAACTTAAAAGAGTTTTATAAGATACAAGTTTGGGTTTTTAGCTTTAAAAGCTTAACAAAAGTACTTTAAGCTTTAGGATTTCAAAATAAAAAATAAAAATGAACAACACTCATTAAATAACAAACTTTTTATTTTGAATGCGCTAAAGAAGTTTAAAAGCTTGAAGTTTTTAAAAACGTATTTTAAGCTCTTTTCAAAAATGTTGCAACTTAAAAAAAGACTTGAAGTTGAAAAAAGCTTTTAAGTAACAAAAATTTTTTAATCTTTAAGAGTTTCATAAGCAAATAAATATTAGAACTTAAAAGCTTTTGATTTTTGCATAAAGCTTAACAGTAAGATGAAGTTTATTTTACTTTTAAAGCCTTGGCCATTTTAAGCTTTTAGTTTTAAAATTAATATTTCAAATTCTGAACATTGATTTCTAAGATTTTTATTGAATTTAAAATCTTTAAATCTTTTTGGAAAAATCTTTTAAATAACAAACATTTTTTAAACTTTAATGGCTTCATAAGAAAATAAATATTAATATTTAAAAGCTTTTGATTTTTGGTAGAAACTTTACAGTAAGATTAAGTTTTTTTTTCAGTTTTAAAGCCTTTACCAAAGCATTTTAAGCTTTTAGACTTAAAATTAATCTTTGAATTGTTGAATATTTCATATATATTTATTGAAAAAGCTTTATAAGCTCTTTAGATATTTACGTTTTTTTTTTAGTTTTAAAAGCCTTTAGAAAATATTTTTCTAATAAAACAAAATGTTCCCAAAAGCTTTTGAGGAAAATTTTTATAATTCCTAGAATCCAATATATATTTCTAAAACTCAAAATTTCAATCAATTTTTACTAATTCTATAAGAATCATTACAAAACTCCCTATTAACATGTTTTTAAGCTTTTTTTTATTAACATGATAAACGAAAACCGTTATATTCATTTAATATTTCAATGTGTGAATGTACAAATGAATGGTACTCCTCATTAGCTATGCAGCTCACTAACAAAAAGCATAAACCCCCCATTTTTAACCAAATCTAAAATAAAAACACAAATTGTCCCCAACATTTTAGCTACATATACACAAACTGAGAGTAAATAAAATTGTAGTAAAAATCTATGAATCAGAAAAGCACGAGTAAAAAAAGAGAAGCTTTATTTCATTAATAAGAGTTCATGTTCATGGCAATTTGTGCCTTGACATTCACACAATTTAGATTTACTCACACACACACATGTTTTTCTAACCATGTGAGTCTCATATGTTGAGAACTCACATGTTAATGATAACAATTCATGGTCACCCTGTAAGTGTTTTTGGTGAAATAAGTCTCTTAGGTTCTCTTTCAATTTTACTCTTATTTTCTTTGTTTTTTTTTTAATTAGAGAGATAGAAAAAGAGAGTGCTACTCTTTTTGTTTACAAACTACAATTTGTATCGCGCTTGAGTAGGTCGGTCATTGAACTAAACGAAACAATAAAAAGAAGTCTCGTTTGCCTCCACTTCTTGTTAAACATTCGAAAACATCAACAAACAAACATGTTCGCAGAGATTACATGCAACATTATTTGTCTTTTCTTTTTTTTTTGTTTTGTTTTTATATCATACCAAACTCATACAAACATCATCATCGTTATCATTGGCAGAGTAATTTATTTCTTTTGAAATTTGAAAATTACCTGTTGTTGTTTTTCTTTATTTCTGGTTTTTTGCATTTTCAGTTGCTTGCGAGAGCAGGAAAGAGGCTTGTTTTTGTTTGAGGGTTTGTTGTGAGTTGTATGCATGTGTTAATAGCAAGGAAAGGAGAGCATTTTACATTGCAGCTTGTGAAACCTCTGTTAAGTTTAAGCTTAACTTACAAAGCTTCAATGCCAATGCATTTAACTGTTAACAGAGCGACATTGACCATCAAGAAAATCTCTTTTTTTGAACGTCATTAACTTTTTGTTTGTAGTTTTTGTTGTCATTATCACTGGTCAAAGGCAGTTTTTTGTTGCAGCTTTTTTTTTGTTGTTGTCTTATTTTCTTTTGAATTGGGGTAACGAAGCGAAGAATTTATTTTTCATTTTAACATTGCGGAAATGCACTTGTTTTTTTGTCTTTGTGCTTTTGCATACAATTTTTTTTGTATGATATGTATTTTCAAGAGTTTGGTGGTTGGTTGCTGGTTTGTTGGTTGTCTTTTTACAAGTCTGGTTGAACTTGTTGTTGTGTCTTTGTATTTTTTTAGTTGTTGTTGTTTTAAATATTAAATAACTTGAGTGTGTGTGATGTGTCTCGCCCTATTCAATGTCATTATGATATTGGGTGACATAATTGCTGTTATGTTATTTTATTTGCTTTATTTCTTTATTTTTTTTGTTGTTGCTATTAAGCATGAAATTTCTTTTATTTTGAAAATGTATGAGTTGGAATAATTTAAACACCTGAACAAAAGGCTGAACGAGGGAGATCATTATCATTTTTATACATTTTTGAATTAATATAATAAAGGTATGAAAAATTAAGTGGCAATATTTGAGGCCCTACACAATCATAAGAGGAAAAGAGTTTTTTGGGTTTATGATAATGTTTGTAGGGAAAGAAAATGATGGTTCCGATATCCAAAATTGAACTACACCGATAGATTTGACATCTTCAAAAGATTTCAATAAATCGATCTGTACGTCCATCTATTGTCATCCGTCTAGCATACCAGAGGTCCCAAGTTCGAAAAAATAAATTTTCAAAAAAGCGGTTCACCTCATAACTCAGCTAGCTACTGGTTATTGAGTATTAGGCTATGTAAAACATCTCTAATTAATGCATTTGCCGTTCGGAGCCGGAGTTAAAACTTAGGTTCCTTTAAATGAGTCTAAAAATAGAATCGGTTGCAGCTCATTGTCTGAGAAAAGTACCCCTTGTTCCAATTGAAATGTCGTGGAAATTATGTATGTATGTATATGATGGTACAATTGTTGGTTTATGATGTTTTAAAAGAAATTGTTGGTCCCGATCTGTTTATCTTAAAAGATACCAATAGTTTTAAAAGCAGTTTTTGAGCTGGTTTTAAAATGTCCAATTCAATTTTCAATTAATTCTGGTGAAATTTGATATGCATATAAATCTTTGCATCCCAATTAAATCGAATTATATTAATTTCAGTTGTTAATCTGAGATCACGAAAATAGCTCCCCGAGACAATGTTTCATAATAAAGTTTGTTGCTTAAGTCTTTTGTTTTGAAAACTAACATTTAATGAAAAAAACATATGCTAGTAAACCATTCGACTTCTGATCATTTTGAAAGCCTATTAAAATATATCCTTTTTTTCTTATTGTCATTACTAAATCCGTCTTTTCGCATATCAGTTCAAATTTGTTGCCTAGTCAAGGAAAAAAGCATTTGAATTGATTATACGGTTTTACAAATTAGCAACTTTCGTAAAAACTTGGAAAGCGACCTTGAGGGGTTTATAGACCTAGGTCAGGACATACAAAAACCATTTTAAAAGATTTCAAAACATGTGCAAAATTTTGAGATATTCGCAAAAAACTGTTTTCGGGTAGGTCTTAGCACTTAAGTACCCCCAAATCTCACATTTGCAGAGCGACTTTTAAATGTTTTGGAAAGTCAGGGGATCAAGCTTTTACTAGATGTATAAATAGGGCTTATATTCGTATAAATCATATAAGTTTTTATCAAAAGTTTCGCTTTATTTTTTTAATTATTCGTAATCTTTGACATTTCAAAGCAATTATTTCAACTTTTTTTTTATAGAAACCTATTTTGTTTTGTACACTCTATCAAAGCTAGTTCTATATGGAGAAAACGAGATAGTACTTATTGATATCGGTTTAGATTTACAAAAGTTATTTTAATTTTTCCAAAGTTAAAATTTTTTGAATGCAAACAAAAAACTTTTTAAATTAATTTCTGACAAAAATGTTTTCATGCCTAGTCGGTTTATGAAAAGCTTAATAACTTTTAGAGTTTTCGTCTGATTTAAAAGATTATTAGGAACTTAATTCTCTTGTTATATTGACAAAAACTTTTATGAGCTTTCATATAAAAATAAACAATAAAGTGCTACTAAAGTCAAAAAAGTGTAGAAATTTTGTTCTTTTTAAGATATTCTTAACAAAAAAGACACTTTTGATTAACAAATGTGTCAAATGCTATAAAATCGGATACAAATTGGCTGAGCTAGAGGTCGATAAGTATAACTCTTACATTTGGACGTATTTCCAAAACTTTTCTGCACGATTTGTCATGTACTCAATAAGACCTACAACCCAAGCTAGATCCTTTCCCGAGTTTTTTTTAGTGTAACAGAGTATTATTTAGCTATGGAGCCCTATGATGACAAAAGCTTTTTGTTAAGTTTCAAATTTTAGCGTTTTTGTGATCTTTCAAAACAAAAGACTTAAGCAACAAACCTGATCTTTAAAGCATTGAAAATCAAGAATGACTTAAAATGAGTCTGAGAAAAGACGAATTTTATTTGGTCATAGATCCCATATAACCCAATTTCTTTCATTATTTCTTATTTTTAAACTATTTAAAACAAACAAAAGGTCATTTATCTTGATTCGTCTGCCCAATTTGGTGACATTCGATTTTAATTTGCTCTATAGGTTGACCTATATTATATAGATCCTACATTATATGGATCTTCATTATAGGTCCCTTATAATCCTATATTCCTAAAAAAGTGGTGTACAATATCACATGTTTACACTAGACCTTTCATTACTCTTCTACTTATTTTATGTCTAAACTATTTGAAACAATAAGAGGTCAATGATCTTTATTTTGAGCACACTAAAGTATTTCTTTCTCTAAATTACGTTTGAGTATGTGTGTGTGTGTGTGAATGTGTGTCTGATGGTTGCTTGTTAAAGAGAATGAATGTGGTGTGAAAATATTTTGCTTCAAAGGTAATTTAATATACTTTGTGACAAACAAAAAAACAAAAAAAATTTGCTCATTTAATAAGAATACTCATATATTTTTTATTGTATTTTTAATAACAAAAAAACATAGCGGTATTTTCTTTAAAAACCCAAAAATTTGAATTGAATTGGCTCAAAAAACAAAACGGGTTTGTTGCTTAAGTCTTTTGTTTTGAATAAGGGAATTTTGTCTTAAAAAACTTGAAGAAAACATAATTATTAATAAAACTGATAAAATTGACTATTAAATAATCTTTTGTGATTTATATTAAAATTTATACTTTTTATTACCATTTCATGTTGTTTTAATTTAAATGAAAACTAAAATAAAATTAAGTCATCATCATGAACCCAAGTCATTGACCTCAAACCAAAATACACATGTTCCTGCATTGAGTCAGTTAAAAAGTAACAAAAAAAAAGGGAGAAAAATAATAAGAGTAAGAGTGTTTTTTCAAGCAGGTATCAAGGGCTATTTTCAATGCCTAAAAGTATAAGTAAATTATTGTAAAGATCTTTATAAAGATTAAACCTTTTTTCTTTTATTCCACTAAATGTCTATAAAAAATTCAAAAATTATACAAAAAAGATACAAAAACTGGAGTTAAAAAGACCCTTTTTCACGCCTTTGTGATTTTAAGTTCTAACAAAAATCTACCCATTACCTTAACATTGGAATACTAAGATTGATCATGATAATGAAGTTGTATGTTCACTCTTCACCAGAAGCCTCAAATGAACTGGTTTCATTTCTTCTTTACAACATCTTCATTATTAAGCCAGAACTTCTTTTTTTTCTTATTAGTTTTACTTAAGAACATAAAAAAAATCTTTCCAACAAAACACACGTGTTCTTTGGAGTTAAAGTAAGATTCACTTTTTGTTGCTCTAGCCTGACTAAGAAGAAGTCTGACTCCTCTTCTCTGCTTTGGCTATAAACATAAAGCTCTGTTCATGTCACTTTTAATGCAGCTTAAGGTTTATTGGCTTTTTCTGTTGTAAAGTTCTTAAGGCTTTAAAAGTTCTTTAACATCTTTAATGGATGCAACAGCAGCAGCAGAAAAAAAGCAAGAAAAAAATGAAGAAAAGTAGAAAATCTTGGCTCAAATGTGTTTTTCAAATGAAAATGAAACCATCTTCATCAGAGCATTATAGATTCTTGAAAGTACCAAACACTGTACCTCTCTTTCTAAGCCTTAATAAAAGTCAACATCCTCATCATTATTTGAATGATCATGATCTTTTTTTTATAGTTATTATCATTATAAAGTTGATGATCTTCATGAAAGTTTCTTATAGGTTAAAGAACTTTTCCTCTTCTTTTCTGTTGTTGTTGTTTTTTTTCTATAGATAGTTGGGATTGCTGCTGCTTTTGGTCTATTATTGAGTTGGTTGGGTGAGTTTTCTAAAGACTTGACTTTAGTTGTTTTTTTCTTCTAGTTTCTTTTTTTTTTCGGGGTTATTGTACTTAAGAGGAAAAGTGAATGAACGAACTTTTCTAAGATTGTCTCTAATAAATTGAAAGTTAAAGACCTTGACGTTTTCTGGGGAGCTAAGTCTTGTTTGAGGGAAAAATGGTGATCAAACAGGGTTTGGTTTGATTTAATTTGATTTAAATATATACTTTCCTAAAGTTTATATTAAAAACTTTGTTTTGGGGTTTCTAATAATTTTAAAACTATAACTGCTAAGGGTTTGTTAAAAAAAGATATTTGCTTAAAAAAGCATTTAAGCTTTTAATATTTAAATGTATATGTTTCAAGAAATCTTGCTAAAATCCTTAACTAACTCACTAATGTGACCTTTCACCTAAAAATCCGAAAATTATCTTTTAAACTTTTAATGTGTTAAAATAAGCTTTTTAAGAAAATTATGCAAGAACTCTTTTTAAATGCCATTCTTAAAGCTTAAATGCACATAAATATCAAAAAACTTAAAATATATAAAAATATATCTTGTCTTTAAAAATGCTAAAATCCTTAACTAACTCACTCATATGACCTTTCACCTAAAAATCCGAAAATTATCTTTTAAACTTTTAATGTGTTAAAATAAGCTTTTTAAAAAAATTTTGCGAAAAGTCTTTTTAATGCCTTTTTAAAGCTTAAATATACATACATATCAAAAAGCTTAAATTATACAAAAATATATAAAGCTTTTACCCTCGATAGCTAATGTATAAGTCCTAATAATGACAAAAGCTTTTCGTTAATAAAGTCTTATACCAAAAATGTTATTTTTAGCCAGATTTAGCAAAATGAGCTTTTGAAGATTACAATATGTGAAAATATGCTTTAAAAATGTCAATTATTAAAGTCTAATAAAGTTTTTAACTAGTTTAAACTTGTGATAAAGAGAAAAAGCTTTTGAGCAATGTATTAGTTAAATATAGCTTAAAGCTTTTAATAAGCAAAAATATAGATGTTTATAAATTAATGTTAGTTTAATGAGAAAAATTTGTAATTGAAATGAAATGAAAAAAGCTTTCGATATGTCAAAATAAGCTTTTTCAATTTATGGTAGATATTTCTTAAATTTTTTGTAAAAGTTTATTTTTTTAAGAAATTTAAAAAATAGCTTTTTTGATAAATTGAAAAGATATGCAAAAATAAGCTAAAAAACGCTTTTGAAAAGTTTGTTCTAAAATTAGTAATATTAAGTAAATCTAAGGTAATCTCTTAAAAGACAAACTTTTATACAAAAATAGGTTTCTTAACTTAACATAAGCCTCTGAAGCTTAAATATGCAAAAAAATGGGTTGCAATTTTTTTTTTTTAATTTTTAAATTTACTAAAAGCTTTAAATAACAATATTACCTTAAAACCATTTGCCTTAAAAGTTTTTGTTAAATTAAGATGTACCGGTATATGATGGAAATTGATCGTTTTCAAAGCGATCGATTTCTTATATGTTTTTGAGATGATTTTCGGTTATTTCCCAAAAAAAAAAAATTAAAAATAAAATTTGAGCTTTTATCCTTTTGACTGATGATCATTTTATTTGAATCTTTTGTGGCAATGGGGAAAGTTGGCTCAAAAATATATCTGAAATCGATCGATTTCCATCACATACCGGATAATATTCAAAATCAGATATAAAAAATGCTCAAATATACTTAATCATGCCAAAATATGCGTTAATAAATCATTGCCAAAAGTTCTGAAATTTTTTAAATGATTTAACATTAAAATTATATAACAAAAAAGTGAGATTATTAGAAATATGCTAAAATAAGCTTTTTATAAAATCGAGCTTAAGTCTTAAAGTCTTAAGTCATATCTTACAAGAAGGATTCCAAATCATTGACTTTACAATCTTGAGTTACAATATTAAAAAAAAATAATATTTTGCCTAAAATATGCCCCTAAGCTTAAAATATGCAAAAATATGCTTCTAAGGAAATACGGCCAAAGGTCTTAAAAAGTACTAAAATACATGAATATGAACAAAACCTAACATAAAATAATGATTAAGCTAAAAATAAGCTTATATGTAAAAATATGCAAAAATAAGCTTTTTTAGAAAAAAAGCTAGAATTCTCAAATAACTTGAAATTAATAAAGTTCCAAAGGTCCTACAAATTACTAAAATACATGAGTATAAACAAAATATTACATAAAATAATGATAAAGCTAAAAAAACTGATATGTAAAAATATGCCAAAATATGCAATTTTAGAAAAAAATCTAGAATTCTCAAAATACTTGAAATTAATAAAGTTATATTATTTCTAATGTTTAAATGATTATTAAAAAAAAATTTTCAATATTATAACCTAAATTCCTAATAATTTTCAATAATTCGCTTTTGCTTTTTTCTTTCTTTCTATAATTTCGTTATAAAGGGGTGCAAATTATTCGCAGATAGCTTAAATTTTTTATATACATAATTTATTTGTTTCATTATTTTAAAAGCCTTAACTCAATACCCTGTGAAAAAAAAGTCACTTAAAGTCAAAGTCAAGGTTTTCAAAAGTTGTTTTAGCTTTACAAATTAAATACAATAAAATAAACGTCAAACAAAAATGAAGTAAAAAAATAAAAATGAAACCTGTTTTCTAAAACATTTTTCTAAATTAGTAAACAATTTAATGAAATACAAAAAAAAAAAAAAACGTAAAAATAAAATTATAAACAAATAATAAAGCCAGTAAATAAATATAAATGATGAATAACATGATGATGTCGTTTTTGGAATAAGATACAAAAAAGTATGAAAGTATTAGTTTTTGGGGGGATGTAACCTCTCCTGATCTTAATGGCTAAAATATTCTATACAAAAAAAATTCTAGTTATTTGCTATTAATTTGAATAGAAAAGAATTGAAATGAGCAAAGAAGCTAAAATTATAAAAGCAATTAATCATTTTTTATTAAAAATTAAAGCTTATGTAATAATAGGTTTTTTGAAATTTGCTTAAATTATAGGTTTTTTAATGCTTCTTAAGTTTTAATTAATTCTTTTTTTTCTGTCATATTAAGTCTTCTTATCAAGTTTGTTGCTTAAGTCTTTTGTTTGCTTGATAGTATAAGCAAGTTTCTTGCTTAAGTCTTTTGTTTTTCTTAATGTTAGTTTCAAAGTAAATAGTTTTTGCTAACTTACCATGATTATTTAGGCTTTTTAATCCAAAATTTGTAATCCATTTAATCCATAAAAAGTTTTGAAATTCTAATATTCAGCTTCTGGTGATGAATTGTAGTTAATGTTGATCAGTAATCCAATTTGATAAATTTTAAATTACTTTTTTTTATATAATTTTAATAATTTATTTGTTTTATTAAACTTTTTTCTTTTAATTCTTTTAAGAACTTTTCTCTTTGTTTAAATTTCTTTAATTTTTCCTTAAATATTTTTTTACTTAATCAATTTTTTTTCACAATTTTTAACTTAATTTGTTTAAAACCAGTCTTTCTTTTAAGAATTTGCTAAGTAATTTCTTTTAAAATGTATTTTTCTTTTCCAATCAATTTTCTTCTTTTCTCAAACGTTGCTAACAAATATGTTCTATTTTCTTTTTTTTAACATAAAAATTTACACTTTTCTTCTTTTCAAGTCTTAGTTTTTTTTTTCAATTATTTTCTTATATATATTCAAAAAACTTTCTTTCTGTAGTGGTTCTTTCTAAGCGAGTGTGTGTTTTTGGTTTAATATATTTTTTTGTTTGTCAATTTTTAGTTTAGAATTTTTATTTACGCTACCGTGTCTCGATCGCGTTGTTGCTTACGGAAAACTGATTCACGGATGAGTCGTATCGCAACTTCAATGTCGAGCCGTGTGAGACTTCTGAAAGTGGCTGGCGCAGCAGCAGCGTTAACAGCTCAACAAAAAACACACAAAAACACTATATGGTTAGACTTTTTCTTACCTACACGCAATATGATAACACTCATACATTCTCAGACAATTACAAACGCTCATTCAGAAATTTATAATAATCCTCTTCTTCGATCACTTCTTCTTCATTGCCAACAAATGGGAGAAAGAGTCGTTGTCTCAGTCGTCATTGAGGCTTCAGGTGTTTGTTCTAAACTCTCAAACCCAAACACACATACACACACACAGACACTTAGATTGCTCACCTTTAGTGCTTTTGTTCTGCTCACTTGTTAAAATGTTCGTTAGTCAGTTTTTGTTGCTTTGCTTCTATTGCCAAGTTTTAGTATCACAAAAAGTTCTTGTCTTAGAATCCAGAGAGTAAATGAGAGGGAGAGTATTTGTTTAATTTCCATCAACTGCTGGCAAAAAGACCTTCTTTTTCTAATGCTTAAATATTTCATAGAAAAGCAAACTTTTTTTAATTTTCTTTAATATTAAACCAAATACACTCTCTCTTTTATTCTTCTATTTAAAAATTTCTTTTAGCTGCTCATATTCTGCTGCTCAGTCTTACTTACACTCACTTGTTGTTTCTGGTTTTCTCTGGTGATTGTGTAACGTTCTAAGCCCACATTTTACCCCCAATACAGATGTAATCTCAAAAGACTTTTTGGAAAAATTCTTTTGCTTCTTTTTAGCGCGAGCTTCTAAAGAATGAGTTCCTTTTGGTTTCGAAATAGAATGAAAGTATTTGAAACATTTATAGTTAATGTAGGTTCTTAAGTCTTTTGCTTTTTTAATTGTTAGAATTTTACTTCAATTCTTGGTATTTTAACTTCACATTATGTAATCTTTCTTTTATTAATTTTTTAAGACTAGTATTACGAAACTTTGGTGTTTTAAGATTTTTAGTAAATTAAATATAACTTTCCTATAAATAGTATATTTTTGAAAAATTTTCTATAAATAGTAAATTTTTGAAAAATTTCCTATAAATAGTAAATTTTTGAAAAATAAGAAAAATAATAATTAGTAAATTTTTGAAAAATTTCCTATAAATAGTAAATTTTTGAAAAATTTCCTATAAATAGTAAATTTTTGAAGAATTTCCTATAAATAGTAAATTTTTGAAAAATTTCCTATAAATAGTCAATTTTCGAAAAATTTCCTATAAATAGTAAATTTTCGAAAAATTTCCTATAAATAGTAAGTTTTTGAAAAATTTCCTGCAAAAAGTAAATTTTTGAAAACTTTCCTATAAATAGTAAATTTTCGAAAAATTTCCTATAAATAGTAAGTGTTTGAAAAATTTCCTATAAATAGTAAATGTTTGAAAAATTTCCTATAAATAGTAAATTTTTAAAAAATTTCCTATAAATAGTAAATTTTTGAAAAATTTCCCATAAATAGTAAATTTTTGAAACATTTCCTATAAATAGTAAATTTTTAAAAAATTTCTTATAAATAGTAAATTTTTGAAAAATTTCCTATAAATAATAAATTTTTGAAAAATTTCCTATAAATAGTAAATTTTTGAAAAATTTTCTATAAATAGTAAATTTTTGAAAAATTTCCTATAAATGGTAAATTTTTGAAAAATAAGAAAAATAATAATTAGTAAATTTTTGAAAAATTTCCTATAAATAGTAAGTTTTTGAAAAATTTCCTATAAAAAGTAAATTTTTGAGAAATTTCCTATAAATAGTAAATTTTCGAAAAATTTCCTATAAATAGTCAATTTTCGAAAAATTTCCTATAAATAGTAAATTTTTGAAAAATTTTCTATAAATAGTAAATTTTTGAAAAATTTCCTATAAATAGTAAATTTTTGAAAAATAAGAAAAATAATAATTAGTAAATTTTTGAAAAATTTCCTATAAATAGTAAATTTTTGAAAAATTTCCTATAAATAGAAAATTTTTGAAAAATTTCCTATAAATAGTAAATTTTTGAAAAATTTCCTATAAATAGTAAATTTTTGAAAAATTTCCTATAAATAGTAAATTTTTGAAAAATTTCCTATAAATAGTAATTTTTTGAAAAATTTCCTATAAATAGTAAATTTTTGAAAAATTTCCTATAAATAGTAAATTTTTGAAAAATTTCCTATAAATAGTAAATTTTTGAAAAATTTCCTATAAATAGTAAATTTTTGAAAAATTTCCTATAAAAAGTAAATTTTCGAAAAATTTCCTATAAATAGAAAATTTTTGAAAAATTTCCTAGAAATAATCAATTTTCGAAAAATTTTCTAAAAATATCCTAAAAATACATGGTTAATTTTTGAAAAATTTCTTTTGAGCCCCATTTTCGAAAAAGTTCTTATAAATTGTTCGTTTTCGATAATTTCAAATAAATAGTAAATTTTCGAAAATTTTTTATAAATAGTCAATTTTCGAAAAATTTCTTAAAAATAGTCAATTTTTGAAAAATTTCCTAAAAATTGTCAATTTTCGAAAAATTTGCTATTAATAGTAAATTCTTGAAAAATTTCCTAGAAATAATCAATTTTCGAAAAATTTCCTAAAAATAGTCAATTTTCGAAAAATGTCCCAAAAATAGACAGTTTTTGAAAAATTTCTTAAAATCAGGCACCGAAAATAACTGTTATTTTAAAATTTTTGATTAAAAAAATCAACCAGAAGGAGTTATCGTTGAACAAAACCAAAAATACCGTTTGGATGGTCTTGGTCAAAATATTTATAAGCTGAGATACTTTTTATTTTTTAACTTTTATTTTAAAAATCAAAAATAAAAGTTATTTTTTAACTTTTATTTTAAAAATGAAAAATATCAATTATTTTATAACTTTTATTTTAAAAATCAAAAATAAAAGTTATTTTTTAACTTTTATTTTAAAAATCAAAAATAAAAGTTATTTTTTGACTTTTAATTTTAAAATCGGAAATAAAAGTTACTTTTTAACTTTTATTTTAAAAATCAAAAATAAAAGTTATTTTTTAACTTTTATTTTTTGAATCAGAAATAAAAGTTATTTCTTCCCTTTTTTAACGGTAATAAAGTTATTTTTATATATTTTTTTTAATTTTCGAAAAACTATGTGCCTTTTGACTGAAATATTTAAAATTTTTACGTAATTATTGAAAAATGTTGGTATGATGACGGTGGCAAAGGGATCATATGGTCAAGCTTAACCGACGTTATAATTTTCTGCTTATTAAGAGTAAAGTGTCTAAACAATTTATATGGACATTTTCATACAAAATATTTAGACACTGGTTGTTCAGAGTTTAAAAAATATTATTATACCGACCTTAGTCTCACAAGTCATAATTATATACTAAAAACTTAATTTAAAAAACAATTCGGTTCTATTCATTTTATAATATTCATTTCTATAAAAAATATATACTTATGTATATAAAATTTTAAAATGGGTCGCAAACGAAATTTTTTTTTTACTAGCTTTAATTTTGCACGCTGTGCCCGCGACGCAAGTAAGTGTGGAAAGGTCATTTTCTGCATTAAGATTAATTCTCGGAGATTTGCGTTATAATTTATCTGAAGAAAATCTAGAGGCAATAATGATTGTAAAACTTAATTCCAATAATTTTTAACAAAACATTTAAATATTTACATAATTGACATTTAGATTATCTTTATATAAATTATAACGTCAATCTTTAAGAGATAATTATGACAATACTGAAAACACTTCTCCACACTAACTTGAGCTACATACGGAAGTAAAAGTATAGTAAATTTCGGCAACCACTGACGATCAAATTTGTGTATCTATATAAATTAAACAGCTCGACGAATAAAAAGAAGTAAAAGTTTCTGAAATGTTATACCATTTTTATGGTAGGTACTGTCGAGCACAACAACACTCTGTTTTCAGAATTTTCAAAACACTCCCAAAATCTTGGTTTATGGATAAAAAATGGTATTTCAGACCCGTGTGCACTTATCACCCTGTCACTTAGACAAATTCAAAAAGATTTAAATTTTTTGGTAGATATCTGTCTATGTTATAGGGTGATAATTGCATACGGGTATGAAAAACCGTTTTTATATCCAAAAATTAAGATTTTGTGCATGTTTTGAAAATTCCAAAAATAGAGTGTTGAGTGTACTCGACTGGACCTACCAGAAAAATTGTATAACATCCCAGAAACTTTTACTTAATCTTAGTTGTCTCACTGTGTTTTTAATTTCTTAAAACATAATTTTTGTATTATCAATGATTTCGTAATTTCATAATATTGAGTGATCTAAAATGTATTTGCAGATTTGTTAAAATTATTTCTTACTTGAAATTTTTCTCAATCGAAATTCAGTTTTATTTAAGTAGCTTTATAATTCCATCATTGTAGAACGTTTGTTGTATATAGGCAAAACACTTGGAGATTTTTTTCTTCAAGGATATTTTGCAGAAACCAATACAAATGATAAACTTACGATGATATGCTAGTGCAAATAAAAGCATCTATTGGAAAAAATCGAAAGATACTTTTTAGATAAACCAATTAACATTAAAATACTTACATGTTACTAATTATAAATAAAATATTGAAATAAATAATGAATTCGCTTTATTCTGCATACAAACTTTAATATAGAGAAATAAATATATATGTAGCACTTACTAACATACCCAAACAGTTTATTTTATTAAGCATGTTAATTTTAAAAAAATAACTTTTATTTTTGATTTTTAAAATAAAAGTTAAAAAATAATTGTTATTTTTGATTTTTAAAATATAAGTTAAAAAATAACTTTTATTTTTGTTTTTTAAAATAAAAGTTAAAAAATAACTTTTATTTTTGATTTTTAGAATAAAAGTTAAGAAATAACTTTTACTTTTGATTTTTAAAATAAAAGTTAAAAAATAACTTTTATTTTCGATTTTTAAAATAAAAGTTAAAAAATAATTGTTATTTTTTGACTTTTTCGATAAAAGTCATAACTGTTACGGTCCCTGCTTAAAATACTTAATTTTCGAAAAAAAATTCCTATTAACAGACAAGAAAAGGAGCAGTAAATCTTATTAAAGCTATTTTTTCAACATCAATCTTTTCATGTAGTTTTTGATATGGAAAGGTGATTACCTTCCTTAATTTCACTCTTTAAAAGTTCTGCATAATTTAGAGAATAGAACTTCTAAAAACTGCAAAAAAAAAAAAAAAACAAAAAGCAAAGAGTGTGAATTTATAATGTCTGATACTTTTGCTGATGTTTCTGATTGGCCTGTAGTAGATCTGTCTATTTAGCAAAAATACAACGACAATTTATGGCAATTGCAGCAATAAATTGCACAAAAAATGGAAAACAAAAAAACTCATCTCATGCATTGATACTCTTACTCTGACAGTTCTAGCTGGTATAGAGGAGAATGAATGACATTGTTTTTGCAAGCATCTGTATATATTTGTATCTCTAGACAATGCATACAAATAGACAGACTTACAGATTGCATGGCAATGATCTTGACAATGATCGAGGCAACAAATGAGTTTTAAATCTAACAAAATACAAAAGGTTCTCCCGCTATTACACGATCACTAAATAAATGCTCTCGGAAATATTGTAAAACAAACAAAAGGAGAAATAGTTTAAATGTACAAAATGAGTAACATGACAATTACAATAGTCATGATAAAAATTGAATTGTTTAAGTTGTTTTTTGTTTTTAGCTATATTTTTTTGTAATTATAAAATACATGATAATGTTAAAAAAAAAAACTATTTAATTGCGGCCAGTTTAATTTGTTTAAGTGTCGCTGTATTTGATTTTGTGGTTCAAGTTAATGGCTAATGTAGACTTTATTTTTTGTTTTTATTTTTTGTTTAAAAATTCTTAATTTATTTTTTTCATAAAACTCGATTTATTCTAGAGAGAAAGGTGTTTTTCTGTTGTTATAATTTATTTCTTCCACTAACACGATAACTCTAGCACCCATACTTTAGCATGATCATTATTATCATCATCATTATCATCTAATTAGTAGAATAAAGAAACAACATCATATAGTGGCGGTCATTGCTCTTCTCTACTTTTGCTTTTGCCCATAAGAATCATTAAATAAACAACAATAAAATATAAAATATTTAATAAATATTTAAAAAAATAGTTGAGTAAACAATTATAATAGAAAAGCTATTAATTTTGATCATTTATTTATTGAACATTAAATTTTTTTAGTAAAAATTTTTCTATAAATTAATAAAATTTTTTTTGTATATTAAGGAATTTTTTGCTAAACTTTTGATTAATTGCTTAAAGTTTAATAATTTGTTTAATAATAAAAGCTAAAAAGACTTAAACTTAAAAAAAAATCAAGATATTCAAAAGAAATTCATGCTTGTGTCTTAAGTCTTTTGTTTTTTTTTCTTCTTAGATTTACATACTTTTTGCTATTTTTCTCTCCTCCTTTTTTCTAATTATGGTTATAATAACCATAAAAAGAAATACCTACATTTTTGTTCTTTGCCGTCTAGTTTTGCAGATTAGCAATATAAAAGTTTTTTAACCTTGAACTTAGCAAAATTTACCCGAAAAAGTAAAATATGGCTACAATAATTAAAATCTACGATGATATCATGGATAAGCCACAAATTGTAGAAAGGCGAATAAAAAAACTCATTAAAGAACAAAGATCGACGGGATGACTACTTTTTGTTGTTTAGGATTCTTTTTACTTTTTCTATTTATTGTTCAGATATTACACAATCCCGAGAGAAACCGAATTTTAATTTGATACGCAAATTATTTCTGATTAAGTTTATGCGAGATTGGCAATTAGTTACGTACACAAAATTTGAATTATTTCTCCAATAAATAAAGTGATTGCAAATAATGCGTAGTTTTTTTTAACAAAACATTCTTCTAAATAATCTCACTTTTCAAGTGAAAGTACAAGAAATTTTTGAAAATTAATTTCAATAGAAAATTTTTTGTCTCAATATAATTTTCTAATTACAAAAATTTTCTCAGTTGAAATTTTTTTTTTCGAATTTTTGTTTATCTCATTTAGAAAATTTTTGAAAATGCTTGTCTTTAAATAATTTCCTATAAATATTCAATTTTCAAAATATTTCCTATAAATAGAAAATTTTTGAAAAATTTCCTATAAATAGTCAATTTTCTAAAAATTTCATAAAAATAGTAAATTTTTGAAAATATTTCCCATAAATAGTCACTTTTCGAAAATTTTTCAATAAATAGTCAATTTTCGAAAAATTTTCTGTAAATAGTCAATTTTCGCAAAATTTCCTAAATTTTCGAATATTTCCAATAAATACTAAATTTTAGAAATTTTTCTTAAAAATAGTCGACTTTCGAAAAATTTCCTATAAATAGTCAAATTTCGATAAATTTTATATAAATAGTTAATTTTCGAAAAATTTCCTTTAAATAGTAATTTTTCGAATATTTCTTATAAATAGTCGATTTTCGAAAAATATCCTATAAATAGTCAATGTTCGAAAAATTTTCTATAATAAGTCAATTTTTGAAAAATTTCCTTTAAATAGTCAATTCTCGAAAAATTTTCTAAAAATAGTAAATTTTCGAACAATTTCTTATAAGTAGTAAATTTTCTTTAGAAAATTTTTGTCTTAAAAAAATTTTCTTTAGAAAATTTTTGTCTTAAAATAATTTTCTATATAACATTTTTATCTTAAAATTTTCTATAGAAAATTTTTGTGTTAAAATAATTTTCTATAAAAAATTTTTGTCTTAAAATAATTTTCTATGGAAAATTTTTGTCTTAAAAAAATTTTCTTTAGAAAATTTTTGTCTTAAAATAATTTTCTATGGAACATTTTTATCTTAAAATTTTCTATAGAAAATTTTTGTGTTAAAATAATTTTCTTTAAAAAATTTTTGTCTTAAAATAATTTTCTATGGAAAATTTTTGTCTTCAAATAGTTTTCTATAGAAAATTTTTGTCTTAAAATAATTTTCTATAGAAAATTTTTGTCTTAAAATAATTTTCTATAGAAAATTTTTGTCTTAAAATAATTTTCTATAGAAAATTTTTGTCTTAAAATAATTTTCTATAGAAAATTTTTGTCTTAAAATAATTTTCTATAGAAAATTTTTGTCTTAAAATTTTCTATAGAAAATGTTTGTCTTAAAATTTTCAATAGAAAATGTTTGCTTTAAATTATTTTCTATAGAAAATTTTTCTCTTAAAATAATTTCCTTTTGTCTTAAAATTTTCTATAGAAAATTTTTGCTTTAAATTATTTTCTATATATAGAAAATTTTTGTCTTAAAATAATTTTCTATAGAAAATTTTTGTCTTAAAATAATTTTCTATAGAAAATTTTTGTCTTAAAATAATTTTCTATAGAAAATTTTTGTCTTAAAATTTTCTATAGAAAATGTTTGTCTTAAAATTTTCAATAGAAAATGTTTGCTTTAAATTATTTTCTATAGAAAATTTTTCTCTTAAAATAATTTCCTTTTGTCTTAAAATTTTCTATAGAAAATTTTTGTCTTAAATTAAATTTTTTATAGAAAATTTTTGTCTTACATTTTTTTCGTATAATTTTCTATAGTATTTTTTTTAAATTTCCTATAGAAAATTTTTGTCTTAAAATTTGCTATAGAAAATTTTTGTCTTAAAATTTTCTATAGCAAAAAAAAAAAGAAAAATTTCTAGAATTTTTTTTGTTTGTCTCATTTCTAAAATGAAATGATTTCTAAAATTTTTGAAATGTTTGTCTTTAAATGATTTTCTTTAAAAAAAATTTTGACTTAAAATAACTTTCTATAGAAAATTTTTGTCTTCAAATAATTTTCTATAGAAACTTTTCTCTTAAAATAATTTCCTTTTGTCTTAAAATTTTCTATAGAAAATTTTTGTCTTAAATTAAATTTTTTATAGAAAATTTTTGTCTTTAAATTTTCTATAGAAAATTTTTGTCTTAAAATTTTCTATAGAAAATTTTTGTCTTAAAAAAATTTTCTATAGAAAATTTTTGTCTTAAAAAAATTTTCTATAGAAAATTTTTGTCTTAAAAAATTTTTCTATAGAAAATTTTTGTCTTAAAAAAATTCTCTGTAGAAAATTTTCATCTTAAAATAATTTTGTATGGAAAATTTTTGTTTTTAAATAATTTTCTATAGAAAATTTTTGTCTTAAAATAATTTTCAATAAAAAATTATTGTCTTAAAATAATTTTCTATAGAAAATTTTTGTCTTAAAATTTTCTATAGAAGTTTTTTATCTTAAAATTTTCTATAGAAAATTTTTGTCTTAAAATTTTCTATAGAAAATTTTTCTCTTAAAATTTTCTTTAGAAAATTTTTATCTTAAAATTTTCTATAGAAAATTTTTGTCTTAAAATTTTCTATAGAAAATTTTTGTCTTAAAATTTTCTATAGAAAATTTTTGTCTTAACATTTTCTATAGAAAACTTTTGTCTTGAAATTTTCTATAGAAAATATTTGTCTTAAAATTTTCTTTAGAAAATTTTTTCTTAAAATAATTTTCTATAGAAAATTTTTGTCTTAAAATTTTCTATAGAAAATTTTTTGTCTTAAAATTTTCTTTAGAAAATCTTTGTCTTAAATTTTTTGCCTTAAAATTTTCTTTAGAAAATCTTTGTCTTAAAATTTTCTTTAGAAAATCTTTGTCTTAAAATTTTCTTTAGAAAATCTTTGTCTTAAAATTTTCTTTAGAAAATTTTTGTCTTAAAATTTTCTATAGAAAATTTTTGTCTTAAAATTTTCTATAGAAAATTTTTGTCTTAAAATTTTCTATAGAAAATTTTTGTCTTAAAATTTTCTATAGAAAATTTTTGTCTTAAAATTTTCTATAGAAAATTTTTGTCTTAAAATTTTCTATACAAAATTTTTGTCTTAAAATTTTCTATACAAAATTTTTGTCCTAAAACTTTCTATACAAAATTTTGTCTTAAAATTTTCTATAGAAAATTTTTGTCTTAAAATTTTC
Organism: Stomorhina lunata; assembly: GCA_933228675.1. NCBI lineage: Eukaryota > Metazoa > Arthropoda > Insecta > Diptera > Rhiniidae > Stomorhina > Stomorhina lunata. The sequence goes on along the minus strand of OW121742.1, from coordinate 7,258,712 downwards.
TTTGGAAAATCTTTGTCTTAAAATTTTCTTTGGAAAATCTTTGTCTTAAATTATATTTTCTATAAAAAATTTTTGTCTTAAATTAAATTTTCTATAGAAAATTTTTGTCTTAAAATTTTCTATAGAAAATTTTTGTCTTAAAATTTTCTATACAAAATTTTTGTCTTAAAATTTTCTATAGAAAATTTTTGTCTTAAAATTTTGTTCAAAAAGAAGTGTATTTGCATTTGATCCCAAACCTTACATTTATTTGTTAATGTAACAGATCAATTTATTGATAAAAAGCCAAAAAATGTTTGCGGAGAAACCATAGAAAATTTACAATAATTTTTCAGAGTGAACATTTGTAAAAAAAATTTTTTTCAGATCAAAAGTTTTCTTAAGAAAATTGTTTTAAGACAAATTTTATTTGTGATAAAATGTTACTATCAAGTTTCCAAGCATGTCAATGACCTATTGGGATATTTGTTTTAAGTTTATAGTGTATGAATTTTATTTTTATGCTAAAAATACTAAATTGTGGTCAAAATTTCCTTAAAGTCATAAATCAAAGCCTAAATTTTTGGGTCAACTGTCATACATTAGGAACGAGTTTCAAGTTAATTAAGATTTACAAAATATTTAAATCTGAAAGTGTCAAAGAATTTCGAAATCTTCAGTTAAAAATAAGTCAAGATTCGATACTCAATTTTCAAGACTAAATTTAAAGATTTTGGTGTAAGATTAATATTTCTTATTAATGTTTGTAATATGTTAAGAATTTTATGAATCTGAAATCGAAATTTTGCTAATTATTTGTATTTATTCAAAATTAAAAAAAAATATGAGTTCCTGGTTTGGAGCAAAACAATTGGGCAGCTGATTATGAAAAAAGGTTTGTGGCTTAAGTCTTTTGATTTGAAGTGTTTTAAAATACAATAACAATTCATTATATTACAATTTTGACAAAGTGACAAGTCAGGAAGAAAGAGAATGTAAAGAAGAAAAAAAAAGCTGAAATCAATCATTAAAAAAAATTAAGTAAAATCATTTATCACGAATTCTTGAGTTAACCAAATAAACTTAAGTTTTACATATGTACAATAAATTGTTATGTTCTTTCCTGTGTCTTGAAAGTTGAGTCAATCTGTTCCTTATTATTAAGCAGTAAAATTAAAGTTTGTTGATTTTTTCCATTATATATTTATTTATTGTTTACATGTTAATACGTTTACTTAATCTTGTAACCAGAAAATCACCTAAAAACTGTTGATTTTTTGTAAACTTTTAAATTTTCGTTTACTTTTCCTCACTTTAGTTTCTTGGGGTGAGGAAGAATATTACCAAAAAAAACTACCAAAACTCTTTTTTTTTTTGGTTGGCCCAAACATCTTGTTAAAGCTGATGGTTGTTTGCCTGTCAAAAACTAAAAAAAAAAAATAAAATCTTTTACTTGTAGTTTTTTTAAAGAGTGACTCGTAATATTTGTATTTTTCCTTCTTACGTTTCGTTTAATTTTTCTTTCTTTATGATATTTTTTTATAAAGACTTAAAGTCTTTTTGGCCAAGTTCATTGACTTCTTTTAAACGAAATTTATTTTTATTTTTTGGTTGTTGTTTGCTTGTGTTATTTTTGGGTTCTGAGTTGTTAAATGATTTGCCAGCTCATGTTGGCTGTTGGCTTTTTTTTCTTGTATATTTTAACGTCGTTCATTTAAGTCAGGCCAGAATCAACCATAAGCCATAAGCGTAGTCTTAAAATATGAGTTCGTTTTCATTGCTAAGTTCAATGACCACAAACGAAAGAAGCTCAAATCAATTGATTGTACAAACTTACACAGATACATATATTTAACCAAAAAAAGTTTAATAAGGAGATCCTATAAAAAAAGTGTGAAATTTTATTTTCTTAAGAAATGCTATCAAAAACAAACTAAAGTAAGAGTTACTTAAAAAAGATTATTATTACCACTAATGGCTAGTTATTGTTATCACATATCTTTCTAAGTTAAGGGGAATTTTCAAACTTAAAGCCAAATTCTTTTCTTATTCCAAAATCTCTTATTTATCGTTAAGCGAAAATCTCGTTTCGTTCTCATATGGTAATTCCAGTTCTTTAGATTTCGATCTCTATGTTCGCTTTGACCCAATTCTAGTTCTTAGTGATCTTTAAGTACCTACTCACTTCATTTGCTCATACATACACACACACACACACACACACTTACACGCCTTATATGAGGGTAATGTACATGACTTAATTTTTATTTAATATTTTCCTGACTTCTTGCCATTTTTTTACCATTTTTGTCATCATTTCGCATTCATAATGGGAATAAGTTTTAATATCTACTTAAGATTACACCAACATATTTACGTGCTTCAGTCAATAAAATTAACAATTGTTAAGTACACATTTAAATATTATATTTAACTTCGAGACCAGGAAAGAACTTTCGGACTGCCGCAGTATCAAGATCACCCCCACTTGTTGTTAACAGAAATTTGCGAAAAAAAAACATACAATGTACGTCATTGTCATCAATAAAATCTCAATAAGCGTCATGTTGTAACAAACAGTGGGAAGGTTTTATAAATTTTTTATGAAAATTTTTGCTTAAAAAATTTTTTTATCACAAGTTTTTGGCCCAATTTAATTTTGTGAAGAAAATTTTTAGCTCAATATAATTTTCTAAAGAAATCTTTTGGCTCAAAATAGTATTAAAAGGGAAAATTTAGGCTCAAACTAAATTTACTATGGAACAGTTTTTGCTTAAAATATATTTCTATAGAAAATGTTTGGCTCAAAAAAATGTTATAAAATTATTTTTTTTCAAAGTAATTTTCTGTATATATTTTTTTGGCTCAAAATAATTTTCTATAGAAAATTTTTAGATAAAAACAATTTTCTATCAAAAAATGTTTGTCTCAAAATATTTTTCTATTGAAATTTTAGGCTCAAAGTAATTTTTTAACTCAAAATAATTTTTTAAAGTTTTTTTTTCAAAATTTGTTTCTATAAAATTGTTTGTTCTCTTCCCATCGATGATTTTTCTATAGAAAACTTTTCCCGTCGATGATTTTTCTATAGAAAACTCTTCCCACTGAACATTTTTCTATAAAAAACTCTTCCCACTGAACATTTTTCTATAGAAAACTCTTCCTACTGAATATTTTTCTATAAAAAACTCTTCCTACTGAACACTTTTGTATAGAAAACTCTTCCTACTGAACATTTTTCTATAGAAAACTCTTCCTACTGAACATTTTTCTATAGAAAAATCTTCCTACTGAACATTTTTCTATAGAAAACTTTTCCTACTGAACATTTTTCTATAGAAAACTCTTCCTACTGAACATTTTTCTATAGAAAACTCTTCCTACTGAACATTTTTCTATAGAAAACTCTTCCTACTGAACATTTTTCTATAGAAAACTCTTCCTACTGAACATTTTTCTATAGAAAACTCTTCCTACTGAACATTTTTCTATAGAAAACTCTTCCTACTGAACATTTTTCTATAGAAAACTCTTCCTACTGAACATTTTTCTATAGAAAACTCTTCCTACTGAACATTTTTCTATAGAAAACTCTTCCTACTGAACATTTTTCTATAGAAAACTCTTCCTACTGAACATTTTTCTATAGAAAAATCTTCCTACTGAACATTTTTCTTTAGAAAACTCTTCCTACTGAACATTTTTCTATAGAAAACTCTTCCTACTAAACATTTTTCTATAGAAAACTCTTCCTACTAAACATTTTTCTATAGAAAACTCTTCCTACTGAACATTTTTCTATAGAAAACTCTTCCTACTGAACATTTTTCTATAGAAAACTCTTCCTACTGAACATTTTTCTATAGAAAACTCTTCCTACTGAACATTTTTCTATAGAAAACTCTTCCTACTGAACATTTTTCTATAGAAAACTCTTCCTACTGAACATTTTTCTATAGAAAACTTTTCCTACTGAACATTTTTCTATAGAAAACTTTTCCTACTGAACATTTTTCTATAGAAAACTCTTCCTACTGAACATTTTTCTATAGAAAACTCTTCCTACTGAACATTTTTCTATAGAAAAGTCTTCCTACTGAACATTTTTCTATAGAAAAGTCTTCCTACTGAACATTTTTCTATAGAAAACTCTTCCTACTGAACATTTTTTTTTATAGAAAACTCTTCCTACTGAACATTTTTCTATAGAAAAATCTTCCTACTGAACATTTTTCTATAGAAAACTCTTCCTACTGAACATTTTTCTATAGAAAAACATTTTTCTATAGAAAACTCTTCCTACTGAACACTTTTTTTATAGAAAACTCTTCCTACTGAACATTTTTCTATAGAAAACTCTTCCTACTGAACATTTTTCTATAGAAAACTCTTCCCACTGAACATTCTTCTATAGAAAACTCTTCCTACTAAACATTTTTCTATAGAAAACTCTTCCTACTGAACATTTTTCTATAGAAAACTCTTCCTGAATATTTTTCTATAGAAAACTCTTCCTACTGAACATTTTTCTATAGAAAACTCTTCCTACTGAACATTTTTCTATAGAAAACTCTTCCTACTGAACATTTTTCTATAGAAAACTCTTCCTACTGAACATTTTTCTATAGAAAACTCTTCCTACTGAACATTTTTCTATAGAAAACTCTTCCTACTGAACATTTTTCTATAGAAAACTCTTCCTACTGAACATTTTTCTATAAAAAACTCTTTTTACCGAACATTTTTCTATAGAAAACTCATCCTACTGAACATTTTTCTATAGAAAACTCTTCCTACTGAACATTTTTCTATAGAAAACTCTTCCTACTGAACATTTTTCTATAGAAAACTCTTCCTACTGAAAATTTTTCTATAGAAAACTCTTCCTACTGAACATTTTTCTATAGAAAAATCTTCCTACTGAACATTTTTCTATAGAAAACTCTTCCTACTGAACATTTTTCTATAGAAAAACATTTTTCTATAGAAAACTCTTTCTACTGAACATTTTTTTTTATAGAAAACTCTTCCTACTGAACATTTTTCTATAGAAAAATCTTCCCACTGAACATTCTTCTATAGAAAACTCTTCCTACTGAACATTTTTCTATAGAAAACTCTTCCCACTGAACATTCTTCTATAGAAAACTCTTCCTACTAAACTTTTTTCTATAGAAAACTCTTCCTACTGAACATTTTTCTATAGAAAACTCTTCCCACTGAACATTTTTCTATAGAAAACTCTTCCTACTGAACATTTTTCTATAGAAAACTCTTCCTACTGAACATTTTTCTATAGAAAACTCTTCCTACTGAACATTTTTCTATAGAAAACTCTTCCTACTGAACATTTTTCTATAGAAAACTCTTCCTACTGAACATTTTTCTATAGAAAACTCTTCCTACTAAACATTTTTCTATAGAAAACTCTTCCTACTGAACATTTTTCTTTAGAAAACTCTTCCTACTGAACATTTTTCTATAGAAAACTCTTCCTACTGAACATTTTTCTATAGAAAACTCTTCCTACTGAACATTTTTCTATAGAAAACTCTTCCTACTGAACATTTTTCTATAGAAAACTCTTCCTACTGAACATTTTTCTTTAGAAAACTCTTCCTACTGAACATTTTTCTATAGAAAACTCTTCCTACTGAACATTTTTCTATAGAAAACTCTTCCTACTGAACATTTTTCTATAGAAAACTCTTCCTACTGAACATTTTTCTTTAGAAAACTCTTCCTACTGAACATTTTTCTATAGAAAACTCTTCCTACTGAACATTTTTCTATAGAAAACTCTTCCTGCTGAACATTTTTCTATAGAAAACTCTTCCTACTGAACATTTTTCTATAGAAAACTCTTCCTACTAAACATTTTTCTATAGAAAACTCTTCCTACTGAACATTTTTCTATAGAAAACTTTTCCTACTGAACATTTTTCTATAGAAAACTTTTCCTACTGAACATTTTTCTATAGAAAACTCTTCCTACTGAACATTTTTCTATAGAAAAGTCTTCCTACTGAACATTTTTCTATAGAAAACTCTTCCTACTGAACATTTTTCTATAGAAAAATCATCTAACCGAAATCTTTATAGAAAACTCAATCTTAATAAAAATATGCTTAAAGCTTTGTCATGATCATCTGTCTTAGGATGAACAATCTTATGATTTGAATGTTTCGTTAAACTTAAAATAATAGATTTTCCTTAAGCAACGTATGTTTTTTAATTGTTTTGAAATATTGCATTGGTCCCATGACTTTTTGACATATAACATTAAAGTTTGTTTCCTAAGTCTTTTGTTTTCTTAACTAAAATACATAAAATTTGGTGTGAGAATTAAGGGATTTTTAATTTTAATGTGTTTATTTGATTTTTCCCACTGTTTGCCTTGTTAACGTGTATGTGTCTTAAGTCTTTCGTTTTTTATAGCCTTGCTACTGTAAAATCTTGTTAAGATTTCTATTTGCTTAACTCATTATTAATAATCGATTTTTCTGGGTCTTTAAACAGCAAAAATTATGCGAAAACGTTTTGCAATCTTTTTTTTTTTTTTTGCAAAAAATATACCACAATATTTATGTACATGTGAATATTATTTTTCGCTTAACTTTAATAAAAGTGTGATTTTATTATTTGCTTTAACTCATGCATTTAAAAGTTTTAATATTCTTTTGCTGCTGTTGTTGTTGTTTGTTGTCAGTTGTTCTCACTGACAATCGAATGTACACGTCGTTGATCGGCACTAGGTAATTGGTTCAATAGCCTGAAGTAACCTTTAAAGCAGAAAGAATCCAGCAGCAGCAAGTCAGCAAACTGACTGTTGCAGTCGCTAACAACTACAACAAAAACGTTTTTAGCTAATGCATCTAAAAGAAAAGTATAGTGAAGGCAGTGAAAGAGCTAAGTCAGCTATTGACTGACTTAAAAACAAAAATAATGTGGTGTTGTTTGGCTGGTTTGTTGCTAAAAAACAACCAAAAGAAGAACTATTCTGCAATACTGTCCGTCTGTCTGTCCGTCTGTCTGTCTGTCCGTCTGCCTGTCCGTCTGTCTGTCCGTCTGTCTGTCCGTCTGTCCGTCTGTCTGTCCGTCTGTCTATGCGCCTAACATGCATTTGCCTCATGCTTTGGAAATGAGATAAAGTTTACATTACCCAACTAAATAGATTTAAATCTCCTGTTTAAATTTGCTTAAAGAAGAAAAACTTTTTGTTTTTATTTTTTAATTTTTTCTTAGCCATCCCAGAACCCAAAAAAAAAACAATTTTTTCCGACCACAATTACTTCTATAACTGTATATGAACTTTTGTTCGCATTTTTCCCTACTCCATATAAAACAGAAAAACTAACACCAAAAGATATTAGAATAAGACCAAGCTACAAAATAGAAATATTAAAAATTACGCCTATTCTAAAAGCTCTCAGTGTTTAAGACCAAGAATTGCAAACATGGCTGTTTTTAGAAAATCCATTCAAATTTTCTACAACTTTTATTTTAAGTCTAACATGCTATTGCTCTCGCTAGATAATAGAAAATATGTACTTGTATAAAGAAGAAAGGCTGCAGTCGCAGCAGCAACTGCATTTCTTTAACTTGTTTTGGCTGTATTTGTATAAATGCATTAATATTTGTAAGCCAAGTTTAATAATAAATCCCAACTTTATTTGTGTGTTTGGCTGTGCAAAAGTTCTCTAAAGCTCTCATGATCATAATTTCTCCTCTCGTTTGCGAAATGCAACAAATTACAAAAAAAAAACAAAAACAACAACAACAACAACAAAAAAGGAATTCACTCTCTTTCCGCAACGAAATGAAAAATGTGTGTTAAGCCAATGACCGCTAGTTATTGCAAAAAATATTGCAAACAAAAATCGAATCGAAAGAAAAAGAACAACGAACGAACGATCGAATGAACTGAACTGTCTTGAATGACGTTGCCTGCAGTGGGCTAACGGTAATTTTTATTCTTTTACTTCTACTTCTGCAACGTAGTCGTCGCCGTAGTCGTCATCATCACGATCAACGTCTTGAGTTTGTTGTAACAGTTGTAAAAAAATAACAAGAAATATTTGCAACTTTGGCTGTTAGTTTTTATGTTGCATTTGATTACAAACACTTACACATTTTTATACATACTATTTTATTTTTTTCATATTATTACTACTTGTTGCTTAAATATCATAATTTTATACATATCTATAAGATAAGAAACGTTTGCATAATTTCGAGTTGAAAATATAAAAATTCTGATATTCGGTCAATAGATTTTATGACTTTAAAGAGTGCTCTAAATAAAATTTGTAGTTGGATTTTCTTAAATAAAAATCAAACCGAATGCATGCAGTTTTATCAAAAAATAACAAATTAGTCGGGATGTAAATATTATTCAAAAAGAAGTGTATTTGCATTTGATCCCAAACCTGTTACATTTATTTATTAATGTAACAGATCAATTTATTGATAAAAAGCCAAAAAATGTTTGCGGAGAAACCAAATTCCTCGACGCGTTTCGATGGTTGGTTAAGCCATCTCTTCAGGAGGATTATCCCCAATTTAGACAGATCGAAAACCTCGCATTATTTGTAAATTTAGTAATAATGCGAGGTTTTCGATCTGTCTAAATTGGGGATAATCCTCCTGAAGAGATGGCTTAACCAACCATCGAAACGCGTCGAGGAATTTGGTTTCTCCGCAAACATTTTTTGGCTTTTTATCAATAAATTGATCTGTTACATTAATAAATAAATGTAACAGGTTTGGGATCAAATGCAAATACACTTCTTTTTAAAAATCAAACCTTTTAATATTAAAACTCTACAAAATACGCAAATATAATGACATATTATACAAAATCATTTAGCATTAAAATGTTTACTTAATACTCGGGTTTTGCAAAATTATCGACTTTTTTCGGAAACCCTCCCATTAAAGATTTTACAGTTGCTTCTGATACCTTTTTGGAGCATGTGTTCCACCTGCGCTTAAAATCGGACATGTTCTTGGAAATCTTTCCTGTGTTCTTCAATTCCTTTTTTACCAGAGCCCAATGCCTTTCCACAGGCCGAAGTTAGGTGGATTCGCCTCTCGTGGTACAAAAATGACATTATTCTTTGAGTACCACTCAAGTGCCTTTTTTCCATAATGGCATGATGCCAAATCGGGCCAAAAAAATGTAGTCACTCTGTGCTCTCTTAAAAAGGGTAGCAACCGTTTTTGTAGGCACTCCTTTATATAAATTTCTGTGTTTATTGTGCCAGATGCCACAAATACTTTACTTCTTTTGCCACAACTGCAAATAGCTTGCCACACGAGAAACTTCTTAGGGAATTTTGTTTATTTTTTTATGCGAAACTCTTGCCGAACATTGCCCCGTTTATCAGCAACATAAAAATCTTGACCAGGAAGTTGAGAAAAGTCTGCCAGTACGTATGTTTCATCATCTATCACACAACAGGTGTATTTTTTTATAAAATCGGACTTCAATTTTTTCGCTCGTTTTTTTGCTTCTAAGTTCTTTATAGCATTGTGATCTGGAACCTTTTGGACTTTGTATGTCTTCAGTTCAGCATAAGCTTTGACTTTATGTGCAAAATTCGTAGAACATTTCACCGTACGAGCTGCTTTTCTTAAAGAAGTGTTAGGCGCTCTTCGAAAGAGTCGCTCGATTCTTTTGCCTTACCAATATCTGTAGGACCTTTTTTCCTCCCTGATCCAGGTTTTCTTTCAATGCTCAGGTTTTCCTTATACCGTCTGATGGCATTAGAAACCGTTCGAGGGTCAACTTTCAAATTTTTAGCAATTTTTTTAAAAGTCCATGACGGATTTTTTTGAAAAGTTTTAATTATATTTTCACGAACATTTTTTTCGCAGTCCATTTTGATTGAAATAACTATTGAAAATTAATAATTTCTAAAATAATAGTATCTGACATATCTATAGAAACTAACTTGATCAAAAAATAAATTATTTCTTGCACTATGGATAAATTTTGTCTAAAATAGTAAATGCATATTTTTTTTAGAACACTCTTTATATTGGAGTTTAATAATAAGGTAAAGTAGAAAATTATATTTATTAGGTTACATTTACGATGTAAAGGCAAAGAATTTAGGTTAATTTTGAAACATAAAAAAATGTAATATTTGATCTCATATTGATTACGATTTCTTGAAAACTATTAAGTTGGATGGACTGTTGTTTAAAACAAATGGTATTTGTCCTTTATAATTTGTAGGTAGTGTGTTATGTAATAAATTTGAAACCACCATGTATTCGTAGAATTTGAAGTTTAATAAAGTATAACTTTTAAAGGACAAAAAGGGAACAAAAACCGAAGCCATCAATTAAAATAATTGTATGTACATATAGCGGAAGTGTTAGGGAGCTTAAGTTTTGAACCTGGAAAGCCTAGATTATATTGGGGCGGCACAATTGGCCTCCAAAGTAGGGCATCTCCGACTCATAAACGATATATAATTGTCATTTCATAGTCGATTTGAAGAATTGTACTATATAATAAATACGTATGTCAAGATCTACAAAAAACGTCGCATATCCTATCTCTTATGGTTTTAAAGATATTCGACTTCAATTTTTGTACCATTTAGGCCATCCTAATGAAAATACCTCAATATCAAATACCTCAAATCGGTTAAGAAGAAGTGTGTAAAAATTGGTTAGAACATTTGATACGGAATTACAGATCGAAAATTTAACTTTAAGCATCAAATTTCTTACAACCGCTGTACAGATCTTAATAAAACCTAAACACGATAAAAGCTTAAGATGATATCTACTGACTAAAAAAAATAACGTCTTAAAACAGAGCTTTGGCCAATAAAAAACGATTCTGAACCACTGTGAGGCGTACATTTCTTAAAACTCATCCTTTCGAGACGACTGGCCAATGAATTTTTCTTTAGCAGTACTGTTCTTATCTGAAATTCGCTCCCGGTTAAAGTTTTTCCTGCCTGTTGGAGTATAGAAAAGTTTAAATGAAATGTTCCCAAACACTACACCGTCGATTTCCCTTCCCATAACTTATAAGTTACTTGTAATTTGTATTAAGAGTTTATGCACTGAGTCATACAAAAAAAAAAAAAAAAACTAAAATAACTCTAGCAACATGTTGCATTATTTTTCTAGCAACATGTTTATAATGACGTTCAAAAAATTAAAAGTGAATAGAATTAAAAAAATTGTTCTGAAATATGTTGCTTTAATGTGTGAAGGGTCAGCTTCAAGATAAAAAAGTTTAAAATTAAATGCCCACAAACTTTGCTCTATCTATCCTGGTTCTAATAAACTATTTTTCTAGTTCAAACACAATAAAATCCTTATAGCCTGCATTTAACTCATGAATGCTGGTTTTTAACTAAAAAAAATGTATCTAAAATATTAACAGCAACATGTTGCAATATTTTTCAAGCAAAATGTTGGAAATATGTTGACTGCAACATGTTTCTTGCAAAGTCTTTTAAGTCATAATGGCATTTTTAATAATGATTTTTGATCTAAACTGTGTAAATTTTTTGCTTATTTTGATTATTTAAAACATTTCAAAAATTGCTGTAACATTTTGTTAGCAACATGTTGCTTAAGTATGTTGATAGCAACATGTTGCTTAAGTATGTTGATAGCAACATGTTGCTTAAGTATGTTGATGGCAACATGTTACTAAATTTTGTTACTAGCAACATGTTTCAAGTCATTATTTCTCTTGTCTTCACAACATTTTTTAGCTGGTGGTCGTATCTCCAAAAATCATTTTTCCTTAAGTAGGACTCATTCTTTATAGAACAATTCAACATCAAACTATTTTATATAGAACAATTTAAAGCATTAAAAATTTCTGTATAAAAACATCTAAAACAACAAAAAAAGTTTCTATACAAAAATTTGTGTATAGAAAATTTAAAAATTTAAAAAAAATTTAAATTTAAACATAAAAATATTTTCAATACAAAACTTTTAACATCAGAAAATGTTGCGTCAATTTTTTTCATTTAAAAAATTTCACATCAAAATGTTTATATAGAAAATTAAAAAAAAAAAAAATTTAATAGAAAAAAATATAACATCAACAATTTTTTTGCATAAAAAATTGTCACATATAAAATTTCACAGAAAATTTTCCATCAAAAATTTTAATATAAAAAATTTTGCATAAAAATTTTTATATAGAAAATTTTGCATCAAAATTTTTATATCGAAAATTTTGCGTAAAAATTTTTATATAGAAAATTTTGCTTAAAAAATTATCAGTTAGAAAATTTTGCATTAAAATTTGTATATAGAAAATTTTGCATCAAGATTTATATATAGAATTTTTTATACATCAAAATTTTAAAAAAATTTTATAAAGAAAATGTTCATGTGAAAAATTTAGCATGAAAATGTTTGTTTAAAAAATTTTGCATCAAAATTTTTATATCGAAAATTTTGCATCAAAATTTTTATATCGAAAATTTTGTATTAAAATTTTTATATAGAAAATTTTGATTAAAAAATTTTCATTTAGAAAATTTTGCATTAAAATTTTATATAGAAAATTCTGCATCAAAATTTTTGTATAAAAAATTTTTCATCAAAATTTTTATATAGAAAATATTGCAGCGACATTTTCATATATAAAATTTTCATGTTGAAAATTTTGCATGACAATTTTTATATAGAAAATTTACAACAAAATTTTTAAAATTTTTTAATTTTTCAACATTTTTGTATAGAAAGTTTTGCATCAAAATTTTTATATATTTTTAAATTTTGCATTAAAATTTTTTTTATATGGAAAATTTGAATCCAAATTTTCGTATAGAATTTTGCATAAAAAATTTGTATGTTAAAATTTTTGCGTTAAAAATTTTCATACAGAAAATGTTGATGAAAAATTTTCATATAGAAAATTTTGAACCAAAATTCAAATGTTTTTACTGAAAATTGTTCACAAAACTTCTCATATTAAAAAATTAAATATAGAGAATTTGTATAGATTTTATTTTCTTAAAATTCTATAATTTCAGGTAGAATTTTCTAGTTACATAATTTAGTTACGCTTTTAATTATATTTTATTTCATTTTTATAATAGTTTTTCTACAAAGAAATTAAAAAGGGATAATTTTCAAAAATTATTTTACAAAAAATAATAGAAGAAATTTTCTTCAATTAATGGTGTAAGATAAAAAATTTTAATTTCAGTTTATATTAATTAAACCTGTTGTGAAACATTGAGATTTTGCTTAAAATCATTTTTATATATAATAATGTGTTGCGAAATATTAATATGAATACATCAACATGTTGCTAGAAAATTTAATATATTATATAAACAAAGTTTACAGATAACATTAGTTTTGCATCTTATTTTTCTGCAACATGTAGATGACAAAAGTTGCTTTAATCTTTATTTTATTAAGTAGATGTTGCTAGCAAAACAAATATGATTGATATGATGATTTTCCAGCAACATGTTGCAGACAAATGTTGCCTTAAATTAGCAAAAAATGTTACTAATAATATTTGTTTTCTTTTCATTTCAGATTTATATTCTCAACAATATCGGTAAGTACTTACAATAATTTCATTATTTTTTTATAATCTTTACCAAATTCTTAATCGCTTTCGAGTTTTTGTTAGTATCTCTTAGTAAATCATATAATATTACCTTTTCGTTTCATATTTAGTCCAAGTAATAAATCATTTTTCTTAACTTTTCCCATTTCTTTTTTATTTGTTTGGCCTTCAATTTTTAAAAATTATGATTTAAAACACCCAAAAAAGAAAAGAAAACGAAAACCAAAAATATTTCAAAAATATTTAGACATGTTTTAGTTATAATTTTTCACGGTTTAATAAAAACTATATTTTTGTAGTTGTATTTAATTCTGTTTAAAAAATATGCTTGAGACAAACTAAACTACTGGAAACATTAACAAACAATGAGTGTTAAATGTGAAAGTCCAACAAATTTACCTTAAATCATATTTTTACTTAAAAATTGTTGTTGCTGCTTTTTGTCCTTTGACTTAAGATTGCGTAACAGGATAAAATGACAACGTTACAGATTACATAACAATGTGGCCAGAAGGCCACAATATTTTTTCCATGAAAGTGAAATAATAAATCATAATTTTATGACAGGATAAAACGTTACACACGTTAACTAAACTAAAACTTGTTGAATGTTAAAAAAATGATCCTTATATTTATCTCTAGTAAAAATGATTGTCCTAATTCAGGTACTATTTAGCTAAATGTCCGTCTGTCTTTCAGTTGTGTAATATTTACAAATTAAAAAAAATGTTTTTGTTTTAGATTGTAAGAGTGCGGGTAGAAAACAATTATAAAAATATGAAAAGTTATGGAAAATTATAATTTAAAGCGTAACTAAATTATGTAACTGCAAATTGTACCTGAAATTTCTGAATTTTTAGAAAATAGAAACTATACAAATTCTCTATATGAAAAATTGTTAGTATGAAAACTTTTGTAAACAAATTTTTAGTATAAGCATTTTGACATAAAATTTTCATATTGATGCAAAATTTTCTACATAAAAATTTTGATGCAAAATTTTCTATATAAAAATTTTGATGCAAAATTTTCTATATACAAATTTTGATGCAAAATTTTCTATACAAAAATTTTGATGTAAAATTTTCTATTTAAAAAATTTAATGCAAAATTTTCTGTATAAACATTTTTGATGCAAAATATAAATATAAAAATGTTTAAAGCAAAAATGTCTATATACAAATTTTCACGCAAAATCTTGTATATAAAAATTTTAATGCAAATTTTCTATATAAAAATTTTGATGCAAAATTTTCTATATACAAATTTTGACGCAAAATCTTGTATATAAAAATTTTGATGCAAAATTTTCTATATAAAAATTTTGATGCAAAATTTTCTATATACAAATTTTGACGCAAAATTTTCTATATACAAATTTTGATGCAAAATTTTCTATATACAAATTTTGATGCAAAATTTTCTATACACAAATTTTGACGCAAAATTTTCTATATACAAATTTTGATGCAAAATTTTCTATATGAAAATTTTTGATGCAAAATTTTTTATATAAAAATTTTGATGTAAAATTTTCTATATAAAAAATTTAATGCAAAAATTTCTATATAAAAAATTTGATGCAAAATTTTCTATATGAAAATTTTTGATGCAAAATTTTTTATATAAAAATTTTGATGTAAAATTTTCTGTATAAAAAATTTAATGCAAAATTTTCTATATAAAAAATTTGATGCAAAATTTTCTGTATAAAAAATTTGATGCAAAATTTTCTATATAAAAAATTTAATGCAAAATTTTCTATATACAAATTTGATGCAAAATTTTCTATATAAAAAATTTGATGCAAAATTTTCTATATAAAAATTTGATGCAAAATTTTCTATATAAAAAATTTGATGCAAAATTTTCTATATATTCATGCAAAATTTTGTAAAGCAAAAATTTCTATGTATAAATTTTCATGCAAAATCCTGTATATAAAAATTTTTGGAGCAAAATTTTCTATCCGAAAATTGTGAATGAAAATTTGATGCAAAATTTTCTATATAAAAAATTTGATGCAAAATTTTCTATATAAAAATTTGATGCAAAATTTTCTATATAAAAAATTTGATGCAAAATTTTCTATATAAAAATTTGATGCAAAATTTTCTATATAAAAAATTTGATGTAAAATTTTCTATATATTCATGCAAAATTTTGTATATGAAAATTTTTGGAGCAAAATTTTCTATACGAAAGTTTTGATAAAAAAATTTTCCATATGAAAATTTTGATGCAAAATTTTCTATATAAAAATTTTGATGCAAAATTTTTTATATAAAAATTTTGATGTAAAATTTTCTATATAAAAATTTTTATGCAAGATTTTCCATATACAAATTTTGATGCTAAGTTCTCTATACAAAAATTTTTATGCAAAATTTTCTATATAAAAATTTGAATGCAAAATTTTCTATATAAAAATTTTGGATGAAAATTTTCTATGTAAAAATTTTGATGCAAAAGTTTCTATATAAAAATTTTGATGCAAAATTTTCTATATAAAAATTTTGATGCAAAATTTTATACATAAAATTTTGGATGAAAATTTTATACATAAAATTTTGGATGAAAATTTTCTATGTAAAAATTTTGATGCAAAAGTTTCTATATAAAAATTTTGATGCAAAATTTTCTATATAAAAATTTTGATGCAAAATTTTATACATAAAATTTTGGATGAAAATTTTCTATGTAAAAATTTTGATGCAAAAGTTTCTATATAAAAATTTTGATGCAAAATTTTCTATATAAAAATTTTGATGCAAAATTTTATACATAAAATTTTGGATGAAAATTTTCTATGTAAAAATTTTGATGCAAAAGTTTCTATATAAAAATTTTGATGCAAAATTATCTATATAAAAATTTTTATGCAAAATTTTCTATATAAAAATTTTAATGCAAAATTTTCTATATAAAAATTTTGATGCAAAATTTTCTATATAAAAATTTTGGATGAAAATTTTCTATGTAAAAGTTTTGATGCAAAAGTTTCTATATAAAAATTTTGATGCAAAATTTTCTTTATAAAAATTTTGATGCAAAATTTTCTACATAAAATTTTGGATGAAAATTTTCTATGTAAAAATTTTGATGCAAAAGTTTCTATATAAAAATTTTGATGCAAAATTTTCTATATAAAAATGTAAACTTACGATGCAAAATTTTCTATATGAAATTTTTTACGCAAAATTTTCTATATAAAAATTTTGTTGCCCAATTTACTTTTTAAAAATGTTGATGCAAAATTTTCTTTATGAAAATTTTGATTCAAAATTTTCCATATAAAAATTTTGATGCAAAATTTTCTATATGAAAATTTTGCATCAAAATTTTCTATATGAAAATTTGATGTAAAATTTTCTACAGAAAAATTTTTAAGCAAAATTTTCTATATAAAAATTTTGTATCAAAAAATTTTCCATATGAAAATTTTTGAAGCTAAATTTTTCAATTTGTTAGAAAAATTTCCTATATAAAAATTTTGATGTTAATTTCCTATATAAAAATTTTGATGCAAAATTTTCTATATAAAAATTTTGATGCAAAATTTTCTAATAAAAATTTTGATCCAAAATTTTCTATATAAAAATTTTGATGCAAAGTTTTCTATATAAAAATTTTGATGCAAAATTTTCTATTTATAAATTTTGATGCAAAATTTTCTATATAAAAATGTTCCTTATAAAAATTTTGATGCAAATTTTTCTATATAAAAATTTTTGATATGAAAATTGTGTATGTAAAATTTTTTTATACAATTTTTTTTCATAAATTATTTCTGTACAAAATTTTTGATTTTAAAAATTTTCAAAACAATTATGATATTATTTTTCTGTACAGGAAGAAATTCAAATGCGTTTAAATTTCCGACTAACAAAAGATTTATTTTAAAACTATGTTAGTAAGTAAAGGCTTACAAATTTAATTAGAACGGAAGTAAGAAAAGTGCATTTAATACCTTTCAATCAAGTGACCTATTTTCTAACCCTTTTTCTCTAAACATCCGTTCTAATTTAAGTTTTACATCCATTACTTACTAACCCAAATCTAAGCTTTTCTTTATTTCCAGTCCTTGATCCTTTTCATTTAAACAATTTAAATTTCCCAGGATTTAAAAAAACGCCATATGAACTGCACCTTCCTTTGTTTGTCTTTACACTGGCTTCCCTCTTCTCTGAGTCCCCTATAAAAAATAATAAAAATATTAGGAAAAAACTCTACCGTTATGATAGAATCGCATTACATCATAATTACCACATAAATGAAAAAGGATGCTCAAACAATTTCCCACCGAACCGAACAATATAAGAATCTTTTATATAAAAGGCGAAAGATTTTCTCGCTTTTTCTTTGTGCGATCAGAACAAGTCCTTTCATGAAATTCACTTAAACATATGACAGATGTGGGGGAAGAACAGAATGATCAAATCGATAAAAAACATTTTTCGTTTTTTATGAGTTTTTTGTTATTTTTCAATAAAAAACACAATCAAATTTTTTACCAGAAAATTGCTGGATCGTTGATGTAAGTGTATAAGTGTGAGTGTCCTGATATTTAAGTGTGCGTGATCATTTTTTCACAGGATGCTATTTTCATTCATTCACTCTTTCGCGTTGTTGTGTCTGTCTGTTTGACATAAAAAGACATGAAGATGTTGTTCTTGGATTTCCTGAGTTTTTTTTTTAATAATGTCAGGTGGTTGTGTTTACATGATCACATCTCCAAGGAAGGCGTTTTTATGTTTTTTTTTATTCGAGTAGAAAGGAAAAAAGAGAAATCCTTTCTTTTCTCATTTCACAGTTAGCGGTACTTACATAATTGAGCTGCATAATTGTTGCCTCTTTTGCTGCTGCTGTGGCTGCTCAGTTTCCCTAATAAAAATATTTTAGTTTTTATCCCGATTCATAGTTAAAGGGAAGATTTGATATGTCTTTGATATCATTATAATTACACAGGTTTATTGAAATGAGTGGGAAACAATTCCTAGATGATTAGATGGATGCAGGGCCATATGGATTTTGAACTAAAATTTTGTTACAGGCAGGATGTTATTTTTTCTTTTGAATTGCGAGGATCTTTACTACTTTCTTCGCGCTTTCTCCTTAAGAAAGAACAAAAGAACTAACGGAATGTTTTTTTGAAGGAGAAACGCGTTTCCTGAAGCTGTTCTTTTTGATTTTTTGTTACTTTTACTACAGATGTGTGAAAGTTTAATACAATAGATTTTAGTTTTAGGTTATAATTACTGGAAACAGTTATTTTAGGAAATCTGCTTTTGTTGAACAATGGATCTATGGGTTGATGCTCTTTTCTTTAGGTTTCTAAAACTTTTTTCTACGGTTTTTATTACTGTTGTGAGATTTGGATTTTTTTGATATACTCGTACATCTTGTTGCCTTTGTATTTGCTATCATGATTTTTGAAATAAAATTTGTATATGAAAAATTTTGTATAAAAATTTTTATATAACAAACTTTTACATGGAAAATTTTCTTTAAAAATTTTTTGTATGAAAAACTTTCTATAACAATTTTTTATATGAAAAATCTTCTATAAAAATTTTTATATGAAAAATTTTCTATAAAAATTTTTATATGAAAAATTTTCTATAAAAATTTTTAAATGAAAAATTTTCTATAAAATTTTTTAAATGAAAAATTTTCTATAAAAATTTTTATATGAAAAATTTTCTACAAAAATTTTTATATGAAAAATTTTCTATAAAAATTTTTATATGAAAAATTTTCTATAAAAATTTTTATGTGAAAAATTTTGTATAAAAATTTTTATATGAAAAATTTTCTATAAAAATTTTTATATGAAAAATTTTCTATAAAAATTTTTATATGAAAAATTTTCTATAAAAATTTTTATATGAAAAATTTTCTATAAAAATTTTTATATGAAAAATTTTCTATAAAAATTTTTATATGAAAAATTTTCTATAAAAATTTTTATATGAAAAATTTTCTATAAAAATTTTTATATGAAAATTTTTCTATAAACATTTTTATATGAAAAATTCTCTATAAAAAATTTTTATATAAAAAATTTTCTATAAAAATTTTCTATAAAAAATTTTCTATAAAAATTTTTATATAAAAAATTTTTATTTAAAAAATTTTCTATAAAAATTTTTATATAAAAAATTTTCTATAAAAATTTTTATATAAAAAATTTTCTATAAAAATTTTTATATAGAAAATATTTACATAAAAATTTTTATAGAAAATTTGTTATATAAAAATTATTATAGAACATTTTTTATATAAAAATTTTTAAAGAAAATTTGTATGTAAAAAAATTTCTGTAAAAATTTTTATATAACAAAATTTTCTATAAAAATTTATATGAAAAATTTTCTATAAAAATTTTTGTATGAAAAATTTTCTATAAAAATTTTTATGTGAAAAATTTTCTATAAAAATTTTTATATGAAAAAATTTCTATAAAATTTTTTATATGAAAAATTTTCTATGAAAATTTTTATATGAAAAATTTTCTATAAAAATTTTTATATGAAAAATTTTCTATAAAAATTTTTATATGAAAAATTTTTTATAAAAATTTTTATATGAAAAATTTTCTTTAAAAATTTTTATATGAAAAATTTTCTATAAAAATTATTATATGAAAAATTTTCTATAAAAATCATTATATGAAAAATTTTCTATAGAAATTTTTATATGAAAAATTTTCTATAGAAATTTTTATAAGAAAAATTTTCCATAAAAATTTTTATATATAGGAAAAATTTTCTAGAGAAAATTTTATATGGAAAATTTTCTATAAAATCTGTATATGAACAATTTTCTATAAAAATTTTTATATAAAAAATTTTCTATAAAAATTTTTATATGAAAAATTTTCTATAAAAATTTTTATATCAAAAATTTTCTATAACAATTTTTTTAAGAAAAATTTTCTATAACAATTTTTTTAAGAAAAATTTTCTATAAAAATTTTTATATCAAAAATTTTCTATAAAAATTTTTGTATGAAAAATTTTCTATAAAAGTTTTCTTTAAAAATTTTTATATGAAACATTTTTATATTAAAATTTTTCTATAAAAATTTTTATATCAGAAATTTTTATATGAAAAAATTTCTATAGAAATTTTTCTATATAAATTTTTTCATGAAAAATTTTCTGTAAAAATTTTTATATGAAAAATTTTCTATAAAAATTTTTATATGAAAAATTTTCTATAAAAAGTTTGATATGAAAAATTTCTATAAAAATTTGTATCTAAAAAATTTTCTATACAAATTTTTATATGAAAAATTTTCTAAAAAATTTTTAAACAAAAATTTTCAATGAAAATATGTATCTTAAAAATTTTCTATTAAATTTTTATATGAAAAATGATTAGTCTATCTCTTCAGGAGGAGTATCCCTACTTTTAGACATATCGAAAACCTGACATTATTTCTTATTTAAAAAAAATATGAAACATTTTCTATAAAAAATTTTTATATGAAAAATTTTAAAATGAAAATTATAAAAACTGTAATAGAAAATTTTTGTATCTAAAAAAATTTGTATCTAAAAATTTTTTAAAAAAATTTGTATCTAAAAATTTTTTAAAAAAATTTGTATATGATAAATTTTCTATAAAAATTTTTATACGAAAATTTTTTATAATAATGTAAATATAAATAATTTTCTATAAAAAATTTAATATGAAAAATTTTATATAAAAATTTTTATATAAAAATCGATAATCTACGCTTTTACTTTTGGTTTATGAACATAATTCTTAATAGTTATGTTTGTAAATTTAGTAATAATGCGAGGTTTTCGATCTGTCTAAATTGGGGATAATCCTCCTGAAGAGATGGCTTAACCAACAATCGAAACGCGTCGAGGAATTTGGTTTCTCCGCAAACATTTTTTGGCTTTTTATCAATAAATTGATCTGTTACATTAATAAATAAATGTAACAGGTTTGGGATCAAATGCAAATACACTTCTTTTTGAGTAAAAAATTTTATATAAAAATTTTCATATGAAAAATTTTCTATAAAAATTTTTATATGAAAAATTTTTTATAAAAATTTTTCTATAAAAAATTTTTATATGAAACATTTTCTTTAAAAATTTTAATATAAAATTTTTTATATACAAAATTTTCTATAAAAATTTTTATATACAAAATTTTCTATAAAAATTTTTATATGAAAAATTTTCTAAAAAAATTTTTATATGAAACATTTTTGATATAAATTTTTTACTATAAAAACATTTTATAGAAATTTTTTCATGTATAAATTTTTATATGAAAATTTTTTTTTTATTTCAAATGTTTTTGTATGAGTTTGTATAATTTCTACTTCCTTTTTAATTAGCATTTTTCTTTAAAATTTTCCATCTGTTTAAAATGAATCTTAAATATTCATCCTTTGAAATCAATCCTTGCATATGCTTCTAAACAATTCTTTGATTTATAAATCCTCAAAAAATAACTGTAAGTGCATCCTTTAATTATATCAAAGAATTATGACGAGTCTGAACATATGACATAACATAATCATATGCATTTCAAATCAAATTTAATTGTCTTCATTAGTTTTTTTCTATTTTCTTCATTAGTTTTTTTCTATTTTCAGATGTTGTTGGCGGATATGACTGAAATTAAAAAAATTTTATTTGTTATATCTAAACCGTTATGCAACAGACTTCTAATCAAATTTATGTAAAAAATCTTTGAAATAATAAACCTTTCTTCAAAAAAAAAAGAACAAAAAATATTTGAATTTCCGTTGGTTTGGAGCAGATTTTTCTTAATGATTGTAATAAAAAAACTACAATGATGTGAAATCCTTTTTTTTCTCATGAATCACACAATATTTTTGTTAGTTTATGAATAAAATTTAAAGGGTTTGAAAATTTCTGAACATGTGAAGATATTTAATAATAAAACTATAATGAATAAAAAATTATTAAAAAACTACCCCCTTAACACCTTGAAAGTGCGTGAACATCTTCAAAACTCCAAAAAAGGTAGAATTTCAAACTAACTGTTATTCTAGAGCCAATCCTTTCGTTTTCGATTTTGAGGGTGTTTAAGTAAATGTATGAGATAGTGTTTTTGTGTTAGTGTAAGGGTTTTTGTAAACATAGCGGTGCTCTTAAAATCCTGGTTCCTGCATGGGAATGTTTAAAAAAAAAAAATTTGTTAGAATTTTCTGTCTCTCTTTTTTCTCTGTGTTGGCTGTAAGAAAGTAATGATTGACGGCGGAAACGGATTATATTGCATGACTAATAACAATTTCAATCCTCAAAAGCAAAAGGATCAAACATAAGTAAACAATTCGTGAAAATACCATTAAAACAGGTAAAGATAAAAAATGAATAGGGTTATAATTTTGATATTCTCATAACAGGTTGTAATGTCAGGTGATATAAAAAGGAAATCGTTAAATTAAATTGCTTAACAAATATATTTGAAATTTAATTTAAAAATTTCAATATTTCACGAAACTTCAATAATAATTTCCTATAAATTTGAAGGCTACTTTACAAATGAGTAATAACTCTGACTTCCTTGAATTCCCATTTCGACATGCGACTAAACAAACACCGATCAACTCAGTCTAATCCTTTGACTAACACTTTCCCGAAAAAGAGTTGCTTACTTACTTATTTTTAAAGTAGTTTAAGTTGTAAAAATTTAAGCCCTTTCTTCTCCCTAAGCCCTTTTAAATGACCTTTATACTAGGAAATTATCTTAGTCCTATTGTTTTCACAACAATCAATGGTAAGAAAACTAAAGCAAGGACACTCTTTCACTTAAATCGTTTTAGAGACTCATAAATATTTTACTTCAAGCGTGTAAAATTTAAACAGCAGCTCTGGGTCATAAAACATGCGTGTTTTCCTGAAAAACTGTAACTAGTCGATATAAAAGGGGTGTCAACCCTTTCGTGCTTTAAATTCTATTTTATGACCTTATAATTTAAGACAAAGAAGTTGTGACAAGGTCATTGAGTGCTTTAGGAAAAAGGAAAAGAACCAGGGTCCTGTGCATTAAAAGGGCTCGTGCATTAATTAAATACATAATTTAAACTAAATTTAATTTTAGTATTTGAATATGTAGAGCAGGTATGCAAATGATTAAGAAAACAGGATGTTACAAATTGAAATGGTTATTAAATGGGCTCTACTGATGATGACCTTAAATGTGAAAAGAATTTGTAAATTATAACAGAAAGCCTGGTAATAATTTTACAAAAATTATAACCCTTTTAAATATAAACGACTTATATAACAGTTGGACTGAATAGTTTTTAGCCTTTCCTTGGAGATCTTAAAATTTTTCGATACCATTTTTTCACACAATTTGTCTTGAATAACAATTTTTATAGAAATTTTTTATTTTAAAATTTTGCATACAAACAATTTTTTCATATAACAATTTTTACAGAAAATTTTTCATTTAAAAATTTTTATAGCAAATTTTTCTTTTAAAAATTTTTATAGAAAATTTTTCTTTTAAAAATTTTTATAGAAAATTTTTCATTTAAAAGTTTTTATAGAAAATTTTTCATTTAAAAACTTTTATCGAAAATTTTTCATATAAAAATTTTTAAATAAAATTTTTCATATAGATTTTTATAGAAAATTTTGCATATAAAAATTTTGACAGAACATTTTTTACATACAAATTTTCATATACTAATTTTTATAAAAAAATTTTATAGAAAATTTTTCATATAAGAATTTTTATAGAAAATTTTTCATTTAAAAACTTTTATAGAAAATTTTTCATATACAAATTTTTATAGAAAATTTTTCATATTAAAATTTTTATAGAAAATTTTTCATATAAGAATTTTTATAGAAAATTTTTCATATAAAAATTTTTATAGAAAATTTTTCGTTTAAAAATTTTGATAGAAAATTTTTCATATAAAAATTTTAATAGAAAATTTTTCATATAAAAACTTTTATACAAAATTTTTCATATAAAAATTTTTATAGAAAAGTTTTCATATAAAAATTTTTATAGAAAATTTTTCATATAAAAATTTTTTAAAGAAAATTTTTCATAAAAAAATTTTTTAAAGAAAATTTTTCATAAAAAAAACTTTTATAGAAAATTTTCCATATACAAATTTTTATAGAAAATTTTTCATAAAAAAATTTTTATAGAAAATTTTACATATAAAAATTTTTATAAAAAAATTTTCTCATATAAAAATTTTTATAAAAAATTTTTCATATAAAAATTTTTATAGAAAATTTTTCATAAAAAAATTTTTATAGAAAATTTTTCATATAAAAATTTTTATAGAAAATTTTTCATATAAGAATTTTTATAGAAAATTTTTCATATAAAAATTTTTATAGAAAATTTTTCATTTAAAAATTTTGATAGAAAATTTTTCATATAAAAATTTTTATAGAAAATTTTTCGTTTAAAAATTTTGATAGAAAATTTTTCATATAAAAATTTTTACAGAAAATTTTTCATTTTTCTATGTATAATTCTTTTCTTCGACCTTTTCCTTTTTCTCAAATAAAACTCTTATTACAAGCTCGAGGTCTGTTTTGTTGTTTTTATTTTATTAAATTTATTTTTTAATTTAATAAATAGTCGATATTTCGCTATCCTTTGGATAGCATCATCAGGATTTAAAAAATGAGTGACAATAAAACAAACAATAAACTTATGTCTATTCCTTATTAACTTTAATATTGCGAAATATCGACTATTTATTAAATTAAAAAATAAATTTAATAAAATAAAAACAACAAAAAAGACCTCGAGCTTGTAATAAGAGTTTTATTTGAGAAAATTTTTCATATAAAAATTTTTATAGAAAATTTCTCATATAAAAATTTTTATAGAAAATTTTTCATATAAAAATTTTTATTTAACAGTTGGGCTGAAGAGTTTTTAACACTTCCTTGGAGGTCTTAAAATTTTTCGATACTATATTTTTCACATAATTTGTCTTGAAACTCAAAATTGCGATTAAATTATGTATTTCATATATTAGACGATAAGTTTTGCCTGAAATATGAAATAGTACAACAAAAAATATTGTTTAATATATCGGGAAAAACATAAAAAATTGTTCAAGAAATTTTATGCAATTTTCAATTGTGCCAAAAGAAGACAATCGTTTGTATAATCAAAAATTTATATAACAGCTTTTGCAGTTTAGACAGTTTTTCTGTAGAATTTTTTTTGTCTAAAATTTTTTATAAAAAATTTTTTGTTTTAATTTTTCTGTAGAAAATTTGTTGTCTAAAATTTTCTATAGAAAATTGTTTGTCTACAATTTTTTTATAGAAAATTGTTTGTCCAAAATTTTCTATAGGAAATTGTTTGTCTAAAATTTGCTATAAATTATTTTTTGTCTAAAATTTGCTAGAAATTATTTTTTGTCTAAAATTTTCTAGAAAATTTTATTTCCAAAATTTTTCATTGGAAAATTATGTCTAAAATTTGCTACAGATAATTTTTTGTCTAAAATTTTCTATAGACAATTTTTTGTCAAAATTTTTCTATAAATAATTTTTTGTCAAAATTTTTCTATTGAAAATTTTTTATTTAAAATTTTCTATAAAAAATTTTTTGTATAAATTTTTCAGTAGAAAAATTTGTTTCTACAATTTTCTATAAAAATATTTGTGTCTATAATTTTGTATAGAAAATTAATTCTATAGAAAATCCTTTGTCGAAATGTTTCTATAGAAATTTTTTTTCCAAAGATTTTCTGTAAGAGTTTTTTTTCTACATTTTTTTATATAAAAATTTTTGGTCTGAAATTTTCTATAGAATATTTCTTGTCTAAAATTGTCTATAAAAAATTCTTTGTCTTAAATTTTCTATGGAAATTTTTTGTCTAAAAATTTTTATGGAAACTTTTTTGTTTAAATTTTTCTTTAGAAAATATTTTGTCTGAAATTTTCTATCCAAAAATTTTTTGTCTAAAATTTTCTATAAAAGATTTTTTGTCTAAAATTTTCTATAATTATTTTTAATTTTTCTACGGAAATTTTTTGTTTGAATTTTTCTGTGGAAAATTTTTTGTCAAAATTTTTCTATAGAAAACTTTTTGCCTAAATTTTTCTATAGAAAATTATTTGCCTAAATTGTTCTACAGAAACATTTTTGTAGAAAATTTTATTTTTCTATAGAAAATTGTTTGTCTAAATATTTCTATTGAAAATGTTTTTTGTTCCAAATTTTGCTATAGAAAAAGTTTTTTTCAAATTTTTCTATAGGAAAGTTGTTTGTCTAAATTTTTCTAAAGAATTTTTTTGTTTAAATTTTTCTATAAAAAGTTTTTGTGTATACTTTTTAAAGAAGATTTTTCAATAGAAAAGTTTTTGTTCTATAAAAAATGTTCGTTTAATTTTGTTTTTTTTTGTAGAAAACTCGTCTAAAAAAAATTTTTGGACAACATTTTTTTATAGAAAATTTTTTGTGTAATATTTTTTATAGAAATTTTTGTGTCTATATTTTTCTACACATTTCTGATCTAATTTAGCCTCATGTCTTTACGACATCCGTTCTTATAAAAAAAATTACTAACAAAGGGACCACTTTCTAGTGGTCAGGACTCTATTGTCAGCCACCAGTTTAATCTAGTATCTTAAAGCTAGCATCAGGCCATCATTCTGAAAACTTGTTTTCCATATGGAAGAGTTAACAAATGTATAAAAAAATACAAAAATTTTCTATTCTTAACATTTTTATTAAAAAACTAACTTTTTCCCATATTAAAATCTACACAACATTACACGTAATATTTTTCTTAAAGACAAGAAGAGGCCTATGAACTTAAAACTTCACCTAAAAAGCCATTAAATCATATAATTTTAATTGTTTTGTTTACTTTACTTTAAACTTGAAAAACTAAAACAAACTTTACAAAGAATTTACAAATTAAACCAGAAAACTATAACAAGTTTGTTGCTTAAGTCTTTTGTTTGCTTTACATATAAAATAACTTCACATTCAATTATTATTTATCCGCACCAACATTAAATAATGTTTTCGTTACTTTTTAAAGCTTTTGATTGTTATAGTTGTTATTTTTTGTTTCTTTTAACATTTTTACAACATTCAAAAGTTATTTTCTTCTTGGGTTCACTGAACGCCAAAAATTCTTCAGCAGCAGCAGCAAAAATACAAAATAACCAATCCGATGGTCAAGTTAATGTTATTGACCCTTTTGCGTAAGAAATGAAATATAAGAAAAAAACTGAAACTTAAAAAAACAAAAGAAATAAAATAAGAAATAAAGAAAAGAACAGTTGCTGGCTGCTTAAGTAATATTTGAATGCGTCCCTCGTTCGTTGGTCTTTTCGTTATTGAAATGGAAACTTCAAGAAAGAGAGTGAGTCGTTGTTTTTAGTTTTAGTTTTATTTTGTTGTTTTTGGTTTTTATGGTTTTTGATACTGTCTTTATATTAAAGATCTGCAGATCACTTTCCAAGAACCATAATCACTTTTATTAATGTGTCCTGAAATTTTTACAAGCTTATACTGATGTTTTTAGACTTTTACAAAACAGTGAATTACATTTATTTAGGGTAAGGGAAAATTTTGCAAAATTTTACTTTTCTGTCATAAAAGCATGGATATAAATAAGTCTAGATTTATACAAATTAGCTCATTTTAGAATAGTTATAAAAAGTTTGTCTGAAGTTTTGTTTGAAAAATCTTGAAAAAAGTGGACTTTTAACCTTAATAAAATCTTAACAAAAGAGAATTTTTAAATATTTAAAAACTATTAAAATTAGTAGATATAATAGAAGTTGAGGTTGAGTGCGTGTTTTTGTTGGCTATAAATTTGACTCAAATTTGAAATACGAATTTGTTGCCTCAGGCTTTCGTTTGCTTTATATTTGAATTCCTGGAAAAAACAATTTATATACTATACTAAATAGCTAAAATTGGAATAAACGGCTCCCCTAATGTTGAAGAGGACGTCAGAGACTTCTATGGAAAGACCAAGTAGAGTAAAATCTTTCAAGACTTGGCTTACGAAATTGGAGAATGTTATTCGAAGCACATGTAATTGTAAAATATGCTCTGCTTTTGACCTTAACAGGTTGTAAAAATAGGCCATTTAAGTGTGTAATATTTTAAAGACTCAATAATCGGTTAAGCTTCGTACAGCTGTACCCTGCGAGCGTTTCTGCTCCTTTAATTAAAATAAGTTTGAAGGAAAGATATTATACAAAAATCCAATTAATATTGAATCAGTTTATTGATTTTGGCCGATCAACACATGATCAAATGCATAGTTTGTGATTCAATTTATTTTGATTATTTTTAGTGGCGCCATCTATGGGAAAACTAACTTAGATACCTCAACAACTTTGCTGAAGATCATAGCATGATGAAATGCACAGTTTACGATTTTATTTATTTTAAGCAATTTTCAGTAGCGCCAGCTGTCGGAACTTGGTCACACCAACTAAGAAACCTTCGTCGACTCATGCTCAACAACTTTGCTGAAGATCATAGTATGATTAAATACACAGTTTACGATTTAATTAATTTTATGCAATTTTCAGTGGCGCCACCTGTTGGAACTTGATCACACCAATAAAGAAACCTTCGTCGGCTCATGCGCAATAACTTTGCTGAAGATCATAACATCAGTGGCGTCATCTGTTGGAACTTGTTCATACCAATTCGACTCATGCTCAACAACTTTGCTAAAGATCAAAGCATGATTAAAAGCACAGTTTACGATTTAATTCATTTTAAGCAATTTTCAGTAGCGCCACCTGTCGGAACTTGGTCACACCAACTAAGAAACTTTCGTCGACTCATGCTCAACAACTTTGCTGAAGATCATAGCATGATTAAATACACAGTTTACGATTTAATTAATTTAAAGCAATTTTCAGTGGCGCCACCTGTTAGAACTTGATCACACCAATAAAGAAGCCTTCGTCGGCTCATGCGCAATAACTTTGCTAAGTAATTTTAAGCAATTTTCAGTGGCGCCATCTGTTGGAACTTGTTCATACCAATTAAGAAAACTTCGTCGGCTCATGGGCAATAACTAGAGAGATAGTGGGCACAATAGGTATCTCACATGGCTTCATGGCTTCCACTTTTAATTATCACTTGGGTATGAGAAAGCTTTTCGCAATTTAGACGAGTTTTTGCACAATTTCGTAACCGTAAACGAAACATGTATCCAACAAAAAAAAAAAAAATAATGGGTATCCCAGCATGAATTGACGGCAAAGAAGGACTTTAGAAGGTGAACACAGTTAATGAATCTCTATAATATAAAGATGTTGCACTTCCATACATTGATTTGCCGTATGGTCGTTTTGAAAAGTCCCATAAAAAAGTGAGTATACCGTTTTTACTCTAATTCGGAAACAACTATAGGAGACTATTATCCAATGAAATAAAGCTAAGACACACACACGTGCTCCAGAAATGTATGTTTGTTTGTACATTTATGAGTTTTTTATTGTTCTTCATCCACTTTAATTTTTGTGGACCTTAAAAAAAATTTTCACCTCAAAAGTTTAGGTATAAACTCATATTAAAAACCCATGAATTAGGCTACGAATTTTCTTCTCATCCTCCAGAATTAGATTTCAGTGACTATTTCTTGTTCTCAAACTAACACAAATGAAACTAGAATCGGATGACATTCATCTACACATTTGAAGCTCCTACTTTTGGATGTTATGGGAAACCTTTCCTATGAACTTCAATTCTAAAGAGTGTTCTAAAAAAAATATGCATTTACTATTTTAGACAAAATTTATCCATAGTGCAAGAAATATTTTATTTTTTGATCAAGTTAGTTTCTATAGATATGTCAGATACTATTATTTTAGAAATTATTAATTTTCAATAGTTATTTCAATCAAAATGGACTGCGAAAAAAAAGTTCGTGAAAATATAATTAAAACTTTTCAAAAAAATCCGTCATGGACTTTTCAAAAAATAGCTAAAAATTTGAAAGTTGACCCACGAACGGTTTCTAATGCCATCAGACGGTATAAGGAAAACCTGCATTGAAAGAAAACCTGGATCAGGGAGGAAAAAAGGTCCTACAGATATTATTAAGGCAAAAGAAGTCGAGCGACTCTTTCGAAGAGCGCCTAACACTTCTTTAAGAAAAGCAGCTCGTACGGTGAAATGTTCTACGAATTTTGCACATAGAGTCAAAGCTTATGCTGGACTGAAGACATATAAAGTCCAAAAGGTTCCAGATCGCAATGCTATAAAGAACTTAGGAGCAAAAAAACGAGCGAAAAAATTGAAGTCTGATTTTA
Source organism: Stomorhina lunata (assembly GCA_933228675.1). Taxonomy (NCBI): domain Eukaryota; kingdom Metazoa; phylum Arthropoda; class Insecta; order Diptera; family Rhiniidae; genus Stomorhina; species Stomorhina lunata. The sequence goes on along the minus strand of OW121742.1, from coordinate 7,227,857 downwards.
TAAAAAAATACACCTGTTGTGTGATAGATGATGAAACATACGTACTGGCAGACTTTTCTCAACCTCCTGGTCAAGATTTTTATGTTGCTGATAAACGGGGCAATGTTCGGCAAGAGTTTCGCACAAAAAAACAAACAAAATTCCCTAAGAAGTTTCTCGTGTGGCAAGCTATTTGCAGTTGTGGCAAAAGAAGTAAAGTATTTGTGGCATCTGGCACAATAAACACAGAAATTTATATAAAGAAGTGCCTACAAAAACGGTTGTTACCCTTTTTAAGAGAGCACAGAGTGACTACATTTTTTTTGGCCCGATTTGACATCATGCCATTATGGAAAAAAGGCACTTGAGTGGTACTCAAAGAATAATGTCATTTTTGTACCACGAGAGGCAAATCCACCTAACTTCGGCCTGTGGAAAGGTATTGGGCTCTGGTAAAAAAGGAATTGAAGAACACAGGAAAGATTTCCAAGAACATGTCCGATTTTAAGCGCAGGTGGAACACATGCTCCAAAAAGGTATCAAAAGCAACTGTAAAATCTTTAATGGGAGGGTTTCCGAAAAAAGTCGATAATTTTGCAAAACCCGAGTACTAAGTAAACATTTTAATGCTAAATGATTTTGTATAATATGTCATTATATTTGCGTATTTTGTAGAGTTTTTATATTAAAAGGTTTGATTTTTATTTAAGAAAATCCAACTACAAATTTTATTTAGAGCACTCTTTATATACCTTTTCACAAGCCGAAGATCTGGGCTGTTGGATGGATTTTCCTTACTTGGTAAAAAATTAAATTAATGTTTGAATACCACTCAAGAGCCTTTATTCCATAGTGATATGATGCCAAACGGGGCCAGAAAAATGAAGTCACTCTGTGCTGTTTGAAAAATGGTAAATGCAGATTACGTTGCCACTCCGTTATATAAATTTCTGTTTTTATCGTGGGTAACCAAAAATAATTGTCTTCGTTTACCTCAACTGTAAATTGCGTGCTACGCTTAAAAGTTTTGATTTGTCTGAAATAGCATTTTTAATTCGCAACGTCTTTTCGTATAACATAATTCTCATTTAGTTCATAAAATGTTTGCTATAAGTACATCAGATTATTTCGATTTTTTTGTATAAAATAATTTTTCATCTAATTAAATTTCCTATAGTGTTTTACAAATCCCGGTTCTTGTTCTTAAATTAAATGAAAAAAATAAACAAGTTTGTAAAAACTATCAAAAAAGAGATTCTTTTTTTTTAATATTTCCAGAATATTCAAATTTTAAAACTTACTAAGAAATCCATTTTAAAATAACTTTTAATTTTGATTTCTTTCTTAAAAGTGGGAGTTTTGGTTGCCAAAAAAATGACAGGCGATAAAACTTTAAATACATTTTTTTTCTTTATATAAAAACTTTAATTAAGAGAAGCTTTTTAATTATACTAATTTTATAATGTTGTTTTTCAAAAATTTCGTCTAAGAAAGAAAAGTAAAATGTAAATGAACTCTAATAAAAATGATGAATTCTACGCTAAAACTTATTTCTATTTTTTTTTTTTTATCATAATTTTTGTTATTCTGGAGTTTGTTGAACCTCCACAATTAAATTTCAGAGAAAAAACAAATGACTACTAGAGAAAAAAATAGATAATTTATATTATAGAGGGTTTTAAAAACTTTTGGAATAACAAAAGTAAAAAAAATCACAACAAAAAAAAAACTTAAAAAAAAGTTCATTGGCCTAAAGTTGAACTTAACATTTTATAATATACGCATACAAATGAAAAAAGAAAGAATAAAAGAACCAACTTTTCGACCATTTATTCGAATATTTAGACGCAATGATGGTACCATCACCATCATAAGCTCATAAACATTAAATTCTACAATAGAAAAAAACACTTAAATAATGTAACACGTACCATCACCAAAAACAACAAAATAAATTTGTTTAACTTAATAATGGCTTAGAAGACATTTTAGATTTATTTAACAAAAAAAGTCGCTTTTCTTAAGTTGGTTTTATTAAAAAAAGTTTTAGGAAAGGAAAAATTATAATTTGATTAGGAAACCCAACATAAATGCTTAAATAAATATGATGTAAAACGAAAAATGAAATAAACTTTAAGAACCCAAAAACAACAAAAGGTCAGTGCTTTTTTAAACAAACAACAGCAACAACCAGCATTTTCAAAATGAACTTTTGTGATTAATGTTTTTTCTACGCCTAATGATTGAAGAAATGACTTTTCTAGAAAAAAAAAAACAAAAATCCAAATTGTAGAAAAATAAGTTTGACTTTTTGTTAAGCTAAAGAAAAGAAAAGAAATGCTAGAAACAGAATTAGAATGTTTGAATAACAAAGAAAAATATTTATACAAATGCATAAATTCCATTTAAACTGCAATACAAAACCAAGTTTGTTGCTTAAGTCTTTCGTTTCTTCTTGTATATTTTTAGTGTTTTAACAAATACTTAAGTATTTCTTTCTGAATCTTTGTCTGTGTGTGTGTGTGCTCTGTGTGATACTGCAATTTTGTAAAGCAGGAGAAAGGCTTTCTCTTGCAATTTTCTTTAGTAGAACTGGTCATACATGAAACACGATTCACAACGAAAGTATGCAGTTACGTTGTTTGTTCACAAGTTATTCTTTTGCCATAATTTTATTCTTTTTCATACTATTTGATAGTATGGGTTGCTGCTGTTGCTCTACAACCACAAATGCAATATTTCTTCTTCTTGTTTTTTTTTTCAAAAAACTGCAACACAGAATGTCTAATAACGCGGAAATGGTGCATTGGAGTTCAAAAGAGTTTATTGAACTTTTTCTTAATATATAGTCGAAGTGATAGTGTCGTTAAAATACAAGACATTCTAAAAATGAAACAAGAACAAAATGTTTCTAAAGAAATAAAGAAATTAAATTAATATTTTATTTTGGGAAGAGTATGTGAAATGTGAAATAAGACTTTCTTTGAATGAATGTCTTGTCTCCAAATACAATTTAAGCATATCATTTAGAAAACATTAATAATAAGGGTTTGAACTGAAAATCGTAATTGGGGCTAATTTTGATTCAGGTTCTTCTATCAAACTTATTTCGAACATTTTTTATAGAAAAATTTTATATCGAAAATTTTCTATAGAAAAATTTTATATCGAAAATTTTCTATAGAAAAATTTTATATCGAAAATTTTCTATAGAAAAATTTTATATCGAAAATTTTCTATAGAAAAATTTTATATCGAAAATTTTCTAAAGAAAAATTTTATATCGAAAATTTTCTATAGAAAAATTTTATATCGAAAATTTTCTATAGAAAAATTTTATATCGAAAATTTTCTATAGAAAAATTTTATATCGAAAATTTTCTATAGAAAAATTTTATATCGAAAATTTTCTATAGAAAAATTTTATATCGAAAATTTTCTATAGAAAAATTTTATATCAAAAAATTTTCTTTAGAAAAATTGTCTATCAAAAATTTTCTATAGAAAAAATTTTTTATAGAAAAATTTTTTACCGAAAATTTTTTACAGAAAAATTTTTTACCGAAAATTTTCTATAGAAAAATTTTATATCGAAAATTTTCTATAGAAAATATTTATATCGAAAATTTTTATAGAAAAGTTTTATATCAAAAATTTAAAAAAAAATTTTATATCAAAAATTAAAAAAAAAAAAATTATATCGAAATTTTCTATAGAAAAATTTTATATCAAAAATTTTCTGTAGAAAAATTTTATATCGAAAATTTTTTAAAGAAAAATTTTATTTTGAAAAATTTCTTTAAAATTATTTATATCAAAAATTTTCTATCGAAAATTTTCTATAGAAAAATTTTATATCGAAAATTTTCTATAGAAAAATTTTATATCGAAAATTTTCTATAGAAAAATTTTATATCGAACATTTTCTATAAAAAATATTTATATCAAAAATTTTCTTTAGAAAATTTTCTACAAAAAAAAAATTTTATACCGAAAATTTTCTGTAGAAAAATTTTATATCGAAAATTTTCTGTAGAAAAATTTTATATCAAAAATTTTCTGTAGAAAAATTTTATTTCGAAAAATTTTCTGTAGAAAAATTTTATTTCGAAAATTTTCTATAGAAAATATTTATATAGAAAAATTTTTAAAGAAAATTTTTTAAAGAAAAATTTTATAAAGAATAAATAAATATTTTCTATAGAAAATATTTATATCGAAAAATTTTTAAAGAAAAATTTTGTATCGAAAATTTCTTAAAGGAAAATTTTATATCGAATATTCAAAAAAAAAAAAATTATATAAAAAATTTTCTATAAAAAAAATAAAATAAATTTTCTATAATAAAAATATTTGTATCGAAAATTTTTTAAAGAAAAATTTTATATCGAAAGTTTCTTAAAGAAAAATTTTATATCGAAAATTTTTTAAAGAAAAATTTTATTCAAAAAGAAGTGTATTTGCATTTGATCCCAAACCTGTTACATTTATTTATTAATGTAACAGATCAATTTATTGATAAAAAGCCAAAAAATGTTTGCGGAGAAACCAAATTCCTCGACGCGTTTCGATGGTTGGTTAAGCCATCTCTTCAGGAGGATTATCCCCAATTTAGACAGATCGAAAACCTCGCATTATTACTAAATTTACAAACATAACTATTAAGAATTATGTTCATAAACCAAAAGTAAAAGCGTAAATTATCGACTGAACAAAAACAAACATTTTTCAGTTTTCATCTACCTTCACTATTTATATCGAAAATTTTTTAATGAAAAATTTAACATAGAAAATTTTTTAAAGAAAAAATTTATATCGAAAATTTTCTATAAAAAAATTTTATGTCAAAAATTTTCTATAGAAAAATTTTGTATCAAAAATTTTCTAAAGAAAAATGTTTATATCGACAAATTTTTGAAGAAAAATTTTATATTGAAAATTTTTTAAAGAAAAATTTTATATCGAAAATTTTTTAAAGAAAAATTTTATCTATGTATAATTCTTTTCTTCGACCTTTTCCTTTTTCTCAAATAAAACTCTTATTACAAGCTCGAGGTCTTTTTTGTTGTTTTTATTTTATTAAATTTATTTTTTAATTTAATAAATAGTCGATATTTCGCTATCCTTTGGATAGCATCATCAGGATTTAAAAAATGAGTGACAATAAAACAAACAATAAACTTATGTCTATTCCTTATTAACTTTAATAAAATTTGTTTTATTGTCACTCATTTTTTAAATCCTGATGATGCTATCCAAAGGATAGCGAAATATCGACTATTTATTAAATTAAAAAATAAATTTAATAAAATAAAAACAACAAAAAAGACCTCGAACTTGTAATAAGAGTTTTATTTGAGAAAAATTTTATATCGAAAAATTTCCTTCGAAAAATTTTGTATGGAAAATTTTCTAAAAAAAAAAAAAAAATTATATAGAAAATTTTATAAAGAAAAATTTTATATCGAAAATTTTCTATAGAAACTATTTATATCGAAAATTTTCTAAAGAAAATATTTACATTTATCGAAAATTTTGTATAGAAAAAAAATTTTTGATAAATTGTCTATAGAAAATATTTATATCGAACATTTTTTAAAGAAAATTTTAAAATCAAAAAATAACAAAATTGTCTGGATGTAAATATTATTCCAAAAGAATGACTGTTTGTGTTTTGTTCAGTCGATGATCTACGCTTTTTCTTATGGTTTATGAACATAATTCTAAAAAGTTTTGTTTGTAAATAAGTATTAATGCAAGTTTTCGATCTGTCTAAATTGGGGATAATCCTCCTGAAGAGATGGCCAACCAACCAACGAAACGCGTCGAGGAATTTTGGTTTCTCCGCATACAATTTTTGGCTTTTTATCAATAAATTAGTCTGTTGCATTAATAAATAAATGTAACAGATTTGGGATTAAATGCGAATAGTCAATCTTTTTGCAAAATTTTTAAATCAAAAATTTTCCAAAGAAAAAATTTGTATCGAAAAATTTTATTAAAAATTTTCTATAGAAAATATTTGTGTCGAAAATTTTCTATAGAAAATATTTATATCGAAAATTTTCTTTAGAAAAATTTTATATCGAAAATTTTCTTTAGAAAAATTTTATATCGAAAATTTTCTGTAGAAAAAATTTTATATTGAAAATTTTCTATAGAAAAATTTTATATTGAAAATTTTCTATAGAAAAAATTTATATCAAAAATTATCTATGAAAAATTGTATATCGAAATTTTTATATAGAAAATATTTATATCAAAAATTTTCTATAGAAAATATTTATATCGAAAATTTTTTAAAGAAAAATTTTAAATCGAAAATTTTTTAAAGAAAAATTTTATATCGAAAATTTTCTTTAAAAAATTGTCTATAAAAATATTTTTTTTCGAAAATTTTATATAAGAAAATTTTTTATCAAAATTTTTTTATAGAAAATTTTATATCGAAAATTTTTTATAAAAAAAAAATTTTATATCGAAAATTTTCTATTGAAAAAAATATTATGAGGTATTGTTTTATTAAACTAAAAATACACTAGAAACCTTGAAAAAGGTTAGTGATAGAAAAGGTTGATAAATAGAAGTTACAGATAATCTATTTTATGATGTTCTTTAACTTTTTTATCATGTGTGTATGCCTTAATGCTATAGAAGCTCTTGTCAAAAGTTTCCACAATCTCTTACTGTGAGCTTTCAAAGTTTTAACTAATTTTTATAGAGTTTTTCTTAAAACTACATAAAAATCAATTTTGTTAAGCTTCTAGTAAGAAAATTCTATAAAAGCTTTTTTGGATTTATTATATTACACCACTGAGAGCTTTTTTGTGTTAAAATTTTGTATTTATTAATTTTTCCTTAATATCTACATATAAGTTAATTTCGTTAAGTTTTTTTCCAAAGACTTTATTGGATATTTAATTTAATAAAATTGAAAGCTTTTTTAACAACTACATCAAGCTGTCATTTCCGAAGATTCTATGAAAGCTTTTTTATTTTGAACATTTATTGTTTAGTGTATAAAGCTTTTAGTATCTTGATAAAGAGTGCTCTAAATAAAATTTGTAGTTGGATTTTCTTAAATAAAAATCAAACCTTTTAATATAAAAACTCTACAAAATACGCAAATATAATGACATATTATACAAAATCATTTAGCATTAAAATGTTTACTTAGTACTCGGGTTTTGCAAAATTATCGACTTTTTTCAGAAACCCTCCCATTAAAGATTTTACAGTTGCTTCTGATACCTTTTTGGAGCATGTGTTCCACCTGCGCTTAAAATCGGACATGTTCTTGGAAATCTTTCCTGTGTTCTTCAATTCCTTTTTTACCAGAGCCCAATACCTTTCCACAGGCCGAAGTTCTGGACAGTTAGGTGGATTTGCCTCTCGTGGTACAAAAATGACATTATTCTTTGAGTACCACTCAAGTGCCTTTTTTCCATAATGGCATGATGCCAAATCGGGCCAAAAAATGTAGTCACTCTGTGCTCTCTTAAAAAGTGTAACAACCGTTTTTGTAGGCACTCCTTTATATAAATTTCTGTGTTTATTGTGCCAGATGCCACAAATACTTTACTTCTTTTGCCACAACTGCAAATAGCTTGCCACACGAGAAACTTCTTAGGGAATTTTGTTTGTTTTTTTGTGCGAAACTCTTGCCGAACATTGCCCCGTTTATCAGCAACATAAAAATCTTGACCAGGAAGTTGAGAAAAGTCTGCCAGTACGTATGTTTCATCATCCATCACACAACAGGTGTATTTTTTTATAAAATCAGACTTCAATTTTTTCGCTCGTTTTTTTTTGCTTCTAAGTTCTTTATAGCATTGCGATCTGGAACCTTTTGGACTTTGTATGTCTTCAGTCCAGCATAAGCTTTGACTCTATGTGCAAAATTCGTAGAACATTTCACCGTACGAGCTGCTTTTCTTAAAGAAGTGTTAGGCGCTCTTCGAAAGAGTCGCTCGACTTCTTTTGCCTTACCAATATCTGTAGGACCTTTTTTCCTCCCTGATCCAGGTTTCTTTCAATGCTCAGGTTTTCTTTATACCGTCTGATGGCATTAGAAACCGTTCGAGGGTCAACTTTCAAATTTTTAGCTATTTTTTTAAAAGTCCATGACGGATTTTTTTGAAAAGTTTTAATTATATTTTCACGAACTTTTTTTTCGCAGTCCATTTTGATTGAAATAACTATTGAAAATTAATAATTTCTAAAATAATGGTATCTGACATATCTATAGAAACTAACTTGATCAAAAAATAAATTATTTCTTGCACTATTGATAAATTTTGTCTAAAATAGTAAATGCATATTTATTTTAGAACACTCTTTATGTTCCTTAATTCATGAACTATGTCTTCTAAAGGCGCTATTAATGAGAGCTTTTTCGAAAAAATGTTTAATAATACTTCTTAATATATGTAACTTATTTTTATAAAGCTTTTTGATAACATTTTTATGAAAGCTTTTTTGGGAGTTTTTTCCAAGTCCTTCATATTTGTCATCTGTTGTTTTGAATAATTCGTTTTAAAAACATAATTTTTTGATGAGTCAGAATTTTAGCTTTTACTTGTTTATGTCAAAATCATAATAAGGCTTTTACGCATTTCAAAATAAAAACAAAAAACCCAGAAACTTTTTCGTAAACAAATTTTTTGTGTTACAAATATTTTTTCCGCTAAAACTTATTTACTTTTAAATATATTTTCACCACAAACAAAAGACATCATCCAAAAATAAGTTTTAAATTAATTTCATTTGCCCCATAATTGTTTATTTGTTTGTTTTCGCATTTATTTATTTATTTGCTGTTATTTTATTCTTTTAAGTTCTTCTAGTTTTTTCTTCTTGATGGCGTTTAAGCTGAAGCGAAAAGTTCAATGCTCTTTTGTAAGCCAACATGTCAACAATAAACGCCTCTTGTCTTGTCTTCAGTGCTCGGTTATTTTTCTTCAGTCTTTCTCCACTTTTCATACTTCCATTGGCCCATATGTGTTTCTGTTTTTTTTTTTTTGTAAGTTTAAGTTTTGCCAAGAAGAGGGGGAGCAAGCGAGCGAGCTTTTACGCTGTTCCCCAGAAAACAATAGCGTTTTTTTCGTCAGAATTGTTAAACAAACAAACAAACAACTCATTAATGTGCGAGTATTCGTTTAAGAGCTCCAGAAAGAACGTAAACAAAATTATTCGCAGAACTTTCACCAATTGGTTTTGCTTTCAAAGATTGCTATTGTTGTTGTTGTTTTTAGCTTCTTCGTTTGTGTTCGCTGTTAAGTTTAAACAAATACTCACACTCTTACATATTTCTTAAAAAAAAACTTTAGTTTTTTATCTAAGTCTAGAGTAAAAAATGTTGTTTTTCAGAACTTTTGATTTAAGTTTTTTGTCTATTATTTTGACTCATTTTCTATTTCTGCGAATATGTTATTGACCGGCATAAGTTTACAGCAGATTGATAACGGAAATACTTAAGTTGGACAATTTTATTAAAAAAAAAATAGTTTTTCTTAATGTGGTAGTTCGCGTGTGTCAAGTTCATAAAACTCTAAAAAATTAGTTAATTCCAACATAAAAATAAAAAAAGCTTTTCCAATCTATGTACATTAGAGCGGTTCGCCTTCCATACAAAAAAAAAAGTTATGTCAGTCACCCCCTAGGATTAAAGATAATGTTAAAAGAATTCCAAAAAATATTTTTTTATTTTTTTACCACGCCTACAAATACCGCCCTTTTACTATTTTGTTCACTGTGTCGCTATTTTAAATCCGATCATAACATTTTATATATCGGTATTCGCGGCTCTGTAAGGGCTACATTTCTCTCTTTGATAGTTTTTTACTACCACGTCAATTTATAGTCATAACTTTTAAAAACTAGATTTTTACTCGATTTGATTAGGGTCGGTACGACTCGAATTTTAAAAAGTAATGACTAGAAATTGACGAGGTTGTAAAAAACTATCAAAGAGAGAAATGTAGCCCTTACAGAGCCCTGAAAATCGATATATAAAATGTTATGATCGGATTTAAAATGGCGACACCGTGAACAAAATAGTAAAAGGGCGGTATTTGTAGGCGTGGTAAAAAAATAAAAAAAATATTTTTTGGAATTGTTTTAACATTATCTTTAATCCTAGGGGTGACTGACTCAACTTTTTTTTTCGAACCACTGTAATGTACATACAAAAATTAGCTATAGAAAAACTTTAATCATTTTTTATAGTAACATTTTATATTAATCATTTTCTTTAGAAAAATTTTATATCGAAAATTTTCTTTAGAAAAATTTTATATCGAAAATTTTCTTTAGAAAAATTTTATATCGAAAATTTTCTATAGAAAAATTTTATATCAAAAAATTTTCTATAGAAAAATTTTATATCGAAAATTTTCTATAGAAAAATTTTATATCGAAAATTTTCTATAGAAAAATTTTATATCGAAAATTTTCTTTAGAAAAATTTTATATCAAAAATTTTCTTTAGAAAAATTTTATATCGAAAATTTTCTATAGAAAAATTTTATATCGAAAATTTTCTATAGAAAAATTTTATATCAAAAATTTTCTATAGAAAAATTTTATATCGAAAATTTTCTATAGAAAAATTTTCTATATAAATTTTATATAGAAAATTTTCTATAGAAAAATTTTATATCGAAAATTTCTATAGAAAATATTTATATGGAAAATTTTTTATAGAAAATATTTATATATAAAATTTTCTATAGAAAATATTTATATATAAAATTTTCTATAGAAAATATTTATATATAAAATTTTAAATAGAAAAATTTTACATTGAAAATTTTTGATAGAAAAATTTTATATCGAAAATTTTCGATAGAAAATTTTATATCGAAAATTTTCGATAAAAAAATTTTGTATCGAAATTTTTCGATAGAAAAATTTTATATCGAAAATTTTTTAAAAAAAAATTTATATCGAGAATTTTCTAAAGAAAAATTTTATATCGATAATTTTCTAAAGAAAAATTTTATATCGAAAATCTTTTAAAGAAAAATTTTATATCGAAAATTTTCTAAAGAAAAATTTTATATCGAATATTTTCTAAAGGAAAATTTTATATCGAAAATCTTTTAAAGAAAAATTTTATATCGAAAATTTTCTAAAGAAAAATTTTATATCGAAAATTTTCTAAAGGAAAATTCTATATCGAAAATTTTCTAAAGAAAAATTGTATATTGAAAATTTTCTATAGAAAAATTGTACACCGAAAATTTTGTATAGAAAAATTTTATATCGAAAATTTTTTAAAGAAAATTTTCTAAAGAAAATATTTATATCGAAAATTTTCTGTTGAAAATATTTATATCGAAAATTTTTTATAGAAAATATTTATATCGAAAATTTTTTATAGAAAATATTTATATCGAAAATTTTCTAAAGAAAAATTTTATATCGAAAATTTTCTATAGAAAAATTTTATATCGAAAATTTTCTATAGAAAAATTTTATATCGAAAATTTTTTTTAGAAAAATTTGATATTGAAAATTTTCTATAAAAAAATTTTATATCGAAAATTTTCTATTGAAAAATTGTATATCGAAAATTTTCTAAAGAAAAATTTTATATCGAAAATTTTCTAAAGAAAAATTTTATATCGAAAATTTTTTAAAGAAAAATTTTATATCGAAAATTTTCTAAAGAAAAATTTTATATCGAAAATTTTCTAAAGAAAAATTTTATATCGAATATTTTCTAAAGGAAAATTTTATATCGAAAATCTTTTAAAGAATAATTTTGTATCGAAAATTTTCTAAAGAAAAATTTTATATCGAAAATTTTCTAAAGGAAAATTCTGTATCGAAAATTTTCTAAAGAAAAATTGTATATTGAAAATTTTCTATAGAAAAATTGTATACCGAAAATTTTGTATAGAAAAATTTTATATCGAAAATTTTTTCAAGAAAATTTTATATCGAAAATTTTCTAAAGAAAATATTTATATCGAAAATTTTCTATAGAAAAATTTTATATCAAAAATTTTCTGTTGAAAATTTTTATATCGAAAATTTTCTATAGAAAAATTTTATATCAAAAATTTTCTATAGAAAAATTTTATATCGAAAATTTTCTATAGAAAAATTTTCTATATAAATTTTATATTGAAAATTTTCTATAGAAAAATTGTATACCGAAAATTTTCTTTAGAAAAATTTTATATCGAAAATTTTCTATAGAAAAATTTTATATCAAAAAATTTTCTATAGAAAAATTTTATATCGAAAATTTTCTATAGAAAAATTTTATATCGAAAATTTTCTATAGAAAAATTTTATATCGAAAATTTTCTTTAGAAAAATTTTATATCAAAAATTTTCTTTAGAAAAATTTTATATCGAAAATTTTCTATAGAAAAATTTTATATCGAAAATTTTCTATAGAAAAATTTTATATCAAAAATTTTCTATAGAAAAATTTTATATCGAAAATTTTCTATAGAAAAATTTTCTATATAAATTTTATATAGAAAATTTTCTATAGAAAAATTTTATATCGAAAATTTCTATAGAAAATATTTATATGGAAAATTTTTTATAGAAAATATTTATATATAAAATTTTCTATAGAAAATATTTATATATAAAATTTTCTATAGAAAATATTTATATATAAAATTTTAAATAGAAAAATTTTACATTGAAAATTTTTGATAGAAAAATTTTATATCGAAAATTTTCGATAGAAAATTTTATATCGAAAATTTTCGATAAAAAAATTTTGTATCGAAATTTTTCGATAGAAAAATTTTATATCGAAAATTTTTTAAAGAAAAATTTTATATCGAAAATTTTCTAAAGAAAAATTTTATATCGAAAATTTTTTAAAGAAAAATTTTATATCGAAAATATTCTAAAAAAAAATTTATATCGAGAATTTTCTAAAGAAAAATTTTATATCGATAATTTTCTAAAGAAAAATTTTATATCGAAAATCTTTTAAAGAAAAATTTTATATCGAAAATTTTCTAAAGAAAAATTTTATATCGAATATTTTCTAAAGGAAAATTTTATATCGAAAATCTTTTAAAGAAAAATTTTATATCGAAAATTTTCTAAAGAAAAATTTTATATCGAAAATTTTCTAAAGGAAAATTCTATATCGAAAATTTTCTAAAGAAAAATTGTATATTGAAAATTTTCTATAGAAAAATTGTACACCGAAAATTTTGTATAGAAAAATTTTATATCGAAAATTTTTTAAAGAAAATTTTCTAAAGAAAATATTTATATCGAAAATTTTCTGTTGAAAATATTTATATCGAAAATTTTTTATAGAAAATATTTATATCGAAAATTTTTTATAGAAAATATTTATATCGAAAATTTTCTAAAGAAAAATTTTATATCGAAAATTTTCTATAGAAAAATTTTATATCGAAAATTTTCTATAGAAAAATTTTATATCGAAAATTTTTTTTAGAAAAATTTGATATTGAAAATTTTCTATAAAAAAATTTTATATCGAAAATTTTCTATTAAAAAATTGTATATCGAAAATTTTCTAAAGAAAAATTTTATATCGAAAATTTTCTAAAGAAAAATTTTATATCGAAAATTTTTTAAAGAAAAATTTTATATCGAAAATTTTCTAAAGAAAAATTTTATATCGAAAATTTTCTAAAGAAAAATTTTATATCGAATATTTTCTAAAGGAAAATTTTATATCGAAAATCTTTTAAAGAATAATTTTGTATCGAAAATTTTCTAAAGAAAAATTTTATATCGAAAATTTTCTAAAGGAAAATTCTGTATCGAAAATTTTCTAAAGAAAAATTGTGTATTGAAAATTTTCTATAGAAAAATTGTATACCGAAAATTTTGTATAGAAAAATTTTATATCGAAAATTTTTTCAAGAAAATTTTATATCGAAAATTTTCTAAAGAAAATATTTATATCGAAAATTTTCTAAAGAAAATCTTTATATCGAAAATTTTCTGTTGAAAATTTTTATATCGAAAATTTTTTATAGAAAATATTTATATCGAAAATTTTCTAAAAAAAAATTTTATATCGAAAATTTTCTATAGAAAAATTTTATATCGAAAATTTTATATCTATAGAAAAATTTTATATCGAAAAATTTGATATTGAAAATTTTTTATAAAAAAATTTTATATCGAAAATTTTCTAAAGAAAAATTTTATATCGAAAATTTTCTGAAGAAAAATTTTATATCGAAAATTTTTTAAAGAAAAATTTTATATCGAAAATTTTCTAAAGAAAAATTTTCTATCGAAAATTTTCTAAAGAAAAATTTTATATCGAAAATTTTTAAAGAAAAATTTTATATCGAAAATTTTCTAAAGAAAAATTTTATATCGAAAATTTTCTAAAAAAAAAAATTTATATCGAAAATTTTCTAAAAAAAAATTTTATATCGAAAATTTTCTAAAGAAATATTGTATATCGAAAATTTTCTATAGAAAAATTGTATATCGAAAATTTTCTATAGAAAAATTTTATATCGAAAATTTTCTATAGAAAAATATTATATAGAAAATTTTCTATAGAAAAATTTTATATCGAAAATTTTTTATAAAAAAATTTTATATCGAAAATTTTTTATAAAAAAAATTTATATAGGAAATATTTATATCAAAAATAGAAAAATTTTCTATCAAAAATTTTCAATAGAAAATTTTTTATAGAGAAGTTTTACAAAAAAAAAAAAAAAAAAAATACTAATAAAAATATTAATAACAAAATTATTCTTTTATTTTTTGAACAAAACTATTTTATAAAGAAAATTAAAAGTTTTTGCCATTTATTTTAAGTTGAATAATTTTAATCTGACAAATTCATACAAATTCGAAACTACTTATGTCGCATTAAGTTTAAAAACCAACTGAATGGAAATTCCAATGTAACAAATTTCTAGAGAAAAGGCTCAAACTCTACCAACCAACCCACACTAAATGGCAAACAGAAAGACATTCACATTTGCGGGGGATATTAATAAAATACGCAAACGCAAATTAATCAAATGAACAACAAGAATACACGAGACCTCAAGTCAAGAGACCAAGAGACAGAGACCAGAACCTAAAGCCAACGAACGAACGACAGAACAGAACTTTTTTTCGTTTTATATTGAAAACATAAACAACATAAGTCCATCCATACAAGTTATAAGTACTTGTTTGTTTTGTATGAAAGAAAAAAGTATCTGGTTTTTTGTTGTCGTTGTTTCTGAAATAGCGGTAAATTTGCGGTACTTTTCGTTTTCATTGCAACTCAGAGCGAGTGTTTAGCCTAGATTTGTGCTTTAAGTTCGATGAACTTAAGCTCAAAGACAAGACAAACTTAGTAATCGAACGAAGCTGACTGTTGCTTAGTTGTTGATGTATGGCTGGTATCTGGTTGTTGTCGTCGTCTTGGTTCTTGGCAGAAATTAAAAAAAAAATCATGAGTAAGAAAATATTCGCTGGAAAAAGAGAAACAAATGTGCAGTTACTTATGTTGTTGTATGAGTATTGGCAAAACAAAATGAAGAGTATTTTCTTGAAACTCTTTCAATTTAAAATGAAATTTTTCTCAAAGAAAATTAGCCAGCAATTCGAGTGCTTGTTTCTTAAGTCTTTTGTTTTGTAAACACAAAAATTTTTTTATTTCATGTAAAAAAGCTGTTAAATTTAAAAAAATCCCCCCAAAATTTGAAAAGAATATTAAAGTACTTAAAATCTTTAATTATTCCATTGAAATGCATAAAACAATTTATTAAATTGCTTTTGAAAAATGTGTTTTACTTATTAAATTTGAATTTAATATAAAATTTGTTCTTAAAGAAAAACTGCATCAAGTTTATTTCTTAAGTCTTTTGTTTTGTATAAACAAAAAATCATTTATTCATCTAAAAAAGTTTTTGAACTTTAAAAGTGCAACCAAAAATTGTAAACAAATTTTACCCTAAAACAATTTCTTTAAACTTAATTTTTTTTAATGATTTTCATTTAAAAATTCTTAATTTTTGGATTAAAAAAATATTCTTAATTTTTAGATTTAAAAATTCTTAAAAATACGGAAATTTATGGAAATATTATGCAAATTTTTCTGACATTAAAATATTGACATATTCTTTAATATTTATAAATTTATTAACTTTTTTTAAAAGTCCTTCCATTTAAACTTTTATAGTTGATTCTGTTTCCTTTGTGTAGGAAGTGGTCACCTGCGCATTAAATCGGACATCTTCCACGACAAGTTTGAGTGCTTCAGTTCCTTTTTTATCAGAATTTAATACCTATTTACAAGGCGAAGGTCTGAACAGTTGAATTGATTTGCTTCTAGTGGTACAAAGATAACATTTTGAATACCATTTAAGTGCCTTTTTTTATTGATGACAATTCGGGCCTAAAAGTTGTAGGCACTGTCTGAGAATTGGAAAAAGATTTTTTTGTAGACACTCCCTTACATAAATTTCTTTATTTATCATTTTTGGTATCAAAAATGTTTGGCTTCTTTTCCCTCAACTGCAAATTTCTTGCCACTCAAAAAATTTCTGGTGAATATTTTCTGTTGTTTTGTGTGGAAGTCTTCCTTGGCAATGCCTCGTACATCCATTACGCAACAGGTGTATATTTTTTTCTGAGTTCTCCTACGAATTACGATCTGGAACTTTCCGAACCTTTTATGATATCAGCCCAACATAAGCATTAACTCTATAAACAAAAGTATTAAAGCATTCAACCGTACGTGCTGCTTTTCTAATAGTAGTGATCATAAAGGGTTATCCATTTCGCGGTTTCAAAAGTATAGGACTGGAATTCGACATCTGTCAAACTAAGTCGTATCAGTTGAAAGTCTGATATTGATGAAAATTGATCGCTTAAGTATCATACAACGCAACAGCCACATATCGTGCTTTAAGAGGCGATTATGGTTTACATAATCGTCCAACTACGCAAGCAATTGGAAAAATTGTGAAAAAATTTGAAGAGACTGGAGCGATTACAAATATTGTAAGGCCTATGCATCATCGTTTCGCTAGTTCCACTGAAAATATCGCTGCTTTAAGTGAAAGTGTTGCCGAAGACCCGAATATGTCGATTCCTTGAATTCGGAGCGTTATGGTCATATGATAACCAACCTTTTTGCCTACTTGGAAAATATGTGGTTTTAACCAGACAGTGCCACATGCCACACAACCCGAGCGAATATGGCTTAATGGCAAAAGACATTTCCTGGCTGCGTAATATCTCGTCGTGGCGATATCAACTGGCCATCGAGATCATGCGATTTGACACCATTATACTTTTTTTGTAGGGCTACGTGAAAGACCATGCTTATGCAGATTAACCTTTTACTCTTGAGTACTTAAAAACCAACATTCGTCAAGTTATGGCCGAAATACCGCCCAATATGTGACAAAAAGTGGTCGATTTAGCGGTGTCAGTCCGTCCGTCCGTCTGGCTGGACCCCTATGTAAACCATGTAATCAAAGTACAGGTCGCAATTTTAAATTGATGAGATTTGGCACATATAATTTTTTCGATAGTGGGATCATGGTTATTGAAATTCGTCAAAATCGGTCCATTATTTATGGTACCTCCCATTGGTCCCACTTCCCGGAATTGATATATTGGCCACAAATATCAATAATTTTTCATGAAATTTAAAACAGACACTGCTTATATACACCAAAACCACTGTAGTATATTTTGTTGAAATCGGTCCACATTTTTCCATAGCTCAAATACAAACTCTTCTATAAAAAAGCACTAGATGGGACAAATATCACAAAAACGCTCGTAAATCTAAAGATTATGACAATTTTAAGTGTTTTTTGCATACATAATTTTTGTAAAAACTGTAATTAATTTGCTTAATTTCAACCCTTGCCCTCATATATGAAGAAAACAGCTTAAATCTGAAATCGGTCCACATTTTTCCATAGCTCCCATACAAACTCTTCTATCAAAAAGTACTAAATAAGACAAATACCACTAAAACGCTCGTAAATCTGAAGATAATGACAATTTTAAGTGTTTTTTGCATACATAATTTTTTGTAAAAACTCTGATTTATTTGCTAAATTTCAAGATAATCGGTCCACATTTGATCCTAGCCCTCATATAAGTCGAAATGACAGAAACAGCTTAAATATATAAGGCTTGAGAAAATGTTGGATGATGACAAAATTAAGCAAATACTTGTCTTTATACACGAAAAAGAACACCTTTGACCTTAGTGGTGAAGGGTATCGTATGGTCGGGCTTGACCAACTATATTACTTACTAACTAACTTGTTTAAAAGCTAAAATTAAACTTTTTCCCAAAGAAAAATTGCCAGCAATTCGAGTGCTTGTTTCTTAAGTCTTTTGTTTTGTATCCCCCCAACAAATCATTACCTTTGAAAAAAAATCCCCCCAAAAAAATAAAATGTTACAAAAATACCAAAAATATTTAAAACAATTTAATTAAAATTCATACAAAAATTTGTTAAATATTACATTTAAGTATAAAAATAAAACAGCCTCCAGCTGCAGCAGGAGTTAAAATTATTAATACACCGTTTTTAAATGCTTTGAACTTCCTCATACCAAGTGGCGATAATCGTGATGATGATGATGATGACTAAAAATCAGACCAATGGCCTGCAATCACCTTAGAAACTGAGGAGCAGCCACAAACATAAATGAAGAAACCTGCTTTTTGTTTTTGCAAAAAAAAAAAATCGAAAAAAATGCATAAGCCAGAGAGCTAAACTAAAGAAGACGGGGAAATGTGACAGCGGCTTAACTGACTTTAAATTTGTAGTTAGAGTCTGTCTGTGTTTCTTGCTGCTGGTAACTTTAAGATGCAGTTTTTTTATAACTTTTTATTAAGTTTTGCACACAAAGAGCCAATGACCGCAAGTAACTTACATTTGAAAATAGTGTGAAAACTCTTTAAAGCATAAACAAGTCCGTGTCAGACAGTCAAAACAAACGACTTAACAACCAACTAAACAACTAACTAAAAGTCTAACTATCGTACAAAATAACTTGAGAGAAAGAAATACTTAAACTTAGAAACAAACTAAAGCATTAGTTAGTTATTTGTTATGGAGCTGATGCGGGAGTTTGCTTTAGCCGCTCTTCTGCTCTTCTCAACACGATCGTCATCTTATTCTTCATTTCAAAGTATTTTTAAAAAGTTGTTGTTCGCTTCCTGGAAAATAAAAGAGAAAGGTTATAAAATATTTTCTTGGTTATTTTTGTATTAATATTTTTTGTATTGTTTTTTCTTCTTTTTTTATAACTTTTTTTTTGTGCAAATTAAATTGATAAAAAGTACCTCCATAAAAGTGTCTGAAACTTGAAAAGATATCAAAAGTAACGGTACTAAAGAAAACTCATAAAACATCATTATCATCACCTTCAATATTTAAATGAGTCATTTATTTTAAAAACCGCTTGTATCCTGTTAAATCCCAATTTGAGTTCTTATTTTACAAAGTTTTCCATTTGTTTAATAAAATTTATTTTATTACAAATCAGGGACAATTAACAACTTAATTCTTAAATTAATTTATATTTTGGGTCATTTAAAAAGGAACATTTACTTTATATTGAAATATATATGTTAAAGCCAGACGTTAAAAGCCTGTAGAAAAAATAAATTTAATAAAAAGCTGTTATAGTTATTAAAGGTCAAAACTTTGCAAAAAGCTTTTTTTGAGGTTTGTTTAAAGCTTGTAAAACAGAAATTTCTGAACAAAAGACTTGTCTTTTTCGATAAATATGTAGCTTTGAAAAGGAAGCTTTTAAAACTTGGCTTTAAAATAGTAATAAATAATAAAAGAACGAACAAAGCAAAGTTTAGCTTAATGTCTCTTAGCAAGACCTCACTCCTCCATATGAACATTAAAAAAATAGAATATGATAAAATTGCATCTAAAAGCTTAACACAATAAATAAACGTTCTAAATATTTTCTAGTATCAAAAAGCTTTTGAGACTAAGATAATTAAAATTAGAAGTCTTAAAAAAATGCAAAATAAAGCTTCTAATCAATTTGTGAAAAGCTTTGTAAGAGCTCAACTATAGTCGGAAAGTACCTTTCTAAACAATTTTTATTTTTGAAAAAATTCTAAACATTTTAAGCTAATAAACTAAAAAAATTTTCCAAAAAACAATATAAAATTATTTCTTTGACAAAGAAGAAACTTTTTGAAGTTAGACTTTTGACAGATAAAGCTTATAAGAGAGATTTAAAAAGGCCAAACGTATAGACTATTAAACTAAGAAATTAAAAAAAAAATTATTCCTTTGATGCAGAGAATTTTTTTTTTTGAATTTAAACTTTTGAGAATTAAAGCTTATAAGGGAGCTTTTAAAACTGATATAAATATGCTTCAAACATTTTTGATTTAAAAACTATTGAAATACGAAAGCTTAGGAAAAAATATATATATATCATAATATTTCTTTCATATAGAAATTTTTGATTTAAAAACTATTAAAATATTAAAGCTTTTCAAAAAAAAAAAGAAATATAATATTTCTTTCATACAGAAGCACCTTTTTTATGATCACATTTTTTAGAATTAAAGCTTATACGAAAGCTTTAAAAGAGCAAATGATAGACAAAAAGTATTTTTTTAAATCATTCTTTAGTACCTTTTTAGAAAAGTACCTTTTTAGAAAAATGTTTTCAAGGAATATAAGTATGTTCTAAAAGCTTTTGATTAAAAGCTACAAAAGATTAGCAAAAAGCTAAATTATTGACTTTTTAAAACGAAGAATATATTGATATCAAACTTTTACGAAATAATAGCTTTCGATAAATTAAAGCTTTCGTCCAAAGCATAATTTTCAAAATTTTGTTAAAAAAGCGGAAAGAGATTTATTTTAAACTTTTGGAAAATAAATCTTAATATAAACATAAAAAGCTCCTAATGAGAAAATAATAGCTTCTAGAGGAAATAATAAGAAAGTTAAAAAATAACTTGAGAAATAAATCTTAAAAAAAGCTTAAGTAGAATAAAATGATTGACAGAAAGTACTATTTTAAAATTTTTTTTTAGCAAAAAGTACCGTTTTAGAAAAATAGTTTCAAGGAATATGAGTATGTTCTAATAGCTTTTCATTAAAAGCTACGAAAGATTAAAAAAAGGCAAAATTATTGTCTTTTTAAAAAGAAGAAGCTATTTTGATATAAAACTTTTACGAATTAATAGCTCTTGATAAATTAAAGCTTTTGTCTAAAGCTTTTGCAAACAGCAAAAATGTTACTTTCTGAAGATTTTGTTAAAAAACAAACTTTTTGGGGAAAGAGATTTATTTTAAACTTTTGGAAAATAAATATTTATAAAAACATAGCAAGCTCCTTATGAGAAAATAAAAAGAAAGTTTATAAAAAAATATATATAATATTTCTTTCATACAGAAGAACCTTTTCAAGATAACGCTTTTATGAATTAAAGCTTATAAGAAAGCTTTATAAGAGCAGAATGATAGAAAGTACATTTTTAAACAATTCTTTAGGAAAAAGTATCTTCTTAGAAACATGTTTTCAAGGAATGTAAGTATATTCCAAAAGCTTTTGACTAAAAGCTACGAAAGATTAAAAAAAAGCAAAGTTATTGTCTTTTTAAAAAGAAGAATCTATATTGATATACAATTTTTACGAATTAATAGCTTTTGATAAATTAGAGCTTCTGTCCAAAGCTTTTGCAAACAGCAAAAATGTTATTTTCTTAAACTTTTGTTTAAAAACGGACTATTTAGGGAAGGATATTTATTTTAAACTTTTGGAAAATAAATCTTTATCTAAACATAAAAAGCTCCTAATGAGAAAATAATAGCAATATTTGTTAAAAGGTATTCTTTAAAGAGTTTTGTGATTGGAAAAAGTTTGTTTTCTTAATTTTTTAATATCAAAAAATACAAAAGCTTTTGAATAATTGATCATATTTTAGTTGATTTCATTTGATAAAAGCTTTTTTTGGTACAGAGGAAGTTTTTTCGACTCATTTTAACTTTAGGAAAATAAAAACTTGTAAGAGTCTTTTGAAAAGTATTAAATAAACAAAATAAAGCTTTTAATGAGATTTCATAGGTCTTGCTTTTGAAACCTTATTTCTTGGTACAGAGCTTTTGAAACAAAATCATAGCAAGCTTTTGTATGAATATTTTTTTAAGAAAATGTTTTTTCTTAAAAATGTATTATAAAAGCTTTTTGAGTAAAACAACTTTTCTAGCAAAAACAGCTTTTATCATCAGGATCATTAAAAATTATAGTATTTTTTGGACTTAAAATAAAGATTTTGAAAAGCATATAATTTTTTTCTAATAATTGAAAATTATATATGTTAATTTTTTTTAAATGGCACTGCTCTTTAAAAAGACTTTGGTGCACCGACTTTTTTCCACAACATTTCATTCTGACATTAAGTATTATGTTATGTCGTTGTCGTCGCTGTTGTCGTCGTCATATTGTTGCTTCTGTTGAAGATTATTTGGTAGCATGATATTGGCAATGGCTCTAGTGTTAACTGATGTTGCTGCTGTTGTAGTTGTTATTATATTTTCAGAATGTGTTCTTTCTGTTGTAGTACTTTATGTCTTATTGTGGGTTTTTGCGCATGCGCAAAAGTATGCCAATGAACTTAAGCGGCCGAGTGAACGTTGAGTTTTATACAATATTATTTTTTTTTTCTGTTGTTCAGCCTTCTTCTGTCGTCGAAATCGTTGTCTTTGCAAATTTTTTTTCCTGATCATGTTTTGTGTCTTTCTTCTGGATGTGTGCTGTTTTTTTTCTTCTGTTGTTACCTCTTTTTGCAAAGAATTCATTGCAAAAATGCCAACGTATAAAATTTATGCAAACATAGAATTTTTAGAACAAAATTTTGCAAAAAAAAAAAAAAAATACCAAGTGAAAGAATAGACTTAGAGAAAGAGCTATGAACTTTTTAAACATTTTTAGATATTTCAGATGACAACTTGTTTCTAAGGCGGAAAACAATTTGAATCATAAAGATTCAGTACTTTTTTTATAATTTACTTTAAATTAAAAATTTTGTTAAGGTTTATAAAAATTGATTTTTTTTATGGACTTTCTTCAAATTCAATTTTCTTCACTTTTTTAATTTATATGATTTGAGTTAAGACCCTTTATAAATGTGTTATATTATCCATTGTACCCACTATAAATATATATTATTTCGCCTTGTTGATCGCGTCAGATATCTGGTATATATGTTTAAGTATGTTACAAATGTTAAACGATTTTAGATTGTCCTGATTGTCAGACCAGTTAGACATTTTTGATATTATATAATCATTCAGTTCAACTGAAACGATTTTTAAAATATTTTTAAATTGCTAATTATAGTGCTCCCGGCAAGAGTGACAGATATGTATGTTCACAACTTCGTATGCTGAAACATAGATGGCACTAAAAATATGGTTTTTACTTATTCCTAAATATTAAAAGAAACGTTTATATTAATATTTATAATATGACAATTATCGAAGCAATTGGTAAAGAATTCTGTAAAAACAAAAAAAAAAAAAATAATCTTTAAACGATGCGGAATAAGTTGTGGGGACTATGCTCGCAGTGAACATCTCAAAGAGACTGTCACCGAGGAAAATATTTAAAAGGTTCACAAATGAACGTAAAGTGAAGTTGATCGAGATAGCTGAGACTCCAAATCATTCTCCTTTTCAAAACTAGGCCTACGGACACTTTGACTAACCAGATAGAATAAAAATTTCTCGCTTTTTACTTAAAAAATGGTCATTAATGTTATAACTCTAATCACTCTCAAATTTGTAGACAGAAATAGTAGCAAAAACACTGAGTGTTTGGGCAACATTGCTCTAAAGATATTAAAGGAATATGTTGCATCAATCGTGAATATTCGGGTATACGAAAACTCTAATAACGAATTTAAGATCATGTGCAGCCTTTGACGCTGTTTTGTCATAATAAACCCAAGTTTTTGCGCTGATCTGAGACAATGGAAGAATCATGGCTGCATCATTTTTAATTAAAGTTTGATAGTCAACCGAGAGGACTGTACGTAATTAACCGACTCTAAAGTTTGAAAATATAGGCTGCAAATTTTTCGCCCGTACAATATTTATCGACTATCATTAAAAGCGTAAAACTATTAAAACGACTAAGAAAATTTTTTTTCCATAAAAAGTGAAAATTTGACTTTTTGGTAAAAATTTAAATTTTTAGTGAAAATATAAATTTTAATTAAACATATAAATTTTTAGTGAAAATTTAAATTTTGTTGAAAATAAAAATTTTAAGTAAAAACTTGAGTTTTTAGAGAAAATTTTAATTTTTAGAGAAAATTTATATTTTTATTGAAAAATTTTAAAAATTATAAATTTTGAATTTTTGTAAAAAAAAATGTGAAAATTTTAAAGAAAATTTTAATTTTAAAAAAAATTTTAATTTTTAGTGAAAATACGAATTTTTAGAGAAAAATAAAATTATTAGTGAAAATTTAGTGAAAATATTATTTTTTAGTGAAAATTTAAATTTTAAGAATTTAAATTTTCAGTTTAATTTGAAATTTTTTTTTTGTGACAATTTAAAAAAAATTTTAATTTTTAGTGAAAATACGAATTTTAAGAGAAAATTAAAATTATTAGTGAAAATTTGGTGAAAATATTATTTTTTAGTGAAAATTTAAATTTTAAGTGGAATTTTAATTTTCAGTTTAATTTGAAATTTTTATAAAAATTTGAAATTTTATTAAAAATTTGAAATTTTATTAAAAATTTAAAATTTTAGAGAAAATTCTAATTTTCAATAAAAAATTTTATTTTTCGTATAAAATTTAAAAAATTTAATTTATAAACTGAAATCTAGTACAATCTAGGCTTTCCAGGTTCAAAACTTCTGCTATATCCACATAAAAATCCGACCAACGGTTTTTTTTATCAACAATTTTTCTATAGAAAATTTTTTTATCAACAATTTTTCTATAGAAAATTTTTTTATCAAAAATTTTTCTATAGAAAATTTTTTTATCAAATATTTTTCTATAGAAAATTTTTTTATCAAATATTTTTCTATAGAAAATTTTTTTATCAAAAATTTTTCTATAGAAAATTTTTTTATCAAAAATTTTTCTATAGAAAATTTTTTATCAAAAATTTTTCTATAGAAAATTTTGTTATGAAAAATTTTTCTATAGAAAATTTTGTTATGAAAAATTTTTCTATAGAAAATTTTTTTTATCAAAAATTTTTCTATAGAAAATTTTTTTATCAAAAATTTTTCTATAGAAAATTTTTTTATCAAAAATTTTTCTATAGAAAATTTTTTTATCAAAAATTTTTCTATAGAAAATTTTTTTATCAAAAATTTTTCTATAGAAAATTTTTTTATCAAAAATTTTTCTATAGAAAATTTTTTTATCAAAAATTTTTCTATAGAAAACTTTTTTATCAAAAATTTTTCTATAGAAAACTTTTTTATTAAAAATTTTTCTATAGAAAATTTTTTTATCAAAAATTTTTCTATAGAAAATTTTTTTATCAAAAATTTTTCTATAGAAAATTTTTTTTGGTCAAAAATTTTTCTATAGATAATTTTGTTATCAAATAGAAATTTTTTTTATCAAATATTTTTGTATAGAAATTTTTTTTATCAAAAATTTTTCTATGGAATTTTATTTTTATCAAAAATTTTTCTATATATAAAAAATTTTTTTATCAAAAATTTTTCTATATATAAAAAATTTTTTTATCAAAAATTTTTCTATAGAAAATTTTTTATCAAAAATTTTTCTATAGAAAATTTTTTTGGTCAAAAATTTTTCTATAGATAATTTTGTTATCAAATATTTTTCGATAGAAAATTTTTTTTATCAAATATTTTTGTATAGAAAATTTTTTTATCAAAAATTTTTCTATGGAATTTTATTTTTATCAAAAATTTTTCTATATATAAAAAATTTTTTTATCAAAAATTTTTCTATAGAAAATTTTTTTATCAAGAATTTTTCTATAGAAAATTTTTTTATCAAAAATTTTTCTATAGAAAATTTTTTTGGTCAAAAATTTTTCTATAAATATTTTTGTTACAAATATTTTTCGATAGAAAATTTTTTTATCAAATATTTTTCTATAGAAAATTTTTTTATCAAAAATTTTTCTATATATAAAAAATTTTTTTATCAAAAATTTTTCTATAGAAAATTTTTTTATCAAAAATTTTTCTATAGAAAATTTTTTTATCAAATATTTTCCATAGAAAATTTTTTTATCAAAAATTTTTCTATAGAACATTTTTTTATCAAAAATTTTTGTATAGAAAATTTTTTTATTAAAAACTTTTCTATAGTCAATTTTTTCTATAGAAATTTTTTTTATCAAAATTTTTTCTATAGAAAATTTTTTTTATCAGAAATTTTTCTATAGAAAATTTTTTTATCAAAAATTTTTGGAAAAAAAAAAAATTTTTATCAAAAAGTTTATTTTATCAACATTTTTTCTATAGAAAATTTTTTTTATCAAAATTTTTTCTATAGAAAAATTTTTATCAAAATTTTTTCTATAGAAAAATTTTTATCAAAAATTTTTCTATAGAAAATTTTTTATCAAAAATTTTTCTATAGAAAATTTTTTTATCATAAAATTTTTCTACAGAAATTTTTTTTATCAAAAATTTTTCTATAGAAAATTTTTTTATCAAAAATTTTTCTATAGAAAATTTTTTTATCAAAAATTTTTCTATAGAAAATTTTTTTGGTCAAAAATTTTTCTATAGAAAATTTTTTTGGTGAAAAATTTTTCTATAGAAAATTTTTTTGGTGAGAAATTTTTCTATACACAATTTTTTTATAGAAAATTTTTTTATCAAGAATTTTTCTATAGACAATTTTTTTATAGAAAATTTTTTTATCAAGAAATTTTCTATAGAAAATGTTTTTATCAAAAATTTTTCTATAGAAAATTTTTTTATCTAAAATTTTTCTATAGAAAATTTTTTTATCAAAAATTTTTCTATAGAAAATTTTTTTATCAAAAATTTTTCTATAGAAAATTTTTTCATCAAAAATTTTTCAATAGAAAATTTAAAAATTTTTTGATATACAAATATTTTTATCGAAAATTTTTATATAAAATATAATCTTTATCGAGCATTTTTCCAAAGAAAAATATTTTTGTATAAAAAAAAATTTTGGATCGAAAATATCTTAAAAATACAAAAATCTAACAATTTTAGATTTAGAGAATATTACAATTATTACTGTTTTGAAAAATATTCCCAATATTTACATAATTATTCCCAATGTTTACAAAAATAATGGTATCGTGGCAACAATGTTCTAATGAATGATTTTAATACTCATTTTCACGAGTCTTATAAATGCTCGTAGTATTTATGAAAATTAAAAAACTCCATCGGCTTCTGGTGGTAGGGGCTGCCTACTCCTGTTTATAACATATTCAATGAGAAATTTAAAATTCTACCCTATTTGACTCTTTTTCTCAGACAAGGTTTTAAAAATAGCTTCTTTCCGAAGTTAGTTTTAAAAAACTGGCCTTGGTTAAATGCTTTTTAATTGCTTCAAAATCTTTTTAACCGGCCGAATAAATGCATTGAAAATATGTATATAGGGATAACAAATAGTACAAAAAAGTACCGTTTTACAAAAAATTACCCTTTTTATTCTAAGAGTCGGTATAGCCAAAAATATCAACAAACTTTTTGGATTTTTTCTAATAGAAATTTCTTAAAAACTGTTTTGTCGGATATTAAAATACGTACACATATTTAAAATAAACGCTTTTTAATAAAGCTTCATCAAAGTTTTTGTTAAAGAAAATTTCTTTCTATATTTGATTTTTCCAATTTTTTTTCAATATCATATATAAATATTAAATTCTAGTCTCTACTAAATTTAGCATTAAAATATTTTTTTTATTATTATTTTAGAATTATAGATATAAAATGATTGGAATTCCATGACCTCAATCTAAGGCTTAGATTTACTGAGTATATCGGTTTGTTTTGTTCAGTAACAATTGAAATTATATTGATTTCAATTAAAGAGTTTTGAGTTCAAGCCACATAATTTGATTTTCAATTGCATTAAATTTTGGGCTAATAAAAGCCAACTGCCGACCAACAGAACGAATGAACAAACGGCCAATCAAAGACCAAAAACAAAACCAATAAAATGCAATTATGAGATACTTTTTTTTTCTTCTGAGTTCTAACTTTATGACCAGGCCAATATTAAGAAATTTCATTACCAAAAAAAAAGAAAAAAAAAAAAAACATTCATACTAAATCCATCGTTATCGTTGTGTGTTCTCAAGCCCGAAAATGTTGTGTAAGGCAAGTAATTTTATTTGAACTTTAGTTTGTGGTAGATTAGACATACAGACAGACAAACAGAGGTTCTAAGACAATGCAAACGTTTATGGCTTAAAACAATTGAGAAAGAAAAGAGAGGAAGAAAGAGAGAGAATAAGCAGAGTTGATGAAATGCTAAGACCTGGCTGTTATTCTATATACTATTTTCTTTGACCTATTTTCGGTGTATTTACCCCGGAAGTTATAATGTTGCACATGCGCAACCAACTACTTACTAACTATCTAACCAACCAAGAACAACAACTTCTCTACTATATTTTATTTTAAATTCTATTTAGATGCAACCAGCCACAAATAGAATTATAGCTGCTGATTCTGCTGTCGCTGCTGCCTCTGCTGCTGTTGCATTACAATCTCTTTTTTTTTCCAGCAGTTCTTGGCAATTTGGCAAAATGAAAAATTGCCTCTGGTGAGTGAAGAGTTAGTGTGAATGTGCTACTAAATCTTTGATTTATGAAACGTGAAGAACGTAAAAATAATTTCTGGATATTGCTGATGTGTTGCATGCAACAAACACGTTACAAAACTATAAAATAATAGAACGGGAACGGGATTTGCTACATACAAAACAGACGAACTTAGATGAATAGATACTAGTATTTTTTTATGGTTATTTTTCTATTTTTATTCACACTTATTTAGTCGGTCACTTTGGTTACACCAAACAGCCAACATTCAACCAAACATCTATGCAACCATCCATCCATCCATGTGTCCATCTATCCCGGCAGCCAACCAACCATCCAGAGTCATTCATTTAGTTTTGCTCATTCATTCCTGTTTTAATATAGACATACACTTACTTACTACTCATTAGGGTTAACATTATTTTGGAAAGTGAGGAATATTGTACCTCTGAACTTTCATATCAGTAAAGGTTAACCCTTGACCTACCTAAGTTAGAAATCTCGTTTTAAGGAAAAACATTCCGAATTTTTGAGATTTTTAACAAATTTTTATTAATTTGCTCATTAAGAGATTCACAAATCTAAAATCGATTGAATAGTTTTCGAGTTATTTCAATTTACTTTAGCCTGTTCAAATTTAATAACGCATTTATGTTTGTAAGTTGAGTATTTAAAGTATTAAATGCAAATTAGAAATGTGGACTAAATAAGCTATCTAATGATATATACAAATCTAAAATAATAAACTGTTTTCGAGTTATATCAATTTGCTGAAGTTTGAAAACAGTTATTTCATTTCAAAAATAAAAGAAACATTTTTCTCTTCGACTTTTTTAGTTTTCGACCCATTGTGCATTCGATATTAAACCCATATTTTTTTAAAAAATACTGACATACAGCTAACAGTTCAGGAAACAAAAAAATGAAAACAGTTTTTACATATCTCGAACCGTTTAATGAAATTTCCAAATTCAAATATTTTTTTTCAAAAATTTTGGGGCTTCAAACATTTAATTAAAAAGTTTTACTGTAGTGTATTGCACTAAGATCCCAATATATTACAATTTTTTATTAATGTAATAAATAGTTTTTTGATAAAACCAAAAAATGTTGGTGGGGAAACTTTCCTCGATGCGTTTTGATGGTTAGTTAGACCATCTCATCAAGAGGATTATCCCTAATTCTAGACAGAGCGAAAACCACACTGCTCGTATATATCTTATATTGAGGGACAGAATAAATACGAATTATTCAGGGGTGTCATAGAAACCAATTTCATTGGTATTGGTTTTGAAAACGACAAAAAAATTAAATTGGTGTCATGAATTCCAATATTAATGTTCGAGCTACATTTTCTATCGGTTTTATGTGTCACAAAAAATAATATTATTGGTTTAGTATTGGAAATAAACCAAGCAACTTACAGTTCACAGATTTCATTTCAAAATTGGTCTATCAATTTAGAACAAAGGCGTTAATGCCCAACTGGTGTCTTTTTCGATTTAAAGATCCACTAAGAACAGTTTTTTGAAAATTTGGCCCTGTGGGGGATGAAAAAGGGAAAATTCAATGACGCTATAATTCCCAAACTAAAAACAATAGAACCAAAATTGAAATCGAGTTTGGATCAGTTACAAAAGTATTAAAAAATAACAGTACAAGTGGTAAGTACTTTTCGAAAAAAGGGGAGAAAAATAGAAAAAATATTTTTGGTACTTTAACTTTAACTTTACTTTAACTTTCAAATAAAAATAGATGGGTGAAAAGTTTACATAGCATTTTTTATCATGTAATAAGGTAAAAACAAGTTTTGGTACTTTTTGTCTTTGGAGTCAATGAACCGTATCGACAAACATAAAAAATATCAAAAATGGGGAAAATTGTAAGGCTAGAATATTCTTTGTGTGGTGGTACTGACGAAGCAAATGCATATCAACATATTTGTTTGCAATTTAATGAATATCGCATAAGCATTGGCTGTGGTTTGTTTGGCTGTGGTTTGTTTCTTGGTATGGGTAGATTACATTTTTTCCAGTCCGCAATTCGGTCATTTCATGATGTTGGGGTATACAAGCTTAATTTGTCCAAATAGCAGCGTTTTCTTTATACCTATACCAAAAACATCGCAAAAAACTGAAAGCTTTTCTTCAAATAATTTTCTTTAATAATTTGTATTTAATTTTTTTATTTGAATTTTGATGTTTCAAAAAAATTTCAAATGAAATAATAAACAATTGATTCGAACAATTTGTTTGATTTAAAACCAATAATAACAAAACCGACTTGGATTCATGACACCAAGTATAACCAGTATTGGTTTTCAAAACCGAGAAATTTAAAAACTGACTTGGTTTCTATGACACCCCTGATTATTGTGTCATACAAATATCAACATAAAGCGAAGATTATTATATTGCTTTTTGAATTTGTATCATGTACCATGTTGGAAGGTTGCTAATGTAACGCCAATTTCTAAAAAGGGTGAGGCTACCAACCTCTCTAAAGTTTTGAAGAGTATGCGAAACCTCCATCTTGTTAAATATCTGGAATCTAACAACCTACTAAGCGACCGCCAGTATGGATTCCGTTCCGTTCTTTCTCCTACTCTATTTCGTATTTGTATAAACGACCTTCTACGTCAAACTTCCAATCCTATCTACTCCTTTGCACATGATAGTAACATTTGCCATTCGTATTCATTCAATAACAGACCAAACCTTTTAGAGATTGGCACTATTAGGCAAAATATTAATGAATCATTAATCCGCGATTTTTAAACAATCTCAGAATGGGGTCGTGCGAATAGAGTAGATTTTAATGTCGCTTTATCTATTTTATTAATGGACGGTCAAAATATAGAGAAATCAGATACACTTGATGCTCTGGGCACGAGAATTCAATTTACACCACCTATATCCGACCGAAAACTCTCATGTATGGACCGGTGCTTCAAAGATTAGTTTGGAGCTTCTCGACCGAGTGCAGGAGAGGATGCTTATTGGTGACAGTAGGATATCCAATAGCCTAATACTCAGTAACCAGTAGCTATCTGAGTTATGAGGTGAACCGCTTTTTTTTTGAAAAATTATTTTTTCAAGTGGGTCAAGGATCGAACTTGCGACCTCTGGTATGCTAGGCGGATGACTGACCTGCTAAACCACGGCGGTTCACAATCACAATGAATTCCTCAAGTGGCGACAAGCCTAACATGCCGTCGATGTAAAAGAAATAGTATTGGCTATAGAACAAAGAGCTTAAATACTGTATCTACCTAACAGCAGATGGCGTCATATCGAATTCTTGCACGAATTGTGTATCCACATGAGACAAAGAAGACATTGCGTTCCTCGAAGCAACTCGGCGCCAAAGAAAGCAAAAATAAGTTTGTCTGACATTAAAATCATGTCGACGATTTCTTGGAAGTACAGTCAATGTGCGAATATTATTCAAACTAATTGTGTCGATTTAATAAGGATTTAAGAAAAACGACCGTATTGGCCAAGTAATCTATGAGTTTGTCTACGAATTGCCTCTTATCCGCCACATTTTCAGGACTTAGCCCTGAGTGACTATTTCTCCTGCAATCTACAATCTCCAATTGTCTGAAATTGAATGTATCCATATGGATACAATATGGTTACAAACCAATTTAGGGGGTAAGAGTTCAACATATCCACATTTTGCACAATAAGAATCACCCTAATAGACACACTCGTACTCAAACATAAGCAACTGGTAATCGTTGGTTGCAATTTGAACGTCTAACGGTTATTTTCTGGATTTGATTATTGTCATATCATAGTTATTGTTGCAATTGTCGTTGTTTCTCATGTTCGTTTTGTCATACGCCTTCTATGTGTGTAATGTTCTTTTATTTGTAGAATTTAAATTTGTACTTGTATCTTTTTGCTCTTTTCTTGTTTTTTTTTGTTTCTAATTTCTGATGTTGGTTGGCAACACATGTATGGATGTGTGTGTTTGTATGTAACATAAGTTGTCTATGGTTGGCGCACACACATAATACAACTGTATTTGCACATGCAACATAACGGTAAAAATGATAGCTCAGTCACCTAAACTACGACTATGAAAATGTTTGCCCCTTTTACTTCATCAACATTTTGTTTGTTGGTGCAAGGCAGTTGTTTTTGCATTTCTTTCTGCGAGGGTAGCTCAGCAAGTTTGTGCAAAAATTATTTTTTTTAATTTTGAAGAGATATGTTTAGGAAATACAAAAATAAATTTGATCGAGTTTATCTAAACAAAATGGATTATATCTGTGGCTTTTTGCTAAAAGGGCCAATGTCAAAAAAGTAGTTTTGAGAAAATTTGATTTAAAGTTTTTATTTTCCATACAAATCGTAGTAATATTGCCCAGAAAAACTTTTGAAAAACTGTTCTTAGTTAAGTTAGAGATTAGCTGTTGGAGTCAAATAAAAGAGGAAAAAGAAATAAATAATGCAATAATTAACTCAAAACAGCAAAAAATTGACATTGGCCCTTTCAACGCCAAGCCACAGATATCATGCTAGATAATTTCTGTGATAGCGAAAAATTGTTTGCCCATTACACTGTGCGCCAAGGAATTTTTTTCCCGAATGAGACCAATTATAAGTGAAAGTAGGCTATTAGTAGAGCAAAACAACTAAAGGATTTTGACAAGTTAGCTCGAATTTTTAAGTTATAGCTCTTTAAAGTTGGGTTATTTAAAAAAACGTTTCAAATACTTTGAAAAAAAATACTATGTGGAGTAAATCTGTAAACAAATTTAAATGTTATAATTGAGTATTTATATAAAAATTAAATTTTTATGAATTTAATTTTAAGTTTTATCTCATTTTCTTGCAAAATTTGGGAGAATTTCCAATAAATTGGTGAATTCTTTACTATATCGGCCCACAAAAAGTTAAATTGGCCTTAGAGGGAAAATATTTTGTAAATTTGTTTCTAAATCAAATAGACCCGAAATTTTATGGAAGTCGATTTGTCGGAACCAGAACTGAACATTGAAATAAATTTCAAACATTGGATAAAAAATATGACTTTTTTTAAATATTCAAATATTTTTTTGAATTAGGAAAGAAGTTTTATATTACCGACAAAATATATCTTTCAATGAAAAATAATACGTTAAAATCTAATGAATACTACAGCAGTAATTTCTTGTTTTGAATCATACAAATGCTACTATTTATACCCTTCACCACCATAGGTGGCAAGGGTATTATAAGTTTGTGCTGATGTTTGTAACACATGCAAATATTTAACTTAGACCCACCTTTTAGTATACCAATAGGCTTAGAATCATTTTCTGAGTCGATTTAGCGATGTCCGTCCATCTGGCTGGCTGGCTGGACCCCCATGTAAACCTTGTAATCAAACTAAAGAGGGCTCTAAATAAATTTTGTAGTTGGATTTTCTTGAATAAAAATCAAACCTTTTAATATAAAAACTCTACAAAATACGCAAATATAATGACATATTATACAAAATCATTTAGCATTAAAATGTTTACTTAGTACTCGGGTTTTGCAAAATTATCGACTTTTTTCGGAAACCCTC
Organism: Stomorhina lunata; assembly: GCA_933228675.1. Classification (NCBI taxonomy): domain Eukaryota; kingdom Metazoa; phylum Arthropoda; class Insecta; order Diptera; family Rhiniidae; genus Stomorhina; species Stomorhina lunata. Next base: position 7,193,541 of record OW121742.1, on the reverse strand, counting down.
CCATTACAGATTTTACAGTTGCTTCTGATACCTTTTTGGAGCATGTGTTCTACCTGCGCTTAAAATCGGACATGTTCTTGGAAATCTTTCCTGTGTTCTTCAATTCCTATTTTACCAGAGCCCAATACCTTTCCACAGGCCGAAGTTCTGGACAGTTAGGTGGATTTGCCTCTCGTGGTACAAAAATGACATTATTCTTTGAGTACCACTCAAGTGCCTTTTTTCCATAATGGCATGATGCTAAATCGGGCATCACTCTGTGTTCTCTTAAAAAGGGTAACAACCGTTTTTGTAGGCACTCCTTTATATAAATTTCTGTGTTTATTGTGTCAGATGCCACAAATACTTTACTTCTTTTGCCACAACTGCAAATAGCTTGCCACACGAGAAACTTCTTAGGGAATTTTGTTTGTTTTTTTGTGCGAAACTCTTGCCGAACATTGCCCCGTTTATCAGCAACATAAAAATCTTGACCAGGAGGTTGAGAAAAGTCTGCCAGTACGTATGTTTCATCATCTATCACACAACAGGTGTATTTTTTTATAAAATCAGACTTCAATTTTTTCGCTCGTTTTTTTGCTTCTAAGTTCTTTATAGCATTGCGATCTGGAACCTTTTGGACTTTGTATGTCTTCAGTCCAGCATAAGCTTTGACTCTATGTGCAAAATTCGTAGAACATTTCACCGCTCTTCGAAAGAGTCCCTCGACTTCTTTTGCCTTACCAATATATGTAGGACCTTTTTTCCTTCCTGATCCAGGTTTTCTTTCAATGCTCAGGTTTTCCTTATACCGTCTGATGGCATTAGAAACCGTTCGAGGGTCAACTTTCAAATTTTTAGCTATTTTTTTAAAAGTCCATGATGGATTTTTTTGAAAAGTTTTAATTATATTTTCACGAATTTTTTTTCGCAGTCCATTTTGATTGAAATAACTATTGAAAATTAATAATTTCTAAAAAAATAGTATCTGACATATCTATAGAAACTAACTTGATCAAAACATAAATTATTTCTTGCACTATGGATAAATTTTGTCTAAAATAGTAAATGCATATTATTTAGAACACTCCAGATCGCAGTTCTTAAGATAATTTGATGAAATTTGGCACAGATCATTTTTTTTTTGATAATGGGACCAAGGCTATTGAAATTCGTGAAAATCGTTACATTATTTATGGTACCTCCCATAGGTCACATTTCCCGGAATTGATATATTGGCCACAAATATCAATATTTTATCATAAAATTTAAAACAGATACTGCATATGTAAAATCACTGTGCCAAATTTCGTTAAAATCGGTCCACATTTGACCCGTACAAACTCTTCTTTAAAAACGCACTAAATGAGACAAAAATCACTAAAACGCTCATAAATCCGAAAATTATGACAATTTTAACTCTATTTTTTGCACACATAATTTTTGTAAGAACTGTAATCAATAATAATAATAATAATAATAATGTAATTTGCTAAATTTCAAGATGATCATATAAGTCTAAATGACGAAAACAGCTTAAATTTATAATCCTTAAGAAAATGTTTGTATTTTGACAAAATTTTATAAATATTTGTTTTATAGATGAAAAAGTACAACTTTGACTTTAGTGGTGAAGGGTATCGTATTGTCGGGCTTGACCGACTATAGCACTTTCTTACTTGTTTTTCATGTATTGACTCTTTTTTTTTTTTTTTGTTAAGAAAATTACATAAAATTAGCAAATTTTGTCTTTAGTGTAACGTAACCTCCTAATGATATAACAAGCTTATTAATCAAAATTTCCATAGAAATTTCCTACTATAAAGCTTTGATAATTGTATTATTCGTTTATAAATTAGGGGGATTAGACTTTATTCTTAAAATGAAAAAATGTTTCCTAAGATAATACATTAAAACTTATATAGGTCACCCGGGTTTTGTCTTCTGAATCGATTCATGTTAGCAAATTTGGAGTACATTACTTTTAAATAGTAAGAAACTACATAAGACCCCTCCCCTAAGGAACTACATAAGATCCCTCCTACATAATTTTATACCCAAATAACCAAACTTCAAATAGCTGTAACTTCAAAACTCGAGCTAACTTTTAAAAACCCATTCAGGGTTTCGGTCTACTAATTGCCTTCTATCATCTCCATTGGATCTCATTCGGGAAAAAATCGATGACCCCTAATTTGGCGCACAGTGTAAGGTAATGTAGAGACTTATTGCTCCACTCTCGTTTGATATTTCCTATTATGTACTTATTTTCGTTAAAGTTTTTGGCTATTGCAATATGATAATGGTACAAAACATTGAGCGATAGAGAAAGCAACATTTCTAATTGTTTCTAAGAAGTTTTTTTAAATAGCAGGGACCAGGGGAAAAAATACTGCCAGCTAACAAAAACTAATTGTCTAGATTTTTTTCTTCTTAAACCGGATCTGACGAAATTGTTTATAACATCTAGTGGTAGAAAATCTGTTCTATTTTATTGGACCATATGAATTTTCCCTTTTTTCAAACGACGGCCCTGACTTCTTTCTTGGTCTTAAGGAACTTTATTTTCTTGCCTGCATCTGTATGAGTCTTAAATTAAAGTTATTACAACTCTTGATTTTTTTTTCTTCTTTTTTCTTTCTAACATTTCTCTTGAAAACTTCTTTGCTGTTAGATTCTTTTCATTTCATTTGCAATTTCTTCATAGTTTTTGTGTTAGATGCAATATTTAAAAAAGTGGGTGAATGTACAGTAATGTTGAACGTAGTCTTTTCTTTTTTTTTATTATTTTGTGGCATTTTGTTTGTTGCTGTTGCTTTAATAAAAAAAACTGGCAAAATGATCAAAGTCATATGAATGTAAATGGGCGGACAGACAGACAAACGGGCAGACATTGGCAAGTAAATTTGAAGAAAAAAATATAGGTATAACTTGGAGTTTGAAAACTTTTAGGAATGTTCCTTAACGTAATACTTACAAATAATAATTGCAATTTAGAAAAAAAAAAATAAATATGACTATGTGGCATTTAGTAAATATAATGAGCGATACATGTACAAATTTTAATAGAATACAAATATTTTGTAATATCGAAATTCTTAAGGTTATACAAATGTTCTAGAGAAAGGCAGAACATCAAAATTCAGCATTAGATAAAAAGTGACAAATAGATCAGATTTATATTAAAATTTATACTCATCGTCATTGTATATTGGGTTAAATGACCTACTTTTACAATCTTTTTTGAGGTCAAAATCCGAGCATATATGCTCCAATTTCGTAGGTCAAGATTAAAAAGATTTTCTTCTACTTGGTCTTTCTATTGAAGTTTCAGACGTCATGATTCATTTTTAGTTGAATCAGATTGGTCTACATTTTTTGTAGAAATCATGACGTTGGGTTTTTGATTCATTGACAACTAGACCCATTTTTACACATTCCTTCTCGATACTTTAAAAAGCGGCAGTAACCTCGCACAATGTTGATATCAACGTCATCGGAAAACGCTAAAAGAATGTGTTTTCCGTTTCTTCCGATATCTTTCTAAAGTTCCACTCGTAACATTGCAAATTTGCAATGTTGGCTGCATTTTTCTCAGCAGTGGCTAAGTGGCACTCCTCATTAAATAGTAAAAATTTTGCGGCAGTTTTCAGCAGATTTTGATATATTTTTACACCCTTCACCACCATAGGTGGAAATGACGGAAACAGCTTAAATATATAAGTGTTAAGGAAATGTTTGCATGATGGCAAAATTTAGCTAATATTTGTCTTTGTACAGGAAAAAGAAAAGACTTTTGACCTTAGTGGTGAAGGGTATCGCATGGTCGGGCTTGACCGACTGTATCACTTTCTTACTTGTCTTTTTTAATTTTGTTTGTAAATATTTAAATTTTTGATATAAATTTCATTAAATTTTAAATTCTTAGAAAAAAAAAACAATTTTTATTAAAAAATTAAATTTTTGATAAAAAAATTTAATTTATAGTGAAAAATTTAATTTTTAGTGAAAAATTTAATTTTTAGTGAAAAATTAAATTTTTAGTGCAAAACTAAATTTTTAGTAAAAAATTAAATTTATAGTGAAAATTTAATTTCTAGTGAAAAATTTAATTTTTGATGAAAAATTTAATTTTTAGTGAAAAATTTAATTTTTAGTGAAAAATTTAATTTCTAGTGAAAAATTTAATTTTTAGTGAAAAATTACATATTTAGTGAAAAATAAAATTTATAGTGAAAAATTTAATTTTTAAAGAAAAATTTAATTTATAGTAAAAAATTTAATTTTTAGTGAAAAATTTAATTCTTAGTGAAAAATTTAATTTTTAGTAAAAAATTTAATTTATAGTGAAAAATTTAATTTTTAGTGAAAAATTTAATTTTTAGTGCAAAACTAAATTTTTAGAGAAAAATTAAATTTATAGTGAAAATTGAATTTCTTGTGAAAAATTTAATTTTTGATGAAAAATTTAGTTTTTAGTGAAAAATTGAATTTATAGTGAAAAATTTAATTTCTAGTGAAAAATTTAATTTTTAGTGAAAAATTTAATTTTTAGTGAAAATTTAATTTTTAGTGAAAAATTAATATTTTTAGTGAAACATTTAATTTTTAGTGAAACATTTAATTTTTAGTGAAAAATTTAATTTTTAGTGAAAAATTTAATTTTTAGTGAAAAATTTAATTTCTAGTGAAAAATTTAATTTTTAGTGAAAAATTTAATTTTTAGTGAAAATTTAATTTCTAGTGAAAAATTTAATTTTTAGCGAAAAATTTAATTTTTAGTGAAAATAGTGAAAATTTAATTTCTAGTGAAAAATTTAATTTTTAGTGAAAAATTTAATTTTTAGTTTAAAATTAAATTTTTTGTGAAAAATTAAATTTATAATAAAAATTTAGTTTCTAGTGAAAAATTTAATTTTTAGTGAAAAACTTAATTTTTTAGTGAAAAACTTAATTTTTTAGTGAAAAATTTAATTTTTAGTGAAAAATTTAATTTTTAGTGAAAAATTGAATTTTTAGTGAAAAATTTAATTTTTAGTGAAAAATTAAATTTTTAGTGAAAATATAATTTCTAGTGAAAAATTTAATTTTTAGTGCAAAATTGAATTTTTAGTGAAAAATTGAATTTTTAGTGAAAAATTGAATTTTTAGTGAAAAATTGAATTTTTATTGAAAAATTGAATTTTTAGTGAAAAATTAAATTTTTAGTGGAAAACTAAATTTTTAGTGAAAAATTAAATTTCTAGTGAAAATTTAATTTCTAGTGAAAAATTTAATTTTTGATGAAAAATTTAATTTTTAGTGAAAAATTTAATTTTTAGTGAAAAATTTAATTTTTATTGAAAAATTTAATTTTTTAGCGAAAAATTTAATTTTTAGTGAAAAATTTAATTTTTAGTGGAAAACTAAATTTTAGTGAAAAATTAAATTTATAGTGAAAATTTAATTTCTAGTGAAAAATTTAATTTTTGATGAAAAATTTAGTTTTTAGTGAAAAATTAAATTTATAGTGAAAATTTAATTTCTAGTAAAAAATTTAATTTTTAGTGAAAAATTTAATTTTTAGTGAAAAATTTAATTTTTAGTGAAAAATTGAATTTTTAGTGAAAAATTGAATTTTTAGTGAAAAATTTAATTTTTAGTGAAAAATTAAATTTTTAGTGAAAATATAATTTCTAGTGAAAAATTGAATTTTTAGTGAAAAATTGAATTTTTATTGAAAAATTGAATTTTTATTGAAAAATTGAATTTTTATTGAAAAATTGAATTTTTAGTGAAAAATTAAATTTTTAGTGGAAAACTAAATTTTTAGTGAAAAATTAAATTTCTAGTGAAAATTTAATTTCTAGTGAAAAATTTAATTTTTGATGAAAAATTTAATTTTTAGTGAAAAATTTAATTTTTAGTGAAAAATTTAATTTTTAGTGAAAAATTTAATTTTTTAGCGAAAAATTTAATTTTTAGTGAAAAATTTAATTTTTAGTGGAAAACTAAATTTTTAGTGAAAAATTAAATTTATAGTGAAAATTTAATTTCTAGTGAAAAATTTAATTTTTGATGAAAAATTTAGTTTTTAGTGAAAAATTAAATTTATAGTGAAAATTTAATTTCTAGTAAAAAATTTAATTTTTAGTGAAAAATTTAATTTTTAGTGAAAAATTTAATTTTTAGTGAAAAATTGAATTTTTAGTGAAAAATTGAATTTTTAGTGAAAAATTTAATTTTTAGTGAAAAATTAAATTTTTAGTGAAAATATAATTTCTAGTGAAAAATTGAATTTTTAGTGAAAAATTGAATTTTTATTGAAAAATTGAATTTTTATTGAAAAATTGAATTTTTAGTGAAAAATTAAATTTTTAGTGGAAAACTAAATTTTTAGTGAAAAATTAAATTTCTAGTGAAAATTTAATTTCTAGTGAAAAATTTAATTTTTGATGAAAAATTTAATTTTTAGTGAAAAATTTAATTTTTAGTGAAAAATTTAATTTTTAGTGAAAAATTTAATTTTTAGTGAAAAATTTAATTTTTTAGCGAAAAATTTAATTTTTAGTGAAAAATTTAATTTTTAGTGGAAAACTAAATTTTTAGTGAAAAATTAAATTTATAGTGAAAATTTAATTTCTAGTGAAAAATTTAATTTTTGATGAAAAATTTAGTTTTTAGTGAAAAATTAAATTTATAGTGAAAATTTAATTTCTAGTAAAAAATTTAATTTTTAGTGAAAAATTTAATTTTTAGTGAAAAATTTAATTTTTAGTGAAAAATTTAATTTTTAGTGAAAATTCAATTTCTAGTGAAAAATTTAATTTTTAGTGCAAAATTTAATTTTTAGTGAAAAATTTAATTTTTAGTGAAAAATTTAATTTTTAGTGAAAAATTTAATTTATAGTGAAAAATTAAATTTTTAGTGAAAAATTAAATTTTTAGTGAAAAATTAAATTTTTAGTGAAAAATTAAATTTTTAGTGGAAAACTAAATTTTTAGTGAAAAATTAAATTTCTAGTGAAAATTTAATTTCTAGTGAAAAATTTAATTTTTGATGAAAAATTTAATTTTTAGTGAAAAATTTAATTTTTAGTGAAAAGTTAAATTTTTAGTGGAAAAGTAAATTTTTAGTGAAAATAGTGAAAATTTAATTTCTAGTGAAAAATTAAAATTTTAGTGAAAAATTAAACTATTAGTGAATTAATTTCTAGTGAAAAATTTAATTTTTAGTGAAAAATTTAATTTTTGAAAATTTAAATTCTAGTGAAAAATTTAATTTTTAGTGAAAAATTTAATTTTTAGTGAAAAATTGTATTTTTAGTGAAAATAGTGAAAATTTAATTTCTAGTGAAAAATTAAATTTTTAGTGAAAAATTTAATTTTTAGTGTAAAATTAAATTTTTAGTGAAAAATTAAATTTATAATGAAAATTTAATTTCTAGTGAAAAATTTAATTTTTGATGAAAAATTTAGTTTTTAGTGAAAAATTTAATTTATAGTGAAAAATTGAATTTTTAGTGAAAATTTACTTTTTAGTGAAAAATTTAATTTTTAGTAAAAAATTTAATTTATAGTGAAAATTTAATTTCTAGTGACAAATTTAATTTTTAGTGAAAAACTTAATTTTTTAGTGAAAATTTTATTTTTTTAGTGCAAAATTTAAATTTTTAGTGAAAAATTAAATTTTTAGCTTTTTTTTTTTGTGAAAAAATTAATTTTTTAGTGCAAAATTTCAGTTTTAGTAAAAATTTAATTTTTTTCAGTGCAAAATTAAAATTTTTAGTGAAAAATTTTGTTTTTGGTAAAAATTTAATTTTTTAGTGCAAAATTTCAGTTTTTTTATCTAGTAAAAAATTTATTTTATTGTGAAAAGTTTTATTTTTCACAAAGGGTGTTTTTTCCAAACTATGGGATGTCAAACATTTTATTAAAAAGTTTTATATAAGTGTATTGCACTAGGATCCGAATTTATTACAATTATTTATTATAGTAATAAATAGTTTTTTAATAAAACCAAAAAATGTTGATGGGTACAACCTTGATACGACGCGTTTCGATAGTAGTAATTCTAGGTACATATATCGAAAATCATGCCTTATACTTAATTTGTGAGACAAAATAAATACGAATTATAATAATTCCTAAAGTTTGAGGATTTAATCATCATCTAGAATACATTTAATAGCCCTGTTTTCTTAAAATTAAAATGTCAGCCCTTTATAACTAGAAATGTATTTGTATTTGAATAAAGTCTGGAAGAAATATTTTATATAGAAGCCAAAATCAATGCAGCGAATTTTATTGGGATCGGCCTATATAATTACGTACAAGAACAACTTTTAGAAATCACTTAAATAACCCGTAAAAAACGCTTATAAATTTAATGATAATGTAAAGTGTTCAGTGTATAAGTGTATTAATAATCATATATTCTTGTTTCTGATCAAAACAAAAATCCAAATGTTCCTATGAATTTAATATAAGAGTCCCGGTTTTATGCCTTTTTACAACATTACAAACGATTTGGGTCCATGAAATAAAGTGATCGACTCAGAATAAAGGAAAGATATTACATGATTGAACTTGATCAAAAAATTAATCTTTAAAAGTATTTAATCGATCTTCAGAACTAATAAAAGTGAAATCCTCTAACAAAAGCTTCGATATTTTTACTAGGATTGTTGCAGTCAATTCTGCTCAATCTTTAGATCATAATGTAACTTCATTATTGTCTAATTGTCTAAGAAAGCACTTCTTCATGTCTTAGATTTTTTCTATTTGTTTTTCTTGTTAAGTAGCAAATGGCGAAATTTTAAATGCAATTCTTTAGTTTTTTTTTTTACTTCACTTCTAAAAAACTGTAACGTTGTCTATGTGTCCGTCCTTCTGGCTGTTGTTTTACAATTAAACAAAATGAAAGTTTTATTTGTTTTCTTTATTAAACAAAAACAGCAAAACAAAAAGATCTTCATTAATTTTCTTAAGCTCAAGTTTATTGAACGTAAATATTAAAAGCGAAAAATGTCTATAAATCTAGTCGAAAGAAGTTTATTTGCACACGCCAAACTAACAAACGAACACATGAACCAACAACAAACAGACAAACAAACATTTCAAAAGAAAGCAAAATTACTCTTAAGAAGAAGCAGAAGAAAATTATTACTTTTCCATAACAACTCAACACAAATTCTTTCGTTTAAGTATAAAATGTTCAAAAAAGGGTGAATTGATGTTGATTTCATTTGATTGAAATCAAAAGGAATTCTTTCTGTATTAAACAATAACAATTAAAATTTATTTTATGGTCAATTATAAACATAAAAATCAAGTGGTTGTTGCATTTAAGTTTCAATGTCTTCATTTACTTTTTTAAGTTGAATTTAATTGGGAATTTTCTCGGTTTCCTGGTTCTTGTATACCCTACACCATTTTAATAAGGATTATATGACATTTCAAATGATGTTTGTAACACAACCATCTTGACCTTTAAGTATACCAATACTCGTAGACTTAGAATCACTTCCTGAGTCGATTTAACGATGTTAGTCCTTCTGTCCGTCTGTCTGGACGGCTGGCTGGACCCCCATGTAAACCTTCTAATTAAAGTACAGGTCGCAACTCTAAAGATAATTTTATGAAATTTGACACAGATTTTGAATAGTGGGTCCATGGCTATTGAAATTCGCCAAAATCGGTAAATTATTTATGGTACCTCCCATAGGACTAACTTCCCGGAATTGATATTTTGGCCGCAAATAACAATATTTTTTCATGAAATTTAAATCAGATATTGCTTATATAAACCAAAACAATTTTCGTTGAAATCGGTCCACATTTGATCATAGCTTCCATACAAACTCTTCTGTCAAAAAGCACTAAATGCTCTCATATAAGTCCAAATCACGGAAACAACTTAAATATGTAAGTCTTAAGAAAATGTTTGGCATGATGACAAAATTTAGCAAATATTTGTCTTCATACACGAAAAAGAAGACCTTTGACCTTAGTAGTAAAATGGTATCGTATAGCCGGACTTGACCGACTATAGCACTTTCTTACTTGTTTTTTTTATATATAAATTTTTAGGATTTATTTAGATTGAAATACATAGTCGAAATATACACTTCCGGCTGTTTGCCTCTCCATTTTAAACTTTCAGATTTTGCCCAGAGTTTTCCACTAAAAGTAACTGTTTTACACAAGACGTCATTTTTTTTTTTACACAAAAAGTCACTTTTTTCCTCAAAAGGTCACTTTTTACACAAAAAGGTCTCTTTTTTATACAAAAAGTCTCTTTTTTATACAAAAAGTCACTTTTCTACACAAAAAGTTACTTTTTTACACATAAAATTACTTGGTTACACAAAAATTCACTTTTTTAATACGAAAAAGAATTTAATTACATAAAAAGCCATTTTTTATACAAAAAGTCCGTTTTTTAGATCAAAGCCATTTTTTTACATAAAAAGTCCCTTTTTTATACAACAAGTCGCTTTTTTATACAAAAAGTCCCTTTTTACACAAAAAGTCCCTTTCACAAAAAGTCACTTTTTACACAAAAAGTATTTTTTTTCACAAAAAGTTTTTTTTTTACACAAAAGTAATTTTTTTTTACAAAAAAGTCACTTTGTAATACTTACTTTTACACAAAAGGCCACTTTTTTACACAAAAAGTAACTTTTTTACACAAAAAGCCACTTTTTTTTTACACAAAAAGCCACTTTTTTTTACACAAAAAGTCACTTTTTTTTTACACAAAAAGTCACTTTTTTTTACACAAAGTCACTTTTTTTTTACAAAAAGTCACTTTTTTACACCAAAAGCCCCTTTTTTACAAAAAAGTCCACATCCGCCTGTCTGCCTCTCCATTTTAATCTTTCAGATTTTACCCAAAGGTTTGTACAAAAAGTCACTTTTTTTATACAAAAAGTTACCTTTTTACACAAAAGTCACTTTTTTATACAAAATTCACTTTTATACAAAAAGTCACTTTTTTACAAAAAAATACCCTTTTTTGAACAAAAAGTAATTTTTTTACACAAAGTCACTCTTTTACACAAAAAGTCACTTTTTTACACAAAAGTCACTTTTTTATAAGAAAAGTCCCTTTGTTATAGAAAATGTATTTTTTTACACAAAAGGTCCGTTCTTTTTTTACACAAAAAGTCACTTTTTTACACAAAAGTATTTTTTTACACAAAAAGTCACTTTTTTACACAAAAAGTCACATTTTTACACAAAAAGTCAAATTTTTACACAAAAGTCTTTACATAAAAAGTCACTTTTTTACACAAAAAGTCACTTTTTTACACAAAAAGTCCCTTTTTTATTCGAAAAATCACCTTTTTACACAAAAAGTCCCTTTTTTACACAAAAAGTCCCTTTTTTACACAAAAAGTCCCTTTTTACATAAAAAGTCCCTTTTTACATAAAAAGTCACTTTTTACATAAAAAGTCCCTTTTACACAAAAATGACCTTTTTTACACAAAAAGTACCTTTTTTACACAAAAAGTCCCTTTTTTAAACAAAAATTTCCTTTTTACACTTTTTACATAAAAAGTCCCTTTTTATATAAAAAGTCACTTTTTACATAAAAAGTCCCTTTTACACAAAAATTACCTTTTTTACACAAAAAGTACCTTTTTTACACAAAAAGTCCCTTTTTTAAACAAAAATTTCTTTTTTACACAAATAGTCCCTTTTGACATAAAAAGTCCCTTTTTACAAAAAAAGTACCTTTTTTACACAAAAAGTTCTTTTTTAAACAAAAATTAAATTTTTTCAACAAAATTCGCTTTTTTACACTAAAAGTCACTTTTTTTACACAAAAAGTCACTTTTTTACTCATAAATGTTAAACTTTTTACACAAATGTCATTCAGTCTATCCTTTAATCGTTCCAATCGGATTAAAAGAAATGAGAATTATCACATGCTTAGACCATTACTAATAAAAACTATTTCTTTTTATAAACAAGAAACTCTTCCTGAGTAAAAGCTCTTTAGTTAGGAGTAGAAATAAGAACAACAACATATGACAGTCCGTCTTTCCACCCACCTTAAACTAAACCCAACAACACAGAAACAATTTTAGATTAAAAATAACTCCATCTGTCCCTGACATAGGGTATCATTGATCGGACTTGACCGACTTAAATGTCATACCTGTTTCTTTGCCTAAAACTGTGTATTTGTATGAGTGAATATTTAATTGTGTTTGAAATAAACATCCATCCATCCATCCGTCCATCTGGTCAACGACCTTTTTTCTTGGCTGTTAAAAATTATTCTTACCAAAAAATAAAGTCCATTAAAAACTCAGCTCCTCACTCAAACGCTCTACTCACAACTATTAAACAAAATTTTGGTAAAGAGCGTAAAAGTATTTAAGTGTGAGTATGCGTGTCTCTGCGTATGTGTGTGTGTGTATGCGTTTAAGCCAAATTTTATTCTTCATGTGAATAATTCAATTTTTGGGGGGAATTTGTTGTTTTGTTTTTTTTTTCGTGAACAGAAGTTTTGGGTACCGGCCGGTAAAAGTGAAATTTTTGTATTTGTAGATGAAAAGAGAAGAAGTCAATAAATTATGAGCATATAATTTTAACTTTTTTTTCCAAAAGCCATGTCATTGAACTTGACAATTCATTTAAAGCTGTTGCTGCTTTTCGAAAAAAAAACTCATCAATGTTGAAATGTTAATGTTTTTTTTTAATAGTTCGAAAATTCTCCCATTCCCTTTAACAAATATTATACCAAACAGATCCGCCTCAAAACTTTGAATTCTACAATGAAAACATTTTCTATGAAAAGATTTTTTTTTTTCAAATTGTTTCCATATTTGATTACTTTGTTGTTTGTAGATTTTTTTTGGTTAGTCAACGAACGCACTATTACGTAGTTTCCTCTTCTTTCTCTAGTTTCGGGTGTCAAACACCTTTTGGGTCGTTGACCGTTGTTTTGCTTTTTTTTGGGTAACTTTTTCTATAGAAACCGAATTAGAATCATAAAACTAACGATCACTTTTTTTCTAAACATTTAAACACAATAGGAGAGACTAAAACTAATTTGTGGTGGCTTTAATATAATAAATTACATTTTGGACACTTTAAATCTGAATATGAGGAATTTTAATATATTTAGTTTGGCTTTTTTCTTCTTTTGCTTTCATTTGTTTAGTTTTTATGATGAAAAGATGTAATATATTAGATTTTAAATTGTTATATTAAAATAAATTTGAAAAATTGTATAATTTGCTTAAAAAAATTATATAATTTTGTATTTAATATACAAAATTTAATTATTTTTAAGTTTAGTAGATATTTAGAATTTTCTAATTAATTAAATTATTATTAAAAAGCTTTTAATATGAAACTATGGAACAATATTTGAATATTGTTTTATCATTATTGTATTATATAATATGTTTGTTCCCGTACTCTAGCGAAACAGTCCGAAGTTGTCAGAATTTTGTACGGGAACACGTTTGAGTAAGTTTGGGTTGTTTCGTTAAAGTACGGGAACAAACATAATATTGATGAAAATTTCCATCCTAAAAAGTTTTTCTTTTGCTTGTAATAAAATTTATGGATGTTAATTTAGTATTTCTTAGGCAACTTAAATTCCAATCATTTAATCAATCATTTCTCCTAAATCATTCCAGTAAATTTTAAACCCATATTCCTGGATTTAAAGAGTGTTTTAAAAAAAATATGCATTTACTATTTTAGACAAAATTTATCCATAGTGCAAGAAATAATTAATTTTTTGATCAAGTTAGTTTCTATAGATATGTCAGATACTATTATTTTAGAAATTATTAATTTTCAATAGTTATTTCAATCAAAATGGACTGCGAAAAAAAAGTTCGTGAAAATATAATTAAAACTTTTCAAAAAAATCCGTCATGGACTTTTAAAAAAATAGCTAAAAATTTGAAAGTTGACCCTCGAACGGTTTCTAATGCCATCAGACGGTATAAGGAAACCTGAGCATTGTAAGGAAACCTGGATCAGGGAGGAAAAAAGGTCCTACAGATATTGGTAAAGCAAAAGAAGTCGAGCGACTCTTTCGAAGAGCGCCTAACACTTCTTTAAGAAAAGCAGCTCGTACGGTGAAATGTTCTACGAATTTTGCACATAGAGTCAAATCTTATGCTGGACTGAAGACATACAAAGTCCAAAAGGTTCCAGATCGCAATGCTATAAAGAACTTAGAAGCAAAAAAACGAGCGAAAAAATTGAAGTCTGATTTTATAAAAAAATACACCTGTTGTGTGATGGATGATGAAACATACGTACTGGCAGACTTTTCTCAACTTCCTGGTCAAGATTTTTATGTTGCTGATAAACGGGGCAATGTTCGGCAAGAGTTTCGCACAAAAAACAAACAAAATTCCCTAAGAAGTTTCTCGTGTGGCAAGCTATTTGCAGTTGTGGCAAAAGAAGTAAAGTATTTGTGGCATCTGGCACAATAAACACAGAAATTTATATAAAGGAGTGCCTACAGAAACGGTTTTTACCCTTTTTAAGAGAGCACAGTGTGACTACATTTTTTGCCCCTATTTGGCATCATGCCATTATGGAAAAAAGGCACTTGACTGGTACTCAAAGAATAATGTCATTTTTGTACCACGAGAGGCAAATCCACCTAACTGTCCAGAACTTCGGCCTGTGGAAAGGTATTGGGCTCTGGTAAAAAAGGAATTGAAGAACACAGGAAAGATGTCCAAGAACATGTCCGATTTTAAGCGCAGGTGGAACACATGCTCCAAAAAGGTATCAGAAGCAACTGTAAAATCTTTAATGGGAGGGTTTCCGAAAAAAGTCGATAGTTTTGCAAAACCCGAGTACTAAGTAAACATTTTAATGCTAAATGATTTTGTATAATATGTCATTATATTTGCGTATTTTGTAGAGTTTTTATATTAAAAGGTTTGATTTTTATTTAAAAAAGTCCAACTACAAATTTTATTTGGAGCACTCTTTATTAACATTATTACACTATGAAAAGTGAACTTAAATATGTAATAATCAGAACATACAACTCTGAAGCATGTATATCCAGAGATATACATATTTAATAGAAAACAAGTAAGAAAAGCTATATGATATCCTTTACTGCTAGGTCAAATATGGACCAATAATTTTACAAGTTTTCCTTAAGTCTTAGATACATACATATACTCATATAACGTATGGTGAAAAAAATTGCGACAAAATTCAATTCGTTGTAGATTTTGTAGCAATAACTTAAATTTTATTATTCTTTTTTATATTATACAATATTTTGTAAGTTTAATGCAGAAAAAAATTTGGCCCCTTCCGGGCATCATTACTCCAGTTTTTTGTAATTTCTTCCATAGCTTTCGAAAATGCGAATGTTAGTATTTTTTGAAGCTTCTTTTTGAATTTTTGGATGAAGTGCTTGGTGTTTTTTGTCCTAAAAGAATATGAATAATAAATTGGTTTAGAATTCTTCAATTGAGTGAAATTGCGGGACGTTTGAAGGATTTTTCTCTTTAGGTGCATACGATATACCTAAAGCATCCATTGTCTCTAATGTATTCTGAGCATAACGGCTTAATGCTAGTTCCGTGAAAATATAACATTAATCCCCTGTGTTGGTCTCTTATAAGCTCCGCAACTTTTGGCAAGCAGTCACTTGAGTCAAGCAGTCACTTGACAGAGTTTAAGGCTAAAACTGTCTCCAAAAAAACTAGAGCTGTCATTCCTTTTGAACTTAATGCCAGCCACACTAAAACTTTTTTTTTGGGAACTTAGTATGTTCAATATATTTTACTTTATTATCTACAGGCCTACTGCCTTCGAAATAATGAGTTCCCTGCCACTCATTTCCATCCAATGTGAATTAGCTTTCGTCATCCACGATGAAAGTTTTTTTTTTGAACTTTTTTTCTAAATTTTTCAACCTGATTTTTTGGACCCGCTCTTGGGCATCAGAAATAGTTGGCTAACACATTATCAAGAAAATTTTTTATGGTATTTTTTTCGCAGCAAAACTTTTGCCCAAGTTTCCTGTACGATTTTCCTACTCTTCCTTTCGTGATTTTTTCCAATCTATATCTTACCGCACACTCGAACAAACTGAATTTTATTCCGAAACCACATTTCCTTTCTGTGGTTATTCTGATAGCATACCTTCTATGTAGCCCATATACGGAAGCTCGGTTTTTACATTGCTCTACGAAGTGAGAAATAATCTCTGACTTCTTCCAATGAGGACAATTTTCAAAATTTTTACAAATATTTTTTCGACGTTGTTCTTCTTTTGACGACATTTTGAAGAAAGTAATTTGCACATTTTTATAAAATTTGCATGAGAACATAAACAAAGTATAAGGAATTCAGACATAATAGTAAATCAGATATATCTTTAATACTTTATGAATTACAGCGTTGCCAAATTTTTTTTACCCCACGTTATGCTATTCTTTTCTTCAATATTTGGAGATTTTTGTAGATTTATGTCATGTCCGGCTGATGACCTGATATGGGAGCTAGGGTCAATCGGTTATCGGTTAACATTTACAAAATATTTATCTGTTCAAATTTTTTGTAAAAAATGTAATTGTCTTTAGATTTATAAGCGTTTAAGTGCATTTCTGGGTATTTAAGACTTTTGAGAATGTGTTTTGTATGGGAGGTATGGTCAAATATGGGCCGATTCCGAATATTATTAAAATACAATTAAATTTGATTCTATAAAGGGCCGAAACACTATTCTGGGAAGGCATCCCTATGGGATTTACAAGAAATAGTATAGTAAAGGGATCTTCCTTGAACGAAAATATGAGTCTGTGCCAAATTCATTAAAGTTACGACAGGTAACAAAGACTCTAAAATATAAAAATATTGCACTCCATAAATTTTTTTCTGTCAAAAGTAGATAAAGATCAAAGAAAAACACATAAATGCACAAACAAACATACTTTGCATAAACACGTGTGTGTGCCTTACCTTTCTCTCATTGGATAATCGTCTCCATTAGTTGTTTCCGAATTAGAGTAAAAGCGGTATATTCTCTCTTTATGGCACTTATCGAAGGGACTATACAACAAATAAATGTATAGAAGTGCAACATCTTTATATTATAGAGTCTTTTGATAATAAGTTGACAGACATCGTTAAATCAACTCAGGGTGCGATTTTGATCGGTATACTGAAAGCTAGGTCTCAGACCAACATTTCTGTGCGTTACAAACATCAAACATAATACCCTTGACTACCTTGTCGATTGGACTCATTTTCGAGCACTTTTTCGACAAATCACAGACAAATGTCAATTGTCGCAATAAACCCATGGAGGCATGAGATGTGTGGCAAGTTGCACCATCCTATTCAAACCGACTTACCCAAAAAATTTATTATTAATTCCAGGAAGTGAAACCTCTTTTAGGTACATGAAATAGCTGACCTATTTTGTCTAATTTTCCATTGCAAAAAATGTATGTGCCAAATTTCATTTAGATAAAAACGTAAAAGTACTTTTATTCCGGAAAAAAAATTTTGGGAGGTACCCCCAAATTTTTAACGATGTTTTTTTATTTTAAACATTATTTTGTTGTTATTGCAAAAAAAAAAAATATTAAATGTTAAGACTCATGAAAAATGGGTATCGAATTATTTTCATAATAGGAATATGATTTGGTATATAATTTGGAATATCCATAGTTTTACGATCGTCGAGGAACGATGAGTTTTTGCCATTTCAGATTTTCTACAAATTTTAAAAATATATATATTTTTTACATTCAACAACTCTAATCAAAAAACAATCTTGCGTTAGCTTGCCTTCAGGGCAATTTTGATCTTAATCCATTCATATACTTTTTGATAAAATTGGACAGGTCGTTTTCAAGATATGTTAAACTGATAATGAGTTAACTATCTCAAAATTCCCAATAAAATTCTTTGAAGAGAAATATATCGTCACCTGAAATGCAAAAGGGCGTAGTTACACCTTTAGTTTTTTTTAAAGGAGAAGCAAAAAACATTATAACTTTTAAACTACAAGAAACATTAAATCCAAATTTTGTAAATGGGTCAAAAAACATCAACGAAGAATATTCTTAAAACTAAAATGATCTCTTAGTTTTTGAGTAATTGCGAAAAAGAGCTTAACTACATGTTGAATATTTCCTTAAACCAAAAGGGCAAAAATTTAAACCTTTCAAAATGATTAAAGTTTTTGATCAAAAATATAGAGTAGACAAAAAGACATCTTTGGGTTGCGCTTCATCATATATATTTGTCTTTTAAATAGGGATTTAAATAGGGCCTTTGCGCTTCATTATAATCAATCAAAAAATCAATTTTAATGTTTGTATTAGTTACGACCTTTTGCATTTCAGGTGATGACAAGAAACATTTTAAAGTATTAAAAAAAGCTGAAACAAACTTTTAATTAAAAATTCCATATTTTTTTTCACAAAATGCAATCTTTTGTAAATAACTTCGACATTTTAAAAATTGAGGAAAGATTTAACAAAAGTTTTCTAACAAATTTCACACTTACCCAACAATTTTATATTTGATTACAACCCAGTAAAACTTTTCATTACCAAATAATGAGTTAAACAGTTAAACTATTGAACACGCTGTTTAAGTCATTACATTAGCATGGGGATGTCATTGGAGGCAAGTACTTACCAATTGCAGAAAAGTAATGACTTGGGTAAGCAATTTGAAAGCAACAACAACAACAGCAACAACTTTTTTGTTATTGTTTTATTAAAAACATATATTTTTAAACGAAATACAAAATTTTTTTTATGATCCCATGGGGGCTCGAACCCAGACCCTCCGACTGCTAGGCAGAGACTCTTCCACTGAGCTACTTCATATGTTGAAAACTTAGCAGTTTATAATTAATATAAACAATTTTTATTTTTAGATCCAAAATCATATGAAAATAACTTTGTTTTTCCCTGCTTTTTTTTTGCTTTGTTGTAATTTTTGGAAAAATATTTTTATACGATTTTTTGTAATTATTTTAAAACTTTTTTAAAATTATTTTAAAACTTAAACAATTTAAATCTTCTTTTTTGTATAAGTTTTTACATAAGATTGACTCTTACTTACTTAAATGTTACAACCTGTTAAGGTCAAAGTCCGAGCATATTTTAGAATTCCATGGATTTCGATCTTGCGCGAATATTCTTCAATTTTATAGGCCAAGCTTTGAAAAATGTTCCTCTACTTGGTCTTTCTATCGAAGTTTCGGACATCCTCCTCTAACATTAGGTAGTGGGACATTTCAATTCTAATTTTATCCTCTTCATTGTATTTTTTTTCAAGAGAGGGTTACTAGCCCGTAATCCTAACCCATTTTTATCGATCTTATGGGACAACTCTCGGAACATGTTAACTCACAATATTAATGGGTGTTAAACTAGCTCCCCGGGTGATACCATGAGGAGGTGTGTGTCCACAGTTGAGATGAAGGATGACCCAGATAAGTTGGGCTTACCAAGTTAAGACCAATTAGAATCGTGTTTGGTATTCAACATCCCCTACATAATCAAAATTAACTCATGATGGTATTTTTTCATTAACGTGAGTTAGTTTTACAAATTTTTTTTACAGAAGATAATATTTAAGTTCTTAAAATTCAAAAATCATTTAAAAAGACTATTTTAATAAAAAGAACTAAAAAACATTGTTGCCCTTGGTGGGATTTGAACCGGGGCCATTAAGTTTAAATTACCATCTTAATTACAAATAAGTACTTCTGTAATAACTTATTATTTATTCGGATGGTATGTTGTAGTCGTTACAAGGTAACCAGTTATCAGAGTACTTGCCATTACCAAAGTTTTGCTGGGAAGTTCTACTTCTCACAAAAAAAAAATCACAATTTCCTTCTTTTGCCAAAAATCATTAAAATAAGGTCTTTTGTTATCTTCTGTTATCAAAAATCTATTTTTAAGAATTAACTTTTGTTCTTTATTCAAAAGTTGATATGTGAAATTTGATTTTTATTGAAATTTTAATAAAGAATTTATTAAAATTTATTTGATTTAATGTCTATTACATAAGGATTCAGTTTTAAAAATTGATTCTCACTTACAAAAACATTTTTTATTCGATTTTATCACCTTATTTTGGTTACGCTATATTTTTACATGCCCAAAAGTATGCTTTGGTTTTTTATATTATGATCTTACTGCAATACTTTTTTTACTTAAAACTATTCGGTTGTTTGTAAACTGAAAAGTTCAGCCGAATATAGAATTGATTAAAAATGATAACAAGTTCTAATATGAAAATGGTTTTATTTGTGTATTTCAATTTTTCTCCTTAGAAAATATTTGTTTTTATTTCGAATAAATAATTTTATGAAAATTAAAATTTTTGTGATTTCTTAAGAAAAGTTCATTGCATTATTTTCATACTCATAGAAGTAGGCAATAATAAATTATTCTTACAGTATTGCCAAGTTCACAAAAGTTTAAAAAAAATTTAATTTTAAAATTATAGTCGGTTCGAATTTTTGTTATGTGTAACATTGAGGGGTGGGGAAGAAAATGTTTTGAGAACACGATTCCCATGGGGGATGATATTTTAGTGATCACAGTTAAAGTATTTTAAGTGAATTAAGCATTGAATTTTGGTTGCATCAGTTGTCCTATCATTGATTTCTTTTTCATTACTTAAATCCATAGTTCCAATCATATTTTGAATAGATTTATTTTGAATAGATTTAATATGAGGCTAAGTTCAAGAAATAAATAAGCATAATTTTTAAGGTTAAACATTTTTAAAAACTTTAACAACGACGTTTTTAAGCCAGTTAAAGAAAAGGGTTACTGGAATCCCTATTTTTGTTTTACATGCCACTGCCTTTAAAGGCTCTTGAATTAGCAGATTTGTCGAATTAAACTTAAAGTGATCATGATCATATTTTACGATCTTAGAAAATGTTTCTTTTTGAGGCTTTTTATATTGTTAAAAACTGTCATTGTACGTTATATCTATTTTGAGAATAGTGAAGTTGTATCATTTGTTGTTAATTAGAGCCATTGTTTAAGCTTTTTGTTTTGTAGTCAATTTTATTTTTTTACATCGATAGCGTGTTACTGCTGTAGGTTTACTGCTGATAGAGGATGCTGTGGTAATAGATAATTTTATTAGAAAGTAATAATTACAGAAATTGCCTTAACTGGGATCGAACCCAGGTTCAACGTGATATGAATTCGTCTCTTCGTTTTGCGGTTTCAAAAGTGAAATAAAAGACACAAAATATTTTCTCATGATATTTCTTTTTTATTATAAAGTTTGAATGTTGACATTAAATATGTGTGAAACACTACATCATTTCAAAGACCACCACGCGAAATGTTGCAATCATTGATTCTTTTGAGGTAATTTTCAACCACTTTTTGACACATATTGGGCGGCATTCAGCCATAACTTTGTTGTTTTTTAAGTGCTCAAGAGTTAAAGGTTTATCTACATAAACAGGGTCTTTCGTGAAAAGAAAAAAATTGGTTTAATTAGTTTGACAGATGTCGAATTCCAGTCCTATACTTTTGAAACCAATATATAAAGAGTGCTCTAAATAAAATTTGTAGTTGGATTTTCTTAAATAAAAATCAAACCTTTTAATATAAAAACTCTACAAAATACGCAAATATAATGACATATTATACAAAATCATTTAGCATTAAAATGTTTACTTAGTACTCGGGTTTTGCAAAATTATCGACTTTTTCGGAAACCCTCCCATTAAAGATTTTACAGTTGCTTCTGATACCTTTTTGGAGCATGTGTTCCACCTGCGCTTAAAATCGGACATGTTCTTGGAAATCTTTCCTGTGTTCTTCAATTCCTTTTTTACCAGAGCCCAATACCTTTCCACAGGCCGAAGTTCTGGACAGTTAAGTGGATTTGCCTCTCGTGGTACAAAAATGACATTATTCTTTGAGTACCACTCAAGTGCCTTTTTTCCATAATGGCATGATGCCAAATCGGGCCAAAAAAATGTAGTCACTCTGTGCTCTCTTAAAAAGGGTAACAACCGTTTTTGTAGGCACTCCTTTATATAAATTTCTGTGTTTATTGTGCCAGACGCCACAAATACTTTACTTCTTTTGCCACAACTGCAAATAGCTTGCCACACGAGAAACTACTTAGGGAATTTGTTTGTTTTTTTGTGCGAAACTCATGCCGAACATTGCCCCGTTTATCAGCAACATAAAAATCTTGACCAGGAAGTTGAGAAAAGTCAGGTGTATTTTTTTATAAAATCAGACTTCAATTTTTTCGCTCGTTTTTTTGCTTCTAAGTTCTTTATAGCATTGCGATCTGGAACCTTTTGGACTTTGTATGTCTTCAGTCCAGCATAAGCTTTGACTCTATGTGCAAAATTCGTAGAACATTTCACCGTACGAGCTGCTTTTCTTAAAGAAGTGTTAGGAGCTCTTCGAAAGAGTCGCTCGACTTCTTTTGCCTTAATAATATCTGTAGGACCTTTTTTCCTCCCTGATCCAGGTTTTCTTTCAATGCTCAGGTTTTCCTTATACCGTCTGATGGCATTAGAAACCGTTCGAGGGTCAACTTTCAAATTTTTAGCTATTTTTTTAAAAGTCCATGACGGATTTTTTTGAAAAGTTTTAATTATATTTTCACGAACTTTTTTTCGCAGTCCATTTTCATTGAAATAACTATTGAAAATTAATAATTTCTAAAATAATAGTATCTGACATATCTATAGAAACTAACTTGATCAAAAAATAAATTATTTCTTGGACTATGGATAAATTTTGTCTAAAATAGTAAATGCATATTTTTTTTAGAACACTCTTTATGTATATGTGTATGCTTGGTAGTTAGTCAACGTGTTTGATAAAAAATCGAATTAAGTTTTATGATATGCGATTGGACAAACTCAGTGCTGCCATCTACCGTACGAAAGATATTTCTATTATTTAGAATAAACTCGTGACAAGTAACAAATCAGATCTACAAGTATGATGCGAAAAGCTACAATTTTTTGTTCGAGTCTTCTAAGCCAGGTAAAACTTATTCACTTTCAAGCAAACTGGAATGTTACAGACCCATTTATATGGCAAAATTTTGAATTTAATTTCAACCCATACCTGTATTAAATACCTACGAAGTTACATTGCCCTCAAAATTAAGTTCTGAAAAGTCATTGTTTTTGATAGTATCCAAAAAATTTTATTTTCTCATAAAACATAGCATTTTTTAACATTTCATTTTTATCAAATAAATATTTTTAAGTATTTACTAAATACAAAAGTTTGAAATTTAAAAACAATTTTGCTGATACCTTTTGCTTATTTGTTTATACCTAAAATTGTTAAAATTTTCTCTTCATAAGTAGTACAATTTTAAATTATGTAAAATTCTAAAAATTTTTTTATTACATATACAAAATATTTCAAAATTACATGCATACAATGAACTTGAACTAAATATTTACTTGATCTACTTTTTTTGTTAAAAATTTCCAAGAAATTAAAAATTTTTGTATTTTTGTCATTTGTTACAAATTGAAAGACGTGCACAGATTCACACAAACATAATAACAAATCATACCCCGACAATCTGTTGACTGCCCGATCAATCTACTTTGCTGATTTAAAATCACTCGGCAAATCTTAGGCTCTCGAATCCTTAAAATCTAAATAACAAAACAAACTAGACATAGACATAGTTCCTGCTTATGTTACTTAAAGTTTAAACGGAAAGCTTCTTCACATCCCTGTGGTTTTGTGATAGTAGTTCGTTTGCGTCAACGAACGAAGTTTTGTTAATTTATGCCTCTAGACCTTTTCACTCTGACGCTTTCTCAAAAGTTCACGTTGTTTTTGATAGAATTCTTCCATGGTGCGGTATTCGGGTTCATAAACATCGGGTATTTCCTTTTGCAGACATTCCAAGAATATCATTTTAATCGATTGTAAACCCAAAAGTTGTTCCTCATAGCGGCGCAACTGTTGGAAAAATGCAGAATTTGGTCTTATGCGAGGGCGAATAGATTTGACATGTAAAAATGCATCTCTAAGATTCATTTGCCCGTATTTAATCAAATAGGCCAGACACAAAGTGGCCGAACGACTGACACCCGCCACACAATGTATCAGAGTCTTGCCACCATTACGACGAATTTCTTCAATCATTTCCGATACTTCATCGAAATGTTCCATGAGATTGGTGTGAGTACTGTCGAGGACATTAATGCGTAGATACAAGATCTTGGTTGAGGTGGGTAGAGGAGTGTCTGGCAATTCCGAGGCCACATTGATGACAAAATTAATGCCCAATTGTGTGAGTATTTGAGGTGTTATAACACTGGCACCGCACAAGTACAGGCTGGGCAAGAGCTGAGAGACTCCCACAAAATTGGGCACAGTGTTGGTGTTTAGTTGAAAACTGCAAAGAAATTAAAAATATAAGAAATTTTGTTATTATTATTATTATTATTATTATTAAGATGACAGAGTGAAAGGTACTTAAAAATGAATGATTGTTGGTAAACAACTTTCACTTAAATTTTTATTTACGTTCTACAATAGAGTCTTTTCGAATTTTTGGTCCAAAAAAACAAATTTCAACCTGGCTGACGTCAGATAAACAAAATGTTTTTTGTTAATTTTAATGAGCATTATTCGTGTTATTTTTGCGTTGTTTTTTATGTTTTTTTTTTCTAATTTCAGATTTTTTATTGTTTATATTTTTGATATTTTTTTGCTTGTACTAATGATGATCAAAGCCATAAAATGTTAAGCACCCACCCTCACATTTGTAGTGTCTATTTTTGTAATGTTTTTATTATTTTCAAAAACTTGAATGGAATGAACGTATTTCCCATTCCCGCTTTTTTGTATACCCCTGTTCTGAATTTTACGGAATTTTAATATCAAAAATAACAAACAATATGTTTCGTTTAACTAAACGTAAACATTTCTGACTAACATTTTCGAAATTGTATAGGTAAAGATATCGTTTATTTGTTGAGATTTTGGCATTTTTCCCGATTTCAGTTTCTCCCTTCTGTCTAGTTTACCTGTCCCCTTTTTCAACCCCTCAAATAATACTTAGGTTATCAAAATTTATTGTTTTCTGCTAGTTTTGAGAATTGATCTGAAAAATTTAATTTGGTTCTAAAAATGTTAGTATGTATTAGAAATGGTCTATATTCTTGATGTTAAACCACTTGAAAATATTCGGAATTTTTCTATTTTATTCATTATTTTTTGAGAAGTTGTATTGTAGAGCGGTTCGCGTTTCAAATACAAAAAAAAGTTCTATCAGTCACCCCGTAGGATTAAAGATAATGTTTAAACAATTCAAAAAATTGTTTACCACGCCTACAAATACCGCCCTTTTAGCATTTGGTTCATTGTCTAGCCATTTTAAATTCAATCATAACATTTTATATATCGGTGTTCGCGGCACTGTAAGGGCTACATTTCTCTCTTTGATACCACGTCAGTTTATAGTCATAACTTTTAAAAACTAGATTTGTACTCGATTCGATTAGGGTGGGTACGAATCAAATTTTAAAAAATGATGACTAGAAATTGACGAGTTAGCAAAAAACTATCAAAGAGAGAGAAATGATCGGACTAAAGATAGTTAATAAATACAAAAATTTGTAGGCGTGGTAAAAAAATTAGAATTGTTTTTACATTATCTTAAATAACCACTCTATTGTATTGCAAAAAAGTTCGTTTTCATTGACAAAAAGTAGAACCCAAGAAATCTAGGTAGTCCGGAATATCAAATAGAAGATCCATTAAAAGTATCTTAAATATCTTTAAAACCTTATGGACGATTCTCAAACGATGATTTCTAATACGAGGTCGTAGAAATTGATCGTGATATCATTTGTTCCAATTTACTTAATAAAAATACAATGATCGTTAAGTCTTTATAATTAAAAGATTGGACCTAAATTGCTAAATCTTAATTGGAAGAGAATGCTTTCTTAATGGAGAATAGTACAAAATACTGGACTTCATCTATTTATCTTAGGAAGGGTCACCCATAACTCTATCAGGTTAGTTGTCAGTTATCTAACCACTTATTAATGCCTGGCTGAAACTTGCTTCGTGTAATTTGACAGTTCGTCCTCAGTCTAGTTGTGGTTTATGATTCTATGTGCCTAAAACCTATTACTTGCTTAATCCTCTGCGACTGACTTGATGTTGTTCTTATAAGGAGTAGGCAGCCCATTCCACCAGAAGCCGATGATTTTTTTTAATTTTCGTTAATACCACGATCATTAATAAAACTCCTGAAAATGAGTATTAAAATCATTCAGTTGGAATTTGGATGTTAACAGAGTTGGTTGGAGCCGCTTTGTTAAAGAAAAGGTAAAAACAAAATAGGCAAGAAACAAATCAAAATTCTATTTATAGCAACAAATTACATGGTTCGAGAGAACAAAGAAATATAATCTCGAACATTGTTGCCACGAAACTATTATTTTTGAAAACATTGGGAAGATTTTGGTAAATTTTGGGAATGTTTTCCAAAGCAGAAGTAAATTCTAATATTAAACAATTTTAGATTTTTATATTTTTTTAGAAAATGTCTATTCTATCCAAATTTTTGTTTTTGAAAAATTTTTATTAAAAATATTTTTCTTTGGAAAATTTTTAGATATAAATATTTTTCTGTAAAAATTTTCTATACAAAAATTGCTAATAAAAAAATTTTGTATAGAAAAATTTTTGATAAAAAGATTTTCAATAGTCAAATATTTGATGAAAAAATTTTCTATAGAAAAATTTTTGTTAAAAAAGTCGTCTATAGAAAAATTTTTGATAAAACAACATTTTTTGGTTTTATCAAAAAACTATTTATTACAATAATAAATAATTGTAATAAATTGGGATCTTAGTGCAATACACTACAGTAAAATTTTTTAATTAAATGTTTGATGTCCCTTTTTAAAAAATTTTCTATAGAATCATTTTTGATAAAAAAATTTTCCATAGAAAAATTTTTGATAAAAAAATTTATAGAAAAATTTTTGATAAAAACATTTTCTATAGAAAAATTTTTGATGAAAACATTTTCTATAGAAAAATTTTTGATAAAAACATTTTCTATAGAAAAATTTTTGATAAAAACATTTTCTATAGAAAAATTTTTGATAAAAACATTTTCTATAGAAAAATTAATGATACAAAAATTTCAATAGAAAAATTTTAGATAAAAAATTTTTTATAGCAAAATTTTTGATAAAAAAATTTTCTATACACAAATTTTTGATGAACATTTTCTACAAAAAAATTTTTGATAAAAAAAAAAATTTTTGGTTTTATCAAAAACTATTTATTAAAATAATAAATAATTGTAATAAATTGGGATCTTAGTGCAATACACTACAGTAAAACTTTTTAATTAAATGTTTGATGTTCCAAGATTATTAAAAACCCTTTTTAAAAAATTTTCTATAGAATGATTTTTGAAAAAAATTTTCTATATAAAAATTTTTGATAAAAAATTTTCTATAGAAAAATTTTTGATAAAAAATTTTCTATAGAAAAATTTTTGATAAAAAATTTTCTATAGAAAAATTTTTGATAAAAAGATTTTCTATAGAAAAATTGTTGATAAAAAAATTTTATATAGAAAAATTTTTGATAAAAAAATTTTCTATAAAAAAATTAATGACAAAAAAATTTTTAATAGATAAATTTTAGATAAAAAAACAAATTTTTGATGATAAAATTTTCTATAGAAAAATTTTTGTTAATTTTTTTTTTTTTTTGGTTTTATCAAAAACTATTTATTACAATAATAAATAATTGTAATAAATTGGGATCTTAGTGCAATACACTACAGTAAAACTCTTTAATTAAATGTTTGATGTCCCAAAATTTTTGAAAAACCTTTTTAAAAAATTTTCTATAGAATAGTTTTTGAGAAAAAAACTTTCTATAGAATAGTTTTTGAGAAAAAAACTTTCTATAGAAAAATTTTTGATAAAAAATTTTCAATAGAAAAATTTTTGATAAAAAAATTTATAGAAAAAATGTTGATAAAAAATGTTCTATAGGAAAATTTTTGATAAAAACATTTTCTATAGAAAAATTAATGATAAAAAAATTTTAATAGAAATATTTTAGATAAAAAAATTTCAATAGCAAAATTTTTGATAAAAAATTTTCTATACACAAATTTTTTATGATAAAATTTTCTATAGAAAAATTTTTGTTAAAAAAATTTTCTATAAAAAAAATTTTTATAAAAAAATTTGTGATAAAAAAATTTTCCATAGAAAAATTTTTAATAAAAAAATTTTCTATATAAAAATTTTAGTTAAAAAATTTTCTATAGAAAAATTTTAGTTTAAAAATTTTCTATAGAAAAATTTTAGTTAAAAAATTTTCTATAGAAAAATTTTTGATAAAAAAATTTTTGATAAAAAAATTTTCTATAGAAAATTTTTAATAAAAAAATTTCTATAGAAAAATGTTTGATAAAAAAATTTTCTGTAGAAAAAATTTTTATAAAAAATTTTTGATAACAAAATTTTCTATAGAAAAATTTTTGATAAAAAAATTATCGATGGACAAATTTTTGATAACTAAATTTTCTATAGAAAAAATTTTTGATAAAAATATTTAAAAAAATGGAGTAAAAACTTTTTCTTTTTAAACATTAAAAAAAATACCTATTTTAGTTATAAGTATAATAAAACGGCAACTCTGCCTGCTATTTTTTTTTATAAGTCTAAAGGTACAGGGCCAATACACGCGGCATGCGGCTGCGGGCGGTCGTAGTATTGCCAGTACATAAAATGTGCGCTTGTTTACAAAAATGTTCATATAAAAAAATATTTGAGTAGGATATAATTAAATCTGACAGCACTGAAAAAATCTGCCGCGCGGAAAAGTAGAACAAAGTTCTACTTTTTTCCGTTGCCGCTTGAAATTTGACAAATCAAAAAACAGCTGATTGCCGCCCGCAGCCGCTTGCCGCGTGCATTGGCCTTCTACCTTAATAGACATCATTTCTATGCTTTTAGCTTTCAAGATCCGTTGTGTCTGTTAACTACACGTCAGTCGCAGAGGGTTAAATATCTATACAATTTTCTAGTAAATCATATGACTTTCTAAGAAAATTTTCAATTAAGTGTCATATGATTTACCAAAAATTTAAAATGATAATTTGACCAATCTCGAATTTTAAAGAAATATCAATTTTAAATTTCAAAGAAATATCGCTGTCCTATACCCAATATTTTTTATTTTGAACAACCTGAGGATTTATCATAAAAAGTATATAAGAAATTCTATTAGAGGGGTGTATAAATAGAATTTCAATTTGCTCCATTTTCCCACCCAAATCCTCAAAAAAAGTGACTAAGACTCGATCATTTCAAATCGTTTCTAAATATGAATGACGTCTTGAGTGAATATATTTTTGGAGAATCAAGAAAAATTATGAATAATTTGAAGAGGGAACAAAATTAGTTGAATAACTTATTAACATATTTTCGTTTTTGTTTAAAATAAATGAAATTTCTTATAAACAAATGAGAAATTGTTGTTAAAAATGAAATAATTGAATGAAATCACTGAAAAGCGAAGACGTCATTAATTGTGAGGTGGGTTAAATTTGTTTATTAGAAAAAAGGGGGTGTATAAACTTTTCATTTCAATTAGAAAATAAACACAAAAATTATTTTGTTAGTAAATAATTTTTTAATTTTTTTTTTTTTGATTTGGAAATGAAAAATTTGTTGGATTTAAAAATAGAAAGGAATTTTTGTAGAAATTTGAAGAAAATTTGTATCTACATGAAAATTAAAATGTGGACTCGCATTTGAATACAAATAATAGCAGGTAAATTGTTGTTGTTTCTGTTGGTTGTTGTCGCAAACGTCTGCTTCTTAATGGTTCTTGTCGCCATTTGGTTATTGGAGGAGTAGAATGGAATGTCTCCTCTACTGACAACAGCAAAATATGCTTGAATTTCCTCTATTTTTCTTTCCGATTTTTGTTCTTATTTGTTTATAGCTTTGATTGAGGGTTGTTGTTGTTAACAAAAACACTAATAACAGAATTTTTTTTTATGAAAATTTATTTTTCACACCATGAGGAAAAATCGCATTCACACAAAATAAGAAAAACATATAATAAATAATGACTAATAAAGACATTTTTTGAATTTTTGAATAGTGTAAAAGTCATTTGGTATTTAGCCAAAATTTTGTTAAAAAAAATTTACAATTTTATTGCTTTAATTTCATTTTAGTTTTCCTTGACAAATTAAACTTTCACTTATTAACACAAAAAAAAATTGAAGAAAATATTTTTAATGTTAAATGTAAATAAATGTTTTAATTAATTAAATTATAAAGTTTTTGTTTATAATTTAACATTTTTTTAAATACCTTTGATTATTGTTTTCATCTATTTTATTATTAATGCCCTCGAATATTTCACTGGAGGCATTTAAAATTGATTCTCTTTGTTCCAAAACTTGCATTTTTATTATTGTTTATTTCTTTTACAAATATTTAATTATTTCAATGTTATATTTAATTAATTCAATTATTTATTTTAATTATTTTTTCATACAATTTTTCACACGTCTTTACTACTCTGCGTTAAAAAACTGACTGTTCTCTTGTTGGTCTTTCAAAACAAACGTAAATTTTCGTTTCAAAAAAATCGAAAAATATTTCAATATATTTTGTTTTTGGTTCTTTCTCGTTATATGTTGTTATTGCTGCTACCTAATGTTGCTTGTACTACTGCTGTTGTTGCTTGGTTGTTTCGAACTTCGAACCGAACATCAAACACTCTCAACAAAACCTCTTGAAGAATAACACACAAATTCGTAAAAGAACGAACTTACGAACAAATGATTTTTCCCACCTTTACCGTTAGCCCAACTTTTGTTGAGTGGGTGGTGAAACGAATGTGGTGAATTCTTGGCATTGTATCATAAATCTACACAATTATCGTGTAAATTCAGGTGTAAATGCTCATGTAATGTAAATGTTGATGTGCCAAGTTGACTATTTAACCCTTTTAGGACCAAAAACTTTAGTGATGCCAAAAAATGATTATAAGGAGTATTTATTAATAAAACTGGTCAACAGCCAAAATTACATTTAAGTTAAATTATTTTTTCTTGTGTGTTATGGTCCTCTAAGTACAAAAACACCAGCAATTAAATTTTTCTGATCGACTTTTTATACTCTTCACCACCATGAGTGGAAAGGGGTATTATAAGTTTGTGCTGCTGTATGTAACGCATAGAAATATTTGTCTTAGACACACCTTTAGTATATCAATTGGTTTAGTACCACTTTCTGAGTCGATTTAGCGATGTCAGTCCGTCTGGCTGGACCACCGTGTAAACCATGTAATCAAAGTGCAGGTCGCAATTCTAAAGATAATTTAATGAAATTTGGCACAGACAATTTATTTGATAGTGGGACCAGGCTATTGAAATTCGTCAAAATCGGTCCATTATTTATGGTACCTCCCATAGGTTCAACTTCTTGGAATTGCTATTTTGGCCACAAAAATCAATATTTTTTCATGAAATTTAAAACAAATACTGCTTATGTAAACCAAAATCACTGTACAAGATTTCGTTGAAATCGGTCCACATTTGACTCCCATACAAGCTCTTCTATCAAAAAGCACTAAATGAGACAATATCACTAAAACGCTCTTAAATCTGAAGATAATGAGAATTTTGAGTTTATTTTATCACTAAAACGCTCTTAAATCTGAAGATAATGAGAATTTTGAGTTTATATTTTTGCAAAAACTGCAATCAATTTGCCAAATTTCGAGATAATCGTTCCACATTTGACCCTAGATCTCATATAAATCCAAATGACGGGAACAGCATAAATATAAGTAAGTTTTGAGAAAATGTTTGTATGATGGCAAAATCTAGTAAATATTTGTCTTTAACAGGAAAAAAACACCTTTGACCTTGGTGGTCAAGGGTACCGTATGGTCGTTCTTGACCAACTATAGAACTTTCTTAATTGTTTTTCAAAAATTTTGTATTTTTGAAAAGGTTGTTCTTGTTAGTTTAATGTGTGTTGAAAGCGACAACGGTCCAACTTTACTAAAAAATATATTAATAGATTAAGAACAAAATTACCCTAAGGAAGTGCTAACGCAAGAGATTTGTGTTTTCAACGGTTTTGGAGTTATTACAATGTAAAAAAATGTTTTTTTTTTCTGCAAAACCCAAATAGTTTAATTCAAAAATTTATAAAAAAATCGAAAATGGCAAAATCTTACTATCGTTACTCAATGATCGTTAAAGTATGAATATTCCAATTAATATAAGCCTTTTATTTTGAAAATGCATATATAAATTAGAAGAAATTTTATTGAAATCTTTGAGTAATTTTATTAAGAATAACGTAAAATACTCAAATTTAATGATTTTTTGGATTTACCAATTTTTCTTATCGAACTTATATGCTGACTGATGTAATCTCAATTTATTTAAAAAGTGGACTTAGCACGTTTTCATATTAAGCCGACGAAAAGCCACTTAAATGCATCAAAATTCACAAAAACTCTTCTAAATCTGTTGTACACATATTTTTTGTGAACAACTCGAAGAAAATCGGTCCACAATTGACCCTAGCTCCCATATAAGCTCCCATATGGAATGCTATAGAAAATTTTTTTTATTAAAAATTTTTCTATAGCAAATTTTTTTATCAAAAATATTTTTTATAAATAATTTTTCTATTAAAAATTTTTTTATCAAAAATTTTTCTAAAGAAAATTTTTCTTTAGAAAATTTTTTTTATCAAAAATTTTTCTTTAGAAAATTTTTTATCAAAAATTTTTCTATAGAAAATTTTTTTATCAAAAATTTTTTAAGCCGACGAAAAGCCACTTAAATGCTTCCAAATTCACAAAAACTCTTCTAAACCTGTTGCACATATAATTTTTGTAATCAAATCGAAGAAAATCGGTCCACAATTGACCCTAGCTCCCATATAAGCATGGGTCGGCGTGCTCATATGGCGTGCTATAAAAATTTTTTTATAAAAAATTTTTCTATAGGAAATTTTTTTATAAAAAATTTTTCTATAGGAAATTTTTTTATAAAAAATTTTTCTATAGGAAATTTTTTTATACAAAATTTTTTATAAAAAATTTTTAAAAAAATTTTTTATAAAAAATTTAAAAAAAAATTTTTTTTTTTATCAAAAATTGTTCTATAGAAATTTTTTTTATCAAAAATTTTTCTATAGACAATTTTTTATTATTTTTCTATAGAATTTTTTTATCAAAAATTTTTCTATATTTTTTTTTATCAAAAATGCTTCTATAAAAAAATTTTTTATCAAAATTTTTTCTATAAAATTTTTTTTTATCAAAAATTTTTTATCAAAAATTTTTTTTTATCAAAAATTTTTTATCAAAAATGTTTTATCAAAAATTTTTCTATAGAAATTTTCTTTATCAAATATTTTCCTATAGAAAATTTTTTTACAAAATTTTCTTAGACAAGTTTTTTTATAGAAAAATTTTTAATAAAAAATTTTCTATAGAAACATTTTTGATAAAAAGTTTTCCATGAAAAAAATGTTTTTTAAAAAATTTTTCTATAGAAATTTTCTTTATCAAATATTTTCCTATAGAAAATTTTTTTACAAAATTTTTTTTAGACAAATTTTCTATAGAAAATTTTTTTAATAAAAAATTTTCTATAAAAACATTTTTGATAAAAAGTTTTCCATGAAAAAAATTTATCAAAAATTTTTTCATGGAAAACTTTTTATCAAAAATTTTTCTATAGAAAATTTTTTATTAAAAATTTTTCTATAGAAAATTTGTTATCAAATATTTTTCTTTAGAAAATTTTCTTACAACAATTTTTTATCAACAATTTTTTAAGGAAAATTTTTTTATCAAAAATTTTTCTATAGACAATTTTTTTTATCAAAAATGTTTCTACAGAAAGTTTTTTGGATCGAAAATATCTAAAAAAAAAAAATAAAAATCTAAGATTGTTTAATATTACAATTTATTTCTGTTTTGAAAAATATTCCCAATATTTACAAAAATATTCCCAATGTTTACAAAAATAAAAGTGTCGCGGCAACAATGTTCGAGATTATTTTTCTTTGTTCTCTCGAACCATGTATTTTGTTGCTATAAATTGGATTTTGATTTGTTTCTTGCCTATTTTGTATTTTCTTTAATAAAGCAGCTCCAAAAAACTATGTTAACATCCAAATTCCAACTGAATGATTTTAATACTCATTTTCACGAGTTTTATTAATGATCGTGGTATTTACGAAAATTAAAAAAATTAATCGGCTTCTGGTGGTATGGTCAGTAGGCAGATCGCATATAAGACTCAATGACAAAATTGACTTAAATACAAAATTTAGCATTTTAAATTCATTTACTTATTGTTAATATCTTTATTTACTTAATAAAGTCTCAATTTTTTTTATGAATTTTCAATATTTATAGGATTTACATTTAATAAAAATTGCCGTCTTCGATTTTTTATGGATTAAAAAAAAAAAAAAAAATAACATTTTTTTTTAATAATGATTTTTTACTTTAAAGTGCAAATAACTCAGAATTTGTTAAACATATAAAAAAATATGCGATTTTAAACAAAATCGTTCAAATAATTTCCCAAAAACTATTCAATATGAAACAATCGGAAAGTTGCATATACATTAGTGCCCTTCACTGATCTAAACACACATAAGCCTTTAACGATATCAAGTGCATGGTTCGGGTGGAGAAAGGGTTAATTCATGCATTTAGTTTTGAAAGAAAATAAATAGGAGAACACGGGTTACTTGCATCAATAGTCTCTTACCACCTTCCTCAACCCTATTCTTATAGACGTTCATACAGAACGTAACTATTTAAATTTAGACGCACATGTCTGTTTTTCAGTAATTAAAATTCCGCTGCTACCGAAATAAACAATTAATTAAATACACTTGTCGACGAAAAACTAAAATTTTTCCAATTGGTTCCAATTTTAAAGCAAAAAAAAAAAAATTATCATTATTATTATATGGATATTTCAATATTTTGCTCAATATCAGCTGAACTACAATATCTTTAATTATAAATCTGTGGCTTGGTGCTAAAAGGGCATATGTCAATTTTTGCTATTTTGAGTTAATCATTGCATTATATTTCCATTTTTACCATCTTTTATTTGACTCCAACAGCTAATCTCTAACTTAACTAAAAACAGATTTATAAGATTTTTTCTAGGCAATGTTACTATGAATTTATATGAAAAATAAAAACTTTAAATCAAATTTTCTCAAAACTATATTTTTGACATTGGCCCTTTTAGCATCAAGCCACAGAATTATACCCAATATGTTGCAGAATGCTCTGGATTTTTACATCGATCTTAATAAATCATTTTCTTCCAATAAATTATTTTATTTCTTAAGATTTTACCATTATATACTATAACATTCCAATCAATTTCATTGTTGATCGGTGTAATTTTCTTTCGCTTGTCTTCAAATCAAATAAATTGATTCTTAAATTTCACCATTATTTTAAATTTTACAAGATTAATACCCAAACATCGATGTACTTATCTGTGGATTTCTGGCAAACATCCTGATTACAAAACCTTGAAAAAACTAAATTTAAATTTCATTCAAAAATAAGCACTGCAATTAGAAGAAATTAAATGTGGGAAGAAAGCTTAATATCTCATATAAATCAGACCATGACCCATTTTAATAGCTATAACTTGCAACATCTAGAATTTGTTGGTTAACATGTTTAATGCAAAAACGACATCAAAATATACTTTTCACAGTTTGCGGCGTTATTGTTTTCACCCTGTGTCCTGAGGCTTTGTAGATTAGGTTATATTGGCAGATAATCCTATACAAATCTGACCTAATTCTTCTTTATTTAATCGACTTAAAATTCAAATTTTTGCTGGTCCTTTGGGTTGCTTTGTTTAGATCAAGGGTGCCCAAGTCTTATGTGTATGTATGTTTCAATACTTACATACAGCACTAGCAATACGAAATACACAAACAACTTTCTCTTTTTTTTGTTGTTCTTCATTGTAGTGGGTTTTTCAACTGGGACGCTACAAAAGTACAGCGACAGCAGATGACGTCATATTTCTTGCTGCTCTTTTGACATTTCTCTTCAGTTAGGTTTGCCATTTCATGATGGAAAGATATACGAGCCAACAACGAGTCGAAATTATTAGAATTTACTAACAAAATTCGGAGTCAGTGACCTCAACGTTATATGGTCTATGCCAACAGACCATCGATGATTGATGAACTACATACAAATATCAAACGTGAAATTGCAGCAGTATCGGATAATTTATGTTTGAAAACTGTCGAAAATTGAGTTTAGTGTTTAGACTTCTGCAAGCGTGCCCGTGTTAGCCATGCAAAAGAAATCGAGTTCCATGCATTAAACGTGCTTTTACGGGAAGAAAGAATTTCCTTGATATTCAAAAAATTTCATAAAATAAATGTATTGGAGTTTGCTCTTCCATAAGGAATTTTTGGGCACCCTTGTTTTAGCTTAAAAGTTACAAACGTTTGAAAATAGGAGCCATTACGGTGAGGATCGTATGGTTCTTTTTGCTTTTGGAACATTTTTTTTAATGGGAATTTAGATTTACTGATCAAGATTGACCGTCATGTCAGCTGACATTACATCGATGACACTTTTTTGCAATAATTAGATATTTGGGTGACCGACAAACTGAAAATCGACAAAATGGGTCCATTTAATATTAAAAACATGCGATAAAAAATGGAAAAACTCAGAGAACATAATACCTTAACGATCGTGGTCAAAGCTTGGTGAAACTACAACAAAAACCGAATTGATTGATTTGAGATTAGAAGGAAGAAATGGTCTACTATTTATAAAATTTAAAACTTGACAGATTACACTAGAAAATTGAAAAAAAAATAGTCAGAATTGGTCAATTGAAATGATTTGTTGACCCTTGTATGTAAAACCTATTGGTCTGTATAACTTTCGCAAATATAAATCTACCGAAAAGATTTTAACACTTTCGAAAACTACTTAAGGTAAATAGAGAGAAAAATAGGCTTAATGTACTACGCTATCTCTAATAGTTTAAGAGATATTTAACGGAATGTCGTTTACAATTATTTAGATCTAAGGGCTAAAATATGTGCTAAAATAAAATCGATTTTCTATTAAAAAAATTCCTTTAAAAAGCAAATTTTTGAAAAATTTCCTAAAAAAGTAAATTTCGAAAAATTTCCTATAAAAAGTAAATTTTTGAAAAATTTCCTATAAAGAGTAAATTTTTGAAAAATTTCCTAAAAAAGTAAATTTCGAAAAATTTCCTATAAAAAGTAAATTTTTGAAAAATTTCCTATAAAAAGTAATTTTTGAAAAATTTCTTATAAAAAGTAAATTTTTAAAAAATTTCCTCAAAAAAGTAAATTTTTGAAAAATTTCCTGTTAAAAGAAAATTTTTGAAAAATTTCTTGTAAAAAGTAAATTTTTGAAAAATTTCCTATAAAAAGTAAATTTTTGAAAAATTTCCTGTAAAAAGAAAATTTTTAAAAAATTTCCTATAAAAAGTAAAATTGTGAAAAATTTCCTGTAAAACGTCAATTTTTGAAAAATTTCCTATAAAAAGTAAATTTTTGAAAAATTTCCTATAAAAAGAAAATTTTTGAAAAATTTCCTATAACAAGTAAATTTTTGAAAAATTTCCTATAAAAAAAGTAAATTTTTGAAAAATTTCCTATAAAAAGTAAATTTTTAAAAAATTTCCTATAAAAAGTAAATTCTGGAAAAATTTCTTATAAAAAGTAAATTTTTGAAAAATTTCCTATAAAAAGTAAATTTTTGAAAAATTTCCTATAAAAAGTAAATTTTTGAAAAATTTCCTATAAAAAGTAAATTTTTGAAAAATTTCCTATAAAAAGTAAATTTTTGAAAAATATCCTATAAAAAGTAAATTTTTGAAAAATTTCCTATAAAAAATAAATTTTTGAAAAATTTCCTATAAAAAGTAAATTTTTGAAAAATTTCCTATAAAAAGTAAATTTTTGAAAAATTTCCTATAAAAAGTAAATTTTTGAAAAATTTCCTATAAAAAGTAAATTTTTGAAAAATTTCCTATAAAAAGTAAATTTTTGAAAAATTTCCTTTAAAAAGTATATTTTTGAAAAATTTCCTATAAAAAAAGTAAATTTTTGAAAAATATCCTATAAAAAGTAAATTTTTGAAAAAATTTCGCATAAAGAAAAATTTCCTATAAAAAGTAAATTTTTGAAAAATTTCCTATGAAAATTAAATTTTTGAAAAATTTCCAATAAAAAGTAAATTTTTGAAAATTTTTCTATCAAAAGTAAATTTTTGAAAAATTTTCTATAAAAAGTAAATTTTTGAAAAATTTTCTATAAAAAGTAAATTTTTGAAAAATTTCCTATAAAAAGTAAATTTTTGAAAAATTTCCTATAAAAAGAAAATTTTTGAAAAATTTCCTATAAAAAGTAAATTTTTGAAAACTTTCCTATAAAAAGTAAATTTTTGAAAAATTTCCTATAAAAAGAAAATTTTTGAAAAATTTCCTATAAAAAGTAAATTTTTGAAAAATTTCCTATAAAAAGTAAATTTTTAAAAAAATTTCCTATAAAAAGTAAGTTTTTGAAAACTTTCCTATAAAAAGTAAATTTTTGAAAAATTTCCTATAAAAAGTAAATTTTTGAAAAATTTCTTATAAAAAAAGTAAATTTTTGAAAAATTTCCTATAAAAAAAGTAAATTTTTGAAAAATTTTCTATAAAAAGTAAATTTTTGAAAAAGTAAATTTTTGAAAAATTTCCTATAAAAAGTAAATTTTTGAAAAATTTCCTGTAAAAAGTAAATTTTTGAAAAATTTCCTGTAAAAAGTAAATTTTTAAAAAATTTCCTATAAAAAGTAAAATTTTGAAAAATTTCCTGTAAAACGTAAATTTTTGAAAAATTTCATATAAAAAGTAAATTTTTGAAAAATTTCCTATAAAAAGTAAATTTTTGAAAAATTTCCTATAAAAAGTAAATTTTTGAAAAATTTCCTATAAAAAGTAAATTTTTGAAAAATTTCCTGTAAAAAGTAAATTTTTAAAAAATTTCCTATAAAAAGTAAATTTTTGAAAAATTTCCTATAAAAAGTAAATTTTTGAAAAATTTTCTATAAAAAGTAAATTTTTGAAAAATTTCCTATAAAAAGTAAATTTTTGAAAAATTTCCTATGAAAAGTAAATTTTTGAAAAATTTCCTATGAAAAGTAAATTTTTGAAAAATTTCCTATAAAAAGTAAATTTTTGAAAAATTTCCTACAAAAAGTAAATTTTTGAAAAATTTCGTATAAAAAGTAAATTTTTGAAAAATTTCGTATAAAAAGTAAATTTTTGAAAAATTTCCTATAAAAAGTAAGTTTTTGAAAACTTTCCTATAAAAAGTAAATTTTTAAAATAGTAATTTCCACAATTGCAGAACCTTTCCCTATCATTTACTTAATTTTTTTGGAATGTGGACTTATTCCACTTTCAAAATGAGGGTTCATACTATTGAAAACTTTCAGAAAAAATATTTAGCCCCCTTTATAAATTCCTCGATAAAAACGCCACAAATGTTCTGCTAAGAATTTCCTTTGATGATTGATTCCTATAATATTTAATTGCTCAAACAAGATATAAAAAAACACTAAAAGTTCAGGTTCAGATCTACTAAAACAGAATAAGATAAAAATAAAAACCAAATAATGCCAAAATTGGCGCATTTATATTCTCCCTCTTCGTAAGTCCCTTCTTAACGATTCCTAAATTTCTAGACATTTGGCCTTTTCGTTGTAGAATATTCTGTAATTATTTTGAAATTTGTCAGGTGAATTTAAGTTTGCCTCATCAGGTGATTTTGGCATATGATTAAGGATTTTACCTTATACCCACTTTTACCTCTTGGTACTTAAATTAAGTTAAAAAAAAACTAAAATAGGGTGGAACTACCCTAATTTGTAATTAATTTCACTCACACGATTTTATTTCCTCACTTAATCCACAAGTCAATACAGAAATTATCCTCAATTCTTTGTGTTGGGGCCAGAAATACAAATTTTTGAGAAGAAACATTCTGTAAATAATGTTCAAAAATCTGTTTATACACCTTAAGAATCTTAAGAATTTGGCTATTAATTTCAATTAAAATAATTTTGGCTTTTTGCCAAAATATTAAAGAAATTCCAAATATTGTGTTTATTTACAATTAACTCAAAGGGGCTGGAGACGGTAGGAGGCGAGAAGTTTCGGAAAAATGAAAATGATTTTCATTAAAATTTTTATTGCTGCTGCTAAGAAAATTTTCTGATGATGTTTTTCCTCTTGTTTTGGTTCTTTTATTATTTCTTTACTTGCATGTATTATTTTAGTTGTATTTTTCTTATTTTTGTTTTACAATTTAATTTATGTTATTTTTACAAAAAAATGTTCACATGTTTTCACATTCATAAAAATTCCTTAGTTGAAGAAAAGAAAAACCTGTGTAGTAAATTTTAAAATTTTAGAAGATTCTGTTGTTTGGTTCATGAAAATGGTTCAGATATAAAATTTTGTTTGTAGGTGAAAATTTTTTTAGTTTTTTTTTTATGAAATCAAAGAAACATTTTTGAAATTTTTTTTTACGAAATATTTTTAGCATTTTTCAATATAATATATTGAAATATCTATAATAAACAAATCAAATGCCAACGACTGATTAAATATTTATTATATTAAATAATTTCGAAGAAAACGTAAATAAAGAGATCGTTATATCAAGGATTTAAGGCACTACACCAAAATTTATCGAAACAAAATTTACATAAGAATATTTTATTATAACGAAAAAATTGTCTATACAAGATTATATGCTTGTTTTTTTTGTATAGACCAGAGTCTTTGGTGAGAATCGAACCTAAACTCCAGTCTTGGAAAATACCCACTAGACAACTGTTCAGAAAATTTGTATATATACAAAATTTTTTTATAAAGAAAAATTTTCTATGTCAAAAATACTATTTATAACAATAACAAATAATTGTAATAAATTGGCATCATAGTGCAATACACTCATGTAAAACTTTTAAATAAAATTTTTGATAATTTTTCTCATAATTTTTGAAAATAAAGTCCGGATGCACCTATGCCAAGCCTTTAAAATAAACTTTTGTCATTAGTCGCCAAAAAATCAATTACAAAATTGTGGGATGTAAAGCAAAAATATAACAGAAAAATTGTGTGTGTTTCATTCCATTAAGACGATAATCTTCGCTTTAATTTAATATTTTGCATAGATATTATAATTCGTATTTATTTTGTCTTGCAAGGGGATACTCTCCTCTTGACGGCCTAACCAATCATCGAAACGCGTCACAGAAAAGCTGCTTCTACCAACATTGGGATCCTAGTGCTATACACTTATATAAAACTTTTTAATAAAATGTAGTTTTCCATAATTAAAAAAAAAATTAATATAACGAACAATTTTCTTTAAGAAAATTTTAATATAACAAACAATTTTCTTTAAGAGTATATTTTTGTGTTAAAATTTTCTCTAAAAAAGTTTTGATATAACGAAAATTTTTCTCTAAGAAAATTTTTATGTTACGAAATATTTGCTCTAAGAAAATTTTTATGTAACGAAATATTTTCTCTAAGAAAATTTTTATATAACAAAAAATTTTCTCTAAGAAAATCTTTATATAACGAATAAGTTTCTCTAAAAAAATTTTTAAATCACGAAAAATTTTCTCTAAGAAAATTTTTATGTGACAAAAAATTTTCTTTTAACTTTTTTTTAAGATAATATTTATGTAAAGAAAAATTTTCTCTAAGAAAATTTTTGTTATTTTTTTTATAAAATTTTTTATATCGAAAAATTTTCTCTAAATAAATTTTGGTATAACGAAAAATTTTTTCTAAGAAAATTTTTATGTAATGAAAAATTTTGTCTAAGAAAATTTTAATGTATCGAAAAATTTATGTAATGAAAAATTTTCTTTAAACAAAATTTTTAACAACAAAAAATTTTAACAGCGAAAAATTTGTATATAACGAAAAATTTTCTTTTAACTTTTTTTTAAGAAAATTTTTATATAAGGAAAAAATTTCTCTAAGAAAATTTTTGTTATTTTTTGATAACATTTTTTTTTAACGAAAAATTTTCTCTATAAAAATTTTTATATAACGAAAACTTTTCTCTATGAAAATTTTTATATAACGAAAACTTTTCTCTAAATAAATTTTGATATAACGAAAATTTTTCTCTAAGAAAATGTTTATGTAACGAAAAATTTTCTCTAAGAAAATTTTCATGTAACGAAAAATTTTCTCCAAGAAAATTTTTATGTAACGAAAAATGTTATCCAAGAAAATTTTTATTTTTATGTAACGAAAAATTTTCTCTAAGAAAATATTTATGTAACGAAAAATTTTCTCTAAGAAAATATTTATATAACGAAAAATTTTCTCTATGAAAATTTTTATGTAACGAAAAATTGTCTCTAAGAAAATTTTTATATAACGAAAAATTTTCTTTTAACTTTTTTTTAAGAAAATATTAATAAAAATAAAAATTTTCTCTAAGAAAATTTTTAGGTAACGAAAAATTTTCTCTAAGAAAATATTTATGTAACGAAAAATTTTCTCTAAAAAAATATTTATGTAACGAAAAATTTTCTCTATGAAATTTTTATGTAACGAAAAATTTTCTCTAAGACAATTTTTGTTATTTTTTGATAAAATTTTTTATAACGAAAAATTTTCTCTATGAAAATGTTTATGTAACTAAAACTTTTCTCTAAAAAAATTTTAATACAAAAACAAGTAACAAAAAATTTTCTCTAAAAAATTTTTATGTAACGAAAAATTTTCTCTAAGAAAATTTTTATGTAACGAAAAATTTTCTGAAAGGAAATTTTAAATAAAAATTTAAGAATTTTCTTTAAAAAAATTGTTAAATAACCAAAAATTTGCTCTTAGAAAGTTTTTAAATAACGAAAAATTTTCTTTAAGAATATTTTTTAACAACGAAAAATTTTCTCTAAGAAAATTTTTATAGAACGAAAAATTTTGTATTAGAAGATTTTGATGAAAAGAAAAATTCTCCGTGAGAAATTTTTTATATAACAAAAAAAAATTTTTTTTGAAAACATTTTTATAAAAAAAATTCCTAAAAAAAATTTTAAAACATTTTATTCAGCGAAAACTGTTTTTATTGAAATACTACTAATAAAATTTTTTTATTGAATAAATCTGTCTGTGTATTTCTGTTCAGACGATAATTCCCTTCATTCCGTTTTAAAACTTGGGTTTTCGATGTTGCTAGAATTAGGGAACTCCTCCTGACGATGATGTCCTAATCATCGTCAGAAGGAGTATCCATCGATCCATCTAAACGTATGTCGAGGAAATGTTTGTCCCTACTAACAATTTTTGGATTTTAACATATCATTAAATTATTTATTAACAATTTAAAATAATT
Source organism: Stomorhina lunata (assembly GCA_933228675.1). Taxonomy (NCBI): domain Eukaryota; kingdom Metazoa; phylum Arthropoda; class Insecta; order Diptera; family Rhiniidae; genus Stomorhina; species Stomorhina lunata. The sequence goes on along the minus strand of OW121742.1, from coordinate 7,150,042 downwards.
CTAATAAATTGGGATTTAGTGCAAAACTTTGTGAAAAACTTTTGAATTAAAATTTTTTTATGAAAATATGTGGGTTCACTGCACGAGTCAAATATCGTGCCAAAATTTTGTGCAAATTACTCATATTTTTGGAATTTTAATGGCTAGTAATTGCGAAAGTACTTGACAACAGGCATTTCCTTAGCATGAAAAATAGTTTTAAGACTGTAGCCCTCTAATTACACTAGTTTACAAAATTTAACTTTTTATATTAAATGTGCTTTTAATAAACATAAAATTGTCATTATCTTTAGATTTAGCAGCGTTTTTGTGAATTTCATAGCATTTGTCAGAGGGTCTTGTATGGGAGCTATTGGTAAATATGGAACCATTTCAACATAATTTGATGCAGGGATTTTTGTTAATATTATCATTTTAGATTCTTTTAAATTTCAAAAAAATATACTGAAATTTTCTATTCTGGAATGTGAGTCCTATGTGAACTACCAGAAATTATAGAACGATTTTATAATATTTTTTATATGAAAAAAAAAATGTTCGCTTTAATTGGGTATTTTCACGTTATTCTATAATATAAGGCTTATATCATTTGAAATATTTATAGTTTTGCGATTGACGAGTAACATTTATTCGACTTTTCCATTTTCGATTTTTCAAAAATAAATTTTTTTTTTGATTTGGCACAGAAAAATTTATTTTTTTATATTGTGATGTTAATAACTTCAAAACGGTTGATCATACAAAAATCTTGTTTTAGCACGTTTGAAGGGCATTATTGTTCTTAATCCATCAGTAAAATTAGACTAGTTGTTTTCATGATATGATAAATTAAGTAGGACAACCTCTTTAAAAATGCAAATTTTAGAAAAAAAAAAATCGATAAAAAAATTTTAAATTTCTGAAGTTTTTGTACTTGGAGGACCATAAGACATAAAAAAATAGTTTAACTTTGGCTGTCGACCAGTGCTATTCATCTAATTATTCTAAAGTTAGGCTACAATAAGCATATTTGTTCCATATGAGGTGGAAATCGAACTGGTCTCACTTTGTTCTTTTTATACCCTTCACCACCATATGTGGAAAGGGTATTATAAGTTTGTGCTGATGTATGTACCTAAAAGAAATATTTATCTTATCTTACCAACAGACTTAGAATAATTTTCGATTCAGTCAAATTTAGCGATGTCAGTCCGTCCGTCCGTCTGGCTGGACCCCAATATAAACCATGAAATCAAACTACAGGTCGCAATTCTTAAGATAATTTGATGAAATTTGGCACATATAATTTGACAGTGGGACCTTGGCTATTGAAATTCGTCAAAATCCGATCATTATTTATGGTGCCTCCCATAGGTCCCACTTCTAGGAATTGATATTTTGGCCACAAATATCAATATTTTTTCATGAAATTTAAAAATAAAAAAAAAACAAATACTGCTTATGTAAACTAAAATCACTGTACCAAATTTCGTTGAAATCGCTCCATATTTGACCATTGCTCCCATATAAACTCTTCTGTAAAAAACCCACTAAATGAGACACAAATCAGTAAAACGCTCGTGAATCTAAAGATAATGAGAATTTTGAGCTAATTTTTTGCATACATACATTTTGTAAGAACTGTAATCAGTTTGCCAATTTCGAGTAAATCGGTCCACATTTGACCCTAGGTCTCATATAAGTACAAATGACGGAAACAGCATAAATATATAAGTTTTGAGAAAATGTTTGTATGAAGGCAAAATTTAGCAAATATTTGTCTTTATGCAGGAAAAAGTGCATCTTTGACCTTAGTGGTGAAGGGTATCGTACAGTTGGGCTTGACCGACTATAGCACTTTCATACTTGTTATACCCTTCACCACCATAGGTGGAAAGGGTATTATAAGTTTGTGCTGATGTATGCCACGGATAGAAATATTTGTCTTAGACCCACCTTTTAGTATACCAATAGGCTTAGAACCACTTTCTGAGTCGATTTAGCGATGTCCGTCCATCTGGACATCAAACTTCACGTCGCAATTCTAAAGATAATTTGATCAAATTTGGCACAGTTAACTTTTTTGATAATGGGACCATGGCTTTTGAAATTGGTCGAAATCGGTCCATTATTTATGGTACCTCCCATAGGTCCCACTTCCCGGAATTGACATATTGGCCACAAATATTAATATTTTTTCATGAAATTTAAAACAAATGTTGCTTATATAAACTAAAATCACTGTACCAAATTTCGTTGATATCGGTCCACATTTGACCATAGCTTCCATACAAACTTCTCTGTCAAATCGCACTAAATGAGACAAAATCGCTCGTAAAACGCTCGTAAAACTAAAGATAATGAGAATTTTAAGCTTATTTTTTGCATACATGATTTTTGTAATCAATTTGCCAAATTTCGAGATAATCGGTCCACATTTGACACTAGCTCTTATATAAGTCCAAATGACGGAAACAGCTTAAATAATATAAGTTTAGAAAAATGTTTGTATGATGGAAAAATTTAGCAAATATTTGTCTTTATACAGGAAAAAGAGCATCTTTGACCTTAGTGGTGAAGGGTATCGTATTGTCGGGCTTGACCGACTATAGCATTTTCTCACTTGTTTTATAATAAGCTTAAAACTGAAGGATGTCTCGTTGGGCATCAAAGAAATGGCCATATACATTTTTAAAATCAAAATCATTCATATTTATATCATAATGTCATTGTTCGTATTTCTGTGTATTTATTTTAAGAATCTGTTATATATAACCTTCAAAATTTAGGTCAAATCCATTTAAAGATCCTCAAATTTATTTTAATATTTCAAATAAAATTTTTAACATTCCAAATTTTTTTAAGATTTTTTTTTCTAAAAATCTGTCCAAAGGGTATAAACAGTTCTACCTAAATTCAATTCCGACACTTGAGGTATTTTATTCAAAATAAATTATATGGATCCCACACATTTTTTTCCACGGGTTAGTCTAAAATTAAATTTATTTTTTCCTTTGGTTTAATGATGCTGACGATGATAGCGGCTGTCACATCAACATTTGCCATAATTTAACGAATTGTTGAATTCGTTTGATGCTTCTGCTGCTGCTGATGATGATGATTCAAAGGCGTTACGAATGCAATTTGCTAAAATAATTTTTATGACTTAAGAAAAATGTTGTTGCTTTCTAATGTTTATGTTACGGCTATTGACCTCATGCGTCGAGAATGCATTTATTCCTAATGTGTGTTAGAACAATAAATAATAGAAACAAATTTAAACAAATAAATTGTAGATTTAATTGCTAGAAATATAAAATTATTTACAATACTTTTTGTGCAAAAATGCTTGTCTTTTTTTTTAGAAAACAAAAGGAAATTCTTTTAACTAAATACTAAATACTTTATAAATTATTATGAATTATGATTTTCTTTTGATTCATCTTTGATTTCCAAGGCCTCATTGACATAGCCTTGGGTGAGCTGTTTTTGTCTGGTCATTTCGAGGGCTTTTTGTTCGGGTGTCTTGGCCCATTCTTGCAATTCACCTGAGGCCCAGATCCAATAGATAACACAGCCAACTAAATAAATACCAGCTGATATAAAGAAGACCGCTTTCCATTCTTCACTGGTTTGATTTTGTACCAAATGACCGGTTAACATGGGACTAACAATACCGGGTATAGTGGCAAAGGTATTGCCTATGCCCATCAAAACACTGGCATGCTGGGGTGCAATATCCAAATGGTTGACTCTGTGAATATAAACAAGATTTGTGAATAAATTTCTAAACATAATGAATTCAGAAAAACTTACGCAAATCCTGACCAGGCAAAGGCTCCCAAACCCACAGCTATAGTAATACAAACCACCGACCATGTGGGATCCAATAAATAGGCTGTTAAAACCATGAATACCGTCTGAGCCAAAAAGGCACCACAATTAAAGTAGCGTCTTACTTGTGTTGTGGTCAAATAGCCCTTGACCTGCAGCCAATCTGCCAAATAGCCCGAAACACCCAATAAAATACCCATGGTCAAATAGGGAACAGCGGAAATAAAACCAGTTTTATCCAAGTTAAAGTTCAGAGTATCTATAATTATAAAAAAAAAACATTTTAAATATTTATTGGAATATATATAAAAGCACAACAAAATCTTACCCTTAAGGAACGTTGGCAATTGGGTCAGCAAAGTATAGAAACCCCAATTTTCCGAAAAGTGTGATGCAGCAATTGCATAAAATGGCAATGAGGTAAAAATAGCCTTCCAAGGATGTTTGATATTTTGTTGTCCCTTGATGCCTATTGTCTTTTCTATATAATTACGTTCATCTTCTGAACAAAAACGATCGGTATCGGGTCCTGATCTTACTATCAGGAACCATAACACCAACCAAATACAGCCTATGACACCGAAGACATAAAATACACTTTCCCAGCCATAGGCGGAGGCAAGGAGGCCTGATGAAGGCATAGCAATGACAGTACCAGCATAGTTACCAGCGAAAGCTATAGAGGCCATGCGAGACCGTTCGAGAGGTGGGGACCAGCGAGACCACACGGCGTGTATGCAGGGGAAGGTAACACCCTGAAATAATAAACAAAAAGCTTTTATAAATAAAAGTTAAATCCAATTTCTCAAAGGTCAACAGATAAGTCTCTTAGTCTATGTCTTAGTCTATGTCTTAGTCTATGTCTTAGTCTATGTCTTAGTCTATGTCTTAGTCTATGTCTTAGTCTATGTCTTAGTCTACGTCTTAGTCTACGTCTTAGTCTATGTCTTAGGGTATGTCTTAGTCTATGTCTTAGTCTATGTCTTAGTCTATGTCTTAGTCTATGTCTTAGTCTATGTCTTAGTCTATGTCTTAGTCTATATCTTAGTCTATGTCTTAGTCTATGTCTTAGTCTATGTCTTAGTCTATGTCTTAGTCTATGTCTTAGTCTATGTCTTAGTCTATGTCTTAGTCTATGTCTTAGTCTATGTCTTAGTCTATGTCTTAGTCTATGTCTTAGTCTATGTCTTAGTCTATGTCTTAGTCTATGTCTTAGTCTATGTCTTAGTCTATGTCTTAGTCTATGTCTTAGTCTATGTCTTAGTCTATGTCTTAGTCTATGTCTTAGTCTATGTCTTAGTCTATGTCTTAGTCTATGTCTTAGTATATGTCTTAGTCTATGTCTTAGCCTATGTCTTAGTCTATGTCTTAGTCTATGTCTTAGTCTATGTCTTAGTCTATGTCTTAGTCTATGTCTTAGTGTATGTTTTAGTATATGTCTTAGTCTATGTCTTAGTCTATGTCTTTGTCTATGTCTTAGTCTATGTCTTAGTCTATGTCTTAGTCTATATCTTAGTCTATGTCTTAGTCTATGTCTTAGTCTATGTCTTGGTCTTTGTCTTAGTCTATGTCTTGGTCTATGTCTTAGTCTTTGTCTTAGTCTATGTCTTGGTCTATGTCTTAGTCTATGTCTTAGTCTATGTCTTAGTCTATGTCTTAGTCTATGTCTTAGTCTATGTCTTAGTCTATGTCTTAGTCTATGTCTTAGTCTATGTCTTAGTCTATGTCTTAGTCTATGTCTTAGTCTATGTCTTAGTCTATGTCTTAGTCTATGTCTTAGTCTATGTCTTAGTCTTAGTCTATGTCTTAGTCTTAGTCTATGTCTTAGTCTATGTCTTAGTGTATGTCTTAGTATATGTCTTAGTCTATGTCTTAGTCTATGTCTTTGTCTATGTCTTAGTCTATGTCTTAGTCTATGTCTTAGTCTATATCTTAGTCTATGTCTTAGTCTATGTCTTAGTCTATGTCTTAGTCTATGTCTTGGTCTATGTCTTAGTCTTTGTCTTAGTCTATGTCTTGGTCTATGTCTTAGTCTATGTCTTTGTCTATGTCTTAGTCTATGTCTTAGTCTATGTCTTAGTCTATGTCTTAGTCTATGTCTTAGTCTATGTCTTAGCCGATGTCTTAGCCTATGTCTTAGTCTATTGCTTAATAATCTACGTCTTAAGTAGTTCGAAACTTACCTCGAAAATACCCTCGACTATCCGTACCGCCAGCAACATTTCCAAACTGTGCTTTGCGGCCAAAGGAGTAAATAGTGTCAATACAGCAGTGGTTCCAATACCGATACCGAATACCTACAAAAATTTCCATAATTAAGCCATATTCTTTATCATATATGTATCTGATGTTTATATACTTACAATATTACCCCCGATTTTCGCTCCAATAAAACCACCAATAAACTGTGTCAATATATAGCCATAGAAAAACGAACTCAATATGAGTCCCTTCTGTTTTGGGTCCCAAGGGAAATCTTGTTCCCACGATTCAATGCCATTCTCATCGATCACCGTACGATTCTCGGTCATGGCCACGATGGCAACACTGAGATTTACACGCAGTGAATATACATTAAAGAAACCTAGGAAAGCCAAGAGTACGACTATATAGCGACGCTTTCGCCAAAATCTCCAGGTCAAAGGTTCCGCTTCAACAATCTCATTTCTGAAAAATGTACAAAAAGAAAAATTTTAAAAATAAAAAGTTTTATAAACATTTTGGTTAATTAAAAAGCTCCAAGGTCATACTTAACATACTAAACTTCTTTTGGCTAAAATTCATAATAAAATCGATACTTTAAGATTTGTATTAATAACAATAGTTGTATGGGTATATCCCCATTTAATCATATTAATATCAGACTAACCACCAGACATTTAACCAATTATCTAGACAGTTAAACAGACAGACTAAACGACCAACCAACTAAAACGTTAATTGTTTAAATGTTGTTTTGACCAGCTGTTCGTCGCTTTCGCTTTCGCAAGAGCTTTAGCTTGTTGCTGTAACAATCTCAGCCGGACAGACAACAGTGGGACCTAACACAATAATAAACACGTTTTTCTATAGATACAAAATTATTTGTTTATACTCTTTTATTTTATAAATGTATGAATACTGTTTAGTAATAATATAAATGTGTATTTAAATATATCTATGTTTGTATGTACGTTTTTCAAATTATAGTGTTCTTGAGGGACTTCTTTAGAATTTGAGATTTTTTTGGAAATCGGTAATTTTTTAACCGGAAGACTGCTACTTTGATAAAATATGACCTATTTCCACTTAATTCGGTACAAGGGATCTAATTCACATATAATTTCTTTGAACTGATTTTTAAATTCATATCCAATAAGACAATAAAGATATTGCACTTCAAACATATTTCTTTTTGTCAAATGTGAAATTAAAATGGAAAAAGGACAATGAAATCACATAAACGCACAAACAAACGTACATTTCATGAGCACGTGTGTGTGCTTTAGCTTTTCTCTTATTGGATAACACTATGAAACATTTTAAGGGTGATGGTCTGAGGTCGAAAAATTCCTATGCCAAATGAAAGCACTAGGCTTGTTTATTGAAACCCCAAAAGCATTTGGCGCTGGTAGGTGGAACTTTGGAGTTATCGCCTTTTGAAAGTTGCAATTTTTTATGTAGAAGTCAAATCAAAAATTTTCGAAAACGTACTGAACCACACCATCTCAGATTTCAATGAAATTTTGTAAATACACTCTGCCTAGCTCATACAATTTTTAAGGTTCTTCACAATTTTAAATTTCGCCAAAGTAAATTTTTGCAATTTTTTTCAAAACATTCCCAATTTATATGCCTATAACTTTTGATATGGACATTAGATTTGATTGAAATTAGGCTCACATTCACGGATCGGCGCAAAGAGAATAGAACAAAAAAAAAAAAAAAAAAATAGTCGGCAAAGTTGCCGTTTTTTATACTTTTAACTAAAATAGGTATTTTTTTCAATGTGTAGTTCTAACGTTTTAAAAAGTAAAAGTTTTCTACCCCATTTTTTTATCAAAAATTTTTCTATACAAAAGTTTTTTTATCAAAAATTTTTCTATTGAATATTTTTTTTATCAAAAATTTTTCGATATCAAAAATTTATAAAAAATTTTTTTTATTAAAAATTTTTCTGTAAAAAAAAATTTTTTTATCAATAATTTTTCTATAATTTTTTTTTTATCAAAAATTTTTCTATAAATTTTTTTTTTTACCAAAAATTTTTCTACAGAATATTTTTCAATAATTTTTTTTATTCAAAATTTTTCAATATCAAAAATTTTTCTATAAAAATTTTTTTATCAAAAATTTTTCTGTAAAAAATTTTTTTATCAAAAATTTTTCTGTAAAAAATTTTTTTATCAAAAATTTTTCTGCAAAAAATTTTTTTATCAAAAATTTTTCTATAAATTTTTTTTTATCAAAAATTTTTCTATGGAAAATTTTCTACTAAAAATTTTTCGATAGAAATTTTTTTTTTTAATTTTTCGATTTTTCTATAGAAATTTTTTTGAATCGAAAATATCTTAAAATTTCTGTCAAAAATTTCTTATAAAAAATTTTTCTATAAATTTTTTTTTATCAAACATTTTTCTATTAAACATTTTTTGATAGAATTTTTTTTTTAAATTTTTCGAGTTTTCTATAGAAAATTTTTCTATACAAAATTTTTCTATAGAAATTTTTTTGGATCGAAAATATCTAAAAATTTCTGTTTTGAAAAATATTCCCAATATTTACAAAAATATTTCCAAGGTTTTCAAAAATAATAGTGTCGTGGCAACAATGTCCGAAATTATATTTTTTGTTCTCTCGTACCATGTATTTTGTTGCTCGTATGAATTGGATTTTGATTTGTTACTTGTCTATTTTGTTTTTATCTTTTCTTTAACAAAGCGGCACCAAACAACTCCGTTAACATCCAAATTCCAACTGAATGTTTCGTGAAAATGAGTATTCTCACGAATTCATCGGCTACTGGTGTTTTGGACTGCCTACTCCTGCTCATATTTCAGCGTATGTCCTGTGGTTTTACATTCTTTTAATTAACAAATTGCATCCTTTATTGGAGAACAAGGGATATCAATTATGTCCTTGACTCAAGGATATCTCTACACTTATGTTCTATTTTCTATATCTTTCTTTTAAATATGGATTAAAGCGTTGACATCAAATTATATAATTCGAAAAAGTGGGCCCATGGGGGATAGGCAAGTAATAGAATTTTTGTGAAACTACTCATATTAATTCAGTACAAATTTTTATATATAATCATGAGTAGTTAAAAATTTTAAACAATTCATGAAAAAATTTTGAAATTTCAAAATTTGTTTTACAAAAAGGGTATTATTTCGAGATCCCATCATGTGCCCGCTTTTTTGAATTTTTTATTTTGATGTCAACACTATAATCCATATTTTAGAAAAGGTTAAAGAAAGTGGAACTTTATTTACTTTGCAAGGAAAAATTGCAACATTCAAATGACTATAACTCTAAAATTGTACCTGCTAGGTCCAAACGCTTTGGAGGTTTGAATACACTGGTCAATCACTTTCTATTCGTGTGAAAATTTTCCTGACCCCAAAATCGTGTTTCACTGTGTAATCGTCTCCATTAGTTGTATCCGCATTAATGTAAAAGCGCTATACTCTATTTTTTATGGGATTTTTCAAAAAATTAATGTATGAATATCTAATATCTTTATATTTTTGAGCAGGGACCGAAAATAACTGTTATTTTTTGATTAAAAAAAGCAACCTCAAGAAAATGCTAGAGAATAAAAAAAGTATACCATTTTGATAGTCTTGGACCAAATTTTCATAAAATGCTATGCAAACTGTCTTGGTTAAAAGTCAAAAAACTACTTTTTTTTCTGCTCGAAAAAATAAAAGTAAAAAATAACTTTTATTTTTGCTTGAAAAAATAAAAGCAAAAAATAACTTATTTTTTTTATCGAAAAAATAAAAGTCAAAATATAACTTTTATTTCTTCTCGAAAAAATAAAATCAAAAAATAACTTTTATTTTCTGACTATTACGATAAAAGTTATAACAGTTACGTTCACTGTTATTGAGTCTTTGGTGTAGGCCTTCTAGTAAAATGTGTTATATTATTTTTTTAAATAAGTCAATACCTTAAGTACTGATAATGAAATGTTTTATAATTTAATAGATAAACACTAAAGTTTTATACTTTTCGTATTAAATTATAAAACCAATACAATATTTAAAATTTGGTTCCGCAATGCAAAACGGGTCCTGCTTGTTCACTTGTATCTGTTTTAGTGTACGATTAATATCCCTGCAGTAAATGCCGTCAGAGAAACAATACTGTTTTGCTATTGACAATGTCTCCAGTACTACTTGCCTATTTTGCCCCATCCAATGTTATCTACTATTGACATTTAACATTTAGAGTTCCTACGAAATCTACCATTAGACATTACCACTATTTACTTAGTATTGCCTTTGTAGTTCTTTTGGTCCAAATGGAGACATTGAAATCAAATCGGGGCCTATTGATATACGTATATGTTGACACATTCGTTGACAATGTCACCAGATATATACTAGAATAGTTGTCTCTATATATTCACTATTTCAGTACTCAACTAAAATTGGGGACATTTGAATTGATGTTACACAAAGTGTTGACATGGAGACACATGATCCCAGTTTTACTACAGGGTATGCTTGAATGAATTTTTGAATTACATATAAAATAAAATTGAGTATTTTCATTTTATAATAAACACATTTAAAAGTTTGAATACAAAACTGACGCTGTTTTCATGCCTTTGTCTATATTCATGTGGATTTAAATTTGATTGAGAAATAAAAATATTTTGTTAAAAGATTTAGCTATTGGGTTACTGACACATTTTTGAAATACCAAAAAAAAAAAAGAAAAAACATGTAAGAAAGTGCTATAGTCGGTTAAGCCCGACCATACGATACCCTTCACCACTAAGGTCAAAGGTGTTATTTTTCCTGTATAAAGACAAATATTTGCTAAATTTTGCCAACATTTTCTCAAAACTTATATATTTAAACTGCTTCCGACATTTGGACTTATATGAGAGCTAGGGTCAAATGTGGACCGATTATCTGGGAATTTGACAAATTGATTACAGTTGTCACAAAAAATATGGATGCAAAAAATAAACTTAAGATTCTCATTATCTTTAGATTTACGGGCGTTTTAATGATTTTTGTCTCATTTAGTGAGTTTTTAAAGAAAAGTTTGTATGGGAGCTATGGTCAAATGTGGACCGATTTTAAGAAAATTTGGTACAGTGATTTTAGTTTACATAAGCAGTATTTGATTCAAATTTCATGAAAAAATATTGATATTTGTGGCCAATATATCAATTCCGGGAAGTGGGACCTATGGGAGGTACCAGCCATGGTCCCATTACCAAAAAAATGATCTGTGCCAAATTTCATCAAATTATCTTTATAATTGTGACCCGTAGTTTGATTACAAGGTTTACATGGGGGTCCAGCCAAACAGCCAGACGGACGGACATCGCTAAATCGACTCAGAAAGTGATTCTAAGCCTATTGGTATACTAAAAGGTGGGTCTAAGGCAAATATTTTCATGCGTTACATACATCAGCACAAACTTATAATACCCTTTCCACCTATGGTGGTGAAGGGTATACAAAATATTCAATTCTTTGTCTAATATAATATAGACGAGGAATTTTGAAATTTATTCAAATTCTTCAACAATATCTTAACACATTTTTCGAGTGTAAAACTATAAACAAATATTTTTTAATTTGCGGGTATAATTCAAAAGTTTTGTTTTTATTTTGAAATTTAAATATACAGGTTAATATTAAGCTCTATTTAACAAAAAGTGATTTTTTTACAAAACCTAGTTAAGGGGACTTAAATTTAAATATGGGTAGATATATTCGTTCGTATATATATAATATAATTACAAAACTAAAAATGTAGTAAAAATTTAAATTTAAAAATTTTAAGTTTATTGACACTAAAACAGAATTTATTACATTTGAAATTTTCTATAATATTCTAAAAATATCTATATAAATTGTAATTATAGTTTTCTTAAAAATCCGACAACAGAATCAACTCTAGCATTAGAATGGAACTAATAGAACTTACAGTTAAACTTGAATTGAACTCTTATATAAGTGTAAGAAGTATTTACATGTTATAAGAATAAATTAAAACTTGTTAACGTCACAGCAAAATTACTCGGAAAAAAATCATAAAATTGTTTATAACCGGATAGACCATGGCCAATGCTATTTTGAATGACATGATAATTAAATATTTCGTTAGAAAATGAAAACCAGCTAGAATTTTTTTAAACCAATTATGAATGCTCAATTTCTTTTCATAATATTTTGATTACACTGGTCAATAGCCAAAATTACAATCAAACTAAAATATTTGTTTTTGTGTTAAATTTTTTTCATGGATTTAGAAACAAATTTTTGTTTTCTAAAATTTGGGATTTTTAATTTTTTTTTAACAATTTTATTGAAAAATGCAACAATACATTAAGAACAAAACTGCCCTTTAGACTTTCACTAGATCAACGTTTTTTAAATTATTTATATCGCAATGTAAAAAATATTTTTTTTGTATAAAATCTCTAAAATTTGTGGCTTTTAAAGAGATCGTGCTTGTTAGTTTACTATGTCTCAAAAACGACTTGTCCAATTTATTGAAAAATACATTAATGGATAAATAACAAATTTGCCTTCGAATGTGATTTGAAACAAAAGAAGGTGGTAATAAGTCTATATCTTCTAAACTGTAAGTCTGATTACATCAGTATGTATGAGAGAATTGTTAAGGAGGACCCAAGCTTTCTAAATTTATGATTTATGGTTACCCTGTGTTTACAGAGGGTGAATCATTGGGAGTTAAAGTAGATAACGTCAGAAGTAAAAAAGCTTTTGGACCATGTAGCTATTTCAATTATTGTCCAAAATGATAAATTTCTTACATTTTGGAATGAGCTTGAAGAAACATAAAAAAAAAAACATGCTTATAACTGTTATGGGTTTTAAGTTATTTCATTTCAAAAATAAAAAAGATATTTTTTTTTCGACATTTTTTAGTTTTTGACCCATTGTGCATGATATTAAACGTATAATTAAAAAAATCTGACATACAGCCAATAGTTCAGAAAATAAAATAGTGAAAACTATTTTAAAATATCTTGAACCATTTAATCTTGAGAAATTTTCAAAGTCAAATATTTTTCGCTGATCGAAAAAAGTGAATTTTTTTCTTAAAAAGATGGTATAAATTTTTAACGAAGAAGTTTTTTTAGTAAAAGTTAATGTGTTATTATATCGAGCCATAACCGCCAAAAGGGCTTAACCGACATGATGGACGATTTTAATTTTATTATTAAAATTTATTATTCATGATCATCTGCATCATCTCACAAAATATCAGTTCAGTAGAATTTAATGTTATGATTTAACAGCAAAAACAATAAAGACTTAAGTACAATTCACTGTCCAAAGATATTAAAAAAAATGTTTCTCCTGTTAATTTTAGTTTTTAGCGCTTGAGTCTTTTTGGCGGTTAGGGCTCGATATATTCGTAGAGAATGTGATTCTAGAATGATTTCAAGTCAAAATTTAAGTCAGTTCAAAATTCCCTTTACGAGCAGCATTAAACGAAATTTGTCTAATTTTGCAGAAAATTTTTGTGTTTTCGAACATATAACAAAAAAGTCAAGCTAATTTTGAAACTTTCTGAAGTCCCAAATATTCTCTTTAGATTTCAAAAATAAAAAGTAGCGTGAATTCATAAACGAATCCAGAAAATCGAATTTTATAAAAAATGGCAAATTTCTAGGTCAATTGGGTTTCCTGTTTTTAAATTTTTAAATTGTTTTACATAAACAATAATATAAACTTTATTACTGCGAAAAATTTCGTTATGGACCTTGTACAGATTTCAAGAACTTTAGAGTCATATTTAAAAACAAGTAAGAAAGTGCTATAGTCGGTCAAGCCCGACCATACGATACCCTTCACCACTAAAGTCAAATGTGTTCTTTTTCCTGTATAAAGACAAATATTTGCTTAATTTTGCCATCATACAAATATTTTCTCAACACTTATATATTAAAGCTGTTTTCGTTATTTGGACTTATATGAGAGCAAGGGTCAAATGTGGACCGATTATCTCCAATTTTGGCAAAAATTATGTATGCAAAAAATAAACATAAAATTCTCATTATCTTCACATTTACGAGCGTTTTAGTGATTGTTGTCTCATTTAGTGCGTTCTGACAGAAGAGTTTGTATAGGAGCTATGGTCAAATGTGGACCGATTTCAAGAAAATTTGGTACAGTGATTTATGTTTACATAGACAGTATTTGTTTCAAATTTTATGAAAAAATAATGATATTTGTGGCCAATATATCAATTCCGGGAAGCGGGAGGAGGTACCATAAATAATGGACCGATTTTGACGAATTTCAATAGCCATGGTCCCATTATCAAAAAAACGACCTGAAACAAATTTCAGCAAATTATCTTTAGAACTGCGACCTGTAGTTTGATTACAAGGTTTACATGGGGGTCCAGCCAGCCAGCCAGACGGACGGACATCGCTAAATCAACTCAGAAAGTGATTCTAAGCCTATTGGTATACTAAACGGTGGGTCTAAGACAAATATTTATATATGTTACAAACATCAGCACAAACTTATAATACCCTTTCCATGTATGGTGGTGAAGGGTATAATGATTTTGTAAATAAATACACTTTGAAGTGCACAAAACTCCGAATCCGTTACACATATTAAAAATTGTTTTAAACTGACTTAATATGATAGGTTTTTTGCTATAATATTGTTTCAAAATCGTTTTTTCAACAAAATCAAACAACCCGTTTTAAAGATATATAAATCAAAGAAGAATTAGCTTTTTCGAAAATAGAAAATTTTATACAAAAATTTTTTTAAAAATTAAACAATTAAAAAAAACTAAAATTCGACCGTTCTTATAATTAGAAAACCACACAAAAATATAGTGTAAAGAGTGCTCTAAATAAAATTTGTAGTTGGATTTTCTTAAATAAAAATAAAACCTTTTAATATAAAAACTCTACAAAATACGCAAATATAATGACATATTATACAAAATCATTTAGCATTAAAATGTTTACTTAGTACTCGGGTTTTGCAAAATTATCGACTTTTTTCGGAAACCCTCCCATTAAAGATTTTACAGTTGCTTCTGATACCTTTTTGGAGCATGTGTTCCACCTGCGCTTAAAATCGGACATGTTCTTGGAAATCTTTCCTGTGTTCTTCAATTCCTTTTTTACCAGAGCCCAATACCTTTCCACAGGCCGAAGTTCTGGACCGTTAAGTGGATTTGCCTCTCGTGGTACAAAAATTACATTATTCTTTGAGTACCACTCAAGTGCCTTTTTTCCATAATGGCATGATGCCAAATCGGGCCAAAAAAATGTAGTCACTCTGTGCTCTCTTAAAAAGGGTAACAACCGTTTTTGTAGGCACTCCTTTATATAAATTTCTGTGTTTATTGTGCCAGATGCCACAAATACTTTACTTCTTTTGCCACAACTGCAAATAGCTTGCCACACGAGAAACTACTTAGGGAATTTTGTTTGTTTTTTTGTGCGAAACTCATGCCGAACATTGCCCCGTTTATCAGCAACATAAAAATCTTGACCAGGAAGTTGAGAAAAGTCTGTCAGTACGTATGTTTCATCAACCATCACACAACAGGTGTATTTTTTTATAAAATCAGACTTCAATTTTTTCGCTCGTTTTTTTGCTTCTAAGTTCTTTATAGCATTGCGATCTGGAACCTTTTGGACTTTGTATGTCTTCAGTCCAGCATAAGCTTTGACTCTATGTGCAAAATTCGTAGAATATTTCACCGTACCAGCTGCTTTTCTTAAAGAAGTGTTAGGCGCTCTTCGAAAGAGTCCCTCGACTTCTTTTGCCTTACCAATATCTGTAGGACCTTTTTTCCTCACTGATCCAGGTTTTCTTTCAATGCTCAGGTTTTCCTTATACCGTCTGATGGCATTAGAAACCGTTCGAGGGTCAACTTTCAAATTTTTAGCTATTTTTTAAAAGTCCATGACGGATTTTTTTGAAAAGTTTTAATTATATTTTCACGAACTTTTTTTTCGCAGTCCATTTTGATTGAAATAACTATTGAAAATTAATAATTAATTCACTAAAATAGTGAATGCATATTTTTTTAGAACACTCTTTAAAACATATATTTTTATTCAAACATAGAACAAAACTGAAATTATAACATAAACCATGGGGGATATTTTAAATTTGTACCCAGTGACTGGCGATATAATAAGAATTGTCAAATTAAAATTTTCTATTTGAATAAATAGTTTAGGGGTTATGATTAAGCCAACAAAACCCGTTCATAGTAATTTATATCAATCAGTGAAAGTGTGGAAGGCTAGCGCTATAGTTTTATGAATATAAACTTTTTGGGCCTAAAAAGTGATTTTAATAGGATGACGAACATACATGACACAGTGGATATTTTTCAAGAGCGATTTTGGGGGAATAGTCATCTTACAAGAACTTGCCACTGAAATCCTGAGACTTGACTCCATTAAACGTTTTCTTGAGCGAAGATGTATGTTAATAATTTATAAAAGACAAAGGTCCTCAAAGTTAACATAACCCATTAAAGACTGCGACTGACTTAGTGTTGATGTCTAATTAATCTTTAAATTCTTTTTTCGCATCTTAATTCATTAAACTAAATTTTGAATTTCTTAAATAAGGAAAATTTGTTTACTGGGTAACTGCAAATACTCTTAAAGGTGATGCAAATATTAAGTATTCGGTTGAAGGCCGTTTCATTTAAAATATTTCCTAGTTCTTGGTTTGTAATCTTAATATTTTTTTTTATATTTTTTATATCTACTAGTATTAAGTGAATGGATTATGACTTAATATGTAAGTGGTCGTTTGGTTGGTTCTTTGTATTGTTCGAAAACTGCAACCGCAAGAAATATGCAAAATAACTAGATCTTGTGGAGAATGTATAAAAGTGCTCTGATCATAAACAAGTGTGAGGTGGATACAGATTTAATTGAGCAATAAACAGACACACCTTTAATGGAAATAGTTTTGTGGTTTAAAGTATTTTGATTTTATAAACAAAGAAGTTTATAAAAAAGGTTTTTTTAAGCTTTTAGAGGCATTGCAATCCGGTCACTCTTCCCAGATACTTCCAGATACTAGGTCAGAAAATTACTCAAAATCAAACTTCCAGATTTTGAGTTGAAGTAATTTTCTGATTTTTTATTCGGGTGTTGGGGTTATACAGATCTGTTCATTAAAAAGCTGTTTTTAAGCTTTTTCAGACACTTCCATTAAGGTGGAAGTTTGGTTTTAGCTTGAAGTAATTTTCTCACTTTTGATTTCAGGGCTCTGGAATGTGAAAGCTCACCAAAAAGCTTAACAAAGCTCTAATCTTTGTATTAAAAAAGTTCTGACGTCCTAATATATATATTTGGGATCGCTGTTATCAAAATGCTTAGAAAACCGAACAAATTTGTACGAGTGTTGCTCTTTGGCAATTTTAGAAGCTTTTTATTTTCAGGAATTAAAAAAGTCACCTCAGGACTATACGACGGTTGACTCATTAACTCATTGAACATCATTGAAGAATTTGTATATGAATATATGTCATAATCTCAAATCAGAATGCTTTAGAAAGCTCTAAAGAAAGCTTTATGTATACGAGGGTAGATTAAAAAATGCTTTAGAAAGCACCAAATAAAGCTTTATGTATACCAGGGCAAATTAATAAGATCAAAGGATTTCGATCTTTTAATCGAAGTTTCGGGCGTCCTCTTCTAACATAATGTGGGTCGTTTTTAGCTTTTTCATAGTAATGTTTTTTTTTAGCTTTTTCATAGTAATTATTTTCTCCAGTTTTTTCCCGACGTCCTAACCCATATTTTTACGTCTTCTTCTAACATAATGTGGGCTGTTTTAAGCTTTTTCATAGTAATTGTTTTTTCCCGACGTCCTAACCCATATTTTTATAGTTCAAATGGGTAGTTCCCCTGGTGATACCACAATAAGGACAGTTGAATTAATAAATCCGGTCTTACAAAGTTAAGACTAATCAGAACCGTTGCTTGGTATCCAACATCCCCTTGATCACATTTAACAACATAGTCTCATTTTTGTGAGATAATTTTGTTGTTAGAGTCATATCTCTTACCTCCTTGCCTTTTCTTAATGTTTGGGAACAAGAAATTGTCGTAGCGCATTTCATGAATTTAGCCATGTGTGTTTACCCCTCCACTTTCCAGGTAGTAATCAATGGGGTTTATGCCCAGTGCATCCCCTAAAACGGTCCCCATGACTTTTTTTCAATCTTTTATACGCAACGATCCATCCCGACAAACCTTTTATTTTGTCAAACGGTTTCGCTTATGGTAGATTTTGCGCTATAGAAAAGCTTTCTCATACCCTAGTATTCATTAAAATTTGAAATCAAAATTGAGCCTATGATGTCCGCAATATCTTAAACTTTTAATCTCCAAACGGCTTAAACCGTTTTTCAACTGTTTTGGCTGTAGAGACCTCAATTAAGCGTCAGAAGGTTTGGTATCGTTCGTGCCAAAGTTTAGAATCTACATCTTTACCACGGAATTCAATGGTACCGATTTAACATAACAGTACCTAGTTGACCGAGCCTTGGTCGGATCTTTATGATAAGCATTCCGGGCAAATTTTAAAATTTTCATATATTTTATTTTTTAAAGTATTAAAATAAATTTAGAGGAAAGTCTTACACAAATACCAATTAATTTTGAATCATTTTTTTAATTTTGTCCGATCAAAACATGATCAAATGCATAGTTTACATTTTATTTTATTTTGAATAACTTTGGAAATTAGTCATACCAACTTAGGAACCTCCGTCGACTCATGCGCAACAACTTTGCTAAAGATTATAGCCTGATAAATGCACAGTTTACGATTTAATTCATTTGGAGTAAAATTCAGTGGCGCCACCTATCGATACTTTTTCATATCAATTAAGAAACTTTTGTCGGCTTATCTGCGACGAATTTTCTAAAGATCGTAGCATGATCAAATGCACAGCTTACGATTTAATTCACTTTGAGTAAAATTTAGTGGCACCGCCTGTCGGAAATTAGTCTTAGCAACTTAAAAACCTTCGCCGGCTTATCCGCAACATCTTCGGTAAAGAGCATTACATGATCAAAGACGGACAAACATTCATTTGTTTAAAAGTTATAACATTTGTACTTTTGCCCCCTTTTTTATCCCCTAATTTCAAAAAGTACCATATGCATATATGGTACTTCTTTAGACCAATTGAACTCGGTACATTTTATAAAAAAACAGTTAAGATATTTCATGCGGTGTTAGGTTATCATTTTATCCCTTTTTATCCATTTTGGCCCCCGATATCAAAAAAGTACCAAATACGCGTTCAATATTTTTTTCTGTTAACAACGGCTGCCAAACGCGGCTTGTGTAAATTTAGACAATTTACAGTTGTATATTGACAGGGTC
Organism: Stomorhina lunata; assembly: GCA_933228675.1. Classification (NCBI taxonomy): domain Eukaryota; kingdom Metazoa; phylum Arthropoda; class Insecta; order Diptera; family Rhiniidae; genus Stomorhina; species Stomorhina lunata. Next base: position 7,130,618 of record OW121742.1, on the reverse strand, counting down.
AGCTTAGTCATTTTATTAAGTAGGCGGACAATTCAAAAATATGTTTTGATAATCTAAGCCCCTTATTCATAAACGATGAAGTTATAGTTAATTCTTACAATAAGCCTTTGATTAATTTATAAATTGTTTATAAATAAATATCTTAGAATTCTTTCTTTACTAACATGATCTCTATTGTATATAGATGAAAGATCACTTATAAAAATGCCTTAAAGCAAAAAATCGCTCAAGTTTGTATTGAATATTAATTTAAGTACTTTTTTCTTAACTTTCTTAAACTTACGGATCATATGTTGATGACTCCAACTGATGATTGTTATCCTTTCCATTCTTTACAGGTTCGTTCATATTTTCTAATTTTAACTTAAATACTTGGCAATCCGAGGCAATTTAAAAGGTTTCCATAAACACTCACTTCCAGCTTTAGACGGTTTGATCTGTAAAAATAAAAATACATTTGAAATATAAATTCAGAATTACAACACTAACACGCGAATCGTATTTGTAAACGCGATTACATGCAGTTAAAGCTATTTAACTTAAATTAAATCAAAGATTTTCCGGTAAAAATCGTCGAAAAAGCAGCTGTAAGCAAATATTACTTTCATATTTGAGAATCTCTCAAATGACACGCAAATACAAAATTATGCCTTTTTTAAACTGTTTACCTATTAAATATTTATTTAACTAATTTGAGATAATTTTGTTTGAATTAAACGTCAGCCGTGTCGATCTCTTTATTGTGATGTGACTTAATTCGATCGCGTTTGCTTAGCAAATGTTTACGTTAAAATGATATGGAAATGCCAATGGAATACTATGAAGTTGAAAAGTTTGCCAATAACCAAAATTTACAAATGCAATCAAGATAAGACAGTAACCAACAGAAATGAGAAAAATATCTGAAATAAAATAAAACCGGTAAGTACTGAAATATTTTTTTTTATAACTTCAAATTTTTCTCAAAACCATATGTGCATTAGGGTGTTACATTGAAAAGTCAGTGTTCTTTTACGCAATGAAAGTATTTTTTAATATAAGATATGAAGCCTTTTGTAATATCCAGAAATAGGCAGCCCATACCACCAGTAGCCGATGAATTTTTTTAATTTTCGTAAATACCACGATCATTAATAGAACTCGTGAAAATGAGTATTAAAGTCATTCAATTGGAATTTGGATGTTAACAGAGTTGGTTGGTGCCGCTTTGTTAAAGAAACGACAAAAACCAAAAAGGCTAGAAACAAATCAAAATCCAATTTATAGCAACAAAATACATGGTTCGAGAGAACAAAGAAATATAATCTCGAACATTGTTGCCACGACACTATTATTTTTGTAAACATTGGGAATATTTTTGTAAATATTAGGAATATTTTTGAAAACACAAATAAATTCGAATATTAAACAATTTTAGATTTTTATATTTTTTAGATATTTTCGATCCAAAAATTTTTTTATAAAAAAATTGTTAATAAAAAAATTTTTCTTTTGAAAATTGTTGGATAAAATTTATATTTCATAGAAAATTTTTCGATTAAAATATTTTTCTGTAAAAATTTTCGATAAAAATATTTTTATTTCAAAAAATTTTCAATTTTTCTATAAAAAAATTTTTAATAAAAAAATTTTATATAAAAAAATTTTTAATAAAAAAATTTTCTATAGAAAAATTTTTAATAAAAAAATTTTCTTTAGAAAAATTTTTGATAGAAAAAATATCTATGGAAAAAAAATTTTCTCTGAAGAAATTTTTTGATCGAAAAAATGTCTATGGAAAAAAATTTTGTATAGAGAAATTTTTATAAAAATTTTCTATAGAGAAATGTTTAATAAAAAATTTTTCTATAGAAAAATTTTTGATGAAAAAATTTTCTATAGAAAAATTTTATACAGAAAATTTTTGATAAACAAATTTTTTACAGAAAAATTTTTATTAAAAAAATTTTCTATAGAAAAATTTTTGATAAAATATTTTCCATAGAAAAATTTTTGATAAAAAACTTTTCTTAGAAAAATTTTATACAGAAAAATTTTTGATAAAAAAATTTTTTACAGAAAAATTTTTATTAAAAAAATTTTCTATAGAAAAATTTTCATAGCTAAATTTTTAAATAAAAAAATTTTTAAATAAAAAATTTTTCTTAGAAAATTGTTGATAAAAAATTTTTCTTACAAAAATTGTTAGTAAAAAAATAGAAAAGTTTTCGATACAAAAATTTTCTATTGAAAAATTTTTGATAAAAAAAATTTCTATAGAAAAATGTTTGATAAAAAAATTTTCTATAGAAAATTTTTTGATAGAAAAAATATCTATGGAAAAAAAAATTCTATAGAGAAATTTTTATAAAATTTTTTTATAGAAAAATTTTTAATAAAAATTTTTAATAGAAAAATTTTTGATAAAATATTTTTCTTAGAAAAATTTTTGATAAAAAATTTTTCTTAGAAAAATTTTTGATAAAAAAATAGAAAAGTTTTTGATGAAAAAATTTTCTATAGAAAAATTTTATACAGAAAAATTTTTGATAAAAAAATTTTCTAAAGAAAAATTTTTATTAAAAAAATTTTCTATAGAAAAATTTTTGATAAAAAAAAAAAATTTCCTATAGAAAAATTTTTATTAAAATTTTCTATAGAAAAACTTTTAAAAAAATTTTTTATAGAAAAATTTTTGATAAAAAATTTTCTATAGAAAAATTTCTGATGAAAAAATTTTCTATAGAAAAATTTTTGATAAAAAAATTTTCTACAGAAATATTTTGATTAAAAAAATTATCTATAGAAAAATTTTTGATAAAATATTTTCCATATAAAAATTTTTGACAAAAAATTTTTCTTAGAAAAATTTTTGATTAAAAAATAGAAAAGTTTTTGATAAAAAAATTTTCTATTGAAAAATTTTTGATACAAAAAATTTCAATTGAAAAAAATTTTCTATAGAAAAATTTTCCATAGAAAAATTTTTGATTAAAAATTTTCTACATAAAATTTAAAAAAAAAAAAATTTCTATAGAAAAATTTTTGATAAAAAATTTTTGTAAAATTTTGGTAAAAAAACTCCCAATAGAAAAATTTTTGAAAAAAAAAAAATTTCAATAGAAAAATTTTTGAAAAAAAAAAAAATTAAAATAGAAAAATTTTTGATAAAAAAATTTTCAATAGAAAAATTTTTGATAGAAAAAATTTCTATAGAAAAATTTTTATAAAAAAATTTTCTAGAGAAAAATTTTTTCATGAACAAATTATTTATAGAAAAATTAAAAAAAATCTACAGAAACATTTGTGATCAAAAAATTTTCTACAAAAAAATTTTTGATAAAAAAAATAGAAAAATGTTTGATAAAAATTAAAAAAAAAAGTGGAATAGAAAACTTTTTCTTTGTAAAGCGTTAGAATTACACATTGAAAAAATACCCACTTTAGTTAAAAGCATAAAAAAACGACAACTTTGCCGATTATTTTTTTGTTCTGTTTTCTTTTCAGATTGTCAAGAACATAAATCAGTCGTGATCATGTTTTCTTTAATCTAGTACGAAACTTTCGTTGACCTTTTATAGAAGTGAGAATATATGAAAGCTTTTTTTTTATATAAAAATAAAGCTTTAGCCTATTTCGCTCTCGTCCTAATCCCTCCAACAAAAATTTCTTGCAATTGAACTTTTTTGAAAATTTTGAAAACTCATAGAAATTTGTATAATCGTTGCCTCCCTAATGTACTCAAACAAAATTTTTACACTTTAATTATTTTTCTGTGTGTGTAAATAACTCACAAAATTGTTTTGTATCTTCACGTGCTTTAAATGGGAGGCAACACTCGTTGGTATGATTTGTTTAGTCGAAAACATTTTCTTTTGTTAAAGTTATTTAGTTTTTTTAAATATTTTTTTTTAGAAATATGTCATCAAAGTGACGTGTTTAAAAATTTAATTAACAAATGTTTTTGTTTGGCATTTACCGTTTAAGTAAATTAAAAAAAATCAAGTTCAATTACATTTTAAGTAAAATGTTATATAAATAGGGGTAATAAGATAATTTATTTCCTAGAAGCTTTACTCCATTTCAAGACTTACTGCTGGACTATGAGGGAAAGTGAGCTTTTCCTGAACATTCAGAATTTTACTTTTTTAAGATAATATCTAAATATATATACTTTTTAAAATGACCATTCATAACGAAGTCATAATCACACTAAATTTATTTTTGCCTCGCATTAAATTTTGGTTTAAAAGATTGAATGATTACCTTTCTTCTACAAATTTAAACGTCTATTGAAATGTTTTTGAAGTTTATAAGAAAGTTTTTGTACTACGTGATAATATGTACATTTTTTTAGTAGACATTATTTTTAAGATTATAGGGGCCTGCTTAATTTTTAATTTCATTTAAATATTAAATAAAGAAAAGGTAAAACAAAAAAATGTTGTGTGTTTCTGTTGAGATGATAATCATCGCTTTATGTTGATATTTGTCGGACATAATAATTCGTATTTATTCTGTTCCGCAAATAAGATATAATGTGTAATTTTCGCTCTATCTAGAATTAGGGATAATCCTTCTGAAAAAGTGGCCTAACCAACAACCGAAACGCGTCGAGGAAAGGTTTCCCCCACCAGCATTTTTTTAATAAATAATTGTAATGAATTGGGTTCTTAGTGTAATACACTACAGTAAAACTTTTAAATTTACTGTTAAATTTGATTTAAGAGACTTGTTTCTTATTAATCAAAAACGTTTGAAAATTTATTAGCGAATTTTAATTCAAATGCAAAAGAGTTGTTATATTTATTAATATTAATGTAGCGTTTATATAACTCAAGCACCTGACGATTGAGTGAAATTTACATGTGTTCTTTTATTGTAACAAAAACAAAATACATGTAAATTTCACTCAAGATAGACACAAAAATAACAGAAACAAAATTTGGGTCTTTGTCTTCCCGATGTCTGTTTAGGTTAAAAAAAAATTGTATGATAAAAAATACAATCCTGATAGTAAATAATTATTTTTATGCATTTTTATCGAAATTCTCTATTAAATTCATTAATTAGCTTTTGCCATGAAAAATTTAAATTTTCTTGAGTTTAATTTTCCATTTGTTTGTTATACCCTTCACCACCATAGATGGAAAGGGTATTATTAGTTTGTGCTGATGTATGTAACGCATAGAAATATTTATGTTAGATCCAACTTTTAGAATACCAATAGGCTTAGAATCACTTTCTGAGTCGATTTAGCGATGTCAGTCCATCCGTCTGGCTGGACCCCCATGTAAACCTTGTAATCAAACTACAGGTCGCAATTCTAAAGATAATTTTATAAAATTTGACACAGATAATTTTTTTGATAATGGGACCATTGAAATTGAAATTCGTCAAAATCGGTCCATAATTTATGGTTCCTCCCATATGCCTCACTTCGCTGAACTGATATTTTGTCCACAAATATCAATATTTTTCATGAAATTTAAAACAATTACTGCTTATGAAAACCAAAATCACTGTATCAAATTTCGTTGAAATAGGTCCACATTTGACCATAGCTCCCATACAAACTCTTCTGTCAAAATGCACTAAATGAGACAATAATCACTAAAACTCTCATAAATCTAAAGGTCAGGAGAATTTCAAGTTTATTTTTTGCACACAAAATTTTTGTAACAACTGTAATCAATTTGCCAAATTTCGATAATAATTGGTAAGATAATTGGTCCACATTTGACACTATCTCTCATATAAGTCCAAATAACGGAAACAGCATAAATATATAAGTTTTGAGAAAATATTTGTATGATGGCAAAATTTAGCAAATGTTTGTCTTTATGCATGAACAAAGAACACCTTTGACCTTAGTGGTGAAGGGTATCGTATGGCTGGTCTTGACCGACTATAGCACTTTCTTACTTGTTTTTTATACCCTTCACCACCATAGATGGAAAGGGTATTATTAGTTTGTGCTGATGTATGTAAGACATAAAAATATTTGTCCTAGATCCACCTATTAGTATACCAATAGGCTTAGTATCACTTTCTGAGTCGATTAAGCGATGTCCGTCCGTCCTTCTGGCTTGCTGGATCCCATGTAAACCTTGTAATCAAACTACAGGTCGCAATTCTTAAGATAATTTTATGAAATTTGGCACAGATCATTTTTTTGATAATGGGACCATGACTATTGAAATTCGTCAAAATCGGTCCATTATTTATGGTACCTCCCATAGGTCCCACTTCCGGGAATTGATATATTGGCCACAAATATCAATATTTTTTCATGAAATTTAAACCAAATACTGCTTATGTAAACCAAAATTACTGTATCAAATTTCGTTGAAATAGGTCCACATTTGACCATAGCTCCCATACAAACTCTTCTGTCAAAATGCACTAAATGAGGCAAAAATCACTAAAACGCTCGTAAATCTAAAGATAATGAGCATTTTGAGTGTATTTTTTGCATAAGTAATTTTTGAGAAAACTGTAATCAATTTGCCAAATTTCGAGATAATCGGTCCACATTTGACCCTAGCTCTCATATAAGTCCAAATGACGGAAACAGCTTAAATATATAAGTTTTGAGAAAATATTTGTATGATGGCATAATTTAGCAAATATTTATCTTTATACAGGAAAATAAAAGACCTTTGACTTTAGTGGTGAAGGGTATCATATGGTCGGTCTTGAACGACCATAGCACTTTCTTACTTGGCATTGATTGAAAAGTCTTAGGTGATTAACGAGGCAATTACGTGATCAAGCTTTGACAATGATCTTTGTTTTTTAATTACTTTTCTTCACTTATCTTTCTCAGAAGTAAATTTTTTAAGTAAGTTTTTTGTTATTAATATGTGAAATGTTAAAAAATTCAAATGGCAAAATTTTCCTCTAACATTTCATTAAAAAAAATTTGAATGCATTTTATTGCTTAACTGCGAAATTAAACCACAAATTTAAAATTAATAGCAGACGACTTTTAAAACACCAAAAATTACGTCAAAAAACAACGGAAAAACTCAATAAAATTGTACATTTTATAACCTGAGGGCTAATAACCCGAAATAATAAAAGTTATATTTAAATATTTAATATTATACCTACACACTTAATATTTTTACTGCGAAAAGATTAATTAACTGCAAACACATAAAGACACACATTTCAAATTTTCTATCATAAACATTTTGTTGTTGGTTTGTTAATTAACTAAATCAAAAGTGAAAGAAAAAGTTCCAACTTAAATAAAGTTAAATTACTTAAGCAAATAATCATAAAACAATTTTTGTAGTAAATTAAAGACGTTTGAGACGTTGGAGGTATATCATGAGATAATTTGTTAATTGTCACGAAAATAACTAAAGAATTTTTCATAAAAATAAATGTAAATAAAGATTTGTTTTGTACTCGTAGATATTGTATTGCGATAATAAATACTAGAATCTGTATTAAAGTTTGGAAACGAAAAAAATCAACAATAATTCAATTTTTAATATAAACAAAATAAAGGTCCTTCTCTCAGTGATTACAGGTTATTGCCCAAATCGCTCTATCTCGTCTAGTTTCCAAGAAAATTAAGGTTTTATGTTTTCATATAAAAATTTTCAAAAAATTAAGTTTTAGAACGAATTTTGAATTTTTTTTTTAGTGATCACATATTATTGCCCAAATCGCTCTATCTCGTCCAGTTTTCAAGAAAATTAAGGTTTTATGTTTTCATATAAAAATTTTCAAAAAGTTAAGTTTTAGTACGAATTTTGAAAATTTTTTTAGTGATCACAGATTATTGCCCAAATCGCTCTATCTCGTCTAGTTTCCAAGAAAATTAAGGTTTTATATTTTCATATAAAAATTTTCATAAAATTAAGTTTTAGTACGAACTTTGAAAAATTTTTTAGTGATCACAGATTATTCTCTAGTTTCCAAGAAAATTAAGGTTTTATGTTTTCATATAAAAATTTTCAAAAAATTTAGTTTTAGTACGAATTTTGAAAAATTTTTTTAGTGATCACAGATTATTGCCCAAATCGCTCTATCTCGTCTAGTTTCCAAGAAAATTAAGGTTTTATGTTTTCATATAAAAATTTTCAAAAAATTATGTTTTAGTTAGAATTTTGAAAATGTTTTTAGTGATCACAGATTATTGCCCAAATCGCTCTATCTCGTCTAGTTTCCAAGAAAATTAAGGTTTTATATTTTCATATAATAATTTTCATAAAATTAAGTTTTAGTACGAATTTTGAAAATTTAAAATTAAATTTTAGTTCGAATTTTGAAAATGTTTTTAGTGATCACAGATTATTGCCCAAATCGCTCTATCTCGTCTAGTTTTCAAGAAAATTAAGGTTTTATATTTTCATATAAAAATTTTCAAAAAATTAAGTTTTAGTACGAATTTTGAAATTTTTTAGTGATTTTTTTTAGAGCCCTAATCGCTCTATCTCGTCTAGTTTCCAAGAAAATTAAGGTTTTATATTTCCATATAAAAATTTTCAAAAAATTAAATTTTAGTTCGAATTTTGAAAATTTTTTTAGTGATCACAGATTATTGCCCAAATCGCTCTATCTCGTCTAGTTTCCAAGAAAATAAAGGTTTTATATTTTCATATAAAAATTTTCAAAAAATTTAGTTTTAGTACGAATTTTGAAAATTTTTTTAGTGATCACAGATTATTGCCCAAATCGCTCTATCTCGTCTAGTTTTCAAGAAAATTAAGGTTTTATGTTTTCATATAAAAATTTTCAAAAAATTAAGTTTTAGTACGAATTTTGAAAATTTTTTTAGTGATCACAGATTATTGCCCTAATCGCTCTATCTCGTCTAGTTTCCAAGAAAATTAAGGTTTTATATTTTCATATAAAAATTTTCAAAAAATTAAGTTTTAGAACGAATTTTGAATTTTTTTTTTAGTGATCACATATTATTGCCCAAATCGCTCTATCTCGTCCAGTTTTCAAAAAAATTAAGGTTTTATATTTTCATATAAAAATTTTCAAAAAATTAAGTTTTAGTACGAATTTTGAAAAATTTTTTAGTGATCACAGATTATTGACCAAATCGCTCTATCTCGTCTAGTTTCCAAGAAAATTAATATTTTATATTCTCATATAAAAATTTAAAAAAATTTCACCAAAAACAAATTTTTGTAGGAGTGACCACAAATGAACCTCCTTTTCTCGATTGAACCCTTAGTTAAGGAAATATGAGGGATTCAATTTTTTTTATGCTTGATCACAAATAAAGCTCCTTTTCTTAGAATTAGGTGGCCTTTTAAGAAAGTACTTTAATATTTTAATTGAAAACTGAAGTTTCTTTTTCGTTTCCTATCTTTTTTTCTTAAGTTAAATATTTCGCTGATTTCTTTATTGTATTTTGTTGTATATTTCCTGATGCCAATTAATAAACAAAGTTTTATCTTTATGGACTCATACTAGGTTTATATCTTTATTTGTATGCCTTTTTTTCAATCTCTATTTTTCGTTTAAATTTTTGTTTGTGTTCTTAGTTAATAAGTGTTTTATAGGCAATTAGCTAGTATTTTTCACATGTATCTAACTACTTTCTTTGTAGAAAAATGTCAACTACAATAAATAGGACGACTGATTATTATTTTTTTAGCTATAACAATAGGTTTTAATTTGGCTTAATTTAGTTGTTATTTATTTGAAAATCTTATTTGACTACTTAATTGAAAACTTTAGATTATTTATGATTTTTTTACCTTGTAATTATTAAAGATGCAAAATTTCAGGTTATTCAAAACGCTCCAAAAATTTTAGATTCTATTTTCAATAACTTTCTCACTTGAAATCTATTGTTTTAAAATTTATTTAAACACTTTAAAGTGGTTTTGTTAGAAACCTGTAATTTTATTATTTTTTTTTTTGTTATTTCTTTTGCTCAATATTTTAATTTTATATATTTTTTGATAAATTTATTGCTTGCAGGTAACTTCACGTTTCTTGTACTTTATTTTTTCTTATTTTGCATTAACAATTCACAGCTTGTAACACTTGTTCCACAAACAAAACTCAAACCGTCTTAAGCTTTTGAGTCTCTGCAAACGACTAAATCCTCAAAATATTTATCGACTGTTCCATGAATACGCTTTTGAAAACATGATCACAGTAACTTGCTCGTGTACTTGTCTACTACCGCCGAAAGTAACTGTTTTAGTAGTCAGCTTTATTTTTACGATCGTTTACTTTATACACCCTCTTTTTGCTCACTGCCAGTCTGTCAGTCGTCAGCTGCTTTTACTGATTGTGCTCTCATTATTTTATGTTTATTGGGTTATTACTTTTTTTCAGTTTTCATTTCATATGATCTTTATCGCTTAACGCTTTTGATAATTTTTAACTGGTTTGAGTATTTGTACAATATCTTTGGGTTATACTAAAAATTATAATCTTTATATTATATGTCGATTTAGATTTGATAATCTAGATGATTTTCATAAATTCGACTGATAAGTCTAAAGTTTGTTTATGTGTTAAGAACTTAAGTAGTTTTTAATGTGTCTAATTACCTTTAGGAATTTTTTGCCATTTATCGCCAACATGTCTAACTACTAAGATTCTATTGAAAGAGGCATAGTAACACCAGTCAAGTCCCATAAAAGCCCGCCCTCTCGCCTATTTAACATGAATTCTGTGGCTTGGTGCTAAAAGGGCAAATGTCAATTTGTTGCTGTTAATCATTGCATTAGATTTAATCCTTTACCCTATTTTATTTGGCTCCAGCAGCTAATCTCTCAGCTAAACTCGCCACAGATATATAAGGTATTTTCTGGACAATGTAATATGAAAACTTTAAGAACTTTAATATGGAAAATAAAAACTTAAAATCAAATTTTCTCAAAACTATTTTTATTTTGACATTGGCCCTTTTACCATCAAGCCACAGAATTGTGAACTTTAATTTCAGAGTCTTGGATAAACCTTGGCAAGATTAGACAAAAGTAATGGAATCAAAAAATAAGGTAATTTCATAATTAAAATATTAAAGGCCCAGTATACAGAGTGAAATAATATGCACTTATCTGATTCTGTAACTCTCCAGCCCTATGCGCTTGGTATTCATACTCACATACAGTACCCACCAATAGCAATACGAAATACACAAACAACTTGTCTTATTATTATTTTTTTTCTCCTTCATTGTATAGAAGAAGCAAGTGGAAAACAACAACACTTTCGTATGGTTTGCTCGTAAGTGTTTGCTCTTCCGTAAGGAACTTTTGGGCACCCTTACTCTAGAATATTTATAAAAACGGGTCGGCGCTAAGAGAACAGAACAAAAAAATAGTCGGCAGAGTTGCCGTTTTTTTATACTTTTAACTAAACTAGACATTTTTTGCAATGTGCAGTTCTAACGTTTTAAAAAGAAAAAGTTTTCTACTCCATTTTTTTTATATTTTTATCAAAAATTTTTCTATAGAAAATTTTTTTTATCAAAAATTTTTCTATAGAAAATTTTTTTTATCAAAAATTTTTCTATAGAAAATTTTTTTTATCAAACATTTTTCTATAAAAAATTTTTTTTTATCAAAAATTTTTCTATAGAAAATTTTTTTTATCAAAAATTTTTCTATAGAAAATTTTTTTTATCAAAAATTTTTCTATAGAATTTTTTTTTTTTTTGTCAAAAATTTTTCTATAGAAATTTTTTTTTATCAAAAGTTTTTCTATAGAAAATTTTTTTATCAAAAATTTTTCTATAGAAAATTTTTTTTATCAAAAATTTTTCTATAGAAATTTTTTTTTATCTAAAATTTTTCTATAGAAAATTTTTTTTATAAAAATTTTTCTATAGAAAATTTTTTTTATCAAAAATTTTTCTTTAGAAAATTTTTTTATCAAAAATTTTTCTATAGAAAATTTTTTTTATCAAAAATTTTTCTATAGAAAATTTTTTTTATCAAAAATTTTTCTATAGAAATTTTTTTTTTATCAAAAATTTTTCTATAGAAAATTATTTTATCAAAAATTTTTCTATAGAAAATTATTTTATCAAAAATTTTTTTAACAAAATTTTTCTATAGAAAATTTTTTGATCAGAAATTTTTTTTTAAAAATTTGAAAATTTTTCTGTAGAAAATTTTTTTATCAAAAATTTTTCTATACAAAAATTTTTTATCAAAATATTTTCTATATTTTTTTTATCTAAAATTTTTCTGTGACAATTGTTTTATCAAAGTTTTTTCTGTAGAAAATTTTTTACTAAATATTTTTCTATAAAAAATGTTTTATCAAATTTTTTTCTATAGACAATTTTTTTTATAAAAAATTTTTTCGAAGAAATTAATTTTAGTTGAACCAGAAATTTATGTTGATGGTCGTGGGTTCGAGATAAGTTCGTCTAACTGAATCGATCATATGGTCATAGGTGAAATAGAAATGAGTGTTAACATAATTCTCGTTTTCAATTTCGCTTAAGAATTCAGTTAAATAGATGATCTTAACTACTGGCATCTAACAGTTGGTGACACAGTGTGCTGATGAAGTCCGTAGCGGGACAGAAAATGCAGCATTCCACACTGCTAAGTGTCACATAGTTTTTTCAGTATTCCTAAAATTTATTCATCTAATTTAAAAATCATAAATTAAAAAAAAAAAAAAAAAAAAAAAAAAAATAATTTATGATATGAACCTGAGCCCGACTCGAACCCACGACCATCAACATAAATTTCTGGTTCAACTAAAATTAATTTCTTTCAATTAAATTGCATGGGCACCGCGATTTACATGTTTTCATTAACTCTTTCAAGTTGATACTAAATTCAAAATTTGCATTAACGTAAAAGAATAAAACAAAACTTGTCAAAACAAAAATCTTTGTCTTCATTACCAGCTGACAGTTGGTTAAAGTACAAAGTAAATGTAGATTAATAAAGGATAGGGATACAAAACATAAAAGAAAAAAAAAAAAAAAAAAAAAACTATGGTGGATAAGTTCGTCTAACTGAATCGATCATATGGTCATAGGTGAAATAGAAATGAGTGTTAACATAATTCTCGTTTTCAATTTCGCTTAAGAATTCAGTTAAATAGATGATCTTAACTACTGGCATCTAACAGTTGGTGACACAGTGTGCTGATGAAGTCCGTAGCGGGACAGAAAATGCAGCATTCCACACTGCTAAGTGTCACATAGTTTTTTCAGTATTCCTAAAATTTATTCATCTAATTTAAAAATCATAAATTAAAAAAAAAAAAAAAAAAAAAAAAAAAAATAATTTATGATATGAACCTGAGCCCGACTCGAACCCACGACCATCAACATAAATTTCTGGTTCAACTAAAATTAATTTCTTTCAATTAAATTGCATGGGCACCGCGATTTACATGTTTTCATTAACTCTTTCAAGTTGATACTAAATTCAAAATTTGCATTAACGTAAAAGAATAAAACAAAACTTGTCAAAACAAAAATCTTTGTCTTCATTACCAGCTGACAGTTGGTTAAAGTACAAAGTAAATGTAGATTAATAAAGGATAGGGATACAAAACATAAAGGAAAAAACTATGGTGGATAAGTTCGTCTAACTGAATCGATCATATGGTCATAGGTGAAATAGAAATGAGTGTTAACATAATTCTCGTTTTCAATTTCGCTTAAGAATTCAGTTAAATAGATGATCTTAACTACTGGCATCTAACAGTTGGTGACACAGTGTGCTGATGAAGTCCGTAGCGGGACAGAAAATGCAGCATTCCACACTGCTAAGTGTCACATAGTTTTTTCAGTATTCCTAAAATTTATTCATCTAATTTAAAAATCATAAATTAAAAAAAAAAAAAAAAATAATTTATGATATGAACCTGAGCCCGACTCGAACCCACGACCATCAAAAATTTTTTCATCAGAAATTTTTCTATAGAAAATTTTTTCACCAGAAATTTTTCTATAGAAAATTTTTTCATCAAAAATTTTTCTATAGAAAATTTGTTCATCAGAAATTTTTCTATAGAAAAATTTTTATCAAAAATTTTTCTATGGAAAATTTTTTATCAAAAATTTTTCTATGGAAATTTTTTTATCAAAAATTTTGTTATGGAAAATTTTTTATCAAAAATGTTCCTTTAGAAAATTTTTTATCAAAAATTTTTCTTTGGCAAATTTTTTATCAAAAATTTTTCTATAGAAATTTTTTTTATCCGAAATTTTTCTATAGAAAATTATTTTATAAAAAATTTTTCTACAGAAAATTATTTCATCAACAATTTTTCATAGAAAATTATTTTATCAAAAATTTTTCTATAGAAAATTATTTTATCAAAAATTTTTCTATAAAAAATCTTATTATCAAAAATTTTTTTATTGAAATTTTTTTTAACAAAATTTTTCTTAGAAAATTTTTTTAACAAAATTTTTCTATAGAAAATTTTTTCATTAGAAAATTTTCTACAGAAAATTTTTCATCAGAAACTTTTCTATAGAAAATTTGTTCATCAGAAATTTTTCTACAGAAAATTTTTTATTAAAAATTTTTCTATAGAAAATTATTTTATCAAAAATTTTTCAATAGAAAATTTTTTCATCAGAAATTTTTCTATAGAAAATTATTTTATCAAGAAATTTTTTATACAAAGTTTTTTGATCAAAAATTTTTCTATAGAAAATCTTATTATCAATCATTTTTCTATAGAAAATTTTTTTATTAAAAATTTTTCTATAGAAAATTTGTTTCATCAGAAATTTTTCTATAGAAAATTTTTTGATCAAAAATGTTTCTATAGAAAATTTTTTTATCAAAAATTTTTCTGTAAAAATTTTTTTATCAAAATATTTTCTATAGAAAATTTTTTATCAAAAATTTTTCTATAGAAATTTTTTTATTTAATACTTTTCTATCGAAATTTTTTTTGCTCAAAAATTTTTCTATAGAAAATTTTTTATTCAAAAATTTTTCTATAGAAAATTTTTTATTCAAAAATTATTCTGTAGAAAATTTTTTCTTCAAAAATTTTTCTATAGAAAAGCTTTTGTTAAATACTTTTCTATAGAACATTTTTTATCAAAAATTTTTCTATAGAAAATTTTTTTATCAAAAATTTTTCTATAGTAAATTTTTTTTTTCAAAAGTTTTTCTATAGAAAATTTTTTTATCAAAACTTCTTCTATAGAAAGTTTTTTCATCAGAAATTTTTCTATAGAAAATTTTTTCATCAGGAATTTTTCTATAGAAAATTTTTTCATCAGAAATTTTTCTATAGAAATTCTTATTATCAAAAATTTTTCTATAGAAAATTTTTTCATCAGAATTTTTTCTATAGAAAATTTTTTTATCAAAAATTTTCTATAAAAAATTTTTTTATAAAAAATTTGTCTATATTTTTTATAAAAAATGTTTCTATATTTTTTTATAAAAAATTTTTCTATATTTTTTTATCAAAAATTTTTCAAATTTTTTCTAATTAGTTTTTTATTAAATATTTTTCTATAGAAAATTTTGTTCTTAAAAATTTTTCTATAGAAAATTTTCTTACAATGGTTTTTCTATGAAAAATTTTTTACCAAAAATTTTTCTATGGAAAATTTTTTATCAAAAATGTTTCTTTGGAAAATTTTTTATCAAAATTTTTTCTATAGAAAATTTTTTATCAAAAATTTTTTTAATCGAAAACATCTAAAATTGTTTAATATAGAATTTATTTCTGTTTTGAAAAATATTCCCAATATTTACAAAAATATTCCCAATGTTTACAAAAATAATTAAATCGTGGCAACAATGTTGGAGATTATATTTCTTTGTTCTCTTGAACCATGTATTTTGTTGCTATAAATTGGATTTTGATTAGTTTCTTGCCTATTTTGTTTTTGAATTTTTTTTAACAAAGCGGCACCAACCAAAACCAACTCTGTTAAGATCCAAATTCCAACTAAATGATTTTAATACTCATTTTTACGAGTTTTATTATTGATCGTGGTATTTACGAAAATTAAAAAAAATTCATCGGCTACTGGTGGTATGGTCTGCCTACTCCTATTTAATAAAACGCATATCATTTGTTGTTTCAACATATGCCATGGGATTTACAATAGAATGAATGCTAGGAATATTCCATTCTTAGCATAGTAGATGCAGTTAGGCATTTGGAACTCATTGGTGTTAAAAACGTATATGTTAAAAATTGGCGATGTGACCTTTCCGAATTTATATAAATATGTGTATATATATAATTCCCCGACAACTTTTCAATTGGAACAAGGGGTACTTCTCTCAGACAATGAACTGCATCCGATTCTATTTTTAGACTCATTGACAGGGACCAACATTTTAACGCCGGCACCGAACGACAAATACATTAGTTAGAGAAGTTTCATAAAGCCTATAACTCAATAACCAGTGGCTAGCTGAGTTATGAGTTGAATCGCTGTTTTTGAAAACTTTATTTCTTCAAGAGGGTCTGGCCGGGGATCGAATTTGGGACCTCAGGTATGCTAGGCGGATGACTTACTTGCTATACCACGACGGTTTTAAGTATTTTTTTAATTATACATTCAATTAATTCCGGTATAATTGATATCACACCGTTTTTTTTGCTATGTGTGTTTTCGATCAAACAATTTACTTTTACAATTTTTATAATTCATAAAAATCATTTTATGAATATTTTATAGAACAAAAATTTATTTTCGATCCTTTATTAAACTGCCTAATAAATATTAAAAATGACTTCCGCTCCAAATGTTGAGTTAGTGAATTACCTGGAGGATGAGCCGCCAGCAGAAATCAAACCAAAAAAGAAAAAGATGACAAAAGAAGAAAAGTTGGCGAAAAAACTTAAAGAGGAGGAAGATTTTAAGAAATTAGAAATGAGAGTAAGTCAAAGTTTTTTATATGTGGAAAAACAAAGTTGAGACACTCAGAACTTTGTAGGACCTTCTAAACCGAGAATTTGAAATGTCCAAGAAGACGGCCATTAAATACCAGGACCGTTGGGAAGAAATATGCAGAGAAGTCAAGCTGACAGAAATGAAACAAGAACTTAAGGTATTAAACGAAAGATTAACTTTACTTAATTATATATATTTAATACTCAGGATTGGGAGAAGCAAGTTAACAGAGTTATACAGCAAAAAGATGAAAAAGTTCAACAAATTTTGGATGAAATCGCTGCCACTGAAGAAATGCATAAAAATACCTTTTCCACACAACTTCAAATGATGGACTATTTGAATGGTATAAACTAACTTTTTTTCAACTATTTAGTTAATTACCTAAATTCTTAGATATCTTCAAAGCTTTCCGAGATACCTCACGTCTTTTGTATGAACAACAAGCCTCTGAGGTTTTACATGACTTCTATAGCGAAGTTGAGGTAAGAAATAAAAATGAAGAAGGTCATAGGGTCAACTGTGAAAGTGTAGTTCATGCTACCGAAGTTTTGGCCGAGCAGGAGTTGTTGACCGACTATAAAATATTTTTGGACAAACGCGACGATCGTGTTAATAACGAAATTGAGAAGCGATATCGTTTACGTGACGCCATCAACCACAAAATGAAAGAACTGCGCAAACAATTGTTAGAATTTCTAGAGTCTTTGAAAAATCTTACCCTAGACGTTCACAAATATGAACGCGTCGATGCTTTAATGGAACGTCAAAGGAATTTTGTCCTCGAATCGCAAAAACTTACCGATGTCGAGATAAATAATGCCAAAATTCATTCAGATGTACAAAAAAATATTATGAAAGTGGAAGCTGAGGGCAAGCGCCTCATCAATGACTTAAAATTGGAATATGAGTATTTTATGCACAAACGCAAAAGTATTGAAAACGAAATGAATTTGGATAGGGAAAAGACCCATGAAAAACTTAAAATTATATCCGGGGAAAGTTTTAAAGTGATGAAAGTAAGTTTGTTTGACATCTTGATGTTATGTTCCCTTATTATACCCTTCACCACCATAGGTGGAAAGGGTATTATAAGTTTGTGCTGATGTTTGTAACGCATAGAAATATTTGTCTTAGACCGACCTTTTAGTATACCAATAGACTTAGAATCACTTTCTGAGTCGATTTAGCGATGTCCGCAAGTCTGTCCGTCCGTCCGTCTGGCTGGACCCCCATGTAAACCTTGTAATCAAACTACAGGTCGCAATTCTAAAGATAATTTGATGGAATTTGGCACAGATAATTTTTTTCATAATGGGACCATGGCTATTGAAATTGGTCAAAATCGGTCCATTATTTATGGTACCTCCCATAGGTCCCACTTCCCGGAATTGCTATATTGGCCACAAATATCAATATTTTTTCATGAAATTTAAAACAGATACTGCTTATGTATACTTAAATCATTGTACCAAATTTCGTTGAAATCGGTCCACATTTGACCATAGCTCCCATACAAACTCTTCTTCAAAAACGCACTGAGACAAAAAATCACTAAAACGCTCGTAAATCTAAAGATAATGAAAATTTTGAGTTTATTTTTTGCATACATAATTTTTGTAACAACTGTAATCAATTTGCCAAATTTCGAGATAATCGGTCCACATTTGGCCCTAGCTCTCATATAAGTCCAAATGACGGAAACAGGTTGAATATATACGTTTTGAGAAAATGTTTGTATGATGGCAAAATTTAGCATATATTTGTCTTTATACAGACAAATAGTAGGGTATCGTATGGTCGGGCTTGACCGACTATAGCACTTTCTTACTTGTTTGATATACATTTTCTTAGAAATTTCAAAAACTACAAAAATATGGTGAGCTCTTGTTGTCTCTGGCGGCCAGCTGCCGAAAATTACAAACGGAATCCGAAAAAGTTGTAGCCTGGGGTGACTTTCAAGAGCCCTGCAAAGAAAGTGAGGCGGGGATTGAACAATTTAAATTGGAAATTTTAAGTCTTAAAGATCATGTTGATGTCACAGAGGAAGAGCTTCAAATCAATATAGAATTAATGAAAAACTTTTGGAGAAGACAAGCGATAGCAGAGGCCCAAATTGTGCTCCTAGAACAACAGAAATCTCAGCTGCTTAAGGAAAATGAAAAATATTGTGAGACCATTAGACGTTTGAGCAAAACTGATAATGTGGATGATCTCAATGAGTCACTTAAGGTTGAAAGTGTTCCCTGGAGTTTTGAAAATGTTTTTTGAAATTAAAATATTGGTTTTTATTTTTTGTAATAAATTTTTATAAATTTTCATAATTTTTGTGGTTTTTATAATTTATTTCAATTTTGTACCACTAAAGCTTCGGATCATAGTTGAGTACGTCAAAAGTTAAAATTTTGTAAAACGATACCGACCAATTCTCCATACCCGATTTATCAGCCTTATAAACTTGAGTTAAAAGTTCTCGATCTTCTGAATAATTTCGCCGAAAACGTATCAAAATTTCGGCAAACAATATACGATGAGGCACTGCCAAGACTTCGAAGGGAACATTTAAATCTGCATCCAGTTTTCTCAAAATGTTACTAATTTCTAATGATTCTTCGGCCGAATCAAAATCTTTTGTATTCCTTAGGCCCACAAATAACATGTCAATAAAGCAATATTTGCGTCCTATAAATAAGAATTAAAAATGGTTTTAAATCAAAATTTCGAAACTTTTGTTTATTTACCATAACTCTCTCTCCTTATGACATTCATGGGTATGGCTCGACGTAAGTGTTCTGGCTCGAATCGTATCAGTTTCAGACGGGTATCATTTTTTGACAGCATCATGTCTTTGGTAATTTGTTGATATCCAATGGGTGTGGTGTATTTCCGGATTTGCATCGCATCCTGATCTCGTATTATGTTGGTTAGTACTACGGCAGCCTGGGCAGAAAATAATATTTTAGTTTTAAATTTAACGGATTTTTGTTTTGATTTTGTAAATTCAACTTGTTATGTTGAGTTTTTATTTTGGTGAAATCTTAATGTTGAATATAATTTACATCATACACACCATTCCGGTGCGTGTCTCTGCTGGATGTTTTTTGTTTTTAGCAAATAATCAAACCCTTGTATTTATGTAAATTTTTCTATTGTGAATGATAAGAACCACTTATTTTGAAAGTGGATTAAGTCCATTTTTTTTAAATTGCATTTTAGTGTTTTTAAAACTATAGGTGACCAACTTTGGTAAATTAAATCTTAAGTTTTGATCAGAACTTGGAAATGCGTTTTTAGAGGGTTCAATAGACTTATACCACTTTCAAAACAAACATTTTAAAATATTCATTTGAATTGAAAAATGTATGGGACTTAACCCACTTTCAAAACAAATAAAACGAAAAATTTCGTTTCAAAAAAGTATTTTTCATAGCAAAATTCCTACAAAAGTAAATTTTTAAAAAGTTTCATATCAAAAGTAAATTTTTGAAAAATTTCCTATAAAAAGTAAATTTATGAAAAATTTCCTATAAAAAGTAAATTTTTGAAAAATTTCCTATAAAATGTAAATTTTTGAAAAGTTTCCTCTGAAAAGTAAATTTTTGAAAAGTTTCCTCTGAAAAGTAAATTTTTGAAAAATTTCCTATAAAAAGTAAATTTTTGAAAAATTTCCTATAAAAAGTAAATTTTTGAAAAATTTCCTATAAAAAGTAAATTTTTGAAAAAATTTCCCATAAAAAGTAAATTTTTGAAAAATTTCCTATAAATAGTAAATTTTTGAAAAATTTCCTATAAAAAGTAAATTTTTGGAAAATTTCCTATAAAAAGTAAATTTTTGGAAAATTTCCTATAAAAAGTAAATTTTTGAAAAATTTCCTATAAAAAGTAAATTTTTGAAAAATTTCCTATAAAAAGTAAATTTTTGAAAAATATCCTATAAAAAGTAAATTTTTGAAAATTTTCCTATAAAAAGTAAATTTTTAAGAAAATTCCTATAAAAAGTAAATTTTTGAAAAATTTCCTATAAAAAGTAAATTTTTGAAAAATTTCCTATAAAAAGTAAATTTTTGGAAAATTTCCTATAAAAAGTAAATTTTTGAAAAATTTCCTATAAAAAGTAAATTTTTGAAAAATTTCCTATAAAAAGTAAATTTTTGAAAAATTTCCTATAAAAAGTAAATTTTTGAAAGATTTCCTCTAAAAAAGTAAATTTTTGAAAGATTTCCTCTAAAAAAGTAAATTTTTGAAAAATTTCCTATAAAAAGTAAATTTTTGAAAAATTTTCTATAAAAAGTAAATTTTTGAAAAATTTCCTATAAAAAGTAAATTTCTGAAAAATTTCCTATAAAAAGTAAATTTTTGAAAAATTTCCTATAAAAAGTAAATTTTTGAAAAATTTCCTATAAAAAGTAAATTTTCGAAAAATTTCCTATAAAAAGTAAATTTTTGAAAAATTTCCTATAAAAAGTAAATTTTTGAAAAATTTCCTATAAAAAGTAAATTTTTGAAAAAATTTCCCATAAAAAGTAAATTTTTGAAAAATTTCCTATAAAAAGTAAATTTTTGAAAAATTTCCTATAAAAAGTAAATTTTTGAAAAATTTCCTATAAAAAGTAAATTTTTGAAAAATTTCCTATAAAAAGTAAATTTATGAAAAATTTCCTATAAAAAGTAAATTTTTGAAAAATTTCCTATAAAAAGTAAATTTTTGAAAAATATCCTATAAAAAGTAAATTTTTGAAAATTTTCCTATAAAAAGTAAATTTTTAAAAAAATTCCTATAAAAAGTAAATTTTTGAAAATTTTCCTATAAAAAGTAAATTTTTAAGAAAATTCCTATAAAAAGTAAATTTTTGAAAAATTTCCTATAAAAAGTAAATTTTTGAAAAATTTCCTATAAAAAGTAAATTTTTGGAAAATTTCCTATAAAAAGTAAATTTTTGAAAAATTTCCTATAAAAAGTAAATTTTTGAAAAATTTCCTATAAAAAGTAAATTTTTGAAAAATTTCCTATAAAAAGTAAATTTTTGAAAGATTTCCTCTAAAAAAGTAAATTTTTGAAAGATTTCCTCTAAAAAAGTAAATTTTTGAAAAATTTCCTATAAAAAGTAAATTTTTGAAAAATTTTCTATAAAAAGTAAATTTTTGAAAAATTTCCTATAAAAAGTAAATTTCTGAAAAATTTCCTATAAAAAGTAAATTTTTGAAAAATTTCCTATAAAAAGTAAATTTTTGAAAAATTTCCTATAAAAAGTAAATTTTCGAAAAATTTCCTATAAAAAGTAAATTTTTGAAAAATTTCCTATAAAAAGTAAATTTTTGAAAAATTTCCTATAAAAAGTAAATTTTTGAAAAAATTTCCCATAAAAAGTAAATTTTTGAAAAATTTCCTATAAAAAGTAAATTTTTGAAAAATTTCCTATAAAAAGTAAATTTTTGAAAAATTTCCTATAAAAAGTAAATTTTTGAAAAATTTCCTATAAAAAGTAAATTTATGAAAAATTTCCTATAAAAAGTAAATTTTTGAAAAATTTCCTATAAAAAGTAAATTTTTGAAAAATATCCTATAAAAAGTAAATTTTTGAAAATTTTCCTATAAAAAGTAAATTTTTAAAAAAATTCCTATAAAAAGTAAATTTTTGAAAAATTTTTATTTGGTTTGATTGACTCATAAGGTCTTGAGTTTGTATGAGAAAAAGCTAACAGATTTGAAATTGATTCAAACCTGACCGTACTATTAAGTTTAAGAAAATGTGTATGAATATCTAGGAAAATAAAATAAAAACTGATAAAGAATATGTTCGTGTGTGAACGTGAATGCAGTTTCAAAAGAAATTTAAAGAAAAACTGTTAAGGTAAATCCGATATGTGTGAAACGGCACTAAAAAATAGATCACAATTTTACCTGCTTCGAACCCCTCAAGAATTCCGATTCCTCAAAGTTTCGATCCCAAAATATGCGAAATTTTAGTAAATTAAATTTAGTCAACATATAACGCCAGGGATTATGCAAATACACCAATTTTGGTATAAGTTTTCGCTTTTGATTATTAAATTCCATTTCACGTTTCCAATTTTGCAAGGGAAGTAAGATTTTTTGTTTTTTAGCGCTGAAAGTAGCTATACATTTTGACGAATTACCATTTAACACAAACTGAAACGCTTTTTTACTAAATAATTTTTTAAACATTTTAATTTTGGATAATTTTTAAAAGTTTTTCAAATATTTGTAAATGTAAAAAAAAATATTTTTGTTTATAACTAATAAATTTTGAAATGCCAAATGTTTATTACTTTCTTTCGATAACGAAAATTAATATTTTTTTCTATTTCTCTTTACATAATAATTTTCAAAAATATCGAAAAAAACGAACAACCAACAACAAACTCCCACATTCTAATTTCGGTATTTTGAAATATTATTTTCATTAAGACGAACTGAAAGTGAATAGTGTCACACATTTGTTGTTAATTTTTTATTAAAGAAATACATAAAAATCGCTTCAGGGCGAGATTGTTAATTTACAGGGATTTTAGCTTTTTATACCTGGTCAAAATTATTTGGTTAATAATAAAAGAAATTTTGATTCATTAACTTCTATTATGAGATTAATTGATTCGTTGCTCCCATTATGCTTCAATGTCGAGTTTGAAAACACAATTTATCATTTTCTTAAAGTATCGAATAATGCAGTAAAAGCATGAAAACGAAAGTAGCACCCGCACTGTCATCTCGGATATGAATTGTTGGCTTATGAAACATAGTTTCTCACCTCTGGATTAGCAGACATACTTCAGACATTAATAAAGAGATTGTGAAATTGACAAAGACATCTAACGAGACATAGACTAAGTCATAGACTAAGACATAGACTAAGACATAGACTAAGACATAGACTAAGACATAGACTAAGACATAGACTAAGACATAGACTAAGACATAGACTAAGACATAGACTAAGACATAGACTAAGGCATAGACTAAGACATAGACTAAGACATAGACTAAGACATAGACTAAGACATAGACTAAGACATAGACTAAGACATAGACTAAGACATAGACTAAGACATAGACTAAGACATAGACTAAGACATAGACTAAGACATAGACTAAGACATAGACTAAGACATAGACTAAGACATAGACTAAGACATAGACTAAGGCATAGACTAAGACATAGACTAAGGCATAGACTAAGACATAGACTAAGACATAGACTAAGACATAGACTAAGACATAGACTAAGACATAGACTAAGACATAGACTAAGACATATACTAAGGTGCATACTAAGGTGTATACTAAGCCATACATACACTAAGTGATCTTGAATAAAATTTGTAATTTGAAATTTTGTTTTTGAGTCGTAAGCCGCCTTTTCATGGACCGGGTCACATATATCAAAATTAATGTTTGTCTGCATGTCCTTTATAGTAAACTATGCATTTGATCATGTTATGATCTTAATAAGTTGGTATAACCAATTTCCGACAGATGGCGCCACTGATTATTACTCAAAATAAATTAAATCGTTAACTGTGCATTTGATCATGCTATGATCTTTAGCAAAGTTGTTGTGCATGAGCCGACGACTATTTCTAAGTTGGTATGACAAATTTTCACCAGATGGCGCCATTGAGAATTAATCAATAAAATTGAATCGTTAACTATGCCTTTGATCATGTGTTGATCGGACAAAATCAATCAAATGATTCCAAATTAATTGTGTATTTCCTTCAAACTTATTTTAGTTGATGGAACAGCAACGTGCGCACTGTACAGCTAGTATTAGATATTTTTTTATAAAAGTGTTAATATTTGCACACAAACAAAAAGCTCTACAAGAATATTTCCTTCCTTGCATTTTGTTCAGCTGGACCACCTAAACTGTCAGCCTAAAATCTATGAAACTTTTATAAAAATTCCATTTGCCTATAAAAGCAAAATTTCTTTGTCCGTTTTGGCAAAGTTGCAGCTTTAGCTTTAGTTGTTTTTTTTCTTGATTTGATTTTTTTCCTTTTTTCTCATTTCTTTCCCAGATCGTGAGTCATGAATAGCCTTGGAGAGTTATGTTTTAAAACGCCATTTCGCGCTTAATAACTAGTTAATGATGATCTTTTATCTGTATTATATTGTATCGTATTATAGCTAAAGTTATACTAGTTGCTTCAAAATGTGGCATATTTGTACTCATACAAATATTCCTATAAATTTTTTTTTTATATGAAATACAATAAAAATAAAAAAATAATACAATTTATATTCGTATTTTAAGCCAAAAGAAGGAAAGAATTCTCTGTGTGTGTTTTCTTATTATTCAAAAAATAAAAAATGTTCAAACTAAACAAGTTTTTAGTTTTTTATTGGTCAACTGAGTCTTGGTTAAGCATATGATGGGGCCAGGATCCTTTTGGCAGTCCACCACCACTACGAACGACTACTTGGCGCACTGATTAGCTCCGTAAGAACTAAAGAGAGACTTGTTTTTTTTTTTGTTCATTTTTGTCCGTTTATTTTTGGTTGCACACACATTTAGTGGCTTTTGAAAGAAATGGTAAAAATAAAAAAAAATCAAAAAATCTCAAAATCCAGTTTAGACCAGACGCGTGAGTTTTTTTTTTTTTTTTTTGCTTAATTCGGGTCCAAAAATAACACAAATTTTCATACCCTATATTACAATTTTTAAATGTATTGCACGAGAATTGTTGCTTGCATGGCTTTGAGCTGAAGCTATGAAGCCGAAGATATTTTTGTTGCGATTTTGCACATATACGTTGGAAAAGGCTCATTTGCTGGTGAAATGTCTTAACTTAATATTTGTGATTTTTGAATTTATGGCAAAAATTTAACTTTTGATTACAATAGTTCAAAAAATTTTACTCTTTTACTGTATCGTTATGTGTATTTTTTAGGGGTATCCAAATTTGTTTTTGTGTATAAAAGTCTCCTATAGCTGTTACTAAGACTATTTGAGGTTCAAATCTGTTTGGTGTTTTTAGCCTATATCTCGAAAACCATTGTACAGATTTGAGTATTATTTACAAGTTATCTTTTTGTCTTCGGAATCAATATCGGATAAATCTTAAGTATGACCATTAGGGTGCACTTTATTTTACGAAAGTGCGAAATTGAACCGTAACTCTCCCCAGAAACGTTCTACGTAGCATAAAAACATGCTGTGTAAATTTTTTTCAAAATTGCATAAAGGGAACACGTGCCGCATCCGCCCACAAAATTAAACATTTTGTATGGAAAAAAAATGGGAGTATTTTCGGGTTTTGTCAAAATTTTAACCACTTGGAATTAAATTATTTAAAAAATATAAATAGAAAATAAAAGAGAACTATAATAGCTTTATTTTGAGTCATCACAATTAAAAATTCATGAAGTGGTTTCGGAGTTATTGCAATTTTTCCTTCAAAATTTGTGTCCTTGACGACACACTTAAGGATATGCAGCCAAAAAATTTACTTAAAAATAACTAAATTTCAAAGTAAGACATGATTTACAATTCTTTGACCTGTAAGTACTAAATAGTCGAGTTTTGTTAAAATATAAACGAGTTTACTTAGCTTTTTCATATTAGAAAATTATACTTTTTTCTCTGACCTGTTTCAAAAATCATTTTTTAATTCTTTGAAAATTTTGTTTAACAAATATTACAAATAATAAATTTACTTTCCAGTGTTATAAAATAAACAAATAGGAGAATAAAATCCAAAAAAATGAGGTCGATATCTTTAACCGTTTCGCCGTACCTGTGATTTGAAATCGAAAAATTTCGCGAAAATTTGAATTTTTTGTAATAATTTGAAGATATGCTTCTTAAATTGTGCTAATGTTTAACATTAATAAAAGTAATAGTGAGTAATTTTCCTCAAACTATATTTAATGTACACGGCATTGTTTTTTAATATTGGAAAAGTTTAACCCTCTTTTTGCCGGGGTCAAAGGTCATAATATGTTAAGTTTTTATTTTTTTATAGGAAAATGACAGAATATTAAGAATATATTAATAATACCCTTCACCACCATAGGTGGAAAGTTTATGCTGATGTATGTAAGGCATAGAAATATTTGTCTTTTAGTATACCAATAGACTTAGAATCATTTTCTGAATCGATTTAGTGATGTCAGTCCGTCCGTCCGTCCTTCCGTCTGGCTGGCTGACCCCCATGTACATCAGGTCGCAATTCTAAAGGTAATTTGATGAAATTTTTCACAGATCATTTTCTTAGATGGTGGGACCATGGCTATTAAAATTGGTCAAAATCGTCCATTTTTTATGGTACCTCCCATAGGTCTCACTTCCCGGAATTGATATTTTGGCCGCAAATATCAATATTTTTCACGAAATTTGAAACAAATGCGGCTTATGTTAACCAAAATCACAGAACCAAATTTCGTTGAAATCGGTTCACATTTGACCATAGCTCCCATACAAACTTTTGTGTCAAAATGCACTGAGACAAAAATCTTTAAAATGCTCGTAAATCTGAAGATAATGAGAATTTTGAGTTTATTTTTTGTATATATAATTTTTGTGAAAACTGTAAACAATTTGCAACATTTCGGGATAATCGGTCCACATTTGATATTAGCTCTCATATAAGTCCAAATGACGGAAACAGCTTAAATATATAAGTTTTATATAAGAAAATGTTTGTATGATGGCAAAATTTAGAAAATATTTGGAAAAAGAACACCTTTGACCTTAGTGGTGAAGGGTATAGTGTGGTCGCACTTTCATTCCTGTTTTTATTAACATTATGTCTTTTTATAAAAACGGTTCAATTTCGCTTATTTCATATATGGGCAAATCCGAAAAACATTAAACCAAGGACAAAATTTCAAAACTGTCAAAATCACGTATTTGTGTTTATTGAAAAAATTACCATATATTGATCCTTTAGAATGTGTAATGGATACCATTTTTGATTTGCACCCATCTCGCATTTTGATAAATTTTTAAAATAATAGGTTTTTTAAAAGTTTATAAAAATAGTGTCAAGTTTCAATAGGGGCTCAAAGTCTACTTAATTTTATACAATTAGATGTAAAAGACCCTTATCAAAAGTAATTGAAGTGATATAAATAACGTCAAGTAAAAAAGGGCTCACAGTGTGTAGCGTCCGTCACAGAAATAAAGGTTTTTTTAATTTGACTAGTGCAATTTTTCTTTTTACTACAATTGAACTTGGTTCGTAAAGAGAACTTATAGTATGCTTTACATTAGGCTAAAAACATATAGATGCTTATAAAGCATTTTACAAATAAATATGTAAAGGAAAGTGTGTAGCGTCCGTCACAGTATGTATTTTTTTCAAAATGATGTTTATCAAATACAAAATTTACGAACACATGTTTTTCTTATTCATAAAGGAATAACACTGTCTATATCCACAGATTAAATTTAAGGTATTATGTGTTAAAAAAACATACAGTGGGGCAAATTTGATGCTTTTGAAATTTGATTTTTTTTACTTTTGGGACACTCTAACAGCATTCTTTCGACAAAAGCTGTTTCGTGAAATATTAAATTGTTTCCTAAAAACGCATTATAACCGCGAATATGAAAAGGAAGTAGCGTCCGCAACAGTTCACTTATGGATTTTCGGTGGAACTGGAAACTTTTAAATATTTTATAAAAGCTGTTTTGTAATCCTCTGATTTTCCTCTATCTTTAATGTATTTGCAATTTTTTTGTTACTATGACCGATTTGATGAAAATTACAGAAACACGTGTTGAAAAAAAAGACCACTTCCATTTTTTGTAGCGTCCGTCACAGCACTTTAAAAGCGAATATCTTTTTCCTCCAAAACAAATAGATAAATTGAAAAACGCCATACGATAGCACAATCGATGGGCTAATATTCTCTGAAATCTGTGCAAAGATATCGAGTGTAGAACTACAATAGGATACATTTAAGTATAACAAAATCCGTACAAATGTATCGTCCGTCACGCAGGATTTGCCCATATATGAATCCCATATACATATCGAAGCAAAGAACGTAAGTATATTGCAATTTTGAAGTTAGCCCCATTTTCTTGCAAACCAAAGGGTGGTATATTGTGCTTTGGTCTCTGTGTGTGCGAGTAGAAGAGAACAAACAGAAAATTTATACATTGAATTATTTTTATGAATTGCTGAAGATGAAGATATTTGATTAAATTTTTCAGTTATAATCAAGATTATTCACTTTATATCCGTATAACAACTATAACTAGTTGAATATTTCAATACTACTTAGAGACTCGTTTAAATGCAAAGCACATAATTCTGGCGATAATTTAAAAAGTGAAAAATTCGTTGAAAAGGGACTCAAATAGTTTTTATGATTTTTTAATAAAATATATATTTAGTACCTGTTTGACCGATCCTTGCTCGGATCTTTAGGATAAGCATTTCAAGGCAAATTTTAAAGTTTACAAATATTTTATTGTATAAAGTATTAACCAAATAAATTAATTTATAGGAAAGACATCGCACACAAATATCCAATAAATTTTAAATCATTTTATTTATTTTGTCCGATTAACACATGATCAAATGCATAGTTTACAGTTCAATTTAATATGAATAATCTTAGAAACTCTCAAGCGCAACAACTTTGGTAAAGATCATAGTATGACCAAATGCACAGTTTACGATTTAAATCACTTTGAGTAATTTTCAGTGGCGCCACCTGTCGCTCATGCGCTACAACTTTTCTAAAGATCATAGCATGATCAAATACACAGTTCACGATCTAAATCATTTTGAGTAATTTTCAGTGGAGCCGTCTCTCGGAAGTTAGTCATGCCAACTTAAAAACCTTCGCTGGCTCATGCGCAACAACTTTGCTGAAGAGCATACCATGATCAAATGCATAGTTTACTATTCTATAAAGCACATACAGACATACAAACATTAATTTGTTTAAAAGTTATAACATTACCATTTTGTTCCTCTTTTTTACCCCTAACCTTAAAAAAGTTCAATCTGCATATTTGGTACTTCTTTGGTACCAATTGAAATCAGTACATTTTTTAAAAACACAGTTCCTACTCATATTACTTTATGGAATTTTAAGTTATCATTTTATCCCTTTTTTACCCATTTTGGCCCCTGAAATCAAAAAAGTACCAAATAAGTATTTAATATTTTTGTCACATTTATTGATTCTAGTACAAAGTTAATTTCTGTATTCTTTGGTTTAAAAGATAAGTGTGGGTTAAAAATGGTACCAAAAAAACTACTTTCACCACTTTTTCCCCCTATCGGTCATAGTTTCAAAAAAGTACCAAACACCTGTCCACTTATTTTTATAGGTGTTCGAAACGCAATATTAATTTTGTTTCTATGTCTATTACTTTAGGAGATCTAACGTTTTCGATTTTTCCCCTTTTTACCCGTTTTTACCCCCTTAGAGGCAAAGTTTCCAAAAGTCCCTTCTTACTCTTACTCTTATACATACAATTATTGCTCGTTTAAGAATATAATATTAAAATAAGTTTAAAGCTTAATATAGACTTAAGATAAAGGATTTTGTGTTAAAAAAAAAAATTTATTTAAATATACACTTACACGTCATTGTTGATGTGCGGTCAAAATTAGTCCATTATATTAACCATCAATGATTTGTTATTCTCAGAACTTGAGGCAAGGAATTTCAAATGATCAAAATGATCAGTAATTAAAACAATTTATTATAAAACATTTAGTTCATTTTAAAGCGGTTCCGGTCACTTTACAATATGCTTTAAACTTTTTCTAGAACTAAACATTTAATTGCTTTAATATCATAGCAAATTTTTCATTTCACCTACTTAGCCCTAAAAGAAATAGAATATTAGAAAACCATTCTTCTTCCTTTGTTATTGCAACTGACCTTTTATGCCAAAACATCCAACTCTTCGTAGACATTTTCATGTAATTGACAGCAACATTTGCCTCTTGGAGATTGGCGTCATCGTCATCATCATCATATGCCTGTGAAAGAACAAAAATTATTGAGGTCATCCAAATCGATTTTAATACCCACAAGAATCTATTTTGAATGTTAATGCACAAACTGGCATAAGATTATGTTGCATCATCTCTGTCTGTGTCCGTTGGGAGCTGTTAATAATCAATTTTAAGCAATCAGACGTTTTTAATGTGATCTTTGGGTATCATGAATTTTTTACGAATGTGAAATAGAAGATTAAAGTGATTTGCTTTTTAAAGGGGTGAATTAGCAGAACAAATATCGGTTCTGCTAATTTCACTTAACTTCATTTTATTTTCTTAAACTATTCAATAAAATAGATAAGTACTATTAACCAAGACCAAAAAAGAGGTGGCAATTTTGAAGATAATTCGTTTCAAATTATTTTCAAAATTGAAAAAAGCCATATAAACAAAAAACAAGTTAAAACATTTTGTTCAAATTTTTTTCTTCTTACTCTAAAATATTAATCGCTTATAAATTTCCAAAATATTGTTACGTTTTTCCTTTAAAAACGTGGAAGAAATTCTTTTTTATTAACTTAAGAGTTAGTCACTTTAAACACACTTTCACAAAACTGTAAACAAACTTCACAAAACTGCTTTACAAATATTTTTAGTCACACTGTTCTCTTATACGCGTCTCAATTAAATCTATCCCCACAATACTCGTTCATCGGCCTTATATAGTAGAGAAGAGAGTTTTTAGCATTATCTGCAGACGTAAACAAAGATCTGCTGTCGTTGATTACACTAACAATATGGCTTACGAAAGTTCATGCATGTTCCGATCAGTGTTGCCACTTTAGGTGTAATTACATCATATCATATGTAATTTTTATTTTCATGTGTAGACGATGTATAACTGGCTGCATGTGTAACTCATTTGTAATTTAAATTTTTGTCGTTTTTGAGTGCTAGCTATCGTAATATTTTTTTCAACAGTTTTTAACACATGTATTTTAAAAAGTAAATATTTGTACGTCCCTTTCGAAATCGAAATAATTAATAAAAATGCAAACTTTTTAATGTTACTATATTCATAAAAATGGATGTCTTAAAATCCCAATACTTATTGGAAAAAAATATGCTTCAAAATAGCCGAGAGTTTTATATCGAGGCAATTCGTCAAACTAAAAAAACATTTAATTTTAGTGAAGATATTTATACAATTGTGGATATTGTGATTCCAAAATAGCAACTGCACTCTTAGATTTTGAAATTTTGGGCTTCACAGCAATTTGGAGCCAGAAGATTATTGGATAAAGGTTTCTGATTTAAAGAATATCTTGGAAGACAGATTGTTTCCTACTTTGCAAAAAGTTATTAACTTTATTTTAATTTCGCAGTATTTGAACGCTGCTGCCAGCGAACTACTTTAACACTCGTGAATGTAATGAGCTATCATGTGCCACGAGTTCTCCCATATGTTACAAGGGGTCGTCCGAAACATTGATGAAAAGACCAGTTAGAGGAAAGTCTTTTAAAACTTGGCCTACGAAATAGAATATGCGCACAAGATCGAAACGCATAGAATTCTAAAATTTGCTCTGCCTTTGACCTTAACAGGTTGCAAATATAGGCCAAGTAAGTATGTTATTTTACCTAAATAAGCATGTGCAATTCCTAATTTCATGTGTAATTTTGGTATGATACATGTGTAATTTAACATTTGGTTGCTGGCAACACTGGTTCCGATACATTCTCAAATGATCAAGAACACGCTCACACATACGTTGTACAAATAGATTATCTGAAGTTAAGAGTAACAGAGAGAGAGTAGAATGTAGATAAAAGAGAAAAATGTTGCTATACTCTTTACAGCAAATAAGAGAAACTTGTTGCTCTGCCTATAGACATAAACAGAATAACAACAACATCAATGGAAACATTCTAGAAAATTAGGGGAAGAATTAAAAGATCGATTTCAGTCTAATATATTTTTGAGATAATTTTCGGTTAAAATACAAAGTTTTCGCTTGTAAGACCAACATATCTTTTTAAACATTCTCAGTTTGTATTCCCCTAAATGTATACTCATGGAATGTTAAGACGATTGAGCGATGTCCCTCCGTCTGCCTATCTGTTGCAAAATTCCTCATTTAGCGAAAAAGCTTTGTATTGAAATGGTGTTGAATCGGCTAACATTTTATTTTAGCTCCTATATAAACCCACCCTTGAAAATCAGTTAAGTTCTAATAAATGTCAAATTATAATAGATACATATGAATTTTATCACTGAGTTAGAAGGTAAAGTTTATTTAAAATTGAACCTATTACGATTTGCAAAAAAATACACACAGAAAAATAATCATTTTAAATATTTTTACTGAGGAAGCTACGGAGCCCATAATATCGGAAATTTTGATATCAGAGCAACCCTTAATATTTATTGTGATACTTATCTAAAAACCTAAAAAAGACCCCCACAGTCGTCATGTTTGACGACTGTTGATTATTGTTTGACCATTATTTGATGATGTTTTGACGATTGTTTGGTGGTTTGTTAACTTTTGTTTGTTTCAAGTATGCGATGTAAGTAAAAATAAGAAGCCTATTAGGCTTCTTACGTACTAAGTGTAATCATTGGCCAACATATCTTATAATAATAAACTGGATTTTTCCCTTTTTGGCCACTTTAAATATCCTTTTTATCCTTTTTTCACTTTAAGTACTTTTTTGAATGGGACAAATAGCCCATTCAAAAAAATACTTAACACATGTCCCCTTATTTGTTTAGCTGATCTAAACTCGATTTCGTTTCTATCATTTTCAGATTCGGAGATATAACTCCTAAGCGTTCGAAATTCTAAAAAGTAGTGAATTTGTGTACTTTTTATTCCTTGTCCACTTTCAGTTTCGTCGTTACCTTTGCGGTATTTTTGAGGTTAAACACAACGGCCAATTGTCATAAAAGTTCATAAAATAATTAAAAGCGTTGATTCCGACCGGAAATGAACATTGAACGAAAACCGTATGGAACTATTTGAATAAGGTCGGATAGAAAAAAGAACTATGGGTGCCTCACGAGTTAACACAGAAAAATCTCATGAACTAAATTTTTTAAAATTAAACTATTTTACAAAAATTTAAATTTTTCACTCAAAATTAAAATAAATTAAATTTTTAAATTTTTTACTAAATATCAAATTTTTAACGAAAATTCAAAACTAAACATACACAAAATTAAATTTTTTATTAAAAAGTAAATTTTTCTCTAAAACTTAAGCTTTTTACTAAAAATTAAATTTTTTACTAAAAATTATTTTTTTCTTCTGTTATCCTTGACTCCCAGTGGACCATAGGGCCTCGATTTTCTTTTGTTCGTTTAAACTAAATTTTAGAAAAAAAGTTTCGAAAATTTATTTTTATTCATATTTTTTCTAAAAATTAAAATGTACAACAAATTTCCTCAAAAAATTAGTTTTAGATAAAATTTCTGATAATACAAGTTTTAAGAAAAAATTTTCCTGAAAACAAATTTTTAAAGAAAAATTACGATAAATGCCATCTTAAGAGAACAT
This sequence comes from Stomorhina lunata, assembly GCA_933228675.1. Classification (NCBI taxonomy): domain Eukaryota; kingdom Metazoa; phylum Arthropoda; class Insecta; order Diptera; family Rhiniidae; genus Stomorhina; species Stomorhina lunata. The sequence goes on along the minus strand of OW121742.1, from coordinate 7,096,286 downwards.
TTTTTAAAATATATTTTTCTCTAAAATTTTAAATTTGCATAAAAATTTTCCCAAAAAATTAAATTTTTTTAGAAATTAGTTTTATCGAAAAATGTTTCTAAAAATTAATTTCATCAAAATTTTTCTCTTTCCAGAAAAAAGAAATTTTAAATTTTGATAAGTCATTTTTAGAGATAAGAAAATTTACAATTAAACTTAAAAAAAATATTTGAAAGATTTGATAACTAGGCAAAAATATTGAAAACAATAATTTTAACGTAAAAGTCAGTTTAATTTAAAAATTTTGGCACAAATTTCGATCAAAAAACTATTTTGTTAATAAAACTTAATTTTAGAGAAAATTTTAAATAGAAAACAATTGAAATTCAATTAAGTAAAATTTTTTTTACTAAAAATTAATTTTATTACAAAAAACTCAATTTTTAACTAAAAAGTAAATTTTTCACAAAAAAGCGAAGTTTTCACTAACAAGCGATTTTTTGGGAAATATTTAATTTTTTATATAATTAAAATTTTCACTCAAAATTAATTTTCACTAAATCTTAAGCTTTTCACTAAAAATTAAAATTTGTCTCTAAAATTTAGATTTTCTTAAAATTTTGACTAACAAATCCTAGTGTGTAAATGTCATGCGTTGCGAATGTTGTACAAAATATAGCACCTGGAAAGTGTTAAAAATGAATGTGTTTTTCTAAATCTTTTATTCCACAACTGTTAAATTTGCTAGACTTTATATGGCACTTAAATAAAATCCCACCTTGACTAATCCTTAAAAGCATTTTCAAAAAATCCTGTTTCTTAAATACAATAAAATTTCTTTCCTGTTCAAATAAAAATCATTGATAGCAAATTTTGTTTTGTTTTTCGTTAAATCGATTTATTGGACCATTCAAGAAAGGGGGTCAAGTTAATTTTCAGGAATTTCCTTGTGTATAAATTGAGTAGAGGGTAAATGGGTTCATAAAATTAAAATGCACTCATTGAAAACAAAAAAATAAAAAAAATTTAACCACCAAAAATATGTTGCTGCGAGTGAGTCTCTGTCCCTGCTCTTGATATAATTGTTTTGGTACATTGTGTTAAATACAAAATAAATAAATAAATAAATAAATAAATACATTTCATTTCAATTCAATGAATATGGAGTGAATTTTGGTCGAAAGCTGCTTTTTGTGTACAAATTGTTAGAATTATTTACTGTGGAAAATGTGTGTGTGTTTGTGATTGTATATTGGTAATCAATGTTTGAATATAAATTTATAGTTTGAGAATGTTATTTTAGTTGTTGTTATTGTTTTAATGTGATGATATAATGAAAATGTTTGTTTGCTTTGGCACTCCATCCACTAAACCACCCACTGGACAGCCATAAAATTTAGATCCCGAATTATTTATTCTCCTTTCATTAGTTATATACATACGAACGACTTGAAATTTAAACGAATCTGTGTATAATCAATTTTACACATACATAAGTGCACAAATTTGTATGACTGCATTGGTAGTTAGTTTAACGGATGTGTAAGGGGTTTGTTGCTATAATTTGTATACCCTACATCAGTCATAAATATAATCATGCCGTGCGTTTTTCCTACTTAGAATGCGAATTTAAAGAAAATAATGCAGTTATCCTTTTTTTAAATTCAGAATAGACAAATTTTATTTGGAAATACCAGATCGCAATGAACTTTATAGTTCTGATTACCAGATTGCAGCTTTCCCCTTGAAGATCCAGTCCCAGCGTCTGCTAAGACTGTCTGTTTACCAAATCGCCGGACTTACCCCTTGAAGACACAGTTCCAGAGTCTGCTTATCCGCTTTATAGTTAAAGCAGCATACTATTTTTTTATGGGACTTTTCAAAATGACCGTACGGCAAATCAGTGAACGGAAGTGCAACATCTTAATATTATAGAGTTTTTGCTTGTACAATATATGTAATAATAGTTTTTAAATCCAGTTTTATGGACTGGCCCACCAGAATCTTGTCACAATCGTAATCTGCGAGGAATTCTAAGAAGATTTTCCCAAAAAACTAGGGTCTAAAATCAAAATCTTTCCATTTTTAAGTTGAAACTTTACTTTTGTATAATATCGGGGAAGCCATCTATATGTTTAAATTTTGACCGCCGGTTTTTTCGAATCTATATTATTTTATTTTGTCACAAATCTTCCTTGAACAAAATTAATTGATTGCGCAACCTCGGAATTTGCTGTCGTATTTGGGGCTCATCAGAAGCTCACGAAGCCAATGCACCCACCCATTTATCGGTGCAACATAATAACCAAATTTTTTCTGTCCGCTCTTCACAGTAATGTTGTGAAAGATGTTTGGTTTCAACAGGCGATTTGAAACCATTTTACCGTATCCTGTGAGGCGTCATTGTGATGCCATTGCCAAGATACGGCGCCATACATATGAAAAAATGCCAATTTTACACACAAATAATTAGGAAGTCTACTTTAGGGGATGTATAAAATCTGAACGACATTATACCGTCCTTTTAAAAGTGCAGACTTTTTTAATTATTTAAATTATTAATGACCTCCGACTGCCCGACAGCATTAACACGCTGTCGATGTAAATTAGATAAATTTAATTGTAGACCAAAAACTTTACTAATGTGTTTATGTAGCAACAGCTGACGCAACTTTTCTAAAAATAGACATGATATCCAATATCAAAATTTTTTTTATAGAAAATTTTTTTTATCAAAAATTTTTCTATAGAAAATTTTTTTTATCAAAAATTTATCTATAGAAAATTTTTTTATAAAAAATTTTTCTATAGAAAATTTTTTTTATCAAAAATTTTTCTATAGAAAACTTTTTTATCAAAAATTTTTCTATAGAAAATTTTTTTATCAAAAATTTTTCTATAGAAAATTTTTTTATCAAAAATTTTTCTATAGAAAATTTTTTTATCAAAAATTTTTCTATAGAAAATTTTTTTATCAAAAATTTTTTTATAGAAAATTTTTTTTATCAAAAATTTTTTTAGAAAATTTTTTTATCAAAAATTTTTCTATAGAAAATTTTTTTATCCAAAATTTTTCTAGAAAATTTTTTTATCAAAAATTTTTCTATAGAAAATTTTTTTATCAAAAATTTTTCTAGGAAAATTTTTTTTATCAAAAATTTTTCTATATAAAATTTTTTTATCAAAAATTTTTCTATAGAAAAATTGAGATTTGTGCAAAATTTTTTCTATAGAAAATTTTTCTATAGAAAAGTTTTATCAAAAAATAACAAAATAGTCGGATAGCAAATATTATTCAAAAAGAAGAGTATTCGCATTTGATCCCAAATCTGTTACATTTATTTATAATGTAACAGACCAATTTATTGATAAAAAGCCAAAAAATGTTTGCGGAGAAACCAAATTTCTCGACGCGTTTCGATGGTTGGTTAAGCCATCTCTTCAGGAGGATTATCCCCAATTTAGACAGATCGAAAACCTCGTATTATTACTAAGTTTACAAACAAAACTTTTCAGAATTATGTTCATAAACTATAAGTAAAAGCGTAGATTATCGCCTGAACAAAAACAAATATTTTTCAGTTTTCATCTACCTTTACTTCCCCCATTTGGCTTTTTATCAATAAATTGGTCTGTTACATTATTAATAAATGTAACAGAAAATTTTTTTATCAAAAATTTTTCTATAGAAAATTTGTTATCAAAAATTTTTCTAGGAAAATTTTTTTATCAAAAATTTTTCTATAAAAAATTTTTTTATCAAAAATTTTTGTAGGAAAATTTTTTATCAAAAATTTTTCTAGGAAAATTTTTTTATCAAAAAATTTCTATTGCAATTATTTTTATCAACAATTTTTCTTTCTAAAATTATTCTATAAAAATTATATTTTATAGAAAATTTTATATCAAAAAAATTTCAAATCTTCTATAGAAAAATTTTTTTATCAAAAATTTTTCTATCGAAAATTTTTTTATCAAAACTTTTTCTATAGAAAATTTGAAATTTTTTTTTTTTTGATATAAAATTTTCTATAATGTATAATTTTTATAGAACAATTTTCCAAAGAAAAATTTTTTTATTAAAAGTTGTTTTTGTTTTAAAAAATATTCCGAATGTTTACAAAAATAATAGTGTTGTGGCAACAATGTTGGAGATTATGTTTCGTTGTTCTCTCGAACCATGTATTTTGTTGCTGTAAATTATATTTTGATTTGTTTCTGGCCTATTTTGTTTTTGTCTTGTCTTTAACAAAGCGGCACCAACCAACTCTGTTAATATCCAAATTCCAACTGAATAATTTTAATACTCATTTTCACAAGTTTTATTAATGATCGTGGTATTTACGAAAATGAAAAAAAAAAATCATCGGCTTCTGGTGGTATGGGCTGCCTACTCCTGGTTATGATGATTTTTTGTTGAATCACGATGCCTGAAGGGTGTATATTATTTGATGTGGCCGATTTCAGAATTCTTACAATTACTTGTATGGGGACATTTCATATGTACATTCATACATACATATGTACACATGTATGTAGTGTAGTTTACACAGAGTATATATGTAAACAATTCGAATTGTATCAAAACATTACAAATACACTGGAACAACAACATCAAATGCCGGCAAAACACTTGTGTAATTATTCCAACTGAATGTTTAATATTCCAATGAATTCGAATTGACTGACTTACTAACGGACAGACAGACAAACGGCAACCGACCACTGCTGACGATGCAGCGTCTGCCAACCAAAAAAGTAAAAAATGTTAAAAACCAACTGCAAAAATACAAAAACCTGGATGGGGGGGAATCTTTTGTGCCAACAAACAAACAAACACTTTGGTAACTCATTGAGGGAGTCGCTCTGCAAAATTGAAGATGTTTATGCTTAAGTGCACAAAAACGGGAAACATTACAGAAAGAGAGAAATAGAGAGTATTTTGGTTTGGCAAACAAAGAGAGAGAGAGATTGATATTAAAAATCAAGATAACCAAGAATTTTTGTATAACCCAGAGCATTTCTCTACTTTTTGTTAACAGAATTAATTATCGGAGTTACCTCATATCATCACTATTACAACCGATAGTTTTTTTTTTGTCGGTTCTTACCAGTTTTTCGCTTAAGAACTTTTGTTGATTACTAAATCATAAACTTTTTGTGTTTATTGATATTTGCGTGTTTTTTGATGTCTCTGTTTGATTACAAATGTTCACACGTTCAGAAACTTGAGTTTATTAGGTACAAGCTTTAGAAATTATGAAATCATAATTTTTTAACAAAAAAAAAACTTGTCATGTCAACCTTTAAGCTAATAGATATTTCAATATTTTTTTGTTCTAAAATTTTAATATTTAAAATTAAGCTTTGCCTAATACAACCTAAAGTAGACAAAAAAACTTATTTGTTTTGAAATCTATTTAAGGTAAACAATAATAAAAAAACTAGACAAAAATAACAACAAAATACTAATAATAATGTTATTGACTGAACATTATTGGCTTAAAGGGTATTAAAACATTGATTAATCCTGCTGCAAAAAGAGAACTTGTTTTATATGTTGATGAGCAAAGCTGCTATTTCTGCTGCCAGCGACTGCATCATGCACTTTGGTCTCAGCTTAAAAACCCAGTAAACATTTTTGAAAATATACAATGATAAACTAACCTCATATATAATCAGGTGTAGGCAGCCCATACCACCAGCAGCCGAATTTTTTTCATTTTCGTAAATACCACGATCATTATTAAAACTCGTAAATATGAGTATTAAAATCATTCAGTTGGAATTTGAATTGGTGCCGCTTTGTTAAAGAAAATACAAAAAACAAAATAGGCCAAAAACAAATCAAAATTCAATTTATAGCAACAAAACAAATGGTAGAACAAAAAAATATAATCTCGAACATTGTTGCCATGACACTATTATTTTTGTAAACATTGGGAATATTTTTGTAAATATTGGGAATATTTTTCAAAACAAAAATAAATTCTAATTTTTAACAATTTGAGATTTTTATATTTTTTTAGATGTTTCGATCTAAAAAATTTTCTATAGAAACATTTTTGATAAAAAAAATTTTCTATAGAAAAATTTTTGATGAAAAAAATTTTCTATAGAAAAACTTTTGATAAAATAATTTTCAATAATTTCTGATATTATTTATAATTTTCTATAGAAAAATTGTTGATAAAAAATTTTTTCATAGAAAAATTGTTGATAAAAAATTTTTCCTTAGAAAAATTTTTGATAAAAAAATTTTCTATAGAAAAACTTTTGATAAAAAATTTTCTATAAAAAAATTTTTGATAAAAATTTTTTATAAAAAATTTGTCTATAGAAAAATTGTTGATAAAGAATTTTCTATAAAAAAATTTTCTATAAAAAAATTTTCTAAAGAAAAAATTTTTTTAGAAAAATTTTTGATAAAAAAAATTTTCTATAGAAAAGTTTTCTATTGAAAAATTTTTGATAAAAAAAAATTCTATATAAACATTTTTGATAAAAATATTAAAAAAATGAAGTAGAAAACTTTTTCTTTTTAAAACGTTAGAACTACACATTGAAAAAAAAAATACCTATTTTACTTAAAAGTATAAAAAACGGCAACTCTGCCGTTTTATTTTTTGTTCTATTCCCTTTTTGCGCCGGCCGATGCTTATAATTTAAATTTTGCTAGCAAAATTTCTATAAAAAATTGATAATTTTATAATTCTTTTATGAATTAGGGGGTATAATTTTAAAATAGTAGCCGAAAGATAGAAATATAACACAAAGTTCCAGATGAACCAAAATAAATTTAAAATATTTTCTGGTTTATGTAGGCTTTTATCTTAGTGTCTAAATCTAATGAGCCCAAAATTTCAAAGGGTCTCAGATCAGTTTAGTTTACACTTTCCGGACTGGTCTACTAAACAGATAAATTACTGTTTTACTGGTGACTTAATAGATTACAATAGTTTTTATATTTTTATACAAATAGTTGCGGTTAATTTGAATCATTATTTGTAAAAATAAAAGCTTTCTTTTAATCATTATATTAAAAATATAAAATGTAAACGATCTAAAAGAAATATTTTCTGGTCTTAATTGTTATACCCTGAAATCACTTCTTGAGTTAATTTAACGATTTTCGTTTATCTTATGTAAATTTTGTAATTCACATTTAGATTTCGATTTATCACAGACTGACTTCCTCGAACGCCAATGTTGGCCTCATGCCATACCAAATTATTTATCATATATGTAAATAGAAATTAGCACGGTTCGACGCAAAGAGAACAGAGCAAAAAAATAGTCGACAGGGTTGCCGTTTTTTATACTTTTAAATAAAATAGGTATTTCTTTTCGTCTTAAAAAAAGTTTTCTACTCCATTTTTTTTAGTATTTCTATCAAAAATTTTTCTATGGAAAATTTTTTTATCAAAAATTTTTTTTATATATTTTGATCAAAAATGTTTCTATAGAAAATTTTTTTATTAAAAATTTTTCTATAGAAAGTTTTTTATCAAAAATGTTTCTATAGAAAGTTTTTTTTTATCACAAATGTTTCCATAGAAAATCTTTTTATCAAAAATTTTTCTAAAGAAAATCTTTTTATCAAAAATTTTTCTAAATAAAATTTTTTTATCAAAAATATTTCTATAGAAAATTTTTTTATAAAAAATTTTTCTATAGAAAATTTTTTTATCAAAAATTTTTCTAAAGAAAATTTTTTTTATCAAAAATTTTTCTATAGAAAATTTTTTTATCAAAAATTTTTCTATAGAATATTTAAATTTTTTTATCAAAAATTTTTCTATAGAAAATTTAAATTTCTTAAAAATTTTTTTATCAAAAATTTTTCTATTGAAAATTTTCTTACAAAAATTTTTCTATAGAAAATATTTTAATTAAAAATTTTTCTATCAAAAATATTTCTATAGAAAAGAAATTCTATCCAAAATTGTTCTATACAAAAATTATTTTTTGAGAAAACTTTTCGATATAAAAATATTTTTTTTTTTTTAAATTTTCACAGAAAAATATTTTAATCTAAAAATTTTCTGTTTTGTTATATTTGTACCGACCTCTGGTTAACTTCTGCCATCTGTTGTTAGCTTGACGCATTATTTAAGCTTTTTGTTCTTCAGCCAGTTTTATTTTTTACATCGACTGCTTGTTAATGCTATAGAGCTTAACGCCGATGAAGTATTCTGTGGTAATTTATAATTTTTATAGGAATTTATTAATAACACTGTGTTAGTTGAAAAAAGCGACAAAAGGGAGACCTAGTGGGTAAAAATAATTCAAGTACGCTGAATTCAATGGTGCTAACTGTTAGCTCTAGTTTTCGAGATAAAGCGTTTTTTAAAAAATGGAGGAAGTTGCGCAATAGATATTCTCGTAATTCGAAAACTCTTTATTTTATTAAAATAAGTAAAAAATCCGAAATTCAGCGCAACCTCCTTTTTACTTATTTCAAGAAAATAAACAGTTTTCGAATTATCCGAATATTTATTGCGCAACCTCCTCAATTCTTGATAACGCTATATCTCAAAAAATATAGCTAACCTAAAAAAAACGGTTACCACCATTGAACTCAGCGTATTCGTTTTATCTTTACACACTAGGTCTCCGTTTTGTTGGTAAAAAAAAGTTGCCAAAATCGAGCACAGTGTAATTACAGAAATTAATATTGTTGAGACTGGGGCTCGAACCCAACCAAAATTTGAGCTGTTATGCTTAGAAGTCGACGACCTAACCAACTGATCTACTTTCGCATTAAGTCTTCTATGCAATATCAAGCAATATTTGTGACTGTAAGTGGTCAAAATCCGAATTTCGGGATTTTGCTCAAAATAATTAACCGATTTCCGCCTTCAAAAGCTATGGTATCAAAATAAATGTCTGTGCTAAATTTAAGATAATTATAAAATAAAATTTGAACCTTATTATCGAAAATGTACAACCGAAGTTTTTGAAAACTCAATAGCTTCAATATACATACATAAAAACAAGTAAGAAAGTGCTATAGTCGGTCAAGCCCAACCATACGATTCCTATATAAAGACAAATATTTGCTAAATTTTGCCACCATGCAAACATTTTCACAAAACTTATACATTTTTTCTCAAGACTTAAAATGTTTCTGTCATTTGGACTTATACGAGAGCTAGGGTGCAATTTTGGACCGATTATCTCGAAATTTGGTAAATTGATTACGGGTTTTACAAAAATTATATATGCAAAAAATAAACTCAAAATTCTCATTATCTTCAGATTTATGAGCTTTTGAGAGATTTTTGACTTATTTAGTGCGTTTTGACAGAAGAGTTTGTATCGGAGCTATGGTCAAATGTGGACCGATTTCAAAGAAATTTGGTACACTTATTTTGGTTTACATAAGCAGTATTTGTTTTAAATTTCATGAAAAATTATTGATATATGTGGCCAATATATCAATTCCGGGAAGTGGGACCTATGGGAGGTACCATAAATAATGGTCCGATTTTGACGAATTTCAATAGCTATGGTCCCACTATCAAAAAAATTATATGTAGAATTGCTACCTGTACTTTGATTACATGGTTTACAGCCAGACTGACGGACGGACGGACTGACATCGCTAAATCGAATCAGAAAGTGATTCTAAGCCTGTTGGTATACCAAAAGGTGGGTCTTAGACAAATATTTCTATGCGTTACATACATCAGCACAAACTTATAATACCTTTCCACCTTTGGTGGTCAAGGGTATAATTAAAAGAAAATTTCAAATATGTAATTTAGCTCTAACATTAAGAATTAAGAAAACTTTGATCTCAATGGTTTATGGTATTAAGAGTATATGGTCCTGCTTACTCAAAATCAAGTATATTTAAAAAAAAATGTCAGCTCAATATTGTATTGTAATGTTTGCTGGGATAAATTTATGTGTGAGTTTTTCCAAATTGTTCAACAAACAGCAACAATAAAATGTTGTATATGTTAGTAGCAGCAAAACAACAATAACAACAATAAGAGATTAGAAGCGGCAGCAGCAGCAGCAGCATTCGGTCTGTCGGTCGCAATGTATTTGTATCCAACCATTGCACTCCAACTGGAAATTGTGTTTATTTGCCAGTGGTAGCAACGATTCAGTTGGTTTTAGGCTTTTGTCTGTTTCGGTCATGTTTACGAAAGTGAAGCGACAATAATTGCTGTTATTTTTTTGTTGCTTTGTTTTGTTGACGGTTCTTTAAAATACATATGATTTTTTGTTTTTATCGTTTCGTTTCTTGTCAGCGGAATTATGTTGCGATGTTTGTTAATTAAACGCGTTGTGCGAATTTTGTATGCAAAAACGCGTTTTTGCGGATAAAACGTTAAAGCGAAAAGTGCGTGAGAAACTTAAGTTTTTGTAAAGAAATTTTTGAAAAAATAATTATTAATATAATAAAAAAAAGTTTTAACAAATCAAGGAATTTTGTTTAAAAACTTAAATCTTGTGGCATTACAAAAATATAAAAAAAAGCTTTAAAACAATTTTTAAAAATATTTGAAAAATCCTTTTAATTTGGGCTAATAAACCTCAGAAGATCTTAAATGACACTTTTTTTGTTATTGTAATTGAATGCATTTCCCAGATACAGATTTACGGTATGTTTTTCTACAAGTATGAATGTTTATCATAAGTCACAACACGGGGGAATCAATATATTTTTACAAAAAACATCTAAACACAAAAGAAATGTATCTATGAAAATACTTCATACATAAATTCATACTATAAAAAAAAAATTAATACTACGAGTACTTACACACTTGCATATGTACATGAATGTGTGTCTGTCAGTAAGTCCGTCCTTCCGTCTGCATGAATATCTTGTGCAGACGTGTAGTGTAAAGTACAAACTCCAAGTACTTTACCCGTACTTTACATGGTGGATGAATATACATTAGGCTGGTCCAGAATGTGCGAAGTTGTTTTTAAATGGGTCTTATTTTGATCCTTATTATCTAATAGCCATTTTTAATGAATTGCCAATAAAAACCCGTGCCAAAAACTATCTTTTTAAATAGATATTCAACATTAAAAACGAGGGAATAGTTTTGCAGTTATCGACTTTGGTATTATATTAAACTTAAGTAAAAATATCGAAGTCATTCCTTGTGAGATCTAAAGATCTATTATTAATAAGACATATCAATAACATCCATGAAAATTGTTAAAAATCCGTTTAAAAGCCCATTTTTTGAAGAATATCTTTTTGAAAAGTTAAGAATTTATAAAAGTTTGAACATGATATCTCATCCAGTGAGAAGAAATTGTAAAAAACTTGTATGATTAGGCTATTAAATAGAAAATAGGACAGACCATAAATTTGATTTAAAGTGATATTCATTATTATTTTTTTATTTTTTGCGTTTATTATCACTGTTGGTCTTCAAAAATCATCACATAGCGTAGCTGACTTTATGTTTTTTACTATTTTGATAGGATCCTGAATGTGCTTAATTCTTCTAGGTTCTGAAAAAAGAAAAATCGCATGGACAGAAAAATATATGCAGATATCATAATAACATAATCGTATTTTCTTAAGGAAATATTTATGATTACTATGACCAGAACTACCGTGGTATAGCAGGTTAGTCATCCGCCTAGTTGCCAAAGGTCCCAAGTTCGATCCCCTGCCAGACCCACTTGAAAAAATTAATTTTTAAAAAAGCGGCGGTTTACGTCATAAGCCACTTTTTATTGAGTATTAGGCTATGTAAAACTACTCTAACTAATGCATTTGCCGTTCAAAGCAGGAGTTAAAACGTAAGTCCCTTTCAATGAGTCTAAAAATATAATCGGATGCAGCTCACGCTACAACTTTGCTAAATATCATAGCATGATCATATGCACAGTTTACGATTTAAATAATTTTTAGTAATTTTCAGTGGCGCCACCTTTCGGAAATTAGTCTTACCTACTTAAAAACCTTTGCGGATTTAGCATTAATTTGTTTAAAAGTAATAACATTACTCCTTTTTCCCCCTTTTTATCCCCTAATTTCAAAAAAGTTCCATATGCATATTTCGAACTTCTTTGGCACCAATTGAATTCGGTACATTTTATTAAAACGTATTTAACATAATGTTCCTATTTATATTACTTTTTGAGATGTTAAGTTATCATTTTATCCCTTTTTTACCCATTTTGGCCCCAAATACGGGTTCAATATTTCTTTCACATTTATTGACTGCAGTACAAAGTTCCCTTCTATATTTTTTGTTTTAAAAAATAAGAGTGGGTTTAAAAAGTACCAAAAACAATATTTTCACCCTTACTTACCCCTTTTATTTTTATATCTGTTCAAAACGTAATTTTAATATTGTTTCTATACCTATTACTTTAGAAGATATGACCTTTTCGATTTTTTCCCATTTTTCCCCGTTTTTACCCCCTCAGCGGTAAAACTTCCAAAAGTCCCTTCATATTCGATCTATACGGCAAAAGAGGTACCCAGTGTCTTAATTTTATCAAAATCGTTAGATCCGATTTCGAGATAGCCATTCTATATATATATATATATATATATATATATACAATTATTGCTCGTTTTAAGATAAAGATTTTCCAAATTTCTTAGTTTTTCCAGATTGGTATTACTTGACTTCCACAAAGTTTTTGTTTGATCGTAACCTTGTGACCCATACCACAATGTACCTGCTTCTATCATGAATTTTTATCTTATCTTTTAGGAAATATAGGGTATAAATCCTCAGAAATATAACCTTTATCTTATATATGGGTACTCCAGTACTGGCCACTTTGTCGGCAATTTCGGCGCATATACCAATATTTCAAAACCGAACAAATACGAATTGTAATATTTTAAAAACTCCTAATGTACTTTTTTAATAAGAAAACTTGTACATATTTCATAAAAAGTACTTACAATTCTCTTTAATTTCGGGTTTTAAATTAATTTCCGCTTAAAAATATTTTTGAAATATTGCTATTGTATACTTTGGACACAGTAAGACCAATCAAACCTCCGCTTAACACTTTAAGAACCAGTCTAATAAACATACGAGTATGAAGAATATGCTTGGATAACTAGATATATGGTTGGTTGCTTGTTTGGATGGATGCATCATAACATAATTCCAGTTTTCGTGTGTGTATCATATCATCTTCTAGTCTTCTTCATTATCATCATGAGTTGCCTCAAGTTATGGAAGAGGAAGGAAAGAAGGAAGGACAAGAAGAGCTGGCAGCAAAGGAAGAACAATATCAAAAATTAAAACGAAAACTCAATGAAAAAAAAAATAAACCAAACAATACCTAGAAAGAGCCACTAGAGAAGTTTTTAATTCATTCACATACAAATTCACTTATTAAATAAAAACAGACATATAAACAATTAAAAGATAACATAAAACTTGTACGTGAACATTTTTTTACGTTTTTACATTACAAATACTTATATGTTTCAAACGGTAGCAGGAACAATTTGTTAGAATTTTTCGAAAGTTTGTCAGGAAGGACATTTAGAAAGATAAGAAAAACTCTTTAGTAGATTTCCCATCTATGGCAACTCTGGTAGAGCGATCTCAGAAAAAGAAATTCCAATATTTTAAAAATTTTGTTTATATTAGATAAAGTTGTCAAATATCGATTTTAGGCTTAATTTGCAAATATATGCAGATGAGTTTTATATTTTTGTAAAGCTATGACTTTGAACAATAATCCGACATAAATTTTACTCTGAAGAGTTTTATTAAAAAAAGTTGTGTTGTATTGAAACTAATTAAACATTTTAAAATTACAACAGAAAATATATACAATATATATGTGGAAAATATTATGTTTGAATCAAATTAAAATTTTTTGAAAGAAAAATATGGTTTTTCCAGTTCACTTTTTCCGATATCGATGAAACTCAGAAAATCTTAAAAATTTTAAACGCGCTTTTATTTGGATTTTGTGGCGGTTCAAAATATTTTATATGCCTATATGAATCTAAAAAAAACAAGTAAGAAAGTGGTTTACATAAGAAGTATACGGTTTCAATTTTATGAAAAAATATTGATATTTGTGGCCAGCATATCAATTCCGGGAAGTGAGACCTATGGGAGGTACCACTAATAATGGACCGATTTTGACGAATTTCAATAGCCATGGTCCTAGTATCAAAAAAATGATCTATGCCAAATTTAATCAAATTATCTTGAGAATTGCGACCTGTACTTTGTTTATATGGAGGTCCAGCCGGCCAGCCAGTCGTCCGGACGGACTGACATCATTAAATCGACTCAGGAAGTGATTCTAAGTCTATTGGTATGTTTTAAGATGGGTCTAAGGCTATTATTTCTATGCGTTACATACATCAGCACAAACTTATAATACCCTTTCCACCTATGGTGGTGAAGGGTATAAAAAGAAACTTCAAAATTTGTACTGAAATATTATGGGTTGTTTTACAAACGTCTAGTATTTCACGTTTCGAACCTAAGGCCCACTTTTTGGGTTTTTATATCTTGTTGTCAACACTACAAACCATATTTGAGACAAGAATAATGAAAATGGAAGATATGCTTTTTAAGATATACTTGAGTCAAGGACATAATTGTTTTCTTAAAAGAACATACAACTACGGAATATACGCTTAAATATAATCTAGGATCATAAAAATCAGATAACCGTATGAAGGTTTACGCATATAAAAACTGTATGATTTGAAAAAATCTTCAAAAAAGAGATCAATGAACCGTTATTAAGTCCAACTTAAGCTATTTTTAAAATTTGTAAAAACTCTAGAAATTGTATGTGAAGAATTTATATAGCAAATTTCAGCGAAATCGGAAATAGTGTAGTTCAGTTCATGTTCGATGAAATTTGTTTTGACTATATAGTTTATAAAATCTTATATTCGATTGTATTAAAAATGATTGATTTTAGGCTTAATATGCAAAAATATGCAGATGTTTTATATATTGTTGTAAAGCTAAGACCTTGGTCTATAATTTGAAGTAAAATTTATTCTGTGCGGGGGTTTATTTACAAAAGTTATATAATATTGAAACTTTTATTAACTTCTATTTTGTAGCAAAATAATATAATATTTAAAAAATGGTCAAAAAATAAAAGAATGTTTTAAAAATTATAGTGTTTTTCAAATTAAACGAGCAGATTTTATTGTTTTGAAAATAATCCTTATAAGAATTAAAAATTTGAATTTTTAATGTAAAAACTTGTTCGTGCATTAGTTTTTTTCTACATACATATTTGAAAATAATAAGATACTTCTATCGGGTGTTTTTTATTGAGGTATAGAACTTTAAGTTGGCATCACTTTTTAAACTGGCGGCCATTTTGTCAGCTGTCAAGTGATAAATATTTAGTTTGGTTTGCCATTTCATCATGAACAGGTTGACAAAAGAACAACGCTTGCAAATCGTGCAAATTTATTTCGAAAATAATGGTTCAGTTCGCGAAGTTTACCGCAAGCTCCGTCCATTTTATGGTCGACATAATCGTCCATCAGAGCAATTAATTCGGTTAACCATGGATCGTTTTCGCACTACGTTTACTCTATGTGATAATACGTATCCGCAGCGACGTCGAACAGTGCGCACCGAAGAAACAATTGCCGCTGTAGAGCAAAGTGTTGAAGAGGACCCGAATGAATCGATTCGCCACCGTGCACAGCAATTGGAGCTTTGTCCATCAACTTTATGGAAGATTTTGCGCAAAGATCTTGGCTGATCCAGCTTGTGCAAGTATTGAAGCCGCGAGACCATGCAATGCGTCGTGATTTTGGTGTATGGGCCGAAAATGAGATTGATCTCGATGCTGATTTTCATCGCAAATTGGTCAATTGGCCACCAAGATCGTGCGATTTGACACCACTGGATTATTTTCTTTGGGGATATGTGAAGTCGCTCGTCTACGCCAACAAACCAGAAACGTTAGGGGACTTGGAAGCCAACATTCGTGGCGTTATTGCCAACATACGGCCCCATATGCTAGAAAAAGTTGTTGAAAATTGGACCTGTAGAATTGGCTTTATTCGAGCCAGCCGGGGCGGCCACATGCCCGAAATCATATTTAAACATTAATGGCATAAAATTATCCTTCCAATAAAGCCAAATTGATGGACATTAAAACGATTTTCTTGGGTTTTATTTCAATTTGAAGTTCCATACCTCTAAAAAAAACACCCATTACATTTAATAAAATATTTACTTGCAGCCCATTTCAAAATACTAAAAAAATAACTAAAATAAAAACAAAAATGTATATAAAAATTATATTTATGCTAAATTTACATAAAAACCGTAAAATACATTCATAAATGCATTAATAACTTAATGTTAATGTACAAAAAAAAATGAAATTAAATCTTTTGAACGTTATTTGAGATTTGTGGTTTTGGAAAAGAGAAAAAAATACCGAGATTATATAGCATATGTGTTAAAAATTAATTAAATATCAAATTGTCAACTATGAAAACAATAATGAAATACATAAAATCTTATTTACATACATACATAACTATGTAAAGAAAAGTGTTACCATTAAATAAAAAAAAAACTTTAGCATAAAGTTAAAAAAAAATAATATCAAAACAAACTGCATTTAATTCGAATACCCAAATTTGCATTAACGTTTTGAAATAAAAACACGAAATTAAATAAATTGTAATGCAATCATAAAAAAGAATTACAAGGTGATGGGATTTTGAACTGCAGTTTAACTTTGGCTGACACTGCAGCATCAGCAACAACAATAGCAACATTTTCATTTTCAATATTCAACAGACAGAGGTGAGTTTTTTATTAGTTTCTTTGAACCGTTCAACCAGTTAGAGCTCAACTGACGTAATTTGCACATCACAAATGCTTTTTGTCAAAATGCATTACAATTTTTAACCCATATTTTGCTTATATAAGCACATTCTTTGTTGTTTTTATTTATATTTAAAAACGAGTACATATTTTTTTTTTTGCAAACTTTAAATATTTTTTAATACTTTATTATTAAAATAAGTGAGTACTTAAGTTGTCGTTAGTTAAATGCAAATACAGCTGAGTAATAATTTTTCTTTGTTTTTTTTTTTCTCAAGGGGGTATTTTAAATGTGGCCTTTTTTCCACGAATTCTAGGGAGACCCTTGTTATGTAAAAGTTTAAAATGTTTAACACTGAACATCTCGAATCGTTTGCAAAATCGATGAAGGTCACTCGTTTATTATTCAAGTGTTAGAAGTGGAGGTGCTGTGGTTTAGTTGGTTAGCATGTCGACTACTAAGCATAAAATATCATAATCTGCTTGGGTTCGAGCCCCAGTCAAGGCAACATCAATTTCAGTAGTTTTTAATTTACATTCAAATTATAAATTAACTCAGAATCCGCTTTTGGCGGTAATCTCCAAAGCAATAACACGCCATCGATGGCTGTAGAACAAGTTTTAACAATGTGACAATATAACAATAGATGGCGCAATTTGACTGTTCTAAAAATAGACATGAAATGCAATAACGGTGTTAAGTAAAATAAAGCTTACCTCACTTTTCCAACACCTTTCACCTCTCTACAATCTCTTTTCCCAAAAAGATAACCCAATTCGTATATATGTGCACTATATACAATTTTATAAAATATAATTGCCAGAAGGTTACTTTTCTTTTCATATATGTATTGCCTTGCTCCTCGTGACGTTGGTTACGGGCTAACCCTATACTAGGGTGTTTATTTTACTCGACATTTTGTTGTTTACTTACTTACTTAAATGGCCTATTGTAACAACCTGTATAAGTCAAAGGCCGAGCATATTTTAGAATTCCATGCGCTTCTATCTTGTGCGCATATTCTCCAATTTGGTAGCTACGTTAACACCCGTTAAAGTAGTGAACAAATATGTGCCGCGAGTTTCCCCATAAGAACTATAAAAACATGGGTCTGGGAAGTCGGGCTAGTAACCCACTCCTAGAAAAAAATTACTATGAAAAAGCAAAAAAGAATTAAAACAGTCCCCCCTAATGTTGACGACTATGGCAAACGAAAAAAGGACCATGATTTAAGGATCAGCACATGGAACATCCGAACCCTCTACAGAGGAGGTGCTTTGACCCAGTTAATAAATGTCCTCATTTTGTTGTTTAAGTTATCAAATAACTTGAGAATTTGGTTTTTGAATTACTCGGAAAATCGATTAATCGTTAAAAATTACTCGAGTTACTCGAATAAAATATTCATCTTAAAATTACTCGAGTAAAATTTTTCTATAAACTTTTTATATTTATATTGTTAATAAGAAGTAATAATTAAGGAAACCACCGTAACATCCTTGGTAGAGCCGTAAATTTCTTCAAACTTAGCTACATTATGCCTGCGCTTCTTGACTAATTTCCTCTCTTTAGCATTGTATAGGTCAGGATACCCACTTGCCATCTTTATGAAAAAGACCACTCCTTATTGGCTACTGTAGAGCTTTCAGCTTCATCTCATGGGATAAAAGTTGAGAAAAATCCCAAGATATTCTTGACTAATTTCCTCTAATTAGCTTTGAGAGCTTAGGATCCCTTCCTACCTTCTTTTTGTTATTCCGTTCATTTCTATCTTATTCTATGCCGATGCTATCAACACAGTTTACTACCGAAGTATAATATCTGTGGCAATAAATAATAATGACTTAAGTCAACTTAAGTGCTTTTTCATTTTATTACATATTCTTATTCTTTAGATCAAGATCTATCACTCAGCTAAATTTCAAGTATAAAATGTCATTATTAATAAAACTATACACATCAGTTTGACAAAACACTTAATAACTCAAAACACAAAATTTCGACTTAAGCTACTTATTACTTAAAGCCACAGGTATGTACGAATAAGGCTTACAAAGTCAAAAATACTTTAAAAAAATACTAAAAAAAGTATTGAAATGTTTGTACTCGAGTAACTCGATTACTCGTGCAAAATTTCTCAAATAAATCTTTATTTGAAAATAGCAATTTTAATTTACTCGAGCGATGAATCGTTTTAATTGTTCCGATTAATCGAGCAAATATTACTCGAGTAAACACCCTACTCTACACCTAGCATTACGAGTAGAGCGGTTTGTCTTTCATACAAAAAAAAGTTATGTCAGTCACCCCCTAGGACTAAAGATAATGTAATTTTTTTAAATTTTTTGCCACGCCTACAAATACCGCCCTTTTAGTATTTTGTTCACTGTGTCGCCATTTTTAGTCCGATCATAACGTTTTATATATCGGTTTTCATTGCTCTGCAAGTGCTACATTTCTTTTTTGATAGTTTTTTACTACCACGTCAATTTCTAGTCACAACTTTTTAAAACTCGATTCGATTTCGGTGGATACGAATCGAGTTTTAAAAGGTTATGACTATAAATTGACGCGTTAGTAAGAAACTATCAAAGAGAGAAAAGAGCCTCGAACACCCATACACAAAACATTATGATCGGACTAAAGATGGCGACACAGTGAACAAAAAACTTAAAGGGCGGTATTTGTAGGCGTGGCAAAAATATAAAAACAATTTTTAGAATTGTTTTTACGTTATCTTTAATCCTAGGGCGTGACTGACACAACTCTACTGAGCATAGTCAGTCTACAAACCTTCTCCATTCTTCTCTATTCGCTTCCATTCCCTTAAAACCACTGATGTTGCTTAACGTACATCCTTGACTGATTCGATTCGATTTCGCTGGATACGAATCGAGTTTTAAAAGGTTATGACTATAAATTGACGCGTTAGTAAGAAACTATCAAAGAGAGAAAAGAGCCTCGAACACCCATAAACAAAACATTATGATCGGACTAAAGATGGCGACACAGTGAACAAAAAACTTAAAGGGCGGTATTTGTAGGCGTGGCAAAAATATAAAAACAATTTTTAGAATTGTTTTTACGTTATCTTTTATCCTAGGGCGTGACTGACACAACTCTACTGAGCATAGTCAGTCTACAAACCTTCTCCATTCTTCTCTATTCGCTTCCATTCCCTTAAAACCACTGAAGTTGTTTAACGTACATCCTTGACTGACTGACTTATATCTCGTTAATTTCTTGTAAGGTTTTTATATACCTACTACCTTGTGGATTAAAGACAAGAGCATGATAACATATCTCCTCTGGAGGTTTTTGAAGGGCGTGGCCAATCCACCCAACTTTTCAATATTGGAAATTCTGTTTACTAAAAATAAGGAGTTGTCACGATTTCTCCAGGGTTATACCACTTTTCTTCGACATAAACTGGAATACAGTTCTCAGACTGCAAAGCTTCTTTTGGAGCTATCCGATCTTGTGCAGAATTGGTGACATCACTGGAATATCATTGTAATGTATTTGGTGTTCTATTAAAATCAGGGAATTTGATCCCGAAACTTCTTAGATTGGCCAGTGGATCGCACAATGCACTATTAAGAAAATTCTTTACCTATCCGCACTTTCGGTTATATGAAAAAAAAACTTGCCTCAAAAGACACTGTCAAAATATCTGAATCGAAAGTCCACGACTACGTCTATCTGCTTGCCACTATCTAATTTCCTAGTAACCTCACAATGCAAAAACACTTCTTCCTCTATCCTCTTTTACTACCTCTTTTTCTAGATAAAGAGTGCTCTAAATAAAATTTGTAGTTGGATCAAACCTTTTAGTATAAAAACTCTACAAAATACGCAAATATAATGACATATTATACAAAATCATTTAGCATTAAAATGTTTACTTAGTACTCGGGTTTTGCAAAATTATCGACTTTTTTCGGAAACCCTCCCACTAAAGATTTTACAGTTGCTTCTGATACCTTTTTGGAGCATGTGTTCCACCTGCGCTTAAAATCGGACATGTTCTAGGAAATCTTTCCTGTGTTCTTCAATTCCTTTTTTACCAGAGCCCAATACCTTTCCACAGGCCGAAGTTCTGGACAGTTAGGTGGATTTGCCTCTCGTGGTACAAAAATGACATTATTCTTTGAGTACCACTCAATTGCCTTTTTTCCATAATGGCATGATGCCAAATCGGGCCAAAAAAATGTAGTCACTCTGTGCTCTCTTAAAAAGGGTAACAACCGTTTTTGTAGGCACTCCTTTATATAAATTTCTGTGTTTATTGTGCCAGATGCCACAAATACTTTACTTCTTTTGCCACAACTGCAAATAGCTTGCCACACGAGAAACTTCTTAGGGAATTTTGTTTGTTTTTTGTGCGAAACTCTTGCCGAACATTGCCCCGTTTATCAGCAACATAAAAATCTTGACCAGGAAGTTGAGAAAAGTCTGTCATTACGTATGTTTCATCATCCATCACACAACAGGTGTATTTTTTTTATAAAATCAGACTTCAATTTTTTCGCTCGTTTTTTTACTTCTAAGTTCTTTATAGCATTGCGATCTGGAACCTTTTATACTTTGTATGTCTTCAGTCCAGCATAAGCTTTGACTCTATGTGCAAAATTCGTAGAACATTTCACCGTACGAGCTGCTTTTCTTAAAGAAGTGTTAGGCGCTCTTCGAAAGAGTCCCTCGACTTCTTTTGCCTTACCAATATATGTAGGACCTTTTTTCCTCCCTGATCCAGGTTTTCTTTCAATGCTCAGGTTTTCCTTATACCGTCTGATGGCATTAGAAACCGTTCGAGGGTCAACTTTCAAATTTTTAGCTATTTTTTTAAAAGTCCATGACGGATTTTTTTGAAAAGTTTTAATTATATTTTCACGAACTTTTTTTTCGCAGTCCATTTTGATTGAAATAACTATTGAAAATTAATAATTTCTAAAATAATAGTATCTGACATATCTATAGAAACTAACTTGATCAACAAATAAATTATTTCTTGCACTATGGATAAATTTTGTCTAAAATAGTAAATGCATATTTTTTTTTGGAACACTCTTAACATCGCAGTGAAATGCATAATCATTGGTCATCCCCTGAATGTCCCCTGAGTATTTATCTCCGGAGTCAAAATTAAAATTTGAAATTTTTATTTAGGGGCTGTTCACATATTACGTAACGCTCTTATGGGTGGAGAGGGGGTCATGACTTTTGTTACGGTAGAGGTATTCTGTATTAGCATTTCTATTAAAATGTATTATACAGGGGGAGGGGTTCTCGAAATATTATGACTTTTGGAATATTTAAATTTTTGAATGAATCTTAGAAATCTTTAAGAGAAAATTGTTTATGGTCCGTGTTAACCTATGTTTTATGAGTCCATTTTTATATTAACTGTAACTGAGAATCAAACTTTTCTAACTTTTATAAAATAAGGGACAACCTAATGAATACATTCTATTAGTGAGAACTTTTTATATTTGTATTTTATTGAAAAGTAATAAATTCTTTTTAAATAGGTCTATAGGCAGACCTGGGTAATTTGCATTATCTTTAAATTAAACCAATAATGTCTATTTATTATTTGCATTAAAATTTACTTATAAACTAATGAATTTTACTTTGCATTATCTTTTAAAGATAGTTTTAATAATTTTTTTTTTTTTGCTTTAAAACACAAAAAAAATCGTAATTTGGATTTTAGTCAATTACAAAAAAGTATTGCATTATTTTCATAAATTTTGGAATTGACAAAACGAATGCATTATTTAGATAAAAATGTTAAACAAATCCAAAAAAAATTTCCAATAAAAGTATAGCTTCAATTTGATTCGTTGTAATGCCGAATTAACAATGCAGTAACTTTTGTAATGCATTTGTCCCAGGTCGAGTGTTATGTATTAATATCTATATCTGTAAATAACTACTATTAGTTTCAAATGCAATACATATTCCAATTACGTGAGTTTTGGAAGTGTTACTCTTAAATTGTTTTCCTCTTTTTCACAAAGAAATTTTACTGGTTTTGTTATTTTAAAAGTAGGTAATAAATTATTTTTAAATATTTTGTGGTTTACAATTTTTTGCTAATAACTTTGTCTTGCATTTTTTTAAATATAGTTTAAACAGAAAATTTAAATTTTTTAAGAGATGGTGGTACAAATCAATGATTTTTATTAAGCTCTTAAGTAAATTTTAATTTTTTATTTTAAAACTCAGATTTAGATCATCTTTGCTACTACTATTCAGCTCAGTATTCTATTTTGGCAATCATCTAAAAGAAGTAACGTTTTTTGTTTTGAAGCACAAGAAATCATAAATGAAATTGTTTAGTAAAGTAATGCAATAGGTTTTTGTGGATCATAATAATTGACACAATTTTTTTTTGATTATAACATTTTAAAATGAATTACTATAAAACTAAAACTTATAGTAAATTAAAGCTTGCAGTCTAGACTTTCAAATAGTTTATAAAACATCTGCATATATTTGCATATTTAGCCTAAAATCAATAATGAGTGACATAGTCTAGGGCATTCAGATCATACATATTTGGCATTATAAAGGATAAAGGATAATTCTGTCGAGTATTTGTCTATATTATAGGTATACCTATAATCTGGCAGGCATTTTAACTTTATCAATATTCTAAGAAAACTATTAGAAAATTTTTGGTTATTCTGCAAAAACGATTAGGGTATTTTTAGACTTTGCAGAATAATATAAATACTTTTTTAAACATTTTATTAAAAATTTTTCATTTTACTGAAAATTTTATATTTTATCGAAAATTTTATATTTAATCGAAATATTTGATCAAAAATTTTATATATTATCGAAAATTTTATATTTTATCAAAAATTTATACTATTATCAAAAATATATATATTTGAAAGAAATTAATTTAAGTTGAACCAAGAATTTATGTTAAGAGGTTGTGGGTTCGAATCCGGGCTCAGGTTCATATCATAAATTTTTATTTTTAATAATTTTACGATTTTTAAATTAGATACCACCAGCAGCCGATTAATTTTTTTAATTTTCGTAAATACCACGATCATTAATAAAACTCGTGAAAATGAGTATTAAAATCATTCAGTTGAAATTTGGATGTTAATAGAGTTGGTTGGTGCCGCTTTGTTAAAGAAAAGACAAAAACAAAATAGGCAAGAAACAAATCAAAATCCAATTTATAGCAACAAAATACATGGCTCGAGACAACAAAGAAATATAATCTCGAACATTATTGCCACGACACTATTATTTTTGTTAGCATTAGGAATATTTCTGTAAATATTGGGAATATTTTTCAAAACAGAAATAAATTCGAATATTAAACCATTTTAGATTTTTATATTTTTTTTTTTAGATATTTTCGATCCAAAAAATTTTCTATAGAAATTTTCTATAGAAAAATTTTTGATAAAAAAATTTTTGATAAAAAATTTTCCATAGAATTTTTAATAAAAAAAATTTCTATAGAAAAATTTTTGATAAAAAAAATTTCTATAGAAAAATTTTTGATAAAAAAATTTTCTGTACAAAAATTTTTGTAAGAAAATTTTCGATAGAACAATTTTTGATATAGAAAAATTTTGATAAAAAAAAAATTTTTAGAAAAAATTTTGATAAAACAACTGTTTATAGAAACATTATTGATAAAAAATTTTCTATAGAAAAATTTTTGATAAAAAAATTTTCTACAGAAAAATTTTTGTAAGAAAATTTTCGATAGAACAATTTTTGATATAGAAAAATTTTGATAAAAAAAAAATTTTTAGAAAAAATTTTGATAAAACAACTGTTTATAGAAACATTATTGATAAAAAATTTTCTATAGAAAAATTTTTGATAAAAAAATTTTCTACAGAAAAATTTTTGATAAAAAAATTTTCTACAGAAAAATTTTTGGTAAAAAAATTTTCTGTAGAAAAATTTTTAATAAAAAAATTTTCTATAGAAAAATTTTTGATAAAAAAATTTTCTCAAAAAATAACAAAATAGTCGGGATGTAAATATTATTCAAAAAGAAGAGTATTTGCATTTGATCCCAAACCTGGCTTTTTATCAATAAATTGATATGTTACATTAATGTAACAGGTTTGGGATTAAATGCAAATACTCTTCTTTTTGAAAAAAATTTTCTATAGAAAAATTTTTGATCAAATAATTTTCTATAGAAAAATTTTTGATAAAAAAATTTTCTATACAAAAATTTTTGATAAAAAAATTTTCTATAGAAAAAGTTTTGATAAAAAAATTTTCTATAGAGAAATTTTTGATAAAAAAATTTTCTATAGAAAAATTCTTTATAAAAAAATTTTCTATAGAAACATTTTTGATAAAAAAAATTTTTATAGAAAAATTTTTAATAAAATAATTTTCTATAGAAAAATTTTTGATAAAAAAATTTTCTATAGAAAAATTTTTGATAAAAAAATTTTCTATAGAAACATTTTTGATAAAAAAATTTTCTATAGAAACATTTTTGATAAAAAAATTTTCTATACAAAAATTTTTGATAAAAAATTTTCTATAGAAAAATTTTTGATAAAAAAATTTTCTATAGAAAAATTTTTAATAAAAAAATTTTCTATAGAAAAATTTTTAATAAAAAAATTTTCTATAGAAAAATTTTTGATAAAAAATTTTTTATAAAAAATTTTTGATAAAAAAATTTTCTGTAGAAAAATTTTTGATAAAAAAATTTTCTATAGAAAAATTTTTGATAAAAAAATTTTCTATAGAAAAATTTTTGATAAAAAAATTTTCTTGATAAAAAAATTTTCTATAGAGAAATTTTTGATAAAAAAATTTTCTATAGAAAAATTCTTAATAAAAAAATTTTCTATAGAAACATTTTTGATAAAAAATTTTTTTATAGAAAAATTTTTAATAAAATAATTTTCTATAGAAAAATTTTCTATAGAAAAATTTTTGATAAAAAAATTTTCTATAAAAAATTTTTGATAAAAAAATTTTCTATAAAAAATTTTTGATAAAAAAATTTTCTATAAAAAATTTTTGATAAAATAATTTTCTATAGAAAAATTTTTGATAAAATAATTTTCTATAGAAACATTTTTGATAAAAAAAAATTTGATAAATAAATAATAGACAGGGATCAGGTGCTAATAATTTTTCTTTTTTAAAAATTCTAAATTTTTCTAAAAAATCCATTTTTAACATATTTTGACTTCCTCCCATTATTAAATTTTCCAAAACAACAACATATTTGCTAAAATTTATTAAAAATTTTACTTTTTTGTAAATAAAATATCAAATGTTGATCAACTTGATATTTGTATTTCGATAAATATAGTTTTTGCATTTTGATGGGTCCAAGTTAAATTTTCATATTTTCACATTTAACATCTACTTGCCAAAACAAGCTTTCCAAGATTTTTAGCCTATTAAAATATTTTGGCATATTTTAACATAACATAGAAATAATATTGGCAGTTTTTGTATTATATTTTTTTATTTTAATTTATTATTATGTTAAGTTTTATTATCTGTTAAAAATTGTTTTCTAAATATTTTTATCTAAGTACTTAAATTGAAATATATTATGGCTTTATTTCCATATTTCATTGTTAGGCTGGTTCTGAACTTAAAAAATTGTTTGAATTTATGTAAATTTTTTTAATAATTTGAGTTTTATGAATACATATATCCTTCTTCTTTCAAAACTGTGATCCTTTAAAAAATTTTATATTTAAAAATCTCCCCTATCATCCCCTAAGGGGTTAAATGACATTTTAGTGAATTCATTTTCAGCTGCTAAACATCAAAAATCTCAAAACTAGTATAAACAAATATTATATGTATTTTCCGTGCATCGCAAACATTATCATTTTGTGATGATCGTCATGCGAATTTTGTTTTAAAACTTTTTTGAAAACATTGTATTTTTTATGTTCGACTTGTTGACTTTGTAAGTTCGAAGTTGTTTTCATGCCATTTATGGTCGGTTGTGTCGCAGTCATAAGTTGTGTGATTTAATTGCAATTGCAGTAATGGCAAAGTGTTGGTTGCTCTATCGGTGTTAGCAGCTGATTCTGTTGTGATGGTGGTGTTTATCGATGATACTAGTATTATCTTTTGTTGTTGTTGTTGTTTTTACTGGTGTTTTGCAAAACATCTTCTCTCATCATGAGTAATATTTCTACGTGCAATTGACAATTGCATCTCTGGGGACCAAACACATTGACAATATTTAGACAAACATTTATCAAATTTTCTTTATTTGTTTTGTCTAAAATGAAGCTGATGGTGATGTTGAGGCTGTGGATAAAACTGCTGCTGCTGCCATTGAATTAAGTATTAACAAAAAAGTTTATATCTATGAGAAACATAATTGAAATGACTGACTTCTACGCTTTTCGGCTTTCTTTATGTTAAATTCGAACAAAGACAGACGGACGGCTAAACAGGCGTTTATAGTTTTATTTAAGCCTACGTTCGTGTTCATCCATTCATACCTACGAAAATACGCACAACTTTCTTTCTTCATTATACTTGTACTTACCAACATAAATACATACCTACACACAAATAAACATAAAAACATACAAACATATTGACGGTTTTAATGTATCTGACTATGCTCTTGTAATGTCGCACAGTGGTTCGATAATGATATCAAATTTTTATTTATATTGAAAACAATTTTCAATTTTCCATAAAAATATTACACACAACTTTTTCTATAGAAAAACTTGTTACGTACAAATGTTTCTTTAAAATAAAATGTTATATACAATTTTTTAATAGAAAAAAGTGTTATACAAAAAATTGGTAGAGTTTTTTCTGAAACAAAAAGTGTTATACAAAGTGTTTTCTATAATAAAAGCTTTTGCATACAATTTTTTCTATAGAAAAAAGTGTTATACACAATTTTTTCTATGGAAAAAACTGTTATACACAATTTTTTCTATGGAAAAAACTGTTATACACAATCTTTTCTATAGAAATAACTGTTATACACAATTTTTACACAGAAAAGACAATTTTTTCTATAGAAAAACCTGTTATACACGATTTTTAACATAGAAAAGACTGTTATACACAATTTTTTCTATAGAAAAAACTGTTACATAAAATTTTTTTAAATAAAAACCTGTTATACACAATTTTTTGTAAAGAAAAAACTGTTACATACAATTTTTTTTAATAAAAACCTGTTATACACAATTTTTTGTAAAGAAAAACTGTTATACACAATATTTTCTGTAGAAAAAACTGTTTTACAGAATTTTTTCTATGGAAAAAACTGTTATACACAATTTTTTCTTAGAAAAAACTGTTATACACAATTTTTTCTATAGAAAAAACTGTTACATAAAATTTTTTTTAATAAAAACCTGTTATACACAATTTTTTGTAAAGAAAAAACTGTTACATACAATTTTTTTTTAATAAAAACCTGTTATACACAATTTTTTGTAAAGAAAAACTGTTATACACAATATTTTCTGTAGAAAAAACTGTTTTACAGAACTTTTTCTATGGAAAAAACTGTTATACACAATTTTTTCTATAGAAATAACTGTTATACACAATTTTTACATAGAAAATACAATTTTTTCTATAGAAAAACCTGTTATACACGATTTTTAACATAGAAAAGACTGTTATACACAATTTTTTCTATAGAAAAAACTGTTACATAAAATTTTTTTAAATAAAAACCTGTTATACACAATTTTTTGTAAAGAAAAAACTGTTACATACATTTTTTTTAATAAAAACCTGTTATACACAATTTTTTGTAAAGAAAAACTGTTATACACAATATTTTCTGTAGAAAAAACTGTTTTACAGAATTTTTTCTATGGAAAAAACTGTTATACACAATTTTTTCTATGGAAAAAACTGTTATACACAATTTTTTCTATAGAAATAACTGTTATACACAATTTTTACATAGAAAAGACAATTTTTTCTATAGAAAAACCTGTTATACACGATTTTTAACATAGAAAAGACTGTTATACACAATTTTTTCTATAGAAAAAACTGTTACATAAAATTTTTTTAAATAAAAACCTGTTATACACAATTTTTTGTAAAGAAAAAACTGTTACATACATTTTTTTTAATAAAAACCTGTTATACACAATTTTTTGTAAAGAAAAACTGTTATACACAATATTTTCTGTAGAAAAAACTGTTTTACAGAATTTTTTCTATGGAAAAAACTGTTATACACAATTTTTTCTATAGAAATAACTGTTATACACAATTTTTACATAGAAAATACAATTTTTTCTATAGAAAAACCTGTTATACACGATTTTTAACATAGAAAAGTCTGTTATACACAATTTTTTCTATAGAAAAAACTGTTACATAAAATTTTTTTAAATAAAAACCTGTTATACACAATTTTTTGTAAAGAAAAAACTGTTACATACATTTTTTTTAATAAAAACCTGTTATACACAATTTTTTGTAAAGAAAAACTGTTATACACAATATTTTCTGTAGAAAAAACTGTTTTACAGAATTTTTTCTATGGAAAAAACTGTTATACACAATTTTTTCTATAGAAAAAACTGTTACACAAATTTTTTAACATAGAAAAGACAATTTTTTCTATAGAAAAAGCTGTTATACACAATTTTTTATATAGAAAAGACTGTTATACACATTTTTTTCTATAGAAAAAACTGTTATATATACAATGTTTATATATACAATGTTTTTTAATAAAAACGCGTTATACACAATTTTTCGTAAAGAAAAAACTGTTAAACACAATTTTTTCTATAGAAAAAACTGTTATACACAATTTTTTCTATAGAAAATACTGTTATACACAATTTTTTTTATGGAAAAAACTGTTATATACAATTTTTTCTATAGAAAAAACTGTTATACACAATTTTTTCTATGGAAAAAACTGTTATACACAATTTTTTCTATAGAAAAAACTGTTGTACACAATTTTTTACATAGAAAAGACTGTTATACACAATTTTTGCCATAGAAAAGAGTGCTATACACAATTTTTTCTATACAAAAAACTGTTATACACAATTTTTCAAAAGAAAAAACTACTATACGCAATTTCTTTTACAAAAAAAAATATTATTACACATTTTTTCGATAGTAAAAACTGTTATACACATTTTTTATAGGAACAACTTATACACATATTGTGTAGGAAAGTTTTTTCTTTAGGAAAAGCTGTTATATAAACAAGTGCTATATACAATTTTTTTCTGTAGAAAAAACTGTTATACACAAATTTTCTATAAAAAAAAATATGTTATACACAATTTTTTCTATAGAAAAAAATTTGTATAAAAGTTTTTTACATAAAAAAATTTTGTATAACAGCTTTTTCTATAAAAAAAATCCTCTAAAATTATTTTTTCTATAGAAAAAATTGTCTATCAAACTTGTTTTCAAAGAAAAAAATTTGTATAACAGTTTTTTTTCTTAAAAGAAAATATTGTATAGAAATGTTTCTTATGTAGAAAAAATTGTGAAGTTCTATATAAAAAACTGTTATACACAATTTTTTCTATATAAAAAAAACTATTATACAAAATTTTTTCTGTAGGGAAAAATTTTGGATAAAAGTTTTTTTGTATAATAAAATTTTGTGCAACAGTTTTGTTTTTGTTTTTTCTACAGAAGAAATGTTAATAAAACTTGTTTTCAAAGAAAATTTTGTATAACAGTTTTTTTATTACAAAATTGTATACAAATGTTTTTTCTAAAGAAAAAATTGGGTATTTCTATAGAAAAAGCTTTTATACAGAATTTTTTCTATATGAAAAATTATTATGGACAATTTTTTCTGAAGGAAAATATTACGAATAACAAGTAAGAGTGGTATATTCGGCTTTGCCGAATCTTGGATACCCTTCACCAATAGTGTTTTAAAAGTAAAATACAAAATCGTATGAATATATTGATAATTATATAGTTTCTGATTACTGACTTAGTTGAGCCCCACACAAATGCTTCATATGTATATTAATTTTCTTTTGTTCATACTAAATGTAATTCCTAGCAATATTTGGTTATACTAGTACAAGGTGGCGCAAAAGTAATCCTCCTATCAGAAAATGCTCTAAATTTTGCGATTGGCCCCTAATGTCAATTCTGTTTTGGAATTTGTGTAGTAAACACTTGCAAAATACACGTTAATAAACAATGTTACTCTACACTGCTCCAGAACGCGGAATATTGGTGACTATTTATTTGGCCAATAATCGGTCGGTGACTTTGGCACAACGTAAGTTTCGTCGCAGATTTCCAAGCCGTCCAACGCCTACTGGTGAAATACTGCTCGCCTCGAAGAGACTGGCACAACACGAGATGCTGCCAGGCGTGGCAGACCCCGGAGTCGCCGTTCTGCAGAGAATATTGCTGCTGTAGCCGAGGATGTCATGGAAGCGCCGTCGACATCGATCAGACGACGTGCCACGCAAATGGGTATCAGTCAACGGTCTTTACAGCGAATTTTGGTAAAAAATTTGAAGATGTTTCCGTACAAAGTCCAGACGGTGCATCAGCTGTTAGCTGCTGACCGCCAATCGCGTCTAACATTCGCTCAAGCCATCCTTAATCACCACCAAGAGGAAGACGATTTTTCATTAAAAATAATCATGAGTGATGAGGCCCATTTCCATCTTACCGGGTACATAAATAAGCAAAATTTACGTGAAAATCCGCGTGTAACCCACGAAGAGCTATTATCCGGTCAAAGTCATTGTATGGTGTGCTTTTTTCGCTGGAGGAGTCATCGGACCTTTTTTATTCAAAGACGTAGCGGGCCAAACGGTTACTGTGAATGGTGAGCGCTACAGAGCAATGATTAACGAGTTCCGTTTGCCGCAACTTGATGAATTGGGATTGGAAAACATGTGGTTCCAACAGGACGGTGCAACGGCATACACTGCACGTGCCACAACCGATATGCTGAAGGATGCATTTCCCGGGCGCCTAATCTTCCGTTTTGGCGATTTGCACTGGCCAGCAAGATCGCCTGATTTGACCGCTGCAGACTTCTTTTTGTGGGGCTTTTTGAAGTCGCGGGTTTATGTCAACAAGCCTCAGACTCTTGCAGCTCTTAAAGACAATATCCGTCAAGAATGTGAGGACCTATCGCCGGAAGTTTTGGCCAAAGTGATGTAAAATGCTATAAAAAGGGCTCAAATGACAATCGAAATGACAAAACGAAAAGCTTTTCGGTGGCGTCATCATCTAGAATAGTAATGGACCCAAAGGTTAGGTTGGGCAGGTGGCTGATGTATAAGGCAGCGTCACTTGGATTCTAAAGTTCGATAGACCAGATAAACCATGCAGAAAAGATGCTTCAAAATGTAGATGCCCTTAGATTTGCAAGAGTACATCGATTTGATGAAGATTAAGTATTCTGGCACACAACCCAAAAACACAGTGCCCAGTGAGGGTTGTGTACGAGTACTTTAATTCATACGAATTATCCAACTATTAAAGGTTAATGATTAGTTATGTAAAACTCTGAAGTTAGCGGACTGATTTAGGTCAAAGTTTTAACAATGATTGTCAATGTATACAAGCCTTAGAATTATAAGGTATACACTCTTAGTTTTAGATACATGCGTGAAATATATAGCTAGCTATGAATGGATATCAGCTTTGGCGGAAAATTTATTGAAGATTTACGTATTAATGTGAAGTTAGTTAACTAATTAAGATGAATACTTCAACAATAATATTTGGGATGCATTGTTCTTTCGATCTGTCCGATGGATATGTGGAAAGTTTTGCTCTAGTTCTTTGTGCAATTATAACATGATTTAATTTATCAGCATTTAAAAGATTTCCGGTCGGGGTTATATGGGAGATAACAGAAAATTTGAACCGAGATCGCCCATTTTCAAAGCTGAACTTTTCAAGAGATCGCCCTGAATAACGATATTGTACAATGTCTTTATACTAGATGCCATCATCGTATCTATTATAATAGATAGATAATTATAATTTGTCATTTATTAGCTACTAAGAGATTGCCTTAGGCGAAGTTATACGGGAGCAATAGTCAAACGTGAACGGATTTCTCCCAATTGCAATTAAACAATTTAAATTTTTGTTGATATGTGAGATACATACATACATATGTAGGTTTTGAACGGATATCATGTACTTAGCTGCATTTTAGTACTTCCTAGGAAGATTACCTATAATTTGATATATAAACCATACTCAAATGTAATCATAAAGTTCAAAAGTCAGACATAGAATTAAGATAAATGCAGTGTGTCTGTCTGCTAAAATCAGATTTGTGGAGCTCCTGGAAGGTATACGCATTTGCATTTTACACAAAATTTTAGGATATCGTCCCACCCTGAGCTCCAAAAACTTGACTACAACAGAAAAAAGGACAGACAGGTAGACGGACGGACGGACAGACAGGTAGACGGACGGACGGACAAACAGACGGACGGACGTCGCGAAATCGATTCTCCCGCCGATTCTGAGACGATCGGTACAACTTGAATGGTATTCATAATCAGATTTGTGGAGTTTATATCAGATTTTAGGAAATCCTTCCACAAGGAACGCTGTCAAATTTCATCACCATCGGTCCATAAACACCTGAGATATCGCTGAAACAATATTTACAAAATGTCAACAAAATTTCTTAGACACGTACTTTGGGCAATTTGCTGTACATCACAAGTAGTGTTTTGGTGGTATCTCAGTTGTTTATGGACCGCTTTTGATAAAATTTTATAATGTGCTTGGCGGGGGAATTTCCTAAAATCTGATATAAAATTTATGTATGTCCGTGCTCCAGGAGGATGGTTTTTCCTATTTCTGCATTTCATTGTTTCAACAAACATTCTCTAACGCGTACTTTGGGCAATTTGCGATACATCAAATTTAGTGTTTTGGCTGTATCTCAGTTGTTTATAGACCGATTTTGCTAAAATTTTACAGAGTGCTTTGGGGAACCATTTCCTACAATCTGATATATAATATATTATCACATGTACACCAGGAGTACCTTGTTTCTCTTATTATTTAAAAGTGTGTTTCAATCAAAAATTTTAAAATTTTCGTCTAATTTTTGGTATTTTTTCGATATTTTCGGTGTTTATAAACCGATTTTAATGAAATTTAATAGCGTTCATTGCGGGAGAATTTCCTAAAATCTGGTATATAATTTATGTAGGTGCACCCTCCAGGGGCTTCAGAAACTTGATTTCAACAGACAGACAGACAGACGGACGGACAGACAGACAGACAGACAGACAGACGGACATCGCTTAATCGATTCTCCTCCCGATTCTGAGTCGATCGGTATAATTTTTATGGGGTTTACGATCACTAATAAAAAAATTACAAACGGAATCACAAACTTATAATACCCTTTCACCTATTGGTGAAGGGTATAAAAATATTTTATATAGAAAATATTTTGTATAACAGTTTTTTCTATAAAAAAAAATTGTATAATTTTTTCTATTATTTTTTCTTTAGAATAAATTGTGTTTTTCTATAGAAAAAACAGTTATACACGAAGTTTTCAATAGAAAAAACTGTTTTATACAATCTACAGGAAAAACTGTTTGATGCAATTTTTTTCTATAGAAAAAACAGTTTGATCCTATTTTTGTAATAGAAAAAACTATTATACAATTTTTTTTATGGATGAACTGTTATACATAATTTTTTTTGTAGAATATTATACAAAATTACTGAAAACCTTAAATAGATACTTCAATGAAAATTTTGTATGCAAAATATTTTAAGTTTTGGAATCACTGTGACTTGTCTGTGGAAAGATTATTGCGGTGTGTCATGCTGGCACTTAGCAGAGATTAAACTTTCTGGCTTTTAGACTCAGTTAAGTTTACAAGATGATTATTATCATTATTGCAAAACAAGCATATAAATACTTAAATATAGTAATGAATTTAATCTATGTAAAAAATATATATTTCACTAAAAGTATATATATACATATGTTTTTACTAGAGAGTATCTTTGTGTTTAATTGTCTTCAAAAGTAAACCCGTACTATTAGATATTTATTTATGTGCATCTTAACCAAAGTGTTTATCCATCAAACTAATATTTGACGTCTTCCAAATGACAATTAAATGAGCGATGAAAGTCTGTCATCGTCAACTAATGGTTGAAATGAAAAGTGCGTAAAAGCCTTCGTCATTCCCCATCGCCTTATCCGTCTTTAAGGCCTTCATCTGTGACGTTTCCAGTTGAAGAGAGTAAAGTTTGGTCATCAATATCAGTTACTTATTTCTTATTACCCACAAATCTACTGTCAACCAAAACGAGATTTAAAATGCAACAAAAAAACAAAAAAAACTTTAAACAAAATCATAAAATTTTATTATGAAGTATTTAAAGAGGCAAGAAGCACAAACAAGTGGTAAGACCGGCTACACTTTTTATGGCCTAAAGCAGCTTTAGCAACTACAAAAAATGGCAACATGGCAAGGTAACCAGCTTATTTATCTCCAGATATTTTGCGAATAATAAAAATAAATATTTTGTTTTGGTTTTTTGCCACTCGATCATTTTTGTACATAATTACGATCTTGTAGAAAACAAAAACATTCGTATATTCGAATATTTATATTTAACATCCAACAAATCCAACAGCAACCTTCAAGTCATTTAAGCCATTCAAAGTTTATTGGGCGAGTTTTTGTATTTTGTTTGTTTCAGTTATATCTTCTATAAAATCCAATCAACCCAACTGGTGAAACTTTTAGGATTTTTTCTGTTTAAGATTAATATGGAGAAATTTTTCAAAGCATTTTGCTATAATCAGAATAATAATTCAAATTTTGCAAATATAGACTTAAGAATAGATTGATTAATTAGTTTTTTCGAATCATTTTATTTGTTTTTTTAATGTCATTGTCAAAGGTTATTTTAGAAAGTATTTTTAAAATAATTTTTAAAAAAAATATATAAAATTTTGTTGAAATAATTTATATTTATGCACTTGAAATAGTATTATATCATACATGTTTTAATTATTATTTTTAAATGGAATTGCCACTTTTTTATACAATATTAATGATTAATTTTTCCATTCATGAACGTGATTTTTCAATAGAACTTCACTTTTTTTTACTTATTCACTTAATATCCAGTTGGAGTTTGAAACAAGTGGATTTAAAAGTTTGAATTCTCATGAGAAATTTTATTTGTTAAGTCAGAACAATGATTTTGTATTAACGATATTCAGGAAATTGTTATATGATTTAAACAAGGTCTTGAACAAGTTTAAATTGCTTAACGATCATTATAAATCAGACTTTGTGACTTTCTGAATTTTTAATTGCAACTCTAACTTTGGATTAGGTATTAGTTTTATAAAAAACATTTGTATAACAGTTTTTTCTATATCGAAAAATGTTTATAACAGTTATTTCTATAAAAACAAAATGTGTATAGCGGTTTTTTCTATGGAAACAAATGTGTATAACAGTTTTTCCTGTAGAGAAAAAATGTGTATAACAGTTTTTGCTATAGAAAAAAATGTGTGCAACACTTTTTTCTATGGAACAAAATGGGTATATATAACAGTTTTTCTTGAATTCTTATAAATTTTTTTTTTGTAAATTAAGTCAGAATAATGAAAAATTTGTATAACACTTTTTTCTTATAAAAAATGTGCATAAGACTTGTTTCTATAAAAAATGTACATAACACTTTTTCTATAGAAAAAATGTGTAGAACAGTTTTTTCTATAGGAAAAAATGTGTATAACAGTTTTTTCTATAGAAAAAAATGTGTATAACAGTTTTTTCTATAGAAAAAAATGTGTATAACAGTTTTTTCTATAGAAAAAAATGTGTATAACAGTTTTTTCTACATAACACTTTTTTCTATAGGAAAAATGTGTGTGTATAACACTTTTTTCTATAGAAAAAGATGTGTATTACACTTTTTTCTATAGAAAAAGATGTCTATAACACTTTTTTTGAATAGAAAAAAATGTGTATAACACTTTTTTTGAATAGAAAAAATATTTATAACACTTTTTTTCAATAGAAAAAAAATGTGTATAACACTATTTTCTATAGAAAAAAAATGTGTATAACCCCTTTTGTGTGTAACACTTTTTTGTGTATAACAATTTTTTTATAGAAAAATGTTAAAATATTTCTATAGAAAATATTTTGTATATCAAATTATTCTGTAGAACAAATATTATATAACAAATTTATATTTAAAAAATTTTTTTATAACAAATTTTGCTGTAAGATAAATTGTGTATAACAGTTTCTTCTATAGAAAATCTTTATGATTAAACTTTTTTCTATAGAAAAAATTGCGTTGAACAGTTTTTCCTATAGAAAAATTTTAGTATGTATAACAGTTTTTGCTATGAAAACAATTTTCTATATAAACAATTTTGTTATACAAATTTGTGTACATATTTTTATCTTGATGAATAAGAACTGCCCTAATATAATACATTTTTACAAACAATTCTGTATGTGCAAAACACTTTTTTTCTTAAAAAAGAAATGTCAAAATGTTTGTTATTATTGCAGATACAAGTTGTTTCTGTTGTTCGATATTTTTGCTTCATGTTCGCGAGGGTTAATTGAAAAGTCTTTGTAAATTAAAAACTTTTTTTAAAACATTAATGTAAACGATATGAAAATACTATAGACTAATTTCATAGACATTCCTTGTAAAGTTTAAATTAAAAAAAAATCCAAAGTATCAAGCGGCTATAAAATCTTTAATGATAAGACTTTCGACAAAAAGTTTATAAATTTATAAAAACTGAATAATATGTCAACATTCAAATGTCAGTTGAATTTGCACAATATTTGAAAAAAATTACTTTGTTTTAAGAATTTGTACATTATACGGAACTTTTCTTATGTAAATATAAACAATAAACTTCTAAGACTAACCCTCGTTGTAAAAACTTAATCATACATGATTATTTTTATATCTGCATAAACCATAAAAAAGTTAAAATAATCCTTTTATTGTTATTGCTGTTAAATCTGATTTTTTAAATTGTTATTTAAATAACAAGAAACAAACCATAAACAAATAAATACATTCATATCAAAATTAAATTATATGTACGAAAAAATTCAAATAAGCAGAAAAAAACAAAAACTACAAATCAGACCTTTAATATTAAACTCACGTCCAATCGACTGCAAACACTTTTGCAAAGATAAAACAAAAATTACCGCTTTTGTATGGGAAATTTGTTGGTTTTAGCCGAAAAAAATAAATAAATAAAAACCAAAAAAAAAAACATTTCGATTTCAATGTTACGGTGCGAAAATGGCCATATCAGGCAGACAAAAGCACTAACATTTTTATTTAATAGACAATTTTTCGAGTCATGGATATTTCGGATATGGATTCGGTTGTTAAATTTAGTCATACGAAATTTGTACTCGTTAATTTGTGACCAAAACCTAAAGCAAAATGTTAATCATATTAAATAAACAGATGTCGGGATTTATTGCTAAAAGTTGGTTTTGCATTTAATTTAAATCAGAACAAAGGCAATAGTGAATTTTAATTACTTTTTTTTATTAAAATGGGTGGCACCGTAAATACGACTCTAAAACCAGATAATAAATTCTTTAATGGAATATAAAGTTTTGAAGGTTGATTTTTATGAAATAATCAAAATTACTCAAATAAGCAACAAATGTTAAAGTTTGCGAATTATTTCACTTAAATTACACATCCCCCTGTTGAAGGTTATAAAAACCATACATTTTGCAAAATTGATTTACAGCATCTTTAAAAACCATTAACTTCAATCATAATTCAAAAACAAAAATTTGTAATCTTTCCAATGTTTAAACATTTCTTTATTCCATTTTTTTGGTTATTGTGTTCACTTTCATGATCTTTGATTCGTATCATCATCCATCATTGGAATGACCTTTAACAAATCAAAATGTTAAATTTAATGAGAGTAATGACCAACAGAGTTTTATTTTATTTAATTTTTTTTTTAGTTTTTAACAAATAAAATATTGTACAATAAAACAAAGTATTACCGGATATTTGCAACTTTGATTTTAAGAGGAAATTTGCACAATAATAGCAAAGGGAATTCACTCGTAAATAATCAGTAATTGAATTAAATAATAAAAGCAAACTGTTATACAAGACATTTTCTTTAGAGGAAATAGCTATATTTAATATTTTCAATGAAAGAAAATTATTACAGCAAATATTTATTATATCATATAACTGTTATACAAAATTTTTTCTATATCAAGAACTGTTATACAAACTGTTTACACAATTTTTTTTATCGACAAAAGTGTTATCCACAGATTTTTCTATAGAAAAAAGTGTTATACAATATTTTTTTTAGAAAAAAAAAAGTTTAAATATGCACATTTTTTTTATAGAAAAAAGTGTTATACACATTTTTTTTTCTAGAAAAAAGTGTTATACACAGTTTTTTCTTTAGAAAAAAGATAACTGCACAATTTCTTCTCTGGAAAAAAGTGTTATACACAATTTTTGCTTTAGAAAAAAAGTATTATGAACAGTTTTTCTATAGAAAAAGGTGTTATACAAATTATAGAAAATTGTTGTACACAATTTTTTCTATAGAAAAGTTTTATACACAATTTTTTCTATAGAAAAAAGTGTTATACACGGTTTTTTCTATAGAAAAAAGTGTTATACACAGTTTTTTCTATAGAAAAAAGTGTTATACACTGTTTTTTGTATCAAAAAAAAAGTGTTATACACAGTTTTTTCTATAGAAAAAAGTGTTATACACATTTTTTATCTATAGAAAAAAGTGTTATACACCGTTTTTTCTATAGAAAAAAGTGTTATACACAGTTTTTTCTATAGAACAAAAGTGTTATACACAGCTTTTCTATAGAAAAAAGTGTTATACACATTTTTTATCTATAGAAAAAAGTGTTATACACCGTTTTTTCTATAGAAAAAAGTGTTATACACATTTTTTTCTATAGAACAAAAGTGTTATACACAGCTTTTCTATAGAAAAAAGTGTTATACACAGATTTTTCTATAAAGAATAATGTTATACACAGTTTTTTCTATAGAAAAAAGTATTATACACAATTTTTTTCTACAGAAAAAAGTGTTATACAAAATTTTTTTAAGAAAAAAGTGTTATACACAGCTTCTTCTATAGAAAAAAAGAGTTATACACAGTTTTTTCTATAGAAAAAAGTGTTGTACTCGGTTTTTTCTATATAAAAAAATGTTATACACGGTTTTTTCTATAGCAAAACGTGTTATATAAAATTTTTTCTATAGAAAAAAGTGTTACACACAGTTTTTTCTATAGAAAAAAGTGTTATACACAGTTTTTTCTATAGAAAAAAGTGTTATACATGGTTTTTTCTATAGAAAAAAGTGTTATACACAGTTTTTTCTATAGAAAAAAGTGTTATACACAGTTTTTTCTATAGAAAAAAGTCTTATACACAGTTTTTTCTATAGAAAAAAGTGTTATACACAGTTTTTTTATAGAAAAAAGTGTTATACACAGTTTTTTCTATAGAAAAAAGTGTTATACACAGTTTTTTCTATAGAAAAAAGTGTTATACACAGTTTTTTCTATAGAAAAAAGTGTTATACACAGTTTTTTCTATAGAAAAAAGTTTTATACACAGTTTTTTTTTATAGAAAAAAGTGTTATACACAGTTTTTTCTATAGAAAAAAGTGTTATACACAGTTTTTTCTATAGAAAAAAGTGTTATACACAGTTTTTTCTATAGAAAAAAGTGTATAACACATTTTTCTTTAGAAAAAAACTGTGTATAACACATTTTTCTTTAGAAAAAAACTGTGTATAACACTTTTTTCTATAGAAAAAACTGTGTATAACACTTTTTTCTATAGAAAAAACTTGTGTATAACAATTTTTTCTACAAAAAAACTATGTATAACACTTTTTTCTATAGAAAAAACTGTGTATACACTTTTTTATAGAAAAAAGTGCTATACCCAATTTTTTCTATAGAAAAAAGTGTTATACACAATTTGATTTATAGAAAAAAGTGTTATCAAATAATTTTTGCTATGAAAAATTTTTACATAAAAATTGTTAATAGAAGATTTTTGCAAAGAAAATTTTTTAAAGAAAAATGTATCATAGATGATTTTCACACAAAAATTTTTTAGAAAAATTTTTCCATAAAAATTGTTTATACAAATTTTTCTGCGTACAAAAAATTAAATAGAAAATTTTTTATAATTTAATTTTCTAAAAAAAAATTTTAATACATATTCAACTTTGACATACATTTTTTCTTAGAAGTTTTGTTTTCTAGGAAAAAATTTTATATTGACACATGAGACATAAATTTTTCATGTATTCTTCAATTCCTTTTCTACAAGATTCCAAACCGAAGTTCTGGGCAGTTAAATGGATTTGCCTCCCATGGTACAAAAATTAAATTATTTTTTGAATTTCACTCAAGTGCTTTTTCCCTGAGACACAGGTCCCGTGTGCCGTTTTTAAAACGGTAAAAGTAGTTTTTGTAGGCACTCCGTTATATAAATTTCTGTGTTTATTTGTAAATGTTACAAATGCTAAGCTTCCTTTACCACAAATGAAATTTTTTAACTTTCCAATAAATTTTTAAGCTAACCATTGAAAATTTGTGATGTATCTATAAAAGCTTAAAAGCAATATGTTAAATGGACTGTGAAAGTGGTTCGAGGTTGATCGGTGTACTTGAAGGAGAAGGTCAGACAAATAATTCTATGCGTTACAAACACCAGCACGAACTTATTATATCCTTCTCTCCATGGTGGTGAAGTGCTTACAAAATTGAAAAAATATTTTTCCTACAAACTTTTTCACAAACGAATTTTTTAACCCTCTAACCGGCCAATTTTTTTTCGCTTTGAAAAAATTATTTATGGATAGTTTTTAGGTAAATAAAACATATATTAATAGTGGAAGTTAAAAAAAAACTTAAAATTATCTTCCAGGTGAGAAAATATGTTGACCGCCAAAAGGCGGACCTGCCTGGTAACGTAATAAAAAAAATTAGTCAAGGGATGTTTAAAAATTTTATTTTTATTGGGTTTTTCATTGTTTTGTGTGATAAATTTGGAAACATTTTTTATTGTTTGATAAGCATAAATTTAATTTACATTTGGTACAGTACATTTGTGTTTCAGACTTACATCCTAGTAGTTTGCATACTTTTTTACCACCGCGGTCCAAAATGTCAGGCATATGCCCAAGCCCATCAAAACGTATGTCATCTGGTGGATTATACCATTTCTTAGGTTTTTTAATCTGTGGGCTTTGGATTTGGGGTCTACCAACAGCTCTTTTGGCGTTAGGGTTCTCATAACGACAAAGTACATCAGCCACTTCTATACGAAAATCTGGTAATTTTTTATGTGTAAGATCATTACAGTCAATTGCATGTATACGCTGGTAAAGAAGGTATGAATTAACTAACGACATATCAATTAAGTGATAAAATAAACGTAAGGTCCATTTCTTTGTTTTTATTCTGATATGGTACCGACCAAGTAAACTGTCCATCAAATCAACGCCACCCATATGTCGGTTATATTCTTTGATTATATTCGGACAGTCTACATCGACATAGGATTTATTTTTCCTATCATAACGGCATATTTTTAATGGTTGAGAATTGCTGTTCAGTGTTTTAAAAGGTTTAATTCCGGCATACGTAGATACTAATCGTACATATTTTGTATCCTTCCATTGGACACAAGATACATCTACTCCAAAAGCACGGCCAACGAACTCTTCTGAGTATCCACGTTCTTTATCTTTTAATTCAACTTCTTTTGTCAGCTTGCAGTTTGGTATTCTATTAGATCGCACAGTTCCTAATGCATAAATACCTCTACTCCGTAAATAAACAAGAAGAGGCAGAGAGGTATAGAAATTGTCGAAATACAAGATATGATTTTTGAAATCTGGTATTGTGTTTGACAATCTAATGACCACATTAGCTGTTGCTCCTAAGTCAGGGGTGTTAGGTAATACCACATTATCGCCTGCCCCTTTGTAAACCTCGAATCTATACGAAAATCCGTCCGAGTCACAAAGGACAAAAAGTTTCATGCCATATTTGTGGGGTTTTGCGGGCATATATTGCCGAAATTTGGTTACCATTTTTGTGGAACACATTTGTTCGTCTATGCAAAGCCGAGGTGTTTTTGGCACTGCGTCAAATTTTTTATTGAGACTCTCAATAACTGGACGGATTTTAAATAACTCATCATAA
This sequence comes from Stomorhina lunata, assembly GCA_933228675.1. Taxonomy (NCBI): domain Eukaryota; kingdom Metazoa; phylum Arthropoda; class Insecta; order Diptera; family Rhiniidae; genus Stomorhina; species Stomorhina lunata. The sequence goes on along the minus strand of OW121742.1, from coordinate 7,053,230 downwards.
CCGGCTTCATTTGGTTTCTTCATTTTTGTGTGGATGTCATTGCGTTTCGAACTGGCTCAAAGGAATGTTTTGACCAGTAACTCTCAACATTGGGATACCGGTACACAGACATATATATCAAAATTCCGATATATTTTTTTAGGTCACATGTTGTTATGTTAAAATTTGTCGAAACATCTTGTTGCCGTGCATAAAGGTTGCTCTGATATGCAATTTCATTTAGCAAGTCATCATTGAAAAAATATGTAAAACAACAGAATGGTGTGATTAATTCCTTGAATTGTTGGGGTAGTTCCTTGTCTCCTTTAAAAACAACATCTTTCTTTTCAAGTTCAAGGAATTTTTTTCCATATAATCTTTTTGAATTCTGGATTTTGGGGAGAAATATCTGTTACATTTCCTACAAATCCCCCTGCATTAGGTACTACTGGACTTTCATCAGCTTCAACTTCTGGTAGTGGAGATCTTGCTCTCTTCGCTTTTCTATTTTTTGATACTGAGGGCTCTTCACAATGCTCAACGTTGGTGTTCTCTTCTGGTAGATTGTTTTCAGAAACATTCATGATATTAGAAAAAACATCGTTGTTTTCTGCATTGTCCCACTCTTCTTCTAATGCAAAAAAATCAATGTTTGGTAGTTGAAAGTCTGGGTCTTCCAAATCATCATCGTCAAAGTCTAAATCGTCCCCTGAATCTGACCCATCAACCGATTCTGCCATGAGTTCTTCAATTTCCTCATCAGTTAATTTTGAAAATTTAACATTTTTTCTTTGTGGAAACATTTTTCCTTTTTAGAATGTCTAAAACCGAAAAACATTTAAAGGAAAATAATACGAATAAAAACGTTATGAACCAAAGCAATGAGTATGCAAAAGTTACTTGTAACCGGCAGGTCCGCCTTTAGGCGGAGTTCACTTTTTACCGGCAAAAAGCTAAGTTTTGCTAAAATACCGATATAAAAGACACTGAACTCAAAAGAATACATATTTACCTTTATGAAAATAATTTTTTTACACGGAAATTTTTAATTAATAGAATTTTATAGTTTTTTTTAAATTCCACCTGTTGCACAAATAATTTATTTACACACTTTACCAAAAAAATGACTTTGACACTCAACAATTCGCAATCAACTGACAAATGATTTCTGCTGTTTATCTCATTAAGAGCATCGTTTGTTTCTCAGTAGATATTTACCGTTATAACAGAATTTTTAATAAACATAGCTGCGTAGCAATGTATTTATTGCACACCGTCTAAAGGCGGACCTGCCGGTTAGAGGGTTAAAATAATTTTAACAACTATTATATGAATTGTCAAAAAAAAATTTTGAAAAAATTATTCAACTTAAAAAATAATTTCAAGTCAAAGTTTGAAAAGGTGTCTTTTGACACCTTCGGTCGGAATAGTGTTAAAGCCGCATTTCTGGAAATGATGTGTTAAAATTTATTGAGTCACCTGACTGCGAATCGTAACTGCTTGATCCGATAACTCTTCAATTTAAAATCAATTAACTAATTAAAATTCCTATCGCATAATTTATCGCTGCTCTGATTTAACGCTTAAACCAGTAAAAAGGCGTTTATCGGAATACCCTATTATTTACAATATTTACATACTGATCGACACTTATTTGAAATAAATACATAATTGTTGAAATGTTGAAACAAAAAATAAAAAGACGTAAATACGACATTAAATGGAAAAATAAGAAAAGAAAACCTTCAAAGATTTAAAATTGTTGCTATTGGGTTGAGTTGTACTCGTAAAGTGTTCATTAAATAAATGGATCAATTGCTAAGTTTCTATTAATGTCGATGATCGTGTTGTTGTTGCTGCCGTAGCTGCTTAATGTTTATTGCTTTGTTGCTATTGTTGTGGCTATTGTTAAAGTCGTTCGTTTCTAAATGACCTGATAGTGACTACAAAGTGGCAAGAGCGGCAGCGACGACAGATACATTTACAGCAGCTTTAAGTCAACAGGTTGAGAAAACTGAAACTGAAAAATAAATAAGATTTTATTCATAAATAAAGAAATAAATAAATAAATTTTTATTTACAATGTTAAACATGTTGCTGATTAATGATGTTGATAATTATGTTGCTGCTGATCATAATGATGACGATGATGATCGTCGTCTTCATCGTAGTCTTAGATGATTGCTATAAATTAGTTGAATTCATTTAAATATTCTAAATATGCAACCGCTTTCTAAAAAGTTATTAAGCTCATGATTGTCTTTTTCTTTTTTTTTTTTATTCCATTTTCATTCTGGTTCCTAATGTTTTTGTGTCATTCTAATCATTTTTATCTAATTTGAAATTGTTGCTTAATTTGTTGCTCTGTTGTTTTTGTTTTTTTTTTCTTATTTATTAATATTTTTTCTTATTATTTTTATAACATATTTTTATTAAGTACCACATCAACATAATTTGTGGTTGGTTTTTCCTACTTCCTCAAATGATATCTTATAGATTTTTTTTACATTTATGCAGATACATATAATAAGTCAGAATAAGTTTTTTTTCTTCTTTTTGAGATTTGAATAGAAACAAGCATTTGCTTCGTTTTTGTATCAAATGAAGAAATATTTTTTATTAATAATTCAACAGAGCGTAAAGGAATGTGTTCACATGCAGCAAATGACGCGCCATTAAAATTTAAATTAATTTAAATTTCCATTTGTTTTGAAATTTTAGAAGTCTTATGAAATACATTTATTTATAAATTTGTTAATAAGAAAATATAGACTTTGGAATCTGTAAATAATCTTTAAAAAAGGCCGCAAAGTGCATTAATGTTGCCACAACAATGATGACTGTCTGTCCGACCGTCAGTTTTCTTCTATTTATATTCGATTGTAAGAGTTTAGATACAAAATGACTCTGAAAAACGTTTGTTTCCCTTTTCTAAAATTTATAAATAAATTGTATTTAAAAATAAATTGAAAACTCATAAGTAGATCAATGCGGGTGCTGGTTAAAATTAACAAATATCTTAAATTTGGTGTGAATATATAGAGCATCATGACCCCATTTAAAAGGGAGCCGTTTATGCTACTAAACCAAAAAGGTATTTAAGAAAATGTTTAATATTTAGAAAAAAGTGTTATACAAAATTTTATCTATAGAAAAAAGTGTTATACACAGTTTTTTCTATAGAAAAAAGTGTTATACACAGTTTTTTACATAGAAAAAAGTGTTATACACAGTTTTTTCTATAGAACAAAAGTGTTATACACAGCTTTTCTATAGAAAAAAGTGTTATACACAGTTTTTTCTATAAAGAATATTGTTATACACAGTTTTTTTCTATAGAAAAAAGTGTTATACACAGTTTTTTCTATAGAAAAAAGTGTTATACACAGTTTTTTCTATAGAAAAAAGTGTTATACACAGTTTTTTCTATAGAAAAAAGTGTTATACACGGTTTTTTCTATAGCAAAAAGTGTTATACACGGTTTTTTCTATAGCAAAAAGTGTTATACAAAATTTTTTCTATAGAAAAAAGTGTTATACACAGTTTTTTCTATAGAAAAAAGTGTTATATACAGTTTTTTCTATATAAAAAAGTGTTATACGCAGTTTTTTCTATAGAAAAAATTGTTATACACAGATTTTCTATAGAAAAAAGTGTTAAACACAGTTTTTTCTATAGAAAAAAGTGTTATACACAGTTTTTTCTATAAAGAATATTGTTATAAATTTCTTTAAAAGTACATCAGTTCTTTAGCAGAAGTTGGTTAAAATAAAAACTTAAAACCCCTTTAGTTCTTAACAGTTGACCACAACTAACGGTGGTGTTGGCACATTCCCAAGGCAGTCGGTTCTTCCTATCGGATAGATTCGGCGATATTAACAATAACATAACAATAATAATAACAATAATATCGCAGTTACAACAACAACAACATAGTGTTGGCAAATTATGGATTTCAATTTTAACCTCCGAAAACATTCTCATTTTATACCACGACACCAATGGCCATACTTTATCCAATTTGAAATACCGTATAATAAAGTGTAATAATCTTTAGATAAAAATCTGATATAAGCACGTCTTCTTAGGATGACCCCTAATTTGAAGAACTTGTCTTACCACAAATCGGCTACATTAAGAATTAGCCTCTAAATGTTTCAGATCAATCGAGGACTAGGAAAACTCACGAGCTGCCAGCCTAATTAAGAAAACTCGATTTGCAAAATTTTTTTGTTATTTATTTTAATTTTTGATAAAAAAATTTTCTATAGAAAAATTTTCTATAGAAAAATTTTTGATAAAAATTTTGTATACAAAAATTTTTGATAAAAAATTTTGTATAGTAAAATTTTTTATCAAAAATTTTTCTATAGAAAATTTTTTTATCAAAAATTTTTCTATAGAAAATTTTTTTATCAAAAATTTTACTATACAAAATTTTTTATCAAAAATTTTTCTATAGAAAATTTTTTTTATCAAAAATTTTTCTATAGAAAATTTTTTTATCAAAAATTTTACTATACAAAATTTTTTATCAAAAATTTTTTTATATTTTTTATTTTCTTATCAAAAATTTTTCTATAAAAAAATTTTTTTATCAAAAATTTTTCTATAGAAATTTTTTTTATCAAAAATTTTTCTATGCAAAATTTTTCTATAGGAAATTTTTTTATAGAAAATTTTCGTATTAAAAATTTTTCAATAGAATTTTTTTTTATCAAATATTTTTCAATTAATTTTTTTTTTTATCAAAAATTTTACTATACAAAATTTTTTTTATATTTTTTATAAAAAATTTTCTTATCAAAAATTTATAGAAATTTTTCTATCAAAAATTTTTCTATAGAAAATTTTCTTGTCAAAAATTTTTCTATAGAAAATTTTTTCGTCAAGAATTTTTCTATCAAAAATTTTTCTATAAAAAGTTTTTCTATGGGAAATCTTTATATCACAAATGTTTTTATAGAAAATTTTCTTATTAAAAATTTTTCAATAGAATTTTTTTTTATCAAATATTTTTCAATTAATTTTTTTTTATCAAAAATTTTTCTATAGAAAATTTTTTTATCAAAAATTTTTGTATAGAAAATTTTTCTATGGAAAATTTTTTAATTCAATTTTTCTACGGAAAAATTTTTAACAAAAATTTTTCTATAGAAAATTTTTTTATCAAAAATTTTTCTATAGAAAATTTTTTTCATCAAAAATTTTCCTGTCAAAAATTTTTCTATAGAAGATTTGAAAATTTTTTGATATAAAAATATATTTTCGAAAAATTTTGTATAAAATATGTATAATTTTTATCGAACAATTTTCCAAAGAAAAATATTTTTATTAAAAATTTTTCTACAAAATAAAAACTTTGATCGAAAATATCTAAAAAATAGAAAAATCAAAAATTATTTAATATTAGAATTTATTTCTGTTTTGAAAAATATTCCCAATATAGAAAATTTTTTTATCAAAAATTTTTCTATAGAAAATTTTTTTATCAAAAATTTTATTATACAACATTTTTTATCAAAAATTTTTCTATAGAAAATTTTTTTATCAAAAATTTTTCTACAGAATTTTACTATAAAAAAATTTTTTATCAAAAATTTTTCTATACAAATTTTTTTTTATATTTTTTATAAAAAAATTTCTATATAAAATTTATGTATCAAAAATTTTTTAGAGAAAATTTTCTTATCAAAAATTTTTCTATAGAAAATTTTCTTATCAAAAATTTTTCTATAGAAAATTTTTTTTATCACAAATTTTTCTACCGAAATTTTTTTTATCAAAAGTTTTTCTATGCAAAATTTGTTAACAAAAATTTTTTTTATAGAAAATTTTTTTATCATAAATTTTCTATACAAAATTTTTTTCATCAAAAATTTTTCTATCAAAAATTTTTCTATAGAAAATTTTCTTGTCAAAAATTTTTCTATAGAAAATTTTTTCATTAAGAATTTTTCTATCAAAAATTTTTCTATAAAAAGTTTTTCTATAGAAAATTTTTATATCACAAATGTTTTTATAGAAAATTTTCTTATTAAAAATTTTTCTATAGAATTTTTTTTTTATCAAATATTTTTCTATAATTTTTTTTTTAACAAAAATTTTCTATAGAAAATTTTTTTATCAAAAATTTTTATATAGAAAATTTTTCTATGGAAAATTTTTTAACAAAAATTTTTCTACGGAAAATTTTTTAACAAAAATTTTTCTATAGAAAATTTTTTTATCAAAAATTTTACTACAGAAAATTTTTTTCATCAAAAATTTTCCTGTCAAAAATTTTTTTATAGAAGATTTGAAAATTTTTTGATATAAAAATATTTTTATCGAAAATTTTTGCAGAAAAATAATTTTTTCGAAAAATTTTCTATAAAATATATCAAAAATTTTTCTATAGAAAATTTTTTTATCAAAAATTTTACTATACAAAAATTTTTCTATAGAAAATTTTTTTTATCAAAAATTTTTCTATAGAAAATTTTTTTTATCAAAAATTTTATATTACAAAATTTTTTATCAAAAATTTTTCTATACAAAATTTTTTTATATTTTTTATTTTCTTATCAAAAATTTTTCTATAAAAAAATTTTTTTATCAAAAATTTTTCTATAGAAATTTTTTTTATCAAAAATTTTTCTATGCAAAATTTTTCTATAGAAAATTTTTTATAGAAAATTTTCTTATTACAAATTTTTCAATAGAATTTTTTTTTATCAAATATTTTTCAATTAATTTTTTTTTTATCAAAAATTTTACTATACAAAATTTTTTTTATATTTTTTATAAAAAATTTTCTTATCAAAAATTTTTTATAGAAATTTTTCTATCAAAAATTTTTCTATAGAAAATTTTCTTGTCAAAAATTTTTCTATAGAAAATTTTTTCATCAAGAATTTTTCTATCAAAAATTTTTCTATAAAAAGTTTTTCTATAGGAAATCTTTATATCACAAATGTTTTTATAGAAAATTTTCTTATTAAAAATTTTTCAATAGAATTTTTTTTTTATCAAATATTTTTCAATTAATTTTTTTTATCAAAAATTTTTCTATAGAAAATTTTTTTATCAAAAATTTTTGTATAGAAAATTTTTCTATGGAAAATTTTTTAATTCAATTTTTCTACGGAAAAATTTTTAACAAAAATTTTTCTATAGAAAATTTTTTTATCAAAAATTTTTCTATAGAAAATTTTTTTCATCAAAAATGTTCCTGTCAAAAATTTTTCTATAGAAGATTTGAAAATTTTTTGATATAAAAATATATTTTCGAAAAATTTTGTATAAAATATGTATAATTTTTATCGAACAATTTTCCAAAGAAAAAAATTTTTATTAAAAATTTTTCTACAAAATAAAAACTTTGATCGAAAATATCTAAAAAATAGAAAAATCAAAAATTATTTAATATTAGAATTTATTTCTGTTTTGAAAAATATTCCCAATATAGAAAATTTTTTTATCAAAAATTTTTCTATAGAAAATTTTTTTATCAAAAATTTTATTATACAACATTTTTTATCAAAAATTTTTCAATAGAAAATTTTTTTATCAAAAATTTTTCTACAGAATTTTACTATAAAAAAATTTTTTATCAAAAATTTTTCTATACAAAATTTTTTTTATATTTTTTATAAAAAAATTTCTATATAAAATTTATGTATCAAAAATTTTTTAGAGAAAATTTTCTTATCAAAAATTTTTCTATAGAAAATTTTCTTATCAAAAATTTTTCTATAGAAAATTTTTTTATCACAAATTTTTCTACCGAAATTTTTTTTATCAAAAATTTTTCTATGCAAAATTTGTTAACAAAAATTTTTTTATAGAAAATTTTTTTATCATAAATTTTCTATACAAAATTTTTTTCATCAAAAATTTTTCTATCAAAAATTTTTCTATAGAAAATTTTCTTGTCAAAAATTTTTCTATGGAAAATTTTTTCATTAAGAATTTTTCTATCAAAAATTTTTCTATAAAAAGTTTTTCTATAGAAAATTTTTATATCACAAATGTTTTTATAGAAAATTTTCTTATTAAAAATTTTTCTATAGAATTTTTCTTTATCAAATATTTTTCTATAATTTTTTTTTTATCAAAAATTTTTCTATAAAAAATATTTTTATCAAAAATTTTTGTATAGAAAATTTTTCTACGGAATTTTTTTAACAAGAATTTTTTTACGGAAAATTTTTTAACAAAAATTTTTCTATAGAAAATTTTTTTATCAAAAATTTTACTATAGAAAATTTTTTTCATCAAAAATTTTCCTGTCAAAATTTTTTCTATAGAAGATTTAAAAATTTTTTGATATAAAAATATTTTTATCGAAAATTTTTGCAGAAAAATAATTTTTTCGAAAAATTTTCTATAAAATATAATTTTTATCGAACAATTTTCCAAAGAAAAATATTTTTATTAAAAATTTTTCTACAAAAAAAAAACTTTGATCGATATTACCAAAAAAGTATAAAAATTTAAAATTATTTAATATTAGAATTTATTTCTGTTTTGAAAAATATTCCCCATATTTATAAAAATATTCCCAATGTTTGAAAAAATAATAGTGTCGTGGCAACAATGTTCGAGATCATATTTCTTTGTTCTCTCGAACCATGTATTTTGTTGGTATAAATTGGATTTTCATTTGTTTCTTGTCTATTTTGTTTTTGTCTTTTCTTTAAGAAAGCGACACCAACCAACTCTGTTAACATCCAAATTCCAACTGAATAATTTTAATACTCATTTTCACGAGTTTTATTAATGATCGTGGTGTTTACGAAAATTAAAAAAAAATGCATCGGCTACTGGTGGGATGGGCTGCCTACTTCTTATTATAATTTTCTCATCATAATAATATCTAAACCAACAACTTTACTTTCGCTTAAACTTATTAGTACTTATTTAAAACTTACATATAACAAGTATGAAAATGCTATAGTCGGTCAAGGTTTGGTAAACTTTACTATGACCAAATATGGACCAACAACAATCGGTGCAAAGTCTTAGCAATATAGATTTATTAACGTTTTTGTGTTTTCTGAGTATATAAATGCCTCTTGGTCTTGTATGGAAGGTTTCGTTAAATATGAGCCCATTCCAACAAAACTTTCATACACTCGTTTTGGTTACTAAGTTTAACGTATCACATTAAGCCTGGCTTCGATATCCGGTCACGACAACATATATTTTGTAATTATTAATTTATATTATTTTTAATTTATTAATTACCACAGGATCCTCCATCTTCGGCAAGCCTGCATTAACAGCATTAACACGCCGCCGATGTAAAAATAAAATTGGTTGTAAAACAAAAAAGTTTAAGCAAATAAATAACAACAAATAACGCAACTAAACTATCATGACGTAAAATTGTTGAGACTCAAAAATATCCTAAAATGAAATTGTACACCTTTCCCACTATATGGAGCGGGTACTTAAATGAGGTAAACTGTATAAGAGGTATACTAAAACAAATCTTAAGATTTAGAAAAAAAAAATACTTTTCGAATGTATTATAGAAAATAATTTTTAAAATTAAGTAGCTCCCTAATATGGATGCTAAATAGTACTACTCGCATTACCATAACTTTAAAAAATTCTCACTTTAAAGCTAAATATCTAGAGCATGTCAAAGTAGGTCTGTTGGTAATCAGTTGTTGGTCCAACGTTTTTGTTTTTTTCTTTTTTGTTTGTCTTAACAGCCAACTCACTGTCCATTAAAAGCATGTAGTTACTCTTAGAAAACCTTTATACAGATTCATTCATTCATTTGTTCATACCTATTTACTATATAAAACTCTGATGTGTTATATTCCATAAATAATTTAAATCTAATGAATTTGCATACATTTACTCAAACGTACGCATACATACAATTACGTTAATACACACACATTTACAGATACATTATGTTTAAATTGTAAGATGTTGAATGTTAGATGTCGGATTTCATAAATTATTACAATTTTTTTTCTGCTGCTTTTTTCGTTTTCTTCTTGTTTTTCATATTTTTTTCATTCTTTGAAACAAGTAAGTACTTACATATGTACGAGTGTTCATATTTGTGTCTTATACTGGTTTTGAATATTTCAAATTTTTATTTGTTTCTGTATTTGAGTGAAGCCTTTATTTATATTGTATCTAACGGGTGTCATGATATCACTGACCAACAAACGAAACAAACTCCAACTCTATCTACTTTGTGGTTGCAACTTGTAGCACGTAACAAGTTATAACGACAAACTGCACGCACACTCATTTTACAATGAATAAGAGTAGGATTTAATTTTTGATTAAAACTTAAAATTCAACCAGAAAAAAAATATGTGTATCACGATTTAATTATACAAAATCAATTCATTGGCACTTTGTTATTTCACCTCAAAGGCGCCTCAAAAATCATTCAAGTTTTTTTTCAAACTCTTGGAACAAATAAATTGAAAGTTTTATTAACTTGAAAAAATTTAAGTTTCTACGATTCGAGGGTACTTGAGATTTTTTTTTGTTGAAAAGATTTAATTGTCTCTGATGATTATTTAACTTGTGCAGTCAGTTTTGAGTGTTTTTAAATTTTTTTATTTCAATTTTATTTTCTATTATCGATTTCTAGTTACGAATTCATTTGGCATCAAATAAATATACAAAATTTAAACTGGAGCAGATTTTTTTTATGTGATTTCTTTTGTTGCTTGCCACATGTTATAGGATTTTTTATTTATTTTTGATTTGATTTGAATTGACTTATTCATGACAATAAAGTTTTATAAATTGTTTACATATGAATTTAAGTTTTTATAAGCCTGACATCATGCCAATAGTTTTAAAATATATGCAAATTATTTATAGATAGGGTTTCTGGCCATTTCGTTGATCCCAACATTTATTCAATGGGAAAAATAAAAAAAAAATCTAAAAATTTCAAAAGAATTGAGCTGACATATAGATTGACTAGTATTAAATCCATAAGATTTTAGTTATTCCAAACCTTAAAAAAATGCGTGTATAATGTGACTTACTCTACTAATTATACACTCATTTTTGAAATTTATGTTTGCTTCATTTTTATGAAATATTTATCTTTTCCCCTTGAAGTCAATTAGTTTGTAATATGTAGCCTTTAAAGTGAAGCAACTTTTGTTAGCTAAAAAACAAAATAGATAAAAAGTAAAGATACAATTTTTTCTGGCTTCACATCAGAAAAATCAAACATTAAGATATGGTTTGCTAAGTTTAAATGATAAGAAATGAGTACCAAGGACAATGTATGCCGTGGACGTTCCAAAAATGCTTTTACTGATGAAAACACAAAAAAAAAAACAAGAAATAATTGTATTGTTTCATCAATAACGTTTCATAAACCAATGAATAATGGAAAAATTGTATGAATTAATTCCGCATTTATCGCATTTTCAGATCTGGGGCCAAATCGATCGAAATGTATGATATTTCAAAAATATTTGTGTAGCATTCTTTTAGGATAATCTGAGCCATATTATCACGGGTCGGCGCAAAGAGAACAGAACAAAAAATACTCGGCAAAGTTTCCGTTTTTACTTTTAACTAAAATAGGTATCTTCTTCAATGTGTAGTTCTAACGTTTTAAAAAGAAAAAATTTTCTACTCCATTTTTTTAATTTTTTTTATCACAAATTTTTCTATAAAAATTTTTTTTTTATCAAAAATTGTTCTATAGAATATTTTACTATATTTTTTTTCATTAAAATATTTTCTTTATATTTTTTCTCAAAAATTTTTCTATAGAAAATTTTTTTATCAAAAATTTTTCTATAGAAAATTTTTCTATCAAAAATTTTTCTATAGAAAATTTTTTTATCAAAAATTTTTCTATAGAAAATTTTTTTATCAAAAATTTTTCTATAGAAAATTTTTTATCAAAAATTTTTCTATAGAAAATTTTTTAAGAAAACTTTTTTATCGAAAATTTTTTTATAGGAAATTTTTTTGATGGTCGTGGGTTCGAGTCGGGCTCAGGTTCATGTCATAAATTATTTTTTTTTTTTTTTTTTTTTTTTTTTTTTTTAATTTATGATTTTTAAATTAGATGAATAAATTTTAGGAATACTGAAAAAACTATGTGACACTTAGCAGTGTGGAATGCTGCATTTTCTGTCCCGCTACGGACTTCATCAGCACACTGTGTCACCAACTGTTAGATGCCAGTAGTTAAGATCATCTATTTAACTGAATTCTTAAGCGAAATTGAAAACGAGAATTATGTTAACACTCATTTCTATTTCACCTATGACCATATGATCGATTCAGTTAGACGAACTTATCCACCATAGTTTTTTCCTTTATGTTTTGTATCCCTATCCTTTATTAATCTACATTTACTTTGTACTTTAACCAACTGTCAGCTGGTAATGAAGACAAAGATTTTTGTTTTGACAAGTTTTGTTTTATTCTTTTACGTTAATGCAAATTTTGAATTTAGTATCAACTTGAAAGAGTTAATGAAAACATGTAAATCGCGGTGCCCATGCAATTTAATTGAAAGAAATTATTTTTAGTTGAACCAGAAATTTATGTTGATGGTCGTGGGTTCGAGTCGGGCTCAGGTTCATGTCATAAATTATTTTTTTTTTTTTTTTTTTTTTTTTTTTTTTTTTTTTTTTTTTTTTAATTTATGATTTTTAAATTAGATGAATAAATTTTAGGAATACTGAAAAAACTATGTGACACTTAGCAGTGTGGAATGCTGCATTTTCTGTCCCGCTACGGACTTCATCAGCACACTGTGTCACCAACTGTTAGATGCCAGTAGTTAAGATCATCTATTTAACTGAATTCTTAAGCGAAATTGAAAACGAGAATTATGTTAACACTCATTTCTATTTCACCTATGACCATATGATCGATTCAGTTAGACGAACTTATCCACCATAGTTTTTTCCTTTATGTTTTGTATCCCTATCCTTTATTAATCTACATTTACTTTGTACTTTAACCAACTGTCAGCTGGTAATGAAGACAAAGATTTTTGTTTTGACAAGTTTTGTTTTATTCTTTTACGTTAATGCAAATTTTGAATTTAGTATCAACTTGAAAGAGTTAATGAAAACATGTAAATCGCGGTGCCCATGCAATTTAATTGAAAGAAATTATTTTTAGTTGAACCAGAAATTTATGTTGATGGTCGTGGGTTCGAGTCGGGCTCAGGTTCATGTCATAAATTATTTTTTTTTTTTTTTTTTTTTTTTTTTTTTTTTAATTTATGATTTTTAAATTAGATGAATAAATTTTAGGAATACTGAAAAAACTATGTGACACTTAGCAGTGTGGAAAATTTTTTTATCAAAAATTTTTCTATAGAAAATTTTTTTATCAAAAATGTTTGTATAGAAAATTTTTTTATCAAAAATGTATAGAAAATTTTTTTATCAAAAATTTTTTTATAGAAAATTTTTTTATCAAAAATTTTTCTATAGAAAATTTTTTTATCAAAAATTTTTCTATAGAAAATTTTTTTATCAAAAATTTTTCTACAGAAAATTTGTTTATCAAAAATGTTTCTATAGAAAATTTTTTTATCAAAAATTTTTCTATAGGAAATTTTTGTATCAAAAATGTTTGTATAGAAAATTTTTTTATCAAAAATTTTTCTATAGAAAATTTTTTTATCAAAAATTTTTCTATAGAAAATGTTTCTATATTTTTTTTTTTATCAAAAATGTTTCTTTATATTTTTTATCAAAAATTTTTCTATAGAAAATTTTTTTCTCAAAAAATTTTCTATAGAAATTTTTTTTTATCAAAAATTTTTATATAGAAAATGTTTTTTGTCAAAAATTTTTCTATAGAAAATTTTTGTAACAAAAATTTTTTTATCAAAAATTTTTCTATAGAAAATTTTTCTATAGAATTTTTTTTATCAAAATTATTTCTATAAAAAATTTTTTTTTCAAACATTTTTCTATAGAAAATGTTTCTATATTTTTTTATCAAACATTTTTCTATAGAAAATGTTTCTATATTTTTTTTTATCAAAAATTTTTCTAAAGAAAATTTTTTTATCAAAACTTTTTTTATGGAAAATTTTTTTATCAAAAATTTTTCTATAGAAAATTTTTTTTTATCAAAACTTTTTCTATTGAAAATTATTTCATAAAAAATTTTTCTATATACATTTTTTTATCAAAACTTTTTCTATAGAACATTTTTTATCAAAAAATTTTCTATAGGAAATTTTTTTCTATAGAAAAATTTTTTTCTCAAAAATTTTTCTATAGAACATTTTTTTATAAAACATTTTTTTTTTATCAAAAATTTTTCCATAAAAATATTTTTATCAAAAATTTTTCTATATAAATTTTTTTTTCAAAAATTTTTCTACAGAAATTTTTTTTATCAAAACTGTTTCTATAGAAAATTTTTTTATCAAAAATTTTTCTATAGAAAATTTTTTTTATCAAACATTTTTCTATAGAAAATTTGTTTATCAAAAATTGTTGTATAGAAAATTTTTTTTATCAAAAATTTCTCTATAGAAAATTTTTGTATAAAGTTTTTTTTATCAAACATTTTTCTATAGAAAATTTTTTTATTGAAAATTTTTCTATAGAAATTTTTTTTATCAAATATTTTTCTATAGAAAATGTTTCTTTATATTTTTTATCAACATTTTTTCTATAGATAATTTTTTTATCAAAGCTTTTTCTATAGAAAATTTTTTTTATAGAATTTTTTTTTTATCAAAAATTTTTCTATACAAGGTTTGGAAATTTGTTGTATTTGTTGTATTCTTGCCACCACCTGTAATGAATTCGCCTTGGGTGGTGGCAAGAATACAATAAATACAACATGACAAAATGAAACCCCATGTTGTTTTTGTATGTTTGCTTACATTTTGTCAAATTTTTGTTCGTTAAATTTCCAGGCGAATTCATCAGCTGGGCTCTTGATACCACTTTCATTCTTACACTATGATATTATATCAAAAATTTTCATCAAAACTTTTTTTTTGTAATTTGACATTTTTAATCGAAAAATTCAAATCTTGAAAAAAGTTTTTTTTATTTCTAAAATCTTAATTTTTACTTTTACTCAAAAATATGACAAGTCATTATTAAAGTTCATCTTTGAATAAAAATTTTAATTTTGTATAAAGCTTAATTATACCCTTCACCACCATAGGTGGAAAGGGTATTATAAGTTTGTGCTGATGTATGTAACGCGTAGAAATATTTGTCTTAGACCCACCTTTTAGTATACCAATATTAGAATCACTTTCTGAGTCGATTTTGCGATGTCCGTCCGTCCGTCCGTCTGGCTGGCTAGACCCCCATGTAAACCATGTAATCAAACTACAGGTCGTAATTCTAAAGATAATTTAATGAATTTTGATAATGGGACCATGGCTATTGAAATTGGTCAAAATCGGTCCATTATTTATGGTACCTCCCATAGGTCCCACTTCCCGGAATTGATATATTGGCTACAAATATCAATATTTTTTCATGAAATTTAAAACAAATACTGCTTATGTAAACTAAAATCACTGTATCGAATTTCGTGTAAATCGGTCCACATTTGATCATAGAGACAAAAAATCACTAAATCGCTCGTAAATTTAAAGATAATAAATATTTTGAGTTTATTTTTTTGCATACATAATTTTTGTAACAACTGTAATCAATTTGCCAAATTTCGTGATGGTTCACATTTGACCCTAGCTCTCATATAAGTCCAAATGACGGAAAAAGGTTGAATATATAAGTTTTGAGAAAATGTTTGTATGATGGCAGAATTCAGCAAATATTTATCTTTATACTGGAAAAATAACACCATTGACCTTAGTGGTGAAGGGTATCGTATGGTCGGGCTTGACCGACTATAGCGCTTTCTTACTTGTTTTACAATTGATTTTACTTTTCTTGTCGAACAGTGTAATTTAAACTCATAGTAAACAAAATAATTTTCATAATTGAAATGCCTCTAAAATAATTGTCTTATTTATATAATGTCCTTTTCGGTAGCAATCTCGTTTTTTTTGGAAATGTGACCAAATACATGCAACACTTTAGTTAAACATTATTTGATTATTTGTTTTCCTTTTTGTTGTTGTTGTTTTTTTTTCTTTTTGCCACCAAAGCAATTAAATATTTTATTTTTAACCAAAAACAATTGATTTGTTGCCTTTCTTTGGCCAAGTGTAAATTGAAAATGTTTTCCTCCAAGTGCTACCAGTATAACTGGACGATCAAGTGCAAGTACTCAAATGTAAATGCGTCTGGTTTTGGAATTAAAACTAAAGTAGCAGCAGCAGCAACAGCGGAATCGGCAACAGCAACAAAAACTGAAACAGTAACAAACGGCCTACTCATTCTCAAGTGATACAGATCTATCTCTGGTGTTGCAAAATAATGCAATAGGATCTGTAAAATGTAATCGTTGTTTTTTTTTTTGTGTTTTGTTAAATCGGATATGTAAATATTTGTTAACAATCGTTTGGATTATTTTTTATTATTTTCATAATGTTTTTATTGTTGTTTTTAAAAACATCACAGCTTCTCCACCAGCAGCAGCCACATTCTTTTGAGCTTAAAAAGGGAGTAAGTAAATGATTATGTACAGACAGACTGACAATTTTGTGTTCACATTAATTAAACATTCATTGCAATAATTTGTTTTACGATCTCCTCCAACTGAGTGCAGCCGCTAATGCTGTCAGGGCAGCGGAGTCTTTTGGTGGCAGCCAGTGCATTCACATTGTTGTGCAAGCAATTGGAAGTGAAATGAAAAATAAATAAAATTTTTGAAATATTTAATTTAAATATGTACAAATACAACAAATAAACAGACAAACAGCACAAACTAAATCATACTCATGTTAAAATTCACAAAAATAGCAGCATCACTTGTTGTGATCTGCTGTTATGTGGAATTCAAAATAAATACAATCGCTATGATCTTTTTGGATGATTGTTGGCATGTTACACTGTTTGACAAACTAAATTTTTCAAATTGCCATCATCATTAGAAGGATTATCGCTAATTCTAAACAGTTCGAAAACTACGCCGTATAACAAATTTGCGAGTTAGAATAAATAAGAATTATAATGTCTTGGCAAAATACTAAAGTAAGGCGACAATTGAAGCATAGCCGCGAATAACGTTTTAAAAGCCGATTTTTACAAAACCTATTACAGTTAACTTGACTCTTTTACATTGCTCAATCACCAAATCAGCCAAAATTTTGCACCTTATCGCTATCAAAATACAATTAGAAAAAAAAATTAAATATATATTGCCTGCTACTTTAAAAACGTTTTTTTACGAGTTGTGAACAATTTCTATTTTGTCGCTTACAACGTCATTCGCGGCTATGCTTCAATTGTCTTCTTAACAAAATTAAACACACAATATTTTTACCCTTCACCATCATAGGTGGAAAGGCTATTATAAGTTTGTGCTGATGTATGCAACACATAGAAATATTTGTCTTAGACCCACCTTTTAGTATACCAACAGGCTAGAATCACTTTCTGAGTCGATTTAGCTATGTCCGTCCGTCTGGCTCTCTGGCTGGACCCCCATGTAAACCTTGTAATCGAACTACAGGTCGCAATTCTAAAGATAATTTGATGAAATTTGGGACAAATCATTTTTTTGATAATGGGACCATGGCTATTGAAATTCGTCAAAATCGGTCCATTATTTATGGTACCTTCCATAGGTCCCACTTCCCGGAATTGATATATTGATCACAAATATATATATTTTTTCATGAAATTTAAAACAAATACGGCTTATGTAAATTTAAATCACTGTACCAAATTTCGTTGAAATCGGTCCACATTTGACCTCCCTTACAAAATCTTCTTTAAAAATGCAGTAAATCAGACAAAAACCACTAAAACGCTCGTAAATCTAAAGATGATAAGAATTTCAAGTTCATTCTTTGCACACATAATTTTTTTGTAACAACTGTAATCAATTTGCCAAATTTCGTGATAATCGGTCCACATTTGACCCTAGCTCTCATATAAATCCAAATGATGGAAACAGCTTAGATATATAAGTTTTGAAAAAATGTTTGTATGATAGCAAAATTTATCAAATATTTGTCTTTATACAGGAAAAACAACACCTTTAACTTTAGTGGTGATGGATATCGTATGGTCGGGCTTGACCGACTATAGCACTTTCTTACTTGTTTTAAGTTTTATCGATTGACAAAAGCATGTTCTAACTTAAAAAAAAAAACGACTTCCAATCAAAGGTTCTACCAAAGACTAAGCCTCTTCCACGATTTTAAAAGAAAATCTACTCGAAAAAAAGTGAGTAACTCGAATTCGAAAAAAATGTTGGTTCTATTTTCTATTCGAAAGCAAAATATCAAGTAACTCATTTTGACATTTGCTTTGGCATTGCTGGTAACTTGTTCGAAATAGTGTAACAGAAATTTATATGCAAATACCTACGTTTTCTTTCGACTTATCTTTCGAAAAAAATAAAGTTAATGAAACGAAAAACAATTTTCTTTCGTATAGGATAAGAAAGAAAGCATTATCTCGAAATCGTGGAACAGGCTACATGTAATTTAAATTTGTTGCACTTCTATACATTAATTTGCCATATGGTCGCTTTAAAAAGTCCCATAGAAGGAAGGAGGAAGGGATTCGGAAACAACTAATGGAGACAATTATCCAATTAGAGAAAGCTTAGACACACACACACATGCTCATGAAATGTATGTTTGTTTGTGCGTTTATGTATTTTTCATTGTTCTTTATCCACTTTAATTTCACATTCGAGAGAAAAACATGTATAGAGTGTAATAAATTTATATTCTGGAGTCTTTGGTTCGACAAAAATTCAATCTTTTATTTAATTTTTTTTTTGTTTTTTTTTATCATAAATTCAACTTTCATTAAAAGTTCGATATTTTTTAAAGCTTTTCATTAAAATTTGTTCATTTATCAAAATTTTCACTTTTTATTAAAAATTCGACATTCTACCAATAGTTCAATTTTTAAATAATTTTGTTTGAATATTTGACTTTCTAACAGGATTTCGATATTATACCTAAAGTTTATTTCTTCATATAATTTAAATTTTTTATACCCTTCACCACCATAGGTGGAATGGGTATTATAAGTTTGTGCTGATGTATGTAACGCAAAGAAATATTTGTCTTAGACCTACCTTTTAGTATACCAATAGACTTAGAATTACTTTCTGAGTCGATTTAGCGATGTCAGTCCGTTCGTCCGTCTGGCTGGCTAGAACCCCATGTAAGCCATGTAATTAAACCACAGGTCGCAATTTTAAAGATAATTTGATGAAATTTCTCACAGATAATTGATAGTGGGACCATGGCTATTGAAATTCGTCAAAATCGGTCCATTATTTATGGTACCACCCATAGGCTCCAATTCCCGGAATGGATATTTTGGCCACAAATATTAATATTTTATATTATGAAATTAAAAAAAAGTACTGCTTATGTTAGCCAAAATCACTTTTCCAATTTATGTTGAAATCGGTCCACATTTGACCATAGCTCCCATACAAACTCTTCTATCAAAACGCACTAAATGAGACAAAAATCACTAAAATGGTCATAAATCTGAAGATAATGACAATTTTAGTTTATTTTTTTTTTCAAACATCATTTTTGTAAAAACTATAATCCATTTGCTAAATTTTGAGATAATCGGTTCACATTTGACCCTAGTGGCAGTGACGAAAAAAGCTTTAATATATAAGTCTTGACAAAATGTTTGTATGATGACAAAATTTAGCAAATATTTGTCTTTTTGTAAACAAAAACTGATATGTGACCTCAATAGTGAAGGTATCATATGGTCAGGCTTGACCGACTATACCACTTTCTTACTTGTTTTATCATAAAAGTTTCATAAAAGTTCGATATTAAAAATTAAACTTATCAAAAAATCAACGTTTTCTCAAAAGTTTGTCATATTATAAAAAATTGTTTTTTCATTACAAATTTTCTTTCCTTTGTTATTTTCCCAAAAATTAAACATTTCCTCAAAAAATACGATTTGTCAAAAAAATGTTCACATTCAAAAAATTTTTATTTTTCCATCTGAAATTAAAGTTTTTATCAAAAAATCGTTTTTTTCATAAATTTTTTTTTTATTAAAAAAAATTGTAAGGAAAATATTATTTTCAATAAAAATTTTGACATTGAACCGAAAATTCTACTAAAAATTCTTCTATCAGAAATAAAACGTTTCTTTTATAAATTCTAATTTTCATTAAAAATTCAAAATTTTATTTAAAAACTTTGACATTAAATTGAAAATATGACATTCTATCAAAAGTTTCACCAAAAAAATCAGATTTTTCAACTTAGTAAAAAAATAAAATTTGACTTTCTTTAAAAAAATGGCATTTTTTATCAAAAAATAAACTTTTTATTAAAGATTTGTCTTTTAATAAAAAAAATATTTTCTTAAAAATACGATTTCTTTTCATCTTTACAAACTCTATTTTTCCTATATTTAAAATTGACTTACAATTTTCATAATAAATTCGAAATTGAAAATTTTACCAATTATAATTATCAAAAAATCAATTTCAAAATATTCGACCTATGTCAAATCGTTTTTCCTCAAATATTATATTTAATAAAAAAATCGATGTATTTAATTTTACTGTCACTTTAAACCCAAAAATTAAAGTATTTTATAAAATTAGTCTTGTGTAAAAATAAATCGGTCCTCATTTGGCCCATATCAGATTCGGTACTGGAAAATACATAAACATACTGAAATCTCTAAAAATGTTTGCTTAAATTAATATAAATAATTGACTAGTGGTATAGTCAATAAAATACGGACCACCTATTTTTAAAATTTGATAAATTGGTTTTTATTTTGCAATTATTTAAAATAATAAAATAAATCAAAAAACACCCGACAAAGTACTTGAAAATTGGTCTGACCGAAAGAGGTGCTGTGGGCCCAGCCGCGGCTGCGATATGAATGAAATAATAGTACATTTTTAACCGGAACAATTGTTCTTCACAACAAAAACTATTATTACATTTTCAAAATTTTACTTTTTTATTGACCACCCTATAGATTTAAAATTTCAAATATCTTTAAAAATAAAACCTTTCCATCAAAAATTCTACATTTCTTTATAAAATCAGCTTAGTTCAAAAAAAAAAATCCATATTAATAAAAAACTGAGTTTTCGTCAGATACCAAAAAAATTGATTTCATTTTCAAAATAAAAGCAAATCGTCTATAATTTCCAAGGCCATTAAAAGTTTTTTTATCTTAGATCTTTTCTAAAATTTCTTAAAAAATTCGCAATATCTCGAAAACCGTTAACACGTTTTTAGAACAGATTTGAAATCAGTGAATTCTAAGGTACTTAAAAAATATAACCAAGAAGATGTCCTGCTTGTTGGCTAGTGCTATTGGCTTGAATTAAATGAATTAGTGTCTTTTTTGAAGTTTACTCATGTAAATAATTATTATGTAAACTTGTATTTCCCTGAGTAACAAAGAGGAGGAGATGGGGTTAATTCGTTATTTTTCCTTATTTAAAAAAATCAAAGTTGATGATGCCATGGTTTTTCTTGATTTTCACAAATAACTATTAAATTTTTTTTTAATAACATTCGCGTGTATTTTGATATTCAGCTGCTTTTAAATGAAATGATTTTGCGTTTACATGATTTGAATGTCCTGACCTGTGTGTATTTTTTTGGTTTTTTATTAGATATTGCGGCAAATGCTTATGATGTTTCTTTCAACTATTCACATTTCATTTACAATGTGAAAAACATCTTAAATAAGTATTAATTTATGCATTTCATTACTATTACTATTACCATTCCAATTGCAATTGCTATTGAAATTGAATTGCCATGAATGTGGTGGAATTTATTCAAACATTCTTCATTCATGGGATGAAGTTGGCTGGTGATAATGTTGATGATGATGATCATCATGAGGTACGCGAATTGCAAACATAACAAAAGTCTCCGATCGTAGTTTTTTTCAAACACATATCAATTGTAATTGTGTGAACTTACTTTCACTTTATATCAAAATATTATCATTATTACTATTTTAGTAATTCGTAGGAATACAAACAGACGACCAACATTGACGCTGACGTCTGATGGTGTCTGTTGACGACTTCAAATCCGTTTAAAGTATGC
Source organism: Stomorhina lunata (assembly GCA_933228675.1). NCBI lineage: Eukaryota > Metazoa > Arthropoda > Insecta > Diptera > Rhiniidae > Stomorhina > Stomorhina lunata. Next base: position 7,031,079 of record OW121742.1, on the reverse strand, counting down.
AACCAACTATTCGAGTTTCTATACATAAGTACGAGGAGTATGTGCCATTATTATGCACTTGGCTCTTTTTAAAGTTTCTTGCTGTCTTGTCTTAGGTTGGTTGGGTTGGTTTGGTTTGGCTTGGCTTATTTAGATGGCTGGCGTGTGTTAATAATTTAATAGATACTTAATTCCCAACATACTCCAATACATTTATTATATTTTTACTCTCCAACAATTCCTTCATCCGCAATCTTAGTTTTTTGTTTTAACAAACATCAAACATTCATCTGAACCATTAAGATCAGGCAACCAACCAAACGAACAAACATCCAAACCATCCAACCAAACCAAACTGAACCGAACCGAACGAAACATCCAAATCCATTCATCTGTCTTTTCCATTTAACAGTCCATTGTAAGCAATTTATTTGCTTATTGTTTCTCATTTTTGTTATTGGGATTTTTGAAATTTCCACAGTTTTTTTTTTTTGTTTGTGTTATTATTCGTGTTCCTATTTGATTTTTTAACCAACTATTACTTATTTACATGGATGCCGAAAATATTAAATGAAAAAAGTCTTCAAGTTCGCATGAAAATAAAATTAAAAAGCCAAAACACCCACCATCAACGACAGCAAAAACATGAACTTAGTTCATGCAGCGTTTGAAGCAGCAGCGACAGCAACAACAACAGCATAAGCGACTAAAAACAACTTCTTGTTAAAAGTGAAAAAATTACAAAAATTCCGCAATGTTATGATAGATACTGACTGTGCGGAATTACAGTGGAGAACTGATGTATTGGGACAGACCACTGTTTTCAATTTAGCTGGTTAACAGGTTCTAGCTTTAAATGACCTTCATATGCAAGCCACAGACGCTGCGAAAGTTGCTAAAATTTGGTCGAAGAACGATCTCTATACTTTTTCAGCAAAATCGGATCACTATTTCGGGTACCTCCCATGGGGATGCCTTCCCGAAACAGAGTTTTTGGCCCTTTTCAACCACAAATTTAGTTGCATTTTAATAATATTCAGCATAAATATTGCCTATGGTAACGGTAATTAGGGTACCAAATTTTGTAGGAATCGGTCCATATCAAAAGTCTTTTAAATACCCAGAAAAGCGCAAAAATGTTTAGAAATCTAAAGATTATTGCACTTTGTAGTACTAAGGCTCATATTAAAATTTTGTATATGTAAACCGATAAATCGATGCACAATTGACCCTAGCTCCCATATCAGGCCCTTAGCCGAAAATAACAAAAATCTCGAAATTTTGAAAAAAAAAATACCAGCAGTCCATATTTGACCTTAGAAGTGAAGGGTATCATATACTCGGCTTGACCGACTATAGCTTTTCTTACTTGTTTATAATACAAGCTGATTTTCAATTCTGAAGTAAGTAAGTTTTACGGTATCTTACATTGGTTGTTGAAAGAAAATGTTTGAGTCCAAATATCTCGAAAACTATAGGTAATTTTTCGAAAAATTCTATTTTAGTCTTAGAAAGAGAGACATTGATAGTGTTGTTTTTTATCTCAATGTTAATTTTTTTCCCCAAAAACGATTTGTATATCTTTTGATATAAATATCGATATAAAGATTCAGTATCAATATCTCCATGAGCATGATTTTTTATTAGCGTCTTATAGAATTGACCTCAATGGATTGGTATATATTGAATATATTGTAGGATTAAATTTTTTTGCAAATTATTCCAGAATTCTTTCAGTTTACATATCTAGAAACAATACAAGGAAATCCAGTAATTACTTTCTTTGTCGATCCTCAAGAAAAGCGTTTAATAACATCCAATAAACATAGCTAAATACTCGACAAACGACATACAACTATAAGCCGTTTCAAATATGATCAAGAGATAAATATGGATAGGGTTTTTTAATAAGAGCGCTACAAAGGTTGCATGGGGCACATTTCCAGAAGTCCAGATGCTGAACCCGATACTTCTGCAATCGTCGCTGGCTTGTTGGCATAGAAAATAGACTTGACGTAGCCCCACATTAAATAGTCTAACGGCGTCAAATTGCACGACCGAGGGGGTCAATCGACTGAACCATTTCGTGAGATAACAGGTTCTCCAAACTTGGTTTTCAATAAATTCTTTGTGACATTTGCTGTGTGGCTTGTGGCGCCGTCCTGTTGGAACCGCAAGTCCTCCAAATCCATATCATCCATTTGGGGCCCAAAAAATATTCGGTTTTCATTAAACGGCAGCGATTCCCATTCACAGTAACGTGCTGTTGTTGATTATCACGGAATGTCGCCAATGACGCCGCCGGCCCATAAACCGCATTAAACCATATTTTTTCGGGAAGCAATGATGACTCAACGCATATTATGTTTATTGACTAAGCCATTCAGCCAAAAATGATCGATATCGGTGAAGATGATTTGCGCTCTTAACGTTGAGGCCACTGACTCCAAACCTTGGTAGTAAATTTTAATAATTTTGACTCGTTGTTGGCTCGTATATCTTTTTATCATGAAATGGCAAACGTTACTGAAGTTAAATGTCAAAAGAGCAGCAAGAAATATGGCGTCGTCTGCTGTCCCTTTCGATGTACTTTTGTAAAGTCCCTGTTCAAAACCCCGATATAAGCGGCACTGGAGCGATAGCGTTACATTTGAACAAAATAAACCGTTAGGTCTGGGACTTTCCATCCTATGCGTTATGCGGATTATGTTTATTTGACCAGTTTTATTCGTATGATAATGACTATTTGATATGACTTTAACTGATTTTTAAAGTAGTTTGCCAAAAATCGATAAGACCTATCTTATATCTTTAAACGTGCAATAATTGTATGTATATATATATCTATATATATATATATATATAGAATGGCTTTCTCGAAATCGGCTCTAACGATTTTGACAAAATTTAGACACCTTTTTAGCTGGATAGATCGAATATGAAGGTAATTTTGGAAGTTTTACCGCTAATGGGGTAAAAATTGGTAAAAAAAAGGGGAAAAATCGAAAACGTTATATCACCTAAGATAATAGGTATATAAACAAAATTAAAATTACGTTTTGAACAGCTATGAAAATAAGCAGACAGGTGTTTGGTACTTTTTTGAAACTATGTCCGATAGGGGGTAAAAAGGGTGAAAATAGCTTTTTGGTACTTTTTTAACCCATTCTTATTTTTTAAACCAAAGAATGTAGAAAGAAATATTGAACACGTATTTGGTACTTTTTTGATTTTGGAGCCGAAATGGATAAAAAAGGGATAAAATGATAACATATCAAAAACTTATATGAATAGGAACATTATATTAACTGCGTTTTAATAAAATGTACTGAGTTCAATTGGTACCAAAGAAGTGCCAAATATGTATATGGAACTTTTTTTGAAATTAGGGGATAAAAGGGGGAAAAAAGTAGCAATGTTATAACTTTTAAGCAAATTAATATTTGCCTGTGTGTATGTTTTTTATAGAATAGTAAACTATGCATGTTCTTTAGCAAAGATGTTGCGGATAATCCGGCAAAGGTTTTTAAGTTGGTAAGACTAATTTCCGAAAGGTGGCGCCACTGAAAATGACTAAAAATTAATTAAATCGTAAACTATGCATATTATCATTCTATGATCTTTAGCAAAGTTGTAGCTCATGAGCCGGCGAAGGTTTCTTAATGGGTGTGAACAATTTCCGACAGGTGGCGATACCTAAAATTACTCAAAGTGAGTTAAATCGTAAACTGTGTATTTGATTACGCTATGATACTTAGCAAAGTTTTTGCACATGAGCCGACGAAGGTTTCATAGTTGGTATGAAGAAATTTTGACAGGTGGCGCCACTGAAATTTACTCGGATAAGCCGACGAAGGTTGGAATGACTAAAGCCCGACAGGTGGCGCCACTGTCAATTATTCAAACTGAATTAAATCAAAAACTGTACACTTGATCAATTTATGATCATTAGCAAAGTTGTTACCCATAAGCAGACGAAGGTTTCTTAGAAGGTATGAACAACTTCCGACAGGTGACGTCACTGAAAACTACTCAAAATTAACTAAATCGTAAACTGTGCATTTGATGATCTTAAGAAGAGTTGTTGCTCAGGAGCTGACGGAGGTTTCTGTTGGTATGACCAATTTCTAAAATTATTCGAAATTAATTAAACTGTAAACTATGTGTTGATCGGACAAAAAAATCAAATAATTTGAAAAATATTTGTGTATTGTCTTTCCTCTTTATTTTAGTACTTTATAAACAAAATATATGAAAACTTTAAAATTTACCTCAAAATGCTTATCACAAAGCTCCGAGCAAGGCTCGCTCTATTTAGAATTAGGAATAATCCTCCAGATGAGATGGTCTAACCAACCATGGAAACGCGTCGAGGAAATGTTTCCCCACCAACATTTTTTGGTTTTATCAAAAAACTATTTATTACAATAATAAATAATTGTATTGAATTGGGATCTTAGTGCAATACACTACAGTAAAACTTTTTAATTAAATGCTTGATGTCCCAAAATTTTGACAAACCTTTTTAGGAAAGTGAAATTGTTAGGGTTAGAATTTTTGAGAAATCGGTTTAAATTGGCTAGGAAAAACGATTTTTGTAATTATGAGAAAACTGTGGCTTTTTAAAATATATTTTTCAAATATCCTTAAAACCGATAAGTGATCTTTAGTTTTTTTTTAACTATTAAAAATGTTGTCATAATTTTTTTGCCAAAATTGTAAATATTTTAGCAGGAGGGCTTCAGGTATTTCTTGAACATTGTTCAAACTTGTAAATATATATTTTTTTCCATAAAAATGTTTTGTAGTACCGATATAAGTAAGTTAAGTACTTCGGGAAATGTGAGTGTGTGCCTGTGTTATGCCTTTGATAGCTGGTGGTATTTTATTGCACCCGAGACAAGTTGTTCTTTCTCATGGCATTTTCACAAAGAGTCTTACTTGTCTTGTTGTTGTTGTTGTTGTTTCTGTTGCCGTGTTTCACTATTTTGTTAACTTAAGTTTTGTTTTATTATTTTTTTCTTAAATATTTTTTTCACTTTCAGATTCATGGTAAAATGAAGCCAGTTTTAAAAATAGTTATTAATCTTGTTTCCTCAGTTGGCTTTTTAGTTGCCTCCTGTTGTTGTTGTAGTTGTTGTTATTATTATTTCTTGGAGTATTTTATAGATCTATAATTAAACTTTTTACTTAGTGAATTGGATTGGAAGTTAGATGGAGTTGGTTAAGTTATAATGGGAAATTATACTAAAGTTTTTTTTTTTTTTATTGTTTGTTAACAATAATGTCGTGGTTTTATAAAGTTAGAATCTTATGGAAAATAGTGCAAGTGTCCGTCTGTCTGTCTGGGTGTTTGGTTGGTTTGTTGGTCTGGTAGGTTGGCTTTAACAATGGACTGGGAAAACAATGGCAATTTATTAACATTAATATTAACGGCTATAATATTTAATATTAACAATAAAAATAACAACAATTATAATATAGCAACTACTTAAAGATAGAATCGGAAATTCTTGTTATTTTTAAAAATGTGAGAAAGAAATCGTATAAGATTAAAAGTTTCCAGTGGTCGGTTATTTTTTTTTTCTAATTCTTTTTTTTTTTTTCTTCTTAAAGTCTTACAAATATCCGGTAGATTTGCATATTTCTTTAATGTTGTTTCTTTTTTTTTCTATAAGACAAATGAAATAAAACCAAAACTTAATAAAAATAAAATAAATTAAATGTAACCAGACCCTACGATTCGCTTAGTTTAACCTCGTCGTCCGTCATAGTCAAAATATTTAACTTAAGAAAAGGAATGAATGAATGAATTGAATGAATGAACAAAAAAGAAAAGAATTGAATTGAATGTGGTCTTTTGTGGCAAACAAAATAATTTGCAATTTGATTTGACCGCTAAGATGTTGTTTGTGGTGGCTGCTGTTTTTAGTTGCTACGATTTTATTTATTTCGGTAGTTTTTGCTTTAAATACTCTCGAGTTTTTTCTACCATATTTTGTCTTTTTTTATGTGAAAATGAGCAAATATACTTTCCGCATCGCTAGTTTCATTACTAAGTCACTCAGTCAGTCAGTCAGTCAACCAGTCAGTTAGTCAATTAAACTCCACAAAGTAAATATATAAAAAATTATAAAACTAAAGAGAAGCTATGTTGCTGCTATTTTAAGCAAAAAATAATGTTTTATGAATATTTGCAGGTAGTTACAAATATACGAGGGTGGTATGATAATTGCATATAATTCTCATCATCGTCTCATTTTAGCTTTAAAATTTATATTATTTAGAACAACATATTTTTACAAAATAATCCTTGGTTTAAACGCTAACTGTACAAAAACCAAGAAATATGACTGTTTTACATCAACAATTCGTTATGTAGGTTAAAAAAGGAGATCCACTTGGACCATTATGATACTTAAAAATAGAAAATAAAAGAATAATACAACAGAAATGAGAGAATTAAGATGACTTTTCAACTAACCTCTTTTTCACATTTCCGGCCAATATATAAACTTATGATGTTATTATTCAGGTATAGCTAAGTTTATATCTAATGCAACTCCAGACTATCGTATTTTCTTCTCTAACAAAAGATCTGATTAGCATAAAAATATTTTATCGAAAATTTTTCTATTGAAAAATTTTATATCGAAAATTTTTCTATAGAAACATTTTTTATCAAAAATTTTTCAATAGAAACATTATTTATCGAAAAATTTTTGATCGAAAATTTTTCTATTGAAAAATTTTTTATCGAACTTTTTCCTACAGAAACATTTTTTTTCGAAAATTTTTCTGTTGAAAAATTTTTTATCGAAAAACTTTCTATATTTTACCGAAATACTTTTTATATTTTACCGAAAATTTTTTTATCGAAAATTTTTCTATAGAAAAAAATTTTTAACGAAAATTTTTCTAAAGAAAAAAAATTTTTAACGAAAGTTTTTCTAAAAAAAAAAAAAAATTTTAACGAAAATTTTTCTAAAGAAAAAAAATTTTTTAACGAAAATTTTTCTGTAGAAAAATTTTTTAACGAAAATTTTCCTATATAAAAATTTTTTAACGAAAATTTTTCTATAGAAAATTCTTTTAATGAAAATTTTTCTATAGAACATTTTTTTAACGAAAATTTTTCTATAGAAAGTTTTTTAACGAAAATTTTTCTACAGAAAAATTTTTCAACGAAAATTTTTCTACAGAAAAATTTTTCAACGAAAATTTTTCTGCAGAAAAATTTTTTAACGAAAATTTTTCTATAGAAACATTTTTTTACCAAAAATTTTTCTATAGAAAAATATTTTAATCAAAATTTTTCTATAGAAAAATATTTTTATCGAAAATTTTTCTATAGAAAAATATTTTTATCAAAAATTTTTCTATAGAAAAATATTTTTATTAAAAATTTTTCTATAAAAAAAATATTTTTATCAAAAATTTTTTTATAGAAATATATTTTTATCGAAAATTTGTGTATAGAAGACTATTTTATCAAAAATTTTTCTATAGAAAAATATTTTTATCGAAAATTTTTCTATAGAAAAATATCTTTATCAAAAATTTTTCTATAGAAAAATATTTTTATTAAAAATTTTTCTATAAAAAAAATATTTTTATCGAAAATTTTTTTATAGAAATATATTTTTATCGAAAATTTGTGTATAGAAGACTATTTTATCAAAAATTTTTCTATAGAAAAATATTTTTATCGAAAATTTTTCTATAGAAAAATATCTTTATCAAAAATTTTTCTATAGAAAAATATTTTTATTAAAAATTTTTCTATAAAAAAAATATTTTTATCAAAAATTTTTTTATAGAAATATATTTTTATCGAAAATTTGTGTATAGAAGACTATTTTATCAAAAATTTTTCTATAGAAAATATTTTTATCGAAAAATTTTCTATAGAAAAATATTATTATCAAAAATTTTTCTGTAGAAAAATATTTTTATTAAAAATTTTTCTATAAAAAAAATATTTTTATCAAATATTTTTTTATAGAAATATATTTTTTATCGAAAATTTGTGTATAGAAAACTATTTTATCAAAAATTTTTCTATAGAAAATATTTTTATCGAAAATTTTTCTATAGAAAAATATCTTTATCAAAAATTTTTCTATAGAAAAATATTTGTATTAAAAATTTTCTATAGAAAAATATTTCTATCGAAAATGTTTCTATAGAAAAATATTTTTGTCAAATATTTTCTATAAAAAAAATACTTTTATCAAAAAATTTTCTATAAAAAATTATTCTTATCAAAAATTTTTCTATAGAAAACTATTTTTGTCAAAATTTTTTCTATAGAAAAATATTTTTATCAAAATTTTTCTATAAAAAAATATTTTTATCAATAATTTTTCTATAGAAATATATTTTTGTGAAAATTTTTCTATAGAAAAATATTTTTATCTAAAATTTTTCTATAGAAAAATATTATTATCGAAAATTTTTCTATAGAAATAAAAATAAAAAATATTTTTATTGAAAATTTTGAAGATGGGGTCAAATATGGACCGATTGTCACATAATTTTGTAATATTTAGTAGATCTCATATGAGAGTTAAGTTCCGATGTGTGTCGATTTAGACGTAAAATATTCCAAACCTTAATTCCAAGATTGAGGTTATTTAGCCCGATTTTATCAAAAGTAACAAAAAGTACCAGATTTTCTCCAGTTTCAATATTTTTCAATAGCGTCCTTATATAGATAAACAGTTCGATTTCGAGTCTTAATTGTTAAGAGATACCTGGAACTGGTAATATAAACAATCACAAAATTGCAAAACGACCCTCGTATGTGTTGGTTTATTTGCTTGTTCAAGTGCTATATTTCTGTTGTTTGAGCTGTTTTATTTTCAGTACGCAATTAATTAAATTTATTTTAATGAATGTTAATCAAATGTACGGATGTTGCCTTTATTTCATTAGTCGTAAAATGTACATTTGAACATATGTAAAAAAAAATTTCATATATTTATAAACAATAATGACGTAATTTGTGCGGTTTTATAACCGGTCTAAATATATTACAAACTTATATATTGTATATGAAAATCCATTTTATTGAAATGGATCTAAAGGTTAAAAAAATGTTTATGATAAGTTTTTTTTTAAAAAATGCTAAGTTGGCTATAAAATAAATATTACTACTTGTGAATTTATAAAATGTTATAAAAATGTCTAATTGCTGCTTATAATTGTCAGTCATTCGGTTCTCCCCATTGAACCCATCAGATTGATGGTCAATAGAAACTACTTAAGTTAATTGGAATTAATTTAATATTTAGATATTTTCACATCCATAAAAACTATTGGAAATCAAGCAAACACTAGTAATTATTAGTTTTTATTAATCATATAAAATCAAGTAAGAAAGTGCTATTGTTGATCCAGCTCGGCTATATGATACCCTACGTTACTGAGGTCAATTGTGAATTAATTTTAAACAGGTTTATTAAAGCTAAGTTTAATGTCTGTATTAATTTGTGATCATTCGAACATTTTTTTAAGAACTTTATGTACGAGTATATAAACCATTTTCGATAGTTGGTGTTATATGAGGGCTAGGACCTTTAAATTTTACATCTCGAGTAAAGTTAAGCATTAAAGAATAAAAAGAAGAATTTGCATGAACGTTCAAACATGGACCGATTCCAACAAAATTTAAGACAGTGATTTATGTTTTATTGAAAAACATTTACATTTTCTGAAAGAGATCCAAATTCCATATTCAAAAGGCCGGTCCTATTAGTGGCACCCTAAAGAATAAACAGATTTTATGGCACCCGAAAAAATAAACCGAGTCGACCAAGTCTACAAAGCAATTATCTCTGTGACGAAATGGGTCTGAGGTCAATATACCTAGACATTACAAACATCATCTTTAACCCAAATATACCCTTCTTTGATGATGTAGTGCCTAAGGAATGAAATAAATAATAATGTCTTATACATTTTTTTCCTTAAGTCTCTTGTTTCTTACATTTATGCAAATTTTACATAAAGACTTGTTTTCTCAAAACAGTTATAGCCCCCTTTAGTTAAAATCTGATTGCTAATTCTTTATTTTTGCTTGGAATTTTTAAATTATAGCTATTTTTCTATAGCGTGACAGACACCGCTCGTTTCTTTATTCACACGTGCTAAAAACGTTAAGCGAAACAAAAACCACAAATGGGATTTTAGTTTTTTTTTTCTAAATAAAAGTGAAAATAAATTCGTCATTTAAATTGAGACAAAGTGAATAATAAAGTTGTATACATATATTATTTCGAGATAAAAACTTTTAAACACGAGAATTTCTAAAGAAAAAATTTGTTATGAAAATGTTTTATGAATAATTTTCTTGTATTTGTATAAATATGTTAATACCTCTTAAAATAGGTTAATTGCTTCGGCTATCGCCCATAGAACGGTACTTCTGTAATACTACTACAATGGCAAGTGTTGCAGTAAAATAAGGGACCTTGTTCCTTCTTCTTTTAAAGCTAGTTTAATGTCGATTGGTCAAATGATGACATAACATTCTACAAACTAAATTTAATTTAAGTCGAACAGTTCGTAGTTGGAATTAACTTCTAGATGATAATTTTTTCATATCCAACCCTTTATCCCAAATAATACAAAAACTGTAAATTTTCAACTTAAATTTCATGTTAAATATTAATGTATTCCTAGACAAATTTTTGACCGATTCTGATAGATTATTTCTAATTGCCAATTCTAATATGGACAGTTGCTGACAGTAAAGAGGCGATATTGGCTAGGTTCCAAAATTCCATAGTACCGACTGCAATCCAATGCCACCATACATACATACATCATAACCTATTTGGTCGTCAATCTGGGCTTCAAGCACGATCTAAGCGCTTAATGAAATTTCCTAAGTCAAATATCGAGCTTGTGAGTCTTTTAAAATGATTCCGAACTGTTTCCAGGTTTATATCCAAAGCCGGTCTATCTTCTTAAAAATATATAAATTTTGTAACTTTCCTTAAATTTTAAAAATTTTCTAAAAAAAAACTTAAAAAATAAATTTTTTAAATTTCTATAAAAAATAAATTTTTTAAATTTCTATAAAAGATAAATTTTTTAAATTTCTACAAAAAATAATTTTTTTAAATTTCTATAAAAAATATTTTTTTTAAATTTCTATAAAAATTAAATTTTTTTAAATTTCTATAAAAAATAAATTTTTCAAAATTGTCTAAAAAATAATAAAATTTTGAAAATTTTCCTTAAAAACAATGATGTTTCAAAAATTTCGCTTAAAATAATGAAATTTTAAAAATGGCCTTAAAAATAGTAAATGTTCTAAATTAATCAAATTTTTAAAAATATTGAAATTAAAAGTATTTCCTTAAAATAATTAAATTTTAAAAATTTTCTTTTAAATAATGAAATTTTCTAAAACTAATGGAATTTTGAAAAATTCCTCAAAAATAATGAAATTTTAAAAATGGCCTTAAAAATAGTAAATATTCTTAATTAATCAAATTTTTAAAAATATTGAAATTAAAAGTATTTTCTTAAAATAATAAAATTTTAAAAATTTTCTTTTAAATAATGAAATTTTTAAAATTTTTTAAAACTAATAGAATTTTGAAAAATTCCTCAAAAATAATGAAATTTTTTAAATTTCCCTTAAAACAAATAAATTTTGAAAATATTATTTAAAATAAAAAATTACGAAATCTTAAAATTTTCTTTAAAACAATGAAAATTTTGTAAAACTAAGAAATTTTTAAAATTATAAAAAAGAAACTTAAAAACTATGAAATTTTTAAATTTTCTTAAAAACAATGAAAATTTTGTAAAACTAAAAAAATGTTAAAATTAAAAAAAAATAAATTTTCGAAATTTCCTTTAATTTCGAAAATTTACTTAAAAACCATGAAATTTTCTTAAATTAAATTTTGGAAATTCCCTTAAAAATAATGAAATATTAAGAATTTCCTTAAAAATAATAAATATAACAAAATTTTTAAAATTTCTTTTAAAATTATTAAAATTCCTTAAAACAATAAGATTTTAAAAATTTTCTAAGAAACATTGAAAAAAATTAAATTTTTAAAATTTCTGTTAAAACGATGAAATTTTTAAAATTTCTAAAATTTCCTTAAAACAATAAAATTTTAAAAATTTTCTAAGAAACATTGAAAATTTTCTTTAGTATAATGTAATTTTGAAAATTTAAACAATTTGAATTTCAAAAAAACAAAAAAATTTTAAAAAGTTCCCAAAAAACAACAAAATTTTCCCTAATGTAATGAATTTTGAAAATTTACTTAAAAATTATTTTTAAAATTTCCTTAAAATATTAAAATTTTGGGAATTTCGTTAAAAATGACATTTTAAAAATTTTCTCAAAAATAGGAAAATTTTTAAAATTTTCTCTAAAAAAAATAAAATTTTTAAAATGTTCCCTAAATAATAAAATCTTTAAAATTTTCCTAAAATATTTAAATCTTGGGATTCCCATTAGAAATAATAAAATTTCTTTAAAAATAAGATAATTTTAAAAATTTTCTTAATAATTTCAAAATTTGCTTCTAAATGAAGAAAAAATTTTAAATTTGTTTTGAAAAAATGTTTTGAAATAATGAAATTTTGAATTTTAAAATTTCCTTTAAAATAAAAAAAATTTCCTTAAAAATAAGGAAATTTTAAAAATTTCCTTAAAAATAATAAAAATAACGAAACTTTTAAAATTACCTTTAAATAATAAAATTTTTTAAATTTCCTTTAAAACGATGAAATTTTTAAAATTTCCTTAAAACAATGAAATTTTTGAAATTTTCTTAAAACAAAAAAATTTCCCAAAAAATAGTGAAATTTTCAAATTTTCTTTAATATAATGAAATTTTAAAAATTTACCTAAAAAAAATAAAAGTTTGTAATTTTTTTTTTAAATTTCCTTTAAATGATAAAATTTTTAAAATTTCTTTTAAAATAAATTAAATTTTTTAAATTTCCTTAAAAACAATAAAATTTCAAAAATTGCCTAAGAAAAATAAATGTTTTGAAATTTTCTTTACTGACATTTTGAAAATTTACTTATTTATTTTTCTTACTTATTTTAATTTCCTTAAAAATAATAAAATTTGGAAATTTGTTTCAAAATTATGAAATTTTTAAAATTTCCTTTCAATTACTAAAATTTTGGGAATTTGCTTAAAAATAATGAAATTTTTAAAATTTTCTTCAAAATAAGGAGATTTTAAAAATTTCCTTTAATATAAAGAAATTTAAAAATTTCTTTTTAAATAAAGAAACAATTTTAAATTTGTTTGGAAAGAATAAAATTTTAAAATTTCCTTTAAAATTTGAAAAACAAAAATAAAATTTTGAAAATTTGCTTAAAAATAAGGAAATTTTAAAAAATTCCTAAAAAATAAGGAAATTTTAAAAATGTTCTTAAAAAGTTTCACATTTTAAAATTTCCTTTCAAATAAAGAAAAAGTTTTAAAATTGTTTGAAAAAAAATAAAATTTTAAAATTTCCTTTAAAATTTGAAAAAAAAAATTTGAAAATTTTCTCCATAATAATTAAATTTTGAAAAAATTTTTTAAGGAAATGAAATTTTTAAAATTTTCTTAAAATCAATAAAATTTTAAAATTTTCTTAAAATCAATTAAATTTTGAAAATTTTCTTAAAAATATTAAAATCTTAAATTAAAAAAAAAAAATAAATAAATTTGTTTAAAAACCATGAAATTTTTAAAACTTTCTTAAAATATTAAAATTTTGGGAATTTCCTTAAAAATTATAAAATTTTAAAAATTAAATATTTAAAATATTAAAATTTTGGGAATTTCCTTAAAAATTATAAAATTTTAAAAACTTCCTTAAAAATGACGAAATTTAAAATTATCTTGTAAGTAATTAAATTTTAACAATTCCTTAAAATTAACGAAATTTTTAAAATTCCTACAATTAAATATATTTATGTAATTTCCATCAACTATTTAGTTTGATATGGTAGCTAATGTCAAATAAGAACCGATTGTGACGAATTTTTGCTTTTCGATGTTTTACAGAAAAAAAGTATTATTTGTATCTAACTTTAGCTTTAAAAGCGTTATAAAATTGTAATGATTTGCCTATCGAATGGGATATAAATATTAAAGACCAAATTTAATAGCTTTTTTTAAACTTTACAAAATTTGTATGTTTTCTAACAAGGAAGAAATATTAATGTTTATGATATTTTATAACATTTCTTGTATTTTGTATTTAGCCATTAACTATTGCTTTACATTATCTAATAGATTTAATTTCAATATTTTCGCCATAACTAACAATGTTTCATTTTAGCGAAATCATCATTCGATTTGTTATGACAAAATTATATAAAACACAACAACTGATGACTAAAACTAATACGAAATGTAACAAAGAAAAAAAGAAGAGGGAACCTCTTCTTTTTTTCTTTCCCTGTAATGAAAACTTTATTAAATTTTCGTTTTTTTTTTCAGAAATCAAAAGTTTCATCAATATGCTAAAATAATAAGAAAAAACTAAAATTTTTATATCACAAATGTTTTTTTTTATGACAATTTAACTTGGGTTTGAAATTTTTGAAAAAAAGTTAAATTTTTTTCCAAAAAAAAAAAAAAAAAATGTAAATGTTGTTTTCGCTTTTTGTCTTCTTTTAATGGTTTTTGGCTTTTTTTGCAAAACTATTGAGTGGAAAAATATTTGTTAACTCACCTATTTATTGCTGCTAATTGAGTCAATTGTTGAGTTTTTATCTTGTTGCAATGATCATGACACGACTTCCATTTTATGGCTGTTACTGGAAAATTGTACTTACTATGTTTTAGATTTTCTTCATTTAGGTTATTTCTTGCTGTTGTTGCTGCTTTTGTTGGATTTTTAGCCTAAAGATCTTCCTCCTTTAAAGTTCATATTTAGAGAAACTTTTGGAATTTTTTCAAGCAGAAATTCAAAGTACATACTTTTTATATTTAACTAAATAATGCCGCTGCTGTTTTTCAATATTTTTTCTTCTTTCTCGTTTATAATAAGCGAGAAAACCACTAGCATAAAATTATTATTAGAAGACTGAAGAAAAGGCATTGATAAATAAAGCCAAAGAAAAAAAAAAAAATATAATGGAAAAAAGACATCAATTGCTTAAGATTAGCATAAAAATCATCTTTAATTTAACTTTCATTTAGACATTTATTTTTACTTTGAATTATTCCCAGTAAATGGTAAGAAAAA
Organism: Stomorhina lunata; assembly: GCA_933228675.1. NCBI lineage: Eukaryota > Metazoa > Arthropoda > Insecta > Diptera > Rhiniidae > Stomorhina > Stomorhina lunata. The sequence continues at coordinate 7,015,863 of OW121742.1, read as the reverse complement.
AAAAACTTAATAACAAGTAAGATATTTTTATAGTCAATAGAGACCGACTCTATGATGCCGTACACCACTGAGCTCGGCTTAATGTCGTAATGTTTATTCTGTGACTCTCTACAGAATCGAACCGTTCGTTACAAAGATATGACAAAAACCAAAGGATGTAAATTTTATTTAAAAAATTTAAAAAATCAGAGAAAGTTTAATTTCGACTGCTTTAATAATCAAAATACTATAATTAATAAAAACAAGTAAGAAAGTGTTATAGTCGGTCAAGCCCGACCATGCGATACCCTTCACCACTAAGTTCTAAGATGTTGTTTTTCCTGTTTAAAGAGAAGGAAAATTTTACCATCATACAAACATTTTCTTAAGCTACGGAAACAGCTTTTTTGTACTTACATGAGCTTTTTTTGGACTTATATGAGAGCTAGGGTCAAATGTAGACCGATTATCTCGAAATTTGGCAAATTGATTACAGTTTTCACAAGAATTATATGTGCAAAAACAAAACCCAAAATTATCATTATCTTCAAAGTTATAAGCGTTTTAGAGATTTTTGTCTCATTTAGTGCGTTTTTACAGAAGAGTTTGTATGGGAGCTATGGTCAAATGTAGACCGATTTCAACGAAATTTTGTATAGTTGTTTTTATACCCTTCACCACCATAGGTGGAAAGGGTATATTGGGTTTGTGCTGATGTTTGTAACGTATAGAAATATTGGTCTGAGACCTACCTTTTAGTATACCAATCGACTTAGAATCACTCCCTGAGTTGTTTTAACGATGTCCGTACGGCTGGCTGGCTGGCCGGTTATCCATGTAAGCTTGTTATCACTCTACAGGTCGTAACTTTAAAGATAATTTGATGAAATTTGGCACATATTTTTGTCCAAGGATGATCCCTATGCTTTTTGGGCACAATCGGATTACTATTTCGGGTACCTCCCATAGGGATGCCTTCCCGGAATAGAGTTTTTGATCCTTTATAGCCACAAATTTAGTTGTATTTTAATAATATTCAGCACAAATATTGCTTATCACAACCTTAATCAGTGTTTCTAATTTTGTAGAAATCGGCCCATATTTGACCATACCTCCCATACAAGTCACATTCTCAAAAGACGTTTATATACACATAAAAGCACAAAAACGTTAGTAACTCTAAAGATAAATGCATTTGATTACTTAAACTTTGCACAGATAAATATTTCGTAAATATAAACCAATAATCAAAATTTGGTAACAATCGGTCCACAATTGACCCTAGCTCCCAAATCATACTATATATATGTATATAGTATATATGCCTCTAAAACTTAAGAAAAACTTATTTAATTGTTGGTCCATATTTGACCTTAGTAGTGAAGGGTATTATATAGTCGGGCTTGACCGACTATAGCTTTTCTTACTTGTTTTTTTTTTAATTTCATGAAATATATTGATATTTGTGGCCTTTTTATCAATTCATTGAAGTGGGACCTATGGGAGGTGACATAAATAATGGACCATTTTGACGAATTTCAATAGCCCCACTGGTCCCACTATCAAAAAAAAAAAATGATCTGTACCAAATTTCATTAAATTATCTTAAGAATTGATATTTTAAATACATGGTTTACATGGGGGTCCAGTAGAGCGGTTCGCCTTCCATACAAAAAAAAAAAGTTATGTCAGTCACCCCCTAGGACTAAAGATAATGTTAAAACAATTCCAAAAAATATTTTTTTTTTATTTTTTTACCACGCCTACAAATACCGAACTTTTACTATTTTGTTCACTGTGTCGCCATTTTAAATCCGATCATATCGGTGTTCGCGGCTCTGTAAGGGCTACATTTCTCTCTTTGATAGTTTTTTACTATCACGTCAATTTATAAATAGTCATAACTTTTAAAAACTATATTTTTACTCGATTTGATTGGGTACGACTCGAATTTTAAAAAATGATGACCAGATATTGACAAGGTTGTAAAAAACTATCAAAGAGAGAAATGTAGCCCTTACAGAGCCCTGAAAATTGATATATAAAATGTTATGATCGGATTTAAAATGGCGACACAGTGAACAAAATAGTAAAAGGGCGGTATTTGTAGGCGTAATAAAAAATAAAATTTTTTTTAGAATTATTTTTACATTGTCTTTTAACCTAGGGGGTGACTGACTCAACTTTTTTTTTGAACCACTCTAGGGTCCAGCCAGCCAACCATTCAGCCGGACGGACCGACTGACATCGCAAAATCGAGTCAGAGAGTGATTATAAACCTACTGGTATACTAAAAGGTGGGTCTAGGACAAATATTTCTAACTGTTACTTACATCAGCATAAACTTATAATACCCTTTTCACCTATGGTGATGAAGGGTATAATAAAGTGGTGATCAAATGTAACACAAAAATGTTGACTTTGTGAACTAGTGTATTTTTTTCCTTATGTTACAGACATTAAAACAAACCCAAAATACCCTTCACACCTATGCTAATGTAGGGTATAAAAATGATTTATGTATAAGACTATAGTTAAAGTGAAAATATGTCTTTATGATGAAATTGAAAAAGAAACCCTTTTTTAGAGCAAACATCATCAACCCACATAAAACATTTAAATGAACTAAGCAAAACTTTACTTAAGTCAAACAATTAACTATTTTCTTTATTTTCCTTTTCAGATTTCTTTCTGTGTATTTATATAACGTGTAAGTACGAATATTTTTCATTCATTTGTATGCATCATGTTGCTTTTAAGTCCGTCCGTCCGCCTGTCTATATCTATTGTAAATATCTTGTATGCGTACAATTGTAAAACATTTTAACTTAATTGAAATTAATTATGGGAAATGTTTAACTATTTTTCCGTTTCCAAATAAGTTTTTTTTTTTTATTTGAATTTTTTTTGTCTCTTGAGTGACCAATAATAAACAAGATATAACTTATGGTTTATTTCAATTGTAAGGTAATTACTTTACAAAAATTGCTTAACTGTAGAAGATAACAAAAATGTTATTCTTTTTAATAAAGATTTGATTTAAATTTTTTTCTACTTTCTGAAACTAACCCAAAATCTGGGTTAAGAGAAAACTCAGTGATCCACGCAACAAATTAACCCATTTTAAATAGGAATGTAAATTGTTAGAACATGTTCAAAAATTTAAATAAACGTAAATTTTCAAAACATGTGAATGATTTTAAAGAATCTACACTTTGTATTTCTAACCGAAAAAATGTTTAGCTACATGTTGCTTATACAATTTTCTCAATATGAAAAATGTTTAGCCACATGTTGCTTAAAAAATTTTTTCAATATTACTTTTAGAATATTGAAAAGTGATTATAAGCAAAATGTTGCTTAAGAAATTGTTTAGCCACATGTTGCTTATAAAATTTTCTCAATATGGAAAATGTTTAGCCACATGTTGCTCGAACATTTTCTCAATATCACTGACAAAATATTGAAAAAAATTATAAGTTAAATGTTGCTTATGATTTTTTTTGAGCCGATTGTAAGAATAAAATTCAAACTCTGAGCCTACATAAAGAATAACAAACAAGTATTTCGGTACTTTTTAATTATTGGTATAAAAAAGGGAAAAATACTCAACGACGATGGAGAAAAATTTAAATTAAATTTTGATCATATATAAAAAAAGAACTATATAAAAACAAGTAAAAGTGTTATATTCGGCTGTGCCGAATCTTGTATACCCACCATCAAGTTTTACTAGAGTGCAGCTAATTCAAAATGTTGACCAAATGTCGTATTGTTGGTAATGTATTTGGACTAAATTCGGTTGCAGTTTTATAGTTACTATAGTTCAACATTTAAAAGTTTCTAAGTGGTTTCCCTAGTATTTACCTTGGACAAAATGCTGTTCCATAACCGAATATAGTTTTACATTAATAAACTGTTTCGTTGTGCCATAAACATGTTGATAGCAACACGGCAGGTTCATATATTTTGTGAGGAGTTCCTAATGCATCTACCGTGTATAAAGTCTGGACCTAACATTGATTGATAGCTATCTTATTTCGTAGATGCAATCTTATTTTGTAGATGCAATCTTATTTCGCAGATGCAATCTTAATATACTGATTGTAGATATAAAAAGGAGCTATAGCCAAATGTGGACCGTTACATGTGGATTGTTACAAAATGTTATATACTGGCTGGTATTAATATAAAGTTTATTTGTGCAAAATTTAGTGGCCGTAGCTGACATAGTTTATAATTTAATAGCTTTTAACTGGCGTTTGTGCATTTTAGTGGCAACCGGGAGCGATTTTTATATGAAAGCTATGGTCAAAAATGGACCGATTCCTATAAAATTTGACATACTGACTGAAAGTTGCATAAAAATTCTCTGTTCTAAATTTAGTAGTCATAGATTTTACAATTTTATTCAATTTATCAGCATAAATGTGATTCCCGGGGCAGGGTTATATGGGAGCCCTAACTTAATGTAAACCGATTTAACCCGTTTTCAGCACACAACTTCTATAACATATCGAAAATACTTTTGCTAAATTTTGTATCTCTAGCTCTTGTAGTTAAGTAGCTATCGCGCTTTTCTCTGACGGAAATACGGACATAAATCGTCTTTTCTTTTTGAATTTTTGTGTTTCCGTAAGTTTTTTATATGGGAGCTATGGTCAAATAGTAACCGATTGTAACAAAATTGGCATTCACACAAAACTTCCTTTTGTAAAATTTTGTTGCTGTAGCCCTTTTCGTTAAGGCGCTATCGCGCTTTTCTCTGACGGAAATATGGACATAAACCCCCTTTTCTTTTTGAATTTTTGTGTTTCCGTAAGTTTTTATATGGGAGCTATGGTCAAATGGTGACCGATTGTGACAAAATTTTGCACACTGGTTGGCATTGACATAAGACCTCCTTGTGCTAAATTTGGTGGCTATATCTGTTTTAGATTTATTGTAATTTAGGTGTATTTTTGGTGAAATTTTGGCTGTTTCCGTAAGTTTTTTGTATGGGAGCTATGACTAAATGTGAACCGATTTTGATGAAATTTTATATGAAGCCTAGGGCTTATGCAAAACTTTTATATACCAAATTTTATCAACATAGCTATTATAGTTTGTTATTTATTAGCAAATAAGCGATTAGCGTAGGCGAGGTTATACGGCAGCTATGGTCAAATGTTAACCGATTTTGCCCAATTTCAATACCAAAATTTTCTCAGAGATGAGGAATGTTTTTACTAAGTTTCAGTGAGCTAGCTCCTTTCGTTTAGGCGTTATCGTGATTTCAACAGACAGACAGACAGACGGACATCGCTCAATCGTCTCAGAATTTTATAAGGATTCAGAATATATATCGTTTTTAATTTTTGAGCCAATATTAAGGAAATTACAAATGGAATGACAATCTCAATATAACCCCCATTCCTTTTGATGGTGGGTATAATAAAAATACATCTATGGGACTTTTTTTGAAATGCGGGAGAGCAGAGGTTCACAAACTTTTACTTTTTATACCATGCTTTTTTTGAATCAATAAAGTACTTTTTTGTAATAGATTGCGTAAAATCACACAAGAATGATTAGTAATAATTTATTTTGTTTCTAGTTGGGAATCTTAGATCTAGGGTGTTTACTCGAGTTATGTTTGTTCGATCAATCGAAAAAATAAAATCGATTAATCGCTCGAGTAAAATAAAATGGCTAATTTCAAATAAAGATTTATTTAAGTAATTTTTCACGAGTAATCGAGTTACTCGAGTAAAATTATTACAATAATTTTGTAAGTATTTTTTAAAATAAAACGACTAAAATTTGTCTCATCGTATTTCTAAAGTGTTAAGTTTGCAAAAAAAAAAAACGCTGACCAAATGGAGAGCTAAGATGCTACGTGCTGTATGTTTTGTTAGTTTAGTATGCATTTTTCTTTGGGTTTTTTTTTTTGATTACGAGTTAAGAAAAAGTTTTCTTGTTTAATATAAATTGTTGTTGTTCCCTTACCACGTAAATAATGGTCAACTTTGACTTGAAAGTATTTTCTACTACTAATGATATATTCCATTTTATGCAATAATCAAGGGTTCAAATGAAAATCAATTATCTACCATTCTATGGTCCACTTTAGGCAATAATTGATGGTTCTACTATAGTTAATTTAAAGCAATAATCGAGGGTTTTAATATAGTTAATTTTCCATATATGAAATAATCGTGGATTTTAAGCAATAATCGAGACTTGTAAATTACAACTTGTAATATAGTTAATTGTATGTATATAGTCAATGTAATTTCAGATATAAATAGCCTAGTCTACCATAGACCTGTTGTGGTATCCAATGTATTCGTAATTTCTACTATTGTTTATTTAAAGGTCCTAATGTAATAGTAGCTCCTGTTATAGATTAGTTGAAGGTACCGTTGCAATCGTAAAACCTACTATAGTCCAGTTGAAGTCTCCAATATATTCGTAGCTACTACTATAAAGAGTGCTCTAAATAAAATTTGTAGTTGGATTTTCTTAAATAAAAATCAAACCTTTTAATATAAAAACTCAACAAAATACGCAAATATAATGACATATTATACAAAATCATTTAGCATTAAAATGTTTACTTAGTACTCGGGTTTTACAAAATTATCGACTTTTTTCGGAAACCCTCCCATTAAAGATTTTACAGTTGCTTCTGATATCTTTTTGGAGCATGTGTTCCACCTGCGCTTAAAATCGGACATGTTCTTGGAAATCTTTCCTGTGTTCTTCAATTCCTTTTTTACCAGAGCCCAATACCTTTCCACAGGCCAAAGTTCTGGACAGTTAGGTGGATTTGCCTCTCGTGGTACAAAAATGACATTATTCTTTGAGTACCACTCAAGTTCCTTTTTTCCATAATGGCGTGATGCCAAATCGGGCCAAAAAAATGTAGTCACTCTGTGCTCTCTTAAAAAGGGTAACAACCGTTTTTGTAGGCACTCCTTTATATAAATTTCTGTGTTTATTGTGCCAGATGCCACAAATACTTTACTTCTTTTGTCACAATTGCAAATAGTTTGCCACACGAGAAACTTCTTAGGGAATTTTGTTTGTTTTTTTGTGCGAAACTCTTGCCGAACATTGCCCCGTTTATCACCAACATAAAAATCTTGACCAGGAAGTTGAGAAAAGTCTGCCAGTACGTATGTTTCATCATCCATCACACAACAGGTGTATTTTTTTATAAAATCAGACTTCAATTTTTTCGCTCGTTTTTTTGCTTCTAAGTTCTTTATAGCATTGCGATCTGGAACCTTTTGGACTTTGTATGTCTTCAGTCCAGCATAAGCTTCGACTCTATGTGCAAAATTCGTAGAACATTTCACCGTACGAGATGCTTTTCTTAAAGAAGTGTTAGGCGCTCTTCGAAAGAGTCGCTCGACTTATTTTGCCTTACCAATATCTGTAGGACCTTTTTTCCTCCCTGATCCAGGTTTTCTTTCAATGCTCAGGTTTTCCTTATACCGTCTGATGGCATTAGAAACCGTTCGAGGGTCAACTTTCAAATTTTCAGCTATTTTTTTAAAAGTCCATGAAGGATTTTTTTGAAAAGTTTTAATTATATTTTCACGAACTTTTTTTTCGCAGTCCATTTTGATTGAAATAACTATTGAAAATTAATAATTTCTAAAATAATAGTATCTGACATATCTATAGAAACTAACTTGATCAAAAAATAAATTATTTCTTGCACTATGGATAAATTTTGTCTAAAATAGTAAATGCATATTTTTTTTAGAACACTCTTTACTACTAGTTTAGTTGAAGATCCCTGTGTAATCGTAGGTCGTACTATAGTAACAGTACGTCCTAGTATAGTTCAGTTAAAGGACGCAATGTAAGTTTAGATTCTACTTTAGTCCAGTTAAAGATCCCATTGTATACATAAGCAAAAGGTAGTCATAGAGCCTACTAATCTATTAATCAAACTCAGGATTTATGAAATCGAAAGATTGCTTTTTATATATAGAAGTAAATAAACTCACTTAAAATATTTAGGGTGACAATATGTTACAAATGTTAATTTGTATTAAAAATAAGTTTTTTTTATTTTTGTTTTATGCTTTTTATTGCCAATTGTTAATTTTTTTTGTTAATAAAACACTGTAATTTCATTAAAAAAAATTGTTATATTAAAAATATAAATATATAATATAATATATAAATATATGTATATATATAAAAAAAAGCTTACAGAAAAATTTTACTCGAGTAATTTTAAGATGAATTTTTTACTCGATTAACTTGAGTAATTTTTAACGATTAATCGATTTTCCGAGTAGTTAAAAAAACCCTATTTTCAAGTTATTTGATCACTCAAACAATTAAAAGTCGAGTAAAATGAACACACTATTCACAAAATATGTATATGATTTTTCATTCCAAATGTAGTCACCAAAGTTTACTCAATGGGTTACATATACATAATTCCCACGACAATCCAATTGGAACAAGGGGTACTTTTGTCAGACTACGATCTGTATCCGATTCCATTTTTAGACTCATTGAAAGGGACCTACGTTTTACGGCAAATGCATTAGTTAGAAAAGTTTTTCAAAGCCTAATATTCAATAAACAGTGGCTAGCTGAGTTTTGAGGTGAACTGTTTTTTTTTTGAACATTTACTTTACAAGTGGGTCTGGCCGGGGGTAGAACTTGGTACCTCTGGTATGCTGGGCGAAAGACTAAGCTGCTATAACACAGCTGTTCACAATGGGTTAAATTCCATTAGATTATGCTATAGATTTATAAAAATAAAATCTACTTGTACATAAGTTACTAAAGATCATCTTAGAAAAATAACAATAACATAAACCAAACATTGTGTAAATGACCCCCTTGCGAGTTATGATTATTACAATGATTATGATTTTAACACAAGAAGTACTTAAAACACAATAAAATAAAAATTTTATTGTTATTTTTTTTTTATAAGTTTTCGACTTTTCTTTAATTTCCTCTAAAGGTTAAATAAGATTTTAAATGCTAACAAAGGTCAACTCAAAACAGAAAAATACCAAAGCTTTCCAATTTTGAAGAAATAAAAAAAAGAGTTCTAGCATTTCCGCTTAGGAAATACAATAAAATACAATGACTACATAATTAATGAAAGAATGACAATATTAGAGCGGAAAGAATAGACGGACCGACTAATGGACTAATTCACAAAAGTTCAAAGAAAACGATGTTTGAAGTTAATTAAGATTAGGAAATTTAAATTTTATTTATTAATTTTTATTTAAACTTTTTTTTAAATATGTACGAGTGTTATTGCCAAAAGCAACAAAATCATAAAATAAGATTTAATTTAATTATCGTAATAACTTTCATTCACACCGACAATTGATTTCAGCGGGACGCGAGACCAGTTCGAACAAGAAGAAAAAAATAAAAGATAAATAAATCTGTATTAAATCAGTACCGTGAACTTTGTTTTAGTTAATTGGGTTAAATTTACCAACAATGCAATACTCGTATCTACTTGAAGCGAACCAAGATAACCGACATCCATCCAGTGGATACGTGTGTAACCATAAATCATTGGGCAATTACTCTGGTAATGTTTTCAGCCCCAGCCTCAGTTGAGATATTCGTAAAAATATTTATGGTCATGTCAATGATGGTTGAGATTTTGTGTAATGGTTTTTTTTTTCTTTATCTGCTCTTGCACCCAATTTGTTCATTTTAATAATTTTTTAAAGTTTTAAATTTATTTTCTTTTATTTATTTCTTTTACATTGTTTTCGATTTTATTTATTTGTTGTTTTCATCTTGTTGTCAAATTAAAAACCCATTATAGAGGTAAACGACAGTAGTATGGACGGATGGACAGACTAACTGTTTGACAGACAGACGGACGAACAGTAAGAGAGATGGTCAGTTATACATTAAGTTAACGAAAACGATGATTAAACTGATGACTTTCTGTTGTTCATTAAGACGTTATTATTATGTATTTGTATATATTTATTAAATTTTAAAGATGAATTATAATAAATACGTGATCCATTTATGTCTGGATTTATGTTTATTTGAATACATAATTTCTTAAACAAGATGCACATGGAGATTTCTTGTTCAACCGATTGCTTTTACATTGTTAAGGAAAGTTATTGTCGATTTTATCAACTTATCGATTGTGTAAGTTTCTGTGTAAGAGTTAACTAAAGAAAATTTTTATTAAAAAACTTTCTGTTTAAAAAAATTTTCCATAGAAAAAATTTTTTTATCAAAAATTTTTCTATAGAAAATTTTTTTATCAAAAATTTTTCTATAGAAAATTTTTTTATCAAAAATTTTTCTATAGAAAATTTTTTTATCAGAAATTTTGCTATAGAAAATTTTTTTATCAAAAATTTTTCTATAGAAAATTTTTTTATCAAAAATTTTTCTATAGAAAATTTTTTTATCAAAAATTTTTCTATAGAAAATTTTTTTATCAAAAATTTTTCTATAGAAAATTTATTTATCAAAAATTTTTCTATAGAAAATTTTTTTATCAAAAATTTTTCTATAGAAAATTTATTTATCAGAAATTTTGCTATAGAAAATTTTTTTATCAAAAATTTTTCTATAGAAAATTTTTCTATAGAAAATTTTTTTATCAAAAATTTTTCTATAGAAAATTTTTTTATCAAAAATTTTTCTATAGAAAATTTTTTTATCAAAAATTTTTCTATAGAAAATTTTTTTATCAAAAATTTTTCTATAGAAAATTTTTTTATCAGAAATTTTGCTATAGAAAATTTTTTTATCAAAAATTTTTCTATAGAAAATTTTTTTATCAAAAATTTTTCTATAGAAAATTTATTTATCAAAAATTTTTCTATAGAAAATTTTTTTATCAAAAATTTTTCTATAGAAAATTTTTTTATCAAAAATTTTTCTATAGAAAATTTTTTCATCAAAAATTTTTCTCTAGAAATTTTTTTGTATCAAAAATTTTTCTATAGAAAATTTTTTTATCAAAAATTTTTCTATAGAAAATTTTTTTATCAAAAATTTTTCTATAGAAAATTTTTTTATCAAAAATTTTTCTATAAAAAATTTTTTTATCAAAAATTTTTTTATAGAAAATTTTTTTATCAAAAATTTTTCTATAGAAAATTTTTTTATCAAAAATTTTTCTATAGAAAATTTTTTTATCAAAAATTTTTTTATCAAAAATTTTTCTATTAAAAATTTTTATCAAAAATTTTTCTATAGAAAATTTTTTTATCAAAAATTTTTCTATAGAAAATTTTTTTATCAAAAATTTTGCTATAGAAAATTTTTTTTTATCAAAAATTTTTCTATAGAAAATTTTTTTATCAAAAATTTTTCTATAGAAAATTTTTCTATAGAAAATTTTTTTATCAAAAATTTTTCTATAGAAAATTTTTTTATCAAAAATTTTTCTATAGAAAATTTTTTTATCAAAAATTTTTCTATAGAAAATTTTTTTATCAAAAATTTTTCTATAGAAAATTTTTTTATCAGAAATTTTGCTATAGAAAATTTTTTTATCAAAAATTTTTCTATAGAAAATTTTTTTATCAAAAATTTTTCTATAGAAAATTTATTTATCAAAAATTTTTCTATAGAAAATTTTTTTATCAAAAATTTTTCTATAGAAAATTTTTTTATCAAAAATTTTTCTATAGAAAATTTTTTCATCAAAAATTTTTCTCTAGAAATTTTTTTTTATCAAAAATTTTTCTATAGAAAATTTTTTTATCAAAAATTTTTCTATAGAAAATTTTTTTATCAAAAATTTTTCTATAGAAAATTTTTTTATCAAAAATTTTTCTATAGAAAATTTTTTTATCAAAAATTTTTCTATAAAAAATTTTTTTATCAAAAATTTTTTTATAGAAAATTTTTTTATCAAAAATTTTTCTATAGAAAATTTTGTTATCAAAAATTTTTCTATAGAAAATTTTTTTATCAAAAATTTTTTTATCAAAAATTTTTCTATTAAAAATTTTTATCAAAAATTTTTCTATAGAAAATTTTTTTATCAAAAATTTTTCTATAGAAAATTTTTTTATCAAAAATTTTGCTATAGAAAATTTTTTTTTATCAAAAATTTTTCTATAGAAAATTTTTTTATCAAAAATTTTTCTATAAAATTTTTTTATCAAAAATTTTTCTATTGAAAATTTTTTATCAAAAATTTTTATTAAAAATTTTTCTATAGAAAATTTTTTTATCGAAAATTTTTCTTTAGAAAATTTTTTCATAAAAAATTTTTCTATAGAAACTTTTTTATCAAAAATTTTTCTATAGAACATTTTTTTATCAAAAACTTTTCTATGGAAAGTTTTTTATCAAAAGTTTTTCTAAAGAAGTTTTGAAAATTTTTTGATATAAAAATATTTTTATCGGCAATTTTAAATGAAAAATATTTTTTTCGAAAAATTTTCTACAAAAAATAATTTTTCTATTGAAATTTTTTTTTTAATTTTTCTATAGAAAATTTTTTTATCAAAATTTTTGTTTAGAAAATTTTTTTCATCGAAAATTTTTCTATAGAAAATTTGTTTATCAAAAATTTTTCTATAGAAAATTGTTTATCAAAAATTTGTCCATAAAATGTTTTTATCAAAAAATTTTTTATGGAAAATTTTTTATCAAAAATTTTTCTACAGAAAATTTTTTTATCAATAATTTTTCTATAGAAAATTTTTTTATCAAAAATTTGTTCATAAAAAATTTTTCTACAGAAACTTTTTGATCAAAAATTTTTCTATGGAAAATATTTTATCAAAAATTTTTCTTTGAATATTTGAAAATTTTTTGATATAAAAATATTTTTGTCGACAATTTTTACAGAAATATATGTTTATCGAAAAATTTTTTATAAAGTATAATTTTTTTGTTAATCGAACAATTTTAAAACTAAAATATTTTTAGTAAAAATTTTTCTATAAAAAATATTAAAATCTAAATTTTTTTAATATTAGAAATTATTTCTATTTTAAAATATTTATAGAAAATTTTTTTATCAAAAATTTTTCTATAGAAAATTTTTTATCAACAATTTTTCTATAAATTTTTTTCATGAAAAATTTTTCGATAAAATTTTTTTATCAAAAATTTTTCTATGGAACATTTTTTATCAAAAATTTTTCTATAGAAAATTTTTATAAAAAATTAAAAAAAAAATTTTATCAAAAATTTTTATCAAAAATTTTTCTATAGAAAATTTTTTTATCAAAAATTTTTGTTTTGAAAATTTTTTCATAAAAAATTTTTGTATAGAATTTTTTTTATCAACAGTTTTTCTATAGAAAATTTTTTCATCAAAAATTTTTCTATGGACAAGTTTTTATCAAAAATTTGTCTAAAGATTTGAAAATTTTTTGATATAAAAATATTTTTATCAACAATTTTTACACAAAAATATTTTTATCGAAAAATATTCTATAAAATATAATTTTTATCGTACAATTTTCCAAAGAAAAATATTTTTATTAAACATTTTTCTATAAAAAAATTTTTGAATCAAAAATATCTAAAAAATATAAAAATCTAAAATTGTTTAATATTAGAATTTATTTCTGTTTTGAAAAATATTCCCAATATTTGCAAAAATATTCCCAGTGTTTACAAAAATAATTGTGTCGTGGCAACAATGTTCGAGATTATATTTTTCTTTGTTTTCTCGAACCATATATATTGTTGCTAAAATTCGATTTTGATTTGTTTCTGGCCTATTTTGTGTTTGTCTTTTTTTAACAAAGCGGCACCAACAAACTCTGTTAACATCCAAATTCTAACTGTATGATTTTAATACTCATTTTCACTAGTTTTATTAATGATCGTTGTATTTACGAATTTGAAAAAATGCATCGGCTTCTGGTGGTATGGGCTGCCTGCTCCTGCTTATCCACAATGTGGAGTTTCTATGGATGAGTTACCGATAACTTGATTTTTTTTGGAAGAGTTATAGGAGTTTATCTTGCAAATTTTTTTCTTTCCTATTGTACATAATTGAAATAATTTCTTGTCTGCAAAAAAAATATTGGTGCCACCAAGCATGATGAATTCTTTAAACTATTTAAGAACACTTCTTCCAATCCAATAATTTATTCTTAAACCACTTAAAAATCATGACTTTACGCAATAAATTTGTGTGTAATTAAGTTTTTGTTTTCATTTTTTTTTTTTGTCGCTGCCATCTCTAAATGTTTCACGGTGTTAAAATTTCGTATTACACAATCGCTTAACAAAAGCGATAACAGTTTAAAATTGCTCGTGTTTTCTTTTTTTGTTTTGTTGAATATTGTATCATCATAAACATAATAATAATGATGATGGTTAACATCATTATCACCATAAAAATATGTATAAAAAAACTGCATACATCCATACGTACGTACTTACTTACTTACATGCTCGTACTCATAATTACAGACAATATTTGTATGAAAATGAAAATCTTAAAGCGTAACAAAATCAAAATCACCCAAACGTTTGTTTCCACATTTCATTCATTTTGTCTAGTCGTCGTCATCGTCGTCAGTATTCAGTCGGTCGGTACAAGACCACAACCCAATAACTTTTATAATTTTAATTTCTGATTTTCAAAAATTGCTGGTTGTTTCTTTTTTAACAACAGCAACAACAAATGGCAGGCAGTTAAGACCAAACAAAGTCTATGATTTTGTATTTAAAACGCGTAAATATATCGGGATATTATTAAGTGAAATGATCGCACAAATTTAACCATTGTTTCTGTCTGTCTGCCTGTCTCTACAACTGACATATTGTCTGATAAATTGAATTGAAAAGAGTGGTACACGTGATGATAATAGTTTTAATGTCTGCCCTCGTGCGTGGACTAATCCCAGATAACATATACTGATTCATACAATTTCTATTACATTGATTTTCACTTTGAGTTTTTGTAAAAAAGTTGTCGATAACTTTAATTTTCTTAAAAAGTTTTACTGTAGTGTATTGCGCTAAGATCCCAATATATTACAATTATTCATTATTGTAATGAATAGTTTTTTGATAAAACCAAAAAATGTTGGTGGGGAAACCTTTAATTTTCTTTAGAAAACTTGTTGATAACTTTGATTTTCTTTAGAAAAGTCATCGATAACTTAGATATTCTTTAGAAAAGTTATCGATAGCTTTAGTCTTCTATAGAAACGTTTTTGATAACTTTGATTTTCTATAGAAAAGGTATCGATAACTTCGATTTTCTTTAGAAAAGTCATCAACTTTGCTTTTCTTGAGAAAAGTTATCGATAACTTTGATTTTCTTTAGCAGTATCAATAACTTTGATTTTCTTTAGAAAAGAAATAACATTGATTATTCATGAAAAGGTAACCGAAAGCATTGGTTTTTTATAGAAAAGTTGTTGATAACTTTCATTTTATTTCCTTTGATTTCCTTTAGAAAAGTTATCGATAACTTTGATTTCCTTAAGAAAAGTTATCGACAACTTTGATTTTCTTTAGAAAAGTTATCAATAAGATAACTTTAATTTTCTTTAAAAAAAAGTTATCGATAAATTTGATTTTCTACAGAAAAGTTATACAATACTTTAATTTTCTTTAGAATAGTTATCGATAACTTTGATTTTATTTACAAAAGTTATCGATAACTTTGATTTTCGTTAGAAAAGTTATAGAAAATTTTTTTATCAAAAATTTTTCTATGGAAAATTTTTTATCAAAAGTTTTTCTAAAGAAGTTTTGAAAATTTTTTGATATAAAAATATTTTTATCGGCAATTTTAAAAGAAAAATATTTTTATCGAAAAATTTTCTACAAAAAATAATTTTTCTATAGAAATATTTTTTTTCAAAAATTTTTCCATAGAAAATTTTTTTTTTTATCAAAATTTTTGTTTAGAAAATTTTTTTTATCGAAAATTTTTCTATAGAAAATTTTTTTATCAAAAATTTTTCTATAGAAAATTTTTTTATCAAAAATTTTTCTATAGAAAATTTTTTATCAAAATTTTTTGATAAAAAAATTTTTTATGGAAAATTTTTTATCAAAAATTTTTCTACAGAAAATTTTTTTATCAATAATTTTTCTATAGAAAATTTTTTTATCAAAAATTTTCCTATGGAAAATATTTTATCAAAAATTTTTCTATAGAATATTTGAAAATTTTTTGATATAAAAATATTTTTATCGACAATTTTTACAGAAAAATATTTTTATCGAAAAATATTCTATAAAATATAATTTTTATCGCACAATTTTCCAAAGAAAAATATTTTTAATAAAATTTTTTCTTTAAAAAAATTTTTGAATCAAAAATATCTAAAAAATATAAAAATCTAAAATAACTTTGATTTCCTTAAGAAAAGTTATCGACAACTTTGATTTTCTTTAGAAAAGTCATCGATAAGATAACTTAAATTTTTGTTTAAAAAAAAGTTATCTATAAATTTGATTTTCTATAGAAAAGTTATCCAATACTTTAATTTTCTCTAGAATAGTTATCGATAACTTTGACTTTCTTTACAAAAGTTATCGATAACATTGATTTTCTTTAGAAAAGTTATCGACAACTTTGATTTGCTTTAGAAAAATGATCGATAACTTTGATTATCTTTAAAAAAGTTATCGTTAACATTGATTTTCTTTAAAAAAAAGTAATCTATAAGTTTCTTTAGAAAAGTTATCGATAGTTTTATTTTTTTTTTGGAAAAGTTATTAATAACTTTGATTTTCTTTAGAATAGTATCGATAACTTTGATTTTCTTTAAAATAGTTATCGATAACTTTGATTTTCTTTAGAATAGTATCGAAAACTTTGTTTTTTTTTTAGAAAAGATATCGAAAACTTTGATTTTATTTAGAAAAGTTATCAATAATATTGATATTCTTTAGAAAAGTTATCGATAACTTAGATTTTCTTAAAAAAAGTTATCGATAAAATTGATTTTCTTTAGAAGAGCTAACGATAATTTTAGTATTATTTAGAAAAGTTATCCATAACTTTGATTTCTTTACAAAAGTTATAGATAACTTTGATTTTCTTTAGAAAAGTTATCGAAAACTTTGATTTTCTATAGAAAAGTTTTGGTTAACTTCAATTTTCTATAGAAAAAATATCGATTTCCATCATTTTATGTAGAAAATTATAACTTTTTTTAGAAAAGTTATCATAACATTGATTTAATGTTGAAAATTTATCGATGACTTAAGTTTTCAATAAGAAAATTATGATAACTTTGATATTTTATAGAAAGTTATCGATAATTTTAATTTTCTATAGAAAAGTTATAGATAAGATTATTTCATGGACCGATAACTCACGAATAAATTTGATATCGTCAACCATTGCTTGTTCGTTCCTTTAGACATGGGTTCTTAACAGAGTCCCACGAAAACTCGCCTTTCAATTGGGCCATTGTTTCGCATGCTGTATGGCCGGTGGCACCGTTTCTTGAAACCACATATCAGATTTTTGGACTTACAAAATTAAAAACGAAATTATCAATGACGAAAAAGTAATGACGCCATCGATCCATAATCCACGTAAAATAGTAAATTTTTTGGGATGCATAAGCAGTTCTTTTATGCTGCTCCCCACACCAAAAATATGATTTTTGGTTTACATATCCATTCAAACCGAAATAAGCTTTGTCGCTAAGAAAAAAAAAATTATAAGCGATGATAAATTGCGCAGAGTGACGCGCAAAAATAAAACAAATTGTAACTCTTTTTATTCTTTAATATCACTCCTATTTTAAGCCTATTTTCGTTATTCTTTTATTGTCAGTTTAAAGAAAAGTTACTATACCACATTACCCGCACTTTAGAGTTAAAGTTACTATACCACATTACTTGAACTTGTTCTATTTTAAATATCTTTTAACAAAAATCGGCATAAAATATCATAAATCACACAAGCTATAGTAATAATCTAGCGAATATGCTTAAACGATCTTTCTTGAGTACCAGATTTGGGTTTTCCCCATCCACTTTCACTCACCTGCTCATCTCTATGAAGCATAAATGGTTAATAATGAAACTTTGTAATAAATATTGTATTTTGTATGCAATAACTATACAATTTGAATGAGTCTGGTATAAAAACGAAGAAAAAAAATGTAATGAAAGCGTCTAAAGTAGGCGCAACAAATGTGCGCAACATAAAAATTAACAATTTAATAGATCTCACCCCGTGTGAAATCCACCTCTTTTAAACTCTTATTAAAAAACTTAAATTAAAAAAAAAAAAATACTCATTAAAAATAAAGTTGTTCATTCATACCCGAATAAAGAAATTACATTATAAATTTACTAATGAACCTCGACATTTGATAAAATACAACAGATATACTTCCATACATACAAACGGGTAAACATTAAAGGTTAAACCAGAGATAAATTAAGGCGATTTTTGTTAAAGGTGCTAAAATATTAAACCAAAACATGTGAGAAATGAAGGTGTTACTTTTAACGGGGAGGGGAATTTAAAATAAAACGAAATACCCTTAAGAATAATGAGTTATTCAAAAAAAAGAAACTTTAAAATAGGCATTTTAACTAAAATTTTATGATAATCTAAAAAAAAGAAAGGGGGTGTGTTTTCTTCTCATGTGTTAATTAAGGTAGAAAATAGAAAATCTTAAACATATATGAAAACATCAGGTTTTTCAGTAAAAGTGTTTTTATAAAATGATATTTAATACGAGAAAAGAAATAATGAATCTATTTTTGTTCGTGCCTTATAAAAATAACTATAAATATGAAACTTTTGTTTAAAAAGAAAAATTGTGAAATAATAAAGTTTTTTCTTCTACATTTGTATTAAAGTAAGAAATAGTGTTAATTTACATTTGTGTAAAACATCTTAACCTACATTTCAGGAGTACAAAAAGAGCTCAGCATGCAACATGTTTATATGTACTTACATGATCGTAGTCATAAATACGATATGTAAAAATAGTACTACATGTGTAAGAGTATAAAATCATACATTGAAAGACGTATTTCTGTTGTACTTGCAACATGTACTCGTTTGTACTTATCTATAATAACATAAAGCGTGGTAACGGAAAAAGTTTTAGATTTTGCTGTTATAAGATTAAATTCGGATTACATATTACGATCATATCACATTTATCTTATTTAAATATTCATTTGTTTAGTAGATCAATTTAGAGGCAATTCAATAAAAGGAAGGAAAAATACGATTTTTGGAACTCGTCGTCTCTGATTTCGAAGAAATTTTATATATGCAGTCTTCAAGGTTATACAAAATTGTAGGTTTTCTAAAAATTTTAAGTTAGACTTAGCTCAGATTTTGTGGCGGTTCAAAGATTTTTTGAAAAATATACTTATTAAGGCACATAACCAGGAGTAGGCAGCTCATACCACCAGAAGCCGATTAATTTTTATAATTTTCGTAAATACCACGATCATTAATAAAACTCGTGAAAATGAGTATTAAAATCATTCAGTTTGAACTTGGATGTTAACGGAGTTGGTTGGTGCCGCTTTGTTAAAGAAAAGACAAAAGCGAAATTGGTAAGAAACAAATCAAAATCCAATTTATAGCAACAAAATACATGGTTCGAGAGAACAAAGAAATTTAATCTTGAACATTGTTGCCACGACTCTATTATTTTTGTAAACATTGTTAATATTTTTGTAAACATTGTTAATATTTTTGTAAATATTGCGAATATTTTTCAAAACAGAAATAAATTGTATTATTAAACAATTTTAGATTTTTATATTTTTAAGATATTTTGGATCCAAAAATTTTCTATAGAAAAAATTCGATAAAAATATTTTTCTGTAAAAATTTTCGATAAAAATACTTTTATATCAAAAAAATTTTCAAATCTTCTTAATTTTTGATAAAAAAAATTGTCTATAGAAAAATTTTTGTTAAAAAAATTTTCTTTGAAAAATTTTTGACAAAAAAATTTTTTATAGAAACATTTTTGATAAAAAAATTTTCTGTAGAAAAATTTTTGATAAAAAATTTTCTATAGAAAAATTTTTGTTAAAAAAATTTTCTTTGAAAAATTTTTGACAAAAAAATTTTTTATAGAAACATTTTTGATAAAAAAATTTTCTGTAGAAAAATTTTTGATAAAAAATTTTCTATAGAAAAATTTTTAATAAAAAAATTTTCTATAGAAAAATTTTTGATATAAAATTTTCTATAGAAAAATTTTTGAGAAAAAAATTTTCTATAGAAAAATTTTTGACAAAAAAAAATATAGAAAAAAATATAGAAAACTTTTTGATAAACAAAGTTTCTATAGAAAAATTTTTGGAAAAAAAATTTTCTATAGAAAAATTTTTGATAAAAAAATTTTCTATAGAAAAATTTTTGATAAAAAAATTTTCTATAGAAAAATTTTTAATAAAAAAATTTTCTATAGAAAAATTTTTGATAAAAAAAATTTCTATAGAAAAATTTTTGATAAAAAAATTTTCTATAGAAAAATTTTTGATAAAAAAATTTTCTATAGAAAAATTTTTGATAAAAAAATTGTCTATAGAAAAATTTTTGATAAAAAAATTTTCTATAGAAAAATTTTTGATAAAAAAGTTTTCTAGAGAAAAATTTTTGATAAAAAAATTTTCTATAGAAAAATTTTTGATAAAAAAATTTTCTATAGAAAAATTTTTGATAAGAAAATTTTCTATAGAAAAATTTTCTATAGAAAAATTTTCTATAGAAAAATTTTTGATAAAAAAATTTTCTGTAGAAAAATTTTTGATAAAAAAATTTTCTATAGAAAATTTGAAAAAAAAATTCTAAAGAAAATTTTTTGATAAAAAAATTTTCTATACAAAAATTTTTGATAAAAATAAATTTCGATAGAAAAATTTTTCATAAAAAAATTTTCTATAGAAAAATTTTTGATAAAAAAATTTTCTATACAATTTTTTTTTTTAAATATTTAAAAAAATTGAGTAGAAAAATGTTTCTTTTTAAAACATTAGAACTACACATTGAAAAAAAATACCTATTTTAGTTAAAAGTATGAAAAACGGCAACTCTGCCGACTATTTTTTTGTTCTGTTCTCTTTGCGCCGACCCGTGCACATAACTTTCAATACAGCTGCAGAGAAACAAATCGACCCGGTCAAAATTGATCCCATCCCATTAGCTAAGTTTTTCTGGTTTCTTTTCTTCAAGATGTTGTAAAAAAATATACGGGCTTAAAATAAATAGAAAAATTAAAAGAGGTTCGAATCCGTGTCATTAAGTTTAATTTACTATTCGAATTAATAAGCGCTTACTTTGATAACATAGTAATTTGGAGGGTAAGTTGTAGTCATTCCTAGTACATGCCATTACCTAAGTTTTGCTGGGTTTGTGTAACCGTGAGTATATTTTCTTCAATAATTTTCAAAAATGTACGATTTTAAATTCAAAAATTTGAATTTGAACCGGGGCATTTAATTTTAATCTAACATTCGAATTACAAATAAGGATTTATAAATAATGTGCAGAGTATGTCGTAGTCAATTTAAGGTAATGTAGTATCTAATTTTTCTCGGTCCTGCATGTTTTTGGAAATTGCGCAACTAGATTAGTCCACAAATCCGAAGGGTTGGCTAAACGCTGCCAAGTACGAGGCTTAATCTAAAGAATCATGTGCAATTATTGTGTATCTCATTGTGTGCGAATATGATGTGATAAGTTCTTTTATATGTACTTTAGAGGATTCATAGAATCAGATACTATGAAATAGGTATTTCACAATTTTAATTTGAAAATGTAAATTTATTTTCGTTGGTAACCTTTAACATAATCGTTGAATGTATTTCTATGTTGGGTTACATCTTGTTATATTTAACTAGAAATTATGTTTTCACAACTCTCATTTTTCTTCTAGTTTTACAAAATATTGTTATTTACGCTAAATACATACATATTGAAAGATATTAAAATTTACATATAATCGGGAAGACTTTCTAACAAATTAAGTTATAAAAAATACAAAATAAAATGTTTTGTACACATGTCTTAACAGCTTATGATAATGTTATAATGTTACTGCATGTGGCAAATAAATAAATTTAATATTTTACTACAAACTGCAGTAGCAAAATTTAAGATTTAATTATTCGTAAAAATTAAAAAGCCAAAAAAACACTTAAAATGTTACTCTGCAACAACCAAAGAAAAAGTTTGTAAAAATATAGCAGAAGAAAGTTGTTAAATCTCTAAAGTATTCATTTATTTCTTTACATTTTAAGTCAGTCGTCCCTGACTGTTGCCTACAACTGACTTCAGTTAGACTGACTGTATAATAACATAACTCTTGGTTGGTTGGTGTCAATAAACGACCTTCCGCAACGTTACCGACAAACAGTACGAAAATTTCAATAAAGTACCTGGCAATAACTACAGGTTGTTAAAAAATAAAATGCATACAAAGACAAAAATTGTAAAAAAAAATTAAATTTCATACAAAATAAATTTAAATTAAATGGATATAAAAGACATAAAGAGTAGAAAAGCAAAAAAGTAAAATAACATCAGCGCCCCCACATTATTCACATAATTGAATATTAAATGCAACAAACACTTTAATACGATGGATCCATTCAATTGAAGCTCCAACCAACAACCAACCACCAACAGCCAACAACACTCTCGTTGTTGCTGTCTTTTTTATTCAGAGCCTCAGTCATTCATATTCACTCGTAAATATTATTTAGCAGCAACATACAACAACATACAACAACACACAACAACATTGTAATTATTTTTTTATTCACATAAATTCGTATGTACGTGAATATAACAAAACGTTGATCGGTGGCGCCATTAACAAATTGTGTGAATAATAGTCTTAAGCATGAATTATTGCTGTTTTTAATTGAATTAAACACTATTTGTTGCAAATTTGACGAAATGTTTAATTGATTATTAAAATACTCTAAAACTTGTTCTTAGAATGTAATTAACACTTAATTTTAAAGTTTATTTGACTGTGACGATTACTATATGAGTAAAATACGAGAGTTAACTTTTATGTTTAGAGAATGGACAATCCCAGTACTAACATTTGATAACTCACGCTTGTATATTTTATTTAACTTGAACTAAGGGCCGTAACTGTTATGACATTTGACATTTATAATTAAACTCTGAAAACACCAGTTATGTTTTGAATTTTATTTCCCATATTTATAGAAGTATGAAAAATTTAAAATATGAAGACCTTATTTTGAAAGTGGATTAAGTCCATTTGTTTAAATTGAGATATAAAGGGTTTTGCGTTTTAGTGTTTTTGAAAATATAGGTGGCCAATTTTAGTAAGTTTTGATCAGAACCTATAAAAATTCTTCTTTTATAAAAATAAATTTATCAAAACCATTTGGAATTTCTTTTTTAGCGGGATTAATTTTAGCGGGATTAATTTTAAAATATCCATTTTTGAATTGAAAAAATGTATGGGACTTAAACTGTTTTCAAAACAAATAAAATCAAAATTTTTGATTTTGTATGAACAAATTTTTCCACTTTTTTTCCACTTCAAAACAAATAAAACGAAAAATTTTGTTACAAAAAATTTTGCCAAATATTTTTCATAGCTAAATTCCTCTAAAAAGTGAATTTTCAAAAAAAAAATCCTTTAAAACGCAAATTTTTGAAAAAATTTTATATAAAAAGTATATTTTTGAAAAATTTCCTATAAAAAGTAGATTTTTGAAAAATTTCCTATAAAAAGTAAATTTTTGAAAAATTTCCTATAAAAAGTAAATTTTTGAAAAATTTCCTATAAAAAGTAAATTTTTGAAAAATTTCCTATAAAAAGTAAATTTTTGAAAAATTTCCTATAAAAAGTAATTTTTGAAAAATTTCCTATAAAAAGTGAATTTTTGAAAAATTTCCTATAAAAAGTAAATTTTTGAAAAATATCCTATAAAAAGTAAATTTTTGAAAAATTTCCTTTAAAAAGTAAATTTTTGAAAAATTTCCTATAAAAAGTAAATTTTTGAAAAATTTCCTATAAAAAGTAAATTTTTGAAAAATTTCCTATAAAAAGTAAATTTTTGAAAATTTTCCTATAAAAAGTAAATTTTTGAAAAATTTCCTATAAAAAGTAAATTTTTGAAAAATTTCCTATAAAAAGTAAATTTTTGAAAAATTTCCTATAAAAAGTAAATTTTTGAAAAATTTCCCATAAAAAGTAAATTTTTGAAAAATTTCCTATAAAAAGTAAATTTTTGAAAAATTTCCTATTAAAAGTAAATTTTTGAAAAATTTAGTATAAAAAGTAAATTTTTGAAAAATTTCCTATAAAAAGTAAATTTTTGAAAATTTTCCTATAAAAAGTAAATTTTTGAAAAATTTCCTATAAAAAGTAAATTTTTGAAAAATTTCCTATAAAAAGTAAATTTTTGAAAAATTCCCTATAAAAAGTAAATTTTTGAAAAATTTCCTATAAAAAGTAAATTTTTGAAAAATTTTCTATAAAAAGTAAATTTTTAAAAATTTCCTATAAAAAGTAAATTTTTGAAAAATTTCCTATAAAAAGTGAGTTTTTGAAAGATTTCCTATTTGTGTGGGATGTAGGCCTTATTGAGTACATGACAAGTCTTACAAACAATTTTCAGAAATACATACCAAGTTTAGAAGTTATATGCAAAAAGCTTAACGAGGTCTGTCAAATTATCGACCCGTAGATTGCGCTTTAGAATAGCATATCATCATTTTCAATTCATTTGAAAATCAAAAGTCATATAAAAATATACTAAGAATATCAAAAAAAAAATTAACACTTTTTTGACTAAAAATTTAAATTTTTCATAAAAATTTAAATTTTTCATTAAAATTTAAATTTTTCATAAAAAATTAAATTTTTCATAAAAATTTAAATTTTTCATAAAAGTTTTAATTTTTCATAACAATTTTAATTATAAATCAAAATTTCAATTTTTCATCAAAATTTTAATTATTTAAAAAAATTATAATTTTTCATCAAAATTATAATTTTTTTATCAAAATTTAAATTTTTCATAAAAATTAAATTTTTTCATCAAAATTTTATTTTTTTTATCAAAATTTTAATTTTTCATCAAAATTTTAATTTTTCATCAAAATTTTATTTTTTCATCAAAATCTTAATTTCTCATAAAAATTTTAATTTGTCATAAAAATTTTAATTTTTAATAAGAATTTTAATTTTTCATTAAAATTTTAATTTTTCATTAAAATTTTATTATTTTTCATAAAAATTTTATTTTCATCAAAATTTTTTTTGAGTTATGGTAGAAAGTTTTGATCAAATGTGGACCTATTGGAGCATTCACTTTAATGTTAAAATCTAGTTCAGTTCTCCCAAAAAAGCTTGTACTTTAGGATTTATTCGCCTTTAAGTAATTTTTATGTTGTAGCAATTTTTGCTAGTGAAAGTAGTATATGGATCGATCATAACAAAAAAATAAGTAAGAAAGTGCCATAGTCGGTCAAACCCGACTATACGATACCTCTAAGGTCAAAGGTGTTTTTTTCCTGTATAAAGACAAATATTGTCTAAATTTTGCCATTATACAAATATTTGCTCAAAACTTATATTTTTATGCTGTTTCCGTCATTTGGACTTATATGAGAGCTATGATCAAATGTGGTCCGATTTTCTCGAAATTTGCCAAATTGATTACAGTTGTTACAAAAATTATGTATGCAAAAATTAACTTAAAATTCTCATTATCTTTAGACTTACGACCGTTTTAGTGATTATACCCTTCACCACCATAGGTGGAAAGGGTATTATAAGTTTGTGCTGATGTTTGTAACGCATAGAAATATTTGTCTTAGACCCACCTTTTAGTATACCAATAGGCTTAGAATCACTTTCTGAGTCGATTTAGCGATGTCCGTCCGTCCGTCCGTCTGGCTGGCTGGACCCCCATGTAAACCTTGTAATCAAACTACAGGTCGCAATTCTAAAGATAATTTGATGAAATTTGGCACAGATATTTTTTTTGATAATGGGACCATGGCTATTGAAATTGGTCAAAATCGGTCCATTATTTATGGTACCTCCCATAGGTCCCACTTCCCGGAATTGCTATATTGGCCACAAATATCAATATTTTTTCATGAAATTTAAAACAGATACTGCTTATGTAAACATAAATCATTGTACCAAATTTCGTTGAAATCGGTCCACATTTTACCATAGCTCCCATACAAACTCTTCTTCAAAAACGCACTAAATGAGACAAAAAATCACTAAAACGCTCGTATATCTAAAGATAATGAAAATTTTGATTTTTTGCATACATAATTTTTGTAACAACTGTAATCAATTTGCCAAATTTATAATCGGTCCACATTTGACCCTAGCTCTCATATAAGTCCAAATGACGGAAACAGGTTGAATATATACGTTTTGAGAAAATGTTTGTATGATGGCAAAATTTGGCAAATATTTGTCTTTATACAGGAAAAATAACACCTTTGACCTTAGTGGTGAAGGGTATCGTATGGTCGGCTTGACCGACTATAGCGCTTTCTTACTTGTTTTTGTTTCATTTAGTGCGTTTTGATAGAAGAGTTTGTATGGGAACTATGGTCAAATGTGAACCGATATAGTGATTTAAGTTTATATAAGCATTATTTGTTTTAAATTTCAAGAAAAAATATCTATATTTGTGGCCAATATGTCAATTCCGGGAAGTGGGACCTATGGGAGGTACCATAAAAAATAGACCGAATTTGACGAATTTCAATAGCCATGGTCCCACTATCAAAAAAAATGATCTGTGCAAAATTTCATCAAATTATCCTGTACTTTGATTACATGGTTTACATGGGGGTCCAGCCAGCCAGTCGTCCAAACGGACGGTCGGACGGACATCGCTAAATCGACTCAAAAAGTGATTCTAAGCCTATTGGTATGCTAAAAGGTGGGTCTAAGACAAATATTTCTTTGCTTTACATACATCAGCATAAACTTATAATACCCTTTCCACCTATGGTGGTGAAGGGATCTATAAGTGGTACCCAAATTTTTTATATTTTAGTGCAGAATCTTTCTATCACTTATTTCGCCGACTACACCCTCTTACTAGTATTTTTTTATCTTCCTGTTCCTGCACTATTTCCTGCTAGTTCGGGAATATTTTTATTAATGTACAAATTTTTAATTATTTCAGTAAATTTAAAATTCATATAAGTTTTTTGTAATTAGTGTGTATTAATCTATCATATCTCATTAAACCTATACAATTTTATATTACGCAATCTTTTTTAATAAATGCGTTTTATGTAACTTTATTTTCGTTTTCTGCTTAATTAACAAGGAAATTCTTAAAAATTCATTTAATGATTAAATGTAAATATGATAATTTAAATAGTTTTGTATTTGTGATAAGAGATCTTGGAAATTTCACAAAAAAAAAAAAACAGAAATAATTGCAATGGAAAAAAATATGTAAAAAGCAATTTGCAGCATAAGTTCAAGCAAAAAAACAGAAAAGTACTTTCATTTTCGTTTGTCGGATTTTCGCATCATCAGATGTGTTCAGATAAAATAAATTCATTCATTCATTCATTCATACATTCATTCCGCAATTCAAGCACTTGCAAACACAGGGACGGACATACATTCATTATTTCTCCTTTTTTGTTGTTGTTGTTGCTTCTTCATATCATTCATTCAGACGTAAATAAATATATTCAGGTACTTGTACTCTCGTAATCTGAAATCTTCTTATATTTCTCCATCTCTGCAGCTGTAAAATGCGAATTGTAAATATCTAAAGTAAAGTGTAAAGAGTTGACTTAAGCTGAAACAATTGCTGCAACATTTTTTTACTGCAACTGCACCTCATCAACAACATCAACATCATGAAAATGAAATTTACATTTTTATGTTACAAATTTTATTTCATTACACTACTCTCGTACTTACTCTACTCCAAACTCCTCTGATCGGTTTGAAATCTCATTGTAAATATAATAAGTATTTCGAATTTTTCAGAAAAATTTAAGTTTTTTCCTTTGAACATTAGCATTTTTTGAAAACAATAAGACAAGACATCATTTCATTTCATCATTTTGAACAGTAACAAATGAGAGATTCATAGTTACGGCAGTTACGAACGCAAATGAACCCTTCACTTTAATATTTTTTTAATGATCAATAAAAACAACAGAAATATATTTTCATTTTGGCAGGAAATTGCAAATAAATTTAGCAAAAAACCTATCTTATGTGGAACGGTTTCGTTTTTTTTTTGTCTTAATTAGTCAGTAGCATTTTTTTTAACAAATAAAAAAGGATTTTAATTGGTCAAGGCCGATAAAATGATGCCTTATAGCTTTTACTAGGAACATTTTCATACGTACTTTTTTCGATTTTTATGTTTATTTAAATTATTTACGGCAAGTTTGTTGTAAAAGTAGATCGGTCATTATCGGTTTGTTTACAGTATGTAACAAAAGTGAATGTACCAAATTTCATAAATTTGTTCTTTAAATTTAATTGCAAGTTTACATAAACAGGTCAGCCTTCCAGACGGACCGACATCGCTAAATCGACTTAGAATAAAATTCTGTGTGAACCGATAGATTTAAATATCAATATTTCGGGTAGTTAAAGTTTTGAGAAATCAAAATATAGGATCTTCTGTTATCCTTGACTCCCAGTGGAGCATAGGGCCTCAAATATAGGATAATACCGTATAATTTTCAAGTGTCATTTTATTTCATCTAAACTTTTCTGTAAAATTTTTGATAAAATGATAAATTTTTGATAAATGACAAACTTTTGATAAATTTAAAATTTTGGTTTGATAATATAAGGGGTATTTTTAAAATTTATGAAAAAATGTCAAATTTTTGATAAAATGTCAAATTTTTGTTAAATTTCAAATTTTTCCTAAAATAACAAATTTTTAACAAAATGTGAAATTTTTGTTAAATATAAAATTTTTGATAAAATTATAAATTTTTGATAAAATATGAAATTTTTGATATAACGCAAAATATTGATAAAGTAATATATTTTTGTAAAAGTTATGATAAAATGTAAAAATAAAATCACAATAAAATGTCAAATTATTGATAAAATGATAAATTTTTAATAAAATGTTTAATTTTGGATATAACGTGAAATATTGATAAAATGAGATATTTTTGTAAAATTGTGGATAAAATTTAAAATTTTTCTATAAAATGTAAAATTTTTCATAAATATCAAATTTATGATAAAATGTTAAATTTTTGATAAAATGTCAAATTTTTGTTAAATGTTAAATTTTTGATAAAATATAAAATTTTTGATAAAATGTAAATTTTTTGATAAAATTATTTTTGTTAAAATATAAAATTTTAGATATAACGTGAAATATTGATGAAATGAGATATTTTTGTAAAATTGTGGATGAAATGAAAAATTTTTCGATAAAATGTAAAATTTTTTATAAATATCAAATTTATGATAAAATGTAAAATTTTTGCTGAAATGTAAAATTTTTGCTAAAATGTAAAATTTTTGTTAAATGTTAAATTTTTGATAAAATGTAAAATTTTTAATAAAATTATATATTTTTGATAAAATATGAAATTTTGGATATAACCTTAAATATTGATAAAAACAAGATATTTTGTAAACTTAATGATAAAATATAAAATTTGTGGTAAAATATAAAATTTTTGATAAAACTATACATTTTTGATGAAATGTCGAATTTTATCAAAAATGTGATATTTTATTTTATAAAATGTAAAATTTTATAAAATGTAAAATTTTTAATAAAATGTAAAATTTTTAATAAAATGTCAAATTTTTAATAAAATGTCAAATTTTTAATAAAATGTCAAATTTTTAATAAAATGTCAAATTTTTTATAAAATATAAAATTTTTGATAAAATAACGAAATTTTATAAAATGAAAAATTGTTGATAAAATTTGAAATTTTAAGAGATGAAATTTTGGATAAAATTAGATGTTTTTGTAATATTTTTGATAAAACTTAAAACTTTTCATAAATTAAAAAAGTTTTTATAAAATGTGTGAAATTTTTTGATAAATTAAAAATTTTTGAGAAATTGTAAATTTTCGATCAAATGAATAAACGATTTTTCGATAAAAAGAAAATTTTTATGACTGATATTTTTCCATAACTTATCGAAAATGGAACAAAGTTAAAGACCACATATTTTGGAATTTCTGAAGTACATACAGGATAAAGTTAATGTGTTATTTCAAACTGCACTCTGTTTTATTGGTTGTAGTTTTCGAGATATTGGTTATAATTTTCGAGATATCAAATAAACACATTTTTTTACAATTTTTGACAATTTATCTCCATTTTATTCAATAAAAAGTTTTAAATTAGAAACTAAGAAATTAAGTAGTTGAACTGAGTCGTTTGTAATGTTTGGCTTCTGTTTCTCGCTTTAAAGTGCAAGTGCCGTTATCCTAAAATTCTTAGTATCGATTTTCGCCAAATTTTGGTGCAAAAAATGTAGGTATTTTGAGGGACATTCGAGCTCAAATCTTGCAATAATTTTTCAACAAACTGTCAGTTATCTGCTTGAAATCCAGAAATTTGCGTTTATCGAGAAAGTTGTGAATAACATCTTGAAATGCTTCTGTTTCATTGGGCGTTAAAAATTTCATGAAGTCTCTATCGGCTTCTTTCGGTTTTAATAATGTTTCTAGCAACGCCAACAGCTGACTGCCATTATGATAACACAGTGCTGCCAACATATGCGAACTACCAAATCAGAACCAATTTCGAAAAACTAGACCCGGATTTGAATGCAATACCTCAAATAACGTTAAGATTGGTTTTCATCTGCTCTGATCCAAAAGTTGACCATAATTTGTGAACTTGTGTTATTATTATTATTGATTTTTTGAAATGTTCACCCTTTCAAGTGAAATATATTTTTTTTTAATAAATAGCTTTAAAACAATATTCATAGCAAATTAAAGGTCAAAGCCTTAGCTTTATAACAGTATATGAATGATCTGCATATATTTGCATATTAAGTCTTAATATAATAATATGTGGTAAAATGTCTGTATATCCCCCAAAATAAAGGGGTTATGTTTTTGTGTAAAAGTAAAGTAGCTTGTCGTTTGTTTGTATGTTTCTTAGAACGGAAGCAGTGATCATTATTTTCTTGGAAATAATAAGTAATTTTTAATTTAACACAAATTTATAAGAAATTTAGTTTTTAGAATATTCTCATAAGACTTATGATAAAAAAAATGCCACATAATTTTGTCAGATGGGCGTGAAAGTTAACAGATTTTTTTTTTGTAGTTTTACCAAACATGTAAAATTCCTACTAGTTTAGTTACTGAGATATGAAGAATTTTTCAGGTGCATAATCATCCAAATATTATATACTACTCGTATATCGTTACTTTAATATAAAAAAGCCCTAACTAATATTTTTCTTACATTATAGGAGAGGGGAAAAAAACTAAATAAAATCTTAAGTTTTGAAGATACAGAAATTTTGTAAACGCAGTTTTTTTCTAAATTCTATAAAGAATTTAATACTATAATAATGTTTTTTAAAGTTAAAAGATTTTTGAAAAATTATATTAGATAAAGCTTTAAAAAGCGATTTGAATGAAAAACGACTTAGGGCTTTTCTATATTAATGTAACGATATGCTGATGGGAATATTTTTGATTTTGAAATAAATTCATTTGGTTTAATTTTAAAAAATACTTTTGCCAATAACATGAAATTATTATTGCTGCTGAAAATATTACTAGCAAATGTTGCATGTTATATCTAGACCTTTGACTATGAAGGGACCATAAAAATATGAAGGTACATATTACCAGATGAATGAATAGAGAAATAAAACTCCAACCAAGTCTTGGCAGCATCATCATAATATATTTTTGCTGAACCATGCATCCATCTATCCATCCATCCCATCCACCCATTCATGTAAATATTTTTGGATGGATAGTGAAGTTACAACTGCAGCCAGCAAATGGCAATTCAACCAGCAGCAAGAAAAACAACAAATTCAATGATGTTATGAGTTTGATTGTTGCTGCTGCTGTCGTAGTTACTGTTGTTGTTAGTGTTGCTGTTGCATTTAAGCTGATTTATTATTGTTTACCGGTGTTGCTAAAGTGCCACAGTCAGCACTTAAATAACAAACCAGAGTAAAAATCTTGTTATTGTTTTTTTCGGTTATGATTTTTTTGTTTGTTTGTTTGTTTGTTTGTGAGTTATTTTCACAGAGTTTGTTTTTCAGTTGTAATTCCCATTTGTTTGCCGCATTGAAACTGACACAGAGTTTGAGAAAATAACAGCAACAACAACAATAATAGCAACATCAATAGCATTTGTAAAAATACAAACTATTGCAGTTTTTAAAGTTATTTACTGTCTTTGTTATGCTTGGACAATGTTGCATGTTGTATGTTGTTGTTGTGCTTAAATGCTGCCACAACAGTTTGTGCAAATGTTTTTCATTATTTTGGTTTTAGTTTTTTGTGTTTTTTTTTGCGTCCACTAACACTGAGTGGCATTTCCCGCCGAAAAATTATTTGCTAATATCCCACCAATATTGCAGCAGCTCTGGCTAAAAATTCAGAAAAATCCTCACTATGTGCAACATCTACATAAATGTAAGGTGTTGTATCTATTTCAGCTTCTTTTTGTCTTCTTAAAACTTTGTTGGCCTTTTTTTTTTGCTGTTGCAGCTTTTTTCTTGAATGTTGTTGTTGTTGGTGTTTCATTGTTGGCTGATTTTTGCTGTAGCTGTTAAAGTTGTAACATGTTCGTTTTGTATGCCACAGTTTTTAAGTCGTAGCGGAGAAGTAGAAAAATAACATTGCCACCGATGACAGCTCATTAAAAATAATTTCACTATAACCTACAACACAGAGTCGTGGGGGAGATAATAATTGCACAAATAAATGTCTGGTGGTACATCGATACTTATTACACCTCAAAATAAGATTCATACGTTACATGTTTGTTTGTTAATTTTCCATGTTTAATATGTAAATATGTGTGTAAATATGTTTATTTCATTATAAGCCATGTAATTTACACAATATGTTTTCCTTTTTAATCATACGATCATATAAAATATTCAAACAATAGAAAAAAAAGATCATGAAATTTATGCATGTAATTGATATTTTACTTATATGTAACGAAAATAAAAAAAGAAAATCAATATTTATGTATCCAATCATATATAGAGACATTTCCCTCGTTTGATAGAATAACATCCTAATTCAAAAAAAGTATAATAAAATCAATAGTTTTCAGAATTACTTTTAGAGTCGATTTAACGTTCGGTATTTGTCCATCTGGCTGGCTGACTATCCACGTAAAGCTTGTAACCAAGGTAAAAGTTGACATTTTAAAGCTACGTTATTATTGGGTTGTTGTGAAAATAATTAATTTTTGGTTTTCTTACAAAAATTTTTCTATAGAAAATTTTTTTATCAAAAATTTTTCTATAGAAAATTTTTTTATCAAAAATTTTTCTATAGAAAATTTTTTATCAAAAACTTTTCTATTTAAAATTTTTTTGTCAATAGAAGATTTGAAAATTTTTTGATATAAAAATATCTTTATCGAAAATTTTTACAGAAAAATACTTTTATCGAATAATTTTCTATAATATATATTTTTTATCAAACAGATTTTCAAAGAAAAATATTTTTATTAAAATGTTTTCTATAAAAATCAAAAATATCTAAAAAATATAAGAATCTAAAATTGTTTAATAATAGAATTTATTTCCGCTTTGAAAAAATATTCCCAATATTTACAAAAATATTCCCAATGTTTACAAAAATAATAGTGTCGTGGCAACAATGTTCGAGATTATATTTTTTGGTTCCCTCGAACCATGTATTTTGTTGCTATAAATTGGATTTTGATTTGTTTCATACCTATTTTGTTTCTGTCTTATCTTTAACAAAGCGGCACCAAACAACTCTATTTTCGATCCAAACATTTTCTTATAGAAACATTTTTAATGAAATTATTTTTCTATGGAAAATTGTTCTATAAAAATTATATTTTATAGAAAATTTTTCGATAAAAATACTTTTCTGCAAAAAATTTCGATAAAAATATTTTTGTATTTTTATATAGAAAAATATTTGATAAAAAGATTTTCTATAGAAAAATTTTTGTTAAAAAAATTTTCTATAGAAAAATTTTTGATAAAAAGATTTTCTATAGAAAAATTTTTGATAAAAAATTTTCTATAGAAAAATTTTTTATAAAAAAATTTTCTATAAAAAAATTTCTATAGAAAAATTTTTGACAAAAAATTTTCTATAGAAAAAACTTTTGATACAAAAATTTCTAAAGAAAAATTTTTAATAAAACAAAGTTCTATAGAAAAATTTTTGACAACAAATTTTCTATAGAAAAATTTTTAATGAAAAAATGTTCTATAGAAAAATTTTTGATAAAAAATTTACTATAGAAAAATTTTTGATAAAAAAGTTTTTGATAAAAAAATTTTCTATAATAAAATTTTCCATAAAAAAATTTTCTATAGAAAAATTTTTGATAAAAAAAATTTTTTATAGAAAAATTTTTGATAAAAGATTTTCTATGGAAAAATTTTTGATAAAAAAATTTTCCATAGAAAAATTTTTGATAAAAAATTTTTCTATAGAAAAATTTTTGATAAAAAATTTTCTATAGAAAAATTTTTGATAAAAAATTTTCTATAGAAAAATTTTATATAAAAAAATTTTTGATCAAAACAATTTTATATACAAAAAAAATTTCTAAAGAAAAATTTTTAATAAAACAATGTTCTATAGAAAAATTTTTGATAACAAATTTTCTATAGAAAATTTTTTAATAAAAAAATGTTCTACAGAAAAATTTTTGATACAAAATTTTCTCTAGAAAAATTTTTGATAAAAAAATTTTTTATAGAAAAATTTTTGATATATAAATTTTCTATAGAAAAATTTTTGATAAAAAAATTTTCTGTAGAAAAATTTTTGATAAAAAAATTTTCTGTAGAAAAATTTTTGATAAAAAAATTTTCTATAGAAAAATTTTTGATAAAAAAATTTTCTTAGAAAAATGTTTGATAAAAAATTTTTCAAAAAATAACAAAATTGTTATTTTTAATGAAAAAATGTTCTATAGAAAAATTTTTGATAAAAAATTTTCAATAGAAAAATTTTTGATAAAAAATTTTCTATAGAAAAATTTTGTATAAAAAATTTTTCTAAAGAAAAAGTTTTAATAAAAAAATGTTCTATAGAAAAATTTTTGATAAAAAATTTTCTATAGAAAAATTTTTAATAAAAAAATGTTCTATAAAAAAATTGTTGATAAAAAATATTTATTGGAAATTACAAAATTACAGAAATTAATGTGCTTACCAACTAAGCCCCATCATCCATAATCGCGTTTGTACACCTACTCTTATACTTATACGAGTAAAAATCTAACAAAATATGTGATCATTTTTAAAAGTCCTTTTAAAGATGATTTTAAATATTTTCCAAATATCTCTGAAATTGTGGAAGTTTCCATTTCAGAGATATTTGGGAAAATATTTAAAATCATGTATCATATGGGCAATTAAATCATATTTGAATCAGAAAAAATTAAAAAATTTTACAATCTAGAAACAAAAAGGTATACCACATTGCCCATAGTCCCTCTAAATCAGGTTTTAGATTTTAAAAATCTAAAAGTTATTAAATTCGACTTAGGACAAGATTGCCGCAAATGAGTAAATAAGGGTAGATACATATTTAAACCTATATACTATGAAAATATTTTTCATATTTGTACACAAATTTACATAGAAAATCTATACGAATTGCTAATGAGTTTTGGCTTATCTAAAACAGAAATTATTTACAATTACACATTTTAGTATTATATGATTCATATTGATTGTCACTCGCATTTGCATAAAATGTGCGCGACACACCCATTTTTAACGGCAAATCAGGGCCATAACTAATTTCTAACATCTAGACAAAAGTTATCACTTGTTATTTTAACTGTCCAAGTTTAGAGTCAAAAGTACTGGAAATAATTACTTATATAACTTACATATAACTTGTTAATAAATTTGTCTGCTTAAAACTAAATTCTCAAGAGAATTTCTGTTCTGTAAATGACATTTTTAGTTTACATTCAACTGTCACTCCAAATAAGGAGGGCGTGAGAATTTTGCGTTCTGTTTTTTATTGTTTATTTTATTTAAATGTCAAAAACTTTATAAATTATTTTAAATAATTACGTAATTTTTTTGACGGATTTTTTTTTTTGTATTAACTTTACAATATATTTATTTTAATGTTGTTACATTTATTATTATTTTATTTAATATCATTCATTCAGTGGGTTCATATTTCACTTTTACATTTTATTAAAGGGTGTGGGTCATAATTCAGATATTTTTAAATTCAATTACTATAAATCTGTCATATTTGCATTGACAGGTTTTAATCTTTTGAAGTATCGACAGAAATATTATGCATGTTTGGAGATAAAAAAAAGAACTTTAAGTGCACAAGGGATCAATAAAAAAAAGTAACAAGTAAGAAAGTGCTATTTTCGGTTATGGGCGACTGTTTGAAACCCTTCAGCAAGTCAAAAATGATCCAAGTGTCAAAAGATTTGGAATTCTTTCCTAATCCTTAAAAAAAGAGTTTCGTTAAGATTTAGAAATATTCGTTAGGTCCAAAATGTTTAATAAATCATTTTTATATTAATCTCTACATTAAACACATTCGAGAGCACAATCGATGGGATAATATTCTCCGAAAACTGTGCAAAGATATCTCGTGTAAAACGACAATGGGATTCATTTAAGTACAATAAAATCCGTACAAATATATCGTCCGTCACGCAAGTTTTTTAAATTTTTTCATTGTTTTAAATAAGTATAGTTTCGTTAAGTTCCAAAAAAACTTAGTTTTTCAAAATTGTTCAGTTATAAAAAGGGGAAATAATCCTTTCAATAAAAATATTTTAAGTGTGTATGCATGTTAAGTATTCTTTATTATAAAGTTTTGTTAAATCGAATTTATATTTATCTCTTAATTATGAAAATGTAAAAAGTTCCATATATTTTTGTTTGATGAGGAAAATTCAGTTTCGTTAAGTTCTAGAAAAATTCGTTAGGTCCAAAATGTTTAATAAATAACGTTTATGATTTCTATATTATACATAAGTCAAAAGTGATATTTATTTTGGCTTTATTTGAAAATAATAGTTTCGTTAAGTTTCAAAAAACTTAGATTAGTCCAAGAAGTCAAGAAGAGAATATACAAAATTTATATTTTTTGTTTTTTA
Organism: Stomorhina lunata; assembly: GCA_933228675.1. Taxonomy (NCBI): domain Eukaryota; kingdom Metazoa; phylum Arthropoda; class Insecta; order Diptera; family Rhiniidae; genus Stomorhina; species Stomorhina lunata. The sequence continues at coordinate 6,978,611 of OW121742.1, read as the reverse complement.
CATTATAAATATATTAAAAAATTTAAGAGGATTCCCTTTTATTTGAAATAAAATATTTCGTTAAGTTTTAAAAGTCTTCGTGGAGTCCAAAGTTTTAATAAAATCAAATTGACATTATGCTCTGTATTTTAAATATATAAAACTATACATAAATTTTCGTTTAACAAAGAAAATAATCTTTCGTTAAGTTTTAAATGTCTCGTGAATTTCAAAATTTTTATAGAATCAAATTAACATTATACTCTGCATTTTAAATATATAAAACTTTACATACATTTTGAATTAATAAAAAAAATGATCTTTCGTTAAGCTTTAAAAATTCTCACTAAGTTCAAAATTTTTATAGAATCTAATTTATATTCATCTTAACATTATACGTATGTCAAAAGTTCAATGATTTTTGGCTTTATTTGAAATATAAAGTTTCGTTAAGTTTTTACAAATTTCATTAAGTCCAAAATTTTTAGATTAGAAAATGTACATTATTCCCCCTAATGAAAATACATAAACTTTTTTGTGAATTTTGGTTTCGTTTAGAAAATAAAGTTTCGTTAAGTTTAATTTCAAAATTTTAATAGAATAAAACTTCTATTTATCCCAGTTACATCTATAAATAAAAGAATTTTGTTAATTTTGATTTAAGAAAATAAAGTTTCGTTAAGTTTTAAAAAGCTTTGCTAAGTCTAAAATTGATATACAGTAAATTTTCTATTCTCTTTTTCTGTTTCATAAATATGACAAAATTTAATAGAATTTGAAAAGTAATGCTTCGTTAAGTCTTTTAAAAACCTTGATTAACTCCAAAATTTGTATCAAATCCGATTAAAATTAATCCGTTCTTAATTAATATATCAGAAAAATTGAATTTTGTTTTTATGAAGGAAATAAAGTTTCCTTAAGTAGTAAAACTTGCATTATCCTTGCATTATAAATAGCTATAAAGATAATTTATGATTTTTATAAGAAAAAAATATGATTTTGTTAAGTTTTAAAATTCGTTATGAAGTCTGAAATTTTAACTTTTCCCTATGAATTTGGCTGTAATACATAATTTTCGCTTAAATTAAGTTATGTTTATTAACCATGTTGACACAGATTTAATCTGAAAACATAAAATTCATTCTTTATGTTTGGAATTTTGTTGCTTGTGTAAAGCCGCTGTGTATAAATTTAATTGTTTTTTAAATAAATTATTTAAAGTTTCAGTGACCCCCGGCTTAGTTAGAAGCCTTCATTCGAGTATTCTCAAAACACTCAGGTGATTTGGTAAAATTTTGTAACAGTTAACAAAAATTTGCTTTATAATAACAATGAGTCTTTTTTATATTCAGACCATGATTTATGTGACAGAAATAATTTTACAAATCATTTTACCTAAATCTCATAAGTATTTACAAACCTTCAAACATAGAGTACATTTTCATGAGTAAATATGTGTAAAATTTCAAATTGTTTTATACAGTTTTTAATTTGTATGTAAAGAACATTGTAAAAATCTGGCAAATTCATGTTTACCTCCAACCGAAAGCCACCACACACGGTTTAGTGGTTAATTTTAAAAACCTCAAATCTCAAAAAATTTAAAAAAAATCGTAAAACGAAACAAAACAAAAAACAGTAGAAACTTAAAATTACCTTAATTCATCTTCAACTTGATTTCATCTGACTCCATTAGCAAAAGAATTAACCCTCTTTTAGACATAATGAATAGGCAATTATGTATAATTTTTGTAACAAATTTACTCTTTTTATAAAAACTCAAAAGTATTTTTTGTATGTCAATTTAAGTGCTCTTTAAATCTTTATACTTAACAAATAATTTTCAAGAAAATTAAGTGTTTTAAAAGATACTCAGATCTACTCTGATATATAAATATTTACTCGTGCGAGTATCTTTACATGTGGTTTAAATCTTAATATGTTTTAAAAAACAAAAATTTGCTATTTTTAGCCGACCATCTTAATAATCTTATATTATTAATTTTTTTAATATCATAATTTAGAGATTGTTTTTTGTTACATTTTCGTAATAATCATTTGTGGTTTTAAGTTACAGTCATTTGGATTAAGTGACATTCACTTTTTATGAATTTAATTCACTTTTTTTCTCCCTTAATTATAATTAAAATTTTTGATTAAATTTTAAAATTTTATGTTAAACATTACTTTTGCTCATAGTACAATAAAAACTAGGTAAAATCACTACACACTTCGTTCTCAATTTCAAATCCCTGAAAAGTCAAGCAAAAGAAATTGAAAAAAAAAATATTTTTTTCATTGTATTTTTTTTTGTTTGTCAAAAATAAATATATTAAAATATTTTTTAAAAGTTTATTAAGAGAAGCATTTGTAACGCATTTTATCATAAAAAACTTGTAAAGTTTATAAAAGGTCCAGAAAGTAAGATTAAACTATGAAGTGATGTGTGCGGTGCAAATTTCAAATTCAAGTTATTCAATATTTTCTTTTACTTCGACTTTCATTCTGCTTTCTTGACATTACAGGGTCTAAGAAATTGACAACTCTCCCTAGTGATTTTACCTAGTGTAGTTCTGCCATGCTTTTGCTGTTTTGTTAATATCTACTTCGAATGTTGCCCTTTTGGAAACTAATTTAAAGAAAATTGTCAGTGACTTTTATTCTGACTATTTATAGAAAAGTTTTTGAAAATTTACTATTCATAGGAAATTTTTCAAAAATTTACTATTTTTAGGAAATTTTTCAAAAATTTACTACTTTTAGGAAATTTTTCAAAAATTTACTATTTATAGGAAATTTTTCAAAAAAATTACTATTTATAGGAAATTTTTTAAAAAATTACTGTTCATGAGAAAATTTTTAAGAATTAACTACATATTTTTGGGAAATTTTAAAAAAATTGACAATTTGGTTGGAACTTTTTCGAAAATTGACTATTATAAGAAATTTTTCGAAAATTGACTATTTATAGGAAATTTTTAAAAAATTGACTATTTATAGGAAATTTTTCAAAAATTGACTATTTATAGGAAATTTTTTGAAAATTGACTATTTATAGGAAATTTTTTGAAAATTGACTATTTATAGGAAATTTTTTCGAAAATTGACTATTAGAGGAATTTTTTGAAAAATTTACTATTTATAGGAAAATATTTGGAAAAATTTTCTAAAAATTTTCTCAAATTGGCCATTTATAGGAAATTTTTTCTAAAATTGACTATTTATAGGAAATTTTTCCATAATTGGCTATTTATAGGAAATTTTTCGAAAATTGGCTATTTCTCTGAAATTTTTCGAAAATTGAGTATTAATAGGAAATTTTTCGAAAATTTACTATTAAAATTAAATTTTTCGAAAATTGACTATTAATAGGAAAATTTTCGAAAATTGACAATTTATAGGAAATTTTCGAAAATTGACTTTAATAAAAAATTTTTCGAAAATTTACTATTTCAAGGAAATTTTTCGAAAATTGACTATTTATTGACTTTTATAGGAAATTTTTCGAAAATTGACTTTTATAGGAAAGCTTTGGAAAATTGAATATTTAAAGAACATTTTTCGAAAATTGACTATTTATCGGATAATTTTCGAAAATTTAATATTTATAGGAAATTTTTCGAAAATTTACAATTTATAGGTATTTATTCGAAAATTTACTACTTATAGGAAATTTTGGAAATAGGAAATAGGAAAGCTTTGGAAAATTGAATATTTAAAGAAAATTTTTCGAAAATTTACTATTTATGGGAAATTTTTCGAAAATTTACCATTTATAGGAAATTTTTCGAAAATTCACTATTTATAGGAAATTTTTCTAAAACTTAACTATTTATAGAAATTTTTCGAAAATTGCCTAATTAGAGGAAATTTTTAAAAAATTGACTATTTTTAGGAAATTTTTCAAAAATTGACTATTTATAGGAAATTTTTCAAAAATTTACTATTTATAGGAAATTTTTCTAAAACTTAACTATTTATAGAAATTTTTCAAAAATTGCCTAATTAGAGGAAATTTTTAAAAAATTGACTATTTTTGGGAAATTTTTCAAAAATTGACTATTTTTAGAAAATTTTTCAAAAATTTACTATTTAAAGGAAATTTTTCGAAATTCGACTATTTAAAGGAAATTTTTCGAAAATTGACTATTTATCGGAAAATTTTAGAAAATTTGATATTTATAGGAAATTTTTCGAAAATTTACAATTTATAGGAATTTTTTCGAAAATTTACTATTTGTAGTAAATTTTTCGAAAATTGACTATTTATAGGAAAATTTTCAAAAATATACTATTTATAGGAAATTTTTCGAAAATTTACTATTTATAGGAAATTTTTCAAAAATTTACTATTTATAGGAAATTTTTGGAAAATTTACTATTTATAGGAAATTTTTCGAAAATTTACTATTTATAGGAAATTTTGTCGAAAATTGACTATTTATAAGACATTTTTCGAAAATTGACTATTTTTAGGAAATTTTTCAAAAATTTACTATTTTTTTTTTGGAAATTTTTCAATAAATTACTGTTCATGAGAAAATTTTTGAAAATTGACTATTTTTAGGAAATTTTTCAAAAATTGACTATTTATAGGAAATTTTTCAAAAATTTTCTATTTATAGGAAGTTTTTCAAAAATTGACTATTTATAGGAAATTTTTCAAAAATTTTCTATTTATAGGAAGTTTTTCAAAAATTTTCTATTTATAGGAAATTTTTCAAAAATTGACTATTTATAGGAAATTTTTCGAAAATTGACTATTTATAGGTAATTTTTCAAAAATTGACTATTTATAGGAAATTTTTCGAATATTGACTATTTCTAGGAAATTTTTCGAAAATTGACCATAGGAAATTTTTGAAAATTTACTATTTATAGGAAATTTTTCGAACATTGACTATTTATAGGAAATTTTTCGAAAACTGACTATTTATAGAAAATTTTTCGAAAATTGACTATTTATAGGAAAGGTTTCAAAAATTTACTATTTATAGGAAATTTTTCAAAAATTTACTATTTATAGGAAATTTTTCAAAAATTTACTATTTATAGGAAATTTTTCGAAAATTTACTATTTATAGAAAATTTTTGTGAAAAATTACTCTTTTTAGGAAATTTTTCAAAAATTAACTATTTATAAGAAATTTTTCAAAAATTTACTATTTATAGGAAATTGTTCGAAAATTATTTTTTTATGGGAAATTTTTCTAAAATTTACTATTTATAGGTAATTTTAAAAAATTTACCATTTATGGGAAATTTTCGAACATTGACTATTAACAGAAAATTTGTCAAAAATTGACTATTTTTCGAAAGTTGACGATAGAAAATTTTTCCAAATTGACAATTTTTATGAAATATTTTGAAAACTTACAATTTATATGAAATTTTTCAAAAATATGAAAAATTTCGAAAAATGACTATTTTATTGACTTTGACAATATCTAAAAATTTCCTTACAAAGAAGTTTTTAGAAAAGTTTTAAAATCATAAAATAATGTTTAATAATTTTTGATAATATAAAGGAAATATAGGATCCGGAAATTAACACCTTCACTTGCCATTGAACGTTCAACCGGTTTATCAATTTTACCTGTTTTAGGGTTAATCTCTGTTATTTTATGTCATTGTTTTGTTAATGTTTTTACCCACAAATTTCACTTTAGAACTGTGTTTGAATCTGATGTCGGTCGGTCTGTACGTCCACCCGTCCGTCTGTTTGTAAGAGTATTATTCGAGTACAGGCAAAGCCGGGTATAACGAATCCCGATTTAACGAAAATTGGATATAACGAACGCTATTATTTTTTCCATTGAATACCTTATATAGCGAATATTAAGCAAATTTAACACGCGATATAACGAATAATAAAAAAAGTTATGTAAAATTTCCATGAATTTAAACATTTTATTAATGTTTATTTGAAAACCGACTAAAAAAAAAGTAAAACAAGTAAAAAATATGTAAACTGTGCAAAAAAAGAATCAAATTGTCGTTTTCGTAAGATTTTGACCGATTCCAACGAAAATTTCGTACAGTGATTTTTAAATCTTAAAGAAATATTTCCTCTTAATTTTGTATAAATATAATAAAATTTGAGGGCAAAATCGAAATTTCGGGAAGCCAGACCTACGAAAGTTTCCTGAAATAAAGAACCGATTTCAGTATTGTTAGTCTCACTATAAAAAAGATATCTGTACTAACTTTCATGAAATTATCCTTGAAAATGGGACTTTAATAAGAAGATTACATGGATGACAAGCCTGAACAGCAGTCGAACGAACTGACATCGTTAAATCGACTCAATTATTTATTATGAGTAGATTAGTAGGTGGTCTCAGACCAATATATCTATGGTGGTGCAGAGTATAAAAACTTTGCGATATAACGAATATTTCTGTATTACGAATGAGCCTGACATTATATCTTTCGTTATACCGGGAGTTGCCTGTATTTGTCTTTTAAATTGACTGGCTCTTGAAAAACAGTACGAGTACATTTATTTCACACATTCCGCCTTTTATTTGTTTTTCGTCTTATTTTTTTGCTAACTCTGCAAAAGGTTTATTTTGTTTCTTTTTATTTTATGTTTTTAAATACTTAGTAACTTGGCTGGTATTCTTTTTCTTTCTTTTTCCTATAAAAATTTTTAAAGTTTTAAATCACATAACAAAGCAATAAGCCACAGACTGACTGACTGACCGGTATAAAGACTCACACAGACGGACGGACTGGCACAGCTAGATAGAAGACAGCCAAAGAGATACCAAAAACAGTGAACCTTTAAGAAGTGGTCAAAAGCTGGTACCATATCTTATTATAAATAACTATATTACAAAAAAATTTATATAAATAAAAAAAAAATTAAGCAAAAAAACCTCAAAAAATAACAATAAAATAAGCAAAAAAAATCAGAATGTGAAATATAATAATACAAAAAATATATAATACTGGTATACTTCTACTTAATGATAAAAAGGCCAATAAAAGAAAGATATAAGAAGCTAAAGATCCAAATATGTAGGTGATGAGATCATAACTTTTTTTAATCAAAATTAAACAAAAGCCAAACTTTGGTTATTAAAAACTACCGCAAAAATGCGGGACAGTTTTGCTCATTATCTTTATTCTGATCATTACTACAATATGAGCTTAATTAATGATACCAAAACGATCTCTATCAAATTTAGCATATCCCCCCTAAATAGTGTAAAATTTCATGACCATTTTTAGCTAAAACTAATTTGTTTGTATTTCCTTATTTACGATCATTTTCAAAACGTTTTAGAAATTTCTAATTTCTAATTTTATTTATTGTTATTGTATTGTTATTAACGCTTTTATTTCTTTTAATAATATTTAATTGCTTATATTAATTTGAATTTTATTTTTTTCAAATTCGATCGATCATGTTGCCATAAATGTAATACATTTAAATACAATAACAAAATTTTGCACATGAGTCCGACCGGCAGCAATAAAAACGGTAACAGCAACAAACTGCAGCAACAGCAGCAACAGCAGCAATAGAGCAGCAACACTCAACTGACGGCAATAAACGCATTTTCATGGGATTTTTCCATTTGTATGTTTACGTGCTAACGTATCAGTGTTATTTTATTTTTTTAGCTGTAACTACTGGATCAGAGCCTAAAAGGAATTGATTCATTTTGTAAAAAAAATCCAAAAATTTAAATTATTAATTTTTTTATTATTGAGCGATGTGTCCCTTTTGTTGTAGTCTTGTGATCTTGTAATGGAGTTTGTGTCCCAAGAATGAAATTTATCGATTGGACATTATCGGTCAATTCTCGAATACAAAATACCCGGAATTCGCTTATGAATTCATAAAATTCAAGTTGATTAATAACTTAAACCAGCCTCGATTTTTATTTTACATAGCTCCCATATCACAAATAGCTCTCATGTGTCAAATAGCTGCTATTCCGAAAATTGCCTAAAACAATTTTTTTGAATTTTGTAAAAAATTACAAAATTTTTTTTTTTAATTTTTGGTCACCGATTTTTTATTGTCTAAAACTTGACTATGTTTCCTCGGATTTATAATAAATCAGATTTTCGTGGAATTTGGGTTAAATTTGTTACTAGTACCCAAGTAAAGGCTTACAATAGACTTATTTAATATAACATCCAGGGCTTTTCGTAAGTGTATGGGTTCTCATTTGAAAACACATTGAATTGTTGGTCTAAAAGAATATGAAGAGAAACCTATAGTTTTGAAATTTTTTAGTAGATTTAACGATGGTCTTCCTTTTAAAAAGCTGCCGATAAAAAACTTCAGAAAAAAGTACAGGTCGAAACTCTAAAGATAGGTCAAGTCATATCTCAAGGTCGAAAAATTAAATAAATGTGAACTCCAATTATAAACCGTACTGTACGCTAGGCCTGTCCAAACACACGTATACTGAATATGCTTTATGGACTTCTTCTAAAGCAAAAGTCTTTTGCCGCAACCTACAGGAAAATCGTGCGTCTTTCTACGTGACAGTGTTCTGTTATTTACTACTAATAAATCATGTCTTCATATTGAAAGTAAACTGTGTGAAAGCTTTTCTACTGCTTAGCACGTCGTCGACTTCTAAGCATTGTATATCAAATTCTGCCTGGGTTCTAGCCCTAGCCACAGCATGAATTTCTGTAAATCTCTCATCCTCTATCGGCGGTAGGCTTTACAGCATTAACATGCCGTCGATGTAAAAGAAATACAATTGGCTGTAGAAAAAAAGTTTTAATAATAAAGATGGATATGATATGCTATTATTCACCTGTTTCACCTCTCTTCTACCCCCTTTCTAAAGAAAGTAACCCAATTCGTATTTAATATAAAATTTTATAGACAGAATTTGCCTGAGAAAAAAATCATATGGAATTTTTAAGTTAGTCCAAAATTTTGCTAACTCATTAGCTCTAAGATTTCTTGGATTGAGCCGAGCCATCTCGTTACTCTATAATGTTAATTTCAGGAAGACAAATCCAGAGAATTGATGATAGTTGGACTGTCAGAGAAGACGTAGACAAATTGTTTACTTTTGAGAAAATTTTACCATAGATTCCATGTTAACCCTATTCATATACAATAGTACAATTTCCACTATATGAGCCTTAGACCGACATTTTACATTAATAAAATTTCAAAATTTTCCTAATCTACAAATTATTTTTTTTTTTCATAAAACAAATATTCGGATATTAACAAAAAATAAGTGTCATATAAAATGACCATCTTTCCATTACGATTGTACCTCCAAAACATGTATTTTGAAGGCATTAATCGCTTCATAAGGTTTCATTGGGGTTAATTTATAATTTGTATACAAAATCGAAGAATTTTTAAATTAAAGTGAAAATTTTCAAATCTGCTTCAAATGCAACAAAATTTAAGAAGTATTTTTGCACTTTGCAATAAATATTAGATTGAATTTAGTTTCATCAAGTGAATCATCCTTTAGAAAGTTCTTAATAATATTGTAATTATCAACTTTCCCACGTAATTTGAAATGTTTGCTTTTACTTCAGAAGCCATTAAAAACTAGGGCTATACTATTTTGCAAATTAGATAAGCAAATATGTATTAAGTTTATACACTTTTTTATTTAAATTACTTAATTATGCAAATATTCCAGCTATAAACATTTTAAAGATCATAAAAAAAATTCTACATTAAAGTAACCAATGAGACTGACCGGCTTGAATAATTATTCGCGATCATTTGAGAATTTTAAATCCAATTTACACTTTAAAGCTTCTGGTTGTGAGAATTACTATTTTTTTAAGCCAGTTTTGGGTAAAGTTTTATTATTTTTCATAATTACATGCACATGTAAAGTATTCACATACATTCACACAAACTCTCCAAAAAAATCTCATATTCTCAAAATAAAACACAGAGACACAGACATTACCAGTTTTAGAGTACAGGTCTCCCTCTTGTAAAACTAGATTGAAATAGTGTAGTTAGTTTAAAGTCTCACTCTAACACGGTCTTTACAATAAATAAAAGATTTTTGTTTATTATTTGTATTTGGACTGGTCTTGATCTTCAATCAAATATTTTGACAAAACAGGACCTACAATCAGGAACTACGAGTCAAACACAATTTATACGAGTATTAGGCAATATGTTTACAATTTTTGATATATGTATCTGAAACCAAAAATAAAAATTTGGACTATACCTAAACTAAATAAGGACTTTCACTAAAACATTGGTATATGGGCAAATCCGAAAAACATTAAACTAAGGACAAAATTTTAAAACTGTCAAAATCACATATTTGTGTTTATGGAAAAATTTACCATATATTGATCCTTCAGAATATATAATGGATATAATTTTTGATTGGTTTCTTCGTGAATGACAGGTATTTAGTAGAACCTATTTCATATTTTTATAAATTTTTCAAATAATATGTTTTTTAAAAGTTCATAAAAATCGCAAAAACATCAATTTGGGTATCATGTTTCAGTAGGCGCTCAAAGCCTACTTAATTTTATGCAATTGGATGTAAAAAAACCCATAAAAAGTAATTGGAGTGATATAAATAACGTCAAGTAAAAAAGGGCTTACAGTGTGTAGCGTCCGTCACAGAAATAAAGGCTTTTTTTAATTTGACAAGTGCAATTTTTCTTCTTTCTCCAATTGCTTTACATTAGGCTAAAAATATATAGATGTTAATATAGCATTTTACAGAATAATATGTAAAGGAAATTGTGTAGCGTCCGTCACAGTATATATTTTTTCCAAAATGATATTTATTAAATACAAAATTTACGAACATATGTCTGTCTTATTCCTAAAGAAATAACACTGTCTATATCCAAAGATTAAATTTAAGGTATTAGGTGTTAAAAAAGAAACATACAGTGGGGCAAATTTGATGCTTTTGAAAAATTTTTTTTTAATTTTTGGGACACTCTAACAGCTGGCCGCAGCATTCTTGGGACGAACATTAAGATGTAAAAAATGTAAAACTTTTAAAAAGTATACATATGTATGTATCCTTTTTGTGAAATATCAAATTGTGCCCAAAAATCGCATTTTTAACCGCGAACATGAAGAGGAAGAAGATGAAATTCGAGAACAAATAACACTATTATTTTCACTGATTTACGAACCATTAAAAAAATATATGAAATATGAATTTTTCCTAACAAAACACATTCAAGTAAAAACTGTATCGTCCGTCACGTAGCGTCCGCAACAGTTCATTTATGGATTTTTGGTGAAACTGGAAACTATAAAATATTTTATGAAAGCTGTTTCGTAATCCTCTGACCGATTTGATGAAAATTACAGGAGAACGTTTTGATAAAAAGTCACTTCCATTTTTTGTAGCGTCCGTCACAGCACTTTCAAAGCGAATATCTTTTTCCTCTAAAACAAATATGTAAATTAACAAATGCAATTCGAGAGCACAATCGATGGGATAGTATTCTCCGAAATCTGTGTAAAGATATCTCGTGTAAAACGACAATGGGATTCATTTAAGTACAACAAAATCGGTACAAATGTATCATCCGTCACGCAGGATTTGCCCATATATAAGAACATATACAAAGCTAAAATCATAGTACAATATCATTAAAAATTTGGACTTGATCAAGATATGCGATCAAAAATTTGACTATAATACGGGAATCTTATATTATTATAATAATAATTGAATTATGATTTAATAAAGTTTTACGATTTAAAATTCTGGTTAAGGTTAAAACTTTGGACTATATAGCATCTAAGATTTAAAATTTTTAAAGCTATAAAATAAAATTTATACTACATCGAGGAACGATTCAATACTTATTTTATATGAATATTATAACATTTGTTTTCATTTTTGTATAAGACCACGATCTAAAGTTTGAACTATATATCAGAATATTAGCGACTTAAAATGTGTACTTATTAAAGATATACAATTATAAATTTTGACTGTAATAATTTTCTCGATAAAACAATTGAACCTAATAAAGATCTACTACTAAAAATTTTAACTATAATAAGATTCCCGATTTAAAATTTGAAATAAATGAATTTCTATGATTAGAAATTCCGACTATGGACTATGTAGGTTCTAAGATTTAAAATTTGGTCTTTGATTAAAAATATGAATTTTCATAAAAATTTGTAACCATGTAAATCTCTTTGATCAAAACTTTATGAATTTGCATTTGGACTAATTTAAGGCCCACTATGGAAATTTTAAGGCCCTTAAAATTTTGGATTAAAACTTGCAATGTTTAAAGTTTTATAGTCAAGTGTATTTTCTTTGTAATTGACGTATTGACGCATAGGGTCAAATGTCGCTTCTAAATATAGCAATTTGATTTAAGTTTATACAAAACTTAGATTTGCTACAAATAAATGTAGAATTGCCTATATCTTCAGATTTACGAGTGTTTTATAAATTTCGTCGGAAGGCCTTATATGAGAGCTATGGTCAAATATGATTTAACAATTCCGGAAAATGGGACCTATTGGAGTCACCAAAAATAATAAAGCCCAGACGGACGACGGTCGGACGGATATTCTAAAATCGACACAGAAAGTAATTTTGGGTCGATCTGAATATATTCTATGCGTAACAAACATCAGCGCTTACTTATGGTGGTTTAGGTTATAATAAATTTGTTATAGATATATTCGAAATTTTAAAGATGCATTTCAAAATTTATGTTGGAACGATGCCCCTTTTTTTGTTTCAAATAAGCTACAAAACACCATAATGTAAGAACTTATCTACCATGTTATAGGAGGGAGACCTGTTAATGGTAGTACCAGTTTGTTTTTATTGTTGTTTTAGCTGTTTTCTTCTGAATCTAAATCTTTTAATGTCTTTTCTGTTTGTTAGTATGTGGCTAAATGTGTAGCTTGGCTGTTTAGCTGGTTGACTTGTAAATATCTCGCATACTCTAAATGATGAAAACTTTTTTTTTTTTGGTTTAAAGTTTCTTTAAATTTAAGTATCTTTTTCTTTACTCATTCTCTTTAATTTTTATATTATTCTGGTATCTCATTTCAGAGCTTAAAGACGAAATATAACAGCAAGATCAGCAGCAGAAGCTAACGAAATGTATACGATTGGAACTGATGAAAGAGTGTCTGGAGTTGTTGGGAGTTTTAACACTAACACCACTCATTTTAAGAGCCATACTCTTGCTCAGACATCTTGCTGATCACTGAAATATTGGCAACAGCGTGCGATCACTGCGACAGCATTAGCAACAGCTATAGCAACAAAAACAACGAAGACAACAACGACGACGACCTGGCCAAAAGGAAACAAAAACTGGCTTCGTTAGTCGATAGTCATCCGCCGTCGCGAGTTGTTTGCGAAAAAAAAGTCAAATTCATAATTTTCTTCTAAAATGTCAAGGTGATGCGCGTGTGCAAGTACGCGATACGCGATAATGTTCAGAAAAATTAACCAAAAAAAAAAGTGGAAATAACAGAACACAAACGATCAAACAGAAGTTTGACAAGTATTTTTTCGACATAACCCCGGAAGAATGATAAATTACGAGTATTATTTTTATAAAGTTGTTTAAAGTTCAACAATTTTGTCAAGAGTAAGAATTACTCGCTCACTCTGGATTCTAACTAAAAACAGAGTTTTGAAAGTGTGATTTTTCAATTAATTTAAGTGTTTAATTTTACAAAATTATAAGTGTTTAATTTTACAAAAAAAAAATCGAATTCTTAACAAATAACCAAAAAAATAAGATGGGTACCAAATCACCGGGTGGGCCTCAACGTTGTCGTTTAATACTTAAACAATGTATTGCGGTGCAATTGTCAAAACCAGGTCATACACTTGATGATTTTTGGATGTACGATTCCGGCTACATGGTTTTTCAGGTAAGTTCACTTAAACACTAACACACACAATTAAACTTCTTTACATCACACTTAATCTTCTTTGACTTTATATGTTCATGTGAACAGATTTCATTCATTCAACATCAACGATCAAATTAAGTTTTTCAACAAAAATTCTCACACTAAAATGTATAAATTTATACATTTAGCATCTTTGGGTGCGTTTTATTAATAAATTTGTTAACAAAATAAAAAGCGACAACAAAATGCATTGAGATGCAGATACATTCATTTATTTACTTATGCAATTTATTCAACAGGTGGAACTACCGACTAAATATTCACACAATTATTCATAGTCAACGAGACGTTTTCGTTTTTTGCTACTTGTTCTTTTTTTTAATGAAATATTGTTTTAACCCACATTTTATGATTCAGAATAACTATGTATGTTTTGAGCCAAAGTCTATTTGAATTGATTTAATCAAATATTTAAAAGACATTTTCAATGTTTACACCATTTCGAGTAGAATGATTTTTAATTTATTTAATGATTGAATTTAACAAAGTTATGAAATTATGTAAACATTTTTTGCATTAAAGTTTATTACTTTTTTATTTTGGAAATTTTTTAAGAACAAGAATCAATTTAAGCAGATATATGGTGTAGGGTATCATATATCTGCTGTTCGATAGACTCAGAGTCTGCTAATTTCCTTTTCCTTCATGTTTGGTTCATGTGTTCAAGTGATCAAAGCATAGATGGTCATTTTGAAAACTAATAAATTTGGTACAGATATGGAGATTGCTCCATAAGAGTTGCTATAGATGGGATATCATCCAAGGAGTTGAATTCAGGGATATCACAAGGCTGCTTTATTTCACCTAATCTTTTTCTTATATTTAAAAATGAACTTTAATGTCAAACATCCAATTCTATATACTCTTTTTACAGATGGTAGCAACATTTATCATTCGTATTGAATAAAAATCTTAATTCGGACCTAATTTTAATTTTTGAATATGGTTGAGTAAATAGGGTTGAATTTAATGCCAGAAAGACCCAGTACTGTACATTAACGCACAAACGTATGGCTGACAATGTTGCTTCATCTGTTACTATTGGTGGTTACTATGGGTGGTATAAAAATTAAAATTTTAGTAAAAATTTAAATTTTTATTAAAAATTTTTATTAAATTTTTATTAAAAATTTTTATTAAAAATTTAAATTTTTACTGAAGTTTAAAATATTTACTAAAAGTTCTAATATTCACCAGCAGCTCAAATTTTCACTAAAAGTTTAATTTTTTACTAAAAATTTAATTTTTTACTAAAAATTAAAATAATTTTTTTTTTTAAAAAAGTTTCAATTTTTCACTAAATGAAAACATTTTTACTAATTTTTTTGCAAATTGACTTTTTTGAAAATTTACTATTTTTTATAGGAAATTTTTTAAAAATTTACTATTTTTATAGGAATTTTTTCAAAAATTTACTATTTTTATAGGAAATTTTTCAAAAATTTACTATTTTTATAGGAAATTTTTCAAAAATTTACTATTTTTATAGGAAATTTTTCAAAAATTTACTATTTTTATAGGAAATTTTTCAAAAATTTACTATTTTTATAGGAAATTTTTCAAAAATTTACTATTTTTATAGGAAATTTTTCAAAAATTTACTATTTTTATAGGAAATTTTTCAAAAATTTACTATTTTTATAGGAAATTTTTCAAAAATTTACTATTTTTATAGGAAATTTTTCAAAAATTTACTATTTTTATAGGAAAATTTTCAAAAATTTACTATTTTTATAGGAAATTTTTCAAAAATTTTTCAAAATTTACTATTTTAGGAAAATTTTGCAAAAATTTACTATTTTTATAGGAAATTTTTCAAAAATTTACTATTTTTAAAGGAAATTTTTCAAAAATTTACTATTTTTATAGGAAAATTTTTCAAAAATTTACTAATTTTATAGGAATTTTTTCAAAAATTTACTATTTTTATAGGAAATTTTTCAAAAATTTACTATTTTTATAGGAAATTTTTCAAAAATTTACTATTTTTATAGGAAATTTTTCAAAAATTTATTATTTTTATAGGAAATTTTTCAAAAATTTACTGATTTTATAGGAAATTTTTCAAAAAATTACTATTTTTATAGGAAATTTTTCAAAAATTTACTATTTTTATAGGAAATTTTTCAAAAATTTACTATTTTTATAGGAAATTTTTCAAAAATTTACTATTTTTATAGGAAATTTTTCAAAAATTTACTATTTTTATAGGAAATTTTTCAAAAATTTACTATTTTTATAGGAAATTTTCCAAAAATTTACTATTTTTATAGGAAATTTTTCAAAATTTTTTCAAAATTTTTTCAAAATTTACTATTTTAGGAAAATTTTGCAAAAATTTACTATTTTTATAGGAAATTTTTCAAAAATTTACTATTTTTAAAGAAAATTTTTCAAAAATTTACTATTTTTATAGGAAAATTTTTCAAAAATTTACTAATTTTATAGGAATTTTTTCAAAAATTTACTATTTTTATAGGAAATTTTTCAAAAAATTACTATTTTTATAGGAAATTTTTCAAAAATTTACTATTTTTATAGGAAATTTTTCAAAAATTTATTATTTTTATAGGAAATTTTTCAAAAATTTACTAATTTTATAGGAAATTATTCAAAAAATTACTATTTTTATAGGAAATTTTTCAAAAATTTACTATTTTTGTAGGAAATTTTTCGAAAATTTACTATTTTTATAGGAAATTTGTGAAAAATTTACTTTTTTTATAGGTAATTTTTAAAAAATTTAATATTTCTATAAAATTTTCCAAAAATTTACTATTTTTTTAGGAAATTTTTCAAAAATTTTCGATTTTTATAGGAAATTTTTCAAAAATTTTTTGAGTTTTATAGGAAATTTTTCAAAAATGTTCTATTTTTATAGGAAATTTTTCAAAAATGTACTATTTTTATAGGAAATTTTTCAAAAATTTACTATTTTTACAGGAAATTTTTCAAAAATTTACTATTTTTATAGGAAATTTTTCAAAAATTTACTATTTTTACAGGAAATTTTTCAAAAATTTACTATTTTTATAGGTAATTTTTAAAAAATTTACTATTTTTATAGGTAATTTTTCAAAAATTTACTATTTTTATGGGTAATTTTTCAAAAATTTACTATTTTTATAGGAAATTTTTCAAAAATTTAATATTTTTACAGAAAATTAAAAAAAATAAAATTATTAAAGAAAATTTTAAAAAAATTACTATTTTTAAAGGAAATTTTTAAAAAATTTACTATTTTTATAGGAAATTTTTCAAAATTTTTTTTAGGATATTTTTCGAAAATTAGCTATGGGTAGGTTTTGAAATATAAAAAATCTTAAAAAATGCAAAACCAAAGCTATTTTAAAAGTTTTTAAGTACTTTAAAAACTACATAGGCTAGAAAAATATATACACAAAATTTTATCGAAATCGGAGATGGTGAGGTTTAGTATATGTTCGAAAATTTTTGATTTGACTCAAAAGTAAATAATTGTCGGTACGAAACTAAAATCGCCTAAGTTGTATATTAAACATTGAAATTAACATCATAATTAATGCTACTATCATAGTATCTAACGAAATGCTATTTAAACGACTAGTTTTAAAAGAAGTTATTATACATATATATATATATATATATTATGACGCTACATCACTTCCGACATCTTTTCATGTTCTGGAAGCAAGTTTAGAAGTTTTTTTTGTTCATTTACAAAGTTTCAACGACATTTTTCAAACGATTAATAAAATCGTAAAATTTTATTTGTTGCACATAATTTCCTGTTTACTCACATGAGATACATTTTATGTTTAAATTTATAAAATCCAAGTCAGTAAGATTAAGTCAACATGATGACATTCCAATATGAATCACAGTTTCATGAGAATTGAAAATTAATAATTCACTATTATGTAAAAGTATCCTTCAGAGTCAAAATTCTTAAGCCTTGTAAAAAAATAAAGTTCATATTAGTCATTCGCAACGAAAAAGTCGTAACTAAAATGCGTACAATTTTTGAATCAATCAAAAATTTCAAGATTTGTTTTGATATGTATTTACCTCTTGAATTTGTTCTTCTTCATTTTTAATTGATTTCAGTTTAAAAATATTTCAGTTAAAAGTGTAAACAAACCAGAAAATTAAAATTAGATACACATAACAATTTCGTAGATACATTTAATTAGCCAGATACGAAGCAATTTGTTTTAAATATTTTCAAGACTTCAGAACAAAGACATTAAAACTTTAATATTACCTTTTCGTGGCAAATATTTTTTATTTTATTGGTACAAGATAAAATGTTCTTAAAAATCATAAAAATAAAAAATACAGTTTTGAATTGGAAACAAATTACACGTAAAAATTGTATGATATTTATTGCAAATATGTAGAGTGTCAGATAAGATTGTTGACACGGAAAGACTTAATTGATGTTTGGTGTTAATAAGATAAGAATTTCAATTTACAACAACTAAAAATTTATATAATAACGTTCTGGTTATAAAACACAAAAAGTTGAAAATGTGTTTCTTGAAAATTGTATACAAATACGAAATTTTTATTGAAACATTTTTGCTCATAACTCAGACATCTTTTAGATAAGATCTTTAAAAACAAGTAAAAAGTGCTATATTCGATCAGACCGACTATTTGATACACTTAGGTTACCTTGTCAAATTTGGACCAATCTTTAATAAATCTATGCATAATTTTTTATCACGCATTATTGTTTCGGGATTTAAGTATAAAATCCCGAAAGTTATGCCCAATAGCAGTTTGTTCGGCACTATCTAAGGTAATGGAGAGTATTGTTAATTGACATCTGATAAAATATCTGAAGTCTAGCAACCTACTATGATTTTCGTACAGCTCGCTCTACGGAAGACGTACTAAGCCTTCCTATCGGATCTATTTAACGTTTTGGCTAAAGTAAAGTTGTCGCTCTCGATATTTCCAAGGTGCTCGATAGATTGTCGGCAATGGCTTCTCACGGTAAATGACTCCTCTCTGTTTATATCTCAGAGCTTTCTCAGAGATCATTCTATAAGAGTTGTCACAGATCGGTTATCATCAAACGAGCTCAAGATTAATTCGGAATCATTAACCGTTGTTACCGTTTTTAAAAGAAAAAGTTTTTTACACCATTTATTTTTTTAATATTTTTATAAAAAATTTTTCTATAGAAATATTTTTTATCAAACATTTTTCTATAGAAAATTTGTTTATCAAAATCAAACATTTTTTTATCAAAAATTTTTCTATGGAAAAGTTTTTATCAAAAAGTTTTCTATAGAAAATTTTTTTATCAAGAAATTTTCTATAGAAAATTTTTTTCATCAAAAATTTTTATATAAATTTTTTTATCAAAAATTTTCTATAAATTTTTTTATAAAAAATTTTTCTATAAATTTTTTTATCAAAAATTTTTCTATAGAAGACTTGAAAATTTGTTGATATAAAAATATTTTTATCGAAACATTTTCTATAAAATATAATTTTTATCGAACAATTTTGCAAAGAAAAATATTTTTATTAAATATTTTTCTATAAAAAATGTTTTCATCGAAATTATCTAAAAAAAAATCTAAAAATTAGAATTTATTTCTGCTTTGAAATATATTCCCAATATTTACAAAAATATTTGCAATGTTTACAAAAATAATAGTGTCGTGGCAACAGTACGAGATTATTTTTTCGAGCAAAAATAAAAGTTATTTTTTGACTTTTATTTTTTCGAGCAGAAATAAAAGTTATGTTTGTGTTTTCAACCCTAATTATGATTGCGAAACTCAACTCCATTAATTTTTGAGCATATACAAATTATTTTCACTGAAAAATTATCTTTGTTTGACAAGAACTTTCAATAAATTTATCATGAATTTAAAAAAAAGTAACTTTTATTTCTGCTCGAAAAAATAAAAGTAAAAAAATAACTTCTATTCATGCTCGAAGTAATAAAAGTTAAAAATAACTGTAATATTTGCTCGAAAAAATAAAAGTTAAAAAATAACTTTTATTTTTGCTTGAAAAAATAAAATTCAAAAATAACTATTATTTTTTATCGAAAAAATAAAAGTAAAAAAATAACTTTTATTTTCTGACTTTTACGATAAAAGTTATAACAGTTACGGTTCCTGGTTTATACCTCCTACGTCCATTCTAAAATGGAATACAACTATAATGTATGGGCCTGTGCTTTTAAGTCTTCTAGAGCTTTTTGACCACGCAGCACTGATTGACGCACTACAGCACGGCTGTTTAATAAACTCCCCGCAGAGGCCATTACGCCAAATTATAATGTCAAAAGATTTGAATCGAATATTCAAGAATACAACTTCCTCTATCCTTCTTATCCCATAACCTTTTTTCGTAGTTCCACCACAATGCAATGAGTGTTCATAAACAAAAAAATTTTTAAAATAATAGAAAATTGATAACATTTAGACTTTTGGCAAACGAATGGTTGTGCGGCCACAAGAGCATTTAGAATTGTCAGCTCCAGTTTGATATATGTAACTATTGATATCAGTCCAATTTTTCGAAAAAATCAGGCGGCTATTTCCTTAGAGATTCTTTAGGACCAAATGACTTCCGTAAGGTTTTGCTACAATAGTATTATAAGACCATAAAAACTTAACTTTCTTGCTCGTCACGATATCATAAACATGCTTAAGACAAAGCGATCGTAGTTAATCACAGTTTTTTAATTTTGTTTTTATTCACGAGATCTGTAATTAATAAAAGCATTTTTCTTCTTTTAGAACTTTTTATCTGCAAACGCACAATGTTGGTGGAATGCGCCTTTAACTGCGGCCACAAGAGCTCTGAAATACGCTGGTCATGTAGCGCCGGGAATGCTTTTAGTCAGTGGAGAGCCATGCGCTTTAGAAGTTGTAAGGGGAGCATATGCAAGAAGCGTTTTGAAACCTCCAGCCACATATGTCATCAGTTCAGTTGGTAAGTCAACAAAAAAAACTTTTGTAATATATTTGTTATATTCTTACTACTCCGAACGCGATGGCGAAGACCATATATTAGGTGTAATGTAACATATCACAGTTTGTGGTGGAAATCGAACGCACGACCTAAGCCCAAAAACCACAACTACTATGTTAGGCAACTTCGGCACCAAATCATCATACAATTTTTATACCTTGTAGGTAAGGTCAGACTTTTAGGCCCTGTTGGTAAAAAACGGAATACAACTATGCAAATTTTTTGTATAAGTAGATTTGTAAAATTTTGTCAAAATTTAATTTATTTTATTTCCTTTTGAAAAAAATAAAAAAAATTCTAAATAAAAAGAAGTTTGAAACATTTTTCAAAAATTAAAGGAAATTTTAGTGTAATCAAAATTAGATGTAATGTCCAAATTTCCATCAAGATCGATGGCAAATCCTCTACAAGATGATGAATTCTCGGAGTTAACAAAAAACGAAATAGCTTTCTGGTCCCATAGGCTTCAGATAACACCTACGCAGCTTTTTTCTCTATCTAAAAATGAACTAGAACATGTTATAGAAAATTCTCTCCAAAGTGAAGATAATAGTGATAATAACTCGACACATTGTGATCGCTGGAAGAAATTAAGCAAAATCAAAAGAAAATTGATGAGCAAGCAGAGAACGGGACGTTTAAAGGGCGGTGCTGGTGTTAGTGACTTGTGGGCAATTTTGGGACAAGCCGCTCAACAAATCGAATCTATGTATGGAACATCCGAAATGTTAGCGGATACATCCTGCCCCCTCACTGATGATGATAGCCAATCGTCAGTTGGTCCACCGAATGCAACTTATTGTGTGCCTAATCCAAATGTTACCTATACTCAATCACCAAGAAATCGTACTTACGACTGTCCGCAAATGTCTTTTAAGGTAGAAGATATTACACCGCTTCCCAGTTTTCGAACACAGGATTCATATGAAATTGAGAATATTTCTCCTCCTGCCAACATGTCGTCGCCATGTAATAGTCCGGGTCAACAAATGAATAATTGGGCACCACAGCAAGTTGCTCATATGGATAATTGGTCACCACAGCCAATGCATTATATTACAGATGCTGGAGGTTCTGCCTCATTTCGTAACTATACCGATTATACAATTGAATATGGTCCCAGTGGAACAGAAGAAAGTGCTAATAGTATATCCGTAGAGAGTTATGATGGATCCTCAGGAAAAGTAACAGCATCTTCACGTTCTTTTCAACTGCCACCAGCTACTAATCCCGCGGAGGCTTTAGATTTATCTAATATTTCTCGTCCGTCTTTAGCAAGTGGTTGTAGCCCACAAAGAATTAGAGGCCGGGCTAATAATAGTGACATTTCGAATACTTCCCGACCAATGCTAGCATCAGGAGCTTATAACAGTCACCTGTCAAATGTTACCCAACCGCAACTAGTTTCAGGAGCTCAATCTTATGGCAGTCACCTGTCAAATGTTACCCAACCTCATCTAGCATCAGGGGCTGTTAGACGTTCTCCTAATTCAAACCAATTTATACATAATATTAAGCAAGAAACTGCATCACGCTGCTTGTCAAATGTTAGTCCGCCCTTTTTGGCCTCCGGTGCTAAATCAAGTTCAAGGGCTCCTACATGTCCTATAAATTCATTCGATCTAGGTAATATGTGTCCACCACAAGCGCAGTCCACTGAACGTAGTTGTCCCGTAGCTTCAGCTCTAAAAGCTAAAACTCCATTGAGACAAAGGCCAAATCGACCATATCGGCCTAGAAGAATTTGTGATGAAGAATAAACTAATTTAAAGTGTGTTCGCTCAAAAAACATTTTGTTGTAAATAATGAACATATCGCACTTGATCAGCAAGAGGGTATTAACTCAAAATTTAAAAATTTTCAGTAGAGTCAAAAAACTATTTTATTTTACTACTACTTTCATATAAAGAAGAGGAGTAAAACTGTAGTTATAGTGAAAATGATGTTATAGTGAAAATGATGTCAGATTTTTACAATGGGTAGATAAGACCACTACACATCAATCTCTTCTAAAAAGTGAAAATTTAAAAATTTTGAGTTAATACCCTCTTGTTGAACAAGTGCGATATGTATTTATTTTTATTTTTTTATAAATTTATAGTCAATGCATTTTTTTGCTTTTTAATTTTAGGTGACATTGACGACTGCATTGTGACGCCGATTATGCAAGGCCAGTTTACTCCATTACCTGAAGCTTTATGTGATGTCATTATGGATTTAACAGCCGAAGGTCATTCGGCAACTATTGAAAATATACGCACAAGAATTGAAGTCCGCTTTCCTCATATGACACCACCCTCAATTGAAGTTATTTACGATTCGTTGGCTCAACTGATGCAGGAACAAAAAATCTATCAAACCGCAAAAGGTTATTTCATTTTGACACCAGAGTAAGTAATTTTGGAAATAGTTTAAATGAATTTTACTTAAACTTCCATGTGATCCTTAAACAGACGCCGTCGCAGTCGTTCACGTCCACGTAGTCATCATAATGGCTATATGGATTTAGATGAATCTACTGATAGTGTTCCACAGGAGCCACGTACCATGCTAATGACTAATGCCGAAGCTTTGCACTCGCTATATGGAGAAATCTCAACAGAACGTGATGGCGACTTAACACATCAATGTATTCAAACGAATTTAGCTGACGTTATATGCGGAGGTAGGTTTCTAATGGACGTTAATGGACTTTTTATCACCCATTAATTGTTTTATTTTATTTTTTCTTTAAAGGCAATTCTAATGACAAAATTTTATATCCTCGAACCTCAAAACGACGTAGCTCTTCATTTCCCACGCCACGTAGTCTGGAAAGAAGACACAGTTTAAGACTCTTTGGTTCATCGAAACGTTTACAAAGATGCGCTTCCACAAGGAGTCTATCGAAAACATATGCACAAACTCTGAATACGGATAGCAGCAGTTCGGAATACCAAAGCACAGATTCTTCGTCACCAAGTAAGACTTACATATTACTCGTAGATACTTACCCTCTTATTCATAAACGAAAAATAAAGTTATGACAAACTTTTAAATAACATTTTCCATACGAAATTAAAGCATTAAGCATTTGAGAATTTTATAATTCGTTTAAGAATTTTATAGTTCGTTTATGAATTAAAAAAATTAGAAAGTTTTGTCATAAATTTTTGGTAGAGCCAGTTTTATTTTTGAAAAAAAATTTTTGCTAAAAAGAATTTTCGAGTTGAATTCCCCCAAAAATTTAAATATTTTATAAATTTATAGGGAACAAATTTTTTAATGAATTTTTTATGAGAAATAAAATTTTTCTAATTAAAAAGTTTTACTGTAGTGTATTGCACTTAGATCCCAATTTATTACAATTATTTATTATTGTAATAAATAGTTTTTTGATAAAACCAAAAAATGTTTGGTGGGGAAACCTTTCCTCGACGCGTTTCGATGGTTGGCTAGGCAATCTCTTCAGGAGGATTATCCCAAATTTTAGACAGAGCGAAAACCACACAATATATCTTATTTGAGGAACAGAATAAATAAGAATTATTGTGTCCAACAAATATCAACATAAAGCAAAGATTATCATCTGAACAGAAACACACAAACATTTTTCGTTGAATTTTTGTGATTTCAAAAAGATTTCTAAAAATATATTTTTAGATGAAAAGTTGAATTGTCGATAAATAAGTTATATTTTTCATAAAACATCGATTTTTTGCTGAAAATTAAATTTTTCATATTTTTTTTTCCTAAATTTTTGGTAAAAATTTTTAAGAAACGTAAAATTTTAAAAAAAATCTGCAAAACTCTTCATATAAAAAAAATCGATTTTAAGTAAAATTTTTAATTAAAATTGGAATTGAAATGCGAAAAATAGATACATTTTTCTGAACAAAACTAAAATCAAAATATTTGATAAGAAGAAAACTTTAAGGAAAAAATCTAAATATTTAAAAAAAGTCGAATTTCGGTAAAAAAATTGATTTTTTCGAATTTGTTATTAAAAAAAATTAATTTCCATAAGAAGTTTTAATGAAAGTCAAATATTTGGTAAAAAAAATATGGATAAAAATCTGATTTTTGATGAAAAGTTGAATTTTTGACTAAAAATCAAAGATTTAAAAAGAGAAAAATACTTGGAGTGAAAAATTTAATTTTCTATAGAAATCGAACTTTTTGAGAAAATAAATATTTTTATTCAAAACTTTATTTTTAGGCAGAGCAGTAAAATTTTTTGCAATAATTCGAATTTTCAATAAAAAGCAGAATTTCTTGAGATCATTCAAGTTTTCAGCAAAAATATATTTTTTTCTGAAAAGTCAAATTTTTGGCGAATGCTAAAATTTTTGTTGAAAAGTAATTTTTTTTTGCAATTTTCACTAAAAACCCAAATTTTTTTCTTTACATCGAATTTTTACTAAGTTTTGGTAAAAAAAAATAATTTTCACTACAAAGTCAGAATATTGGAAAAGTTTATTTTTGGTAGAATGTTGAAACTTTCGTAATACTTGTTAAATAATTCAGTTATTAAAAACGTAAAAAGAATAAAATATAGATTTTTTTAAATTATTTTATTGAATAGTCGAATTTTTGGTGTAAAATTAAATTTCAAGTGAAAAGTTAAATTTTTGAAAATCAAGTTATTTTTTTAGAAATTTAGATTTTTTATAGTAAAACTTACAATTTGGTATTTAGAAGTGGAATTTTTGGAAAAGTTCGAATTTTTAGATATAATATTGAACTTTTGGTGAATCTATTGACGTCGAGCTTTTGATAAAAAAAATTTAAAGTTTTTGGTACAAGTTTAAATTTAACTAAAACATTTTTACCCATTTATTGAATTTTTCGTAAAACTATTTTATTTTTTCAAAATATTAATATTTGAACGTTTTTTGTATTACAGAAAAAGGATCTTTGCTATCACGTCTATTTCGTCGCAGTGGGCGAAATAAGGCGCGGCAACTTGAAACATATTCCGGCCAATTTCCACCAGCAGAATGGTTTAACTCAAAAGCTGTACATTTACATAGTGTGGGTACACAAACCCAAGATCATGTAAGTATTAATATCTTAAGCCATTTCTCTCACAGAAGTACTAATATTATTGCTTTCATTACAGGATATGCCAGTTATACACACATTATCGAATTCCACTTTCTATGATGGTTCCGAATTAAGTCAACGATCGCTAACGCTGCCCCGAAGACATCGGCGTAATTTATCCAGTGAATCGACTTTCTTAATTTCATCTCGAGATTGTTCACCAATACGGCGAAGATCACCCGCTTATTGCAGCAGTTCTTTACCACGGTCCACACAATCGATACCAGCCACGGCGAATACTAATGGTAATGGGGTAGCGGCGACTAAAGCTAACCAACAAACGTCGGCCACATTGTCTGCACGTACTAGTACTCCCTATAAAAGTTCACAAAAATCTATACAAAGTGGAACCGTGGCCCGACACATGCTCGAGCACTCACCCTCTCGTAGCGTAAATTCTTCGCAAAAGTCCACAAACTCAATGGGTCGGAGTCAGGAAACTAGAAACGATTATCGCATGTGGCAAAGTGGGCCCTCCAGTCTAGAGTCGGGCAAAACTTCTTTGTATCCATCAGGTCCTTCCAGTATTGATAGTGGCAAAGTATCATACACACGAACAAGTGGTCATTCTAGTCTTGAATCTCAAAGATCAACAAGCTCTACTGTAATACAACCGCGTTCAATTATAATGCTTAATGGTTCTCCCAGAGGTACGCCCAGACATCAAATATTGAGAGCAAGAAATGCAGAGCAAAATATGAGAAATCAGTCCTCCACAACTGGCAACAGCAATAACATTTCCAGCGATTCTAGAAATACTAATAGTAGAGATTCCACAAAAAATGACAACTTGGAAAACAGTCCTGCTATTACCAACTCTACTTCCAACAATTCTATTACTTTAAAATTAACCACCTCCAATGATGGTCAACATAATCTTCCAAATACCAAAATCGTGGTACAAAATACCCCGGAACATAGTGTTATTACCTTTGAAAATAGTAAACTGACGGAAAATTCAAATGTTTTTATTATCAACAACGAAACCACTACCAACGAAAGGGGAGAAATCATAAGAAAAACCTTGTCAAAGCAACAAAAAATGGCCAAGCCCCATGCTGCTGCGGAAAGATCAGACTTAAGCAATCAGCAGTCCCCAGAAACTGTGAGTGATTTTAAGACATCAGATAATGGTTCTTGTCGAGAATCCGATGCAGATACCTTGTCCTATATGAGTACTTTGTCGGCCGATAAGTCGTCTAATGATAACCTTGAACTGCCAAAGTTTTCCAAAAATATTTATAATGATAACTCATCGACAGCTATGAACAATAGTCGAAATCTGGGCTTACCGACACTTAATAGTAATACCGGGCATTTGGTTTATAAAAACAATGTACTCAAAAATTATGACTCTCCTGTCCAATCGCCCAGTGAAGAGAAAAGTTTGTCTGTCTTAGAATTAACAAAACCAAATGCTGAAATTTCGGGATCGGTGGGAAATTTAAGATTTTATGAAAAAAACTCCAAGGACACCTTGGCCAAGGCCATCAATTCCAACTGTGAATTAAACAATTTACGCTATGACTCTTCAACGCTACTGGCAAAAAATGATAATCTCAATTCCAATACCTCATTGAGTGGTGGCAGTTTAGTGCAAATACTACAAAAGAATAGCATTGCCCTGGGCAGTGAACCTAATTTGGCACAAAAAGATACCAACTGCTCGACGGCCACGGATAACAAATCAATAAGAAAAGAAGCTTTAGATCGTCGCCTTAGTCTTTCCAAAGATCATGCCGAAGCCGAGGATCTGTTTAACTTTCCCAGCCTAACGGATTTATCGTTTAATTTCACCTCATTGGCAGCCCAAAAGATATTGCAGGGCGTTAGTTTAAATAGCATTGATACATTAGTCGAATTAAATATGGCTGCAGCAGCTGCAGCGGCGGCTGCTGCTGCTGCCGCGGCGGCTGCCAGTAATACCACAAATGCATCGTCAGCCATGGAAAAACCACAAAATAATCAACCCACATCTGTATGTACAGATTTTGGTCTAGTTTAGCTTTAAAATTGCAAATATTAAAGACAACAATGTAGTAAATGTAAAGTCTGCCTTCTATGGTGGACCAGTAGAATTTAAACAGTTCAGTAAATATTGAAATGAAATATTGAAAAACATTAGATTTTAGTCCAATGACCAATGTGAGTAATAATGCAATTATTGTATAGTAGAAGCCTACATTCAAGTAACAAGTTTTGGCACATTTTAGAAAATAAAACACTGAGTAATCAATCATTATGAATATTGTAATCAGATATAGTATTAGTATTATAATGGTCTTAACAAACCTTAAAATTATAGAAAAACTTAGGACAAAAAATATGATTTTCAGAATCTTGTAATTACCAATCAGCATTTAGCAGAAAATGATGACATTTTCTATTTAAAATTTTTGAAAATTGGCCAGTAAACATTGAGCTTTAGTAAAAATGTTTATAACAGTGCCAAAATATAGGTCTATATAATTATATACATAAACAAAATCAAATATTAGTTTAAAATAATTGCAATAATATCAATAAATCCAATTGTAAGTCAGTATTTATAGACGAAAAACTTCCCCATCAACTACATTTACCGATAAATTCGAGTTATACAGATTATCCGGTTAGAGCTTTTAAATGTCGTTAGATTTGACTCAGGAAAGTAAATTATAGATTTGCTTTACAAGTGATTTTTAAATTCAAAATTAAAAATGCATTTATATTTGTCCAACAAAAAACATTAAATCAAAATAAGTTAATTAGCAACACAAGGAACTTTAAAGCCAGTTATAATATATTGTAGGTATTTAAGAAACCATGACGAACCAATATTTAGAATATAATAATATTCCCTTATAAATACGTATAACCCTTTAGATTTTATATTAATTTTGTGTATATAAATAAAATATATTAATTATAAAATTGTATAGTATATATAACACAAATAACTTAAGATTAGATATACATAAACAACATTTAATGAACAATAATAAAAATATAATAATAAAAATAATAGAAAAAAATATAAAAATTAAATTTATTTTTCAAATGTCTCTGAAATGAGCCGACAACTTTAGAAAGTTTGAAAGCATAGAAAGCTGTTTTTTTTTTGGACCCCGGGGAGTTATGCCGTTTCACAATTCTCAAAAAAAAAAAAGTCAGAGTGTTATATTCAGCTGTGCTGAGTCTTATACACCCAATATTTAATTCTGTTAAATTTATAATCATATCTCCAATTTCAAATATGGATTAAATTTGGTTTTAAAAGTTCAACATTTACTAGCATTTAATTTATTTTCGGTAGTGGTGTTTATATCGTTGCCTAAAATGCAAAAGGCCGTAAGTGACAAACATTAAAGTGTTTCGCTGCTTTTATCGTTCTTTATAGAAGTAAGTCCAAAACACAGGGCTACGATGGTTTTCCCCTTTTAATAAGACTTACCGCCATTAAAACCCTGTACTAGCTTTGATCTCAGTACGCCTGGTTTTCAAGATATTGTGCATTTCATATTTCATATTATTGGTAGAAACCCACTTTTTTGGGATATTTTGTTGTACAGTGTAAAGTGGTGCTTGAATTCTTTTGTTAAAATTTTCGGAACTGGTCAACGGATTCAGAATCCTAATAGCTTATTCTAACCAATAAAGTGTCAAGTTTAAGTTAAACTTAAAATTTAATTGACTTCATTCTCAAAACTGAAAAGTTATAAATTTTGTGTTGAATGTTGAATACCAACAGCATCGATGTATGTGTAAAAGAAGATTTTAATTCCTTCCTAGTTCCTAAAATATTGAAGATGTTCCATTGCCACTTCAAACTATTCAATAAAATATCCTAAAAAACTAAGTTTTTACCAAATACATGAAATGCTCAATATCTCGAAAACCAGATGTGATGAGATCAAAGTAAGTTTTAGTGTCGGTAAAGGGGAGAAAGAAGTCAAATTTCGCAGGGTTGTGCAATCGAACAAAAAATCAATGTAGAATTTTTATGATTCTTCAACCCTTTAGTATTTTAGGTAACGATATGGAGGCTATGGGTAAAAGTGGACCGATTATTGTACATTTTTACACGATACCTGATAGTCATAAAAAACTTGTGTGTATTAAATTCTATTGTAATACCTATTTATTTTGATATCTATTAGGTTTTAAATGGTTCCCAAAAGTGGATTTATAAATATGAAAGCTATGGTCAAATTTCGACCGCTTTCCATAAAATTTGATATACTGACTTATAGTTGCATAAAATTTCTCTACACTAAATTTAGTAGTCATAGCTATTACAATCTTATATTTATCAGCATTAAAGCGTTTCCTGGGTTGGGGTTAATATTTTTTTTTTGCCTAATTTCTATACGAATATTTTTCCATTAAATATGAAATTACTTTATAAAATGTTGTTCTTTTAACTCATTTCGTTTTGGCGCTATGAGGCTTTAACTGACGGATGGACAGACAGAAACCCCCTATTCTTTAAGCTGCTACCCTTAGTGGTTTATATGGGAGTTACGGTCAAATATAAACCGATTTCTCCCAATTTCAATACCAATACTTAACTATTTTGAGCTGTCAAATTTCTATCGATTTTCGCATTTTCAATACCAAACTTCTCCAAGAAGTATGTTGCTTATTTGTCAAATTTCACTTCTTTCGTGCAGGCCCTAAAGAGTTTTCAACAGACGGACAAACAGACAGCGGTCACCGCTTAATTGTCTTAGAATTTTATAGGGATCTATCATTGATCCTTCTTGGTTAAGCATCTACTAAAGTTATGACCACAAATTTACATTTAAGCGAAATTCTTCTATTTCAATCGCAGAATTTTGAAACCGACATAATATATTTTTTGCTGCATATTCTTAGGCAAGGACACGAATTTTCGTGGTAAATTGTAATAACTCCAAAACTACATCATGGATTTTGATTAATTTAATTAAAGCTGCGTTAGTTCTCTTTTATATTATTTTTTTCTGGTAAAAATTTTCTTATTGATTGAAATTTTGCTAAACCCAAAAAATTTTTGCCCATGCTTAAATATTTTAGAACTGAATTTTTAGACCTAGTATCACAGTATTTGGTCAGGCACTCCTTAACTTTCAAACTTAATTTTTTCCATTGATTGTATACATATTACACATACATAGTTCAATTATGAGAAAGTGATTGTATGTATGTGTGGAAGGAAAAATTAAATTATGAAATTTATCAAATTTTTGTATAAAATTACTTTTTGTCGAATATCTCCTTAAATACTGATCAAAAATGGCTGAAAAACTCTATTACGTATTTTTGCCACACGCTAATTCCGAAAATGAAGTCCAAATTGGAGTAGGAGGGAAGCCAGAAAGCCTTCCCAGGTATACCTCCGATTTTTTAATATCTAGGCGTATGAGTAATATTTCAGTTACATTACAAATTTCCAAGGTTTATGTCTATGATATCTGATACACTTTTTTATATTCACCTAAATGTGGTGAATTTATCTGGTTTAGGTCTTTGGTAAGACAATATAGATTTTAATACAAAAATGTGACTTTGCTAAAATTATTGCCAGCTGAAGAATATTAATAAATGTGACTTTGCTAACGTTATTGCCAGCCTAAAATATATTTGAATCAAAGGTGTAACCGAACTTTTGAAGATGCTATTTGTAATCTGTGCCTAGTTTCTGTAACTCTCGCATCGATAAATTATTCGAGTGGAACAATGAAAATGAAAAAGAAACTAGTTGAATTGAAACAAAATGTCATTTTTTTCACCCAAGTGTTTCTGTAATTTATTTTTGTGAGAACTATCTGTCATTCAGCAACTTACGTCAAATTTATTGGAAATGTGCGAGTAAAACTGTTTCTGTAAGCGAATGATGCGAAAAGTTTTTCATTTTATCTGTCAAAACAATTCGCACATATTAAAGGCGTCGAAATCGAAACATTTGAACTAAAAAGTAAAAACAAATACATAATTAAAACATATAATTAAATAAAATGTAATCAATCGCTTCATTTTATTTATTCAAATATTTTCCATTTTAATTAATTTCAGAAAATTTAAAGAATATCAAAAATATTTCGGCGATCGTTTTGTTCGGCAACTAACAACACCACACTAAACATTTACAATAATATATAAATATATATGTCTATATATATATATCTATTTTTACTTATTTTAAATTAATTTTTTAATTTTTTTGATGATAAATTTTTACTTTTTCTACCAGCTGTTTACTTTTTGACAGATGTATTGGAAATTTCCATTAAAAACGTAATCAGTGTTGCTAGTACTCACTTTGTGTTACAGAAACACTTTTTTCTTCCAGGTCGAGAAACGGTGGAATTTTTTGTTTCATACTTTTCGCTGTGAAAACTTATCACTTTGAGTTACAGAAACGACCTACTGTATTAAAAAAGTACATTGCAACTTTGCCAATACGAACACACATGGCTTGTCCAGATTATCGAGTTATCCGGACTATAGTAGGTAGAAGTATTAAAAAAACTTTATTTGAATTTAATATGTACATTAAAAGGGCATTGCCAAAAGCAAATTTTTTCAAATTTTTAAGGAGTTGCCTGAGAAAAAATTTCTAAAATGTTTGTGATTGATTTTTAAACAATACCTATGAACTGTTAAAAGTTTTCGAAAAGCCTGATGTTTATAAAGAATAGTAACTCCTGGTGCTTCAGAAATACAGGTATTAATTTGTGACAAGCTATAATTACTACTAGCTCATGTTAGAAAGCTTATTTTACTATTTTTTATATTTATTATATCGTCGTTGAAAATCCAAAACTGCGTAACAACACTTTTTCAAATTTTACAGGAGAAGCAAAAATTCAAATATATATTTTTTTTTTAATTCAAACATTTTATTTTCATATATTTTGAAAATAGTGCACATGTTGATACGCAATTTTGAATTATTGATATAAAACCGTTATTTTTTGTCGTAAAAATCTAAAAATTGGTAGAGACATGTAAGACAACTTTACGAATCATAATCAATCAAAAACTCGATTTTGATTTTTTTGATGATACGCAGTTTTGGATTTTCAACGACGATATTAGTTATTTCTTCTGTTGTAGCCCTATATAAGTAGAGGGTACAAATACTACCTAATTTTAGCTCCAGAAAAGAACATAATTTGTTGAGTTAATTAAAATTAAATCTCACAAGTTCAATCTAAATTAATTACTATGCCCCCTAAGTATTATTAAAACTTATTTATTTCTTAATCATTTTGGTAAATCATACTTTAATGATAAACATCGCACAAATACATGCATATGCCCTCACCGGAATTGTCTACTAATTTTACCCAAAGTATGAACTTACATACATAAAAGTATCAAAGTAATCAACACTTTTGTGTAAATATTTACTTGTTAATATCCTCACATTCCTTTACGAATGTAGGTAAATCAATTTGAAATACAAGTAAGTAAGTATCCAAATAAAATCTAAAATTATTTCAATCACGTCCATTTTCACACACTTATAGGAAGAAACTAACAACTTTGGACATCTTGCTGAGGTTACTAATTTTCATATGTCCTTAGATTGACAAGAGTTGACAAACAGTTTAACGCTTCAGCACGTTTTCAATTTAATTTTCGAAATACTTGTGTGGGTCGAACAATGTTGTCACATTAACAGATGTGCATATAGTATTCTCACACACACATAAGTATATGCATATATATTTATCTGTATAATGTAAGTATGTACGAATATGTGTCTATATTTCTAAATATGTACGGGGAAAGATTTATTTTAATGTACATATTTATACATTAAATTTACTTAAATTATCTTATTTATACAAAAGCTATCTAGATGTGAGTAAATGTCCTTTTGCTATTTATTAAGTATCCATATGTACATGCGAAGACATTAAAGTATTTTTAACCTAATTTGTCCTCTAACCTTGACAAAAAGTTTACTACATTCAGCTATGACGATTTTTTTTCTATTTGATTGCAAAATGACAGACTAACTTTAGTTTGTTTGGAATTTGCTTGTTTTTAATAAAAAATAAAAACCCATAAAATTGTACACTTTATTATCTTTAGGCTACTTTATTAGTTGAAACCTGGCAACCCGGCCAAATACATTTTTTAAGTTTTCAATCTCTCGTATTCTTAATTAGGATCAAGTTATGGCTTTTATATAAATCTGCTGCTTTTAATAAATATATTTTACTTCATATTTTACTTTAATTTTGGGACATCAAACATTTAATTAAAAAGTTTTACTGTAGTGTTACAATAATAAATAATTGTAATAAGTTGGGATGTTAGTGCAATACACTACAGTAAAACTTCTTAATTTTACTTCATTTGTATTTGCAATCGGGCAATAGTGGAAAATATTTTTTTATAAAACATCTAGCAACCATTCATATTATTTTTTTAAAAGCTTACATTATTTCCTAACTTCTGACTTTAATTTGATTGTAATCAGTAAACTATGTCTTTAGTTATAACTCTTAAAAAAAGCAAAAAAAAAAAACAAAAACATTCCGAAAAAAATCTCAAAAAGCGCCATCTAATTTTATGTTTGCAAAAGAAAAATCATGACAATCAATAGATGGCGATATTTCAATATCTTACTTTAAAAATTACAAAAAATGCAGGAAAACTTTCACATCTACATATATCTCGATATCTAGAGGCCCATTGACTATTGTCAATGGTAAGAGAAATAACAGACTTTTTAGAAACTAAATTTGCCAGGGTTGCCAGATTTTAGGAAACTCGTAAATTTAAGATATTGTTACGGTATAAGGATTTAAGAAACATGTTTTAGGATATTAAACCACATTTAGTAAATGTCTACTACTCTGTCATGACAAAGTTTAATTTGTTGCCAGATTATTTTAATAGGGTTAATTTATAGACTTGTCAAGACATAAAGAACAAACTATAAAAATTATTTGAACAATTTATTTTTGTTATCAGATACAAATATATTACTAATTTTTACATTTCATGAAATACCAACTTATTAGTTAAGGTACAGGGCCAATACACGGGGCATGCGGCTGCGGGCGGTCGTAGTATTGCCAGTACATAAAATGTGCGCTTGTTTACAAAAATGTTCATATAAAAAAATATTTGAGTATGATATAATTAAATCTGGCAGCACTGAAAAAATCTGCCGCGCGGATAAGTAGAACAAAGTTCTACTTTTTTCCATTGCCGCTTGAAATTTGACAAATCAAAAAACAACTGATTGCCGCCCGCAGCCGCAGCCGCTTGCCGCGTACATTGGCCTTCTACCTTTATTTATTATTAGACCTTAAATATTATGACGAAATGATTTGTTCCTAACGATTCCTTGGCCATCTTTGGGATGTTGGTGAATTCTGAAAAGAAAAATATTTATTTAAAAAATTATTTGTATTGTAAAATAAATTTAAATTGTATTGGGTTGTTGGGAAAGTATCCTTCAGTTACGGAAGTCACGATGTCAGTCCGTGAGATTTGCAGGACATTTACAATAATGATTGTAATCAAAGTGCAGATTTAAGAGATATTTGGCACAGAGATTTGTTTTGGTAATAGTTATGTAGGACAATCGCTGGGCTCAGTGGTAAAGGGTATTATATGGCTGGCCTGAACCGACTATAGCATCTTATTTGTATTATAAGTTTGTGCTGATGTATGTAACGCATAGAAATATTTGTCTTAGATCCATCTTTTAGTATACCAATAGTCTTAGAATCACTTTCTTAGTCTTAGAATCACTTTCTAAGTCGATTTAGCGATGTCAGTCCGTTTGTCCGTCTGTCTGGACGACTGGCTGGCTGGCTGGACCCCCATGTAAACCATGTAATTAAAGTACAGGTCGCAATTATAAAGATAATTTTATGAAATTTGGCACAGATCATTCTTTTGATAGTGGGACCATGGCTATTGAAATTCGTCATAATCCGTCCATTATTAATGGTACCTCCCATAGGTCCAACTTCTCGGAGTTGATATTTTGGCCACAAATACTGCTTTTGTACACCAAAATCAATGTATCATTGAAATCGTTGAAATCGGTCCACATTTGACCATAGCTCCCATACAAACTCTACTGTCAAAACGACCTAAATGAGACAAAAATCACTAAAACGCTTGTAAATATAAAGATAATGAGAATTTAATATTTTGCATACATAATTTTTGTAAAAACTGTAATCAATTTCCAAAATTTTGAGATAATCGGTCCACATTTGACCCTATCTCTCACATAAGTTCAACTGACGGAAACAGCTTAAATATATGAGATTTGATAAAATGTTTGTATAATGACAAAATTTTGAAAATATTTGTCTTTATACAGGAAAAATAACACCTTTGACCTTAGTGGTGAAGGGTATCGTATGGCGGGCTTGACTGACTATGGAATTTTCTTACTTGTTTTTAACAGTTTTTGTTTTCTTAACGAATCAATTCGTTTAAAATCCATTTATAATTGTAAATTAATTATCTTCTATATACACAAATAAACTCATAAACTGTGTTTGAATGAAAACAAAAACTAATTCATTTAAACACTTAAACTTTTGAATTCAACAAAAGTATGGCCAAATTTAAAATAATATAAATCACACGGGAAAACCAAAACTCCCAACAAAAAGGGTTTAGGACTGACTCCTTTGGCTTTTTTCTTCTCCAAGTTGTAACAAAAACATCTAACAATTTATGGTTTGAAACAATAAGCAACTTTTAAAAATGCATAAATCAAAAATTAATCCTAAGATGACAACTGAAAGCAACGCAAAAAGAAAAAAAAAAAAAACATAAAGCGAAAAACAATCGAAATGAACACAAACAACTGTCAAAATGATAATCGCAAACAACTGTTTGTTGTATGGAAATACTTAAAGAGACACAAACACAAAATGATGTTCCTACTTTCTACTATCTATACAAATGGACTCAAGTATGAGTGTCCAACCAAACCCCATAGATTTGAATTAACGAGCAGTAATTCTGGATGTTTTTTTGTTGTTTTTTCATTTTGTGGTAGTAGAAATAGACACACAAACTTAAAAATTTAGACTAGATTGACAAAACATAGGGTGTTCAAGATACTGAACACTGATTTAATTATAAAAGATGAGGCTGGATGTTAGTCAAGTATTCGGTTAGGCCAGGACAGATAGACAGACGGACAGACATTCATACCAAAAGTTGATAAAAAAATAAAAGAAGTTACAAACAAATAGAAAAAACAAAATCAATTCAACTGACAACGCAAAACGCATTTCACTGATTAGGAATCCAAAGTGGAACGAGCTGATGAGGGCATTTGAACAAGGAGAATTGTTTTTCTCTGAATGAGTTTAAAGGATGGGTATGAAAACAA
Organism: Stomorhina lunata; assembly: GCA_933228675.1. Taxonomy (NCBI): domain Eukaryota; kingdom Metazoa; phylum Arthropoda; class Insecta; order Diptera; family Rhiniidae; genus Stomorhina; species Stomorhina lunata. Next base: position 6,941,286 of record OW121742.1, on the reverse strand, counting down.
CGATTATGAGGATGATGACAATAATCATAAAAACAAATGTAAAATATGAATATGGGGTGGCAAAAGTATCATTCATTCATTCACACACTAACTCATTCCTTTAACCAACCAAATCCAACCCCATATTAATCCACTTGTTTCTGTTCATTTAATGGCGTTTATTATGGTGGCAACTTTGGCATTGATATAGCAAAATTTTATAAAATATGAGGTCATAAATTGACCCGAAATGAATATTGTTAAAAACTTAAATGAATTCATTCAATCTACAAGATATTTAGTAATTCATAAAATAAGAAATTCCTATTTCAAATATTCTTTTCTGTTCGTTTCGATTCTTTGCTTTGAAATACGATTTTGTCCTCCATTTAGTCCTTGTATGGCGATTAAAGTGTAATAAAAGGGATGTTCTTGATTACAACAACAAGAGGAGAGTTTTTTTTGTTAACCGGAATGAATTATGGAAATGTTTCAAAACATTTATTTATGTAAATAGTTACTATTTGTGGAGTTTTACAGGGGATGGCCACTTTAAAGCATTTTTATATTTTTTCAGTCAACATTTCGTAGAATCTATGTTATTTATTTTCAAATTCCTCCAAATTTAGCTTTGCCTTTTAAAATTTTCAATTCGAAAATTTTCTTATTCATTTGATGACGATTTTTCAACTTATCTCGAAAACATTCTTAAATTTAATTTTTCAATTTTGATCAAAAACAAGTATGAAAGTGCTACTCGTATAGTCGGCCAAGCCCGACCATACGATACCCTTCACTACTAAGGTCAAATATGTTCTTTTTCCTGCATAAAGACAAATATTTGCAAAATTTTGCCATCATACAAACATTTTCTCAAAACTTATATATTTAAGCTGTTTCCGTCATTTGGACTTATTTGAGAGCTAGAGTCAAATGTGGACCGGTTATCTCGAAATTTGGAAAATGAATTACAGTTTTTACAAGAATTATGTGTGCAAAAAATAAACTTAAAATTCTCATTATCTTCAGAGTTATGAGCGTTTAGAGATTTTTGTCTCATTTAGTATGTTTTTATAGAAAATTTGTATGGCAGCTATGGTCAAATGTGGACCGATTTCAACGAAATTTGGCACAGTGATTTTGGTTTACATAGGCAGAATTTGTTTAAAATTTTATGAAAAAATATTGATATTTGTGGCCAAAATATCAATTCCGGGAAGTGGGACCTATTGGAGGTACCATAAATAATGGACCGATTTTGACGAATTTCAATATCAAAGGTCCCACTATCAAAAACATAATCTGTGCCAAATTTCATTAAATTATCTTAAGAATTGCCACCTGTACTTTGATTACATGTTTTACATGGGGGTCCAGCCAGCCGTCCGGCCAGACGGACGGACTGATATCGCTAAATCGACTCAAAAAGTGATATTAAGCCTGTTAGTATACTAAAAGGTCGGTCTAAGACAAATATTTCTATCCGTTACATACATCAGCACAAACTTATAATACCCTTTCCAACTATGGTGGTGAAGTGTATAATTAGTGGTTAATAAACCACATATGATTTTCATTTTTAGTGACTTTTGAAAAATGATCTAATATGAGAGGTTAGAACAAATATGAGCCAATTTCGGCAAAATTTGGTAAACAGGTTTTAGCTACTATAACCAATATTTTTAATGAACTTGATTCAAACACAAATAAATTTAAAATATAGAAACGGTTTAGGGATTTTTCCCGTACTAAGATTTTCAGTCGTTTTGTGTTCTAAAAGGATGTCAAAGTAATTTTTCTATGAAAATATTCAATCCAACGTACCCCTTTTCCACATATGGTTGTGAAGGTTATAAAATCACACTATGTTATTATGTATATTCATATTTAAATAAAGAAACCCAAAATTCATAAATCAAATTTAAAATAATGTGCTATATTTATCATATATTTCTACCGATAATGGCAATATTATTAAAAAAATATGCCGATTTTTAACAAAAATTGCCCACTAATGACAGAATAAGTCATAAACGATTTATTTACCAGTACCTTCAAACAAATTTTATTTCTTTCTTCATACATTTTCACTTTTGTTTCTCCTAAGTTGGCCATCCCCTGTAACTGAATATTCATACATATGTGAATGTATATGAATATTATGCGAAAGCTTTTAAGTATTATTAGTAGTAGTGGATATTAATGACAATTTTCAATTAATAGAATATCATGAAGAATGAAAGTGTATCATAAAATATATAGAATATTATTAAAGCATATGTATGCAGAATTAATTCGAACATTAACTGGAACAAAGTATTTTATAAAAGCAAAGCAAATAATTTAGTAGTTATTAAATTCATATTTTAGCATTTTTTAATATTAACATTAACATGTCTTTAATCTTAAACTTATAAAAGTAATTTTCTTAAGTAGTTTGAAATAAAGTTTGATATTTCTTGGATCAAAAGAACATAATTTAATAATTTCATTTACAAAATTCAGATCCTTTGTTTTTTAATTTCTAAGATGTCCATTAAAAATTTTAGAAGATCTAATTTGATTTTTTAAATAGGTTTGACTATTACTTTTAGATATTTAGGTCAATTCATGAGATTAATTGAAAATTTAATAATATTTTATGTAAGATCCTTTAAATATTTGAAAATAAAAATAAAAATTTTTCGTAATAAGTAAAATTTTTGTAGTATATATTTGTTTTGGCGAAAATTTGACCTTCATTAAAAATTTTGTTTAATCTTTAGCGGAAATTTAAATATAAAGCCAAATCTTTGATGAAAAGAAAATTTTTTTTTTTGAAGAAGTTTTAACTTGTTGTAAAAACTAAATTTTTTTTATGAAAAGTATGTATTTTAGTTGAACTTTTAGTATAAAATCGTATATGCAAGAATTTATATACATTTTCCATTTTTAAACAAAAGCTTTATTTTTGGTTAAAAGCATGATTTTTGTGGAAAAGCAAAATATTGGTAAAATATTAGTCAATATAAAAATTTAAAATGAAAATAAATTTTTTTTTGGCGTTTTTTTTAGTTGTTATTTTGCTGCAAATTTAAATTTTTGGAAGAAAGTCAATTTTTTTTTTTTTATAAAATTTCGACATTTTGGCAAAATATCAACAATATTCTAATTTTTATTACAATTTTTAGAATTGTTGGTAAAATTTAATTTTTTTTGGAATAGTTAAAAATTTTTCTAAATTTTTTCGTAAATTTTTGGTCAAAATTTATATATTGCTAAGAGTCGATTTTTTAGTGCAAGATTAAATTTTTGCAAGAAAGTCAGATTTTTTGTAAATTTTCAATTTTTAGCATGAAAAATAAAAATTTATTTTTTTGTAAAAATTTGAATTCTATTACAAAATAAAAATCTACGGTAATATTCAGAGTTTTTGGTAAAATGTAAGATTTGTTGGTAAGAATTAAAATTTTTTAATAATTATTTTTTTTTTTTGTTTTTCTTTGTTTTTTTTGTCAAAATTTAAATATTTGGTAAAAGTTGATTTTTTGTGCATATATTTTTGAAAGAAAGTCAGATTTTTTGTAAAATTCCAACTTTATGTCAAAAAGTCGTATTTTTGTTTGAAATTTAAATTTTTATTAAAACTAAAATCTTCGGTAATATTCCGAATTTTTGGTAAAATGTATTTTTTTTTTTTGTATAATGCAGAATGCAGAATTTTTGGTAAATATTAAAATAATAGATAAAAGTTGAAATTCTGAATTTTTTAAGAAATTCGAATTTTTGGTACAAAATAAGAATTTATGGTTAATTTTTGGTAATATATTTAAATTTTAGCATTATACTAAAATTTAAATATATACATACATTATACTAAAATTTAAATATATTAAATATTTTGATGAAAATTTAAATATTTATTTGAAGTCGAGTTTTTGTTGCAAATTCAATTTTTGGAAGAAAACCAGGTTTTTTTTTTGAAAATTTTAGCCTTTTTGTGCAAATGCCGTATTAATGTTGAAAATTATGATAGATAGTTGGAACTTACAAAAATAAAGTCAAAGACAAATTAATATAGATATATCTGTGCCAATATGAAAGAGTAGATTAAGTCGACATAACAGAGAAATTAAGACGTTTATTGTACAGAAGCAAAGTCGCTTAAATGTGTTTAGTCCGATTTACAAAATTTGTGTTTTTTTATGTTATGTACGTCTTATAACAATTTCTTTCATCATATAACAATTTCGCTTAACTTCACTTAAGCTGTATAAATGTTGACCTTGAAAAATAAAGTCAATTTTTTCAAACAACTAAGTTTACATAAAACTATATACTTTTTATTTAAACAGAACCGCTTAAAGTTACTTAAGGTCCAGTTTAATGCAAATTTCAGTTAAGAAAAAGAGCTTAAGTAGAAAAAATGTAAAATTTTCTGAATTTAACAATATTTTTTTTGTATTCATCCTTCTTCTCTAATAGACACGTTACCAATATATTATTTCATAAATTATTCGCAAAAATCAAGCAGAAGAAAAATTACACAAAATTTTTAATATCCCAAACTTTCCATTTTCGACTTAATCTATTCTTCCATATTGACACAGATATATAGACATACCATAAAATGAAAAACACAAAAACGCACAAACAAATATACATTCCATAGGCACGTGTGTGCCTTAGCTTTCTCCCATTGAACAATCGTCTCCATTAGTTGTTTCCGAATTAGAGAAAAATCAATAAACTCTCGTTTTTATGGAATTTTTCAAAACGACCATACTGCAAATCAATGTATGGAAACATCTTTATATTATAGAGTCTTTGGTGAAATTTTTAATAAAAATTGAAATTTTTGGTAAAATTTTAATTTTTTGGCATAAATCTAAATTTAGGAAGAAAGTAAAATTTTTTTGATTTCAATTAAAATTTTAGGAAGACATTTTAATGTGGAATGTGTTCGATTCCAACTTAAGAACACATCAAAAGTGTCCCAGAACGCGACTATTTTTAAGAATAAGTTAAAATTGTAATAGATAGAAGAAATTATAAAATCTTTAATTCAAGGACTTCAGAAAAAACTTGTGTAAGTAAATACTGAATAATAATATGTCAATATTTTTAAAAAGTAAAATTTTAAATGAAGTTTAATAGCAGTTATAAAACAAATTTATTCCAAAATTAACGTTAATTTTAGCTTCATTATTTAAAGTGCCAATTTGAAAATAAAAAAAAGAGCAAAGAACTGACGAAAAATCAATAACCTATAGTAAAAAAATAAATATTTTAAAAGAACAAAGGAGCAGATAAACATTTGTTTTTTCCATCGAGTCATTAGATATGATAATGTGGTCGATTGTTAAGTCAAAACTAAATTGAAACATTTTCCATTTACGTTTGTCCTTTTCAGCTTCAGGTTACGGAAGAAAACAATTTATATAAATAATCGAAATTTTTGTAAGGTAAAGCTAACACTTACCGAAAGCAGCTTGGGGGTACTTAGTTTAAATTTTTATGCATTAATATAAAATCATTGATTGACAGGTTCTTTTTTTATGAGGAAATTATGAGTATTTTTAATAAATGCAAAGGTGATGGGTAATGAGGTGTTAACAATTGACCTACAATCATTATTTTTTATTAAGATTTTTTGTTTAAAAGGAAGTAAGTCTAAATGTGTTTAGCATAATACTTAAGTTTTCTAAATCAAAGAAAATAAGTTAAGCAAACACTTGAATTTTCAAAATATGTAGTCAAACATGTTTCCTAAATATACAAATCATTTCATAAACTAAATCCTAATAATGTTCAAACGACAGATTATAAGATTGAAACATTGTTAATCGGAACAAATAATTTGACGTAAAATGCTTGTCATGATAAAATGATGTTTGCATTTAGACTAAACCCATTGTATACCTTGTTAGTCGGCTTTGTGGTATTAGCAAATAACCTCAAAGTCAGAGCAATGAATGCATTTGCCTTGCATTTACCTTTTAATGAGCCTCAACCCCTAACTAGTAGCTATGTATCTAGTTGCAAAGACAAAACACCACAAACGAACATATGTTGATGCCACATTAGATAAACATCTTTGCTAAACTAACACATACCGTGAAAATTAATAGCTCACACCATTTACAACCCACTTTTAGATTCCAATCAGTATTTAAAGTTCAGCCAAACATTTATACAGTCAAATAAGTAACAATCCGGGGTCTCTGAAATTCAAATCAGATTCCTTTGAAAAACATAAGGACCTTAAACAGTCAACGTTTAACACACATATGTCAACATTTCGGTCACTCAAATGGGTCTTTGATATACAAAAAATATTTCAAATCAGACAACATTTTGTGGTTTGATTGTAATTATAGACTGACGACTCTCGTCTATTCGAAACTGGTTGTTGTTTGGAATTGTTCTTGTATTGATATAAAATCACACCCTTGTGTTGCATTCAAATAATCGAAAAAGTTAACATTTCCATCAAGATGCTTAAGGATGCTATAACAGATTTGGTACAAATAATAATAAATGTTAGAATCTGCACAGATGTCATCTGGTTGAGGTAGGGTTGCCAGACACAAATCCTGAAAAAGCTGGACATAAGGGAAAAAAAGCTTGACAATCTAAAAATTAGCTGGACGCTGATAGTAAAAAACTTGCTTTAATAATTTGCTTCGATGGATCTTAAAATTTTTGATAAACCAAATTTCGAATACCGTAAATAACCGCAGCGATATTGAGAAAAAAAAAGTAATGGTCCGAGATCTGAAACAATTTTCAACAAAAAACACATGCTAATCGCGTTTATCGATGACATTGATATCATGGGATGCACATTGCGCGATTTGACTGCCGCCTTTTCAAGTTTCGAGAAGGAATCTATGTAATAAGATGGTTCTAGTTGTCAATGAATCAAAACAAAACTCCTGGTTTCTAGAAACAGGCAATCCTCAAGAATTGGACCACATGAGAACTATAACTTCGAATCGTAGAATTATAATCAGGCAGATTTAGAAGTAACTTAAACTACGCCCTACAAAACGCTTATACTACCCATATTATTATATGCTATTGAATCATGAGCACTTGTACAGGCAGCGGAATTTAGTTTTAGAGAGTACGTTGACATCGACATAGTAAAACGAATTAAACAGCACCGGCTGCATTGGCTGGGACATTTGCGAATGTATAAAAATACTCCAGCAACAAAAGTATTCGAAAACGATCCCAAACGAACTCGTAAAAGAGGACGTCCGAAAATTCGATGGAAAGGCCAAGTAGAGGAAAATCTTTCAAAGCTTGACCTACAAATTGGAGAATATGCGCACATGAATGAAGCGCATGGAATTCTAAAATATGCTCGGCCTTTGCCCTTAACAGGTTTTTGATTTAGGCCATTTAAGTAAAGTACAATGGGGAAATTTGATAGAGGGTATATTTATTACAACATGAACTTGATCAAGCAATAACTTAAGTAAAAAAGAAAAAAAAAATACACTTTTACAAAAGTTTTTTCAAAAAAATAGTTTTTCTTTAAAAATATTCAAAAAATTTCAATTCTTTACCTTTCAGCTGGACAAATTTAATTTTGGCTTGACACTGAACAAATACTAAAAAAGCTGGACAATCCAGTCGAATCCAGCCTGACTGGCAACCCTAGGTTGAGGGAATGAATGAATCAATGTCTCGTTGCAACGACTCAACTCATGCCATTAAAAGAGAAAGGGTAGTTTGGAGTGTTAGGAAATATATTGGGTTCGTATTGTAAAAACAATAAAATGTAAACATTGTTTATTCAGTATTTAATGCACAGTGGTATATATTTAGGCATCATATAAACAAATGTTGAATCTAAATTAAAATTTTGTTGTGGATTTCAATATGATTATGCGATCTAACGTCTTTTTACTTTTTTGTGGCTTTAGGCCCACGGTTGAAGCCAATATTCAAACATATATTCACGAGATGCCGACCGATATGTTGAAAAGAGTATGTCAAAGTTAGAACATCATATGGACCATTTGAGGTGGTCCACATTTACATAAAATGATTATATATATAGATCCTTCTTATGACTCAAATACAGATTTCTTATAAAAGGTGTCCCAACTAGAACGCAATTTTTAAATGACTGATGTAGCAATTGAATTGTTTCTCTGGCTGTATGACATGTAGCGCCGTCTTGTTGATATCACATGTCCTCCACATTCATTTCTTCAACTATAGGCAAGAAAAAAGTGGTTATGATTTCACTATACCGAACACCATTGACTGTTTGCGCTTGACCTGCCTCATTTTCAAGGTCCTCCAACGATTCCTCCAGCCCAAAAACCACACAACACAGTGACACGTTGAGGATGCATTGGCGAATCTGATGCTTCTCGTGAATTACTTGAGGATTTTCTTCATCCCAAATGCGATAATTCTGCCTATTCACAAAGCCATCAAGATGGAAATGGGCCTCGTCATTGAAGATGATTTTATCGGCAAAATCAGCATTTTCATGCTCTCCAATACCCAATTATCAAACAAGATATCTTGTTCCATACATAACCTCATTCTTTCTACTTTTCGATATAATAAAGTTTCACGATTTTTTCTTTTAAATATCTGTGTTTTATTTAAAATTTGAAAATTGCGTTCTAGTTGGGACACCCTATATTTCATGTGTTTTTTAAAGATGACACGCATCTTCTATTGAACCTATAGACTCAGAATCACTTCCTAAGTTGATACAAGTATAACGAATGGTGGAAAAATATAATAGAAATAAGTCCGTAACTTCTAAACCGTTGGGCAGATTTAAAAAAAGTTTATCTGGATATAGCAGAGGTATTGGGGAGCTTAAGTTTTAAAATTGGAAAGCCTAGATTTTATAAGGGCGGTACAATCGGCCACCAAAGTAGGGCACCTCAGACACATAAATCACTTAAAACGATAAATAATTGTCATTTCTTAACCGATTTGAAAAAGAAACATATAGGTCAAGATCTACAAAAACCATCACTACATGCATATGCTATCTCTTACGGTTTTAAAAATATTCGACTTTAAAACCCTAATTTTTCAGTTTTTGTCCCATACTGCAACGATTTTTTACTAATATCTGATCTATCCAATTTTCTTGATTTAAAGTTTGCTAAAAGAACAAAATTTTATATATGTATTAAAAATTTTACTATGTAAAAAGTTACAAGTGCTTAAAGTAAATTCGCCCAACGATTTAGAAGGTACGGACTTATTTCCATTCTATTTTTCTACCTTCCCCCTGTGCGTTGCCCGACTGGCTGTTGTTGTTGATCAAAGTACAGATCGCAATTATAAGACAAGTAAGAGTGTTATATTCGGCTGTGCCAATACTATATAACCTTTCGTGGTATTTTAGTGGTTTCCGAGAGTGATTTTTACATGAATGCTATGCTATCAGATGTGGACCGATTCTCATAAAATTTGATAAGCTACTAGACAGTTATAAAAAACTGATCCGTACTAATTTCTAATAATGTAGCTGCTATAATCATACATTTATTAGCATTAAGCTGGTTTTCGAGGTAAGATTTATATGGGAGCTATATTCAAATGTGGACCGGTTCAGATAAAATTAAAAAAAACTAACCACTTTTTACATAAAACGTCTCTGTTCCAAATTAAGTTATCAGAATTAAAGTGATTTCTAAGGAGAGAATGTATGTGTATGTGAACCGATTTCACTTTCTCAAATGTTTTTAGTCTAGATCTTTTAGTTTAGGCGCTATCGACTTTAAACTGATGGAGAGACAGAAACCCCTATTCTTTTTTGGTGTTTTTTTCTCTTTCCGAAAGTTGTTTATATAGAAGCTATGGTCAAATGTAAACCGATTTGGGTCAATTTCAAAACCAAAATTTTCCAAGACATGAGAAATTTAATTTTGTTGGTAATATTTTGTTGCCCTTAAGATGAAAGTTTTTAGAATATATATATATATATATATATATATATATATATATATATTCTTTTTGGTTTTTAAACTTACAAACGGAATGATAATCTAAATATATCTGCCATAATTTATAATGATGGGTATAATAATGTAATGAAATTCAGTACAAACATTTCTTTGGATGATCCAAATTCTTTTTAAACTGAATCGGATCATTATTTCTAGTATTTTGTGAAATTCAGCATAAATATTGATTATACTCGGTCGAAATTCGGCCTTGGCTCCCATATCGGATCCGTTGTCGAAAATTACATAAATATATATAAATCTCGATAAAACCCATTAGGGTTAGAAGATATGTGTAAAGGTTAAGAAATACTTATAAAAGTATTGAAAGTGTTCTAAACTTGACCTCAGTGCAATGTTGCCATATATTTTTTTGAAACTACCAATTCCGAATAATAAATATCTTTTTCATCTTTTAATTCTGCATTTTTAAAATAAATTTAAAGAAAATGTAATAAAGCCATATTTTAATATAAAAAATATTTTTCTTTGCTGGTAATTATAGAATTCAAAAAACTGTTTTCTTGGGTAAAAATCTGTTTTCCACTATTTTTCACTTTTAAAATCTGCAAAAAACAGATAAATCTGCACACTTGGCAACGCTGAATCAGTGGTAAAGCACATCATAAACTAGGTCTCGACCGACTTTTTTAGTTGTTTTTATTTAATTTTTTTAAGCATTCATCCCACTGTTCCCATTGAAATCGAATTCGAATTACTTGAATTCCACTATGAATAAAATCTGAAAACAAAACTAATTCAACTAAACTTGTTAACAAAAAATAGAAAGAAAAAAACCTGCCGATCTCAAAACAAGAAACCTGTAGTTCCAATTACAACAATACGAGTATAATAGAATTACACAATATGTGCGTACATTAATTTGGCGACCGAACAATTTACTCACAAAAACACCGAAAGAAAAAACGTATTGTCAAGCAATTTACAGGGGTAGATTATGACTTACTTGATAGATTGATTATTTGGACTGAGGATTCAAAAAAAAGGTGGTGGAAGAGGAGTTTCAAATGTTAGGCTAAAGTAGACTATCAGAAGCCCTAATGCTTAAGATTTACTTAAAAAAGTAAAATTTTTATTCAAATACAAAAAAAGTAAATGTTTATTCCAAATTGAATGTAGGGTATCAAGGATAACAAAAGAGTATTTAATACCCGTAAACATACGTGGCTGAATTTAACATGAATGAACATACGGTACTATTCCTTCCTTTGTCAAGTGTATCGCATTGGGTGAGTTTGATATACAATATAATAAAAGTATTTTTTCAAAATCATACCGGAGAGAATTTATTCATCATTATTGTCGAGTACGCTTAACAATATGCCGCTTACTTCTTTTGAATCCATTTATCCTTCTTGATGTATTTATGGTTTTATACTCATTTTAACTCGCCACAAAACCACCACATTAAGTGAGCTCAATTAAATTCGTATGATGAACAAAAACAAAAAATGAAGCAGTTGCAACATTTTAAATGGAACAACAAGTTTGGGTAAAGATTCAGCTAAAAGGGAAAAGTATGTGCTAATATGTAATACCACAGTTTAAAATCCTTTTAATGTGAAAAACAAAAGCTAATATATTTAATGATTCTTTAAAAATATTCTTGAAATATTTTACGATTTCCTTTTAATCATTTGGAATTTATTTTTAGACATGCAACATTTCTCTTGCATTAGTCGTACTTGTTCTACTATGTATCGATGTTGATTTCCAATTGGAAAATGCAAAATTATTTATGAAAATTCTGAAACGATTTCAAGCGTAAGCTCTAAAGATAAGCTTTTACTTATGAGTTTTGAATATCAAGGACATGTATCTGTATGTCTTCTTCCATCTCTACAAGTATTTCTGAGTATGCTAATTCTTTGATATTTGCCTTAAATCCTCCAACACATTTTAGCTACTTGCATTTCAAATGATTGAAATAATCCCATTATCCTTTAGCAAATTCATGCAGGTGTTAACAATGTAATAACTTTCGATTCCTTTTCTTTTAATGCCATTTTCAACTGATTGTTGTAAGAGAATATTTGCAAAACGTTTAAAAATATGAATACGTGAATCTTTTGTATTCTTATCATTTGGTTTATTATTTCAAATAGAAATAAAATCTTTTATAAGCATTTAAATATTTATTAAACATAAAAGTAAAATGTAGATTGTGATACATATTGGTATATTTATGTTCGTAAATCAGTCGTCGTTAAAATGTTTAACAACTTAAAAAATACATCATCTTTAATATTTATACAAGTGAGCAACATCTATAGTCAGTATATACCTACTCTATAATACCCCTGAGATCAAATATGGACTAACTGTCAAACTTTTTTAATGCTTCGATAAGTGTCTGTTAAATTTTGCTATCATATGAATTTTTTCTCGAGATTTTTGTTTTTGGTCTTAATGTGAACTAGGATTGTCTTAGAATTTTACACAAAAATTAATAAGTAAATTTTTAGCAAATTTTTTAAAATATTACATTTTGTGGTATTTAAGAGAAGAGTTAACCCTAGAATGCTTAACTGATAAAAGCTGTTCCAAAAAAAAAAACAATATTTTTTTTTATAAAATATAAAAAACCTGTTCCATTTCTATTTTATTTTGTAGATGGATCTTTAGATTTAACGAAAAGGGACAATAAAATATGAATTTGGATAGCGCGCAGCTTTAACACTTGCTTCCGTTTGACAATTTATCTATATGATTTTATTATAAGAAGTCGATCAGAGACAGAAGTGAAAAAACATTGATTATAAAAAGGGAGTAAGGATCAAGTGAGGACCTATTTAGCATTTCCATGTTAGTCAAAACTCTATTCCTGCTTTACGTGGATACTAAGCCTGTCATCCAGACAAACAGAAATCGTTTAATTGACTCTGGAAGAGATTCTGATTACACAAACTTCCCACCAATGGTGATGTAGGGTACAGTCAATTCAATACAAAATGTATCAACAACTGTTCTTTAAAAGATAATTTTTTGTATAGAATTTTTATACCCTTCACCACCATAAGTGGAAAGGGTATTATAAGTTTGTGCTGATGTATGTAACGAATAGAAATATTTATCTTAGACCAGAGGTGCTCATTTCATACAGCAATTGATTATTGGCGACACCCACACTTTGTTATGCTCTTTGAATTCAGTTGTCTTTCAGACGGCAAACATGACATATGCTTAGCGGATGCTTTGCTTGTTTTTAAAAAACAGTGAGTAACAAAAGATGTTACCATTTCGTGATAAATAATGGATTTGGTAATCCTCAATGCCTTTTGTGTTTAAAAACATTTAAAGGGCACTGGGATTATGTTATTAAAAGACATTATAGTGTTTTTCATAGCGATATGCAAAAATATAATGAAGATGGCAAAAACTAGATTTCTTCAGAAAAGAAAAATATATATTTGAAAAAATTTAAATAATGGATAAAAGAGGAAATACATAATGATTAAAAATTTGATAAGATTCTTTAAAATAAAAAATATTGTTCTTGTTTTTAATTACAATTTTATCAAAACTTTTTCGTTAACTTTTGCTTTTTACTGTACCTTTAAATTTTTTTAATTTTCTCACCAATACAAAAGCATTTTGATTTTGGGCACCAATGTCTTAGACCCACCTTTTAGTATACTAATAGACATAGAATCACTTCCTGACTGGCTGGAACCCCATGTAAACCATGTAATCAAAGTACAGGTCGCAATTCTAAAGATAATTTGATGAAATTTGTCATAGATCATTTTTTTCATAGTGGGACCATGGCTGTTAAGATTCGTCAAAATCGGTCCATTATTTATATTACCTCCCATAGGTTCCACTTCCCGGAATTGATTTACTGGTCACAAATATTAATATTTTTCCATGAAATTTAAAACAAATACTGCTTATGTAAACTAAAATTAATGTACCAAATTTCATTGAAATCGGTCCACATTTGACCATAGCTCCCATACAAACTGTCAAAATGCACTAAATGAGACAAAAATCACTAAAACGCTCGTAAATCTGAAGATAGTGGGAATTTTAAGTTTATTTTTTTCACACATAATTTTTAAACAACTGTAATCAATTTCGAGATAATCGGTCCACATTTAACCCTATCTCTTATATACATAAGTATAAATGACGAAAACAGCTTAAATGTAAAGGTTTTGAGGAAATGTTTATATGATGGCAAAATTTACAAATATTTGTCTTTATACAGGAAAAAATCACCTTTAACCTTAGTGTTGAAGGGTATCGTATGGTCGGGCTTGACCGACTTTAGCACTTTCTTACTTGTTTTTAAATAAAAGTTTTTGATATGAAATATTTCATAAAAAAAATCTTAATACGAAAATTTTTGGTTTGAAATTTTATCAAAACTGTTCATAGAAAAATGGAGTGAAAAATTTTGAATATTTAAACTTTTTATAGAAAAATTTTTTTTTAAAACAAATTTTAGATATACAAATTTTTCATAATATTTTTTTTGGTTTGAAATTTCATAGAAATAAATTTGGTTACATATCGGCACCTAAAATGCAAAACTTGAAAATGAAAATTGATTTTTTCGTTATTTTTGATAATCCTAATCGAAGTAAGTCCATAATTATGATTATAATCAATCAGAAAATCAATGCCTAATGTTTGTGTCAGTTACGCCCTTTTGCATTTCAGGTGACGATATATTTCATAAAGAAATTCTAATAGCAAACATGTTGATATCAAAATTGTTTTATATTCACAAATATTTTGGACAAGAAAATAAATTAAAAAATTATTCAAAGAAACATTTGAAAATTTGTATAAAAATTGTTCATAGCAAATTACACGATGTCCCAAATGACCAACTTTTGTTAAAAGTTGGAAAGTGACCTAGTGCGGGTTGTATGTCTTATGTGAGGACATACAAAAACCATTTTCAAAGATTTTGAAGCACGTGCAAAATTTTGAGAAATTTGCATAAAAGTGTTTTCGGGTAGGTCGTGGTCAGGCCTGCCAGATTTTGGTTAGAAAATTAGGGTTTTTTAAGACAATATCAAAAACCAACATAACTTCAAAGATTTAACAGTTTTTTTTAATATATAACAAATCGGAGATTAAAAAACGATATAAGTTTACAATAATTCCGATACATTGGAATTAAATTTGGAAACGAAAAAAAAAATGTTCAATAAAAATTTTTTTTCTATGAAAAAATTTTACATTTTGAATTGAAAATTTTAAATCAAAACATTTTGAATAAAAATTTTTTTCTATAGAAAAATTTTATAATTAAATTCTTTTTCCGTAGTGAAATTTCTATTTAAAATTTTTTCCATCGAAAATTTTTTTGTAGTGAAGAATTTTTCATATATGGCCAAGGCCGCGGAAAAGGGGAATTCAATGAATTTTTTTTTTTCTTATTATCTAGTGCTTTTCTAATTGTCATTTGTTTGTTTACAGTCCAAAGCCTCACAAAACAAAGAGAGTACATTTGTAAAGTATTAATATATCAAAATTTTTGAGCATCGGTTTCTATTTTATTTTATTTAATTTTTTCTTTACAACTTTATGAGAAAATAATTTCACTTAATATTGTTTTTGAAAGAATTTACGTACCTACTGAATAGTATAATCAAACATGAAGTGATGTTGTTTTTTTTATCCAATAAAAAATAAACAAATAAAATTTTTTAAGTAAATTTTAGTGTTTTATTTATTCACATTGGTCGTTTTTGCATGGCTCCTAAGTAAGAGAACTTTATGTGTTGTTCCAGTCTTTTTTTTGGTGACGTTCCAGTCTCGCATTTTTGCATCCAAAACAACTATAAATGCAATTTTTTATAAATTTTTTGTGCGTAGAGTATTCTTTGATCTTTCACCTACGATATGTTAGAGGGAAACGTGTCCAGGTTTTTGAAAACATTACGAAATTTTGGAAAATGTTGTACAAGCTCTTTTAGTGTGACGTTCCAGTTAACTTCAAATGGCTGTAACTTTTAATTTGCAAGAAATAGAAGCACATTTTTTTGCGCCAAAGTTACAGCCTGAGAATATATTTTGAGTGAACAAAAGTTATCGCTACTTTTTTACTTTGTTCATCAAATATACGTCGAAAATTGCGCAAACTGGTGACGTTCCAGCCCACAGCATTGGCCATATAATTTTTTGAATAGAAAAATTTTTCAAATAAAATTTTTTGTATAAAAAAATTTCCCATATAATTCATATTTTTTTTACAAAAAATTTTCCATATATTTTATATTTTGTGTATAGAAAAATTTTCAACATAAAATTTTTTTGTATGGAAAAATTTGTATTTATAAATTTTTTTTATAGAAACAATTTTCATATAAAATTTTTGTATAGAAAAATATAATATAAATTTTTTATATGCGTGGTACCATTACAGTACGTAGTACAATGCCTAGTCGGTTTATGATTTTTTTTTAGATATTTCGTCTGATTTAAAAAATTAAAACCAGGTTTTTTAGGAACTAAATTTTCTTGTTATATTAAAATAAAATTTCATGATCTTTCATATAAGAATAAGCAATAAAAAGCTACTAAAGTTAAAGAAGTGGACAAAATTTGTTTTTTTTAGATATTCTTAACAAAAAAATATCTGTTTTCTTTTATTTGCTGTTAAAAAATAAAATCAATCGATAAGTTGACGAACCTCATTTAAATCGGTTTTTTGCTTATAACTCCTAAACTTGGACGTATTTCTAAATTTGTTTTCACGATTTGTCATGTACTTAGTAAGACCTACAACCCACGCTAGGTCGTTTCCAGAGGATTTTTTACTGTATTAGAGTGTTATATAATTTTCACGACAACATTCCAATTGGAACAAGTGTTACTCCTCTTAGACAATATCTGCATCCGAATCTATTTTTAGGCTCATTGAAAGGAACCTACGTTTTAACTCCGGTTTAGAACGGCAAATGCATTAGTTGGAGAAGTTTTACATAGCCTAATACTAAATAACAAGTACATAGTTGAGTTATGAGGTGAACCGCCGCTTTTTTGAAAATTTATTTTTTTTCAAATGGGTCTGGCCAGGGATTGAACTTGGGCTCTCTGGTATGCTAGGCGGATGACTATCCTGCTATACCACGGCGGTTCACGTATTAGAGTATTACTGATATAAAAATCAGAGACCGAATATTGTTTTATTTTTTAAATCAATCAAGTATAAATATCATTGCCGATGAAAATTTATTTTCATTTCGAATAAAAAAGAGGGATTAAAAAGAGGGAATAAAAAAGAGGGATTTATATTTGAAATATAAATATCCCTCATGATGAAAATTTTAAATATCTTTAACGATAAATATCCGAACAGAAAAATATTTTATTGATTGTTTTATTTTTGAACTTCTGTTTTGACTTTGAAAAAATAAAATATTTTTGAAATTTTAAAATTTTTAAACAATGAATGTATGAATATGTTTCCAATTAATTGCAATGTTTTAGGACATCGAAGTTAAACCTAATAGTCATAATGGAACTAGTGGTGGTTTCTTTGATTCGCAAAACCATTTCAACATAAAATTTGCAACAATAATTGAATTTATTGTTATTTAAACGTCCTAAAGACCTTTTTAACCAGGACAAATCTTCTTCTGTCATCCTTGACTCCCAGGGGAAGGATGCAGCAGTTGGCTGGCATCTCCAGCGACCAGGTAAGAACTGTATCCAATTCCCACTCTAACTTCCTCGTGGTACATCCTGGAAACCTGAGAAACCTAGTTTGAGATGCAGTAAACAACCCGTGTGGGATTCTAGGTCAGAACTAATATAAGAGGGAGTTATGTTAGAGCCATTCCAACGTATTTGGTCTCAGGGTCTAAGATTATGTACTTGGTAAAGTACAAAAATGCAGCGTCTGTTCAACATGTTAGTTGCGGCTGCAAGCGGGCGTCTGTCTCAGATCGAGCGGATCGCTATCACCCATCGACTTAGCACTTAAGATGTTGTAAGCTTGGAAAGAAACAACATTACAGAGTAGTATATCCAAGGGATAATCATGCGAGAAATCCCCCTGCTACGGTAGTTGGCACAAGGGTTTTGGAGTTGCCTAATCTATGCAAGAACATTATGATGAATGAAACCAGGACAAATACAAAAATAAAATTTGAATATTTTTTATCAATTTTTTTTTCATCATATGAAAAAAGATGAAAATTATTTTGAACAGATAAATATCCCAAACGATTTTTTTATTTTTTATTTTCATCGGATTGAAAAACGATACAAAATTTTTCGAACAATTAAAACTCATTAGGGATTTTTATTATTTTTTAAACTTCAATGATTGTTTTTGTATGGATTAAAATATGAAAATATTGTTTTAAAAGTATTAATATTCGGTCTCTGATAAAAATTTTGTAATATAAAAAAATTTTCCAAAAATACATTTTTAATATTAAAAATTTTAAAAGAAATATTTTTAATATCAAAATATTACAAAAGTGAAAGAAAATTTTTTTAAACAAAAAAATTGTTAACAACAATTTTTCTTAAAAAAAATCTACGATTTAAAATATGAAAATTAGCAATTTAAAAAGTTTCATAGAAAACAACACAAAATTTTACTATTATGGTAACATCAGCCCTTTAGTCATATCTTTCAACATTTTATTGAAATTGATATCGAATTATTTCTTTTCTATTAAACTATTTACATTAATTTCAATTGTTATCATTTCCAGAAAACCAATATATTTTTTGTGCCATAAATTTATAAAGTTTCATAATTCACTTAATGGCATAAAAATGTCTCGTTAAATATTTCTACTCCTGCAGGAATACAGAAAGACAGACAAACTTAATATGTAGCAACAAAACTAAAGGCATTTAAAGATGTTTCTTATCAAAATTGAAATCGAGATAGAAAATTTACATAATGTAAAATGTAATATTGGCTTAATTGTTTCAGAAGCAAAACAAAAACATAAAAGCCATTTTAAGAATAACTTGAACCCCTAAAAATTTAAATAGAGAAAATTTTAAAATGGTTTATAAAATTTTATGTATTTTGGGTAAGTTAAATTATTTATTTAATTAAGTTTATAGAGAAGATAAAAAAAAATAATTTTATTCAGTACATCGATATAGTACATATTTTCATTTGTAACATTTTCATAATGAAATTGTTATAAATTTTGTGTAAGACGATTGTCTTTAATACTTATTACAGATTGTATTTAATTTAGTCTTCAAACCACACAAAAACAGATATTTTTTATACATGTGTATATTTTAATCATGTGAGTGTGTTTACTTATTCGGAGAAAATCACATTAACTGGATTCATTTTTGACATAAAGCAATTTCACGCCTTTCAGATTTTGACAACTGTCTTAGCTGTTTGATTGAGTATCAGATAATCACACATCTGTAACGCAAGTAAGTAGTTACAGTTTCCTTTAAACGAAATCTCTTCTGTCTTGCTTATGTCATATTAGTAGTGTGTGTCTTACACTAGGAAATCTCAAGGATATGGATTTAAACTTCAAAATGTATATGAATATTTTATATGAAATATTTTACAAAATTTCCTATAAAAGGCAATTTTTGAAAAAAATTCCTGCAACAAGTAAATTTTTGAAAAAATTTCCTATAAAAAGTAAATTTTTGAAAAGTTTCCTATAAAAAGTAAATTTTTGAAAAATTTCCTATAAAAAGTAAATTTTTAAAAAATTTCCTATAAAAAAGTAAATTTTTGACAAATTTCCTATAAAAAAGTAAATTTTTGAAAAATTTCCTATAGAAAGTAAATTTTTGAAAAATTTCCTATTAAGAGTAAATTTTTGAAAAATTTTCTATAAAAAGTAAATTTTTGAAAAATTTCCTATAAAAAGTAAATTTTTGAAAAATTTCCTATAAAAAGTAAATTTTTGAAAAATTTCCTATAAAGTCAATTTTTAAAAAATTTCCTATAAAAAGTAAATTTTTGAAAAATTTTGTATAAAAAGTAAATTTTTGAAAAATTTCCTGTAAAAAGTAAATTTTTGAAAAATTTCCTATAGAAAGTAAATTTTTGTAAAATTTCCTATAAAATTAAATTTTTAAAAAATTTCCTATAAAAAGTCTATTTTTGAAAAATTTCTTACAAAAAGTCAACTTTTGAAAAATTTCTTACAAAAAGTCAACTTTTGAAAAATTTCTTACAAAAAGTATATTTTTGAAAAATTTCCTATAAAAAGTAAATTTTTAAAAAATTTCCTATAAAAAGTAAATTTTTGAAAAATTTACTATAAAAAGTAAATTTTTGAAAAATTTCCTATAAAAAGTAAATTTTTGAAAAATTTCCTATAAAAAGTAAATTTTTGAAAAATTTCCTATAAAAAGTAAATTTTTGAAAAATTTCCTATAAAAAGTAAATTTTTGAAAAATTTCCTATAAAGAGTAAATTTTTGAAAAATTTCCTATAAAAAGAAATTTTTTAAAAATTTCCTATAAAAAGTAAATTTTTGAAAAATTTCCTATAAAAAGTAAATTTTTGAAAAATTTCCTATAAAAAGTAAATTTTTGAAAAATTTCCTATAAAAAGTAAATTTTTGAAAAATTTCCTATAAAAAGTAAATTTTTGAAAAATTTCCTATAAAGAGTAAATTTTTGAAAAATTTCCTATAAAAAGAAATTTTTGAAAAATTTCCTATAAAAAGTAAATTTTTGAAAAATTTCCTATAAAAAGTAAATTTTTGAAAAATTTCCTATAAAAAGTAAATTTTTGAAAAATTTCCTATAAAAAGTAAATTTTTGAAAACTTTCCTATAAAAAGTAAATTTTTGAGAAATTTCCTATAGAAAGTAAATTTTTGTAAAATTTCCTATAAAATTAAATTTTTAAAAAATTTCCTATAAAAAGTCTATTTTTAAAAAATTTCTTACAAAAAGTCAATTTTTGAAAAATTTCTTACAAAAAGTATATTTTTGAAAAATTTCCTATAAAAAGTAAATTTTTAAAAAATTTCCTATAAAATTAAATTTTTAAAAAATTTCCTATAAAAAGTCTATTTTTGAAAAATTTCTTACAAAAAGTCAATTTTTGAAAAATTTCTTACAAAAAGTATATTTTTGAAAAATTTCCTATAAAAAGTAAATTTTTAAAAAATTTCCTATAAAAAGTAAATTTTTGAAAAATTTCCTATAAAAAGTAAATTTTTGAAAAATTACCTATAAAAAGTAAATTTTTGAAAAATTTACTATAAAAAGTAAATTTTTGAAAAATTTACTATATAAAGTAAATTTTTGAAAAATTTACTATAAAAAGTAAATTTTTGAAAAATTTACTATAAAAAGTAAATTTTTGAAAAATTTACTATAAAAAGTAAATTTTTGAAAAATTTACTATAAAAAGTAAATTTTTGAAAAATTTACTATAAAAAGTAAATTTTTGAAAAATTTACTATAAAAAGTAAATTTTTGAAAAATTTACTATAAAAAGTAAATTTTTGAAAAATTTACTATAAAAAGTAAATTTTTGAAAAATTTACTATAAAAAGTAAATTTTTGAAAAATTTACTATAAAAAGTAAATTTTTGAAAAATTTACTATAAAAAGTAAATTTTTGAAAAATTTACTATAAAAAGTAAATTTTTGAAAAATTTACTATAAAATGTAAATTTTTGAAAAATTTACTATAAAAAGTAAATTTTTGAAAAATTTACTATAAAAAGTAAATTTTTGAAAAATGTACTATAAAAAGTAAATTTTTGAAAAATTTCCTATAAAGAGTAAATTTTTAAATTTTTCCTATACAAAGTAAATTTTTCAAAAATTTCCTATAAAAAGTAAATTTTTGAAAAATTTCCTATAAAAAGTAAATTTTTGAAAAATTTTCAATAAAAAGTAAATTTTTGAAAAATTTACTATAAAAAATAAATTTTTGAAAAATTTCCTATAAAAGGTAAATTTTTGAAAAATTTTCTATAAAAAGTAAATTTTTGAAAAATTTTCTAAAAAGGAAATTTTTGAAAAATTTCCTATAAATAGCAAATTTTTGAAGAATTTCCTATAAAAAGTGAATTTTTGAAAAATTTCTTAGAAAAAGTAAATTTTTGAAAAATTTCCTATAAAAAGTAAATTTTGAAATCCTCAGTGCCTTTTAGAAATTTTACTATTTAGGGGTAAGTTTTAATACATTTTAATTTCTTTTAAGGAAAGTTTGGCAGGATAGTGGAAAGTTTAAGTCAAATGTTTAAAAAGGCAAACTGTTTTGGAATTTATCTTGGACGTTTTATATGTACCTAAAAAATGAACAATCGTACCATGTTTTCCATTCTAGAAAATGCATCTATAATAAATACATACTGATTGCCCAGAGCATTCGATGTCTGCGACGATAAATAAATTAAATAAAAATGTACAAAAAACATAAAATCATTATTACAAAATTTAATTTCATTTGCATAAAAGTAAAAAAATTCAACAAATTACGGAATGGCAAAAATTACATAATGCATATTGTTGTCTATACAAATGCATATGTACTTAACTAAACATAGAAACAAACATTAAATAATTATTTTATTTCTACAATAACTATTTATATACAAACATAGATATAATAAATTTAATTTAGTATGCAACTCATATGTTTGGTGAGCAATTATCACCTGAAAATATGCAAAAATTAGGAAAAAGCTTGAAAAAAGCAAACACACTCACTTAGCTCATACATGTGGAAGGACATTAAGCAACGCATACATTTACAATACAATTGTAGAAATAAAAAATAAAATGAAAAAAAAAATAAACATACGTACGAGAACTAATTTAAATAAAATGAAAATGAACATTTTATATAAACACTATCTGCATATGTTTGCCTGTTTATGTGTCATTTTATAAATATGTTGTCTGAATTTTCCACAAAACACCAGACATACTCAAATTTTATCTACAGACAAACATACTCGAACACTTGTATTATTAGCATGTGTGTAAAATATATTGTAAGTATGAATAGCTGTACAAATATATAATATATAAAAAAATGTTTATACATATTAACTAACACAATGGTCCAGTATGAAATTGTTAGCTTCTCGCTCCAAGTTATATTTTTACATAGCAAAAAAACAGAACGAAAATGTATTCATATGAGTTCGTGCAAAAAAAAAAACAACAACCAGAATACCCAGCAAAAACTTTGCTTTGGTACTAATTTACTTCGTTCAATCTTTCGTTTTTTTTCGCGCTGAGAAAATTGGTAAACTTAGGACGTCGGGCTAGACTAGTAAGCCACTCCTAAAAAAACAATTACTATGAAAAACTAAAATTAGAATAAAAACGGTGCCCAAAATGTTAGAAGATAACGTCCGAAACTTTAATAGAAAGACCAAGTAGAGGAAAACTTTTCAAAGCTTGTCCTACGAAATTTCAGAATATGAGCACAAGATGGATGCGCATGGATTTCTCAAATATGCTCGGTCTTTGAAGCTAACAGGTTGTAAGTATAGGCTATTTTAGTAAGTAAAACTGTATAAAGGAATACATTTTAAGGTGTAAATACAGTTTAAATTCCTTTGTAACCAACTTTCAACTCGAATAATTTTTGTACTATTTGGAGTACGAAAAATCTAATTAAAGATTTTCAAATCCCAAGATATGAGGTATATTGAACCCAAAAATTTAGTTGTCTAGAAGTCTAAAAAACGTAAAAAAAAAAAAAAAAAACGTAAAAAAATCGAATGAAGCATTCACTTTTTTCTCATATTTCGTCTTCTTCATTCGTTTTAACATTTGGACCCAAATCGTTGTTCTTGGTGGATGAATCTGTTTCCCTTTAAATTCTAATTTCATCGCTGCTAATACTATTTAAAGGCTGCCACAATTTGAAGCACGTTTTCGCCAACTCAAGGAATTCAAAAAAAAAATATATAAGGATTGGTAGATCTGTTAGTTTTGTATCGTTTGATATATACCCAGCAAAACTTTGGTAATGGCAAGTACTCTGATAACTGGTTACCTTGTAACGACTACAACATACCATCCGAATAAATAATAAGTTATTACAGAAGTACTTATTTGTAATTAAGATGGTAATTTAAACTGAATGGCCCCGGTTCAAATCCCACCAAGGGCAACAATTTTTTTTAGATTTTTTTTATTAAAAGGGTCTTTTTAAATGATTTTTGAATTTTAAGAACATAAATATTATCTTCTGTAAAAAAAAATTGTAAAACTAACTCACGTTAATGAAAAAATACCATCATGAGTCAATTTTGATTATGTAGGGGATGTTGAATACCAAATACGATTCTAATTGGTCTTAACTTGGTAAGCCCAACTTATCTGGGTCATCCTTCATCTCAACTGTGGACACACACCTCCTCATGGTATCACCCGGGGAGCTAGTTTAACACCCATTAATATTGTGAGTTAACATGTTCCGAGAGTTGTCCCATAAGATCGATAAAAATGGGTTAGGATTACGGGCTAGTAACCCTCTCTTGAAAAAAATACAATGAAGATGATAAAATTAGAATTGAAATGTCCCACTACCTAATGTTAGAGGAGGCTGTCCGAAACTTCGATAGAAAGACCAAGTAGAGGAACATTTTTCAAAGCTTAGCCTATAAAATTGGAGAATATTCGCACAAGATCGAAATCCATGGAATTCTAAAATATGCTCGGACTTTGACCTTAACAGGTTGTAACATTTAAGTAAGTAAGAGTCAATCTTAAAAACTTATACAAAAAAGAAGATTTAAATTGTTTAAGTTTTAAAATAATTACAAAAAATCGTATAAAAATATTTTTCCAAAAATTACAACAAAGCAAAAAAAAGCAGGGAAAAACAAAGTTATTTTCACATGATTTTGGATCTAAAAATAAAAATTGTTTATATTAATTATAAGCTGCTAAGTTTTTAACATATGAAGTAGCTCAGTGGAAGAGTCTCTGCCTAGCAGTCGGAGGGTCTGGGTTCGAGCCCCATGGAATCATAAAAAAAATTTTGTATTTCGTTTAAAAATATATGTTTTTAATAAAACAACAACAAAAAAGTTGTCATTACTTTTCTGCAATTGGTAAGAACTTGCCTCCAATGACATCCCCATGTTAATGTAATGACTTAAACAGCGAATGAGTAAGTAGTTCGTGTTCAATAGTTTAACTGTTTAACTCATTATTTGGTAATGAAAAGTTTTACTGGGTATATATCTCATTAATGTTCTTTATATGGGTTTAACAAACGACAGGTGTAAATGACGAAAACTTGAACGTAAATTTTTTAAAATACCGGTTTATCGTGGAGCACACTCGCGAATATTTATGAAAATTTCCAAACTACCGCGTAAACGAAGTTTTTTGCCATTGATTTTTTAACTTCGAAAATTAATTTGATTTTTGCCCATACATATATAAAACAAGTAAGAAAGTGCTATAGTCGGTCAAGCCCGAATATAGGATACCCTTCACCACTAAGGGCAAAGGTGTTAGTTTTCCTGTATAAAGACAAATATTTGCTAAATTTTGCCATCATACAAACATTTTCTCGAAACTTATATATTTCAGCTGTTTCCGTCATTTGGACTTATATGAGAGCTAGGATAAAATGTGGACCGATTATCTCCGAACGGACATCGCTAAATCGACTAAGAGAGTGATTCTTAGCCTATTGGTTTACTAAAAGGTAGGTCTGAGACAAATATTTCTATGCGTTACATATATCAGCACAAACTTATAATACCCTTTCCAACTATGGTGGTGAAAGGTATAACTATTGTCAGATGCGATTTGGCCTACAAAAATCACCTAAGTTTGTTTTATACCCAAAAACAAATTCAGGAATATAGAGAATAATACATTTTTTGCTGGGTTTTAAAGCAAAAGTATGAGCTAGGATGAAAAAACACAGTCGGACACGCGTTGGACACATAAACATAACGTTTTGATAATAAAATTCGCACATATTTTGTTTAACTTGAATATGACCATAAAATGAACACATTCTTCTTCACATATTTGTAGATAGTACAAACGACAGATGGACAGACAAGCAGATACAACATCTAAACTTGAACATTTATTGTGGATACTTTATTTTTTTTCTTTCTTAATGTGTGAATATACGAGTTCGTATATGTTTTTGTAAAAAATATAAAAAAAAACATTTTGGCTACTGTTAAAAAAGTTGCCCAACTTCTCTTTTATAGGGAGAATATTTTTAGAAAGACAAGGATTAGGGTTTAATCCTGTACACTACAGCAGCAACAATTCTTATTAGAAGAATTATTTTGCAAAAATTTCAAATTAGAATTTATATTAAATTCTTATTCTAATTTATAATTTTAGAATTAAATTTTCTATTTTCATGTAATAACAAGGACATATCGTTTACTCTTTTATCAGTTTTATACAATCCACAAATACACATATATATTATGTATCTGTTTAATGAATATCTTTCTGCATTTGATTTCAATCGGATAAAAGATTTAAATGTTCGTTCAATTCTAACATAGTGTTGAGTTTAGTTTAGATATTGGTATGAATCAAAAAAATAGAGGAGGAAACACCAGCAGCTAAAACAACAAGAAAAATTGTTATAATATGTACATTTTAGTTAAAGTGATAAAAAAATATTGTTGTAGTAAACAACATAAGTGTCTGTACATACGAAGTACATTCGTACATATGTACGTTGTATCTGAATTGTATTCAAAGCCCATTCCATTATTTTGTAGTCTTGACACAATCAACCTGTTAGTGAAACAATTGATGAGAACGAACAAGAAGCAACATTAAAATAGAATAGAATCGTATAGTGTAGTGTATAGTGAGCAGAGTAGAGTGTAGCATGGTGCTCCGCCTTTTTCATACTTCATATTTATACATTTGAAGAATGTTCGTTCGTTCATTTATGTTGTACGCGCATGTTGGATTTTATTTAGGGTAGTTTCAAACCATATTTTCACTGTCTATTTGTGCACATGTTGTTCTTTTAGGTAACAGTGGTTAGATTTACAGATTTAAATTTTAAAATAATATTAAATATGCAATAATATCAAGAATTTTCGTTAAAAAATTTTTTCTATAGAAAAATTTTCGTTAAAAAATTTTTTCTAAAGAAAAATTTTCGTTAAAAAATTTTGTCTACTTTCGTTGAAAAATTTTTCTATAGAAATATATATATATATATATATATATATATAATTTCCCGACAACATTCCAATTGGAACAAGGGGTACTTCTCTCAGACAATCAGCTGCATCCTATTCTATTTTTAGACTCATTGAAAGGGACCTACGATTTAACTCCGGCTCCGAACGGCAAATGCATTGTATAGAAGTTTTACATAGCCTAATACTCAATAACCAGTGGCTAGATGAGTTATGAGGTGAGCCCCCGCTTTTTTGAAAATTTATTTTTTTCAAGAGAGTCTGGCCGGGGATCGAACATGGGACCTCTGGTATTCTAGGAGGATGACTAACCTGCTATACCACGGCGGTTCACCTTTTCGTTAAAAAATGTATTCTTAAAAAATTTTTTATGTAGAGAATTTTTAGTTTAAAAAATTTTTCTACAGAAAAATGTTCGTTAAAATTTTTTTCTAGAGAAAAATTTTCGCTAAAATTTTTTTTCTAGAGAAAAATTTTCGCTAAAAATTTTTTTCTAGAGAAAAATTTTCGCTAAAAATTTTTTTCTAGAGAAAACTTTTTGCTAAAAAATTTTTTCTAGAGAAAAATTTTCGCTAAAAATTTTTTTCTAGAGAAAAATTTTAGTTAAAAATTTTTTTCTAGAGAAAAATTTTCGTTAAAAATTTTTTTCTAGAGAAAAATTTTCATTAAACAATTTTTATATAGAGAAATTTTCCTTCAAAAATTTTTTCTATAGAAAAATTTTCGCAAAAAAATTTTTTATATAGAAAAATTTTTGTTAAATATTTTTTTCTTTAGAAGAATTTCGTTAAAAATGTTTTTCTTCAAAAAAATTTTCGTTAAAAAATTTTTTCTATAGAAAAATTTTCGTTAAAACATTTTTTTTATAGAAAAATTTTCGTTAAAAAATGTTTTCTATAGAAAAATTTTCGTTAAAAAATTTTTTATAAAGAAAATTTTTCGTTAAAAAATTTTTTGTATAGAAAAATTTTCGTTAAAAAATTTTTTCTATGGAAAAATTTTCGTTAAAAATTTTTTCGGAAGAAAAATTTCTCTTGAAAATTTCTTCAATAGAAACATTTTTGTTGAACAAATTTTTTTATAGATTGAAACATTTTGTTGAAAAAATTTTTTTATAGAAAAATTTTCGTTACAAAATTTTTTCTACAGAAAAATTTTTGTTAATTTTTTTTTTCTGTAAAAAATTTTCTCTAAAAAATTTTTTCTATAGAAAAATTTTTGTTAAATATTTTTTTTCTTTAAATAAATTTTTGTTACAAAATTTTTTCTATAGAAAATTTTTTGTTAAAATTTTTTCTATAGAAAATTTTTTATTAATAGAAAAATTTTCTTTAAAAAATTTTTTCTATAGAAAAATTTTGTTGAAAAATTTTTTCTATAGAAAAATTTTTGTTAAATATTTTTTCTATAGAAAAATTTCGTTAAAAAGATTCGTTTTTTAGATATTGATATTAGATATTGAGTATTTACATATTTATACAAAAATACATGCATTTAAGTAACTAAAACTTTCAAATATTATATATAACATTGAGGATAAAATCATTAAAAATTTAATTAAATTCAAATCAAACCACTGTAACATCTTATCCTTATTGTTTCTATAAACTAAAACAATTCAGCCAACCAGCGTACGTTTTATGCTCACTCCATCTCTCTCTTTAACAAAACAATAAAGCAACAAAATATGTTTGCAACATTCAAAGCAGATGCACCTCTTTCAAATAAAAAAAAAAACAACAGAAAAAAAAAACATTTAACAGAGAACAAGATGCAGAAGGCAAAAACATCCAGAACATAAGGGGTGTTCTTTCACTTTTAACAACAGAAGCTCTGTTAGAAGGACTTGCAAAACAAACACAGGCACATGTAACACTTGGCTGGTGCTGTTACACAAACACACGCACAAGTTAACATACGACAAGGACAATAAAAGAAAAATCAGGACAGATGTGTGAGTACTATTGGATTGTGTGCAACAATTTAAACCAGAATCCAACTAGATTTATATGTATACCCAGCTATTGTTTTTTCTTCCAACTCAATGGGATAGATGGATGGGATGAATGGGATGATGGTGGGTGAAAGTGAGTAAATATGGAATTAAACGCTCTGGAAAAAAATCTACTTAAAGAGAAACAGATTGTCGCGGCGTACCAGTTTACGTTTAGACTTTGAAAGTGTTGGAACAATAAATAAAAATTTAAACGGCCATAAAAGACGGAAAAATATTACCTTTTGGAATAAATACTTAAAAAATTAAAGACAAAATTTGATAAAAGTGAAAAGTGTTGCACAAACAAATTATTACAAAAAAATTTAAAACATTAAGAATTAATAAATAAATCTTATAACAGTGAATTTATTTCAAAAAAATTCTTAAAGAATTTCATACATGAACATGATAATGGATAGTGGACATTCTCATAACATACAAAGGTCTTCGCCTTTGCAGGACTGCCCACAACCCAAGGATTTACAAATATCAACTACACCACCAACACCACCCAACGATGATAGCTATCAAGGAAATTCTAATCATCAGCTATCTCCCAAGACTACAACAACCACAGCTACTAAGGCTACTTTAAAAAGGTCATTTGATGTGGCTTTCTTGATGATGCCCGATGAGCGTTTAAAAAGTCATCAGGTGGAGAAACAAAGATGTCAGCCCCAGTTCTATCAACAGTTAAATAAACAACCAGAAATTAGCGTCAAACAGGATTTAAGACGTTATCCTCAAATAACAGTGAAGGCACCGCGAATTTATGATGATCCCACTTTGGTGATATCATCCTCACCTGAATGGGAATCTACACCTTTGAGAAGTGCTTTTACTAAGGTACCCTCGCGTTTGGAGTCACCGGGACAGCCTGCTCCACCTTTGAGTCCAGATCAATTAAGCTGCTCGTCCATGAGTCCTCCCGTCGCTACCACACCACCACGTTCTGCCAGCGGTAGTAGCAATGACATTATATCAATTGATAGCTTACCTTCATCACCCACAAATATGTCACCCAATATGATTTATCATAATTTTCGTCCGGAATATCCTCCAAATGGAGCTTTTCATTCAGTGCAATCTTTACAAAATCATAGATTAAAACAGCAACTGCTTTATCGTCCCAATATGAATCAAGAACATCAAACAGCTCCTCCACAACCAGCCAACCCACCTGAGTTTTTACCTGTCTATCCTGGATTTCCCTTTCCTCATGGCCATGGAAGTATGCCGCATCCTTTTGCTGGTTTACCACATCCTGAGTTACCCAGAATCGTGCAAAATCCCGCTGCTGCTGCCATTTTATCCACCTTAATACCCCCTACTTTGGCTTCCACTTTCACTTTAACTGCTCAGAATGTTTGTGCCAAATGTAATATAAGTTTCCGCATGACCAGTGATCTGGTGTATCATATGCGCTCGCATCATAAAAGTGAAGTAGCGACGGATCCCAATCGCCGTAAGCGTGAGGAGAAACTAAAATGTCCTGTGTGTCAGGAAAGTTTTAGGGAACGTCATCATTTAACAAGACACATGACCGCCCATCAAGATAAGGAAAGTGACCAGGCTAATAATACAGGAAATTCATCAACAAATAATAACTTCTCCGGTAACTCCAGCTCCCGTCATAGTAGTCAAAGACCCTCGGGATACAACAAATGACTAAGAAATGATTTCAATTATTTTTGAAAATAGAAAATTTTAATAGATTTTTATTGTTTTCTTTTTAAATGTTTTTTATGTTATTACAAATTATTATTTAGTTTTTAACTTCGAATTTTGTGATATTAAATTAATGTAGATATTGATTATATTTATTTAATAATTTAGCTCTAAGCCCTGCAATGTTTAGATTTAAATTCAATTAATTACATTTTAGATTTAAAAATAGATAAAATTAAATAATTAAATTTAAATAAATAAAACTCATCTAGTCAGAAAAAATTTAAAGAGAAGATTTGTGAAATTATTTTATTTTTGAACCCGAAATACATCAATTTGTGGATCTCAAGGTCTGATATAGCATGAGGCCATATGATCCACTGGGAGACAACAATAACAGAAGAAAGTCTCATATTATACCAGTTATCTTCAAACTCATACTATTTTTTTATTTTATCTGTGAGAGCAATATGTACGAGATTAAGAAAGTATAAGCGCCCACGGGCGAGTTCTTGACGAAGACTGCTTTATACCACATTTGATAAAATTGCTCACAAAATCGTCCCTAGTATTTTGTATTATATTGTTTTTAAGCAAATATTTAATTAAATAACCCATAAATCATTCATAGATTTTTATGGAATATTTTTGGAAAATTTTTAGGGGCCTGAATAAAGTCAAACATTTCTAACATAATGTATCTAAACTGTCACATATTTTCAATTAAGCTAGCTATAAAGATGTATTATAAACATAAATCCTCAAATTATTGATTTGATAATCCCGTGATTCATCACGGACTGGACGGCTGGCTGGATCCCCATGCAAACAATGTAATCAAAGTACAGGTCGCAATTCTGAAGATAACTTGATGAAATTCGGCACAGATGATTTTTTGACAGTGGGACCATGACTATTGAGATTCGTCAATATCGGTCCATTATTTATGGTACCTTCCATAGGTCCCACTTCCCGGAATTGATATTTTGGTCACAAATGCAAATATTTTTTCATGAAATTCAAAACAGATACTTCGTATGTAAACCAAAATCACTGCACCAAATTTCGTTAAAATCGGTCAACATTTGACCATATCTCCCATACAAACTTTTCTGTCAAAACGCACTAAATGAGACAAAAAATCACTAAAACGCTTGTAAATCTGAAAATTATAAGAATTTTGAGTTTATTTTTTGTGAAATCTGGAACCAACTTTCGAGATAATCGGTCCACATTTATACTCATATAAGTCCAAATGACGCAAACAGCTTAAATATAAAAGTTTTGGGAAAATGTTTGTATAATGACAAAATTTAGCAAACATTTGTCTTTATACACGCAAAAGAACACCAGTGACCTTAGTGGTGAAGGGTGTCGTATGGTCGGACTTGACCGACAGTAGCACTTTCTTACTTTTTTAACTTTAAACCTGGTCTGAACCTAAAAGAACACAAACTTAAAACTTTACCTGAAACAGTTCAGAGCTTTGCCTTTAATTCAATGATTAATTCAGATGAAATAACTTTTTTCGCAATGGAACCTTTTATAGAGTTTTTTTATAAACGTAAACCTGGTCTGAACCTTAAAGAACACAAACGAAAATTTAATCTCAAAGAGTTCAGAGCTTTGCCCATGAGTCAATAATTAATACATATGAAATAATTTAAAAAAAAACTTAACTAATACTAATAATCCTAGTCTCAAAATTAACTTTCAAATCAATTAACCAAAATCCTAATCAGTCATTTAAGAAAGACATCATTATTATATCCCAACCAATATATTCAATTAACAACTTTCACATGAATCCACCGCCAATTAGCACAAATCCCAAAGACTCAACTTTGAAAAACATTCCCATAAACATGGCTGCTCTATTCCCCGACAACTCCCAAAATATATGCATTTTTCTGTAACGCTAAATAAAGGAAATTTGTCAAGGATCATTATATAAAGAATCAGTACAACTTTTTATAGTACTACTAAGAACTACTTACAACACTGATTGCTTATTTCACCACCCCAATGTGAACACTTTTTCATGCTGGGGAATTTGTTACAGTCTGTTAAAATTTGTTACGCCAAACTATTAAACATAAACTAAACCACATAAAATATTTCAAAAATCCTGTAATTGTATCATGGGAAAAATCGAAAATTGAAATGAAAAAATAGACAAGTTAATAAGGAGTCAAAGAAAAAATGGTGGGAACAAGTCACACATTAGTTCCGACAACAAGATTATATGTGCAACTTTTTAAATCAACTTTACTAGGTTTTGACTACAATCGTAATTGGGGTAGAGTTTTTAACATATTTTATTGCAAATTTAGACATAACTTATGTTTTAACGAAATCAAATTGTCTGAGTTTTATTAGGAGGACTAAACAACAGTCACTTCAATTTCTCATTTGAAACCCAACAAAATTTTGGGTTTTTAAATAAGAAAATTATATCTGTTAAAATAAGATGATACTAATCTAAATGAAATCCAAAAGCGTTCCCGAAAATGTTATTTTGTGATGGTGGCAATTTAGAGGCATGCTCATCTCAAGGGAAGGTGATATAAGCTAAATAGAACTATTTTCCCTAAATAGACTTTTTCTTGTTGGATTTTCATAAGTCGCAGGTGTATTCGAATAAGCCTCAAAGTATGTTGAATGATGTTATATTCCATACACAATTGTATCATGCTGGTGTCATGGCATATCGAGGGTTTATATTCATTCACAATTGTATCATGTTGGTGTCATGGCATATCGAGGGTTTATATTCAAAAAGTGCTATCTAAAGATTCACAATTTTTCAGGAGAAAAAAAAACTGATTTTATCATTAACTATAAGAGAAATAAATAAACTTTGTTTTACAATACCATACAGATTGGGGCTAAGATCTTGTACAAATTAAGTTTTTTATTAACTCCTTATATTTTCGCTTCTATAGTAGATAGCACTTTTTACGAACTAAAATTTTATCGTTTTAAATACTAAAGCAAGTAGATAGCATTATTTTAACAAGACAAAAAAAAATAAAATATAACGAAAATTGAGACTTTTATCAAAATATCACGAATTTTAGTTAAAATAATAAGTTTTTTGAATAAAACAAGATTTATTATAAATATATTAATAGAATTCAAGGTATTCTCTTTTTATATGACCTTTATTTACAATCTGTTAATGTCAAAGGCCTAGTATATTTTAGAAATCCATGATTACAATGGACCACGTTGTGGTCCATTTTGTTGGTTTATCACAAATTACAATGTATATTTTATAACAATTGTTATTATTTCCACAAATATTTTTAATGTAGATAGCACTATTTTTTATGTGTAGATAGCACAAACACAATTTATAAACAAAAATGTTTTAAAATTATTTTTCTTTCTTAAAACTTATATGACATATGACAGATAAGCCAAGGAACACGTTTCCATTAAAAACCATTTTGGACGAAAATGTAGATAGCACTTTTTGAATATAAAGCGTCGATATATCTAATTTGTATAATTCGGACACACAGATTTAAAATCCATTTTTTGCTTGTAATTCTTTACCATTAAAAACAATATGGGGTATATTGGGTTGAAACAAAATAGGGAAGTAATTAAGATAAGTACCTTTACATGGTAAGCTCGATTATCATTTTACATGGCTATTGAGAAAGAGGTGGAGTATTTAAGCTTAAGTTTAGAATTTGGAGTCTGTGGACTTGTCAGAGGGGAGGTATATGCCCTCAAAGTAGGGCACTTAGAGTTTTGCGAAAATTAAAAACGATCCAGAAGTCACATTTTTAATACGGGTCTCCTATAATTTATGAGATATTCGACATCGAAAAATATTGTCAACTTTTTGACGACTTGGGCCTAGAATTTTGCTAATATCGGATTCAAATTTTCCCAATTTTTCCGAAATTTGTTTAACTTTATTTCTAATGAATATTCACACAAAAAAAGAAATGATGGAAAATCTTTAGCGGATTTAAAGTTATATCTATTTAAGTAACAAAAAAGTAAATTTTTTTTCGTTTTTAGCCAAAAAAGTGATAACTATTTTTTGAGATATAAAAAAATATTTGTTTAGAAACATATATAGTATTTATATTGAAAAGGAAACTTAATATAGAAAATTATAATTTTAACTATGGTAACAAATTTTATTTCGTCTTGACGCTAAATTACTTCCCAAAAATTACCAATTTTCATAAAAAATAAAAAAAAAAGTTTTTGGTGGTTTTATTTTTTTTTTTTTTTTTGGGAATTGTCGAATTGCTGCTTAAAAAGTCTATTTAAGTACAAATGAATTTATACAAATGAATTTAACAAATTTGAACCGAAGTAAAATTTAACTCAATGACCAAAAAATAACATTTTGGAGAGTTGAAATCGATTATACGGCGAAACTGTTTAAGATATTAATCTCATTATACCCTTCACCACCATAGGTGGAAAGGGTATTATAAGTTTGTGGCTTTTAGTATACCAATAGGCTAAGAATCACTTTCTGAGTCGATTTAGCGATGTCTGTCGCTAAACCCCCATGTAAACCTTGTAATCCAACTACAGATCGCAATTCTAAAGATAATTTGATGAAATTTGGCACAGATAATTTCTTTGATAATAGGACCATGACTATTGAAATTCGTCAAATTCGTTTCATTATTTATGGTGCCTCCCATAGGTCCCACTTCCCGGAATTGATATATTGGCCACAAATATAAATATTTTTTCATGCAATTTTAAACAAATACTGCTTATGTAAATTAAAATCCCTGTACCAAATTTGAAATCGGTCCATATTTGACGCACTAAATGAAACAAAAATCACTAAAACGCTAGTAAATCTAAAGATAATGAAAATTTCAAGTTTATTTTGTAACAACTGTAATCAATTTGCCAAATTTCGAGATAACCGGTCCACATTTGACCCTAGCTCTCATATATGTCCAAATGACGGAAACAGCTTAAATATATATATGTTTTGAGAAAATTTTGTATGATGGCAAAATTTAGCAAATATTTGTCTTTATACAGGAAAAAGAACACCTTTGACCTTAGTGGTAAAGGGTATCGTATATCGGTCGGGCTTGACCGACTATAGCACTTTCGTACTTGTTTTTTTTTAATTGTATTTCTATTTTTTTTATAAAAAAATAACTACATTTTAACAAAATTAATTTAAAGGATTAAAAAGTTTGAATTAATAAATATTAACAGACCGGTTAAAATTGCATACTTATTTCAAGGTTTTCATGTTGACATTAACCTCAAACTTCGGCGTCATGGCGGCACAGGTAAACGTTATCCGATCTTAATAATATTCAATATTATTTCATATCAAAGGAAAATAGAAAGAAAATTAATCTTATGCGTATCTAAATATAAATAAAATTCCCGTACAAGCGCAGGACAGTCTAATCTACATATACCGTAATCGAAAAAATACGATTTCTTAAGGCCTAAGTAATGAATATTAATATCTTTGAAATAAGTTTATGGTAAAATTTAATGTTATATTTGTTTGTTTATTTACATCCTCTAAGCCTTCCCTGTACATATTGTGAAGGTGTTTAACTTTACCCCAAAAATATTTTAAATACAATTTAAACATCGACTTTAAATGAAATTTTTGTGGTAAAAGTTTAAATTAATTTAAGCCCCATAGTAGATTGTTTGGCCATTAGAGAAAGAAGTAAAATAATTGATTTAAATAATCTTTCCCTTTTATCATGTTAAATAGCTTTAAAACAAACAAAGCGGAATCAAGGAATGAACAATGTTATGAATTATGATGATACTGATGTTGTGGCAATTCATATGTATTCATTCACATCTTTTAATCCCAAACAACAAAAACAACACAATTTGGTAACATAAACTCTTAACAAACAACCAGCGACCGACCACATTTCTCATGCTTGTAACATAAACAGGAGTAGAAGAGCAGTAGTAACTGACGTGATTGTTTTCCTGCTGATGTTGTTACAACTTTTTTGTTGTTGTTTTCGTTATTGTGTAGAAGTTGGAGCAATTGGGTAAATAAAACCATCTCGGCCATAACAAATTGAGCTCCCGTTTAAAAAGTATTTACACTCATACAATAAACAACACGTCCTCGGGTTATTTAATATCCTGGAAAAACAAACAAACAAGGTCACCCATTCCCATATCCTAGAATTATTTTCATTTCCCACAATTGCCTTAATATAGCTATTTTAATAATACTCCCCCTCAAGACACCTTGTTTAACGCCTTTTTTCTGTTTGCTCTGGCTCTGCTTTCTGGCCGTTAATACTAAATACAATATTTACTTGTATTGTGGTGAAAAATTTACAACAATTACATTTACCCACAAATACATACATACATACGTACACCCAACACTTGAGGAAAATGCTAATAGCGTTATAATGGTAAACAAATTGCCAAGTCATAAAGAGCAAGTGTATCACCAGTTAGTCTTCTCCCCTGCTTTGAAAAATGACTGAAACCCCACTTTAACTTCACTCCCTCCATTGAAAATGTGAAAACCTTACAAAGACCGCCAGGCATTTTGCTTTTTTTTAAACAAAAAAGTGTAAAAAAAACTAATTTTGATGCTGAATGATTTCCGTTAACAAGTATGCAAATATTTTGACTCCATTTAACCATAAATATCATCGTAAAACTTAACGCTTCTAGCATTTCAGCTACCGTTAGCGGTTACATGCAGTCAAATACAGATATGTTCATTAGGGTGGGTCAAAAATTTACTTTTTGCTCAAATTGAAATTGAATAAATTGGGAAATAACAAATCTCTTCATATAAAATCTTATCATATTAAATTTTCTAAAGAAAATTTTTCATTTAAAAATTTCTTATAAAAAAATTATTATTGCAAATTTTTTTTTATAAAAATTGTTACATATAGAAATTTTTTTTCTATAAATTTTTTTAAAGAAAATATTCTATGTTAAATTTTTATAGAAAATTTTTCATGAATATTTTTATAGAAAATTTTTATATAAATATTTTTATAGAAAATTTTTAATATAAACATTTTTATACAAAATTGTTTATATAAAATTTTTTATAGAAAATTTTTTCATATAGAAATTTTTATAGAAAATTTTTTATATAAAAATGTTTCATACAAAAATTTTTCATAAAATATTTTGTATATAGAAATTTTTTGTATAAAAGTTTTTGATATAGAAAATTTTTATAGAAAATTTTGTATATAAAAATTTTCATATACAAATTTTTCATATAAAATTTTTTCATAGAAAATTTTCTATTGAAATTTTTATAGAAAATTTTTCATATAAAATTTTTTATAGAAAATAAAATAATAAAATTTTTT
The DNA here is from genome assembly GCA_933228675.1 of Stomorhina lunata. NCBI lineage: Eukaryota > Metazoa > Arthropoda > Insecta > Diptera > Rhiniidae > Stomorhina > Stomorhina lunata. The sequence continues at coordinate 6,903,189 of OW121742.1, read as the reverse complement.
ATAGAAAATTTTTCATATAAAATTTTTTATAGAAAATTTTTCATATAAAACTTTTTATAGAAAATTTTGCAAACAAAAATAGAAAATTTTGCAAAAATTTTGTGTATAGAAATTTTTTGTATAAACATTTTTCATATAGAATTTTTTTAGAAAATTTTCATATACAATTTTTTTTTTTGAAAATTTTTCATATACGAATTTTTTTTAGAAGATTTTGCATATTAAAATTTTTCATGGAAAGTTTTTCATTTAGAATTTTTTTTTGAAAATTTTTCATATAAAAATTTTTATAGAAAATTTTTTATTGAAAATTTTTCACATAAAATTTTTTATAGAAAATTTTTCATATAAAATTTTTTATAGAAAAATTTTCAAACAAAAAAAAAAAAAAAGTTTTATAGAAAATTTTTTACATACAAATTTTTATAAAAAAAAATAAAACAAACAAATTTTTATAGAAAATGTTTAATATAAAAATATTTATAGAAAATTTTTCATATAAAAATTTTTATAAAAAATTTTTCATATAAAAATTTTTATAAAAAATTTTCATTTAAAAATTTTTATAGAAAATTTTCAATTAAAAATTTTTATAGAAAAATTTTATAGAAATTTTTTCATAAAAAAAAATTTTTATTGAAAATTTTTCATTTAAAAACTTTTTATAGAAAATGTTCTATATACAAATTTTTATTGAAAATTTATAGAAAATTTTTCATATAAAATTTTTATCGAAAATTTTTCGTATAAAAATTTTTATAGAAAATTTTTCGTATAAAAATTTTTATAGAAAATTTTTTTATATAAAAAATTTTATAGAAATTATTTTATATAAAAAATTTTATCAAAAAATAACAAAATAGTCGGGATGTAAATATTATTCAAAAAGAAGAGTATCCGCATTTGATCCCAAATTTTATATAAAAAATTTTATAGAAATTTTTTCATATAAAAATTTTTATAGAAAATTTTTCACATAAAAATTTTTATAGAAAAAATTTCATGTAAATATTTTTATAGAAAAAATTTCATTGAAAGAAATTAATTTTTAGTTGAACCAGAATTTATGTTGATGGTCGTGGGTTCGAGTCGGGCTCAGGTTCATATCATAAATTATTTTTTTTAATTTATGATTTTTAAATTAGATGAATAAATTTTAGGAATACTGAAAAAACTATGTGACACTTAGCAGTGTGGAATGCTGCATTTTCTGTCCCGCTACGGACTTCATCAGCACACTGTGTCACCAACTGTTAGATGCCAGTAGTTAAGATCATCTATTTAACTGAATTCTTAAGCGAAATTGAAAACGAGAATTATATTAACACTCATTTCTATTTCACCTATGACCATATGATGTAGATTAATAAAGGATAGGAATACAAAACATAAAGGAAAAAACTATGGTGGATAAGTTCGTCTAACTGAATCGATCATATGGTCATAGGTGAAATAGAAATGAGTGTTAATATAATTCTCGTTTTCAATTTCGCTTAAGAATTCAGTTAAATAGATGATCTTAACTACTGGCATCTAACAGTTGGTGACACAGTGTGCTGATGAAGTCCGTAGCGGGACAGAAAATGCAGCATTCCACACTGCTAAGTGTCACATAGTTTTTTCAGTATTCCTAAAATTTATTCATCTAATTTAAAAATCATAAATTAAAAAAAATAATTTATGATATGAACCTGAGCCCGACTCGAACCCACGACCATCAAAAAATTTCATGTAAAAATTTTTACAGAAAATTTTCATATACAAATTTTTATAGAAAATTTTTTATACATACATTTTTATAGAAAATATTTCATATACAAATTTTTATAAAAAATTTTTTATATACAAATTTTTATTATTATTATTTCATGTCAATATTTTTAAAGAGTATGCATTGTATTTATTTATTAAAGTAATTTAATATTTATAATTTATATTCTCGTTAATTGGTAAAAAAAAGTGTTTTAAAACAGAATAAAGACGAATTATAATATTTTCGAAATCAACAAGAAAAGTTTAAGCTGTCAGCATTTTTCATTTTTCCTTTGGTATAAAAGTAAGCATGGATGTCTTGATATCATCAAGTTTGAACACTTTTTTCATTCGTGATAAAAATTCAGAAAATTAATATGTTTTCGAGCCTCCCTAATGTTTGTATTAACTTCCTCATACTGTTTGATGTAATAAAATGTAACAATGTATGAGTACATTACATAGATATTTAGTTTTTTACAAAAAGGGTACCTTTTCAAAGTAGGAATGATTTTATTAGATTCATTTTTAACATTTATATATGTATTTTTGGTTTCTGGTATCCGTATGCAAATAAATACCTACAGTTAAGCCCATAATTGTATAAACAGTTAAATACTAAAGTGAAGAGTATATCAATAAATATTCCAGAGGGAATACTTTTACTTCCTTAAATCCTTTGCTACTTAGTAGAGAATCCAATTATGTCTGCAATATCTGTATTAGTTTCTTTGTTCTATGATAAATATTTGAAAATATACAAGCAAAAACTCATGATTAAAATACATTGTATAGCATTACAATGTAAATTACATAAAAGTACTTTCCGATATAATAATAGAAACCGAGTTTAAACGATAAGAGATATAAACTGTTATACAAAACCTTAATCAAAGTTTTTTGCTGGGATATCTTTTGAGTAAACAATGTTCAAGTGTTTCCTAGAAGAGCAAATGTTGTCTCTACAGGAAAAAATCTTTCAAACTTTTTGACATACGAGTTTACTTTTCATTTTTATTATTTATTGTGTGCGATTTTTTACATTTCTAAGTTACATTTTAAAGCTGTTTGTGGGGCCATGAAGGTTGCAATTAAAATTTACATGTTTATGGTTGCTTGAGTACTTTCTTTTTTATTACAAACGGAAATAGTGTAAAATTAACATAGATCATTTGTCAGAAACTTTGTTTAGATGTTCGTTTAGAAAAAAAAAAAAAATACAAAAAATTACACAAAATTTAAAATTTTCAACTAAGTAGTGTTAAATCATGTTTCTCGTGGGCTTAGTATAAAAATAATTATACAATATAAATTTTTTTAAAAAATTTTTAATATGAAAATTTTTACAAACAATTTTTTATGTGAAAATTTTTATAGAAAATTTTTCATATGAAAATTTTTATAGAAAATTTTTCATATGAAAATTTTTATAGAAAATTTTTCATATGAAAATTTTTATAGAAAATTTTTAATCCGAAAATTTTTATAGAAAATTTTTCATATGAAAATTTTTATAGAAAATTTTTTATATGAAAATTTTTATAGAAAATTTTTCATATGAAAATTTTTATAGAAAATTTTTCATATGAAAATTTTTATAGAAAATTTTTCATATGAAAATTTTTATAGAAAATTTTTCATATGAAAATTTTTATAGAAAATTTTTCATATGAAAATTTTTATAGAAAATTTTTGATATGAAAATTTTTATAGAAAATTTTTCATATGAAAATTTTTATAGAAAATTTTTCATATGAAAATTTTTATAGAAAATTTTTCATATGAAAATTTTTATAGAAAATTTTTCATATGAAAATTTTTATAGAAAATTTTTATAGAAAATTTTTCATATGAAAATTTTTATAGAAAATTTTTCATATGAAAATTTTTATAGAAAATTTTTCATATGAAAATTTTTATAGAAAATTTTTCATATGAAAATTTTTATAGAAAATTTTTCATATGAAAATTTTTATAGAAAATTTTTCATATGAAAATTTTTATAGAAAATTTTTCATATGAAAATTTTTATAGAAAATTTTTCATATGAAAATTTTTATAGAAAATTTTTCATATGAAAATTTTTATAGAAAATTTTTCATATGAAAATTTTTATAGAAAATTTTTCATATTAAAATTTTTATAGAAAATTTTTCATATGAAAATTTTTATAGAAAATTTTTCATATGAAAATTTTTATAGAAAATTTTTCATATGAAAATTTTTATAGAAAATTTTTCATATGAAAATTTTTATAGAAAATTTTTCATATGAAAATTTTTATAGAAAATTTTTCATATGAAAATTTTTATAGAAAATTTTTCATATGAAAATTTTTATAGAAAATTTTTCATATGAAAATTTTTATAGAAAATTTTTCATATGAAAATTTTTATAGAAAATTTTTCATATGAAAATTTTTATAGAAAATTTTTCATATGAAAATTTTTATAGAAAATTTTTCATATGAAAATTTTTATAGAAAATTTTTCATATGAAAATTTTTATAGAAAATTTTTCATATGAAAATTTTTATAGAAAATTTTTCATATGAAAATTTTTATAGAAAATTTTTCATATGAAAATTTTTATAGAAAATTTTTCATATGAAAATTTTTATAGAAAATTTTTCATATGAAAATTTTTATAGAAAATTTTTCATATGAAAATTTTTATAGAAAATTTTTCATATGAAAATTTTTATAGAAAATTTTTCATATGAAAATTTTTATAGAAAATTTTTCATATGAAAATTTTTATAGAAAATTTTTCATATGAAAATTTTTATAGAAAATTTTTCATATGAAAATTTTTATAGAAAATTTTTCATATGAAAATTTTTATAGAAAATTTTTCATATAAAAATTTTTATAGAAAATTTTTCATATGAAAATTTTTATAGAAAATTTTTCATATGAAAATTTTTATAGAAAATTTTTCATATGAAAATTTTTCATATGAAAATTTTTATAGAAAATTTTTCATATGAAAATTTTTATAGAAAATTTTTCATATGAAAATTTTTATAGAAAATTTTTCATATGAAAATTTTTATAGAAAATTTTTCATATGAAAATTTTTATAGAAAATTTTTCATATGAAAATTTTTATAGAAAATTTTTCATATGAAAATTTTTATAGAAAATTTTTCATATGAAAATTTTTATAGAAAATTTTTCATATGAAAATTTTTATAGAAAATTTTTCATATGAAAATTTTTATAGAAAATTTTTCGTATGAAAATTTTTATAGAAAATTTTTCATATGAAAATTTTTATAGAAAATTTTTCATATGAAAATTTTTATAGAAAATTTTTCATATGAAAATTTTTATAGAAAATTTTTCATATGAAAATTTTTATAGAAAATTTTTCATATGAAAATTTTTATAGAAAATTTTTCATATGAAAATTTTTATAGAAAATTTTTCATATGAAAATTTTTATAGAAAATTTTTCATATGAAAATTTTTATAGAAAATTTTTCATATGAAAATTTTTATAGAAAATTTTTCATATGAAAATTTTTATAGAAAATTTTTCATATGAAAATTTTTATAGAAAATTTTTCATATGAAAATTTTTATAGAAAATTTTTCATATGAAAATTTTTATAGAAAATTTTTCATATAAAAATTTTTATAGAAAATTTTTCATATGAAAATTTTTATAGAAAATTTTTCATATGAAAATTTTTATAGAAAATTTTTCATATGAAAATTTTTCATATGAAAATTTTTCATATGAAAATTTTTATAGAAAATTTTTCATATGAAAATTTTTATAGAAAATTTTTCATATGAAAATTTTTCATATGAAAATTATTATAGAAAATTTTTCATATGAAAATTTTTGTAGAAAATTTTTCATATAGAAAATTTTTCATATGAAAATTTTTATAGAAAATTTTTCATATGAAAATTTTTATAGAAAATTTTTCATATAAAAATTTTTATAGAAAATTTTTCATATGAAAATTTTTATAGAAAATTTTTCATATGAAAATTTTTATAGAAAATTTTTCATATGAAAATTTTTATAGAAAATTTTTCATATGAAAATTTTTATAGAAAATTTTTCATATGAAAATTTTTATAGAAAATTTTTCATATGAAAATTTTTATAGAAAATTTTTCATATGAAAATTTTTATAGAAAATTTTTCATATGAAAATTTTTATAGAAAATTTTTCATATGAAAATTTTTATAGAAAATTTTTCATATGAAAATTTTTAAAGAAAATTTTTCATATGAAAATTTTTATAGAAAATTTTTCATATGAAAATTTTTATAAAAAATTTTTCATATGAAAATTTTTATAGAAAATTTTTATATGAAAATTTTTATAGAAAATTTTTATATGAAAATTTTTATAGAAAATTTTTATATGAAAATTTTTATAGAAAATTTTTATATGAAAGTTTTTAAAGAAAATCTTTATATGAAAATTTTTAAAGAAAATCTTTGTATGAAAATTTTTAAAGAAAATCTTTGTATGAAAATTTTTAAAGAAAATCTTTGTATGAAAATTTTTAAAGAAAATCTTTATTATATTTTTATAACCTTCATCACCGTAGGTGGAAAGGGTATTATATATTTGTGCTGATGTAAGTAACGCATAGAAATATTGTCTTAGACCCACCTTTTAGTGTACCAATAGGCTTAGAATGACTTTCTTAGTCGATTTAGCGATGTCCGCCTGGCTGGACCCCCATGTAAACCATGTAATCAAAGTACAGGTCGCAATTCGAAATGTAACTTGATGAAATTTTGTACAGACAATTCTTTTGATAGTGGCTATTGAAATTCGTTAAAATCGGTCCATTATTTTTGGTACCTCCAATAGGTCCCACTTCCCGGAATTGATATTTTTTAATAAAATTTAAAACAGATACTGCTAATGTAAACCAAAATAACTGTACCATATTTCGCTGAAATCGGTCCACATTTGACCATAGCACCCATACAAACTTTTCTGACAAAACGCACTAAATGAGACAAAAAAAATCACCAAAACGCTCGTAGATCCGGAGATATTGGAATTTTGGCATACACAATTCTTGTCAAATTTCGAGATAATCGGTCCACATTTAACGCTAGCTCTCATATAAGTCCAAATGACGGAAACAGCTTAAATATAAAAGTTTTGGGAAAATGTTTGTATGATGGCAAAATTAAGCAAATATTGGTCTTTATACACGAATAAGAACACCTTTGACCTTAGAGGTGAAGGGTATCGCATGGCCGGACTTGACCGACTATAGCACTTTCTTACTTATTTTTTATAAATTTTTATTATAAACATTTTTGATCGAAAATTTTTCACATACATATTTTTGGTAGAAATATACAAATTTGTATATGAAATATGTTGAATAAAAATAAAAGCCTCATTACCATCACGGATTATTCGCCTAATTCCGGACAGATCGAAATTTTCTCAAGAATATAGAAAATTTCCCATACACAAATTTTTCATATGAAAATTTTTTGCATAAAATTTTAATCGAAAACTTTTCCTATTTTTGTAGCAAAATTTCATTTAAAAATTTTTATGTGAAACATTTTTTATAGAAATTTTTTTTCATTAAAATTTTTTTTATTGAAAATTTTTTATATAAAACTTTTTATAGAAAATTTGTCAGCAAATTTTTCAATTACAAATTTTTGTGGAAAATTTTTCATATAAAAATTTTTATAACAAATTTTTGTATAAAATTTTCTTTTTATGTAAACATTTTTAGAAAAAAAAGGTTATCCCCAATATTTAACCAATTTACTTTGAAATATAAATAAAAACTCTCATAAAAAATATAATATTGCGGTGGCTTTACTAAAATTTATTCTTAAACATATCCGTACACAAATTCCATTCTCTTTGAAAAGGCTAAATGGCTACAAAGCCATTAATACCTTTACGGCCATAAATATTGTGGTTCTCAACGCTTTGCCAACTTAACTTTAAAATAACTGACGCTTATCCCGCTTAAACTTTGAACTTTGTCGTTTTAATTTTGTCAACGTTTTCGCAAACGGATACGCATTTGTTTAAAAATTCATATATTCTTATTTTTTTCATAACCAGCCATATTTTGGGGCTAGTAGAAGTTTTACCCTCATTGTTGGTTTGGCTTTTACATTGCCACTCAATAAAATAGTTCTCTAGGATTAAAATACTGAAAAAAGGATAGTTTTGGTTACTATGGTAGTTAATAGAAAACTATAGACAAAGGGATGGGCTGAAGAGAAAAATACAAATGAAAGTAAGACATATCCTAGAGTAGAGTACAAATTTTGAACATCAGTAACAAAGGATTACTTGGGTTGATATGAATATCATTGAATGAAAAGCTTTCTTTTTTTGGGCCATAAAATGATAAATTACCAAAAAAAAAAAAAATCAAAACAATGTGGTATGAAACTTTATGAACTATAGAGTTATTATGTTTGTGGTCAACAATGAAACTTTGTTGATTCGTTGCTAGACTTCAAATGAGTACTTTTATACGAACCGAAATAACTAACCACTAGAACGGAATATTCGTAGTTATTTGACATTTCTTTCTTTTTCCGTAGTCGGTTACTGCAATAAGTTTAACAACAAAACAAAAAAGAAAGAAGTTTTTAATTACTTTGATGTAGGCAGTCATCGCAGTACGAGTACTAACACCGTTTACAAGTCTTCTGAGATGATTTTTTTCAAATTTGGTTACAAAAATTATCAATTAAGATAAAGTATTAATAAAGTGTAACTGACAAGTGTCGAACGCGCTGCGTATTTAAGAGCTTTACACTATTAATTTTTAATTTAAATATAGTTGTTCTTGATTCTATAAAGTCGTCTTTTTGTTCTTTCATTACTATACTATTATATATTTATCGTTATACCGACTACAGTGTAATTTCCATTTTCTCTACACTTTTTTCATCCATTTTCCAAACTATGGCGCAGATAGCAGCCAGTATCTCAACATAGATTTTTATATTCATTACAATAATAAGAACAACAAAGAAAAATATTTATATATAAAATATTTTCAGCGTATTCCCGTATTACAGCAATGCACGGTGGTAAAAAGCGGCCAAAAATGATTTTTCTTAATTTTATAATTTTTATTAAATTTTAATGGCAGTTTATAGCCAACACTCTAAAGTATCCAATTTCATTTTATCTTTGACCATCGGATAACCGATTCGTTTTTTACACTAGCTCAAAGTTTATACTTTTTTGCCTACAATTTTAAAGTTAAAGAATTTGATTTAATATATCTCTAAATAAAAGCATATCTAATTTATCCACTGTAGTTTTTATTCAAAATTTTTAAGCACTTTTTAAATATTGTTATTAATAATGAATAATTTTGTGTGGTTTTTGCGAATTTTTGTGGTTTGGTTTCTAGGAAAATTATCATTATATATCATAAAAATCAAAATTTTGAAAGAAGCAAAAGGAGCTAAAAGAGGTTACGCATAAATTGGATCTTCTACTCTGATGTACTAGTAGTATATATTTTAAATTTGAGCCGAATTCTCTTGCCGCCCTATTTACCAGAATCTTTTTTGTAACTTCATTTTATTACATATTTTGAACATTTTTTATTATACCAGGGCCCTATTTCACTAAGCTACAAGTCTACAATTACAAGTGTTTTTGCCTGTACGATTGTGAACTTGTAAAAAATTGTGTTTCATTAAAATACAATTACAAGTTTGTAGATACAAGTGATTTTTACAATTCACAAGTTATACTTCTACAAGTGGTTTTGTTTCACAAATCTAAATTTGTACTTGTACACTTGTAGAATTGTAGAAAAAAAGCATAGGGTCGACTGAGACTCTCAAAACCATCTTTTAATAAAAATTAGTTAAACTTAACACAAAATCATATCAATATTAATGACCATTTATTTATTTTGTTTGATTACAAGGTTTACATGGGGGTCCAGCCAGATGGACGGACGGACTGACATCGACTCAGGAATGAATTCTAGGTCTATTGGAGTACATCAGCCCAAACTTATAATACGCTTTCCACTTATAGTGGTGAAGGATATGAAAATATAATCATGTATGCAGAACAAGGGAAATCAATTATGTCCTTGACTCAAGGATACCTCAAAAAGCATATCTTCCATTTTCTTTATCATTTTCTCAGATGTGGATAATAGTGTAGACAACAAAATATGAAAACCAAAAAAAGAGCCCATGGTGGATCGGAAAACGAAAAACTTCTTCTAAAATAATTCATAATATTTCAGTACAAATTTTGAATTTGAATACAAGATTAAATTTTTTAATTAAAGGACATAAAACTACAGGACATATGCTAAAACATGAGGCTAGTAATAAAAATATGATGACCGTATCAAAAGTTATATGCATATAAAGTGGGTATATTTCGGAAAAAATCTTGAAAAAAACGAACTTTGAACCGCCATAAAATCTGAACCAAAACGAAATTAAAAATTTTGAAGAAGTGTAAAAATTGCCTAGGCTAGGGGAATGTATATAATTTCATGAAAATCGTAGATGGTGTGGTTCAGTAAGAATTCAAAAATTTTTTTTTTTGACTCCATATATTTATCAAAATATTTTATTTTAAGGTAGAAACACAATTGGGACGAATGACTAATTTCGTCCAGCACGACGAATTCGGATTTAAAAATTCGTCTTGTAAATTCGTCGATTGAACACATTTGCGACGAATAAACGTTGTTGACGCCATTTTTGTTGATTTTTTATTTGCACAAATTACTTACACTTTCGGACATATCGCGCACTCACAACATTTGCAATTTTTTTTTTTATTTTATTCTTTTATTATTACACAAGATTATTGTATTTAAATAATTTTATTTGAAATAATAAATATTTTTTGTTTACATTTTATAAGGTGACCATATTGAACAAGAACACATATAATTATATTTATAATTATATATTTTACAACAGAAATATATATACAGCCACTCTAATCCAGTTTAGTCGTCGTTCGTCTGCGTATGAAATGGAAATAAACCTATCGCACTGTTTGATACGCACGACGAATTTCGTCGTACGCATCAATTGTGAGCACACTCATATAAGCCCATATGTTCTATTTCTAACGACGAATATTCGTTCCGAAAAATTGGTCGTTCGTTCCAATTGTGTTTCATACTTTATTATAATTGTAGAAATTGTAATTTTAGAAATTGTAGTTTACAAGTCCAAAAAGCTACAATTGTTGTGAAAATTTTAATGAAACACAATTAAACAGCACTTGTAAGAATTAGACTTGTAATTGTAACTTGTAAACTTGTAGAATTGTAGTTTAGTGAAATAGGGCCCAGGTTATAATTTAGTAAGAAAAAGTTCATAAAATAACCATAAATAGTATTTATTAAATGCTTCGATCAATATTCACATTAATTGCCAACAAAGAACCAATTTACGACAACAAATTACATACGCAGTTTAAATAAGATAAAATGTATGTAATGTATGTATTTATATCGAAAATTTAGGTGTACCGTTTACATTTTTCAGCCTACTTTGTTAGCCAACACGTTTTTGAGTCAAATGTCTATGATTCGATTGAAAAAAGTATAACAATACGTTTTTTTAAAGGAAATTCTGTAGGCAATACATTTACATAGGTGGTGGCCACATTACAATGGACAAATAAAAAATGCAGAAAAAACATGCAAATCACAGTATTAAAAAATTTCGAATGAATTTTCAACATTTTATTGAAATATTGAACAATTTGTTACGTTTTTTATATAATATTTAACCTTCACTAATACATTTTTTTCGGAAATTTCAACATATCTCTGAAACTACTGATCCAAATTTTAGAAACTATATATCATAAGGTAGACAAAAAGGCCTGTACATAAATGAAAATTATTGAATATTTTTCAAAATTATTAAACACATTTTATGAATGTATCTTATATGTCCCCTTTTATCTGGCCAACCGCTTTTAGTTTTACCATAGCCTTTATACAATATAAAGAAAGGAGAATACTTTGTCAGCTCAGTAAGTGTCAGTTAAAAATATGAAGAAATAAACAAGTTATTGATTTTTGGCCATATTTTACCACCGTGCAATGGTTCATTTAAAGTCCCTATTGTAACTTTAGTTGTGGATCGTTGGTGGGTAAATGAACATAAAATGTTTCAGTTCAGTTTTTCAGTTACAGTTTTTTTTGGTAAAACATTTTCTGCTTTCGCAACTTTGAGCATAATTAATGAGAACAGTTTTTCATGGGTTCATTCTTTTTACTTTTTTGGTGGTTTTTCTTTTTGCGGGAAAACTTTTCTGACTAATGGCTGACATAAAAGTTGTTTTACACAATTTACTCAATTAACTTTTTCAGGTAGTTAATCTTTAGTTGACAACTATTACCAACATAAAACAAAAGTTTTTGAATATTTTTTTTTTAACAAAAAAAAAAATATATATAAAATGCATAAAATTCGAACATTACAAAAAACTAGGACTAAATTAAATGACTTTTGGAAAAATTTAAGGTTACAAAATATATTTTCTGTGGTATTTAAATATTTCTGCCAACTGATAAATACTTATACCACTTGCATTTTAGTTTTGTTGCTCCATAAGATATTATCCTTTTAATCTTACTATAAAAATATCTCGAAATGTGTAATGAATTAAGGATGACGCACTTTATATGCATGTGTATAAATATGGGGTTAAATAGACTTACATTCATATAACATAAATATTAAACATACAAATGTCAAAAATATATTTTTAATTTTATTAAGTGGTCATCTATCATCGAAATATGTGTAACTTTTAGTCATGTACATATCATGTACATATTTTCAGAACTTTAAATACATTAAATGTATAAAAATTTATAACTCGAAATTTACTTCAAATGTTTATTCAGATAAATTTAAGTCAAAGTTCGTGAAATAGTTACACATTAAAAATTCATTTTCATCTTTTATTCTGGATGAAAATACTTGATTTTGCGACATTAGTCTGTACATTGAAAATTGCGCAGGCATCTGATATAAAAATATGATATACCGATATTTTTCTCAATACCGTAACCGATAACTGATAACTAATACCAATAAAAGAAAACAAATTTTCTACTCTATATTGTTTTAATAAGGTAATAAAAAAAAACAATTACCTTTTGTTAAAGATTTTAAAAAATAAATAAATTTTATCGTTAACGATATATGTAATCCAAAATACGGTTACCCTTATTTTGGTACCGAAATAAAATAAAATACACTTACCATTTAATTATCGATATTTCGTATCGATTTACACCCTTTATCACATATATACGTCACATATATACGAGCAGTACGATATTGAAAATCAGCAATGGCAGATAACTTCCATAGCAAATTTGATATATCAAAAATCTAGACAGAAAGATTAAATGATATAAGTTAATAATTTTGCTATAGAATAAATTTTTAATAGAAAGATCAATTAAACAAGCAAGAGGTTATATTCGGCTATTCCTAATTTCAATCCTAAACTTTTCCAAGAAACAGGAATACTCGTGCCAAATTGTATTTCCCTATTTTTTTTTTTTTTAATTGAGATAAACAGAGTTTTGCTTTTAGTGTTTTTAAAAATATAGGTGACCAATTTTAGTAAATTAAATCTTAAGTTTTGATTGGAACCTATCAAATGTATTCATTCATAACAAGTAAGAAAGTGCTATAGTTGGTCAAAATTCTCATTATCTTCAGATTTACGAGCGTTTCAGAGATTTTTGTCTCATTTAGTTCGTTTTGAGACAAGAGTTTGTATGGGAGCTATGGTCAAATGTGGAAAATTTTTTACAGTGATTTTAATTTACGTAAGCATTATTTGTTTTAAATTTCATGAAAAAATATTGATATTTGTGGCCAATATATTAATTCCGGGAAGTGGGACCTATGAGAAGTACCAAAAATAATGAACTGATTTTAACGGATTTCAGTAGCCGTGGTCCCACTATGAAGAAAAATTATCTGTTATTATCTATTTCATTAAATTATCTATAGTATTGCGACTTGCACTTTGATTACATAGTTTACATGGGCGTTCATCCAGCCAGACGGACGGACTGACATCGCTAAATCGACTCAGAAAGTGATTCTAATTCTATTGGTATTCTAAAAATTGGGTCTAAGAGAAATATTTGTATGTGTTAAATACATCAGCACAAAATTATAATACCCTTTCCACCTATGGCAGTGTAGGGTATATATATAAAATTGAGTTTATCCAAAAACTAAAGGATACCAAAGAAGGGTTATGATTAGCCTTATCTTAAAAAGCTCAGACTAATCTTGATTATCCTTTATCTCAACTAACCTCCTTGTGATATCGCCCTGGGAACTACGTTAACTAGCCGTTAATGTAGTGAGCCAACATGTGCTGCTGATCTCCCATAAGAATGATGATAAATATGGGTAAGAACGACGGCCTAGTAACCCACTTCCAGAAGAAAATAATTATTATGAAAAAACTAAAATAAGAATAAAAAGGTCCCCTAATGTTAGAAGAGGACGTCCGAAACTTCGATAGACAGATCAAGTAGACGAAAATTTTCTAAAGCATGGCCTACGAAACTGGATAATATGCCCACAATGGAATTCTAAAATATGCTCGGCCTTTTAACCTACCAGGTTGTAAGTATAGGCCATTTAAGTAAAAAAAGTAATAAGAACACAATGCTCGGTTTTGACATATATATACCGATTCAGAGTCGATTGGTAAACATTTTATGGGGTCTGGCCTATAGGCATTAGTACACGGTATAAAGTTATAAGACCGATTAAAGCTTCTAAAATATTATGTTGTTTCAAATCGCCTAATAAAAATCTGTAAGATCGTTGAGAGGTAAAATTTATTGAATTTGTATGTTTATGATTACTTAAAAGCCTAGGTTTGACCTCGAAGCTCTCTACATAGACTCCCTATGTTCTAAAGAAAGAAAATTTGTGTTGTTTGTACGTTGACGTCTGTAGTTCACTTATCCCTTCCCACTAAAAAAACAAGTCAGAAAGTGCTATAGTCGGTCAACCCGATACCCTTCACCACTAAGGTCAAAGGTGTTCTTTTAAGGTATAAAGACAATTATTTGCTAAATTTTGCCATCATACAAACATATTCTAAAAACTGTTACATTTAAGCTGTTTCCGCCATTTGGACTTATATGAGAGCTAGGGTCAAATGTGGACCGATTATCTCGAAATTTGGCAAATTGATTATAGTTGTCATAAGAATTATGTATGCAAAAAATAAACTTAAAATTCTCATTATCTTCGGATTTACGAGCGTCTTAATGAATTTTGTCTCATTTAATGCGTTTTGAAAAAAGAGTTTGTATGGGAGCTATGGTCAAATGTGGACCGATTTCAACGAAATTCAATACAGTGATTTAAGTTTACATAAGTAGTATTTATTTTAAATTTCATGAAAAATATTGATTTTTGTGGCCAAGATATCAATTCCGCGAAGTGGGACCTATGGAAGGTACCATAAATAATGGACCGATTTTGACGAATTTCAACGGCCATGGTCCCATTGACAAAAAAATTATCTGTGCCAAATTTCACCAAATTATCAATAGAATTACAACCTGTAGTTTGATTTCTAGGTTTACATGGGGGTCCAGCCAGTCAGCCGGACGGACGGACATCGCTAAATCGACTCAGAAAGTGATTCTAAGCCTATTGGTATACTAAAAGATGGACCTAAGACAAATATTTCTATGCGTTACATACATCAGCACAAACTTATAATACCCTTTCCACCTATGGTGGTGAAGGCTATAATTAACCGGCTCAAAGCATTTAAAAAACTAAATTGTTTTCTTCAAGTTTCTATCAAATCAAATAACTAATTCGGAAGTCTATCGAATTCATTAATTTATGTTCTAATAATAACTATATTTAGATAAAAAATTTTACATAATTTACAGTGATTCTGAAAGGTAAGTCTAAATACCATTTCACGATATTTTTCAAAAACTAAAAAGAAAGTTTCCAGTAAGACCATTTTAAGTCACATATAAATAAAAATTAATTTTCACACGATATACAAAATTATTCTAAATGGGGCCGATATTTACAGTATCGAAGCATCACATTTCAACAATACCAAATTTATATGTTACGAAACACATTTTGGCATTATATAGAAATTCTCGTTCTTTTTAAAGACGGAAAAATTTACATCTCTCTTATTTATTTGCATTTTCATATGCATTATATTTTTTTTTATCAGTTTCATTGTTGTTTTTATTTTCACTCATTTTTTTATATTATTTTGCTCGATTTTTTTGTTTCTGAAAACTTTTCGCATATGCGGAGTATATAGTTTCAATATGTGAATGCCAAGAAATCATCCATACGGTTGCCACATATCACACATGTTGTTATGAAAACACACGTATGTTGTCTGCAGGCGATAGTATCTCTTGGATCTCTGGCTGTATCTGGCAAAACCAGCAAACGAACGAACAATGCCAGTTTATATACATACATACCTACTCGTATACTAAGTAAATGTCTATAATATACATAAAATATTTACATAAATTCATTTGTATATATAACAGAAACACTTGCTCTTTTGCAATTATTTCTAGTATAGAAATGATATTTGAAAGACTTGTTAGCGTCTGGCCCCTTTTCCCGACAGTGGATTTTTTGATTTGCCCATAATATCTTATCGATTAAATGTGAATGATTTGATGTTCCACCATTTTTAAAATCTTATTGGAGCATAAAACTTTTTGAGCTCCACCTTTTTTACACTCACTTCACATTTTAAATTGGGAATATACGAACAGAGCATGCGTTTGTGGTATTCGAAATATTGCTCTTTTTGAGAGAAAGCGAGTTATATTAACAATCACATCATCATCATCATCCTCATTAGTAAGTATCTTTTTGTGAAAATATGTATCTGTAGAGTTAATAAATTCAATCTTTTTTGCAAACACTTTTCTTTGGGAATAAGTTCTGAGATGATAAACTGTTTTTGTTTCATTTCATTCAAGTGTTATACGGGTCAAAGATGTTAATATTGAACCATCAATTATTTTACGCAGTCAAACAAAAAAAAAAGAGCAAAAATGAAATAAACAACAAAAAATAGATTGAATTGGATTTATCAAAATCTTTTTTGACCAGGATAAATCAAAAAAAATGTTGGTTAACGAAAAATTTACGAAAAGCTTTTTTATTACAGTTCATAAAATAATATTTCGAATATGTAGATAAACTGGTTCAAAAAAGTGTTAAATTAGTCTTGAATGAGAAATATTTTTTTAAACTAATGCAACTAAAATTAAAAGAACAAAAATCGATTATAATTTTTAAAACTAAAAGAATATAGTTTTTAGAGTTTTTTTGTTCTGAAATTTCCATTTTAACATAAATTAAAATCATCTACAATAAGTTAAATTTCCAACTAAATAAAAATCGACGCAAAAACTTCTTAGTCGAATATGCATCGCATTATTATTAAAATTGAGTGTTTCGAATAAAATTTGTTGTTTTAATAAATTTTTATTCAACCGAGCAATATAAAAATTCTTTAAATAAATATATGAGAGTGTATTGAAATATTTACAAAATTTAACTGATATTTTGATGTTAACATATAGTATTATTCAGTATTTATAAATTTATCGTTTTTTTCGGAAATTAAGTTATTGTTTGAATACCCACGCTTGTATGAATTTATACCCTTCAATTTGTTCCCTTTCGATCCAAATAATGGAAATATAAAACATTATTGTGATCGGATTACATTTACCAGTGTCGACTTTACGACAAAATTTGAGGTGAAGCTCAGAATGAAAGCCACTCAATATGGAATTTTAATCGGACTTTTAATTTTTTGGATCATACATTTTTATTTATTAAAAGCTTTTTTATGCTCAGCATTTTTTAATAGATCAAGATTTTTATACCCTTCACCACCATAGGTGGAAAGGGTATTATAAGTTTGTGCTAATGTTTGTAACACATAGAAATATTTGTCTTAGACCCATTTTTTAGTATACCAATAGGCTTAGAATCACTTTCTGAGTCTGTAGGTCCGTCTGGACGGCTGGCTGGGTGGCTGCACCCCCATGTAAACCTTGTAATCAAACTACAGGTCGCAGTTCTAAAGATAATTTGATGAAATTTGGCACAGTTCATTTTTTTGATAATGGGACCATGGCTATTGAAATTCGTCAAAATCGGTCCATTAGTTATGGTAGTTGATGTATTTGCCACAAAAATCAATATTTTTTCATGAAATTTAAAACGGATTCTGAAAATGCAAACTAAAATTACTGTGCAAATTTCGTTAAAATCGGTCCACATTTGACCATAGCTCTCGTACAAAATCTTCTTTTAAAACGCACTAAATGAGAAAAAAATCACTAAAACGCTCAAAAATCCGAAAATTATGACAATTTTAACTCTATTTTTGCACATATAATTTTTGTAAAAACTGTAATCAATTTGCTAAATTTCAAGATGATCGGTTCACATTTGACCCAAGCCCCGATATATGTAAGTCTAAATGACGAAAACTTAAGAAAATGTTCGTATTTTGACAAAATTTAGGAAATATTTGTTTTATAGATGAAAAAGTACAACTTTGACTATAGTGGTGAAGGGTATCGTATTGTCTGGCTTGACCGACTATAGCACTTTTTTACTTGTTTAAATTATTTTTTTTGTATAGGAAAAAACATTCTTGTTCAACAAGAAAGAATCAACTCAAAATTTTTAAATTTTATCACTGACATTGTTTTCACTATAATTTCGCCAAAAAACTACAGTTTAAACCCTCTTCTTAATATGATAGTGGTAGTAAGATAAAATAGTTTTTTGTCAAAAATAACAAAATTGTCGAGATGTAAATAATATTCGAAAAAAAAGATCACAAACTTGTGGGAAGTGAAGAAAGATGAAACTGAAAAATGTTTGTGTTTGCTTCTGCTCAGTTGATAATCTGAGCTTTTACTTATAGTTTACAAATACAATTCTTAATGATTTTATTGGTAAAATAAGTAATAATGCGATGTTTTTGATCTGTCTAAAAGTAGTGATACTCCTCCTGAAGAGATAGCCTAAGCAACCATCGAAACGCGTCGATCAATTGGTTATCCCACAAACAGTTTTTGGCTTTTATCAATAAATTGTCTATTAGATTAATAAATAAATGTAACAGATCGAGATCAAATGCAAATAATCTTTCTTTTTGTGTGGTTTTTCAACACTACTGAAAATTTTAAAATTTTGAGTTAATACCCTATTGTTGATCAAGTGCGATATGCATTATTTTCAGGTCAGTTTCAAAACTAATTTTTTAATTTTTTGAAAATTCTTTTTAATGGTGTGTTAAAATATACAAATAAGAAAATACAAATCAATGAGGTTAAGGTCGATATATTGAACAGTTTCGCTGATCTTGCCGAATTCGCCGATTTTCTACTTCTTCTATGGAAAATGTATTCTGTAAGTTCTTATCAAAATTGAATAAGCTTAACCCTTTCATCCCCAGGTCAAAAGTCAAAACTTGGATTTTTAATTTTTCATGGCTAAATCACGGAATATTAATAATATTGTAGCTTAAAAGTTACTATTTTATACCAGGATTAATTAAATTAAAAAATAGATTTTAACTTTAAAAATTTAAATGAAATGAGCAAACTAATGACCCAAATTTATTTTCGTCAAAATTTAGACCAGATTTTAAGGGTTAAGTTATTTTTTTACTTTAGAAAACTCAAATTGGGTATATAATAATTACTTCAAAGCATTTTTTATCGAAATTCTGTGCTAAGTTTATTTATCTGTGCTAAGTTTATTTATATTTAACATTAAAAAAATCTAAATTTTCTAAATTAGTTTTGAAACTAATCAATAATATTCACAATTATTATTATGCTAAGTTTATTTATATTTAACATTAAAAAAATCTAAATTTTCTAAATTAGTTTTGAAACTAATCAATAATATTCACAATTAGTTTTATTAAAATTTAACACAAGTACAATTTACTGTATTATGACCCAAAAATTATATTTTCAGGAAATTCGCTGGAATCATATCGCAGGAACGGCAAAATTGCTCAAGATATTACCTTTTTTGATTAGTTTTTGATTTTTATATTTTGTAACTTGTAATATTTGTTCAATAAAATTAAAATTAAAAAATAGAGTTTTAAAACCGACCTGAAAAAAATGTTTTTACAAAAATAAAATATTTTGTACTTACATACAAGTCTTAGGACGGTAAATTATGTCTAATTTAGCAATTTCTAAAAATCTTAACTGCATATCCTTAGGCAAGTCGTCAAGAACACGGAATTTCGAGGAGGAAATGCAATAAAATATAGTAATTCATGAAAAATGTATATTTTACTTTTTCTTCAATATTATAAATTTTCAAGAGACATATCAATTTCTTGTAGATAATAACACTTACACATGCAAAATGTTTAAACAAAAGATCATATTTTAATCTTACTATGGTGGCTATTTAAAAAATAAGTTATCGAAAAATGTTTATTTATTTGGGAATTAATTATTCGAACTTTAGAATTGATTGAAAAATTAGGTTTAATCAGGCTTGAGTTCATTTAACTTTCAAATTATTAATTTTGAAAATTTGAAAAGTAATTGTGGAGAAAAACTGAAAAAATTATTTTTGAACGCGGCTCAGTGGATTGCAATTTCTGTCCCGCCACAGGACGTCATCAGCACTTAGCGCCCTCGACCACAGTCGAGTTGTCAAATCGCAGAGATAATCATCAATTTAACTCATTGAGTTTGATCGAACATCACTACGTTTAATTGATTGTGTATTCTCCTATTACTTGTTTTGCTCGATCTTTTCACTTGCCGTTGGCATGTAGAGAAGAACATGTAATTTACTTACATACATACATATGTTGTTAACATTGTTACTATTCTAAAAATAGCATCAAACCAAAAAGTCTTGTTCTTCTCTACATGCCAACGGCAAGTGAAAAGATCGAGCAAAACAAGTAATAGGAGAATACACAATCAATTAAACGTAGTGATGTTCGATCAAACTCAATGAGTTAAATTGATGATTATCTCTGCGATTTGACAACTCGACTGTGGTCGAGGGCGCTAAGTGCTGATGACGTCCTGTGGCGGGACAGAAATTGCAATCCACTGAGCCGCGTTCAAAAATAATTTTTTCAGTTTTTCTCCACAATTACTTTTCAAATTTTCAAAATTAATAATTTGAAAGTTAAATGAACTCAAGCCTGATTAAACCTAATTTTTCAATCAATTCTAAAGTTCGAATAATTAATTCCCAAATAAATAAAAGCAAAGGGCACGTTGCATTTACATACATTCATGTAATTTACTTACATACATACATATGTTGTTAACATTGTTACTATTCTAAAAATAGCATCAAACCAAAAAGTCTTGTTCTTCTCTACATGCCAACGGCAAGTGAAAAGATCGAGCAAAACAAGTAATAGGAGAATACACAATCAATTAAACGTAGTGATGTTCGATCAAACTCAATGAGTTAAATTGATGATTATCTCTGCGATTTGACAACTCGACTGTGGTCGAGGGCGCTAAGTGCTGATGACGTCCTGTGGCGGGACAGAAATTGCAATCCACTGAGCCGCGTTCAAAAATAATTTTTTCAGTTTTTCTCCACAATTACTTTTCAAATTTTCAAAATTAATAATTTGAAAGTTAAATGAACTCAAGCCTGATTAAACCTAATTTTTCAATCAATTCTAAAGTTCGAATAATTAATTCCCAAATAAATAAAAGCAAAGGGCACGTTGCATTTACATACATTCATGTAATTTACTTACATACATACATATGTTGTTAACATTGTTACTATTCTAAAAATAGCATCAAACCAAAAAGTCTTGTTCTTCTCTACATGCCAACGGCAAGTGAAAAGATCGAGCAAAACAAGTAATAGGAGAATACACAATCAATTAAACGTAGTGATGTTCGATCAAACTCAATGAGTTAAATTGATGATTATCTCTGCGATTTGACAACTCGACTGTGGTCGAGGGCGCTAAGTGCTGATGACGTCCTGTGGCGGGACAGAAATTGCAATCCACTGAGCCGCGTTCAAAAATAATTTTTTCAGTTTTTCTCCACAATTACTTTTCAAATTTTCAAAATTAATAATTTGAAAGTTAAATGAACTCAAGCCTGATTAAACCTAATTTTTCGAAAAATGTTTATTATTGACCTCATGCGTTCCCACTTATATATATGGCAGAAAAAAAAGGTCGCCGTACACCACCGAACATAAAGAATTTTTGTAAGACAGTTTCGAACAAATTTTTTTAAATTTTTTCCGCCGCACATTGGGGTCGCCAAAATACATTTTTCGTTATATTATAGGCATTTACAGTCGGATCTTAAAGTGTGATATATTGATGTTTTTGTCTCCAGAAGCCCAATATTTTTTCCTTAATAGACATTGGTTTTTGATATCCTCCTCCCTAATATCAGAAAATTAAAGCTCTTAAAAAATCGTTAAACTTTTATTAAAGAAGTTTTTCGTTAATTTCAACAGAACTATTAAAAACAAGGAATTTCTTTTTTTAAGCACAAAATAAACATTTCGTTGTATCTTCGCCATTTACAGACGGATTTTAAAGTGTAGTATATGTTTTTGTCTGAAGAAGGCCAATGATTTGTGTAAATAATCATTCACTCAAGTACATTCTTCTAGTACTTGCCCTTGATATCTCAACCCATACAACAAAAAAATAATAAATATTTTTTTTTCGAAATTGTTTTACAGCAATACTTTATATTCAATGGTGTACTGCGATTTTTTTTTTCGAGACGCCCTAGTGCCCACCCCTGTTCTATATTCAAAAGCTTTCAAAAAAGGTGAAATGTAACGTTTTGATATAAAATGTTTTTATAAGAATGGTAGCAGTATAAAATATGACCCCAATTTTCAGTGAATTCGATTCGCCGTGAGCTTTTTATTTACGATAAATTAATGCCCCTATTACAAACAAATAAAGGGAATAGTTTTATGTGAAAGTAAATTTCAATTACAAATTTTAATTTTTTCCCATTTTCGAAGTTTATTTAAGGGAAAAGTGAAAATAAGCGAACAGGGAAAAGTATTAGGTTTAATTCGGAATTATTATTTATAATTGGAATGTATGACAGATCCCAGATTTTCGCTACCTCCTCTAATTACTATTTTAAAATTTAAACTTTTATACATTTTTTTCATTTTGCACTTTAAACTTTTTCGTTATTTTTCCCCTAACTTTTCAATTCAAAATCCGTTTGAGTGAATTTATGCATCTGTGTGTCACATTTGAACGGATTGTAATTCGTCATGTAAAGTTATTTGTTTTGACATGTTTCCGCACATGTTATGAGCATTTAATATCTCGTCTACCTTTTCATACTCTTTTTCACTGGCCATTCCAGCAATTAGTTTGTTTGTATGTGACCATTTCATGGACAAGGTGTATGATGAGATGGACTGATGGAAAAAAATATAATCTCATGAAATCCTCAAATTTAATTTTCCACTTCTCTGAATGCGTGATTTAACAAAACAAGTGTCACAAATTCCCAGCTTCTTTTTTATGACAGTCTGTAACTATAACTCAGATATCAGTATCAGGGAAAGATATTGTATAGTTTTATAGTTTTTTTTTTAACAAAATGCAAGAAAATATTGAAAACTCGTTAACCTGATTCTGATTACTTTTTTATTTTGCAAATCTGATTATAAACAGATGATGGTGAAAAGGACCAAGGACTCCATTTAATTGTGATTCATAACGGAAGTATTTATGATTGTTTTATTGTGATATGAATGATATGAATGAGGTGTTAGGGGTTGTTTGCCAGGATGTCTCACATCATAGTTAAACTATTTGTTTCATTTTCCTGTTTTGGGTATGAGTATTTGTGTATCTATGTGTCTGTGTGATGATAGTGATAGTAACATAAGCTCATTACGATTTTATTTATTTTATATCTGTGTCTTGTGGCCACTGCAGGTGGTCGATCACAGCATATGAACATTGAAGATGACAATAACTATAAAAAAAGACTAAATAGAATTGAGAATTTATTTACTACTTGTTATGATTTAATAAATTATTTCTTCTCTAACTTATTTATAATCAGCTTTACTCTTTCTTTTATCACCATCACATGCACACACACATCTATAAATGTTAGGGATTCCCAGAAAATATATAAAAATTTACAAAAACCAATGATATATTTCGGTTGCGAGCAAATGTCAAACAATCTTAGAAGTTAGAGCTAAGTGATATACCATGAATTTTAAAGCTAAGTGATATATCATAAAAAAAAACAATTTGTAAAACTTTTTTTTATTTTGAAGTTATTTCGGTCGGTCTTATGTATCAAATTCGGACCGATTTTAAAAAAATCTCATATATTGATTTTTCTTTGTATACAATTTGTCTTATTCGTTCTTTAGATCGTTTTTTGATTTATGGTAATTTATCTTACTTTTGCGGATTGGTATTATGTGGGAGGTCAAATAAGACCTGATTCCGAATATGGTCTAACTCCAAGTATCATCTAACTCCAACAACATTTTTTGTAGTGATTATTTGTTCTGAATTTTATTGAAAGAATTTGTAGAAAACAGTTCTACTAAATGTACGAAAGGGTCGATGAATAGGCTTTTAGTTTATATCAAAAGAAAATTATATAATATTGATATCAATTACATCGACAAGTTTTCACGATTAGGACGTTTTTGAAAAACACAGAGAAAAAAATTAGTAATTTTATACCCAAAAAAAAAAAAAAAAAAACGGTGGGGTATATTGAGATTGTCATTCCGTTTATATATATTCTGAATATATGAATCCTTATGAAATTCTAAGATGATTGAGTTGAAACCACGGTAACGCCTAAACGAAAGGAACTAGATCACTGAAACTTGGTAAATTTGACCATAGCTCCCGTTATAACATCGTCTAAGCCAATCGCTTATTTGCTAATAAATGACAAATTATAACAGCTATGATGATAAAATTTGGTATATAGAAGTTTTTTGTAAGTACCAGTACATTTAACCTTAGCTCCCATAGAAAACACTTACTGAAACAGCCAAAATTTCACCAAAAATACACCTAAAAGCCAATAAATGATAAACTGTAATAGCTAAAACCACTTAATTTAGCATTTTTATGTCAATGCCAGCCAGTGTGAAAAATTTCGTCACAATCGGTCACCATTTGACCATAGCTTCCATACAAAAAACTTACGGAAACACAAAATTCCAATTCCAAAATGTATGTCCGTCAAACGAAAGCACGTTAGCGCCTTAACTAAAAAAGCTAGAGAGACAAAACTTTACAAAAGTATTTTCGATATGTTAAAGAAGTTGTGTTTTGAAAATCGGTTCACATTTAGTTAAAGCTCCCATAAAACTTCACGGCGGGAATCACATAAATGCTGATGAATTAAATCCAATTGTCATAGATATGACAACTTAATTTAGAACAAAGAAGTTTTATGCAACAATTGGTCCGTAAATCAAATTTAATTGAAATCAGTAAATATTTGACTACAGTTGTCATATAAAAATCACTCCCTGAAACCACTAAAATTCCACAAAGGCCAATTTAAAGCTATTCAATTATAAACTTTAACAGCTATGGCTACTTAATTTTGCAAAAAAAAGCTTTATATATATAAATAGCAGTTTATAATATTTTGTGACAATCGGTCTCCATTAACATATATAACATCACATTTTTGTATCTACAATCAAAAACTATACCCGGTTATGAGCCCAAATTTTGTGCAAAGAAAGTACTGGGGAAGCTACTTAGATACTTTTAAATGTTGAACTATAGAGATACTGCAACCGTATTTAGTCCAAATATTTTACTAATAATTCCAACTAGCATAATTTTTTCGAATTTGGTCCACATTTTGAGTAAGCTGCGCCCTAGTTGATATGTTTCTAAAATGAATACAATTTGATGGTGGGTACATAAGATTCGGCACAGCCGAATATAACACTCTTACTTGTTTTTTTTTTTAAATGGTATTATGGGACCATTTAAAAATGTTGAGAATAGTAGGGTACCCCACTTGAGAGATATTTTGGAGAATGTTTATATTTTATCCCCCTAATTCATAAATGAAGAATAAAATTATCAGAGGCTTTTATTTTGGTTTAATTAAGTCGAGTTTTCAAGTGAGGTGAGTGTACAAATTAAATGATAATGATCCTCAGTAGCTGCAAAACCTGAGGTGACAATATCATCCCATTTACATTCTAATATTTTCGAAAACCAAATATAAATAGTGCAAAATTAAAAACTTGTAATTTTAAAGTTGTAAGCAAATACACATAAAACTTTCGTTAAATTTAAACCATATTTAATTCAGGGTCAAAAGAGGTTTACAGTGAAAAAATACAAAATTCACGAATAGTAAACAAATCGTTTATTTCAATTCTGGACCGAAAGGGGACTCTGGACTCCAGTAACGATGCATGCAACGATTTTTTATCTCAATGAGTTGATAAGAGAGTTTGTAGGAGAAAGATTTTATATACTAGAAATATATATTGAAAAAAATTAAATTGACAATGATGTATAGGGACACCCTAACAACATTCGTATGAAAGAACATAACTTCTAATAAATAATTGCGGCTTCATAATACCACCAATCTTCGAGGACATTTAAACAATTTGTATTTCGGTTGCGAACGTTTTGTAGGTAAAAGAATATATGAATGAAAGTATTTAAGGAATAAGTGATTCTGCGACAAGTACAAGTATTTCCAGTTTAAGAGCTTTCGCTGAGCACGTGCTGGCCATTAATTTATTTGCCAACTAAAGTCATCAACTTTGTATGTATTTGTATGAGTATTAAGGAACAGTGTTACGTTTATATATTATTTTGTCTTATCTCTTTAACTGCGGAGGTCCGCACGTGTCGTGACAATTGTAGCATTAGTCACTTTGCATTCAAATCACTGATTTTTTGTTCTTTCTGTCTGTTTCTTTTAATATTTTCATATTTTTTTTATTATTTCAAACACAGTTGATTTCGTTTAATTCACTTAAGTTTATTGTGTGGAATTGTTCCCATTTCATTGTTTTCACTTAAATGTTGTTATTGCTGCTGTTGTTCTTTTTTTTCTTCTCTACAATATTTTTATTGTTGTCTTGCTAATCACCGTCAAGGAACAAATTAATGTTGTTAAGGAAATCCGTTGTGGTTCATCTACATCTCTATTACACATTTTTCGCTTCTATCTAGAGAAGATTCAACCAAAACAAGCAGCTTTAGGTAAAGGATGGAAACGAAAGAAAATTTACTTTTCAATATTAAAGTAAATTTTAGAAATAAAAATTTTAATAAAAAATTTTCGATAAATTTTAACACTCTATCAATAATTTTAATATAAAGCAAAAATTTAGATTTAAACATTTTTAAAGAAAAATTTTTCAATGTAAAATTTTTCAAAATAAATTTCATTATAAAAACTTTAAATTTAAATATTTTAGCTATAAAAATTTTCATTCGAAAAATTTTCAACAAACATTTTTTCAATGCAAAAATTTTTAATAGCAAAGTTTTTGTTATAAAAATTTATAATCGAAAATTTTTCATTATAAGATTTTTTCTTATAGAAAATTGTTCGCTATAAAAGTTTTCTATTTCAAAAGTTAAAAATAGAAAATTTTTTGATATAAAAATTTTGAATAGAACATTTTTTAATATAATTAAAATGTAAAATTGTTTAGTTTAAAATTTTTTTATGCATAAATTTTTGGTATAAAAATGTTTAACAAAAGATTTTCGATATCAACATTTTTAATGTAAAATTTGAATAAAAAATGTTCAATAAAACTTTTTCATACTTAAATTTACAATACAAAATTTTTTGGTGTGAAAATGGTTGATATAAAGATTTTTAGTAGAAAGTTTTTCGATATAAAAATTTGAATTGAAAATTTTTCGATATGAAAATTTGTAATATAAAATTTTTCAACATAAAAATTTACAATAGAACATTTTTTCTTAACAAAAATATTTATAATATAAATATTTGAAAATTTTAATTTTTTAATTATTTTAATTTTTTTTTTTTAATTTTAAATTAAAATATTTTCAATTATTTTTCGATTTTCATCTTTCAAAAGAAATTTTTTCGATCTAAAAGTTTTAAATTTTTGGTATAAAAGTTCGGAAAAGAAAGATGAAAAATTTTCGATATAAACTTTTTTAATGAAAAATTTTTCGGTATTTATATTTTCAATAAAAAAAGTTCATTCAAAAATTCTTGATACTAAAATTTACAATCGATACAAAAATTTGTCTGTAAATTTTTCGATATAAAAATTGGTAATAGACAATCTTTTAATATCAAAATTTTTGGATATAAATATTTAAAAAAGAACATTTTCCCTTATAAAAATTTTTCGATACAAAAATTTTCAATAACTATTCGATATAAAATTTTTCGAAGGCAAAATAATTTGAAAGATATTTTTCGATGTACAAATCTTTAAGTGAAAATTACCGATAAAAAATGTTTTGATATAAAATTCAAATATATTAGAATATTTTTTAATGCATAAAATTTTAACAGAAAATATTCGATATTAAAATTTTAATGGAAAATTTTCGATATGAAATTATAAAATTTTCAATTCACTAATTTTGTGTAGATAATTTTCTATATAAAGACAAATTTAAGACTTTTCAATAGAAAATTTCGGTATACAAATTTTTTAATAGTTACAAAAATAATACAAAAATTTGTATACAAACATTTTATTAAATTTTCATTAGAAAATTTTTTAATGTAAATATTTTCAGTTGTTCAATAGAATGTTTCACTAGAGAACTGATTTTTTCGATATACAAATATGTAATAGAACATTTTTCGATATAAAAATTTTAAATAGAAAATTTTCGACATTAATATTATGTTTGTTCCCGTACTTTAACGAAACAACCCAAACTTACTCAAACGTGTTCCCGTACAAAATTTTTAATACAAATTGTTGTTTTTTGAGTAATTTCTGACAACTTCGGACTGTTTTGGGTAGTTTCGTTAGAGTACGGGAACAAACATATTTTCAATAAAAATTATTTGATATGAAAATTTCATTTAAAGGATAAAGTTAACATATCTGAATTCTTTTTCGTGTCCATCCTTTAATAGAAACTGGAATAGAAATAAAACAATAACTTGGTGGATTTTTTTGTCTTGTGTGCGGTGTGACAATAGATCTACTGATTGTTCCTTTGGGGAAACTCGCGGTTTGTCATTTAATAATTCAACAATTTCATTTTATTTCAGTTTTATCTTATAATCGACCTGTGTTTTGGAAGTCATTTAGTCGTGAACGACGGAAAGATGGAAAACAATAAATAGTAGAAACAATAAAAACGCATAAAACTCATTTATTAAATTTAAACAATTTAGCATATGATAAGGATAAGAAGTCTCTGTCTTCTTTCTTTTTTTTATAATTTTATTAAATTTGGTCTCGTAATGGAAATTGATTTATTCCGCTCTAAGTTAAGTTTTATGAATGATAAAAAAGTTAAGGTAAATTAAGAATTTGAAAAAGGTCATACAGTAATACTTTTTCTTTAGTAATTGATATTTAAGATAAAAACTTGAGAACAAATTTAATTATAATAATTATAACTTATTTTGTCTAATTATAAACAAATCTCTTATTTTACTAAAGCAATTAATCTGATATCGATCAAAATTTTCCACATACCTTATCTCAAACCATATATACCAGGGACCGTAACAGTTATGACTTTTATCGAAAAAGTCAAAAAATAACAATTATTTTTTAACTTTTATTTTAAAAATCGAAAATAAAAGTTATTTTTTAACTTTTATTTTAAAAATCAAAAGTAAAAGTTATTTCTTAACTTTTATTCTAAAAATCAAAAATAAAAGTTATTTTTTAACTTTTATTTTAAAAAACAAAAATAAAAGTTATTTTTTAACTTATATTTTAAAAATCAAAAATAACAATTATTTTTTAACTTATATTTTAAAAATCAAAAATAACAATTATTTTTTAACTTTTATTTTAAAAATCAAAAATAAAAGTTATTTTTTTAAAATTAACATGCTTAATAAAATAAACTGTTTGGGTATGTTTGTAAGTGCTACATATATATTTATTTCTCTATATTAAAGTTTGTATGCAGAATAAAGCGAATTCATTATTTATTTCAATATTTTATTTATAATTAGTAACATGTAAGTATTTTAATGAAAATGTTATTTAAAGCTAGATATTTAGTTACAAATTTTTGTAATTTTTTGGATATTATAATATTGGTTTATCTAAAAAGTATCTTTCGATTTTTTCCAATAGATGCTTTTATTTGCACTAGCATATCATCGTAAGTTTATCATTTGTATTGGTTTCTGCAAAATATCCTTGAAGAAAAAAATCTCCATGGTCCCCCCATGGGACCACTTTTTTGAATTTTGATATCAACAATATAATCCATAGTTGAGAGAAGGATAAAGAAAATTGAACTATATTTTTATCACTTAGCTCTTTGGGGGTTTTAATACTCTGATCTAGTACTTTCTATTTCCTAAATAAAAGAGAAATAAATATTTCATGTTAACTTACCGAAATGATGGAGCTCTCAGAATTTTTACTACATTTCGTGCACGGTTTATGTCTTCTAGGCATTCCCGAAGAAAATCTTTTACTGAAAGTTGTAAAGTGTGTGCAGCGCATTTAGTTGATATTATATTTTCAAAATTAATACTACTAATTAAGTTTTCCAAAATATCATCTTCATCTTCATCGTCATCTGAATTTTCACTTTCACTTTCAATTTTTTGTGGAGATAAAAGCTGAATAGCTTTTACCAAATTGCGCCCGTTATCTGTTGTAACAGAATATATCTGTTTTTTGTCCACATTATAACTTGCTAAAACGTTTTCAATTTGAACTTTTAAGTTTTCAGCAGTGTGTCTTTTTTTTAACTCCAACATTGCGAGAGATAATATTATTATTTTATTT
Organism: Stomorhina lunata; assembly: GCA_933228675.1. Classification (NCBI taxonomy): domain Eukaryota; kingdom Metazoa; phylum Arthropoda; class Insecta; order Diptera; family Rhiniidae; genus Stomorhina; species Stomorhina lunata. The sequence goes on along the minus strand of OW121742.1, from coordinate 6,872,352 downwards.
TTTGAAATAAACTGGGCATTTATTCCTAAAATTGAGCGATCACTGCGAGTAGCGCTATCAATTTTTAAATGAATGATTTTATTTTTTAGCAAACTTTTAATTTTGTCTTTAATTTCAATTGATTTCTCAATTACAAATCCATAATGTTTCTTGAATTAATTTTAGAAATATTTAGGCCATCTAACAAACTTTAAAAGAATTACAATCAAAAAACGAAAGAGGAAGCGACTCTTTTGTTACAATTTCAATACAGGCGTTTATAACTTCGCTTCTGGTCATTTCTACAAAAAAATTAACTTTACTTTCCACTAGGTTCTCTTGTTCACTTTTAATTTTTTTCGCCAAATCTTGAAAAACTTCACTATGTGTTTGTTCTAAATGGCGTTTTAAATTTGTGGAAAAATTACTAATTTTTTTTCCGCACGATTTGCAAACCGCTTCGCCATAACTTTCAACATAAAACTCGCGTAAAAAAAAATTTCGTTTGCGACCCATTTTAAAATTTTATATACATAAGTATATATTTTTTATAGAAATGAATATTATAAAATGAATAGAACCGAATTGTTTTTTAAATTAAGTTTTTAGTATATAATTATGACTTGTGAGACTAAGGTCGGTATAATATTTTTTAAACTCTGAACAACCAGTGTCTAAATATTTTGTATGAAAATGTCCATATAAATTGTTTAGACACTTTACTCTTAATAAGTAGAAAATTATAACGTCGGTTAAGCTTGACCATATGATCCCTTTGCCACCGTCATCATACCAACATTTTTCAATAATTACGTAAAAATTTTAAATATTTCAGTCAAAAGGCAAATAGTTTTTCGAAAATTAAAAAAAATATATTAAAATAACTTTATTACCGTTAAAAAAGGGAAGAAATAACTTTTATTTCTGATTCAAAAAATAAAAGTTAAAAAATAACTTTTATTTTTGATTTTTAAAATAAAAGTTAAAAAGTAACTTTTATTTCCGATTTTAAAATTAAAAGTCAAAAAATAACTTTTATTTCTGATTTTTAAAATAAAAGTTAAAAAATAACTTTTATTTTTGATTTTTAAAATAAAAGTTATAAAATAATTGTTATTTTTCATTTTTAAAATAAAAGTTAAAAAATAACTTTTATTTTTGATTTTTAAAATAAAAGTTAAAAAATAAAAAGTATCTCAGCTTATAAATATTTTGACCAAGACCATCCAAACGGTATTTTTTGTTTTGTTCTACGATAACTCCTTCTGGTTGATTTTTTTAATCAAAAATTTTAAAATAACAGTTATTTTCGGTGCCTGATATATACAACAGTCAATAACTTTACGTGTAAATAATTACAAGTAGCAAATACTTGTTTAGCAACTTCCCCCCTCATATTTGGAAACTATACACATATGTATGTGTATCACACTACATAGAAAATATCATTCATGAGCGAGTGTATCACATTACAAATTATTATACTTTTGCTGCCGTTTATCTTAAAATAGATGAAAATACCCCTTAAGGCCAAATGTGATAGTAACATTGTTCATATAAATGTCCCCTGTGTCTAGAAGTACCGACTGACTGCCCAATCAATAATTTACTTTTCTATTTTTTTTGCTTTTAGTTGTAGAGATTTTTGTATTATTATCAAATTTTACTTATTGCCTTTTTATTAAATTGTCACATTCAACATAATGTCAATGAAATATAGAAAATTCATTTATAATCCAAAAAAAGGAAACAAAAATCATTGCGAACAATGGGGCAAAAAAAATTTTTTGTTATAAAAATTTTCAGTAGAAAAGTTTTCTTTAAAAAAAATTTAAACAAAAAATTTTTTGTTATACAAATTTTCAATATAAAATTTTTTGTTATAAAAATGTTTAATTGAAATTTTTTTGGTTGTTCTTACTTCTTGTATGACCAATATTTTGTATTTTAATTTGATTTCATAAGGGGTTACCTTTAGGCTTGTATGGTCAGTTATTTTATTTTTAGTGTAAATAAAACTTCAAAATTTTTTCATTTACATTCTCCCAACGTTTCGTTTCTTTGTTGGAAACTTCTTCAGGGGACTTTGAGTCTGCTGAAATTTTTTTGTTTTAAAAAAATTTTAAAAATAATTTTTTTTTTTTAATTTTTTAATAAAAAATTTTTCTATAAAAAAAAATTTTATAGAAAATTTTTAAAAAGAAATTTTTTTTAAAAATTTTTTAATAAAAAACTTTTCTTTAAGAAAATTTCAATAGAAAATTTTTCGTTATAAAATTTTTAATAGAAAATTTTTCATTACAGAAATTTTTGATACAAATTTTTTTTGCTATACAAATTTTCAATGGAATACAATTTTTCAGTGGAGAATCGATATAAAATTTTTGATGAAAAACAATTTCAAAATAAAATTTTTTTGCAATTAGAATTTTCATTAGAAAATTTTTTTACAGAAATTTTTTATAGACAATTTCTCAATAGATAATTTTTCGTTATAAAAAAGTACAATAGAAAACTTTTATTTTTTATTAAAATTTATTTTAAAAAGAATTTTCAATAGAACATTTTTTGTTATAAAAATTTTTTTCTAAAAAATGTTTTCTATAAAAAGGTTTTCGTTAAAAAATGTTCAATAGAAAATTTTTTATTATAAAATTTTCAATACAAAATTTTTCATTATAAACATTTTTAATAGAAAATTGTACATATTTATGTATGTATTTCAGTAGAAAATTTTTCAATACAGAAATTTTCAATAAAAATTTTTTTTACAAATGTTTTATAGAATAAAAATTTTCACAGATAATCGAAAAAAATTTTCGTTATAAAAAATTTTCGTTATAAAAAATTTTTATAAAAAATTTTCGTTATAAAAAATTTTTATAAAAAATTTTCGTTATAAAAAATTTTTATAAAAAATTTTCGTTATAAAAAATTTTTATAAAAAATTTTCGTTATAAAAAATTTTTATAAAAAATTTTCGTTATAAAAAATTTTATCAAAAAATAACAAAATTTTATCAAAAAATAACTTTTATACAAATTTTTGTTCAATAGAACATTTTTCGTTATAAAAAAAGTTTAATAGAAAAATTTTATTTTAATAGCAAATTTTAGTAAAAAATTGTTTCTATTACAAATTTTCAATATAAAATTTTTTCTATAAAAAGTTTTTTATAAAAAATTTTTCATAATAAAAATTTTAAATAGAAAACTGTATATTTTTTCAATAGAAAATTTTTTACATAAAAAAAATTTTCTGTTAAAAATTTTTGGTTGTAAACAATTTCACAAGAAAATTTTTGTAATAAGAATTTTCAACGGAAAATTTTTCTTTACAGAAATTTTCAACACAAAATTTTTCGTGAAAAAAATTTTAGTTATACATATTTTTTATTTTATTTATAATTTTTTATAAAATTTGTCAAAAGAAAGTTTTTCGTTATAAAAAAGTTCAATTGAAAAAATTTTATTTTAATAGAAAATTTTAGTAAACAAATTTTTATTAAACAATTTTTTGTAATAAAAATTCCCAATAGCATATTTTCGTTAAAAAATTTTTTTCAATAGAAAACTTTTCGTTATAAAAAAGTTCAACAGAAAAAATTTAGATATAAAAATTCTGAATAGAGAATTTTGGGTTATAATAATTTTCAATAGAAAAAAAATTCCCTCTTATTGAAAAATTTTTTTATTAAAAATTTTTATACCTTCAAATTTTCTATTACTCGTAAACATATTTACATGTTAATAATTTGTTTTTCCTATTTATGTTAAAAATTTATATTTCAATAGAAAATTGTTCCTAATAAAAAATTTGAAATGAAAGTTTTCAATTGAAAATTTTAACTTTTCGTTAAAAAAATTTTCAATTTTCATTAAAAAATTTTAAATTTTTGTTAAATAACTTTAAATTTTTGTTAAAAAATTTAAAATTTTAGTAAAAAGATTTAAAATTTTAGTTAAAAAATTTTAAATTTTAGTAAAAAGATTTAAAATTTTAGTTAAAAAATTTTAAATTTTAAATGGAAAGAATTCTATAAAAAAACTTTTGTCATAAAAATTTTAAATGGGGAAATTTTTGTTACAAACAATTTCAATAGAACATTTTTCGATATAAAAAGTTTCAGTAGAAAATTTTCCGATATAAAAAGTTTCAGTAGAAAATTTTCGTTTTTAAAAATTTAAAAATTTTAAGTAAAAGATTACCATTAAAAATATTTCGATATTTCAATAGATGGTTTTTGATTATTAAATTTATCGATAGTCAAATTTTTCGTATAAAACTTTTCATATAAAACTTTTTAATAGAAACCTTTTGATATGAATGTTTCATAATAGACTGTTTTTCAATTGGTCTTTATTATTTTCAATTCTATATTTTAATTTACAATCTTAGTAGCTAAGATTGTAAAAATGTTAAATTGCTTTAATTCTGTCCCATTGTGCCTTGCAAATGGTTTTGGAGAAGTGTGTGTGTTTCTTTTTCCATTATGTCACCTTTAACGTAAAACCTGACTCAATTATGTATTTTCTGGACAATATTTATATGTAAGTATAAATTACTTTTAGAATTTCTTGCTCTTATAAATTGAATTATATTTCAATATTTAAACTTTTTATGTTTCTTTTCCTTTTTAAAGACTTGGGTAAAAAATACAACTTGAAATTAAATTACAATTTAAAGCAAAAATACTAAAGAAAATATTAATTATTAATTATTATTAAAAATATTAAAGAAAAATTTCCAAAACATCAATTTTGTCAAAAAGGCCTAAAGCTACTCCTTATGTATTAATAAAGTATATATACAATATGTATGTACGTATCCCTTTACACTCACATACCCACTGATATACATTGAAATATGTTTCCTGATATCTGTCTGTGTCTGTTTATGTTCATGTGTTGATATACAATTTTTAAGCAGATTTATGTCGTAAAATTAATTGGATCCTACTACAAACATATAATAATTTAGAAAGTAAACTTTACTTAACTTCATCATAAAGAAACAGAAAAAATAAATAAAAGAATAACGTTCACCAACAATGTACCTTCTTTTTTTCCAAGGGAAAACAGATTGTGCTCAACATTTGACAATAAAAACCTTCACATTTTTTACAATATTTTCACATGCTGGAACACATGCTGTTTCTCTGTTTTTTTCTGCTTTTCTCAAAAGAAATTGTGCGCCAAAAAATATAAATATATATTTTTATTATTATAATAATAGAATTAAATTTCTTATCACCGGAGACACAGACACATTCTTGTCATTTAACATAATGTTGATGCGAGACCAACTTTAACTTATGGACAGCAATATGTATGTACAAATGTAAATTAAAAATTTTAATAATTTAAAAAAGTTTCAAAATTTTTAAATAAAATTAAAGAAAGAAAATGTCTATAATATTTTTAAATTCATGATAATTTTATTTATAGATTATTACTACAATAATAAATAGTTGTTATAAACACTGGGAATCTACAGCAATATGATAAGTATGAACATTTAAAACAATGTTAAAAAAAACTCTGAAAAATAAAATTTGGGGTCTTAATTTTTTGTTACCCCTCTTCACCGCTTTGTAAAGTATTTTTAATGTTAAGTGTAATTAATATCACTCAAATATAGATATGTATGTACTTAGAATAGTTAAAATATTTGATATAAAATTAAAATTGTTTCTGATGTATAAAATTTATACTATAAATGTTTGAATTTAATGTTTCCCTAAATTGGTTCTTGCATTGGCTATTAAGTTAAGTTTTCTACACCACCGTTGAACATGGCAATACCTCTAAAATCTACTCTAGTGACGTCTATATTTAATATTTTAAACTAAATTCCTACCCATGACACACACCATTGAATCATCTGTAGAATTCTAGTCTATGTAGACTTTCTTAGCAACCCTAAAAAACATTTCATTTTGTAGAGTTTAGGGTATTCAAGTATTCCTTTAGACCGTTCATTTACATGATTAGCGGTATAACTCAATATTCAAACAAAATTTGTTTCTTTAATATTAAAATCGTCTTATCAATTATTTGTTCATTACAATTTTAAAGAGAAAAGTGAAATTTTAGTAGTAGAAAGTTATAGTGTGGTAAATATGAGAGACTGTAACTGTTCATTATGTCTATTTTTAAAACAGCGAAGTTGCTTTCTTGACGCATTAGTTTGGATTTTTGTTCTACAATTTATAATTTTAATATAAATTAATAATTACAGAAATTGATGTTACCGTGACTGGGACTCAAACCCAGGTAGAATATGATATGTTTTTCATTCTAATTGTTTTTTGCAGAAGTGGGTTACTAGCATGACCATATTTTTATAGTTCTTATAGGAGAACATATTAGCTCACTACATTAACGGGTGTTAGCGTACTTCCCCGGGTGATTCAACTAGGAGGTGGTTGTCCACAGTTGAGATGAAGGATAACCAAGTAAAGTGTGGTCTTACTAAGTTAAGACCAATCAGAACCCAGACGACAAACTTCACTTCTTACTATTTATAGGAAAACTTTCAAAAATTTGCTTTTTATCGGAAATTTTTCAAAAATTAACTTTTTATAGGAAATTTTTTAAAAATTTGCTTTTGATAGGAAATTTTTCAAAAATTTACTTTTTATAGAAAATTTTTCAAAAATTTACTTTTTATAGGAAATTTTTCAAAAATTTACTTTTTATAGGAAATTTTTCAAAAATTTACTTTTTATAGGAAATTTTTCAAATATTTACATTTTATAGGAAATTTTTCAAAAATTTACTTTTTACAGGAAATTTTTCAAAAACTTACTTTTTATAGGAAATTTTTCAAAAATTTACTTTTTATAGGAAATTTTTCAAAAATTTACTTTTTATAGGAAATTTTTTAAAAATTTACTTTTTATAGGAAATTTTTCAAAAATGTACTTTTTATAAGAAATTTTTTAAAAATTTACTTTTTATAAGAAATTTTTTAAAAATTTACTTTTTATAGGAAATTATAAAAAAAATGTAGTTTTTATAGGAAATTTAAAAAAAAAAATACTTTTTATAGGAAATTTTTCAAAAATTACTTTTTATAAGAAATTTTTCAAAAATCTACTCTTTATAGAAAATTTTTATAAAATTACTTTTTATAGGAAATTTTTCAAAAATTTACTTTTTTTTTAGGAAATTTTTCAAAAATTTACTTTTTTTAGGAAATTTTTTAAAAATTTAATTTTTATAGGAAATTTTTCAAAAATTTACTTTTTATAGGAAAATTTTCCAAAATTTACGTTTTATAGGAAATTTTTCCAAAATTTACTTTTTATAGGAAATTTTTCAAAAATTTACTTTTTATAGGAAATTTTTTAAAAATTTACTTTTTATAGGAAATTTTTCAAAAATTTACTTTTTATAGGAATTTTTTAAAAAATTTACTTTTTATAAGAAATTTTTCAAAAATTTACTTTTTATAGAAAATTTTTCAAAAAATTACTTTTTATAGCAAATTTTTCAAAAACTTACTTTTTATAGCAAATTTTTCAAAAATTTACTTTTTATAGGAATTTTTTAAAAAATTTACTTTTTATAGGAAATTTTTCAAAAATTTACTATTTTTATAGGAAATTCTTAAAAAATTTACTTTTTATAGGAAATTTTCCAAAATTTATTTTTTATAGGAAATTCTTAAAAAATTTGCATTTTATAGGAAATTTTTCAAAAGTTATAGGAAAGTTTTATAGGAAATTTTTAAAAAATTTACTTTTTATAGGAAATTTTTCAAAAATTTACTTTTTTGGGAAATTTTCAAAAATTTACTTTTTATAGGAAATTTTTCAAAAATTTACTTTTTATTAGAAATTTTTCAAAAATTTACTTTTTATTAGAAATTTTTCAAAAATTTACTTTTTATAGGAAATTTTTCAAAAATTTACTTTTTATAGGAAATTTTTCATAAATTTACTTTTTATAGGAAATTTTTCCAAAATTTAATTCTTATAGAAAATTTTTCCAAAATTTACTTTTTATAGGAAATTTTTCCAAAATTTACTTTTTACAGGAAATTTTTCGAAAACTTACTTTTTATAGGAAATTTTTCAAAAATTTACTTTTTTTAGGAAATTTTTTAAAAATTTAATTTTTATAGGAAATTTTTAAAAAATTTACTTTTTATAGGAAATTTTTCCAAAATTTACGTTTTATAGGAAATGTTTCCAAAATTTACTTTTTATAGGAAATTTTTCAAAAATTTACTTTTTATAGGAAATTTTTCAAAAATTTACTTTGATAGAAAATTTTTCAAAAATTTACTTTTTACAGGAAATTTTTCAAAAACTTACTTTTTATAGGAAATTTTTCAAAAATTTACTTTTTATAGGAAATTTTTCAAAAATTTACTTTTTATTGGAAATTTTTCAAAAATTTACTTTTTTTTAGGAAATTTTTTCAAAAATTTAATTTTTATAGGAAATTTTCAAAAATTTACTTTTTATAAGAAATTTTTTAAAAATTTACTTTTTATAAGAAATTTTTTAAAAATTTACTTTTTATAGGAAATTATAAAAAAATGTAGTTTTTATAGGAAATTTAAAAAAAAAATACTTTTTATAGGAAATTTTTCAAAAATTACTTTTTATAAGAAATTTTTCAAAAATCTACTCTTTATAGAAAATTTTTATAAAATTACTTTTTATAGGAAATTTTTCAAAAATTTACTTTTTTTTAGGAAATTTTTTAAAAATTTACTTTTTTTAGGAAATTTTTTAAAAATTTACTTTTTTTAGGAAATTTTTTAAAAATTTAATTTTTATAGGAAATTTTTCAAAAATTTACTTTTTATAGGAAAATTTTCCAAAATTTACGTTTTATAGGAAATTTTTCCAAAATTTACTTTTTATAGGAAATTTTTCAAAAATTTACTTTTTATAGGAAATTTTTCAAAAATTTACTTTTTATTAGAAATTTTTCAAAAATTTACTTTTTATTAGAAATTTTTCAAAAATTTGCTTTTTATAGGAAATTTTTCAAAAATTTACTTTTTATAGGAAATTTTTCATAAATTTACTTTTTATAGGAAATTTTTCCAAAATTTAATTATAGAAAATTTTTCGAAAACTTACTTTTTATAGGAAATTTTTCAAAAATTTACTTTTTATAGGAAATTTTTCAAAAATTTACTTTTTATAGGAAATTTTTCAAAAATTTACTTTTTATAGGAAATTTTTCAAAAATTTACTTTTTATAGGAAATTTTTCAAAAATTAACTTTTTATAGGAAATTTTTCAAAAATTTGCTTTTGATAGGAAATTTTTCAAAAATTTACTTTTTATAGAAAATTTTTCAAAAATTTACTTTTTATAGAAAATTTTTCAAAAATTTACTTTTTATAGAAAATTTTTCAAAAATTTACTTTTTATAGGGAATTTTTCAAAAAATTACTTTTTATAGGAAATTTTTCAAAAATTTACTATTTTTATAGGAAATTCTTAAAAAATCTACTTTTTATAGGAAATTTTCCAAAATTTATTTTTTATAGGAAATTCTTAAAAAATTTGCATTTTATAGGAAATTTTTCAAAAGTTATAGGAAAGTTTTATAAGAAATTTACTTTTTATAGGAAATTTTTCAAAAATTTACTTTTTATAGGAAATTTTTCAAAAATTTGCTTTTTATAGGAAAATTTTCAAAAATTTACTTTTTATAGGAAAATTTTCAAAAATTTACTTTTTATAGGAAATTTTTTAAAAATTTACTTTTTATAGGAAATTTTTCAAAAATTTACTTTTTATAGGAATTTTTAAAAAAATTTACTTTTTATAGGAAATTTTTCAAAAATTTACTTTTTATAGAAAATTTTTCAAAAACTTACTTTTTATAGGAAATTTTTCAAAAACTTACTTTTTATAGCAAATTTTTCAAAAATTTACTTTTTATAGGAAAATTTTCAAAAATTTACTTTTTATAGGAAATTTTTCAAAAATTTACTTTTTATTAGAAATTTCTCAAAAATTTACTTTTTATTAGAAATTTTTCAAAAATTTACTTTTTATAGGAAATTTTTCAAAAATTTACTTTTTATAGGAAATTTTTCCAAAATTTACTTCTTATAAAAAATTTTTCCAAAATTTACTTTTTATAGGAAATTTTTCCAAAATTTACTTTTTACAGGAAATTTTTCGAAAACTTACTTTTTATAGGAAATTTTTCAAAAATTTACTTTTTATAGGAAATTTTTCAAAAATTTACTTTTATAGGAAATTTTTCAAAAATTTACTTTTTATAGGAAATTTTTCAAAAATTTACTTTTTATAGGAAATTTTTTAAATATTTTCTTTTTATAGGAAATTTTTCAAAAATTTAGTTTTTACAGGAAATTTTTCAAAAATTTACTTTTTATAGGAAACTTTTCAAAAATTTACTTTTTATAGGAAATTTTTCAAAAATTTACTTTTTATAGGAAATTTTTTAAAAATTTACTTTTTATAGGAAATTTTTCAAAAATTTACTTTTTATAGGAAATTTTTCAAAAATTTACTTTTTATAGGAAATTTTTCAAAAATTTACTTTTTATAGGAAAGTTTTAAAAAATTTACGTTTTGTAGGAAATTTTTAAAAAATTTACTTTTTACAGGAAATTTTTCAAAAATTTACTTTTTATAGGGAATTTTTCAAAAATTTACTTTTTATAGGAAATTTTTCAAAAATTTACTTTTTATAGGAAATTTTTCAAAAATTTACTATTTTTATAGGAAATTCTTAAAAAATCTACTTTTTATAGGAAATTTTCCAAAATTTATTTTTTATAGGAAATTCTTAAAAAATTTGCATTTTATAGGAAATTTTTCAAAAGTTATAGGAAAGTTTTATAAGAAATTTACTTTTTATAGGAAATTTTTCAAAAATTTACTTTTTATAGGAAATTTTTCAAAAATTTGCTTTTTATAGGAAAATTTTCAAAAATTTACTTTTTATAGGAAAATTTTCAAAAATTTACTTTTTATAGGAAATTTTTTAAAAATTTACTTTTTATAGGAAATTTTTCAAAAATTTACTTTTTATAGGAATTTTTAAAAAAATTTACTTTTTATAGGAAATTTTTCAAAAATTTACTTTTTATAGAAAATTTTTCAAAAACTTACTTTTTATAGGAAATTTTTCAAAAACTTACTTTTTATAGCAAATTTTTCAAAAATTTACTTTTTATAGGAAAATTTTCAAAAATTTACTTTTTATAGGAAATTTTTCAAAAATTTACTTTTTATTAGAAATTTCTCAAAAATTTACTTTTTATTAGAAATTTTTCAAAAATTTACTTTTTATAGGAAATTTTTCAAAAATTTACTTTTTATAGGAAATTTTTCCAAAATTTACTTCTTATAAAAAATTTTTCCAAAATTTACTTTTTATAGGAAATTTTTCCAAAATTTACTTTTTACAGGAAATTTTTCGAAAACTTACTTTTTATAGGAAATTTTTCAAAAATTTACTTTTTATAGGAAATTTTTCAAAAATTTACTTTTATAGGAAATTTTTCAAAAATTTACTTTTTATAGGAAATTTTTCAAAAATTTACTTTTTATAGGAAATTTTTTAAATATTTTCTTTTTATAGGAAATTTTTCAAAAATTTAGTTTTTACAGGAAATTTTTCAAAAATTTACTTTTTATAGGAAACTTTTCAAAAATTTACTTTTTATAGGAAATTTTTCAAAAATTTACTTTTTATAGGAAATTTTTTAAAAATTTACTTTTTATAGGAAATTTTTCAAAAATTTACTTTTTATAGGAAATTTTTCAAAAATTTACTTTTTATAGGAAATTTTTCAAAAATTTACTTTTTATAGGAAAGTTTTAAAAAATTTACGTTTTGTAGGAAATTTTTAAAAAATTTACTTTTTACAGGAAATTTTTCAAAAATTTACTTTTTATAGGAAATTTTTCAAAAATTTACTTTTTATAGGAAATTTTTCAAAAATTTACTTTTTATAGGAAATTTTTCAAAAATTTACTTTTTATAGGAAATTTTTGAAAATTTTTAGTAAAGTAATAAATAAGTAATAAAATTTCCAATGCGATTTTCTGGCTGGAAAATTGGGAATTTGTTGGCCCATAATAAAGACAGGATTTATGATCAGATTAAAATTTATAAGAATAAGAGGAAAAGTAAAACACTTAAAAACTTTTCCTCAAATTTGATGTAAATTCCTTTTAATGAAAAAATTAAATAAAATTATAAAGAAAATTGTAATTTACAATTTATATCTTCAAATATTTAATACATATTTCCATCAACAGATTTTCATTTAAATTTGAACAATCTGTTGATCATAAGCCGATCGGTCGAATTGATTCCAAAAGCAACAAACAAAATAATATAAAATAAAACAATTCATTTCATTTCATTTGAAATTTTAAAACAATAACTATGGGAAACCTTGATTTGATAATGAACCAAAATCTCGTACGTAAAAATGTATTACGTGCGACTGACTACATTCGTCGATCGATCGATCGACTGCATTTTTAATTTCTTTTTTCGCGTTTACATTGAACTTTTCTTTTGTGTTGACCAAAAGAAAGATGAAAGATGCTGGCGATGCTGCTGAGGAGAGATGGACAAATATTAAACTGGGCACCATCAAGGAATGGAAAGAAAAGAAAAAAAAAAATCATCATCAAAACTTTTTAATAAAAATCTCATGTGAATCGTACAACGAGCCTTATTATTACTTTAGTTGGTCAAATATTTCTTATGTTCCTTTCTTTACGTTTTCACAGGAAAAACAGCACAAAATTAAGTGAATAAAAAACGAAACAAATAAATAAAACCAAAAATGTATTTAACAAAAAATACAACAAAAAGACAAAAAATGGGGTGAAAAAAGTAAATTGTAAAATTCTTTGTGCTTTGACGTTGTACCAAAAAGTCTCTCACACCTAATAAACGTTAAAGTTGGCGGCATCGATTGCTATTTTATATTGGAGCAATTTTATTGGGCATTTATGCGACATGCCATTGATCTTATCGCTGTAATCTTGACGCCACACAGCCGAGCGAGCTGTTTGTGGGAAGCCTGCCACTGAATCTGTCGCATTCATCGTATTCATACGCCACAAATACATACATTTTGGGTAGTATCTGCAAACTTACATACAAACATACAAACAGAGGTACATTAATATATTGTCCAAAAAACGAACATTCATACATACAAAGACCACATCATCATCCATTTATCGTTCCATAGGTGTACAAGAGTATGTTAAAGGTTTTAAAAATATGTTTGTTTGTATCTGCATTAGGGTGGCACATTATTTATAGAAACTTAGATTCATTCAATATTGGATTCAAAAAATTTAAATTTAATTCAACAATCTTCCATTAAAACTTTTTCAATGAAAAATTTTCATTGAAATTTAACTTTAAAATATTATCTATCAAAATTTTATTTAAAATTTAAAATTTGTTTTAGATTGAAACTTTTTTTACTAAAAATTTTATATTGAAATATTTTTATAAAAAAATTTATATTGAAATTTTTTTTATATAAAATATATTTTTAGAAATTTTTTCTAAAAGCTATAAAATTTTTCTAAATTAATTTTATTACAACAATTTTTTTTATGAAAAATTTTCTAGAAAAATTGTTTAAGAAAATTCAAATTTTCTATTTATTAAAATGCTTTCACTTTTCTATTGAAAAATTTTTTAATCAAAATTTTTTCTATACAAATTTTTCCATGAAAATTTTTCCATGAAAATTTTTCCATGAAAATTTTTCTATAAAAATTTTTCAATGAAAATTTTTCTATAAAAATTTTTTAATGAAAATTTTTTTATAAAAATTTTTCAATGAAAATTTTGCGATAAAAATTTTTCTATAAAAATTTTTCAATGAAAATTTTTCTATAAAAATTTTTCAATGAAAATTTTTCTATCAAAATTTTTCAATGAAAATTTTTCTATAAAAATTTTTCAATGAAAATTTTTCTATAAAAATTTTTCAATGAAAATTTTTCTATAAAAGTTTTCAATGAAAATTTTTCTATAAAATTTTTCAATGAAAATTTTTCTATAAAATTTTTCAATGAAAATTTTTCTATAAAAATTTTTCAATGAAAATTTTTATATGAAAACTCTTCAACGAAAATTTTTGTATAAAAATTTTTCAATGAAAATTTTTCTATCAAAATTTTTCAATGAAAATGTTTGTATAAAAATTTTTCAATGAAAATTTTTGTATAAAAATTTTTCAATGAAAATTTTTGTATAAAAATTTTTCAATGAAAATTTTTCAATGAAAATTTTTGTATAAAAATTTTTGTATAAACATTTTTCAATGAAAATTTTTCTATAAAAATTTTTCAATGAAAATTTTTGTATAAAAATTTTTCAATGAAAATTTTTCTATAAAAATTTTTTAATGAAAATTTTTCTATAAATATTTTTTCATGGAAATTTTTCTATAAAAATTTTCAATGACAATTTTTCTATAAAAATTTTTCAATGAAAATTTTTCAATCAAAATTTTTCAAGGAAAAATTTTCTATAAAAATTTTTCAATGAAAATTTTTCTATAAAATTTTTTTAATGAAAATTTTTTAATGAAAATTTTTCTATAAAAATTTTTCAATGAAAATTTTTTTATAAAAATTTTTCAATGAAAATTTTTCTATAACAATTTTTCAATGAAAATTTTTCAATGAAAATTTTTCTATAAAAATTGTTCAATGAAAATTTTTCTATAACAATTTTTCAATGAAAATTTTTCTATAAAAAATTTTCAATGAAAATTTTTCTATAAAAATTTTTCTATAAAAATTTTTCAATGAAAATTTTTCAATGAAAATTTTTCTATAAAAATTTTTCAATGAAAATTTTTCTACAAAAATTTTTCAATGAAAATTTTTCTATAAAAATTTTTTAATGAAACTTTTTCTATAAAAATTTTTCAATGAAAATTTTTTAATGAAACTTTTTCTATAAAAATCTTTCTATAAAATTTTTTCAATGAAAATTTTTATATGAAAATTCTTCGATGAAAATTTTTCAATGAAAATTTTTTGATAAAAAGTTTTCAATTAAAATTTTATTTAAACAATTTTTCAATGAAAATTTTTCTATAAAAAATTTTCTACGATTTTTTTTAAATATATTTTTTTATAAATTTGTTTTATTTAAAAATTGTTCTATCGGAATTCTTTTTATACAAATTTTTATATTTTTTAATAAAAATTCTTTAACGAACATTTTTTTTTACAAATTCTTTTATAAACATTTTTTTTTATGAAAATTCATCTATGAAAATTTGTTCTTTTATGAAAAAGTTTTCTGCAAAAATTGCAAAAAATTGTTCTATCAAATTTTTCTATAACATTTTATCTATGAAAATTTTTCTTAGATAATTTTTTTTATAAAAATTCTTCAAGGAAAATCTTTCCATAAGATCTTCAATCACAATTTTTATATGAAAATTCTTCAATGAAAATTTTTCTTTAAAAATTTTTCAATGAAAATTTTTCTATGAAAATTCTTCAATGAAAATTTTACTTAAAAAATTCTTCAATGAAAATTTTTCTTAAAAAATTTTTCTATAAAAATTTTTCAAGAAAAATTTTTTAAGAAAAATTTTCCTTATACATTCTTTTGGAAATTATTTATAGAAAAATTATTCTATGAAAATTATACCCAAAAAGATCCGTTTTTCGTGGCTGAACATTTTTCTATGAAAATTTTTAATAAAAATTCATCAATCAAAATTTTTCTTAAAATTTTTTTCTTTTATGAAAAAATTTTCAGAAAATAGTTTTGGTTAAAATTCTTCAATAACAATTTGTCTATAAAAATTATTCAATGAAAATTTTAACTAAAGATTCGTTTTTGATAAGTTTCTATGAAAATTCTTCTATCAATTTTTTTTTATTAAAATTTGTTAATGTTAATTTTACTCCAAAAATATGATATTGTTCCATTAATAATTTAAATTGAAAATTGTAGTCAAAGGATGTCTAAGAAATTATATTTTGAAATTTGGAACGACCCTAATTCCCGAATAAACATATCTACTACTATATAGTTTTTAATATAATTTTATTTTATTCCTGACTGCTTGACTGCCTGCTACCCAAACTAGCCTGGTTGCCTGCCTTGGCATGGCTTGACTTGGCTCGCTGGATGGCTGGATGACTTGTTGGCTGGCTGGTTGGTTGCATGCGAGTGGTTGTTGCTTGTACATGTGAGATGAGCAGCATTCAAACCGTGATAAAGTAGGAGCGAAATTTTTGTGTTTTTGAATTTTCGCACATTTTTTCGGTTGTTGCTTTATTATTGTTGTTACTGTCTTTGTTGTTGTTGTTGCGCTGTTTTTGGAAGCATTTGACTGTGTTGTGCGAACGCTTTTCAGGAGTTTAGTTGTATGTATGTTCTACTCGTCGAACATACCAACATTTGCATTTGGTCTTTTGTGGTGTCTGGCTGGTTAAAGGTAGTGAGTGTTTAGTTTAACCTTTTTTTATATTGTTGTATATTTTTTATTTATTTCAATTTTTTGCCTTTTGAATTCTTTAAGTTAAATTCACATATTTTATTAAAAGCAAGCAGCGGCGGCAGCAAATAGCAGCCCAACAACACAACACATCATCAGTCGTAGAAGAATATGTTGTATGAAGTTGGTAATAGAAAGAAGTGGTAGCCTCGACAGCAGAAGCAGCAGCAGCTTTATTCACCCTGAGCACCTGCAAGGAACAATGTCAGCAGATTGAATGTGTATTATGTGTACAGTCATTATTTATTGGTGTCAATAAATTGCGGTCCAATTGGAAGTAGTGTCCTTTTTATGCAACAACAAAATGAAAAAATGCAAAATAAAACAAAACCCCAAACATCGCTATTCACCTTTACAACCATCATCGATCCATCCTTTCTTTACCAAGTAAAAATTGTGGAGTAAATATTTGAATTGTTCTCGTGTCGTCTGGATGAAATGTGTACCATTTATTTATTTGAATTTGTTTACTTTTTCCTTTTTTTTTTGGTCCCTGTTAATGCGACATCAAATGTGTGTGCATGAATGTTTGTAAATTGATTGTGATCTTACGGGTTACCAACTGATCACAATCGATAGCGATAATCTGTAACGAAAGGTAATAGTTCATGTTGGTTTGTAAGTACAATATGCATGAACTTACATTTATTGTCGTCGTTATCCTTTGATTGCAATTATATCTACGATATCCTTAATTGTATAAAAAAGATGAAGGAGTAAACTATTTATTTTGTTGAATAATCGAATATTGACTAGAATTTATCAAATATTTATGTATATAAGTTGGTTTGTAAACACTATTTAAAAATTACTTAGAACAATAAAAATCCCCTTTTGGAATAGGACTGAAACTGTCATTAGATCGCCAAAGTGTTTAGGGTAAGTAGAAGGTATCTGCTTTAGTATTTATAAGATACGTATAACTTATAGATGCTAAATTTTTGTTAAGTTTTGGCTTTCTAAAAATGATAATAAAAACTATTCGAAAATTTTAAAAACTGGTAACTCTTATCATTTCGAGCCCTAAGATTTAAATAATCGTAAGCGACATTCCATTAAATATCTCTTAAACTATTAGAGATTACGTAGTACAGTAAGCATATTCTTCCTTCTTTCTTAAGTAGTTTTCGAATGTGTAAAAATCTCTTCGATAGGTCTATATTTACAAAAGTTTTACGGACCAATAGGCTTTACAAACAATGGTGCTCAACTTTGGCTCAGTGTAGAGGCCACTGTGCTAAAAATATATATGTTTTTAAAAATTGGTCGAAAACTTCAACCACCCATTGGTCGTTTTCTGTATATTGCGCTACAATCCGCTCAGTAGCTTAAAAGTTATTAAAGTAAAACTAAAAAACTTCACTTACAATTTTTTGTCGCTTACTTAAGATTTTTTGTCGCTTACGATCGATATTTTTCCTGTATTGATATATTGTTATTAAAAATTGTATAAAAAGAACCAAACATTTTTCAAAAGTTATACCGCAGATCAATAAAAACCTATAAAAATTTCATCATAATGAAATGAAAAGTTACTTCAAACCGAATAAAAACTGGCCGGCTAAAATATCCCACGGACTTAACAGGGCAACATATAAAAAATCCATTATGCGAAAAATAGTTTGTTTTTTATATATTTTTAAAATTTTTTTCATATACGAGAGGAGACACCTACAATAAAATGCCTAACTTTTGTATCTGTGATAATTTGCATTTTCTTTTGCGTATTCTCAGACTGAAAAGAAAAGAAGAATATAATTCCTAAGATTGTGTGTTCTTGAAATGAGTTTTCGTACAAAATGTTAAAGTAGATATAAATATTCATTTATACCTGTCGGAAAAGGTTTTCAACACTGGGTTCTCGTTGCAGTCAAAGATTAATGATGTATTGTGAGTGTTATGTATCTGTCTAATGAGGTCATTAATTAACGATTCTTTTGGCGGTATATAAATAGTTTCTTTTATATATTTTTGAAAATTTATGTCAAATGCTTAAAAACGAAATTGCATGTTTTCCAATGAAACAGATGATTATTACACAAGATCATGGGAAAAAAGGTGACTTGTTTGAAAACTTATAATATGACAATCAAATTACTTAAATACATGGAGGCTTTGAAAAGTCTTAAAGTTATCCTTGAAGGTACATTCTTATACCATTAACACGTTTTTAAGAGTTGTAGCCTTTGCCTAGTTTTGCCAATTTAGAAACTAAAACTCACGTCTTTCTTATTCATTAAAATTAAAGTTTAAATAGCCTCAAGGTTGGTGGCATGAACAATTACAAATTACACAACGAATTAACTAACAATAAAGTTTTTGTTAATGTTGCTTTTGTTGGTGCAGCATAAGACGGAAGTGCCTCAAACCTATCACTAAAGACTGAAAACGAATAATATTTTACATTTTCAAAACAAAACACTATAAATAAGTTATTTGATGCTGTGAATTCCCTCGAATACCAAAAAGTTTAATATCATAGGTTAGGTTAAGCAGGTGACTGGCCTTTGTGTCAATATCCTACTGAATCTTCCATTATAACCCAATAGTAATGTTTGCGGGTTCCGATGATTGAATAACCGGAAAAAGAGTTCAGCGCTCTACACAAGATAAGCATACCTTAGTATAGACTTGACATCCATCTCTAAGCATTAGCAGGAATAGGGTCCCACAAAGTGCAATTCAAGCTGACATCCTAGTTTGGGTGTGAAGACAAATTAGTATGTCATAAGATAAACATTTTTTGTAATATTTTATCAAAAATTTTTTTATAGAAAATTTTTCTTGTCAAAAATTTTTTTATAGAAATTTTTTTTTTGTTAAAAATTTTTCTATAGAAATTTTTTTTTTTGTCAAAAAATTTTCTATAGAATTTTTTTTTTGTCAAAATTTTTTTATAGAAAATTTTTTTGTAAAAAATTTTTTTATAGAAAATTTTTTTGTAAAAAATTTTTCTGTCAAAAATTTTTCTATAGAACATTTTTCTGTCAAAAATGTTTCTATCAAAAATTTTTCTATAAAAATTTTTTTTTGAAAAATTTTTCTATAGAAAACTTTTTTTGTCAAAAATTTTTGGATAGAAAATTTTTTTGTGAAATTTTTTTTTGTCAAAAATTTTTTATAGAAAATTTTTTTATCAAAAATTTGCCTATAGAAAATTTTTTAGCAAAAAGTTTTCTATAGAAAATTTTTTTATCAAAAATTTTTCTATAGAAATTTTTTTATGAAAAATTTTTCTATAGAAAAATTTTTTATCAAAAATGTTTCTATAGAAAAAAATTTGATAAAATTCTATAGAATTTTATTTTTGAATTTTTCTATAATGTTTTTTACCAAAAATTTTTGTACAGAAAAATTTTTTATAGAAAATTTTTTTTATCAAAAATTTTACTAAAGAAAATTTTTTTTATCAAAAATTTTTCTAATGAAAATTTGTTTATCAAAAAAATTTTTATAACAAATTTTTTGATCAAAATCTTTTCTATAGAACATTTTTTATCAAAAATTTTTCTAAAAATTTTTTCTATAGACAAAATTTTAATAAAATTTTTTATCAAAAATTTTTCTTAAGATTTTTTTTTATTAAAAAAAATTTAATATTAGAATTCATTTCTGTTTTGAAAAATATTTCCCATTCGGTTACATTTATTTCAAACAATCTTTACAGAAATAATAGTGTCGTTGCAACAATGTTCGAGATTATATTTCTTTGTTCCCTCGAAAGCGGCATCAACCGACTTTGCTAACATCCAAATACCAACTGAATGATTCACGAGTTTCATTAATCTTCGTGATATTTACCAAAATTAGAAAAAGTCTTCGGCTTCCGGTGGTATCTGCTGTGTACGCCTGATTATAGTTGAGCTAATAATTCGATAGGGGAAAATGTTACTTAAAAAATAGATGATAGAATTATCAAATCCTGAATCTACAATTGCTGCCGTAATTGACTTAGGCTTTATACTTTCAAAGGCCCCTTCTATATTCAGAAAGGCAATACAGAGTAGAAAGGCTATGAGAACCTTAAACGTTTCCGATTTGTTGGTATTCAAACTATCACATGCTTTTTGCCTATAAATAGCAACTGTTAACTTTATAGATAAAAATTCCACTGTCAAAAATTTTAGTAAAAATGTAAAATCATTTCCGTTTCCATTCCTCATACAACTCACACAAACAGCCAGACAGATGGACGGACAGACAGACAGACAATCGAACACTTACTCACCCAATACAAACTCCGGTAGGAGCATGTATTTATCTCTTAACTACAATTATTTAACGACAATTTGTTTCTAATAGGATTTGAAATTAGTACACGCAGACAAATTGATCACCTGCTGTTTCTACAATCGCAATCACTGTAACGAGCATAGAGTCAAATACTTAATGAATTACTGGATGTGATGTGACATGGCAACAAGGGCTAACGAACAAACCGAACGATCGAACAAGCAGCCAAACAACCTAGGAACCACTAATATTGTGGTTGTTGTTCTAAAGGTAGGATAATGAAACGTTTTCAATACATTTTCCTTTTATTTTCCTAATTCATTCATACTAACTCGTATTTTAGAACAAAAAAACAATTTCATACCATTATTCTTCTTTTGCAAACAGACAGGGAATAGAGAGATATACGTTAATTCGTTTAGTCCTTTACGGTAGGATAATACAATTATCCTTATAAAAAAATTAAAGAAATGGAAAAAAAGGTAAAGGAAGAAGAAAGTAAGTAAAACACGTTCATTATTTTTTTCCTGAAATATTTAACTCTGCTCCTTGTTATTTCTTCCTTTTTTTAGTTCGAAAATTTTAAGTATAAACGAGGAAGACGTGTGCGTATAATCGGATATTATAACCTGCTGCGCCTGTGCAAACACTTGGATGATGTGCTCGCTCGTACCATTGTGCCATTCATTGTCTTAAATTCATTCAATTTTAACGTTTGCCATTACAGTACCAAGGATAATGACAATGAAAACCAACAATAATCGAACAGCAGATGAGTTTTTCAGCTGTTCCGTTCCGTTTAGTTCTTTGCCTTCAGTCCTGTTTGTCCTGTTCAGTTTTATCCTGTTCACTGCTCGTTACAGATGCTTGTTTAGTTGGTTGTTGGGCCAACCATTTATTTTTATTATTGTCCTCAGGTATTACTAGGTAAATAATATTTTGATTTTTAACAACATCCCAGTTCTGAGTTTTTCTTCTTTTTTTCCAGAAGATCTTAATCTTCTCAATAAATTTCAAAATACGTGTCAATATAAACATGTGTGACTTCGTGTGAGTGTTATTTTGATCCTTGCTTTTGTGTGAGTGTGTCTGTTGGTGAGTGTCTTAAGTAGACTAATTTAGTTGTAGCCTTTAATCGGATTAAATTTATTAATTTATTTCAATTATATTTTTAAATTGTTGGTGATAGTTATTTAACAGATGGTGGAATTTTATGGGTAATGGTGAAATATATTTCATCTGGATTTAAACAAGATCATTATACACAGAATTAACATATGTATCTCACTAAGTCTCGCTGTCAATTTTGAGGCTATCCAAAGATTATAGTACATGATCATCACCAGCACTACGGGAAATGTCCAAATATACCAGACAATCAGTTCTAATCAAGCATTTATTAAAGTTTATTAAAGTTATCAGTTTTCTCCAAAGCCTCACCCGTCTTATATGATGTTTTACTCTCAGACATTGAGAAAATTAGATATCTATTTCGGGTACTTCCAACAGTGATGCCTTCCCGGAGTAGAGTTTTTGGCTCTTTACAGCCACAAATTTAATTGTTTGTAATAATATTCAGCATAAATATTGCTTATTGCAACCGAAATCAGTGTGCCTAATTTTGTACGAATCAGCCCATATTTGACCAAGCCTCCCCTACAAGATATAATCTTGAAAGTCTTTTAAATTGCCATAGAGGCACAAAAACTTGTATAAATCTTAAGATAATTACATTTTAATACTGAAACTTTGCACAAATAAATGCTTTGTAAATATAAACCGATAACCGAAAATTGGTAACAATCTATCCATAATTGACCCAAGTCCCGATATCAGGCCATCAACCGGAAATGACATAAATCTACTTAAATCTCGAAATTTTTAACAAAAATTATATGTGTGTCTTTAAGACTTAAAGAAAACTTGTAAAAAAACTTGTTGGTCCATATTTGACCTTATTAGTGATACTGTAAACACAATCACGACAGCAGCCTACACGAACACCGAATACAAAAGTCGTTGGCTGCTTTCGTCGCCTCGTGGTCAACTACTTAATTATTCTTAAGACGGTAGCTACATTCCGAAACAGCTGTTTATGATTGGTGCCAATATCGCGTGAATAAGATGGACAAAATAAAGATTTATATTTTGAGATAAATGACATAGTTTCCCAGTACCTGATAGTATGTCTAAATCAAAAAAATATTATAGAAAGATTTTGGTGTGATCTCTTATAGTTTGAGAGTTAAGGGCTTTTTAAAATTTCAGGAATTATACGTCATAACTTTAGAAGTTTATATCAGATATTAAGTTTTTGGTAAAAACAAAACTTACTAAAAATACCTTTCAAATGATATATGGGCATTTCCAGGATCGCGAACGGGACATTCGTACGCACTCAACTTGAAAAAAAAAAATATGAAAACTTAATTTTTTTTTTTAACTTTTTATAAATATTTAATAGCATTTTAGTAGAACAATTTTTGAGAACAAAAAGAAAATTATAAAATATGAGCGTTCTCCAAATATTTTCGATAAGCTTGCGATCGCGAACGGGACAAAAAATGTAAGTAATTTTTTTCGGTGTGTGGTTTTCTTTAAAAGTCTTCGAATTTTGTCAGTTTATTAAATGGAGATTATTTTTTAACTAAAGCAGAGATATAAAGCTTTTATTTAGCATTTTGTTTTTTTAATTATCCTTATTATTATTTTTTTTAAATATTTTTATTTTAAATCGCGAACGGGACATCGCGAACGGGACAATGATTCCAAAGAATGTAGTATAAAGAATCTTTGAATTATACCGTTATTCGGAGTTTGCTTGATCTCTACTGTGGTGTTTTTAAATATTTATTATTGGTATATTTAGTCTATAAGAAGAGTGCAATCGACATGATATGTAACACTCAGAAATAACTCAAGGAAAAATGTCAATAAAAAACGCTAAAACCAAAAAAAAGCAAAGATGCTCTTTGCAGACCACTTTTCTTAAATTACAAATGGTAATATGTATTTAATTAGGTATATTCTTAAAATCCAATGCATTAACTAACGAAATTTTCTCAGAAAAATCTTTTTTCTTCAACTTTAATATTTTGGTAGCGGTTGATCTTTTCCTGGAAATGCCCATATATATTCTTCTGAATTATAATAGATTAAGAGCTCATATACTAAAAACTTATTTTTACAACTAATTTTTTTATAAAAATGGGCATATTTGAAAACTATTTATGTAAATAAATACAAGTATGCTCTTTTATATTATGAATTATACATATACAGGACATACTGGGCTTTTAAATAACATAAGCAACATAGCTCTAGCATATGTAACTAGATTATTTCAATATTCTATGGTGTTGACAGCACTTAATCTGTTATTGTCGCCAACAAAAATATAATTTAGTTTAATTTTGGCTACAGCTACAACGGTGGTCGGTAGTCGTGTGGCTGTGTCGACTCTAAAAACGTTATTCCTATTTGAATGCGTGTATTCTAATTTTGACAGGTTGTAGCCCGTAGCCTGTAGCCGTGATTGTGTTTATAGTATAGTAAATAGGGTATCATATAGTCGTCTATAGCTTTTCTTACTTGTTCAGTTAAGAACCGATTTATTATCTCATTAGATCTTTACTTTTAACTTCCAAATGATTTCGTTGAAGATGAAGATCAATATCCACTATATTTATTTGTTCTCCCTTCGTTAAGTAAATGATTGAATTTGTTGAGGAGTTTTTGAGAAAAAAACCCGATTCATTATAGTTTATTGGCTTAATAGCTACAAATTCGTACTCCATAATATATGTTCAATATACAAATGGCCTTACCTTGCGTATTTTAGGGTATTCAATTTCTCATATTTCTTTGGAGACTCTAGTGATCTGGCTGACATATAAGGATGTATCAATGATTTAAGTAGTTTTTTCTTAGTTTCTGCGGTATCAAAATGAATTCATGGCCGTCTTCTGGCAATTCAGGCTACATGATTGAAGTGCCTTTTAACAAGCTTTAAAAATATTGCTCAAAAAGTGACATAGATTGTTTATGGGTTTGATACTCAATAACATACAAGTACCTGGTTGACCGAGCCTTGCTCGGAGCATTATGATAAGCATTTTGAGGCAATTTTTAAAATTTGTATATATATATTTGATTTTATAAAATAGTAAAATAAATTTAGAGGAAATACATTGTACAAATATTCGGTTAACTTTAAATTATTTTATTTATTTTGTCCGATCAACACATAGTTTGCATAGTTTACAGTTTAACTCATTTTGAAAAATTTTGGAAATTGGTCATACCAACAGAAACCTCCGTCGACTCATGCGCAACAACTTTGCTAAAGATTATAGCTTAATCAAATGCACAGTTTACGATTTAATTCATTTTGAGTAGTTTTCAGTGTCGCCACCTGAAGTTGTTCATACAAACTAAGAAACCTTCGTCTGCTTATGAGTAACAACTTTGCTTATGATTATAACATGATCAAATGCACAGTTTACGATTTAATTAATTTTGAGTAATTTTCAGTGGCGCCACCTATCAGACTTTGGTCATTCCCAATAATAAACCTTCGTCGGCTTATCCGCAACAACTTTGCTAAAGATTATAGCATGATTATATGTACAGCTTACGATTAAATTGAGTTTGAGTAATTTTCAGTAGCGCCACCTGTCGGAAATTATTCATACCAACTAAAAAGCCTTCGTCGGCTCAATTTGCTAAAGATCATAGCATGATCAAATGTATAGTTTACGATATAATTAATTTTTAGTAATTTTCAGTGGCGCCATCTGTCGGAAATTAGTCTTATCAACTTTAAAACCTTCGCTGGCTTATCCGCAACATCTTTGCTAAAGAGTATAACATGATCAAATGCATAGTTTACTATTCTATAAAGAACATACATACAGACAAACATTCATTTGTTTCAAAGTTATAACATTAATAATTTTTCCCCCCTTTTTATCCCCTAATTTCAAAAAGTTCCATATGCATATTTGGTACTTCTTGGGTACCAAATTAATTCGGCACATTTTATTAAAACGCTGTTAACATAATGTTCCTATTCATATTACTTTTTGAGATGTTAAGTTAAGGGATAAGCTGATATCCCTTTTTTACCCATTTTGGCCCCAAAATCAAAAAAGTACCAAATACGTGTTCAATATTTCTTTCACATCTATTGACTGCAGTACAAAGTTCTTTTCTATATTCTTTAGTTTAAAAAGAAGAGTGCGTTAAAAAAGTACCAAAAAAACTATTTTCACCCTTTTTTACCCCCTATCGGACATAGTTTCAAAAAAGAACCAAACACCGGTCCGCTTATTTTCATAGCTGTTTAAAACGTGATTTTAATTTTGCTTCTATACCTATTACTTTAGGAGATATAAAGTTTTCGATTTTTTCCCCTTTTTACCCGTTTTTACCCTTTTAGAGCCAAAGGTTCCAAAAGTCCCTTCTTCTTCGACCTATACATCAAAAAAGGTACCCACTGTCAAAATTTTATCAAAATCGTTAGAGCCGTTTTCGAGATAGCCATTCTATATATATATATATATATATATATATATATATATATATATACATACAATTATTGCTCGTTTAAGAATATAAGATTTTATCTAGCTTAAGAACATTTTTTCAGTAATCAATGATTATTGAGCAATATCTGTATAATTTTTACAGGTTAGTCTATTTTTATGATAATTTATAAGAGAATTAGAGAATAATCATTTAAAACCTTTATCACAGAAACAAATTACCTCAAAAATCTTAAAACTTTGAATATCTAATAAAAAAAAAAACACTTAAAGGGTTAATAAAATTTGCACCTTCATATACGCCTGCCAAAATCCTTAAATAAAACAGTGAAAAGGAATAAAATAATAAAAAATCTCACAAACCAACAACAAACATTAGCAGCAGCAGCAGCGACAACAAAAATGAAAACTAAGAAAATTTTATCGTTCTCGCACCTCTTCAGCGAAATAACATGTATGTAGGTTATCTTTAATATATGATCAAAGCGAAGCAGGCAGCCTTGTTTGGCTGCTAGCTGCCCTTATTGTGCAAAGATTTGGTGAGTGCCATTACCAATCGAATTCGATTGAATGCACCACAAAGTTTGGCATTTTAGACATGTCGTTTCGGTAAAGTCAACAATACCCATCGACTAAAACACATATTTTAAACACTTACCTGAAAAAAAGTCGCCTGAATTTTTATTTAAGTTTATTTGGTTGTTGGAAATTTTTTCTTTCGGTTTTGTGCTCTGCTTTATTTTTGTAAGCTTTTTTTTTTGAATTTTTTTGTTACTCGACAATTTTTTGCAGGGATTATATTGTAGCGCCGCTTTGAAGCAATCAGCGTCACCTTTGTTATTTCATTTAAAATTGTTGTTATTGGTATCTTTTTTTTTGTGCAAAAGCCAGAAAGGCCAGAGTCAGAGCCTATTCCAATAAGGACGGTAGTCATCGTTGTTATTGTCGCCGTCATCATCATAGGGATCTGCAAAAGCAAAAAAAAAAGAGCAAGCAAAAAATTTAATAAAATAAACCAAAATGTACCGAAAAGTGTATCAAGTGAACACATAATCTGATTTTTGCATTAATTTGTGGAGAACAATGCCTTTTTTTAAATCCCAAAAGTCACAAATATTTAGGCATTGACCAGAAATGTATGTCTGCATCAAGGTGTTACAAATACTTTTACCAATATTAAAAAGACATTTTAACTGTACGCTCCAAGAGCGCGCAGATACTTAAAACAAATTCAACGCAACTTAACCAAAAAATTTTGAAAAAGAAACAGCAAAAAACAATAAAAATGCACAAACACTCATATTCACACACAACAAATAACCAAATAGCGACATGATCAAATTAAAAATCGCCTTAATTTTAATTCACACACATACACATATGCACTCATTTACTTACTCAGACTAAAATCAGTCTACACCCGCAAAGGAGTAGAAGAGTCGGAAGCAGAAACCACTAACTTAACTTATGCTAAAGTCTAGCTACAAAGAATGAAGAATATCTTTACTTTATATCGCTGATAAGAATTTAGTAAAGACAAGTGTAAGTGCAATCTTCCATACCATGCTTCCTCTCTCTCCCTCTCCTCTGGCTTCTTATGCCAAGAATTCACATTTACATAAATGTATAAATTTATTTTTATTCCGAATATTCGTATCTTCTATGGAAATAGAAAATTTACTAACGACTTGTGGAATGTGTGATTGCAGGAAATTAAGAGCGCAACATAATTCTTACCCTGTTGAACAAGAAAGAGACGATACGATGGACGATCAAGAACTTGAATATTTAAAGAAGTTATAAAACATTTCTCTACTGGATTTTAATTGCAGCTGAAAAATTGTCTGAAATAGTTAACCACGCGTGACGATCAAAGTATTAGAATAAAACGTTGGTTGGCTGGTTGGTGGCTTGATTATTTTGTCGGTTACTTTTTTGGTGGAACCCTAAAATTTTGGGAAAAAATAAAGAAAATAAACTGTTGCTAAGTATTTAAAACCACAAATAAATAAAAACTAACATATTAAATGTATTCAAACAAGTGTTTGGGCTTTCTTAACCTTAAAAGTCAGCTAGAAAAACATTTCAAAGTTTCTTGAAATTGTGAAGATCGCTACGTCGTTAAACATTTGCTTTTTTTTTTTTTTTTTAATTTTATTAAAAGAAAGGGGAGTAGAGATAGAACCAGACTATGTTGTGAATGTTATTTATGAAATAATTATTAAGTTATTTATGAAATCCATTATTTGAGCTTTGGTGTTCGTTATTTGGCTTAGTTTTTTTTTTCATTGATCTTTCTGCACTTTTACACTTAGTACCAAATCAAGTTTCATTGACATTTTTGCAATTAATTAATAAAGCTTCATTTGCCCACTTTTTTAATTGTACCCTTCACCATCATAGGTGGAAACGGTATTATAAGTTTGTGCTGATGTATGTAACGCACGGAAATATTTGTCTTAGACCCACCTTTTAGTATACCAATAGTCTTAGAATCACTTTCTGAGATGATTTAGCGATGTCCGTCCGTCCGTCTGGCTTGCTGGCTGGCTGGACCCCCATGTAAACCTTGTGATCAAACTACAGGTCGCAATTCTAAAGATAATTTGATGAAAGTTAGCACAGATCATTTTTTTGATAATGGGACCATGTCTTTTGAAATTAGTCAAAATCGTTCCATTACTTATGGTACCTCCCATAGGCCCCACTTCCCGGAATCGATATATTGGCCTCAAATATCAATATTTGTTCATGAAATTTAAATCAAATACTGCTTATGTAAACTAAAACTAAAAATGATGGCAAAATTTAGAAAATATTTGTCTTATAACATCTTTGATTTTAGTGGTGAAGGGTATTGTATGGTCGGGCTTGACCGACTATAGCACTTTCTTACTTGTTTTTTCTTCAAGATGGAAGAGCCGTTTGGAACCGTTTTAAAGTCAATGTATCGGTACCACACGAGTTATTGCAGAAAAATCTTATGGACCGAATTTTATCCTAAGAATCGCAAAAAAATATTCTATTTTTTAAGCGGATGATAACTGGTAGTGAAAAATGGACCAATTACGAGAACATTCAGCAAAATGGTCGTGTTCATCAGTCTGCGCAAATGGTATACAAGTCAGGATTGACTGCCGGGAAGGTTTTTCTCTGTGTTTGGTGGTATTGAAGAAGAATCATCTTCTATGAGCTACTCTCCTACAGCCATACTTTGAATTTGAGCGTGTACTGTACAATTCACCGTCTGAAATTGCTTTACTTGAACAGAGTTAAAATTAAACTTATTTTCTGAGTAGTACAAGTCTACGATTGTTTTTATAGATATTTTAAAATACTTGCAATTTCCTACAATTAAAAAAAAATTGAAAATTTGGCGCAATGATTTTTAATTTTTCAAAAATTTACTTTTTATAGAAAATTTTTCAAAAATTTACTTTTTATAGGAAATTTTTCAAAAATTTACTTTTTATAGGAAATTTTTCAAAAATTTACTTTTTATAGGAAATTTTTCAAAAATTTACTTTTTATAGGAAATTTTTCAAAAATTTACTTTTGATATGAAATTTTTCAAAAATTTACTTTTGATAGGAAATTTTTCAAAAATTTACTTTTTATAGAAAATTTTTCAAAAATTTACTTTTTATAGGAAATTTTTTAAAAATTTACTTTTTATAGGAAATTTTTCAAAAATTTACTTTTTATAGGAAATTTTTCAATATTTTTACTTTTTAAAGGAAACTTTTAAAAAATTTATTTTGATTTTTGAATTTTGTAAAAATTTTCTTTTTATAGAAAATTTTTAAAAATTTACTTTTTATAGGAAATTTTTCAAAATGTTTACTTTTTATAAGAAATTTTTCAAAATTTTTACTTTTTATAGGAAATTTTTCAAAATTTTTAAAATATTTGCAATTTCCTACAATTAAAAAAAAAAATTGAAAATTTGGCGCAATGATTTTTAATTTTTCAAAAATTTACTTTTATAGGAAATTTTTCAAAAATTTACTTTTTAAAGAAAAATTTTGAAAAATTTACTTTTTATAGGAAATTGTTCAAAAATTTACTTTTTATAGGAAATTTTTCAAAAATTTACTTTTTATAGGAAATTTTTCAAAAATTTACTTTTTATAGAAAATTTTTCAAAAATTTACTTTTTATATGAAATTTTTCAAAAATTTACTTTTTATAGGAAATTTTTCAAAAATTTACTTTTTATAGAAAATTTTTCAAAAATTTACTTTTTATAGGATATTTTTCAAAAATTTACTTTTTATAGAAAATTTTTCAAAATTTTTACTTTTTAAAGGAAACTTTTCAAAAATTTATTTTTGATTTTTGAATTTTGTAAAAATTTACTTTTTATAGAAAATTTTTAAAAATTTACTTTTTATAGGAAATTTTTCAAAATGTTTACTTTTTATAAGAAATTTTTCAAAATTTTTACTTTTTAAAGGAAACTTTTTAAATTTTTTTTTTTTTGAATTTTGCAAAAATTTCCTTTTTATAGAAAATTTTTCAAAAAATTTACTATTTATAGGAAATTTTTCAAAATTTTTACTTTTTATAGGAAATTTTTCAAAATTTTTAAAATATTTGCAATTTCCTACAATAAAAAAAAAATTTTAAATTTGGCGCAATGATTTCTAATTTTTCAAAAATTTACTTTTTACAGAAAATTTTTCAAAAATTTACTTTTTATAGGAAATTTTTTAAAAATTTACTTTTTATAGGAAATTTTTCAAAAATTTACTTTTTATGGGAAATTTTTCAAAAATTTACTTTTTATAGGAAATTTTTCAAAAATTTACTTTTTATAGGAAATTTTTCAAAAATTTACTTTTGATATGAAATTTTTCAAAAATTTACTTTTGATAGGAAATTTTTCAAAAATTTACTTTTTATAGGAAATTTTTCAAAAATTTACTTTTTATAGGAAATTTTTCAAAAATTTACTTTTTATAGGAAATTTTTCAAAAAATTTACTATTTATAGGAAATTTTTCAAAAAATTTACTATTTATAGGAAATTTTTCAAAAATTAACTTTTTATAGAAAATTTTTCAAAAATTTACTTTTTATAGGAAATTTTTCAAAAATTTATTTTTTTTTAGAAAATTTTTCAAAAATTTACTTTTTATAGGAAATTCTTCAAAAATTTACTTTTTATAGGAAATTTTTCAAAAATTTACTTTTTATAGGAAATTTTTCAAAAATTTACTTTTTATAGGAAATTTTTCAAAAATTTACTTTTTATAGGAAATTTTTCAAAAATTTACTTTTTATAGGAAATTTTTCAAAAATTTACTTTTTATAGGAAATTTTTCAAAAATTTACTTTTTATAGGAAATTTTTCAAAAATTTACTTTTTATAGGAAATTTTTCAAAAATTTACTTTTTATAGGAAATTTTTCAAAAATTTACTTTTTATAGGAAATTTTTCAAAAATTTACTTTTTATAGGAAATTTTTCAATATTTTTACTTTTTATAGGAAATTTTTCAATATTTTTACTTTTTATAGGAAATTTTTCAAAATTTTTACTTTTTATAGGAAATTTTTCAAAATTTTTACTTTTTAAAGGAAACTTTTCAAAAATTTATTTTTGATTTTTGAATTTTGTAAAAATTTACTTTTTATAGAAAATTTTTAAAAATTTACTTTTTATAGGAAATTTTTCAAAATGTTTACTTTTTATAAGAAATTTTTCAAAATTTTTACTTTTTAAAGGAAACTTTTTAAATTTTTTTTTGAATTTTGCAAAAATTTACTTTTTATAGGAAATTTTTTTCAAAAAATTTACTTTTTATAGGAACTTTTTCAAAATTTTTACTTTTTATAGGAAATTTTTCAAAAATTTATTTTTACAGGAAATTTTGTCAAAAATGTATTTTTTTTTTACTAAAATTGGTCACCTATATTTAAAAAAACACTAAAACGCAAAACCCTTTATATCTCAATTTAAAAAAAATGGACTTAATCCACTTTCAAAATAAGATCTTCAATATTTAGTTTTGATGACAGAATTATTCTTACTTGCATTTTTTCTTAATATTCTTTATTTTCGCATAAATTGAATTTGGTGTGAGGCATTTCTAAGCGTATAATTCATTTTGTTGTTGGTAAGGCTGAGAAAATGTGGTATCATCTGATCAGTTATTAAAAGTTATTTGATCTTCGGAGATCTCAATTTCCAATTTAACAATTGTAAAAAATTCCAAAATCGTTATCGTTTAAGTTATTAAAAAGTATCGCTTGAATCAAAGACCTAAATAAATTACTTTTAAAATTACAGAAACTATTGCCTACTTAATTAACAGCCTTAATTTGTTTAATCATTGTTCGGGAAACCTCATGATTTTGTCCTCAAACTTCAGCAGCTCAAAAAGTTTATTTAAAGACATAATATTTATATAAGATTATAATGTCTTAAACAATAATCGGCATAAAACTACTTCAAAATTTACACAAATACAGAAAAGGTAGTTAAAAGAAAATTTAAAGTTAGTTCCCAGACATTAGGCACAAAAAAATGGTTTGTTTATTTATTTGGATTACTTGTACTTTTTCTTCGTTGATTGTGGCCAGCAAACAAACGAATACCGACCAAACGACCGACCGACTTGCAACTTGAAGGTTATTTTTCACCTTCAAACACCAACAACCTGATAAATGAGGTTGTGACCAAAACTACAACAATAAAAAAAAACTAACACACTTTATTCAAAGACACACACGCATAATATTTATTTCTTATACTTATATGTTAGATGAGAAAACTGAATCATAGAAATATGTATTGAGAGGAGGTAAACTGAAAAGTTTTCTAAAAAATGCTTATCATCCGGCTATAGAGTTTCAGGAGTATTCAAAAAAAAACTTTCTCTTTTAGAGATATATGTTGCAAACTTTGATTGATTTCTATCATGATCACGTCCCTATTGGGTGATCAAAATATAGTACATTTTTTGAAATATTAATGATAGGGGGTGCAATGATAAATTTTTGCAAATGTTCCAATGTAGAGTTTTCCATAAAAAGTTTCTGCTTTAAATATCTTTCAAATAAACCAGCTTTGTCAAATTCTTGACAATATAATTTATTATTTAAGCCATTTGCGTCATTGAGTCTTGTATGGGAGCTAGGGTCAACGTTTTGCAATATAATTACAGTTTATACATAAATTGTGTATGCAACAAATAAACAAAAAATTGTTATCTTTAGATATAAGAGAGTTTTGGTGAGTTTTGACGCATTTTTGTCAGAAGGTCTGGTTAGGTGCTATGGTAAAATATAGAGTGATTTCAACAAAATTTGTTACAGTTTCAATTTCGGTATGTGAGACCTTTAGAAGCTACTAAATTTGGCCAAATCAGTTGTTGTTGTAACTGCGATATTATTGGTAATATCGCAGAAGTGACAGTCATTGGTCGGAATCCTAATAATTCCGAGTCGTTCCGGTACGAAGAACCGACTGCCAGTAGATGGAACCGCTGTTAAAAAATCTTTAGGTCAATGTTCATAAAGGTCAAATTTTTGTATTTGTGTATTCCGGAAATAAAATTGTTTGGGTGGTAGCCCAACATTTTTAATAGCCTTTGTCAAGTCTCATAAAAGTATCTTGAAAATTGTGGCCTTTACTTACTTTAATTGAAATAATTTTTCTTATATGACAAAATTTTCGCCAAAATTGGGTATTTTCACGTTATTCTTAATATAATGTCTAATAGTCAATGGACTTTCCTAATATAGAGCTTATATTATTTGGAATATTCAAGGTTTTACGATTATCAAGTAACGGTGACATTTTTTTTCAATTTTCGAGTTTTTATGAACTTTAAAAACAATAAAAATTTTTCGGTTTTGTAAAAAAAAAAAAAATATTTTTATTGTTGCGATATGAATAACTCTAAAACCGTAGATCGCAAAAAAACTTGTGCTAGCAGGACTTCAGGTCTATATTATTGTTAATACATTGGTGTGTTTTTAATGAAATTGGACAAATCGTTTCCAAGATATGGTTAACTGACTAGGACAACCTCTTCCAAGAAGTTTTAGAAAATAAACCGATAAGAAAATAAAATTTTTGGTTTTTTTTTTACTTAGGGGACAATAACACATACAAAAAAAACAGCTTAACTTGATTATAGTTTTGGCTGTTGATCATTGTTATTAATTTCGAAAGACCATAAGTGGAACATGTTAATGATCGTTTTCCCCTATGAAAATACACCTATTTACTTATTGCAATATCATGCCATGCGGACACCTATAGGATCAAGAAAGGGTTGCCTCTTCTTGAGCGGTACTGGCTCTCTGCTGATGATGTGGTTAATAGGGATGTTAGGGAAATCAAGTAGCTTTTAGCAGAGCAGCTTGATTCTAGGTGGAAGATGCGCTGGACGGACAGTACCAAGGGGTGGGTGACGTATAAATTTATACGTGACGCGTCGTTTGTACGTGAACGCCCAGACTTTACCTTTGGTGTGAGTATGGGTTTCATACTGACGGGACATGGTTCACTCAATGTTTTCTTACATATGAGGAACCTGTCCGACACTCCGGACTGTGGTTGTGGGTTGGGACAAGAGAACGTTAGGCATATACAGACGGAATGCTAGTACTATGATGATGTTTGGGACTTAGGTGGTATGGGAATTATCCCTACCGAGAGGGTTGGGATTTCAGTAGGGCAGTAGAAGACGTCCGGACTTTTAGGAGGTTGGGGCAATTTGCTGGTGAAGTATTTAATAGGAGGTTACGGAGACATGAGTAGTGGAGGTGGTTTCTCACCGCCATTCCTGAATCGCCGAAATGCCCGCTCTGCATTGGAGGATTCGTCTTTGCGGTTGATTGCTGTTTTTGTTGTTGATCCCCTTTGGGCGTCTGGTGTTAAGTCACTTAAGTGACCTGTGGTTTTCCCGTGAGGGTGGCCTGTCTAATGTTGGTTGTGATAATTGTTGTACGTGCTGTCCCTTGCTGGTGTCACTTTGTGTCCAAAGTGTCGCGCGTTAGTGCGGCTGTTAATTGTGATGTTTCGTCTTTGTGTTGTCTTTATTTGTGCGCTTAGGCGTTAAGGGCAGCAGTCCCTGAGCCGTTTGGGGCTCAACTGTTAGTAGTCGTTTTAGGGCTATGAATCCCACCAGAGACTGGTACCACGGGAGCCAGGAAGCCTCTGGATATTATCTCCAGCCTGACTAATGGTTGTTGGCCGCTTTGTGGAGCATCGCGTTTTAATACCCAAAGCGGGTAGAATGGGCAATACATTGCCTGTATCGTTCATTCGAATGTGGAGTTGCATTGCAGCCGGGTGCCATACCCAGGAGTTAAGATAGTCCTCCGCTCCTAACCAAGGGGGGAATCATGTCCAAACAACATGTTTCCGAATTGGTACTCTGAAATGTCAAAGTGTCATGTATGTCACACATACCATACATGACAATTTTTAGTAGTAGGGGGTGTTGGTAAACACTTAAAATATCCTTCTTGTGATTTGATCACTGTAAGGTAAGGCCATCATGACAGGTACTTACATTAATCAAATTCAATATCTATTGCAATATCATATACGAATATTATCTCAAAACAACTCCACAAACCGGCCTCGTACAATAGGATATCTATGTCGGCTTGAATGATAGCTTACAATAAGCTTCTGTTTACTATTTATAGTACTAACTATAAAGATACTCACTCACTCTTTATGATGATCTTATAAAAAAAGACAATGAAAATACTTCTCGTACTTCATTTCTCATTCCTCATACCACACACATTCTTACCTATTAAGCTATGGCTCTATAGCTGCTTCTGTGAGTTTCTTTCAATTGGGTTCTTTCGGTTAAGCGTGGGAGAAATTTTAGATGAAATTATAGACCAAATAAAGCTTCACTATCTATTGACAAAATACAAATAGAGGTCGGGGGAAAAAAAGTAACAGCAGCAAGCAGCAGCGGTAATAAAAACAACAATATCAACATTAAAGTTACACATAGAAGATGATCAAGAGAGTATGAGTGTGTGAGTTTAAGTGTTTGCTTTAGTATGAGAAATACTAATAATAAAAATTTAATTTTTTGTCGTCTCTGGTTATTTAGTTGTTGGTTGTATTTATTAATGCTGTTGTACTTTATCGCTGGTATTAAGCCATAAACCTTAAAAGATCTCTTTTTGGTTTTCTTCTGTCAATCGTTGGTTCTGTCGAGTCTGGGTCGTTTCGACTGTCATTCTGGCTGACTCACCGTGTACTCGTGTATATGAATTTGTAGAAATGTTCTGTTCGGTGTGCCTCTTTCACAGTGACAGACAGTGTAAATACTACAAAATCAACATCATCTACATCAGCATACAAACAACAAATGTTTATTTCCAGCTAACAACAGCTGTCAAGAACTACGTCATCGAGCCCATTCATAATTATTTTTTGCTCTGTAGTACTACGAGTAGTCGAAGTCTTCTTTATCGACAATGTTTATGTTGTTGCTTTTGTTCTTGTTGTTATAGTTGTAGTGGCATTTGCGCAGGCGCGGCAGTCATTCAAGAACGTAACTTCCGAACGTAATTTTCTTAAAGGAATGAAAAGGTATGAATGTTTATTGTACATTAACTACAAGTACATACTACAACAACAACAACTTAAAGACATACTCTCAAAATACTCTTCAAAAAAATAAAAAACACAAACAATTTGTTTATTGACAAAATACGATTTTTAGTAGAGATCAAGGGAGTTTAAGTCAACTGTAACTTCCACTTCCATTACCATGCACTTTTTTCTTCCTTCCTTCTTTCTACCTGTTCCTTGTATGATCAGTGACTTTCCGGACGGCTTTTTTGAAAAGAGTGTAGTGATCCCAGCGTTTGTTTATGATCAACACAATCGTTTGCATCTTTAGATAATTTGAATGTAATTGTTTGATTTTAGGTAAGAAAAGAGACATAAAAGAAAACTACTACAAAGACTCATAATATTGTTCTGTTTTAAAAACTGCGGAAGGAAACTAGAGACAAAGACCCTAAAATAACCCAAAAGACGTAATAAAAAAGTTAAGTAAGTGTGTATTTGAAAATGAAAAATAATATATAGTCATACAAATATAATTGTATAACTTTTAATGTTAATATTTTGTCATGAGCAAATTATATACTCGTATTATAGTTATTATAAGAAAAGCTACAATTCTTAAGAATTTTTTGATCTACAATTAAGCATAATATCAAGTGTCAGTTTTTTAGGTGGGGAAACTCTTTGACTAAATATATAACAATTTTAAAAAAATTTATAAAAAAAAAATAGTTATAGATTCTAAATTAAAGAACTTCATGGTTATTCTTGATTTCATCTCATTAAACCCTTCACCACCATAGGTGGAAAAGGGTATTATAAATTTGTGCCGATGTATGTAACGCATAGAAATATTTGTCTTAGATCCACCTTGGTATATCAATAGGCTTAGAATCACTTTCTGAGTCGATTTAGCGATGTCAGTCCGTCCGTCTGGCTGGACGACTGGCAGTACCACTATGTAAACCATGTAATCGAAGTACAGGTCGCAAATTTAAAGATAATTTAATGAAATTTGGCACCGATCATTTTTTTGATAGTGGGACCATGGCTATTGCATGCTGGTCAAAATCGGTCCATTATTTATGGTACCTCCCATATGTCCCACTTCCCGGAATTGATTTCGTTGAAATCGGTCCACATTTGGCCTTAGCTTCTCTTCTGTCAAAACGCACTAAATGAGACAAAAATCTCATAAATCTGAAGATTGAGTTTTTTTTTCATACATAATATTTATAAAAACTGTAATCAATTTGTCAAATTTCGAGATAATCGGTCCACGTAAACAGCTTAAATATATAAGTTTTGATAAAATGATTGTATGATGACAAAATTTAGCAAATATTTGTCTTTATACCACCTTTAGCCTTAGTGGTGAAGGGTATCGGATGGTAGGGCTTGACCGTGTAGAGCACTTTCTTACTTGTTATACCCTTCACCAATAGGTGAAAGGGTATTATAAGTTTGTGATTCCGTTTGTAATTATTATTATTAGTGATCGTAGACCCCATAAAAATTATACCGATCGACTCAGAATCGGGAGGAGAATCGATTAAGCGTCTGTCTGTTTGTCTGTCTGTTTTATCAAAATCGGTCCATAAACCACTGAGATATCGCCAAAACACTAAATTTGATGTATTGCAAATTGCCCAAAGTACGCATTAGAGAATGTTTGTTGAAAAAATGAAATGCAGAAATAGGAAAAACCATCCTCCCTTAGCACGGACGTACATAAATTTTATATCAGATTTTAGGAAATTCTCCCAAGCACGTTATTAAATTTTATCAAAAGCGGTCCATAAACAACTGGGATATCCCCAAAACACTACTTGTGATGTGCAGCAAATTCTCCAAAGTACGTGTCTAAGAAATTTTGTTGACATTTTGTAAGTATTGTTTCAGCGATATCTCAGGTGCTTATGGACCAATTGTTATGAAATTTGACAGCGTTCTTTGTGGGAGGATTTCCTAAAATCTGATGTATAAACTCTACAAATCTGATTATGAATACCATTCAAATTGTACCGATCGACTCAGAATCGGCAGGAGAAACGATTTCGCGACGTCTGTCTGTTTGTCTGTCCGTCCGTCTACCTGTCTGTCCTTTTTTCTGTTGTAGTCAAGTTTTTGGAGCTCCTGTTTTGTCGATATCTCAGATGTTTATTTTGATGAAATTCAATAGCGTACTTCGCAGGAGATTACCTAAACTCTAATGCATTCGGCAATTTGTGGTAGAGATAATTTAGTGTTTAAGCGATATTTCAGGTGTTTTGATCGACAATGATGAAATTTAGGGTGTTTATACCTTCAAAGAGCTACGCAAATCTGATTTTGTGTCTGACTTTTGAACATTATGATAACATTTGAGAATGTATTATATATATTAAATTATAGGTAATCTTCCTAGGAAGTACAAAAATGCGACTGAGTACATGATATCCGTTCAAAACCAACATATGTATGTATGTATGTATGTCTGTATCTCACATATCAATGAAAATTAAAATTTTTTAATTGCAATTGGGAGAAATCCGTTCACGTTTGACAATTGCTTCCGTATAACTTCGCCTGAGGCAATCTCTTAGTAGCTAATAAATGACAAATTATAATAGATACGATGATGACATTTAGTATAAAGCCATTGTACAATATCTTTATTCAGGGCGATAGCGCCTAAAATAAACTTTCTAGAGGGACACGTTTGACAAAAGTATTTCTGATCTCTTGAAAAGTTCGGTATTGATAATGGTCGAGCTCTGTTCACATTTAGTGAAATCTCCCATATAACCCCGATCGGGAATCACTTTAATGCTGATATATTAAATCACATTATAATTGCACAAAGAACTAGAGCAAAACTTTCCACACATCCATCGGACAGACCGAAAGAACAATACATTATTATTGATGAAGTATTCATCTTAATTCCATTTAAAAGCTATATATTTCACGTATGTATCTAAAACTAAGAGTTTATACCCTATAATTCTAAGGCTTGTTTACAGTGACAATTATTGTTAAAGCTTCAGTCCGCTAACTTCAAAGTTTTACATAACTAATCAAGAACTTTTACTAGTTGGATAATTCGAACGAATTAAAGTACGCAACCCTCACTGGGCACTGTGTTTTTGGGTTGCATGCCAGAATACTTAATCTTCATCAAATCGATTTGCTTTTGCAAATCGATTTGCTTTTGCAAATCTAAGGCCATCTACATTTTGAAGCATCTTTTATTAAGTGTTCGTAAAATAGACACATATATCGAAGCTACTGGCTGGCTTAAATAAGCATTCTCTACCTGCCCAACCTAACCTTTGGGTCCATAACTATTCTAGATGATCACGCCACCGAAAAGCTTTTCGTTTTCCGACATAGCTAAATATTGCTAGGAATTACATTTAGTATGAACAAAAGAAAATTAATATACATATCAAGCATTTGTGTGGGGCTCAACTAAGTCAGTAATCAGAAACTATATAATTATCAATATATTCTTACGATTTTGTACTTTACTTTTGGAACACCATTGGTGAAGGGTATCCAAGATTCGGCAAAGCCGAATATACCACTCTTACTAGTTTTTTGTTGTATTTACTTCTAACCAATGTCTGAATATTCTTTAAATATCAAGAGCTTAATTTCATTGTATGTAGTTTAAACAATAATTTACAAAATATTTAAGCCCTGGGTTCACATTTGAACTGAAGTGCTTCTGGATTGTTTTTAATTTCCTGGTAGCTGGTTTATGTAACTGTAAACGCTTTTAAGTTTTGTGTCTGAAGACATCTCATCTTGTAAGACTTTTATTCAGATAACATCTAATTTAAACTGCTCTCGATTTCTAGATTATAATGACATTCTTTACTAGTTCAGATCCTATAATGGATTTTTAACCCAATTTTTTTCTTCAGAATCCATTTCTTTTAGTAGTTAAGTTTTTGCTTTCGTTACTTTCAAAAATTTAACAAGGTTAGGTAAGACATGTGGCTGACTTCACCTGATCCTGAATATGGTGCCTATGTGTTACCTTCAAGGTATATAAAAGAGGAAAGGAATATCTTGAATAAAAATTTAACAAAAGCTCTAAATATTGCATCTACTAGCATGTATCCCAAAAGCTCAGATTCATGTGAGAATTCAAAAATGAAAATTTTCTCTAAAATTAAAAATTTAACTAAAACTTAAGTTTTAACAAAAAATAGGAATTTTCACCAAAAATTTAATTTTTATCTGAAAATTAAAATTTTTTCCAAAAATTAAATTTTTCTACAAAATATTTATTTGCACAAAAATATGTAATTTTCAAAGTAAATTCAAGTTTTTTTAAGATATTAACATTTTTACCAAATATTAAAATTTTATATAAAACTAGCAGAATCGGAATTGGATTATTATTCCCTACATCATAACGTATATCTGAGCAAAATTTTGAACATTTAATATAACAAATGACCAAATTTTTACAGTTTTTGTACCTAGAGGACCGTTACGCACTTAAATTATGAAAAATCGCAATAAAAGTTTAATTTTGTTGCATAGTGTAATTTTAACAATCATTAAGTACTTTCATTTGCTTAAACCAGTAAAAGAAACTATAACTGTTACTATTTAATTTATATAATATTTATATGTATAAAAAATGTTGTTTATTCATACTAATTAGTACTGCAGGTGGGTTATTTGGTTTCAGATTTTTGCAATTCCAAATACCCTAAGTGATATAACATAAGCTGTGTTTAGAGAAACAATTTTTTTTCAACCGATATATATTTCTGGTTCCATTTTAATCAAAATACATAATTTTCGTTTCAATATTGGAAATAGTCCCAATTTTATAACGTTTTTTCCCTTTCCTGTAAACTTTTGAAAACTGTAGATAGGTTATTTAGTCTTTTAGGTGACGATATATTCAAATAATAAAAATTGTAACCAAAAACTTAAGTCTTTACTGAAATTTCAAATTACAATCGTCAACCGACACAGTTACATTGAAGTAAAACTATTTTTTTATATATTATGGACCCTAAGTGGTCATATCTACCGACTGTAAAATTTTTTCATAATTTTCTCTACAATTTTGAAAAAAAAAACTACAGTGTTTTCAATATGAAAAATAGTGAACATTTAACAATTTTGAGGAACTTATGCGATATGTTGGACAAAAATATTAAACGTTTATGAAATAGGTAAATCCGCAATAAGAGTTTTCTGAATAAAAGATTTATTATTTAAATATAAAAATGTCATTTGTATTTAGCAATTTTAAGAGTAGTGAAACTTTTTTTTGAAGAACCTAGTTAACTAAGTATTAGCGTTAATTATGTTAAATGACAGTTGTGTAACTAAAATGATTACAAATTTTACCACATTAAAGCCAAAAACGACGACACCTTGTCTTAAAAGATCGTTATAAAAAAAAAAAACGATTTTCCCTCTTATATTTTCCAGTCTTTAAAGAGATCTTGTTGGAACTGACTGTTTGGTTGGTTGGCTTGTGATACTTAAAATGTCTGTAATGTCACTGAAATTGTTTACTTTAGATCATCATTGTTTTCTATTCTACTTATGTATATACGAATATTAGTATGTACTCTTAATATATAAAATATTTATGTGAATTGATCTCGGTAGTTTAGTTTATGTCTGGTAGATACATTAACCATGTGTGGCTCAATACAACCACATTCTTTCATAACGTACTACGACGTACAACAACAACAAGAAAATAAAATAATAATAAAAAAAGAAAAAAAATAAAAACAACAACAGAAATCGGTTATAACAAGTGAATAGCAGCAGCAGCAAAAATAACTACAGCGACGACAACAAGATCAAGAAGAAGAACAACAGCAACAACAAAAACTGTGAATATAGCAAAATGCTAGTACGAGAATAGCAGCAATAACCAGCAACAACTACAACAACAATAAAAACATTCAACTTAATTTTGCTTATTTATGTTTGAAACAAACGTAAACACAACATGTTCGAGGTTGTAAGCCAAATGTCGATATAAGCTACACTCTTGACTGACTGAATTTGAATGAACGAACCAACGAATGAAAGATCGATCGAACGGGGAGTATGATTATTATTAATTTATATTAAGTTCAGTTGATTTCGGTTTAATTCTTGAAATTATTTCACTTAAATGTGAAACGTAAGATTTTATAAAATAAAAGATACGCGAAGCTAAATAATAAGATAATAATAAGGAATTAAATTTCGATTATTCAAAAATGTTTAGGAGTTATTGTCAAAAGTCTGAATACAATAAAAGATTTCGTTGCAGTAAGAAAAAAAAAATAAATTTTAGTCTGAAATAAAAAAAAAACGGAAGAAAACAAAGAAGCGTTTTATTTTAATTCAAGTGCGGCGGCGGCACCTACAACAGATCCGTTTGTGAGTTGTGTTTATAATGATTTTGACAAGTCATATGTTTTGTTTACATTTTACAACAAGATGTGCCAGCGTCATCGAAGAAGGGGTGGCTGTGGAGCGGGAGAGTCAATACCACAAACAAATAATCAACAGACAAACAGACATTTAGACAGACATAATTTAGACGTCTTGTGTGTGATTGAACATCTCAGTTGCACAGTGGGATTAGTGGATGAAAATAGGAGTGTTGAAATGTTTATGTTGTAAAGTTAATGTATATATGATTGTTAAACAGCATTTATTTATATAATGGTTATAAATATATTATAAGCTTTAAATGCGCTTTTATAAAATAAAGGAAGTTATTTTTTTAATTATCAATCGATTTATGATCAATTTCTAAAAATTTGTTCTGGGCTTAGCAAATAACTTAAGTTATTATGACTTCAAGGTAGAATTTTTCTACAAAATGCCTAAAGAAGGGGATGAATCCCTACAGCTTAAAATAAAGTTGCAAATTCTCTTATAAATCGGTGTATATCAAAGAAAACCAAACAAAAAATGAAATATTTCAACTTAAAAAAAAAACGATAATTTTTTAACTAAAAAAATTTAATTTTTACAAAAAAAAAAATTTAAACTTTCACAAAAAACAGGAAAATTTAACTAAAAATTACAATTTTTAAAAAAGTTTTTACCAAAGGCTAATTTTTTGCAAAGTAAATTTTAATGTTATACTAAAAATTCAATTTTCAAAAAAATATTATGCTTTAAAAAGTTGAGAACAAAAGCTAAGAAAAAAGATAGTTTTCTAAATGACCATCTTGCTTACTTACTTAAATGACCTATATTACAACCAGTTTAAGTCAAAGGCCAAGCAAATTTTAGAATTCCACGCGCTTTGATCTTGTGCGCATATTCTCAAATTTCACCATCTACAAGGCAATCTAAGGCAATTTTTGAAAAAATTCCTGTAACAAGTAAATTTTTGAAAAATTTCCTATAAAGAGTAAATTTTTAAAAAATTTCTCATAAAAATTAAATTTTTGAAAAATTTACTAAAAGAAAGTAAAATTTTGAAAAATTTCCTATAAAAAGTAAATTTTTGAAAAA
This sequence comes from Stomorhina lunata, assembly GCA_933228675.1. Classification (NCBI taxonomy): domain Eukaryota; kingdom Metazoa; phylum Arthropoda; class Insecta; order Diptera; family Rhiniidae; genus Stomorhina; species Stomorhina lunata. The sequence continues at coordinate 6,828,011 of OW121742.1, read as the reverse complement.
CTTCCTATAAAAAGTAAATTTTTGAAAAATTTCCTATAAAAAGTAAATTTTTGAAAAATTTCCTATAAAAAGTAAAATTTTGAAAAATTTCCTATAAAAAGTAAATTTTTGAAAAATTTCCTATAAAAAGTAAATTTTTGAAAAATTTCCTATAAAAAGTAAATTTTTGAAAAATTTCCTATAAAAAGTAAATTTTTGAAAAATTTCCTATAAAAAGTAAATTTTTGAAAAATTTCCTATAAAAGTAAATTTTTGAAAAAGTTCCTATAAAAAGTAAATATTTGAAAAATTTCCTATAAAAAGTAAATTTTTGAAAAATTTCCTATAAAAAGTAAATTTTTGAAAAATTTCCTATAAAAAGTAAATTTTTGAAATATTTCTTATAATAAGTAAATTTTTGAAAAATTTCCTATAAAAAGTAGATTTTTGAAAAATTTCCTATAAAAAGTAAATTTTGAAAAATTTCCTATAAAAAGTAAATTTTGAAAAATTTCCTATAAAAAGTAAATTTTTGAAACATTTCCTATAAAAACTAAATTTTTGAAAAATTTTCTATAAGAAGTAAATTTTTGGAAAATTTCCTATAAAAAGTAAATTTTTGAAAAATTTCCTATGAAAAGTAAATTTTTTAAAAATTTCCTATAAAAAGTAAATTTTTGAAAAATTTCCTATTAAAAGTCAATTTTTGAAAAATTTCCTATAAAAAGTAAATTTTTGAAAAATTTCCTATAAAAAGTAAATTTTTGAAAAATTTCTTATAAAAAGTAAATTTTTGAAAAATTTCCTATAAAAAGTAAATTTTTGAAAAATTTCCTATAAAAACTAAATTTTTGAAAAATTTCCTATTAAAAGTAAATATTTGAAAAATTTCCTATAAAAAGTAAATTTTTGAAAAATTTCCTATAAAAAGTAAATTTTTGAAAAATTTCCTATAAAAAGTAAATTTTTGAAAAATTTCCTATAAAAAGTAAATTTTTGAAAAATTTCCTATAAAAAGTAAATTTTTGAAAAATTTCCTATACAAAGTAAATTTTTGAAAAATTTCCTATAAAAAGTAAATTTTTGAAAAATTTCCTATAAAAAGTAAATTTTTGAAAAATTTCCTATAAAAAGTAAATTTTTGAAAAATTTCCTATAAAAAGTAAATTTTTGAAAAATTTCCTATAAAAAGTAAATTTTTGAAAAACTTCCTATAAAAAGTAAATTTTTGAAAAATTTCCTATAAAAAGTAAATTTTTGAAAAATTTCCTATAAAAAGTAAATTTTTGAAAAATTTCCTAAAAAAGTAAATTTTTGAAAAATTTCCTAAAAAAGTAAATTTTTGAAAAATTTCCTATGAAAAGTACATTTTTTAAAAATTTCCTATAAAAAAAGTAAATTTTTGAAAAATTTCCTATAAAAAGTAAATTTTTGAAAAATTTCCTATAAAAAGTAAATTTTTGAAAAATTTCCTATAAAAAGTAAATTTTTGAAAAATTTCCTAGAAAAAGTAAATTTTTGAAAAATTTCCTATAAAAAGTAAATTTTTGAAAAATTTCCTATAAAAAGTAAATTTTTGAAAAATTTTCTATAAAAAGTAAATTTTTGAAAAATTTCCTATAAAAAGTAAATTTTTGAAAAATTTCCTATAAAAAGTAAATTTTTGAAAAATTTCCTATAAAAAGTAAATTTTTGAAAAATTTCCTATAAAAAGTAAATTTTTGAAAAATTTCCTATAAAAAGTAAATATTTGAAAAATTTCCTATAAAAAGTAAATTTTTGAAAAATTTCCTATAAAAAGTAAATTTTTGAAAAATTTCTTATAAAAAGTAAATTTTTAAAAAATTTCCTATAAAAAGTAATTTTTTGAAAAATTTCCTTTAAAAAGTAAATTTTTGAAAAATTTCCTATAAAAAGTAAATTTTTGAATAATTTCCTATAAAAAGTAAATTTTTGAAAAATTTCCTATAAAAAGTAAATTTTTTAAAAATTTCCTATAAAAACTAAATTTTTGAGAAATTTTCTATAAGAAGTAAATTTTTGAAAAATTTCCTATAAAAAGTAAATTTTATAAATATTTCCTATAATTAGTAAATTTTTGAAAAATTTCCTATAAAAAGTAGATTTTTGAAAAATTTCCTATAAAAAGTAAATTTTGAAAAATTTCCTATAAAAAGTAAATTTTGAAAAATTTCCTATAAAAAGTAAATTTTTGAAAAATTTCCTATAAAAAGTAAATTTTTGAAAAATTTCCTATAAAAAGTAAATTTTGAAAAATTTCCTATAAAAAGTAAATTTTTGAAAAATTTCCTATAAAAAGTAAATTTTTGAAAAATTTCCTATGAAAAGTACATTTTTTAAAAATTTCCTATAAAAAGTAAATTTTTTAAAAATTTCCTATAAAAAGTAAATTTTTTAAAAATTTCCTATAAAAAGTAAATTTTTGAAAAATTTCCTATAAAAAGTAAATTTTTGAAAAATTTCCTATAAAAAGTAAATTTTTGAAAAATTTCCTATAAAAAGTAAATTTCTGAAAAATTTCCTATAAAAAGTAAATTTTTGAAAAATTTCTTATAAAAAGTAAATTTTTAAAAAATTTCCTATAAAAAGTAATTTTTTGAAAAATTTCCTTTAAAAAGTAAATTTTTGAAAAATTTCCTATAAAAAGTAAATTTTTGAAAAATTTCCTATAAAAAGTAAATTTTTGAAAAATTTCCTATAAAAAGTAAATTTTTGAAAAATTTTCTATAAAAAGTAAATTTTTGAAAAATTTCCTATAAAAAGTAAATTTTTGAAAAATTTCCTATAAAAAGTAAATTTTTGAAAAATTTCCTATAAAAAGTAAATTTTTGAAAAATTTCCTATAAAAAGTAAATTTTTGAAAAATTTCCTATAAAAAGTAAATATTTGAAAAATTTCCTATAAAAAGTAAATTTTTGAAAAATTTCCTATAAAAAGTAAATTTTTGAAAAATTTCTTATAAAAAGTAAATTTTTAAAAAATTTCCTATAAAAAGTAATTTTTTGAAAAATTTCCTTTAAAAAGTAAATTTTTGAAATTTTTGAAATTTTTAAAAAATTTCCTATAAAAAGTAATTTTTTGAAAAATTTCCTTTAAAAAGTAAATTTTTGAAAAATTTCCTATAAAAAGTAAATTTTTGAATAATTTCCTATAAAAAGTAAATTTTTGAAAAATTTCCTATAAAAAGTAAATTTTTTAAAAATTTCCTATAAAAACTAAATTTTTGAGAAATTTTCTATAAGAAGTAAATTTTTGAAAAATTTCCTATAAAAAGTAAATTTTATAAATATTTCCTATAATTAGTAAATTTTTGAAAAATTTCCTATAAAAAGTAGATTTTTGAAAAATTTCCTATAAAAAGTAAATTTTGAAAAATTTCCTATAAAAAGTAAATTTTGAAAAATTTCCTATAAAAAGTAAATTTTTGAAAAATTTCCTATAAAAAGTAAATTTTTGAAAAATTTCCTATAAAAAGTAAATTTTGAAAAATTTCCTATAAAAAGTAAATTTTTGAAAAATTTCCTATAAAAAGTAAATTTTTGAAAAATTTCCTATGAAAAGTACATTTTTTAAAAATTTCCTATAAAAAGTAAATTTTTTAAAAATTTCCTATAAAAAGTAAATTTTTTAAAAATTTCCTATAAAAAGTAAATTTTTGAAAAATTTCCTATAAAAAGTAAATTTTTGAAAAATTTCCTATAAAAAGTAAATTTTTGAAAAATTTCCTATAAAAAGTAAATTTTTGAAAAACTTTAATTAGCAGAAATAACAAAGAAGAACTACATGTAATTTTAGTCAATAGATTTGTTAACAATTAGTACAATATTAGTCCCAAAGGATCATTTTATAGATATTAACTAATTAAAGCTCATAGCAAATATTCTTTAACTTTTTTTGCCAAGTTCCCCAAGGTGCAGCTTCTCTACACTTTGTTACTTAAATTTAGTAATATTTTTAGTTTTATTTATTTTTTGTTTTAATTTTTTTTTTGACTTGGTTTGCTCTGTTCTCTATCAAATTGGTTGGTAAGTTGGCTGGTTGGTTGGGCTGTTTGTATGTGGATTCAGTCGAACATGTTGGAATGTTTATTTTAAACAAATGTGCAACACAAGTGCGTAGATGTTCGCTTCCTAAGAGGTTTGTTCAGTTAAATATCGTCAATTGTGGAGTTCGTACGTCTTCCGAAAACGTACCGGGTGGCAAAAAAATATACAAAATTTTTTTAAAAAATTGTTAAAGCACAAAGGCGGTGGAATAAATTAATCAAAGTTCTTTTTTCTTGCGTTAAGAATATACAAAAAGATTTTATATATATAAAAAAAAATAAAAGTGATACATATAAATAAATGTGTATTCTATACACACATTAGTAGTATTTTAAAATCGTACGTATTTTCTGTATGTTCAAAATAGTTGAAATAAAAAAATAAAATTTAAATTTTTATAAAAATTTATGTTGAATAACAAACAAATAATAAAAATTTAAAAGAAAACTTGTAGAGAGATTAAAAGTAATTAATGAAAACAAAATTTGATGATAAAATAATGTGGAAATGATTTGGGTTTTTCTTAGATTTAAGAAAAATTTAAAGAAAATCAAAAAATACTTTAAAAGTGATCTGGTTAAATTTCATGCAAAACTGTGATGACGAAAAGAAAATTATTATTGTATACAAAATTAACAAAAAAAAAAATACAAATTTTAAAAATAACAAACTATAACTTTTTTATTATAATAACTCAAGTGTTTTATTTATAATTACATATAAAATTATTCAAAATTATTGAAAATTTCAAACAGCAACAGCCTTTAAAAGAATGAGCAATATCTGTCAATTTTTTTAAAATTTTGACAGTTAATCATCTTCATTATTCTTTAATGATTAGTATTATGATGATCATTAACATTGTGATCATTTAACTGAAAATTTTCAAAAAAAAAAATAAATTTATACAAATTCATTTAAGTGAAACATCAACAATTGTATGACAAATCAACCAAAAACCTAAAGAATTAAATAAAAAAATCAAATCAAATAAATTTTAAAGAAAAATAAAATTAAATTTAAATTTATAATACTTAAGCAGATGATTAATGAAATGCAATATTTAACAGTTACGTAGCAAAAAACCAAAAACAAAAAAAAAATACAAATTTATATATTATAAATATTATTTCGGTGAAAATTTGGCATTGTTCCGCATACACGAGAAATTTAAAAGAAACAACAAAAAATCACAAAAAATAAATAAATTTAAATAAATTAAAATTAAATTCAACAAAACTGAAAAAAAAAAAAAATATTCAAACATACATTTGAACAATTTTAAAGAGATAGACAAACCTAGAGACTCAAAACTTTTTTTTTTTGTCGAATATATGATGTATACATACACAAACAGATCTTTACAGATATTTTATTTATATACATTCTATATCCATCTTCATATGTATTAAATTGAATTGTTTTAGCTTTTCTTTCAACGTAGTCTACATCATCATCATCATGAACATCATTATTATGATTATCATTAAAACAATTTTCTTTATTATCATAAGTTTTGTGCGTTAATAATAATGTCTGGCTTTTAAACCAAAAAAATTTTAAAAAATATATGAATAATGTGCGTACCCCAAAGTTCCGAGACCAAGACATTATAATACCTTCGTAATTTTAAATTTGACATCAAAGGATTATCATGTCTGCAATAAAACAACAACAAAATAATTACAAAAACATTAATACCACAATATCACAAATCCAAAAAAAACTGGAAAATTTTACTCTTTTAAAAATCAGGGAAAAAATCTTAAAAGTATAAAAATATAACTCCAAACCAAAGTAGCAAAAATAATGAAAATAATTATAAGATTTCAAAATGATTTCAAAATTACTTTTCGAAATTGAAAGATACCCAAAGGCGAACGCGAAAAATTTTCCTCAGTATTAAAAAATAAAAGAAAACAGACATTAAAAATACATGAATTTTCCAACTTAACTTCTCACTCGTCGCAAACTCTCGATACCGAAGTCTCTATACTTTTTTCAAAATTCAAATATTGTTTTGAGTGTGTATTTCTTCAAAATTTTCTTCAAATTCAAATGAGTAAGAATGAGTGTGTGTGTGTGTTTTGAAAAATTTTGTTTTCTTCTGTTTTATTTAATTACTTTGTCTAAAATTAGAAAAGTGTGTGTCTGGCATATCGCACAAAACTCGTACATTTAGACATACTACTATAAATTTGAACGTATGTCGAGCATAGTACCCAAAGAAAAATTAAAGAGTCTTTCCCTCTTAATCATGATCATGTTAACAATCATTATGGCGATCATGATTATCAAAAAACGAGAGCATTGAAAACTCTTCTTTTTCCAACATGATCATCATTATGATCGTTATACTCGGTTACGACGACTACGACGACGGCCACTCTAGAGTCAAAACAGCTTGCGCCAGAAAATTGAACTCGTGAAAATCGTTGTGAATCACACAAGAAAAATAAAAATATATACCCGCATGTTAATGTTTAAAGAAGAACATTTACACAAATTATACACCAACAGACGGACTGACTGATAGACAGACACTCACCACACACCAAAACAAACACATACACACTCATTAGTACTCCGACATACGTACAAGATATTCGCCTATATCTTAACATCGTCTATGTTTGTTAGGGATACACCACCAACCGACCGACCGAACCATCTATCCATCCATCCATCCATCGATCCATCCATTAAAGAAAAGGGGGAACATAAATAAATTTAAGTAAAAAAACACAACAAGCACCCATTTCTCTTTAACATTACACTCCTCCCCATCAACCCCCTTTATCCCTTAATTCTTCCCCTTCTTCACCACTTGCTGCTACCACCCTGACCCCCATAATTGTAAAGTAGTGAATATATAAATACGACAAATGTACAACATCGGCGCATCTTCTTTCAAAAAATCTTACAAAAACATTAAGAAATTCAAAAACTCAAACAAAATAGTAGAGCACAGAGATCGACCGAAAAACAGAAACATCGTCAGTCTTTGGTCGTCTGTTCCGTCTGAGTTTCTTTCAGACTAAAATATATCTGATGCTCGTCGTACTCATCGTTTAACACAAAATTGTTGTGATATTTTTTAGCGAGCAAATTATTTTTTTAAGGAGCAAAATTTTCAAAACAAAAAAGAAAAAAAAAATTGAAATTGTGAAAAACGAGGGTGTCTAAATCATGTTCGATGTAGGGCTGACTAACTAAATATAGTAAAAGTTAGAGGAAAAAACTGATTGACTGAATGACTTACTGTCCGTTTGACACGTGTGCTTTGCGATCTGTCTGGCTGCTAGGCTGCTACATGTTAAACATTGTTAGCCATTAAAAATATATATTTGGAAAAAAAAATAAGTACGATCGGTCAAGGCCGAATATATTAATGCTCTACACCTATTTTGGGTGAGAACATAATTATATTACTATAACTGATCGTTTAATTTTTTTTAATTCTTATCAAAATCAAATATTCAAATTTTTGTCTTAATGTAGAAATATGATCATCAATGTTAAATCAATCTCACATGTGATTAAATTGTTCATGAAATCTTTTAATTAAAATTGAACTTGCATCAATTAAGCATATAAAGGAATACAGGTCACAACGACAAACAAAATTGGTATCGGTTTTACAACGACCAGATAAATGTTGACCCAATCCATTTGACTCCAATCAGTATCAATAGTAAATCAACTCCCTATGTGTTCAAAATAATCAGTATGTTTTTAAATTCACAATGCTTTTGGTATCAAATTTAAATATAATTGTAGGTTATTGCCTTATAAGCAACCCAATGCCAAAAATGTTACCTAACATTTTTTAGTCAATTTGTATACATCTTATATAGAGCATCAACTCCCCTAAATCAGTTTTTTTGCATCAGCTCTAGTTTTCGAGATATATATATATATATTTTTAATTACAAAATTACACGATTTTGAGCAACATAACTGAAGAACTGTTTTACCTATTTAGTAAAAATTAAAAATTAAAATTTAGCTACAATATAACCTTCGTGATGCCCTATCATAATATTTACTCCACTCAGAAGTTTTGGAGATATAGCCGAATATATGACGAAATATATTTATTAAACAATTATATAACTTATTTCCTTTTAATGATATAGAGTTACTTTATTTAGAATAAAATACTCAGTTAAAGATGGATTTTAATGAGATAAGCTGGCTATATGCGTAAAAAATTTCCCTATATGACTAAAGGAAAAATATTTTTCTACACAAAAATTTTTGATAAAAATATTTTTCTATGCAAAAATTTTCGATACAAATATTTTTCTTTAGAAAAATTTTCGGTAAAAATATTTTTCTATAGAAAATTTTTCAATAAAAATATTTTTCTATAGAAAAATTTTCGATACAAATATTTTTCGAAAGAAACATTTTCTATAAAAATATTTTACTACAGATAAATTTTTAATAAAAATATTTTTCTATAGAAAAATTTTTGATAAAAATATTTTTTTATAGAAAAATTTTCGATACAAATATTTTTCGATAAAAATATTTTTCTATAGGAAAATTTTTGATAAAAATATTTTTCTATAGGAAAATTTTTGATAAAAATATTTTTCTATAGAAAAATTTTCTTTAAAAATATTTTTCTATAGAAAATTTTTCAATAAAAATATTTTTCGAAAAAAATATTTTTCTATAGAAAGATTTTTGATACAAATATTTTTCGAAAGAAACATTTTCTATAAAAATATTTTACTACAGATAAATTTTTAATAAAAATATTTTTCTATAGGAAAATTTTTGATAAAAATATTTTTTTATAGAAAAATTTTCGATTAAATATTTTTTATGATAAAAATATTTTCTAAAGAAAAATTTTCGATAAAAATATTTTATAGAAAAATTTTCGATAAAAATATTTTTCTATAGAAAAATTTTTGATAAAAATATTTTCCTATAGAAAAATTTTCGATAAAAATATTTTTCTATAGAAAAATTTTCGATAAAAATATTTTTCTATAGAAAAATTTTCGATAAAAATATTTTTCTATAGAAAAATTTTCGATAAAAAAATTTTTCTATAGAAAAATTTTCGATAAAGAAATTTTTCTATAGAAAAATTTTCGGTAAAAAAATTTTTCCTTAGAAAATTTTTCGATAAAAAAATTTTTCTATAGAAAATTTTTTCAATAGAAAATTTTTCGATAAAAAAAATTTCTATAGAAAATTTTTCGATAAAAAAATTTTTATATAGAAAATTTTTCGATAAAAAAATTTTTATATAGAAAATTTTTCGATAAAAAAATGTTTCTATAGAAAAATTTTCGATAAAAAAATTTTTCTATAGAAAAATTTTCGATAAAAAAATTTTTCTATAGAAAAATTTTCGATAAAAAAATTTTTCTATAGAAAAATTTTCAATAAAAAAATTTTTCTATAGAAAAATTTTCGATAAAAAAAATTTTTTAAGGATAAAAAAATTTTTCTATAGAAAATTTTTCGATAACAAAATTTTTCTATAAAAAATTTTTCGATAAAAAAATTTTTCTATAGAAAATTTTTCGATAAAAAACCAAGAACCAAGAATTTATGTTAAGAGGTTGTGGGTTCGAATCCGGGCTCAGGTTCATATCATAAATTTTTATTTTTTAATTTTTAATAATTTTTATGGTTTTTTAAATTAGATTAATAATTTTTAAGAATACTGAAAAAACTATGTGACACTTAGCAGTGTGGAATGCTGCATTTTCTGTCCCGCTACGGACTTCATCAGCACCCTGTGTCACCAACTGTTAGATGCCAGTAGTTAAGATCATCTATTTAACTGAATTCTTAAGCGAAATTGAAACCGAGAATTATATTAACACACATTTCTATTTCACCTATGACCATATGATCGATTCAAAATTTTTCTATAGAAAATTTTTCGATAAAAAAAAATTTTTCTATAGAAAATTTTTCGATAAAAAAATTTTTCTATAGAAAATTTTTCGAAAACAAAAAAAAATTTTTCTATAGAAAATTTTTAGATAAAAAAATTTTTCTACAGAAAATTTTTAGATAAAAAAATTTTTCTACAGAAAATTTTTTATCTAAAAATTTTTCTATACAAAATTTGTCGATAAAAAAATTTGTTTATAGAAAATTTTTCGATAAAAAATTTTTCTATAGAAAATTTTTTGATAAAAAAAATTTTTCTATAGAAAATTTTTCGATAAAAAAATTTTAAAATAATAAAAAAAAGCTAAAATAATAGGTATGCCTAACAACAGATGGCGCGACTTTGCTGTTATCAAGCCTCGAGGTATTCTGCTGCCAAAAACAACTTAACGAAGAAACATGCACTTATTTATCTTCCCCTGTACCACTCAAGTGCATTTTTTCCATAGTGGGATGATACTAAATCAAGTAAACAATACTTAGGCACTCCGTTATATCATTTTCTGTGTTTAATGTGTCAGATGCTACAAATGTTTGACTTCTTTTGCCAAAACTCAAACAATACATTTCGTAGATTCTTTTTTTAATTAGTCTTTTAAAAAGTATCAATTGGATCACAACCGATGCTCGGATTTATATTAAAATTATCTATTTTCAAAATTTTGTGTCAAAAATGATCAATCTCCTCCGAGATGAAATTAGTGGTAAAGTTTTCAAATTGATAATGCAGTTGCCATGAGAATAGTACAACAATTTTTCAATTTGAACCTAAACGTAATTTTTTTCTAAGGTCGTCCATAAAAACGTAACAGTAAAATTGGTACCTTGAGATCAAACATGATCGATTGAGATCCTAATCATTGTTATTGGTTTTGCAGCGCCATTTTCTGTCGTTAGTTAAACCAATACTTAGTATTATCGGTTGGAAAAACAGATCAAACACATAGCTTTGTTTAAGTTAATCATCAAGTTTTCAATTTGGCAATTAAAGCGGCATCAAATTGACACAGGAATTTTTTTAATTGAACACAAATGTTGTAGTTTTCACAAAATCATTAGTACTAACGGCAATTGTTAGTATTCGGGCATTTTAATTTTTTAATTCATTACCCGGTGTAGGGCATAAATAGGTACCTTATATACAATTTAAACTATAAATACATACTTTTTAAAAATCACTCAAATTACTAATTTTCTCTGTATAACTTAATTTTCATTTTAGACAAATTTTTCATTTTAGTTGAAATATTAAAAACAAAATTAAGACATGAAGAAATTGAAAAGATCACAGCAAAAAAATATGTTTATTAACACTAAATATTAAAGAAAAACAATTTCAACGAAATCAAACGAAAATCTCCCACTCCAAAGCAAAAAAATTTGAAAAAATAACCTAAACGAATAAGAAAAAATTGAAACCATAAGAAACTATTGGCTGGTCCCCAACTTAAAAAGTTTTTCAAAAATCAACTTAAAAAAAAGAATTAAAATAAAAAATAAACAAAATTCAATATTTAAGAAAAGTCAAAAATAAATTGATACAATGACGGTAGTGTTTCATATAAAAAAGTGGCTCTATTGCAATCAATTTCTAAGAAAAATTCCCAAAATGTATGAACGCAATCGATAAGTGATTTAATGGTAAAATACAAGAGAATTGTAATAAAAATTAAATCCTCCCCTCCCAAATAAAAATTTATAATAAAAAGAATAAAAATTTAAAAGCAAAATGCTCTGAAACTTCAAGTTCTAAGTGTTAAAAATAAAACGAATATTTTTAAGGAAACCCCTAAAAAAGAAACGAATAAATTAAAAAAATATTAAGAAAAATCGAAAATAATTTTTTAAAAGAATAATTTAAAAGAAACAATTTACTTTAAGAAAAAAATAATAAAAAAATAACTTTTAAAAATATTTTCCTAAACAAACAACATTTTTGTAAAAATTCTACTTTAATTGCGGAAACGCCATGAATGCGCGAATATTGCGCAAATGGAGTATACATACGAAAAATCTAATGTCTTGCTCGGTGTGCTCACTTGTGGTCGTTGTACTGCTGCTACTTGTCACATGTGCACCAACCCTAATATTGGCAACAATGAACTTTCGTTCAGACGCATCATTTGCTGCAGCAAATCCACCACATATGCCAAAAAATGTAATCAAGGAGGCAACATTCTCATCAGCATCATCGTCATCATTGTCAACCTCATCATCGTCAAGATTATTAACATCGTTATTGTCATCATTACCAAACATAAATCACAGACTGGCGGCGTCATCCTCCTCATCGTTTTCATCGTCATCTTCGCCGTCAGACAGTGGAGTGGAAGTTGTCAAAACTCTAGACAACAACAGAGAGCCATTTCCGGGCTATTACAAAAATTATCCTACAGATGACACTAGACAATTGCCACCACATTTCGATATTAGTGGTGGTGGCAGTAGCAGCAGCAGCAGCATCATTTACAGTGGCCACAATCGGGGGTTGCCAATGGCCAATAGTAAAAGTAGGCATAGATACAATGATAATAATAAGCAGCAGCAGTTACACAGCAATAATGACAATCTAGGCTACATGCTTCAATATAGAGGTTGGCCTAGGCACCACACACCCTCACCCTCACATACTACTACAACACTAGATGAGGATAACTTAAGCTCTTCGTATAACGAAGAGCTGAAACCTTCATATACTAGTGATATAAAAGCAGGTGATAAAGAGTTTGAACATGAGCATGATGATGATACAGATGCTGCTGCTGCTAGCGATATAAAAGTTTTGTATACTCCTCAACGAATACCCTTCAACACAAGGGGCAGCTTTCCAGTGCAACATCAGCCTTATAACATTGCTAGAAGTAAGGAGGAAAGCATACATCATGTTGCACCTTCTCCTCTTACACAACATCACATAGCAAGACCCACAAAAACCCTGTTGCAACGAACATCTCGTACAGCTTCATTATTAGTTCCACCACCACCAGCAACACAACTATCACCACCAGCCCATTTAAAGCAACCAGAACTGATACCTAGTACTACTCGTAATATTAATAATCTTAAAAACATTTTTTCAACAACTTATAATGAATCGGTGCTAAGGCCAGAAGGAGATAATGTTTACGGTATTGATAACTCTAATGTAAACAAAATTAAGTCATCTTCATTGACTTCTTATTCTTCTTCGTCTTACACGTCCGGCTCACCGCTTCGCTTCATTATAGAATCCTATGAGGTGCCAGCTTCATTGCCTTTGGCAAAAGAACTAACAGAACAGCAGCGTCGCATGCTGATACACGAACAACATCTAAAGCAATTGCGTAGCATGCAACAGCAGGCGGCCCGTAGTAGACGCGAATCACTACGTGGTCGTTATAAAAAATATCAAAACGATCTGCTAACAGCCTCATCATCATCTTCTGCATCAGCATCTTTAACATCTTCATTATCATCGTCAGCCAACTTGCGAAAAGCTCCTTCACTCCACAATTTAAGGCAACAACAACAACATCATCAGCATCATCACCAACACCAGCAACGCTTGCGCAACAAACATTCGCGACGCTATTGCTCTGCCAGAGATCCCGCCCAATTGGCGTTTGAAGCTCCCACAGTGTTTGAGGGTAAAATAGTGTCAATGACACCCGATCGTAGGCAAAACTTTTCAGCCACTGTTGAGGTAAGGGAGGTCTTTAAACAGCAAATCGGTTATCGTTTGCAAAAATATTTGCGCTTGCAATTTGCCTATCGCAACAATAGCGGCGAATGTGATATTTATCGTGAGCAGTTGAGGGCGCGGGGTTTGGTGCGTGGTGACACCATCGAACCGGGTCGCATGTATCTGTTGTTTGTCCAGCAAATTGATATTGGCAACTTTACGATTCTTGGTCAGCCGATTAGGAAGACAAAACGTGTCGTCGAGGCAGTACGTTATGCAGTGAGTGGAAATTATGGTGAGTGTTAGTATAGGAACATTAGAATAAAAAAACTAGATTTTAAAACAAGATCGATCACCCCTATCGTGAATAATATAAGAATATTTTCTTTTCATGAAATTTTTATTCCACGTGAAGGGAAACTGATATCTTTACATCTATTTAGATGAAATTTGCCTTTCCTTTCAGTATCGTTCCAGTTTGTCAAAATATAGACCAAAGTTAGATCAAGTACTAGCTATAAGGGCATATGACGAATAACAGACTTTTGAGAAATTCCACATGCTACTATATGGGAATTCGTACAGTAAAATGATTCATAATGAGATTAAATACTATTATTTTCAGATTTTGGATTTTTTTGTATTTTCTGCAGGCGTAGTTTTGACAACGACGGCTCTACATAAACCCGATTTTCTTAAAGCAATCGCTCGAAATTTGCTGATTGTATAGGGAGGTAGACTTTTCTTAGTTGAATTTTATTTCACCATTTCATTGGTATTTTAAAAGAAATTGCAGCACAATCTGGCTTCTAATATTATTTTTGATCGGGATTTGTTTCAACGATTACTTAAAAATATTGTTTGGCTATCCAGGTGAAACCAGATTTAATCTAAGGAAAAGTAAGAGAAAATCACTTAATTAGTGATCGAATTATTGTGAAAAAATATTGATTGATCAGTAAATGGAACTGTTTAGTTATCAAGCTAAAATTATATTTTATACTTAGTGATAGACTCAGGAGGTAGAGGGGATGCGCTGGATAGGAATTTGGGAAATCAATCAGAATTTCTCTGAGCCAATGAAACTGTTTGTTAAAAATTAATGAAAATCCAATTGGAATTACCATGTAAACAAAACTAAATGAAACAAAATAAACTAGTTTAAGGAATGAATTAGGAGTAAGGATGATTTTATTACCTCTTTCTTGGGAGGTTGTAACAAGAAGAACTATGGCTAAAAAGGAAACAGTTCTCCTGACATTTTACCGATATGAAACCTTTTTTAGGCATTAAAAGGAAAAGAGATAGATAGATTTCCGATAACTATCTGTCAAAATTATACTTTAGTTAGTGAAGATACTTAGTAGAAAATATAAGAGGTAGGGAGATAGTTGGGAAGATAATCTTTTTAATGAAGTTTTGACATTAACACTTAGAAAGTTGTAGATCTTCTTCTCTCTGATTGAAAAGAAGCTTACATCTCTCTGCCTCGGAGAATTGTTGCTTGATCAGTGAATGGAATTAAGTAAATAAAGATTAAAATAAACTACAGGGAGTTGTAGCTCGAGCAATGAATCGAATAGCATAATAGCTTAAACTACTGCTCTCAGATTTTGTAGAGAGCTCTAATGTTTATACCCTTCACCACTAAAGGTGGAAAGGGTATTCTTGAGTTTGTGCTAATGTTTGTAACGCATAGAAATATTGGTCTGAGACCCATTAGTATACCAATCGACTTAGAATCACTCCCTGAGTTGTTTTAACGATGTCCGTCCGGCTGGCTGGCTGGCCGGTTATCCATATAAGCTTGTTATCACTCTACAGGTCGTAACATTTTAAGATAATTTGATGAAATTTCGCACAGGCTCCTATTTTGGTCCAAGGACGATCCCTATTCTTTTTGGGCGAAATCGGATTACTATTTCGGGTATTTCCTATAGGGATGCCTTCCCGGAATAGAGTTTTTGGTCCTTCTCAGCCACAAATTTAGTTGCATTTTAATAATATTCAGCACAAATATTGCTTATCATATATATTAGTGTTCCTAATTGTGTAGAAATCGGGCCATTTTTGATCATATCTCCCATGCAAGACACATTCTCATTCTTATATACACATGAAAGCACAAAAACGTTAATATCTCTAAAGATAAATGCATTTGGTTACTTAAACTTTGCACAGAAAAATATTTTATAAATTTGAACCAATAACCAAAATTTAGTAACAATCGGTCCACAATTGACCCTAGCTCCCATATTAGGCCATTAGCCGGAAATTATATAAATCTCGAAATTAATGTATGTATGTATGTCTCTAAGGCTTAAGAAAAACTTGTTTTTTTGTTGGTAAATATTTGACCTTAGTAGTAAAGGGTATGATATAGTCGGGCTTTTCTTATGTAAAAGTTGTAAATTATTCCTAGCTTAAAGATCGAACTATACCGTCTCCTAAGTCAAAAGGTTTAAGCTTATTTAACCTATCAAATCATGTTAAAGTTGGAGGGAAATCCTTGTTTGGCTATCAAGCTACAACTCTTTCTTAAATCTGAGATAATCCTAGACTTAGTGATCAAACTACAGCTGTAGATTTAATCTCTCTAGTCAAAGAACTGTTGATTCATCACTGGGTTAAATAGTGTAAAATTCAGAGATAGTCACATGCTTGATTCAAAACTAAACTCGTTCCTCTCACTCCTTATGTGAGTGAGTTTTAAAATTGAAGAGAAATCAATGCTTAGTGACCAAGCTACATCTCCCTCTCTCTCTCTCTCTCTGTGTCTTAAATCAGAAATTTGATGGCCTGTTCCACGATCTCGAAAGAATGCTTTCATTCTTATCCTATACGAAAGAAATTTGTTTCTCGTTTCACTAACTTTATTTAATGCGAAAGATAAGTCGAAAATCAAGTCGAAAGAAAACGAAGGTATTTTCATACAAATTTTTGTTTTTCTATTTCGAACAAGTTACCAGCAACACGAAAGCAAATGTCAAAATGAGTCACTTGATATTTTGCTTTTCTATAGAAACGAACGAAAGGCTTCGAAATAGTGAAACCAAAATTATTTCGAATTCGAGTTACTTACTTTCTTTCTAATAGATTTTCTTTCGAAATCGTTAAACAGGCCATGAATCTTGATCTGAAAACTGTAAAATACTGAAAATATAAATTTGTAGGCTATTCTTCTTAGTAAAATTCAAGAGACAAAATTAAACCATTATTTTCAAAAGTAGATAATTCTAAACCTACACAATCCTAACTTATTCTTATTGAAACTTTTTAAGAAAATTCTTAAAAAGATTTTTCCTATAGCACTAACAACTGAGCACTAAAAATTCATTGAAAATTTTAATTTCACTTAAGCTGAGCGACAAAAGTTTCTTGCTTTCACATCGTTCTCCTCTCACTTAAAATAATTTCGTAAATTAACAACTTTCGTACGCTAAACAATTCGAACCGGCCGAGAAATGTGCGTGTATATGATCATTTAAATTGTCCGTCCCAAATGTCTGCATTTATATGTAGATGTAAGAGTAATTTTATGTCTGTTAAAAACATTTGCATTACATTGCAAATAGTGTGCGATCGTGTCCATTAGATAAAAATATTCGTGGAAAAGTCGAGTTAAGAAAATGCATACATAATATTATATTAATGAAAAAAGAGTGTAAATGATGCAACATTTTTAAATTTTTCTTTTTTTTTTTTTGAGGCAGTTGATTTTTTTCAGTTTTTCTATATTTTTCATAGCTGTACATTTTGATTATTTTTATATACAATTTTGAAAAAAATTAAATTATTTTGTTATTTAGTTTACTTACAAGGAATATAATTAAGTTAGAATTATTTAAGATTGTTTAAAATAAAATAACAATTTGCATGTGGTTTTCTGAATTTATTATGCTAAGTTATTATTTAAAATTATTACATTTCAAATACAAATTTTGAAATGAAATTAATATTTTTTTGTAAAAATTGAAATAATTTAAATTTGTATTCCTTTCAAAGAAATAAAATATTTCTTTATTTCATTTTATTGCTTGTAAATAAAATTAAAATTTCTTCAAAACTCCCAAAATTTTTTTATTTAAGAAAATTTAGCTTGAATAATTTTATTCACAACAAAATTTTTGGAATAATTTTAATTCAAACTAATTTTTTTGATTATTTCAAAATTTTCTGTAAACAGTAAAAATAAAACATTTGGAGAATTTATTTCAAACAAGATTTTTTGACTATTGAAAATCGTTTATAGATTTTTTAAAATAAAAAAAGATTACAAAATTAGTGAAGACGATGGTTTTTAGTGTAATGATTATAATCATAATAATGTAAACGATCTAGTGTTTGAAGTGGGTAAGAAGATCGGACATAAATTTTAATTTACAAATATTTTAATCTTAGCGATTTAAGTATAGAAATAATTTTATCCTTCGTCATCATGGGTGGAAAGGGTATATTGGGTTTGTGCTGCATTTCTAATGCAATAAAATATAAGTCATATATCTATCTTTAAGTACACCAATCAACTCAGAATCACATTCTAGGTGAATTTAACGATGTTCGTCCAGCCTGCTGACTAAATATCCAAGTAAATTTATTATAGTTATGGTGACCATATTTTCCAACGACCAACAAAACACATTTTTTATTATATTATATAACATTATATAATTTTAAATAGAGAGTGTATCTTTAGTATTGTATTTTAGGGTGTCAACATTTGTGGTCTTAGGTATGAGCCTTAATTTTGATTCAATTTAAATTGAGGTTCGTGGCTGATCACAGTTTTTTGATAAAACAAGTAAAAACAACAAGTGCCGGTCAAGACCGACCATATGATACCTTACACTAAGGTGAAACAAGATCCAAGTAAACAAACTTGTATGAACTTTTTTTATATTTTTTATTGCGCAATTGGTCAACCGGTCGATCACCGATTGCAACGAAATTTGGTGCAATGATTTTTATTTGTATAATAAATATTTCTTCGAAATTAAATACAAAATACACGAATTTGTGTCAAAATTTCTATTCCGGAAATTCAGACCAATGTGAGTTCTCCGAAATAATAGATCGATTTCAGCCAATTTCATTAAATTTTTTTGCGACCTATATTTTGATTGCGAAAATTACGGAAGATCCCAATACTTTTTGGACAAAATCGTAATGTATTCCTTAATGTGAAATTAAAAAAAAACTACTTCATTTTGATACCCTTTACTACTAAGGTTGAATATGGATCAAAAGCTTTACAGATTTTTCTTAATGCTTAAATACGTACATATCACCCACCAGCTGGAGTGTTAAATCGACTCGAGATGGTGAAAAATATAAAAATTAGCACAGATATGTATCTTCGAATTTATTAAAATTTGTAACGTTATTGGTCCATATCATATAACCATAGATGTGACTATAGAATTATATTACTAATAGGATTATCTTACTCGCTTATACATAAGTTTGTAATGCATAGAAATATGTGTACATTGTAATCACGATATATTGACTAAAATTAGCATGGATCTTTGTTTTGAAACTAGGATTATCTATCGGATATAAGATGTATCGGCCAATTGAACACAACACATTTGTTTAACGAAATCAAGTTTTATACTAATGTATACCTAAGAAAAAAGTATCTTAGGATGTGGAACGTAGTTTTTTAATACGGAAACTAATTTTCGCTTGTATGTTTTTGTTATTATTATTTTTTGTTTTATTTTTCAAATCTCAAAATAAATAAATTTATTTATATTAAATGTTTGAAGATTCAAAAAATTCTACAATATTGTATGAAATAAATTTTATTCTTCATTTTTTGGTTTGAATAAAATTAATCAAGACAAAAAGTTTGAAATAAATAAAAAATTTTAATATTTTAAAAACTTTGTTTGAAATAAAATTGTTGGAAAAATATGAAATTTTTCAATATTTGAATAAAAAAATATCGAATATTATTCTTGCTAGTATTATTCAAATATATTAAATTTTGATATTTTTGTTTAGAATGAAGAATATTGAATTCAAAAATTTTCAAATAATTTTCTGAAAAATTTATTTCTATTAAGAATAATAATTTATACTTTAATTTAATTTCTTTTAGAAGGAATAAATCAAGCAAATAATTTAATTTAAAATTCATGAAATAGAATAACAATAATTCATATTAAGTAACAACTAATTGAAATAATTCAAAAAGTAGTTTTATTTTTTATTTTAATCACACTATACAGCTATGATATTTTTCATACTTTGTTTTCTTGTTGTATATGATGTAAAAGTTGAATAATTCATTGAAATGAACATTTTTTCTACTCAATATAATGAAATGTTTGGGGTCTTTGTGTGCACGCAAATGCCACGCGAATTAGCATTTGTAGTAATAATCATCCTCATCATAATAATAATAATAAAAAAAATATATATTAATGATAATGCAAAGCAAAGCCAACCAACCCAAGTGCAGTAGATACATTAATTTTATTGTATTTAAAACTTGCATTAAAGCTTGTGCAAAGCGGATACGGATATACGAACATAAACTTATAAACACACAAGCAGACAAGTTAAGCCATACACACTCACACACACACACATCAACACTAATCAGTTAGCCAGCCATCAAGTTTAGAAGTTGTCTGCATAAATCTAGTTGTGTTGGTTTGTTGGTTGGTTGGAAGGTTGTGATGTGCTGTAACGTGTGAATCTTTCTTTCTCTTGATTAAGTTTAAGAGTGTGTGAAAATTATAAAAAAATCTAAATGAAAATAAAACAAACAAACTAAATAAATAAACGAAATATAAAACAGAAAAAAGCTAAATAGAAAGAAAATTCAACTTGAGAGAATATGTTGTACTGTATGTGTCTTTGATAATCATTCGTTGTCTTAAGTATGTCCGTCTGGACAGACGGACATATAGATAGACTTAGTGTCAGTCAGTGAATTCGCTGTCATTTGCTTTCTGAGACACATTTGTTTGGAATACAATTTGTTGCATTTAGTTTTGTTTCAGTTTCTACAAAATAACTGAGAGTACAAAATAAAACATCTGTGATTCGCCAGCTGTATATGTCTCATGTCTTCTTTTTGTTTTTTTTTCTCTGTGTACAGGTAACCTAAACATTTATGTATAAGTGTCTATGTGTGAATTAATGACTGTGTAGTGGTAGTTTTATTTTTATGATTGTTGCATTACGTTGAGTTTTGATAAAAATCGCAAATAAAAGCACTCATTTGTAATTCATTTTTTAATGATTTTCCTTAATTTTAAATTACTTTTGTTTTTGTTTTATTTTTATTACTATTCTTATTGTTGTTGATTTTATATCTGTTTATATCTATGTACGTATGTATGTGTTGCTTTATACAATATAAAGATGTATTTTTTTTTTGTTTTTGCCAACTTCACGCTCTGGTAGTATTCACCAGACCGAAATAATTTTATGCAGCAAACACAACACACCCGCAAATCGAGTAAAATATACAAATAACACTTGAGGTAAATTTATACTAATACTTCGACGTATTTACCTCGGTAATGTGTATCTAAAGAGTGGTAGCGAAATGAATTTTACGTTTTTAAATAAAACAAGTAAGAAAGCGCTATAGTCGGTCAAGCCGACCATACGATACCCTTCACCACTAAGGTCAAAGGTGTTATTTTTCCTGTGTAAAATCAAATATTTGCTAAATTTTGCCATCATACAAACATTTTCTCAAAACTTATATATTCAACCTGTTTCCGTCATTTGGACTTATATGAGAGCTAGGGTCAAATGTGGACCGATTATCTCGAAATTTGGCAGATTGATTACAGTTGTTACAAAAATTATGTATGCAAAAAATAGACTCAAAATTTCCATTATCTTTAGATTTACGAGTGATTTTTTAATGATTTTATGTCTCATTTAGTGCGTTTTTAAAGAAGAATTTGTATGGGAGCTATGGTCAAATGTGGACCGATTTCAACGAAATTTGGTACAGTGATTTAAGTTTACATAAGCAGTATTTGTTTTAAATTTCATGAAAAAATATTGATATTTGTGGCCAATATAGCAATTCCGGGAAGTGGGACCTATGGGAGGTACCATAAATAATGGACCGATTTTGACAAATTTCAATAGCCATGGTCCCATTATCAAAAAAATGAACTGTGCCAAATTTCATCAAATTATCTTTAGAATTGCGACCTGTAGTTTGATTACAAGGTTTACATGGGGGTCCAGCCAGCCAGCCAGCCAGCCAGACGGACGGACGGACATCGCTAAATCGACTCAGAAAGTGATTCTAAGCCTATTGGTATACTAAAAGGTGGGTCTAAGACAAATATTTCTATGCGTTACAAACATCAGCACAAACTTATAATACCCTTTCCACCTATGATGCTGAAGGGTATAAATATTGAAGACCCTTTTCCTGTAGAGTAGAAATAGATAAAATGTTTTTTTGTGTCAATGTTCAGTATTAAACTGGTAAGACAAGTTTTTAACTAGTTTGACAAGGTACAAAATAATATGTCCCATTTTAAAGTTTGGTTTGCTAAAGACTCTAAAACGAGGGTCTAATAGGGCAGCATTGAATATTTATCATTTAATATTTTATGATAATACATATTTATTTTCATGTAACTTTTTAGTAATTGGATGTATATTAGGCTAAATATTGTAGGATCAGTTGAGGGGAAATTTCTCCCCTTACAAAAAAAAAACTTATTAGCATTTATGTTCATAACTTTATAAGGTTTACTCTAAAACAAATTAACTTATTATAAAATTAGGGGTTAGTTTTACCGAGTTTTTTATTTAAAAAAGCAAGATCTGCAATGGGGGATTCCCTAACACTTACTAAAATTTTTTTTTAAACTTTTAAGATTATATTGGACGAGTTTGGACGGTTGCAGAAAAAAATGTTGAAAATGTGCTCAGGCGTTGCTAAAACCATAGGCTATATCACTTATACATCCAGTTTATACTTAAAGAAATATTTAAGTCAAAATTTGTCATATCCGGTGGTGAGTTCAATATTGGAGCAAGGGTTCATCGATTGCCAAGAAATAATATTATGAGATTTGGTATAAAACTTAAATTTGTTTGAAATTAATGACAATTTTTGTGATTTTGGTGATATTTGGAGAAACTTTTGGATAGCATAAGAATTATTTGATTTTCATTTAAAAACATTTGAAGAATATATTTTGAAAGTGACAACATTCCAAAAAAATTGAGGTATTGATGGGGAAAGTTCTGCAATTGTGGAAATTACTATGCGAAAAATAATTAATTTTAAATTTAAAGAACCTACTACCATATATTTTTCAATTTAAAAGAAAAAATTATTCAACCAAAATAAAAATTTCAAATTTATTTGTTTTGAAAGTGAATTAAGTCCAATACATTTTTAGTTTTAAAAGGAAATGTATCTTCAAATCAAATTACAATTAAAAGTGTAATTTTGAATTCTAAAAGAGATATTTACTAGCACTGTGTAAAAGTTAAACTTATTTTTATAGTAGTACGAGTCTAACCTCCTAATTCATAATCAAAAAATAAAGCTATATCAAGCTTATAATTCAAAATTTTCATACAAATTTCAAATTATAAGAATTTAATAATTTTAAAATTTGTTTATGAATTGGTGGGTAAGATTGTTTTTATTGATATTTAAAAATATTTGAAAATTTCTATAATTGAAGAAAAATACGGAAAATTTGGCGGAATGACTTTTAATTTTTTAAAAATTTACTCTTAATAGGAAATTTTTCAAAAATTTACTTTTTTTAGGAAATTTTTCAAAAATTTACTTTTTATAGGAAATTTTTCAAAAATTTACTTTTAATAGGAAATTTTTCAAAAATTTACTTTTTTTAGGAAATTTTTCAAAAATTTACTTTTTATAGGAAATTTTTCAAAAATTTACTTTTAATAGGAAATTTTTCAAAAATTTACTTTTCATAGGAAATTTTTCAAAAATTTACTTTTTATAAGAAATTTTTCAAAAATTTACATTTTATAAGAAATTTTTCAAAAATTTTCTTTTTATGGGAAATTTTTCAAAAATTTACTTTTAATAGGAAATTTTTAAAAATTTACTTCGTATATGAAATTTTTCAATAATTTACATTTTATAGGAAATTTTTCAAAATTTTACTTTTTACAGGAAATTTTTTAAAATTTTACTTTTTATAGGAAATTTTTTAAAAATTTACTTTTTATAGAAAATTTTTTTCATTTTATAGAAAATTTTTTAAAAATGATCGTTTTATATAAATTTTTTTCGAAAGTTTACTTTTTAGAGGAATTTTGATATGAAAAATATTTGGCAAAATTTTTTCGTTTTATTTGTTTTGAAAGTGGAATAAGTCCCATACATTTTTCAATTCAAAAAATTCATATTTAAAACGCATTTTCAAACTGTTTTTATTTATTTATTTTTATGAAAGGCTAAATTTAATAGGTTCTGATCAAAACGTAAGATTTAATTTACTAAAATTGGTCACCTATATTTTTAAAAGCACTAAAGCGCAAAACCCTTTATATCTCAATTTAAAAAAATGGACTTAATCCACTTTCAAAATAAGGTCTTCATTTATAAAGAGAATACCGGAAGCAGTCCGATTTTGTACAAAATCAAAATCTTTGCACGTTTTTCGTTAAATTGACTCAGAAATGAATCTGAATACTTTGAGGTGGAATTACTTTGAGGTGATATTACAATAATTATTAATTACAATATTATGCATTACAAACCACCTATGGTGATATAGAGTATAATTAAATTGACCAAATTTTATTTTTGTGTAACTGGTAAATTGTAAGAAAATTAAACCGTTTCTGATCTGAATTATATGTTAAAACATTTGTCTTGTGGGATTGTTAGAGATTTATTCGATATGAGCATTTTTATACCTAATCAAACGATCGAATCTGGTCGAGATTGAACAAAGCAATTCAATAATGGTCAGAGAAGCAAAAAAGGGGTATATTACTCGACATATATTAGGTGATATTAGATAGAAACTTTTGATTTTCCACCATAAAGCTCAAATCTTGTACATCTAGATTGTCATCTATTTATATCTCCTCCGACTTAGCTTAATGGTGTAAATTTAAATTTTTAATTCTTAAAATAAACCTTTCATATTTTTTAAATATTAAGTGCGAAAATGCGAAGTATGAATATATGAAATTTCTTCCGTTTCCTCCCTTTATAAACGTGTGTATGTATGTGTGTGTTTAAAATGTATCTGATGAGTACTGCGGAAGGGCAACTATGTTTTTCTTTAGATTTTTTTTGTGTGAGTTATTTTTTGCTGCTAATGTTTCGTTAGTTACATTTTCTTTCATATGTTTATATTTATTTCTGTGCTCTAATCAGTGCTTTTATTAATTAATTTTGAATTTTTATATTTAGTTTTTTTTTTGTTTTCTTCAAAAAATTTTTTTGCTCTCTCTTGTGTTGCGGCTTAGTTTTATTTCGTTGGCTGTTAGTTGTTGGTTTTATGTATCCCCGGCCTTTGTCAGTGCCATCAACATCAACAGCAGCAGCAACAACAATAGCGTTTGGCAACTAAAACATTAGCAGCTGCAATCAAAGTCAAAGCCACAGCCACAAACAATTCTCCGTTGACAACAGTTTGTCTACTCATTGTTGTTCACTTTAACTTCATTCACTTCACTCCTAATATTTTGTTGCAACAACTTTTGTGTTGTTGTGTTGTCTTTTTTTTTCTTTCCTTCAGTTTTTCATTTGTATTTATTTATTTAAGTTTTATTTAATGTTTTTCATTTTTTTTCTTTCTTTTTTGTTGTTATTGCTGTTAGATGTGTTTGTTGTTATTGCTGTTTTTTTCTGCTTTTATTATTGTTGTCGAAATATTTAACGTTGCGGTTCACAGCGTTTAATTTTATGTATCTTTATTTCGTTAGTACAATTTTTATTTAAAAATTTAATTTTTTTCACTCGTTTTAGTTTTTTTTTTTCAAGTTTTATGACTTCTCATGTTCCTCAAACTGTGGTGGATCAATGAAGTTAATTCGTTAACAACACCAGCACCAAAAAAAAAATTCATTATTTTATTACTAAAAAATTCACACACACATACACTCAGAGATACATCACTTAAGCTAGGGTAAGTGTGTGTTTGACTTGTAACTTCTATTTGTATGAGTGTTATAATTGAAAAAAAAAAATAGTTATAAATAGAAATAAAGTTCTGAATTTTTGTTCACATTTCATTACCGGTGTACAAAAATGTCTTTATAAAAATAATGAAGCTTAAAGACTTAACCCTTTTATTTTATTTTTGGAACAGAAATATCTAATGCCACTTAAAAACCTTTTTGGTCTACGACTAGTGTAAGGAAGATTTCAAAAATATAAATATGTTAAACATTTTAATACAAACTATTTTCTTTATTCAAAATTTGAATTTTTTAAAAAAAATTTATTTTTATCAAAAAAATGTAATTTTTAAGAAAAATTTTAATTTTTTAACAAGAATTAGAATTTATACAAAATTAGAAAAAAAAATGAAAATTTTAAACAAAAATTAGAATTTTTTAAAAGACTAAAAAAAAATTAAAATTAAAAAAAATAAAATTTTTAACAAAAATTAAAGTTTTTAACAAAAATTAAATTTTTTAACAAAAATTAAATTTTTTAACAAAATAAAAATTTTTAACACAAATTAAATTTTTAACAAAATTAAAATTTTTAACAAAAATTAAAATTTTTAACAAAAATTAAATTTTTTAACAAAAATTAAATTTTTTAACAAAAATTAAAATTTTTAACAAAAATAAAAATTTTTAACAAAAATTAAAATTTTTAACAAAAATTAAAATTTTTAACGAAAACAAAATTTAAAAAAAAAATTAAAATTTTTAACAATAATTAAAATTTTTGACAAAAACTAAAATTTTAAACAAAAATTAAAATTTTTATCAAAAATTAAAATTTTTAACAAAAATTAACAATTAGCAATAAATGGAATCTTCATAAAAATTTGAAAATTTGCACCAAAAGTTCCATTTTTTCCAGGAAAATTTTAATTTTTAAAAAACTGTAATTTTCCTCAATATTTGTAATTTGTTCCAAAAATTTTAATTTTCGTACAATTTTTTAAGAAAACAAAAGTATTTTTTTTTTCAACATTCAAATTGTGTGGGTGTCGAGCCACATGGCCATAGTAGGGAGCTCCAGAGCAGACGAACCAATAAGACTTCGGACAACCTTAAGCATTCTAGCTGTATTCGTAGGAAGCTCCAGAGCAGACAAACTTATAAGACTTCGGACAACCGTACGTATTCTTGCTGAACTGGCATCCGTGGGCCTATCACTTACCACTTTTGAACGAGGATAAGTAACTTTTGTAAAAGATAAAATGTGGTAATGCTTTGAAAAATAATAATAATAAGACAAATATATAGCTCCAAGAGAACTATTAAGACCCAATGTCTTGCTTTGGGAAGTAAGGAAGAGATAACACTAAAAAAAGTTGTGTGTCTTTTAAGACTTTGTTTTATTTTGATATTTTTCATTGACACTATAATTCGTATTTATTTTGTCTAGCAAATTGGATATATGTTGATTGATGATAATGGTCAAACCATAGAAACTAGTAGAGGAAAGGTTGTCCACAGCAATATTTTTTGGTTTATCAAAAAACCTGTTTATTATTATACAATAAGAAAAAATACACTTATTTAAAAATTTTTAGATTAATAATATCAAAAATAATTTTCGAACCATTTTTTTTCTATTTTGAAATATTTTTCTTAGCAATTTTCTTATTTTTTATTTTATTTTCAGAAAAATGTCGGTCTTTCCAAAAAACTGGAGTTTTTCGACCGAATTAGTTTTTACGAAAAATATGCAAATATTTTCTTTGAAGAGCTTCGAGCCACTTTTTTAGCGACTTTTCAAATCTTTGTGTAGCTTGGGAGTTATGCTCAAATATGGGCCGCACAGTGGTTCAGAATCGTTTTTCATTGGCCAAAACTCTGTTACTTTTTAACTAATAAATTTTTTTTGTCAATAGATAACATCTTAAGCTTTTATCGAGTTTAGGGTTTTTAAGTATCTGTACAGCGTTGTAAAGAAATTTATGCTATAAGTTAAATTTTCGATCTGTAATTTCGTTTCAAATGTGCTAACCCATTTTTATTCAATTCCTCTTTACCGATTTGGCTCAAATTTAGGCCACAAGCAAATCTTGGATGACAATATTATATTTTGTTATCCTTAGATTGGCCTCAATTTTCATTAAGGTATTTTCTGTATTTTCATTAGGATGGCCCAAATGGAACAAAAATTTAAAATTTTAATTTTTGAAGTTGAATATCTTTAAAACCATAAGAGATAGGAAATACATGTCTGGACGTTTTTTGTAGTATTTAATATATAGTATGATTCTTCAAATCGGTTGGGAAATAACAATTATATATCGTTTTAAGTGATTTATGTGTCTGAGGTGCCCTACTTAAGGGGCCGTTTATGCAGCTGCAATAAAATCTAGGCTTTTCAGGTATAACACTTCTGCTATATAAACGTAAAATTATTTTAAAATCCCAACGGTTTAGAAATTGTGGACTTATCTCCATTATATTTTTCCACCATCCCACCGTGCTACGTTTTGATATCGGCAATTTACATTTATGGCAATTTGTTAGCATTTTGTATGTAAAAAGTATTGAGTATTTTTATTAAATTAAAAAAAGTGTTCTACGTGCGGATCCGAGCGATTGCAAAAGTATATATATGCTAAAAAAAAAACTATCGCCTATACTTAGATAGTTTCGATTTTTGTTCCTTGTTTGTCCATTAAAAGTTATAAACTATTAAAATTCAAATTTTAAGAATATATCGTGGTTTCAAAATTATTACATAACACCCTAACTGCAAATTATACAGGGTGCGGAAATACCATTTGTTAAAAACAACAGTCCATCCAATATAACAAAATAAATCGCAGCCTATTATCAATAATAGTTTTCAAGAAACCGTAATAAATATGAGATCAAATATTATAATTTTTTTTATATTTCTAAACTAACTTAAATTCTTTGCCTTAAGCATCATGCCACGCCTACTACTGCGAATATTTTGACAATATTTGTACCTTAATTTTGATGTATCTTTTCTAATGGCACACAAATTTCAAGAATCTTTGCATATCATGAAAAAATGTAGGTTTTGGCCAATGAAAATTAATTCTGAGCCACCGTGGGCCGATTGCGATAAAACTTCTTTTGAAATTTTTTTTGAACTAGAAAAGTTTAATCTAAAAAAGTTTTTTTTATAGACTAGTATGATGCTTAAAGTCCGGGGAATCTTTTACATTAACAACAATGTCTGTACAAATTTATTAAGCAATCTATCAACATTTTACTAATATCCTGGAATTTATTAAAATCTTTAGAAAAGGTAGGATGATCAAATTGTATATGGGTTAGTGTTATATAAATATTAAATCTAGAGTATTTGCACATTGGAATTAAGGTAAATATCACAAAATTGAAGTTAGCAAATTTGTTGTTTAAATTTCATGCTCTAATTTTTTTTTTCAAAAATTTTGTAATTTCTTAAACAAACTTTTAAGGGTCGTTAAATATAAAATTTTAGTATAATTAAGTCTTGGAAATTTTTTATACGAACTATTATTTATAAACTTATACATATTTAAACTAAATGCGGAATTACCACAATTTATTGTTGATTCCAAGTCAGACCCATTTAAATATTGAAGAGAATAAAATGTGACCTGAATATAATAATTACGATTAAGTAAAATGTTATAAATTGAATAAAATAAAATTTACAAGAAATATTTTGAGCCCATGAGTAGGTAATTGTTATAACTTAAATCAAGATTTATGTTTAAACTATTAAAAATTTATGGGTATATAAAAAAACCTTAAAAAAAATCTAAAACACATGCCGTAACCAAATACAATATCAAAACGATTTTCAAGGAATGGAAACAAAATACCGCCAACAAATTTTGGCATTGTTATATAAAAATATTTTTTAACTCCCCAGAAGTTTGGCAAATTTAAAAAAATATTATTTATTAACAAGGTTATCTAGTTAGTAACTCTATTTAATATTACGTTGTATTTTTTTTTTTTTTTTTGTTCATTTAGTGTCTGG
This sequence comes from Stomorhina lunata, assembly GCA_933228675.1. Classification (NCBI taxonomy): domain Eukaryota; kingdom Metazoa; phylum Arthropoda; class Insecta; order Diptera; family Rhiniidae; genus Stomorhina; species Stomorhina lunata. Next base: position 6,798,223 of record OW121742.1, on the reverse strand, counting down.
TGTCAAAGTGTTAAAAACGTTTTTGTTCATATTGTTTACAACACAAATGTCAGCTGTATTGACGGACAAAACTACAGACATACAAACAACACAACACAACCGAAAACACAACATGTCATTGTTAATAAAAAAATAAATGAACAAAATACTAAAAAAAAAATTAAATAAAATAAAACAAATGTAAAATATTTGTTGTATTTTTCACAATACACACAGAGTATTTCAATGTTGTAATTTAGAAATTTAGTAGCCTTGAGTATCGGTCTTTATTTACACCAAACACCCGGCAATGTCGGTAATGTTAATCTAGTGATTATTTTTTTTTGTAGCGTTTTTCATTCAAGATAAATAGATTTTTAATGGCAAAAGTTGTTTATTATTCATACAGTATAGTATTGCACTGGATTTCCAGGGTTTATTATGTTTATCTGTAAATTCGATTTATTTGAAAACCTAAAATGTATGCCATATGTTTAGTACATACAAAAAGTCTAAACGTGGCCCTTTTGCTAAGATATTAGGGTGTTTACTCGAGTTATGTTTGCTCGATTAATCGGAAAAATAAAATCGATTAATCGCTCGAGTAAAATAAAATGGCTAATTTCAAATAAAGATTTATTTAAGCAATTTTACATGAGTAATCGAGTTACTCGAGTAAAATTATTTCAATAATTTTGTAAGTATTTTTTTTAAATAAAACGACTAAAATTTGTCTCAGCGTATTAAATAATGGCCAACTTTGGCTTGAAAGTCCACTTAAATCAATAATCTACCGTTCTATGGTCCATCTTAGGCTTTAATTGATGGCTCTACTATAGTTAATTTAAAGCAATAATCGAGGGTTTTAATATAGTTAATTTTCCATTTATAAAATAATCGTGGATTTTAACATTGTTGATTCTAAGCAATAATTGTGACTTGTAAATTACAACTTGTAATATAGTCCATTGTGTGTATATAGTATATTGTATGTATATAGTCCATAGTAAATATGTAATTTCAGATATAAATAGCCTAGTCTACCATAGACCTGTTGTGGTATTCAATCTATTCATAATTTCTACTATTGCTTATTTAAAGATCCTAATGTAATCGTATCTCCTGTTACAGAATAGTTGAAGGTACCATTGCAATCGTAAAACTTACTATAGTCCAGTTGAAGTCTCCAATGTATTCGTAGATACTACTATAGTTTAGTTGAAGATCCCTGTGTAATCGTAGGTTCTACTATAGTAACAGTACGTGCTACTATAGTTCAGTTAAAGGACGCAATGTAATCATAGTCCTACTTTAGTCCTGTTGAAGATCCCATTGTAAACATAGGTAAAAGGTAGTCATAGAGCCCACTAATCTATTAGATCAAACTCAGGATTTATGAAATCGAAAGATTGCTTTTTATATGTAGAAGTAAATAAACTCACTTAAAATATTTAGGGTGACAATATGTTACAAATGTTAATTTGTATTAACAATAATTTTTTTATTTTTATGTTTTTTATTGCGAATTATTAAACTTTTTTGTAAATAAAACTCTATAATTTTATAAAAAATTGTTGTATTAAAAATATATATATACAAAAAGCTTACAGAAAAATCTTACTCTAGTAATTTTAAGATGAATTTTTTACTCGATTAACTCGAGTAATTTTTAACGATTAATCGATTTTCCGAGTTATTAAAAAACCCCATTTTCAAGTTATTTGATTACTCAAACAATTAAAAGTCAAGTTAAATGAACACCCTATAAGTAGCAATATATCAAAAACGGCTTTTTGCGAAAAAGAACTTTTTTATTGTAGAAAATGAATCTCTGGGATTATAAAAATAATGTTTATTTTACAACTTTTTTGTTTCTAAATTATGTTAAAAGATGGCGCTATTTTTAGGTTACATATGAAAATCGCATTTTTAATAATTAAAAGTTAAAAATTTGGTTTGACAATGTTCCATGACTTTGTTCAGGAGTATTTGGTCTAACTTTTTTCTGAATGTACCAACATCGAAAAATATCCAAATAATATGTATTTGATACATTTGTAAGAAACATGTCAATACCGCCGCCTTGCGGCAATCTTTCGTAGCATTTTTAAAAACACAAAAACAGATGCTTTCAAAAACTTTCAAAAGAGATATCTGCGATGAAATTCCGACAAAAAATAAGAATTCTAGGGGCAAAAGTAGTTAACAGTATACCAATTCTGATACTTTTTTGAACGATTGTTTTAAAATTTTGTGTAAAATTTAGTCACTGTTTACAATATTAGAAGTAAAAATAATGTTTTTATAATAAGAAAGGGTATGGCTAAAATTCCATATAAAAATGAAAGTTTTTAACTTTTCTTTAACTTCAGCATCCATATGCAAAAATCTTGTTAGCCAGATTTTTTTTATCGCGAAATTGGTTAGTTTCTCAATATGTTAATTTGTTTTTTAAGTCCATTTCATTTTCCATCTCTACTTTTAAAAAATATAATCGCTGTAAATTGATGAGGTATTAAATACATTTTTTTCGTCGGACTTTTGTTTGGTGGTAAGTTTCCATATTACTAAATATTTAATTTTTAGATTCCTAGAACACAAAATGATCAGAAGCCACTGTAGTCTTGTTACATTTACGCATTTAAGAGGTTCAATGTAGGCTGTATACACACTTTAAGATGTAGAAGAAAATCAATGGTCGCGATTTAATCGCGTATTATTTTTGCTTCACTGTAGGCCTCAGGATATTTGTTCGTGAATTTGAGCAATATACCTTTAGGTACCACATTGTTATCATACATTAATGTGTCTTTCGAAGGTGAACAAGTGAAAAATGACACAAATAGGCTTGCTTGTTTTTTAAATGGCATAAAAATGGCTACATATTTTTCTCGCAAAATTTGCACACATATTAAGAACATGTTTATCTAAAATTTTGATATGGCGCTTCTCGATGCGTTTTTTAGTTAATGAGTTATAGGAAGACAAATATTAAAAATGCAGGATTTTTACCCTTTTTTAATTTTTTTTGTTAGTTTTTCTCAATTTGTCGAAGAGCCAAACATTTAATCGGGAAGCGCCATATCAAATTTTTAGATGTCTATAGTAGCTATCTGTACGTAAAATTTGGTCTCAAAATCTTTATCCGCTTTTGTGCTATTTTAAATGCAAATTGTATACTTTTTTCACTCCTGCATTATCTTTTATACATATCTTTTCTCTAAGTGTACTGATGTTTTTTTTTATGATGATGAAATCTTTTACACTTATCTAACTATACAAATTTAAAAAAGTATAAATTATAACCTATTAAGAAAGTTACAGCGCAAAATTTGCTTCTAGTTTAAAAGCCAAAATTATAGAAAACACCCTGTATTTCAGGAACCAAAATAGCTTGGGCCATTTTATGTAGCACCAAGGATAGCTGAATATGTGTCTGAAAAAATGTATATAAATTCATGTGATTATCTTGAAATTTAAAAACCTACTTTTTTTGATATATTGCTACCTATAAGATATCCGAAGTTGTTTTTTTGTCTAACAGAGTTTCTAAAAAATCGGGTATATAATATTTAATTCTATCAGGCGTACCCATGTATATGACGGTTTTCCTCTTTTGCGGCTTCCCTGTGATTACCAATCTAGAAAGTCCGTGTCAATTCATTTCCATTAAGACGAGCAAAATGTTGAGTGTTCCTTTTCTTGCCCTTGTTTTACAGTTTTTCTTTTTGACGTTTTCATTACTTATCAGTTGTCATCACTGGCTAACACCTTATGAGATGTTATTCGTGTAATGTGGTTTTTCACTCTAATGATTACTAATATGATGTATTCTGTTTAAAATCAATGACACATGTACGTTCGAGTATTTATAGACATTTCTTTGGTTGAAACAAATTCAATTTATTTATTTTTTTAATTTTTATTTATTTTAAATTATCGAATCAATTGATATAATGATTCTAAAAATCAATAACAGAAGAATTCTGTAAGACGTATGTAAATTTTTTTAGAAAATTAAGTTTTAAGTCAAATAAACCAATTTCTATAAATAGTGAAATATTGATAAAATTTCTATAAATGACCTATAATTAGTGAAATTTTGAAAAATTTCCTATAAATAGTGAAATTTTGAAAAATTAGTTAAATTAAAAAAAAATTTGCTACAAACAGTGAAATTTTTAAAAATTTCCTATAAATAGTGAAATATATAGGAATTCCTATAAATCGTGAAATTTTGAAAAATTTCCTATAAATCGTGAAATTTTGAAAAATTTCCTATAAATGTGAAATTTTGAAAAGTTTGCTATAAAAAGTTAAATCTTGAAAAATTATCTACAAATAGTGAAATATTGGAAAACTTCCTATAAATAAAGAAATTTTGAAAAATTTCCTATAAATAGTGAAGTTTTAAAAAATTTCCATAAAAATAGTCAAATTTTTAAAAGCTTCCATAAATATTGAAATTTTAAAAAAATTCCTAAAGATATTCAAAATTTCCTAAAAATAGTAAAATTTTCCTTAAAATTGTCAAATTTTTAAAAATTTCCCAAAAATAGTGAAATTTTGAAAAGTTTCCTATAAATATTGAAATTTTAAAAAATTTCCTAAAAATATTCATAAATTTCCTAAAAATAGTCAAATTTTGAAAAATTTCCTATAAATAGTGAAATATTGGAAAACATCCTATAAATAGTAAAATTTTGAAAAATTTCCTATAAATTGTGAAGTTTTAAAAAATTTCCTAAAAATAGTCAAATTCTTAAAAGCTTCCATAAATATTGAAATTTTAAAAAAATTCCTAAAGATATTCAAAATTTCCTAAAAATAGTAAAATTTTCCTTAAAATTGTCAAATTTTTAAAAATTTTCTAAAAATAGTGAAATTTTGAAAAGTTTCCTATAAATATTGAAATTTTAAAAAATTTCCTAAAAATATTCATAAATTTCCTAAAAATATTCAAAAATTTCCTAAAAATAGTGAAATTTTGAAAATTTTCTTAAAAATAGTCAAATTTTGAAAAATTCTCTAAAAATAGTTAAATCTTGAAAAATTTCCTATAAATAGTGAAATATTGGAAAACTTCCTATAAATAGTGAAATTTTGAAAAATTTCCTATAAATAGTGAAGTTTCAAAAAATTTCCTAAAAATAGTCAAATTCTTAAAAGCTTCCTATAAATAAAGAAATTTTAAAAAAATTCCTCAAAATTTCCTAAAAATGGTAAAATTTTCCTAAAAATTTCAAATTTTTAAAAATTTCCTAAAAATATTGAAATTTTGAAAAGTTTCCTATAAATATTGAAATTTTAAAAAATTTCCTAAAAATATTCATAAATTTCCTAAAAATGTTCAAAAATTTCCTAAAAATAGTGAAATTTTGAAAATTTTCTTAAAAATAGTCAAATTTTGAAAAATTCTCTAAAAATAGTTAAATCTTGAAAAATTTCCTATAAATAGTGAATTATTGGAAAACTTCCTATAAATAGTGAAATTTTGAAAAATTTCCTATAAATAGTGAAGTTTCAAAAAATTTCCTAAAAATAGTCAAATTCTTAAAAGCATCCTATAAATATTGGAATTTAAAAAAATCCCTAAAAATATTCAAAATTTCCTAAAAATAGTAAAATTTTCCTTAAAATTTTCAAATTTTTAAAAATTTCCTTAAAATTGTCAATTTTTTAAAAATTTCCTAAAAATATTGAAATTTTCAAAAGTTTCCTATAAATATTGAAATTTTAAAAAATTTCCTAAAAATATTCATAAATTTCCTAAAAATATTCAAAAATTTCCTAAAAATAGTCAAATTTTGAAAAATTTCCTAAAAATAGTCAAATTTTGAAAAATTCTCTAAAAATAGTTGAATTTTGAAAAATTTCCTATAAATAGTGAAATATTGGAAAACTTCCTATAAATAGTGAAATTTTGAAAAATTTCCTATAAATAGTGAAGTTTAAAAAAATTTCCTAAAAATAGTCAAATTTTTAAAAGCTTCCTATAAGTATTGAAATTTTAAAAAAATTTCTAAAAATAGTAAAATTTTCCTTAAAATTGTCAAATTTTTAAAAATTTCCTAATAATAGTAAAATTTTGAAAAGTTTCCTATAAATATTGAGATTTTAAAAAATTTCCTATAACTTGTGAAGTTTTAAAAAATTTCCTAAAAATAGTCAAATTCTTAAAAGCTTCCTATAAATATTGAAATTTAAAAAAAAAATCCCTAAAAATATTCAAAATTTCCTAATAATAGTAAAATTTTCCTTAAAATTTCCTAAAAATAGTGAAATTTTTAAAAGTTTCCTATAAATATTGAAATTTTAAAAAATTTAATAAAAAAATTCAAAAATTTCCTAAAAATAGTCAAATTTTGAAAAATTTACCAAAAATAGTCAAATTTTGAAAAATTCCCTAAAAGTAGTGAAATTTTGAAAAATTCCCTATAAATAGTAAAATTTTAAAAAATTTCCTATAAATAGTGAAATTTTGAAAAATTTCCTATAAGTAGTGAAATGTTGAATAATTTCCTTTGAGTAGTGAAATTTTGAAAAATTTCCTTTAAGTAGTGAAATTTTGAAAATTTTCCTATAAACAGTGAAATTTTGAAAATTTTCCATTAAAAAGTGAAATTTTGAAAAATATCCTATAAATAGTGAAATTTGGAAAAATTTCCTATAAAATTTTGAAATTTTGAAAAATTTCCTATAAATAGTGAATTTTTAACAAATTTCCTATAAGTAGTGAAATTTTTTAAAATTTCCTATAAATAATGAAATTTTGGAAAATTTCATATAAATATTAGAATTTTGAAAAAATTGCTATAAAAGGTGAAATTTAAAAAAAAAATCCTAAAAAAGTGATGTTTTGAAAAATTTCCTATGAATAGAAAAAAATTCCTATTAATAATAAAAGTTTAAAAAATTTTCAATAATGTAAACTTTAAAAAAATTTACTTCAAATAGTAAAAAATTTCCTATACTTACTGAAATTTTGATATTCTATAAATAGTGAAATTTCGAAAAATATTTCTTAAATAATGAAATTTTTGCTAAAAATTTTTCAATAAAATCCAGTTTAAATTTTTTTTTATCAAAAATACTTTAAAAATCAAAATACTTTAAAAATTTTCAAAAATGTGAGTAAATTTAATAAACAGTCTAAAAATAACATGAAATGGAAACCATAGGTCAGTTACTATAGCCAAATCCGAGGATTGAGAATGTGTGGGAAAAAATTTCACATACAAACGAATATAAATCTGATCATAATCTATAATTAATTTGATTTATCATACCATTTATCTATCAGTCACTTTAACACTCATGAACAGCTGATTTTTCATCTGTCACTGCTGTCAGAAATTAATGAAACAACTACAACAATTTGTTGTTGTTCAATTTCAATGAAATCATAAATTTCTATTTTAGATTGAAGACTATGAAATTTGACAGGCAATTTTCAAATTAAAGCGAAAATAAATGCACACCCATTTTTTTGCATTTACTTCTAGATATTATATCATTTATTCATTTAGAGTTTAAAAAAGTATAATATAATTGACAAATTATATTAAAACATTTTCCATTTTGAATAGATGTCAAAAAGTAGTAAAGTGTGCGTTTATATGTTTTTCACATGTCAAAGATAAGTAAAACATAAAATTAACTAATTGCTGGTAATTATTTTGATTTGCTTGTTTTTTTTCATTTATTTTGTTTTTATTGTACATTTAAATTTTACTATAAATTATTAATTGACATTTCTGACGTCATTTATACGCATGCTCACACACACGTATTCACTAACACACAAACACACTCACATAGATACAAACTGACTTACACACATGATCAGATTATGGCCGACTAGAGTAGATCAATGAGGTCACTTTTGTTTAAGTTCTGGTGGATAATTGAATAAACATGTTGAGATGCATTTTTTTTTTCTTACTTTGGCATACATTTCAAGATTTATAAGCGTTTAAGTATATAGACAAGTACTTGCTCAATAACGATCAATAACAGTGGCAGACAAAAGTGCTGTAAATAAATAAAATTTGGTTTTAGACAAGATTTTCATTTAAATTTTGTTAGTTCCATTTTGACAAAAATATGTAGTTTGAAGAAAAAGAGTGTTTTAATTTTAAGATAACTGACTGCTTTACGATCATCTAAAGTCTATATTTTATATGGACTCGAGCTTCAGACCCAACTACTTATATATTTTTAGTTATGTTTGGTATATGTTCTTATGTTGCCGTTTAATTTATTTTTTTTTGCTTCATGTTGCTCGATTTTGTTAGTATAATTTTAGCTGCGTTTCGTTTGGCTGGTAAAACAATGATGGCATTTATTTGCGAATGATGGTGATGATAATCGCACGAGAGGAAATTACAATTCTATTTTTCAGCTGGAGCCTTAATTAATGTACAGCTGTCTGGCACACGTTCCGACCTTATTATTAGTGACTATCAGACGGTGTTCATACATATATACACCAAAATACAAAAAAAAAAGAATCAAACAAAACTCAGCAACGTCTATAGCTATAACCACAAAGCAAAAATAACGCATCTGAAATAAAAAAAGAGAAGAGAAGCAGCCAGCCAACAACGAGCTACAACAAATTGACGGAAACCCCTTTTATTATTTACACATTCTCAACTCTAAAAGGCCTTCTGCGTTCGGATAATTGACAACAATAAGAGCTGTTTTATGTTGTTTTTTTTTTTTCTTTTTTTTTTGTTAATAATTTTCTGTTCTGTTTAATATTTCAACATAAAACACATTTCATACATAATTTCATTTCACATTTGCCAAAGTTTGAATCTTTGGGATTCTAACATAATTTATTTGTTATTATATGTATTTTGTCATACCTACACAAAACGTCGTCTAAATACCCGGCAATTCAAGGGATTAGTTCCGGGTTTATTAAATTTCAGAATTCTCAGAATCGTCACCTTTTATGATACCCTACATCTCTATAGCTAAAAAGGTCAACTGTGTTTGTAACGCCCATAGATATTTATATTTGTGGGCGTTAATGTTGTATCAAGCCTTAAAGAAACCAAATCACCTTAGAATTTCTTCCTTTGTTGATATAAGGAGAATTCTTATAGATTATGAACAAAATTGGGTAATTTTTCGGGTACTTCTTCCATAGGACTACCTTCCTGGAATAGAGATTTCGACCTTTTACGGCCACTCAATTTCCTATAGTTAAATTAAGTCTAGTATAAATAATAATTTATAGTAGCCAAAGTATAATTAATATTCTTGCAAATGGATGAGCTCACCGCCGTAGGTGTAAAGGGTATATTGGGTTTGTGCTGATGTTTGTAACGCGTATAAATATTGGTCTGAGACCCCTTTTAGTATATCAATCGAATCAGAATCACTACCTGAGTTGTTTTAACGATGTCCGCTGGCCAGTTATCCATGTAAGCTTATTATCAATGTAATCATAACATTAAAGATAATTTGATTAAATTTGGGCGGGCTCATATTTTAGTCCAAGGACGATCCCTATACTTTTTCAGCCACAAATTTGGATGTATTTTAATGATATTTAGCACAAATATTTCTTATGATAACCTTAATTATACCCTTCAAGACCATAGGTGGAAAGGGTATTATAAGTTTGTTCTGATGTATGTAACGCATAGAAATATTTGTCTTAGACCTACCTTTTAGTATACCAATAGGCTTAGAATCACTTCCTGGGTCCGCCTGGCTGGCTGGACCCCCATGTAAACCTTTTAATCAAACTGCAGGTCGCAATTCTAAAGGTAATTTCATAAAATTTGGCACAGGTCATTTTTTTCATAATAGGACTATGGCTATTGAAATTCGTCAAAATCGGTCCATTATTTATGGTACCTCCCATAGGTCCCACTTCCCGGAATTGATATATTGGCTACAAATATCAATATTTTTTCATGAAATTTAAAACAAATACTGCTTATGTAAACTAAAATCACTGTACCAAATGAAATCGGTCCACATTTGACCATAGCTCCCATACAAACTCTTCTTTCAAATCTCACTAAATGAGACAAAAATCACAAAAACGCTCGTAAATCTGAAGATAATAAATTAAAGTTCATTTTTTGCATACATAATTTTTGTAATCAATTTGCCAAATTTCTAGATAATCGATCCACATTTGACCCTGGCTCTCATATATGTCCAAATGAAGAAAACAGCTTAAATATATAAGTTCTGAGAAAATATTTGCATTATGGCAAAATTTTGCAAAAATTTGTCCTTATACAGGAAAAAGAACACCTTTGACCTAAGTGGTGAAGGGTATCGTATGGTCGGTCTTGACCGACTGTAGCACTTTCTTACTTGTTTTTTTTTAATTTTGTAGGAATCGGTCCATATCTGCCCATACTTCCCTATTGAAGCACAAAAACGCTACAAACGCCAAAGATAAATGTATTTTATTACTAAAACTTTGCACAGATAAATATTTTGTATATACAAACCAATAAGCGAAATTTGGTAACAATCGATCCACAATCGTCCCTAGCTCCTTAGTCGAAAAGACATAAATCTACTTAAATCATGAAATAGTATGTATGTATGCCTCTTAGACTTAAGAAAAACCTGTTAAATTGTTGGTCCATATTTGATCTTAGTCGTGAAGGATATCATATAGTCGGGCTTGACCGATTATAGCTTTTCTTACATGTTTTATACTAAATTTGACTTTGGGGTAACTCTCATGCAAAAGGTTAGTCCAAAACCAAATAAATGCCAGTAAACTTCATCAGTCCATATTGCACTAAGACTTTCATATAATCGCAACTCCTAAAAGTATGTTTTAAAAACATATGAGTACCAAATATCTAAGATATATACATAAATATGTATGTATATTACTACTACAATATAGCTCCCATAAAAGTCAAAATTACATTTAATACAAATTTAAAATCGTTTGTACAAAGTTTAACATTTTTTACGAAATCAAAATTTAATACTCGAATTTTTGATCAAAATCAATGATTTTTCTCAAAACCCAAAAATTTTTCTTTTTTAAATTATTCAAAAAAAAAAAAAAAATTAAATGTAAATAGAAGAATTTTATTTTTATAAAATTTTTCCCAAATTCTAATTCTACAATTTTCTGAAATTGTAAAAATTTTTATCTCTAGATAATTATGACCTAATTTCTGAGCAGTTCAAAGAATAAAGAGAGTGAAGTTGCATTCTCTGTCACCCTTTTACAAACTGTAGGGTGCCTATAGTAGGTATTTTAACTATAATTTTTTTTTAAGTAACTATTATTATTATTAGTGGTATTATTTTGATGATGTCAATAACATCTTTGTAAAATTCTCACCATAATTTGATACTGGCACAAAATGAATCAGAGAAAACGACGACGACAACGACAACATCAGCGGCAACACAACAACAACAGCAACAACCACAACATCAACAAAAGCGAAATAAATGAACTTAAACAAGTTTAGCTTAAAAGTTGATAGTTTTTTTTTCAACAATTTTTTTTTGTTGCTGTAGTTAGTTTTTTTTACTATTACCGTCTACTAGTAGTAAATAAGTCTGTAAGTCTAAGTAGTTGGTAGTTAATAGTCATGTGTCCCTAGAATGGTAAAGTGTTTAAAATAAATTTAATTGACTTTGTGCTCATTCCAAAAATATTTTCACACACAAAAGCTTAAACCTCGTGTCACATAATCTATATTGTAGTAAATAGTAAGTCAGTCAGACGTAGTATGTAGTAAAACAACAACGACTTAGTCTGGCACTACTATGTGTGTAAGTATATAGATAGTAAAGTCTTAACACTACTAATGTTTACTATGTCTACTTACTACTATTAACTATTTACTACGGCAATACATACAACTCGTCTTAAGTAAAACAAAAATAATAATAATAATAATAATAATAAAAACAACTGCCAAACATACCACCAACAAACAAACATTAGCAAATGAAATATTTAGGGCAGAGTTTAAAGGAATTCAATCAATCAATCTTACTTACTTATGCCTGTATTTACAACCTATTAAGGTCAAAGGCCGAGCCTATTTTAGAAATCCATGCGCTTCGATATTGTGCGCATCTTCTCCAATTTCATAGGCCAAGCTTTGAAACATTTTTATAAACTTGGTCTTGCCATCCTCTTCTAAGATTAGGGGGTGACCGTTTTAATTCTAATTTTGGCTTCTTCATAGTATGTAATTGTTTTTTCCAGGAGTTAATCAATTCAACTTTTTATTGTAAAGGGCCTTAGGTAGATAACGTCCAATATCATTATCACCATGACTCTATTATTCGATATGCAAATTTTATTCCTTTTGATATAGCTAGGAACGAACACTTACGAATGAGTTACGATTAAAATTTTTTCTATCGAAAAATTTTTAATTTAAAATGTTTTATGATGTGAAATTTTCCATTTATAATTTTTGCTATCTTGCAAAGAAAATTTTAAATAGAAAAATTTTGTTAAGAGGTTGTGGGTTCGAATCCGGGCTCAGGTTCATATCATAAATTTTTATTTTTTTAATTTTAATAATTTTTATGATTTTTTAAATTAGATTAATAATTTTTAAGAATACTGAAAAAACTATGTGACACTTAGCAGTGTGGAATGCTGCATTTTCTGTCCCGCTACGGACTTCATCAGCACACTGTGTCACCAACTGTTAGATGCCAGTAGTTAAGATCATCTATTTAACTGAATTCTTAAGCGAAATTGAAAACGAGAATTATATTAACACTCATTTCTATTTCACCTATGACCATATGATCGATTCAGTTAGACGAAACAAAAATCTTTGTCTTCATTACCAGCTGACAGTTGGTTAAAGTACAAAGTAAATGTAGATTAATAAAGGATAGGAATACAAAACATAAAGGAAAAAACTATGGTGGATAAGTTCGTCTAACTGAATCGATCATATGGTCATAGGTGAAATAGAAATGAGTGTTAATATAATTCTCGTTTTCAATTTCGCTTAAGAATTCAGTTAAATAGATGATCTTAACTACTGGCATCTAACAGTTGGTGACACAGTGTGCTGATGAAGTCCGTAGCGGGACAGAAAATGCAGCATTCCACACTGCTAAGTGTCACATAGTTTTTTCAGTATTCTTAAAAATTATTAATCTAATTTAAAAAATCATAAAAATTATTAAAATTAAAAAAATAAAAATTTATGATATGAACCTGAGCCCGGATTCGAACCCACAACCTCTTAACATAAATTCATGGTTCAACTAAAAATTAATTTCTTTCAGAAAAATTTTGTATAGAAATATTTTCAATATAATTTTTTTTGTCTAGAAAAATTTTCGATACATTTTTTTTTCTTTTAGACAAATAATATGAAATGTGTTCTATAGAAAACTTTTCAATGAAAGTTTGTGCTAGAGAAAATTTTTTTTTTAATATTCGACTATAGTTGTATTATATTTGCGACAATTCCGATTTTTTGCCAATTTTTGAAAATTTGTAACGACAATCCCTATTAATGCCTAAAAGCAATTTGTTCTGCTCTTTCCTAAGTAACAGAAATTATGACTAACTAGAATTTGGTTAAATATCTGGAGTCTAGAAGTATGCAATTTGCTCTATGGGGAACTTAAGTACTAACTAGCTTTTTTTAAGTTGTGAACTTAGATGTTTTCAAATTTCTATTAAAATTCTGAATTACAACACATTACAATCCTCCATCGGCTGTTAGCCCTACAGTAATAACACGCTGTCGATGTAAAAACAATAAAATTGGCATGGTAGATTTCTATCAAAACTTATTGCTTTTGGTGTCAGTAATATATCGAGATCCATCTGAGATCGCTCTTTTGGAGTAGTTGTAACGGGAATATCATCCAATGAGTATAAGATTAATTCAGAGGTATTGCAAAGCTTCACTCTTTCCTTTTCTATGTTAAACTTTCAAACCTATTCATCTACTCTTTTACAGATGATAGCAACATTTGTAATTTGTACTCATTTAGTTGTAGACCAAGCCTCTTGGAGATTGGAGTCAATAGGCATAACGAATGATATGACAAATGCCTATTAAATTCAACATTCCTTAGAAGCCCTCTGAGCATTTAAGGAGTGTTGGGAATAAAATGTGTAGTTTTATTACGTAAAATGAATCATAAGCAATATCAACATTAAAAAAAAAAAATGGAATTTCATTTAATGAAATGTTTATTTGGAACTTCTACAATTACTTCCATACACTTGAAATCGGAACTGTTCCAATTTAAAAAGAGCCAAATATCTTTTCACAAGTTTTAAATGGATTTGCCTCTGGTGATACGACGTACCACTCAAGTGCCTCTTTTCTTTACCAACATGACGACAAATCGGGCCAGAAATATACAAATACTCTGTGCTGTCTTAAAAACGGTAAAAGGAATATTTGTAGTCACTCCGTTATATAAATTTCTGTTTTTACTTTTTGCCATAACTGTAAATTGCTTGTTACACAAAAAATCTTGGGGAATCTGAAACTTTCTGAACTTTATATGACTCCTATCCAGTACAGGCTTTGACTCTATATACAAAATTATTTAAACGTACGAAATGCTTTTCTAAAAGAAGTAATAGGCGTTCTTTTTGCAGTCTATTTTGAACAAAATAAAAAATTTAAAAACTTAATAATTTGTAAGCAATAATATCGGACATATCTACATATAAAAGCTATGTGATCAAAAGAATATTTTGCACTATGAATAAGTTTCATATAAAAAGGTAAATGCCAATTTTATTCGGAACATTCTTGAAAAAGATCTTACATTTACAAAATGAATCAATACTTTCAAACTTTACAATTTAAGACTTATACTAGTCGAGGAGACACTAAATATTTAGTGTGTGAATATGTTTTCGAGGTATGTTCGACCGTCCGTCTGTCTGACTGTATGTATGTGTGTGTGTGTGACTGAGTAAAATAAGAAAACTCACATCATCTGGTAGTAAAGACACGGCTTAAATGTATAAGTAGTGAGTGTATCTATAGTGTGGAGTTAAGTTGAGTTGTGTAGCACCAATTCCAATAGCGACAAATGCCGTACTTGACCGCATAAAACATAATGTAAAAATCCCATTATTCGCCGGCGTAACATTGCTTAAATAACAGCCAGCCACAACATAAATATAAAAAAACAGCAGCAACAACAACAACGACAATAAAATAAAAATACCACCACTACTTGTTAATGTTGGTACGTTCTTGGGCAACAACAACAGGAGCAATATCGTTACCAACAACAGCTGTAGCTGCAGTGGCAGCAATTTTTTAAGTTTCAGTTTTTTTTTTTAATTTTTTCGAACACCAAATGCCTAAGTAGTGGCAACGGTAGTGATCGCAGCCAAATAGTAGACAAAGCTTTTTTTATTGCAACAGCCATAATATTACCAGCAGTAACAACAACAGCAACAACAACAACTACAATTGCAATAATAACAAACAATTGCAACAACAACTACAAAGACGGTAGCAACATATTCAACGGCTAAAGGAGGTTGGAGTAAATAACTGAAAAACAACAAAAACAAAAAAAAAAGTTTCAAAAAAAGACAAAAATGTTAAGAGAAAAAAAGTGTCTTTAAAAACTCTGTTGTGCGACGAGTACTGCTGGCGTCGACAAACAACAGCAACAACAACAACAACAAAACAACAGCATCTCTACAACACGGTTCAGTTCAATTTCCAGATACCAGTTTTTGGTTCCCACAATATAATATGTCCATAAGCGGCAGACCACATGACGTAATTAGCATAGTGCAGCTTTGCAGATCTCACAACCAGCCACTGACTGACTAAAAGGCTGTTTGGCTGGATGTTTGTTTGTTTGGTTCGGTCGCTCGTTTGCTCGCTCGCTGGCTGGCTGAATGTTTGGCCCAAACAACAGACACCCAAAACACAGACAATTGACCGACCAAATGGTTGACGAAAAGTTATTTACTTGCCTTTTTGTTACTGTTCGATTTTAATTTTATTACCCAGCATAAAAATTAAAAAGTTTTTCCCTGGGAATTTCAAATTTCAGGAGTTCTTAAGTTCCATTTATAAGAAGTCGTATTAGGAACATTTACACATGTATGATATAAAGAAGCTGTGGATGCTCTGGCTTAGGGGCTGTTAACAAATTAAGTAACGCTATTTTCGCAGATTATTCAACTCCCCCCAGTGTATCAAATCATAACAAAAAATACGAAGTTATATCCGCTCCCCACTTCCATGAGCGTTACGTAATTTATGAACGCCCCTTCTGCAAACAAGCCGAAAAACAGTCGATCATTTGCTTCTCTATGCACGTTCGATTGCAGTTTTATTTCCGTATCAAAAGCATATATCCATGATTCATGAATGCGACTTTTTTAAAAGACTAATAAATTATGAGGCCTACTTACTTGCATAAATGACTTATATTTACAACCTGTTGAGATCAAAGCCGGAGCATATTTTAGTACTAAATGCGGTTAGATCTGGTACTCATATTCTCCAATTTGTAGAACAAGCTTTGAAAGATTTTCTTCTACTTATTATTTATATCGAATTTTCGTTCGTCATCTTTTACGAGTTTCTTTGGGATTATTTTTGAAATATTTTTCGTGTCCTAGCCAATGAAACCGCTATTGTTTAATCCATTTTACTCTATCAGTGTCTGAGTAAAGCTCATATACAGCTCGTGATATATTCGATGTAGATAATCATTGTTCATTCATTCCGTGTCCATATTTATTGGCTACATAATTATGAGCAGAGGTCGGCACAAAAGAACAGAACGAAAAAATCGTCGGCAGAGTTGCCGTTTTTTATAATTTTAACTAAAATAGGTATTTTTTCAATGTGTAGTTTTGATGTTAAAAATAAAATTTTGTTCTCAATTTTTTTTAATATATTTATCAAAAATTTTCTTTTAAAAAATTTTCTCAAAAAAAATTTCTATGGAAAAACTTTCGATAAAAATTTGTTTCGATGAAAAATATTTTTAATAGTAAAATTTTCGATAACAAAGTTTAGGCAAAAAAAATTTCTATTGAAAAATTTTAGATAAAAAAATTAAAAACATCAAAAATTTTTTATAGCAAATTTATCTATCAAAAATTTTTCTATAAAAATTTTTTTATAGAATAATTTTTTACTAAAAATTTGTCAATAGAAAACTTTTTTAAAAAGTTTTACTGTAGTGCATTGCACTAAGATTCCAATTTATTACAATTATTTGTTATTGTAATAAATAGTTTTTTGATAAAAACAAAAAATGTTGGTGGGAAAACTATTCCTCGACGCGTTTCGATGGTTGGTTAGGCCATTTCTTCAGGAAGATTATATTGTAATATTAAACATTTTTAGATAAAAAAATTATTTTTAAGGTTTTTTGATGCAAAAATTTTTTTAAAAAAATATTGTTGATAAAAATATTTTTCCTTCAAAAATTTTTCGATAATATGTGATTATTTTTTATATAAATTTTTCGATAAAAATTATTTTCTGTGAAAATTTTCAAAATAAATATTTTGCTATAGAAAAATTTTCCATAAAATTTTTTTTCTAAAGAAAAACTTTCGAAAGAAATATTTTTTTGTAGAAAAATTTGTTGATAAAAGAAATAAGATATTAATAAAAGAAATAATTATTAATTCTAGACAGAGCGAAAACCACACATTATATCTTATTTCTTTTATCAACAAATTTTTCTACAAAAAAATATTTCTATCGAAAGTTTTTCTTTAGAAAAAAAATTTTATGGAAAATTTTTCTATAGCAAAATATTTATTTTGAAAATTTTCACAGAAAATAATTTTTATCGAAAAATTTCTATAAAAAATAATCACATATTATCGAAAAATTTTTGAAGGAAAAATATTTTTATCAACAGTTTTTTTATAAAACAATTTTTGCATCAAAAATACTTAAAAATTAATTTTTTTTATCTAAAAATGTTTAATATTACAATTTATTCATGTTTCGAAAAATATTACCAATTCGGTTACATTTATTTCAAACAATTTTTAGAAAGAAAAGCATGTCGTGGCAACAATGTTCGAGATCATATTTCATTGTTCTCTTGAACCATGTATTTTGTTGCTATAAATTGGATTTTGATTTTGTTTCTTTTGTATTTAGTTTTTATATTTTCTTTAAAAAAAGCGGCACTAATAGACTTAACTAACTTCCAAATTTCAACTGAATGCTTTGACTACTTATTTTCACGAGTTTCATTAATGATCGTGATATTTACGAAAATTAGAAAAAGTCTTCGGCTTCTGGTGGTATGGGCTGCCTTCGCTACTCTTTTCAATATCTGTCAAATTTTCAACGAAACAAATTACATTTGTACTGACTGCAAAAAGTTGAGCTGCCGGTTCCTAAAACAACAGTATTAGAAATTCTACGAATTTTCAATAATTTCATCTCCATCACTATTTTGTACGATAACTTTTTGCTGGGTATCAATTTTGTTGTTATTGTTGTTGTAGTTGTTGTCGTCATTGTAGCTGTTTTTAATATACGTTTGGTTGTAAAATCTTAAAGTCGTAACGTAATGACAAACAGTCTCTTCAAGTGGTGGCATGCGAAAATCTTTGAAATAATAGTATTTACTCACCAAACTAACGGCAGCCAGTCGGCCACAGCCGTAGCCATAGCAGCAGCAAAACAGCAGCATCCTCATGATCATCATCAGCAACAACCCATATTGTGGTAATTGCTATTGCTGTTGTTATTGTTGTTGCTGTTACTATAGTAAGTAGTAAAAGACCAAGTTATGTTCAAGTTAGTAATCGGTCAAGCAGATGAACTGGCGTCCTGAGTGAGCATTTAAACACCCCTCATAATGCTACCTGTGAAACTAAAAGCAGCTCGAAACCATCAATCTTTTGGCTATACAAGTACGATCACATTTTTATGAGAAAAACCCCAAAAAAGTTAAACGAAAACTTTAATATAGAAACAGACAGAAAACTCAAAAAAATAAAAAAAAACTTAGGAATTCCAATTTTTGTTTCTCTGCAATAATTTATGTCGCGTCTTTCTTGGAGTTTACAACCAATCAGAAAATTAAAAAAAAAAACTATAAAAAACCAACATGTTAAAGCACTTCTTCTGCTTTTGGAACTGCTGGCTGGTTAAAGCGCACCCGTCGCATATAACACCGAAAACCACAACACAAGCCATCCGCCAAAAAATTAAAATTAAACACGATCGTTATCAATTCGATTATTGATTACCATGCAAGGAATGAGAGTGCAGTTCCAACAGGCTACTTGTGCGATTGCTGCATCATCAACAATCCCACAACTACCACATACAGCATGTCTACTCATACTTGCTTAGCGCAGGCTAGTCAGTCAGTCAGTTAGTTCGTCAGTTAGTCATTTAGCCAAAAAAAGACAGCCTGTTGGCCATCCAGCCAGCCAGCAGCTGCTCTGTATATTATAGCCGAATTAAAAAACTCCCTATACTAAACTAAACAGTACTTTTAATGTTTGTTATTGTTGCCGATGTCGTTACTGTTGTTGCTGTTGATTTTGGAGTTGCTGCTGTTACCTTTGCGATCATATTGGAGATCATGCCACAGAGATGGCAATTTTATTTGATTAACGAATATTTTTTGTTCTTTAATTTTTTTTTATTTTTTGTTGAGTTTAAAAGCAGCTGCTCAAATTATTTATTGGCACGAGGGGAATTCTTGAAATATATATATTTAAGCTTTGGGGTTATTTAATTGTTTCTTAAGTCATTTAGCACATATTTATTGCGGTTTTAGTTAATAACAAGAGAAACTACTAAATTTTAAATAAAATTAAAATTTTGAATTTAGCTAAGAAACATTGTATTCAACCTTGCAAATGTTGAATACCTATTAGAATATCGGAATCTTTATTAACCAGTTGACATTTTTAGATAATTTCGACTTGCTTTAAGGACTTTGCAAGGGCATTTAGGTCTATATTCTAACAACATCTTCTAATCATTGATCTTTATTAAACATCTATTACTATTATCATTTCGGTAGGTAATGGAAATCGTTAGATTGCTGATATATTTTTGAGATAATTGTCGGTTATTTCGCAAAGAAATAAAAATTGGGCTTATGTCCTTTTCGCTGATATCTTATAGTTTGCATTTTTTGTGAAAATGGGGAAAATTAACTCAAAACTATTTCTAAAATCGATCGATTTTCATCACATACCGGATTATTATTATATCTAACTATTATATGTAACAATTTTTGAATCGCCGTGGTATAGCAAGTTAGCCATCGATCTCCGGCCGGACTCACTTAAAAAATCTGCAGTACTAATTCGTATGAATAATCAAATTTGTTTATACATATCTTATATTCTTAAACGAGCAATAATTGTATATATATATATATATATATATATATATATATATATATATATATATATATATATATATATATATATATATATATATATATATATATATATATATATATATATATATATATATATATATATATATATATATATATAATGGAACTTGTACCTCTAAGAGGGTAAAAACGGGTAAAAAGGGGAAAAAAATCGAAACGCTATGTCTCCTAAAGTAATAGGTATAGAAACAAAATTAAAATTACGTTTTAAACAGCTTTGAAAATAACGGACAGGTGGTACTTTTTTGAAACTATGTCCGATAGGGGGTAAAAAAGGGTGAAAATAGTTTTTTTGGCACCTTTTTAACCCACTCTTATATTTTAAACTAAAGAATATAGAAAGAAACTTGGTACTGCAATCAATAGATGTAAAAAAAACATGAAACACGTATTTGGTACTTTTTTGATTGTGGAGCCAAAATGGGTAAAAAAGGGATAAAATGATAACTTAACATCTCCAAAGTAATATGAATAGGAACATTATACATTATGTTAAATGCGTTTTAAAAAAATGTACCGAATTCAATTGGCACCAAAAAAGTACCAAATATACATATGGAACTTTTAGAAATTAGGGAATAAAAAGGGGGAAAAATTAGTATTATTTTAAACAAATGAATGTTTGTCTGTATGTATGTTCTTTATAGAATAGTAAACTGTGAATTTGATTGTGTTATGCTCTTTAGCGAAGATGTTGCGGATAAGCCGGCGAAGGTTTTAAAGTTGATAAGACTAATTTCCGACAGATGGCGCCACTGAAAATTACTAAAAATTAATTAAATCGTAAACTGTACATTTGATCATGCTATGATCTTTAGCAAAGTTGTAGCGCATGAGCCGACGAAGGCTTTTTAGTTGGTATGAATAATTTCCGACAGGTGGCGCTACAGAAACTTACTCAAAGTCAATTTAATCGTAATCTGTACATTTAATCATGCTACAATCTTTAGCAAAGTTGTTGCACATGAGCCGACGAAGGTTTCTTAGTTGGTATGCAGAAATTTCGACAGGTGGCGCTACAGAAATTTACTCAAAGTCAATTTAATCGTATGCTGTACATTTAATCATGCTATAATCTTTAGCAAAGTTGTTGCGCATGAGTTGACAGAGGTTTCTGTTGATATGAATAATTTCCAAAATTATTCAAAATGAGTTAAACTGTAAACTATGCAAACTATGTGTTGGTCGGACAAAATAAATCAAATAATTCAAAATTAACTGAATATTTCTACAATGTCTTTCCTCTAAATTTATTTTAGCACTTTATAATATAAAATATATAAAAACTTTAAAATTTTCCTCAAAATGCTTATCATAAAGCTCCGAGCAAGGCTCGGTCTACCAGGTACTAAATATTATATAAATTAAATAATAATAGTTATAGTTTCTTTTACTTGTTTATGCAAATTAAAGTACTTAATGATTATTTTAATAACACTATGCAACACAATTAAACTTTTATCGCCATTTTTGATAATTAAGTTTTATCTTTTTTAGGTGCGTAACGGTCTTCTATGTACAAAAACTGTAATAATTTGGTCATTTGTAATGTTAGATGTTCAAAATTTTGCACATATATACGTTATGATATATTGAATAATAACACACTGATACATTTTGAAGAAAAAGAAATACACTTTTAAGGAAACCTATATCAAACGATAGGCCTTATTGAGTGTATCAGTTTGTCATTTTTAGAAATTTCTATATACCCTCAAATCGAAAGTTATCGATAAAAAACGATTTTTTTTGGTCTTCTCGAACAAAAATAGGCCTAGCTAAGTCATTTGTTTATCGATTTGAAATTTTAACACGGTTTGAGACAGACAAGACATCAGGCTTTCTTCTTGTTAAAAAAGATTTTTTATTTCATCAAATTATCACAAAAATATTTTCAAACAAATTAAAATTTTTATTTTTTTTTTTTCGATTTTTTCACATTGGGACGCCATTTTCCGCAGTATTTTGTTAGGAATGCCAAACTTTTTTATATTTACTTGAAAAGTGCTTTAAATATTGTGAACCTAGATTATTTAAATTTAAATTAACAGCGAATTAAAAAAATATAAGTTTTTTTTTTGTAAAAGGGCCAAATTAATTAACGTACTATATACGTATAAGTACTTATATTTATACGTGATAACGTAGTCCGATTTGGCTTAAATTTTGTTATTTGAAGTTTCTCACCGAATGCCATAATAATCCGACCGCCATTTCTCTACTTTCGAAAAAAGTTGAAAAAACACTCTAACGTAGTATTTGTATAGAAAATTTTCTAATATACAAATAATACTGAATTCACCTTTTTTACTAAAATTGTTATATCTCTGTTAATATGTTTCCGATTTTAATTAAAGTACTCTTGTTTTACAAAATGGTAAAACAAGTATATATTAGGTCAAAATATATTAGGTCTTCTGATAAATTTTACGAAAAAAAAGCTTCCGAAGTTGAAAAAATCTTAAAAAAAAAATAAAATTTTAACTTCAGCGGAAAATATTTTTATGATAAATTGGTCATGTTAAAAAAAGGTCTTTACGAAGTGAAAGCCTATTTTGTTTTCTGTCGGAACACATTTTAAAATTTAAAATCGATGTAAAAATGACTCAGTTAAGCCTTCTTTTCTCCGCTAAGTCCAAAAAAATCGTTTTTTATCGATAACTTTCGATTTTGAGGGTATATCGAAAATTTTAAAAATGGTAAAATGATCTTCTAACCGAGTTCTACTGGTTGAGCTTGGTTTCGTTCCGAGTGTATTTTCACTGTATCAGAGTGTAATCCATAAAAAAATCAATTTTGAAATTTTAGCAGATAGGTTATTTGGTCTTTAAGATGACGATATATAACAATTTGTAGGGCGCCCTATTAGTACAAATAATTTCCAAACAAAAAGCAATGCATGAAAAAAGATATGAAGATGATTTTATTGCGATCTGGAAGTAGTACAAACACGTATTTGGTTCATGTTGAAAAATTGGTGGCATAAGATCCTAAATTCAAAGAAATAGAACAAACTTTTGGTCCTCTAATAATACAAGAAGACATGTATTTGGTACTTTTTTGATAATGGGGAGATTAGGGGATGCAAAAGGGTAAAAGCATTTTTTTTTAATGTCCAACTCTGACATTTTGTAGGAATTGCCAAAACTCTTGGTGCCACTGCTCTCTGTGCTAGTTGTTGTTTGTTTGTTGTAATGTTTTATTTTCTGTTCCCTGGCTGCTGATATTGATGTTGTTGCTATTGCTATTTGGTACATATTTGTATGTAAGTAACTCCGTTTGCAATTTTCTCATGATCACATGTGTGCAGGCAGGCAGGCAGTCAGCAGCAGCACAAATATAAATAATTCTCATCGAAACTTGACAATCCATAAAAAAGCACAAAATAAAAAAAAAATTGAAAAAAAAAAGAATTTTTCGTCGAATGCGATCAATAAAAGAACTATTTTGTTTTAAAACGCATTTGCACGTACTTTTTTTTATTACATATTGTTTTTATGCAGTGAAAACAAAAAAGCTACCCCGGTTGCAAATACCGACAGATGAGTACAAACACCCGAAACTAAAGAACATGGGCAAATGTAAATCTATCTTTTCATCTGTTTTTAATGTATAAAGATACAGACTAAACGACTAAAATAATAAAGTTAAACATAGTTCTCGTCTAGAGACGAGAAGATGTCGTAAGAAGTAGTAGATAGATAGTGTGAGCGAGCATGTGCGAACAATAGATACATTTCGACGCAATTTAAATGTCATTACCACAAAGTTCTACTGAGTGTCATTGTAGTATATTTTCGTAGATACTGTGTGAGTTTATGTTGCATTAAAATTTAAATGCAAGTACTTTTTTTTAAACTTATGCCATAAAAATGTATCTAAATGCGTAAATATAATCAAGTTGCACGACTGCGTTATCAAACTTGGATAGACATTCAGACCCTTTTATTGATCATTCAAATGTCATATATACATACTTATGTATATGTATTCCACTTTTGCTGCTGCTTTACTGTCAAATGCATTTATGTGAGAAATAGTGCAAAAACCTGCAAAAGAAATTTGTTATAAGAAAAAAAATTTACGCATTGCTTAGTTTGACCTACAGCCTTCTTTCTCCGCTTTGGAATGCCATCAACACAAGCAAATAAAAATGTCATCATGGGTGGTAAATATATTTAATAGGGTGGATCCAAAAATTATTTCTTCCTTTCATATAAAGAGTGTTCCGAATAAAAAATGAATTTACTAATTCAGTCAAAATTTATCTATGGTGCAACAAATAATATTTAAAATCATTAAATTTGAATTGCTATTCCGTTCAACATGGACTGCGAAAAAAGTACTGTCAAATATAATTAACATTTTTACAAAAATTCATAATAGAAAAATTTTAAGTTTATCCTCGAACTGCTTCAAAAGATTAAGAAAGGCCTGAACATCGACAGAAAAACCGATCAGAAAGAAAACGGTACAATAGATATTGGTAAAGCAATGAAAGTCGAGGGTGATGTCGCTAAGTTCTTTAGAATGTCGAGTAGGTACTAAATAAGCATAACATATGATATTCTGCCTGGGTTCGAGCCCCAGTTATAGCCAACATCGATTTTTGTAATTATAACTTTCCAAAAAAATTTTTTATTACTAGAAGCAAGAAAATTAAAGTAAAATTTTATTTAAAAAAATACTTTTGCTGTGTGATAGATGATGAAAGGTTAGTATTGGCCAAGAATTTGATTTTGCTTATCAACGTGGCAATGTTAACGAAAACTACTGGACAAAAAACTAAAAAATTTCCAAGAAATTTCTTGTGTGGTAATCAATAAAGATAGAAATTTATTAAAAGAAGTGCCTAACAAAATGGTTTTGACCATTTCTGAATGTGCCTGAACTTCTGGACCAATTTGGCTTAATCCCATTTTGAAAAAAAGCACTTGCAATTAAAAAAATTGATTATTTTTTCTACCACGAGAGTCATATCCAGGCGTAGGCAGCCCATACCACCAGAAGCCGAGGAATTTTTGTAATTTTCGTAAATATCACGATCAATAATCAAACTCATGAAAATGAGTATTAAAATCATTTAGTTGGAATTTAGGTGTTAATCGAGTCGGTTGGTGCCGCTTTGTTAAGAAACGACAAAAACAAAATACATGGTTCGAGAGAATAAATAAATAATCTATCGAAAAATTTTCTCAAAAAAAAATTTTTCTATAGAAAAATTTTTGATAAAAATATTTTTCTATCGAAAAATTTTCGATAGAAATATTTTAAAAAAAAATTTCTATAAAAACATTTTTTACTAAAAAATTCCCTCTTTATATTTTAAATAAAAAAAAATTTCAATAGAAACATTTTTTATTCAAAAAATTTTTATAGAAAAGTTTTTGATAAAAAAATTTTTATAGAAAAGTTTTTTATAAACAAATTTTTATAGAAAATTTTTTGATAAAAAAATTTTGTATAGAAAAATTTTTGATAAAAAAGTTTTCGATATAAACATTTTTGATAAAAAAGTTCTTTAGAAAAATTTTTGATAAAAAATTTTTCTAAAGAATAATTGGTGAAAAAAATTCTATAGAAAAATTAAAAAAAAAAAAAATATATACAAAAATTTTTCATAAAAAATTTTCTATAGAAACATTTTTGATAAAAAAATTTTCTTTACAAAAATTGTTGAAAAAAAGTTTTCTATAGAAAAATTTTTGATAAAAAATTTTCTATAGAAAAATTTTTGTTAAAAGGAAAAATTTTGCTAAAAAAAAATTCCATAGAAAAATTGTTGATAAAAAATTTTTTTATAGAAGAACTACGCATTGGAAAAATACCTATTTTAGTTAAAATTATAAAAACACAGCAACTCTGCCGACGTTTTTTTTTTTTGTTATGTTCTCTTTGTGACGAAACACGGTCGGGTTTTGATAAACAAAATTTTGTATAGAAAAATTTTTGATAAAAAAATTTTCTTTACAAAAATATTTGATCAAAAAGTTTTCGATAGAAAAATTTATGAAAAAAAAATCTATAGAAAAATTTTTGATAAAAAAATTTTCTATAAAAAATTTTTGATAAAAAATTTTCTATAGAAAAATTTTTGATAGATAAAAAAATTTTCTATAAAAAAATTTTTGATAAAAAAATTTTCTATAAAAAAATTTTTGATAAAAAATTTTCTATAGAAAAATTTTTGACAAAAAAAATTTTCTATAGAAAATTTTTTGATAAAAAAATGTTCTATAGAAAAATTTTCTATAGAAAATTTTTTGATAAAAAAATTTTCTATAGAAAAATTTTTGATAAAAAAATTGTCTATAGAAAAATTTTTGATAGAACAATTTTCTATAGAAACATTTTTGATAAAAAAAATGTTCTATAGAAAAACTTTTGTTAAAAAAATTTTTGATAAAAAAATTTTCTATAGAAAAATTTTGGATAAAAAAATTTTTGATAAAAAAATTTTCTATAGAAAAATTTTTGATAAAAAAATTTTCTATAGAAAAATTTTTGATAAAAAATTTTCTATAGAAAAATTTTTGATAAAAAATTTTCTATAGAAAAAATTTTGATAAACAAAATTTTTATAGAAGAACTACGCATTGAAAAATACTTTTTTTATTTAAAAGTATAAAAACACGGCCGACGTTTTTTTTTGTTCGACACACGGTCATATCCATTCAACTATCTAGAACCTCGGACTGAGAAAAGGCATTGGGATCTTGTAAAGTCAATAGATATAAAAATCAACTATAAAATCTTTTAAGGAAGGGACGCATTAAAGCAATATTAATAGTAATATTATATTATATATTATTAATACGATTAGAACACAAAATGATTTTACGACCCACCCTAATAATTAAGTCTATAGAAAATCACAATTTATTTTTATTTTGTTATTTTTACATAAAAATTGGGACAAATTTATACAAAAATATGTTGATATGCAAGTTTAAGAATATCTAAAATATCGGCAAAAAATCTTTGAAATACAAATAATTTTTATTGAAGCAAAAATGTTTAAAGATCTAAAAGTTTTATTTGTTTTTAATAGTTGTTGTAAATTTTAAGCGTGTGGTTTCTGTACAGGTATTGTGTGTTGGTTTTACTACAGATTGAAAACCCAGCAGTTTAAAATTAAAGTAATGACCCCGAAACAAATGAAATGGTAAAGATTATAATATGTTTGTCAACATAAGACAGTGAACAATTGACTTTTTTTTACTAGTACTTAACAAAATCGCTTATTATTCACCTAAATTTGCAAAGAAATTCTCAATTTTTAACTACCGGGAACTTACCATACCTACAACAAACAAACAACTTGTCGTATCTCTGTTGTAAAAAAAAATATAAATAAATAAATAGTAGTCGTAAACATTAAAGTCGTCATTAATTCCATGTTTGGTCAAATAGTGCACCCCTGTTTGCATAATAATTAAATACGTTATCAATATGGCAAGGTTACATTTCTGCTATAGTAACAACAACAAAAAACAACAATAATAACAACAAAATCAAACGCAACAACTACGACAATATTAATAACACACTCCTCAAACTAGTTAGATATTATGCCCGGAAACGTCATCGTCATTAAACTGGTAGCACAACGACAACTTTGTCAATTATTCACCAAAAACTATCGTAAGTCGCGTAAAACGTTTGTGATGATGTTGAAAACTGAAAAACTAATCAGAGCTGTAACATCTGGGATAAAAATTCATTAAAATATAGAATTTTTAGTTTTATCAGATTTGTTTTACAGAAACTTCCAATAATACCTTCTTAAGGATTTGAAACTTTTGCTATTCTAGCATGATTTGCATTGTATCTTCATAAATTCGTACTAGCAGTTTCAGAGATATCTTTTTTTTTCCCCTTTAAGTTTTAACTTAACAAAATGTTGTTGTTTTTTAATACTAATGGAAGGTTATGAAGGTTTTCCTTTCGGGTAAGATAGAGACCGTTTGAAGAAAAGATTTCTACTACTATGTTTACCTTTTTCGATTGGACCGTGTCTGTAACTCTTTAGGGTAAAGAATTAGAGCATTAAATGGAATATTGTCACCTATCATAAAAGGAGTTGAGTGATAACATTTTTTCATATTGCATATGTTTTTTTGACAATCGTTTTCTTTCTTGAATATTGAAGGACATTATTGCTTCTCATAGCAGTTTCCAGAACAAATAATACAATACAAATTTTTAATTACGAATGTAGAATTAGTGATATCACATATAACCTAGAAAAGAGAACCATTTAATAGGATCATATCTTATATTCTTAAACGAGCAATAATTGTATATATATATATATATATATATATATAGAATGGCTATCTCGAAAACGGCTCTAACGATTTTGATAAAATTTGGACAGTGGGTATCTTTTTTGATGTTTAGGTCGAAGAAGAAGGGACTTTTGGAACTTTTACCTCTAAGAGGGTAAAAACGGATAAAAAGGGGAAAAAATCGAAAACGCTATGTCTCCTAAAGTAATAGGTATAGAAACAAAATTAAAATTACGTTTTAAACAGCTTTGAAAATAAGCGGACAGGTGTTTGGTACTTTTTTGAAACTATGTCCGATAGGGGGTAAAAAAGGGTGAAAATAGTTTTTTTGGCACCTTTTTAACCCACTCTTATATTTTAAACTAAAGAATATAGAAAGAAACTTGGTACTGCAATCAATAGATGTAAAAAAAAAACATGAAACACGTATTTGGTACTTTTTTGATTTTGGAGCCAAAATGGGTAAAAAAGGGATAAAATGATAACTTAACATCTCCAAAGTAATATGAATAGGAACATTATACATTATGTTAAATGCGTTTAAAAAAAATGTACCGAATTCAATTGGCACCAAAAAAGTAACAAATATACATATGGAACTTTTAGAAATTAGGGAATAAAAAGGGGGAAAAATTAGTATTATTTTAAACAAATGAATGTTTGTCTGTATGTATGTTCTTTATAGAATAGTAAACTGTGAATTGGATTGTGTTATGCTCTTTAGCGAAGATGTTGGGGATAAGCCGGCGAAGGTTTTAAAGTTGATAAGACTAATTTCCGACAGTTGGCGCCACTGAAAATTACTAAAAATTAATAAAATCGTAAACTGTACATTTGATCATGCTATGATCTTTAGCAAAGTTGTAGCGCATGAGCCGACGAAGGCTTTTTAATTGGTATGAATAATTTCCGACAGGTGGCGCTACAGAAACTTACTCAATGTCAATTTAATCGTAATCTGTACATTTAATCATGCTACAATCTTTAGCAAAGTTGTTGCACATGAGCCGACGAAGGTTTCTTAGTTGGTATGAAGAAATTCCGATAGGTGGCGCTACTGAAATTTACTCAAAGTCAATTTAATCGTATGCTGTACATTTAATCATGCTATAATCTTCAGCAAAGTTGTTACGGATAAGCCGAAGAAGGTTTATGAATTGGAATAAGCAAAGTCCGATAGGTGGCGCCACAGAAAACAATTCAAAATAAATTAAATCGTAAACTGTGCATTTGATCAGACTATAATCTTTAGCAAAGTTGTTGCGCATGAGTCGACAGAGGTTTCTGTTGATATGAATAATTTCCAAAATTATTCAAAATGAGTTAAACTGTAAACTATGCAAACTATGTGTTGGTCGGACAAAATAAATCAAATAATTCAAAATTAACTGAATATTTCTACAATGTCTTTCCTCTAAATTTATTTTAGCACTTTATAATATAAAATATATAAAAACTTTAAAATTTTCCTCAAAATGCTTATCATAAAGCTCCGAGCAAGGCTCGGTCTACCAGGTACTATTAATTACGTGAACAACTTAACGGCCCCCATCAAAAAGTTAATAATAATAATAATTAAGTTAATAATTTCGATTTTGGCAACATATGGCACATATGATTTGTGTGGTATAGCAGGTTAATCATCCGCCTAGCATACTAGAGGTCCCAAGTTCGATCCCCAGCCAGACCCACTTAAAAAATAAATTTTCTAAAAAAAAGCGATTCACCTCATAACTCAGCTAGTCACTGGTTATTGAGTATTAGGCAAGGGCATACCACCAGAAGCAGATGAATTTTTTTTTTTAATTTTCGTAAATACCACGATCATTAATAAAACTACTGAAAATGAGTATTAAAATTATTCCGTTGGAATTTGGATGCTAATAGAGTCAGTTGGTGCCGCTTTGTTTACGACAAAAACAAAATAGGCAAGAAACAAATCAAAATCCAATTTATAGCAACAAAATACATGGTTCGAGAGAACAAAGAAATACAATCTCGAACATTGTTGCCACGACACTTTTATTTTTGTAAACATTGGGAATATTGTTGCAAATATTGGGAATATTTTCAAAACCGAAATAAATTCTAATATTAAACAATTTTAGATTTTTATATTTTTTAGATATTTTCCATCCAAAAATTTTTTTATAGAAAAATTTTTAATAAAAATATTTTTCTTTGGAAATTTGTTCAATAAAAATTAGATTTTATAGAAAATGTTTCGATAAAAATATTTTTCAGCAAAAATTTTCGATAAAAATATTTTTATATCCAAAAATTTTCAAATCTTATATAGAAAAATTTTTGATAAAAAAATTTTCTATAGGAAAATTTTTGATAAAAAATTTTCTATGGGAAAATTTTTGATAAAAAATTTTCTATAGAAAAATTAAAAAAAAAAAAATGTCTTTAGAAAAATTATTGATAAAAAAATTTTCTAAAGAAAATTTTTGATAAAAAAATTTTGTATAGAAAATTTTTGATAAAAAAATTTTCTATAGAAAAATTTTTGATAAAAAAAATTTCTGTAGAAAAATTTCTGATAAAAAATTTTCTATACAAATATTTTTGATAAAAAAATTTTCTATAGAAAAATTTTTGATAAAAAAATTTTCTATAGAAAAAATTTTTGATAAAAAAATTGTGTATAGAAAAATTTTTGATAAAAAAAATTTTCTTTAGAAAAAAATTTTGATGAAAAATTTTCTATACAAAAATTTTTGATAAAAAATTTTCCATATAGAGATTTTTGATAAAAAAATTTTAAAAAGAAGAATTTTTGATAAAAAAATTTTTAATAAAAATATTTTTCTTTGGAAAATTGTTCAATAAAAATTAGATTTTATAGAAAATTTTTCGATAAAAATATTTTTCAGCAAAAATTTTCGATAAAAATATTTTTATATCAAAAAATTTTCAAATCTTATATAGAAAAATTTTTGATAAAAAAATTTTCTATAGGAAAATTTTTGATAAAAAATTTTCTATGGGAAAATTTTTGATAGCAACATTTTTGATAAAAAATTTTCTATAGAAAAATTTAAAAAAAAAAAAAAATGTCTTTAGAAAAATTATTGATAAAACAATTTTCTAAAGAAAATTTTTGATAAAAAAATTTTGTATAGAAAATTTTTGATAAAAAAATTTTCTATAGAAAAATTTTTGATAAAAAAAATTTCTGTAGAAAAATTTCTGATAAAAAAATTTTCTATAGAAATATTTTTGATAAAAAAATTTTCTATAGAAAAATTTTTGATAAAAAAATTTTCTATAGAAAAAATTTTTGATAAAAAAATTGTGTATAGAAAAATTTTTGATAAAAAAAATTTTCTTTAGAAAAAAATTTTGATGAAAAATTTTCTATACAAAAATTTTAAAAAGAAGAATTTTTGATAAAAAAATTTTCTCAAAAAAAAAAACAAAATTGTCGGGAGGTAAATATTATTCAAACAGAATGACTATTCGCATTTGATCTCAAATCTGTAACATTTATTTATTAATGTAACAGACCAATTTATTGATAAAAAGCCAAAAATTGTTTGCGGAGAAACCAAAAAATTTTCTATAAAAAAATTTTTGTAAAAAAAATTTTATAGAAAAATTTTTGATAAAAAAATTTTATAGAAAAATTTTTGATAAAAAAATTTTATAGAAAAATTTTTAATAAAAAAATTTTTCGTAGAAAAATTTTTGATAAAAAAAATTTTCATAGAAAAATTTTTGATAAAAAAAATTTTCCATAGAAAAATTTTTGGTAAAAAAATTTTCCATAGAAAAATTTTTGGTAAAAAAATTTTCCGTAGAATCATTTTTGATAAAAAATATTCCAAAGAAAAATTTAAACCTAATACAAGAGAAAAAAAGTTGTAATTTCATATTACAAGAGAAAGACATAACTTCTTTATATAATCATATGTCAGTTACATGAGCACAATTTCATCGAAAAATGTGATATATGACAATTACTTGATCAAAGTTTCGTTGACAAACTCGATTATATGGGAGATTACTTGGGCGACCCCAGATAGTTTTCGTTGCTGGGAGTTAGACGGATAATATATATGTATTATACATGTATATTTATCGAATTAGAGAGATCGGGTAGGAGATCTCACGAAAATATAACAATGCCCCCTTACTTTTATCGCAGATTAACAGCGACATCCTAAGATGGGTTCGAAAGATCATATCACACTCATGTTAGAGGAAAATAGGTCAATTCTATATTTTCATTTATACAAAAAAGTTTAGACCAGTGCCTAAGAATTATTCATATTTCACAGATCTGTTAATATTAACCTATTATGGCATTTATGGCAAGAGCTACTACTTCTGGCCAAACACGTCCGTACATTCATCTGCAGCACTCATAAATTTATAGACACAAATCTGCTAAATACATTGTATATCCATAAGATAAATATACATATACGAGTATAAACAAACTAACGAACATATATCTTTAACATTTAAAAAATTCACTTTATAAAAATAATAATAAAAAAAATCAGATATAAACAAACACTTAAGAGTTCCTTAAAGTTTTGATTTGATATTTATCAAAGATTAAAATCAAATCAAAACAAAACGATCAACTCAAATAAATAAAATGAAAACGAAACGAAAAAGTCTAGAGAGAAAAAAAAACTTGAACTGTAATAAAAATCTCCGCATTCATTAGGAATTCAATCACATTTTTATCTGCAATATAAGATTAAGATGAAATGAAGATCAAAATGATGATGAAGTTGTTATTGTTATTGCTGATGTTGATGTTAATGGCGGTGATTCCGATTCTGATTGTGATAACGACAATGAATATGAAGATGATGATGATCATGATCAAGTTGTTCTTGTTATAGTTGATGACGAGGGGCATTTCAGTGATAATAACAATAAAAATAAAAAAATAAAACAGTAGCTCTATACAATTTATAAAGTATCTATATCTACATTATAATTATCTGTATGTTACACCTATTAATTAGTTAGAGAAGAATCAAGAAAGACTGTGAGACACAATGATAACAATAGCGTTAAATTTAGTGTTTTACAAACAGTTTAATCTTGTTTTGAGTGCGAGCGTAAGGTGAAAAAGAAACGATCCACAGAATAAGCAAAAAACAATAGCTGCTTCAATAGCAGACAGCATCCATTATAGAGGCGGCGGTGGCTGTGGCGGCGGTATTAAATTATACTCAAAATGAAAATTAATTTATCTCACGGGCCAAGGGACAGACACAAATCGACGGACCATTAAACCGCCAGCCACCAGATGATGTGTTAACAAAATGATATTTAACACAAACATTTTATTTTTTATTTTTTGGATAAACTGTTTTGCTTTATTTAAATAATTTTGTTAGAAATTTGGATTTTTTTTTCTTTCAGAAAATCTAAATATGTATCAAAATCAAATTAGAAGAAACGATTTACCTACATAAAAGCCCAGCGGGTTGTATTCGTTTAGTGTGGCTTCGTGATCTTAATTTGGCGTTTTCTTTTCTTTGTTGTTTGAAGTTGCCCCATAATTAGGTTTATTATGCTTTTCGTTAAATCAATTAATATATTTGTAATTTATTAACAATGTTGGCCAATCGTTTTTTGTTTTCTGTTCTTCTTTTTTGCTTTTAATTACTAAACGCCGCTTGACTTAAATAACGTAAAATAACATAAATTACAAGCGGTTACTTGAAAGCATTTCAACACTTTTTTTCGTTCTTTCGATTTTGACAAATTTTTTTTGCTTATTAGCGGGTGTTTTAAGTTAATTGGTTTATATCTCCTCTTCCTTATTCGATTTTTCTCACACTTAATTTGTTTGGAAGTAATGAAGAAATACGATTTTATTGTAAATATTAATTAAAAGTAAATAGTATTAACTTTAGCCTTGACTAAAAATTAAATAAAAAGTAATTGAATTTCTTGTGGGAACAATTTGATTTCTTAATTTTTTTTTTAAATTTAAAAAAAATTTATAAACGAAAATTAAAAAAAAAATCTATGACTATAAGAAATTTTTCTATAGCGAAATACCTCACAGTGAAGTAGAATCAAGCCTTAGTCTTCTATAAAAAAGTTGGCGATCGCCTTAGTTTTCTGTAGTAAAGTAGCGATCGTCTTAGTTTTCTATAAAAAAGTTGGCGATCGCCTTAGTTTTCTATAAAAAAGTTGGTTTTCTATAGAAAAGTTGGCAATCGCCTTAGTTTTCCATAGAAAAGTTGGCGATCGCCTTAGTTTTCTATGGAAGAGTAGGCGATCGCCTTAGTTTTCTATAAAAGAGTTTTCGATCGCCTTAGTTTTCTATAGAAAAGTTGGCGATAGCCTTAGTTTTCTATAGAAAAGTTGGCGATCGCCTTTGTTTTCTATGGAAAAGTTGGCAATCGCCTTAGTTTTCTATAGAAAAGTTGTCGATTGCCTTAGTTTTCTATAGAAAAGTTGGCGATCGCCTTAGTATTCCATAGAAAAGTTGGCGATTGCCTTAGTTTTCTATAGAAAAGTTGGCAATCGCCTTAGTTTTCTATAGGGAAGTTGGCGATCGCCTTAGTTTTCTATAGAAAAGTTGGCGATGGCCTTAGTTTTCTATTGAAAAGTTGGCGATCGCCTTAGTTTTCTATAGAAAAGTTGGCGATCGCCTTGTTATTCCATAGAAAAGTTGGCGATCGCCTTAGTTTTCTATAGACAAGTTGGCGATCGCCCCTTAGTTTTCTATAGGGAAGTTGGCGATCGCCGTAGTTTTCTATAGAAAAGTTGGCGATCGCCTTAGTTTTCTATTGAAAAGTTGGAGATCGCCTTAGTTTTCTATAGAAAAGTTAGCGCTCGCCTTAGTTTTCTATAGAAAAGTTAGCGCTCGCCTTAGTTTTCTATAGAAAAGTTAGCGATCGCCTTAGTTTTCTATAGAAAAGTTTCGATCGCCTTAGATTTCAATTGAAAAGTTGGAAATCGCCTTAGTTTTCTATAAAAAAAGTTGGCGATCTATAAAAAAGTTCATGATGGCATTCATTTTTGATATGAAAAAAAATTTGGCTTCAACAATTTTAGTGTGAACTTTCAATTAGAAAAACTTTACGCTGATTTGTATTGAGCACATTAATTATGTAATAAATTATGATTTCATTGAAAAAAATAAATTCGACAAGAAAAAGTGCATCATCGATTTTGATGAATTTCAATGGAAACCTATTTAAAAAAAATGCATTAACGCCTACTTAATTATTTTGGGTTAATAAAACACAGATAAACATTTCTAGATTTTAAGTTTCAAAATTAAGACAAAATTTATTCCAAAACTATTCAAATTTATGCTGACATTTTAATATGGTCTAATGGATATTTCTGTGAATTTATTTAATGTTTTAGAAAAATATCTCAAGAATTTCACCTTTTTGTACAATAAATGTGATTCAGATTCTGATACTCGTACCTATTTGAATGTAAAAAAAGATAAATTAAACTAAAAGAAATGAAAAAGGAATGAAATAAAAATCAAATCAAAATCGGACTGTGAGAGAGTGAAGCAAATAATTTAGTCGGTAGTGAGATGTGATAGGCATAAAGAGGAGCAGCGAGTAGGAGGAGGTTGAGGAGTGAAAATGAAAAGTAAAAAAAATAAAAATTATACAAAAACGTAACAAAACATTTTAAATTCAACTTGATTTATGCTTGAGACAATTTCAACTTTACACACTAGTTGACCAGAATGGGAATCGCGAACAGCACGGATGTTATCTGAAAAAGGAAAATTTATACATTGCATTGAAGACGAAGATGAAGAAGAAGAAGAAGAAGAGTATTATAATGTCGTTATATATAGTAGTAGTCGGTCGGTTGTCGGTGATGATCATGATGATGATGACTATGGTGTTGTTATTGTTAATGTTGTTGCTGCCGCTGATGATGTTGCAGCAGTAGTTGATATTGCTGTTGTTGTCGTTTTCATCGTCATCTTCGCACACAAAGTACGTGTTGTGATAGAATGCGGTTAACACAAATAGAATGTATACAAACCAAAACTAATTTACAAAAGGTTAATACTACTGGCAGTCAAACACGCAGTCAGGCCAACCAACCAACCAGCCAGAGAGGCTGCCTGGCAAGCAGGCAAACAAAAACGTACAAACACAGGGGCAAGTTGACAAACCAGAGCCACCATATGTCCACCAAACCATAACTTTCGATTTAAAAGTCGGCAATAAAGAAAAAGTCGGCAATAAAAAAATAAAAGTTGGCGTTAGCTTTAGTTTTTTACAGAAAAGTTAATGTTAGCTTTAGTTTTCTATAGAAAAGTTAGCGTTAGCTTTAGTTTTCTATAGAAAAGTTGGCATTAGCTTTAGTTTTCTATAAAAAGTTGGAGTTAGCTTTAGTTTTCTATAGAAAAGTTGGCGCTAGCTTTAGTTTTCTGTAGAAAAGTTGGCGTTAGCTTTAGTTTTCAATAGAAAAGTTTACGTTAGCTTTAGTTTTCTATAGAAAAATTGGCTTAAGCTTT
This sequence comes from Stomorhina lunata, assembly GCA_933228675.1. Lineage (NCBI taxonomy): Eukaryota > Metazoa > Arthropoda > Insecta > Diptera > Rhiniidae > Stomorhina > Stomorhina lunata. Next base: position 6,761,059 of record OW121742.1, on the reverse strand, counting down.
AGTTTTCTATATAAAAGTTGGCGTTAGCTTTAGTTTTCTACAGAAAAGTTAATGTTAGCTTTAGTTTTCTATAGAAAAGTTGGCGTTAGCTTTAGTTTTCTATAGAAAAGTTGGCGTTAGCTTTAGTTTTCTATAGAAAAGTTGGCGCTAGCTTTAGTTTTCTGTAGAAAAGTTGGCGTTAGCTTTAGTTTTCAATAGAAAAGTTTATGTTAGCTTTAGTTTTCTATAGAAAAATTGGCTTAAGCTTTAGTTTTCTATATAAAAGTTGGCGTTAGCTTTAGTTTTCTATAGAAAAGTTGGCGTTAGCTTTAGTTTTCTATAGAAAAGTTGGCGTTAGCTTTAGTTTTCTATAGAAAAGTTGGCGTTAGCTTTAGTTTTCTATAGAAAAGTTGTCGCTAGCTTTAGTTTTCTGTAGAAAAGTTGGCGTTAGCTTTAGTTTTCTACAGAAAAGTTAATGTTAGCTTTAGTTTTCTATAGAAAAGTTGGCGTTAGCTTTAGTTTTCTATAGTAAAGTTGGCGTTAGCTTTAGTTTTCTATAGAAAAGTTGGCGTTAGCTTTAGTTTTCTATAGAAAAGTTGGCGTTAGCTTTAGTTTTCTATAGAAAAGTTGGCGTTAGCCAAAGTTTTCTATAGAAAAGTTGGCGTTAGCCAAAGTTTTCTATAGAAAAGTTGGCGTTAGCTTTAGTTTTCTATAGAAAAGTTGGCGTTAGCTTTAGTTTTCTATAGAAAAGTTGGCGTTAGCTTTAGTTTTCTATAGAAAATTTATCGTTAGCCAAAGTTTTCTAAGATATATTGTTGATTTAAGACTTAAAATGCAAGTATATGCACATAATTTATATATTATTATAAAGCGAAGATTTTAGCCTTTATTTGATACAAACTTTATTCCACAGGTCTATATATGAAAAAAGTAATGGGCACTTTACCTAAATTTTATCCGCTTTATTGTCAATATTAAATAATTGGTTTGTCTCAAGCTTACATAATTCAAGAAAACATAAGCTGTTTGGTCAACAATAATGAAGCGGATCTTATGAATAAAGTCTTGCTTTTGATTCTTATATTTTTAAATTTTCTTTATTTTTTATAGTAGCTCAGAAATTGCAAATATATGCAGATTACTTATATATCGTTACAAAGCTAAGAGAACAGTGTTTAGTTAATTATAAATTTTAATCCATTAGTTTGTATTAAAAAAATGTTCTAGGTTTTTGACCTAAATCTGAGCCGATTTAATTATAACGTTTCGATGGTAAATAGGTTTTGCTAGCATATAGGTTACGAAAACTACTAAAATGGATCTTGGAAATTTGCCGATCACGTTAGTTTTCTATAGAAAACTTGGCGTTAAACTTAATTTTCTGTAGACAAATTGGGGATCACTTTAGATTTTTTATTGAAAACTTGGCTAGTGACTTAGCTAAATTATGTCGTAACCTTAGGTTTAGTGGGTAACAAGCAAAAGTTAACCTGCAAACAAACAGACAAAAGATTGTTATAGTCATCCTAACAGTCGGTTAGTCAGATAGTCAGCCAAGCAAAGCACTGGCACATGATTGCACTACACCAAACATAACACAAGCAACATGCAGCGAGGCAAGATAGCAGTCAGGCAGCAGCAGCAACATCATCACCATAGGTATGGGATATGGATGGGTAGCAATGGTGGTAGTTGGTTGGTTGGATGGTTGGTAGTAAGGCAATGTATGGCAATTGCTCAAAAAGATAATATACGAGACCGGCGAAAAAGAGTATGTCAACTTTTAGTGAGTGAGTGTCGCTTCTTTTTTAAGAAGCTGCAAAACCAGCTTTGCGCACACAAATAATGTTATCACCGTGAGAAAAAATATCAACAGAAGTAAAATAACTGTGGCACACACACAAAGACACACATACAGATGGGGGGACAGACAGACAGACGGACGGACACTTATACAAAGACATTTACGATATTACAAAAAAGACAATGAAAATGAAATAATAAATAAGAGAAATTTAACATGAAGCAAACAAGTGTGTGTTTGTTGTCCCCAAAAATACAAATAAAAAAAGAAAATTAAAAAAATAAAAATTACAAAAATAAAATAAAAAAAACTATCGAAATATCTCACAATAAAAATTTATTTACACACAAACTTTTATACAAGTGTGGGATGAGTAAGTGGTCAGGAGTAATGTGAAAATTTTGGGGGGTTTGGGGGCAACACGAGTCATGGTTGGATCAAACACAGAACACAGTTTGCTTTAAAACATTAAAAATTAATTGGAAATAAAATGATTTTAATAAATAAATAATAGGATTGTGTATATGAATTTTGAATTTCAAAAATTTGTTTTATAACCTACAGGTGTTTAAGTGAAAAGTAAGTGTCATTTTATTTTGAAAATTTTGTTTTTTTCCCCCAAAAGTGTGATTCACATTTTCTGTTTGCCACAAACATAAGAAAAAAACTCATTCGTTTTTCGCCGAAATAAAACTATTTATTTTCCCAAAATTTTACCAACTAATCAAAACATTGAGGAGATTTCTCAAAACTTTTTATAAAAATAAATATTAATTTTTTGCTTTCAAAGCAGGCGCCTAAGTATTTACCAAATGTCTTTCTAGGAATAAATTTGCGATAGTTTGTTTAAGTTTATCTAATAGACGGATATTATGCGCCTCTTTAGAAATGCATTTTCATTTTGTATAATATTTGCTCGTAAAAAAATCTATTTCAAATTTTTTGCTGCTGTTGCTTCTTTATTTTTTTTTTGTATATTTTATTTCTTTTTATGATAGATGATAATCTAAATTTGTGAATCATCCATCTCTGCTGTGTTAGTCGTCGGTGGCGCGCACATTTCTTTTAGTCTCCTCCGCTGACTGTTGCTGCTTAAAGTTTTCTATTTGATTTAGGTATTTATAGTTTGTCGTTGGACAGTGGGTGCAAAAGGATAAATAAATAAAATAATCATGAAATTTTTAAAAAATGTAATGATTTAAGCATAAATGACATATTCTTGCTTGCAGGCAAAATATGCAAATATATGCAGCTGATTTATTTATGGTTATAATTTAGAGAGTTCAACATTTAATTAAGATAAACTTTATGTTATTAGTCTGCATTGGGAAAAAGTTTTAGGTATTTTACCGAAACTTAAGCTTATTTAATTTCAAGCTATTGGCTATCCGAAGGTTTATTTAATGCTTGATCATTATTAATTATATTATGTGTTCCTCAAAGATGAAGAAGATCTTGCGAATCGATCATGACTTCTAGATTTTGTTGCTTTTTAGGTAATTTTTCGAAAAATTGCAAATATATGCAGATTATTTATATATCATTATAAAGCTGAGAGTTTAGGCTTCAGTTTTTTATGTATTTTATTTTATAAGTTGGCATTTGAAAATAGTTCTTGATATTTTAACTAAATTGGAGCCGATTTAATGTTAATGTTTTGATTGTGAATAGGTTTTCTTAAAGCTAGGCTTTGAAATACTGAGTTGTTTGGTTTTACAATAGAGCCTTGATCTCTATATATTTTGTGATTCTTTTTTTATTTAATTTTTCGATAGAAGCTGAAACAGTAATACCTCAACTCCGCCACTGTGATATTCACTTTTTTCTGTTATTCTGCTGTACGAGCGTTTCTGTTTCTTTTTTTTGTTTTATTATTTTTCCTTTAGTTTTGTACACAGACCTTATCAACATATTTATCTCTCTTACGTTGCTTGTTCACACGCCCCCATAACTCACCTTGCGACTGACTGCGACTAAAAGCAAAGGAAATTTCACATGATTTTTCAGTTCAAACAACAAGCAACTGCTGCAACAACAACAACAAAAACAACAGCAACATGAACGAACAGCAGCAGCAAATGTTTACATTTCGTTTTAACCGAAGGTGCTTCAAGTAGTACGTTTACAACAACAACAAAAATAAAACCCAACAACAACAACTAGTACTTTAAAATACTGAAAATTTATATGTATCTCACTCAGGTATTTGCCAAACACATTCATTGTTCAGAATTTTCAACTTTGGTAACTTTTTCCCTATACCCTTCATCATGGGTCAGAGACAGATATAACTGATTTATTCTCATATAAAACTTAGTTGTAGTATAATGATGTTATGAAAAGTCCCCGATTGCAAATCAGAAAGTTCAGAATCGGTAGATTATTCTTGGCTGTAAGATCTAAGAAAATTTTTGGCAATACAATTTTTTTTATATAAAATTTTCGATGCAATCTTTTTATTGAAAATTATTTTTTTTTGTAGAAATATTTCTGACAAAATATTTGAACAAATATTTGTAGAAAAATTTTCGATACAAAATTTTTATAGAAAAAAATTATGATACAACTTTTTATAAAATTTTTAATAGCCAATTTCCGGTGTATAATTTTTTCGAAGAAAAATTTTTAGTAAAAATGTTTATCATAAAAAAATTTCCAATGTCAGGTTTCTTCATAGAAAATATTTTATGAAAATTTTTAATAAAAACATGAAATTTTCGAGAAGAACCTGGAGAGAATATTTCGATACAAATTTTTTTCAAGGAAATTTGAAAGTAAAAGCGTAAATTATCGACTGAATCAAATGCAAATACACTTCTTTTTGAATAATATTGACATCCTGACTATTTTGTTATTTTTTGATTAAACTGCATGCATTCGGCTTATTTTTAAAATAAACTTGTTTATTTTAAAACATCTTACCCCCCCCCCCCCCCCCTTCTTCACAGAATTCTGCATATAGTAGCCAACGGCTACAGCAAGAATGTGGGAAGTGAAGGTAGATGAAAACTAAAAAAATGTTTGTTTTTATTCAGTCGATAATCTACGCTTTTACTTTTGGTTTATGAACATAATTCTTAATAGTTATGTTTGTAAATTTAGTAATAATGCGAGGTTTTCGATCTGTCTAAATTGGGGATAATCCTCCTGAAGAGATGGCTTAACCAACCATCGAAACGCGTCGAGGAATTTGGTTTCTCCGCAAACATTTTTTGGGTTTTTATCAATAAATTGATCTGTTACATTAATAAATAAATGTAACAGGTTTGGGATCAAATGCAAATACGCTTCTTTTTGAAAAGTAATTTTTGTAAAATTTCATTTAAAATTGTTGATGTAAAATTTATTCATAGACGTTGTATATAACGAATTATGACCAAAAATTTTAATTTTCGCGAAATTCGATAATTTCAAATCACAGGTAAGGTGAAATCGTTCAAGATATCGACATAAACTTTTTTGAGTTGTATGCTTCTATTTGTCTTTTTCAACACACTGGCGAGCAAATTTGAAATTTGTAATATTTGTTGAACAAAATTTTCAAAAAATTAAAAAATGATTTTTGAAACCGACCTGAGAAAAATGTATCATTTTCCAACATGAAAAACTAGGTAAATTCGATTAAATTTTAACAAAACTGAACTACTTAATACTAACAAGCGATTAAATGATAAATTATGTCTAATTTTGGAATTTCTTTATTTACAAAAAAAAGTTTGGTGCATATTCTTAGGCGCTTTTTCAGGGACATGAATTTTCGGGGTACAAATAGAACTCCAAAACTACTTAATGGATTTTTGTTTTTATCTATTTGAAATAAAGCTGTGTTAGTTTCTTTAATATTACATTATTTTTTCTTTTAAAAAAATTGTTTATTTTTAGTTGTAATTTCTCAAAAACAAAAACATAACCCATTTTTCGCCCATAGACCTTTGTCCAATTTGGCTCATATTTTCAGAACTAAACTTTTAGACTTAGTGTCATAATATTCCAAAGCCATAAAATTCGAGCAAAAAATTTCTTACATACAAAAAATTGTCACCCTAATATACAATTTTGAAACTAAAAAATTTTAAAAGACTATTTGTTGGAAAATCTTTTTTAGGAACATTTTTTTAAAAAATTGATGTGAGAATTTTTTATAGAAAATTTTTTAAATTCAAATTATATCACTAAAAATTTGGTTGTAAAATGCGTTAAAGGCATACATTTTTTTTTTAATTTCAATTTCAAATTTGAAGAAAATTTACAATGGACAAATAGGAAAAAATTAGATTTTAGAAATTGTTTGATGTAAAACTTTTTTATAAAAAAAATTAAACAAAAACTTTAAAACAAAATAATTTTATAAAATTAAAAACAAAAGGTTTGTTGTAAAATTTTTTTTAAAAAAAAATTTTAAGGCAAACTTTTTAAATAAAAAATTTTCTTCAATAAGAAAATGTTTCCTACTTGATTCCTATCTATTACAATATTATTGGTAAAAGCCAAAAAATGTTTGTTGGGACAACCAATTCTTCGATGCCTTTCGATGTTTGCTTAGGCCATTATCTTCAGGAGGAGTAATCCTACTTTTGGACAGATCGAAAACATCGCATTATTATCTATTTTACAAACACAATCATTGCGAATTATGTTTGTAAATCAAAGGTAAAAGCCCAGACTATCGACTGGACAAAAGTAAATACAAACATTTTTTAAATTCATTTTCCTTTACTTCCAATCTGTCTGAAGATGATGACCTAACCAGCCGTCGAACCGCGACGAAGAATTGGTTGTCCCCACAAACGTTTCTTGGCTTTTATCAATAAATTGTCTATTACATTAATAAATAAATAAATTTAATAGATAGGGATCAAGTGCGAATAATTCTTCTTTTTGAATAATATTTACATCCTGACAATTTTTTTATTTTTCAAAAAAAATTTTCTATAAAAAAAAAATTTTGATAAAAAAAAAATATTAAAAAAAATTTAGACGAAACATTTTTTAGGCAATTAAGTAAAATTTGCTAATAAATACAAAATTTCAATGCAACTAGTATTTCATACAAATTTTCTTTTATAAAAAACTTGTGATTTTTTTTTTTTTTTGTATAAAAAATGTTTGACGTAAAATTTTGGTCATAAAAAATTTTTAGGCAAAGTTTTTCGACATAAAATTTTCGATGTAAAAATTTTATATAAAAAATTTTAACGAAAATTTTTTTTTATACAAAATTTGTATTTGAAATTTTTCAAAGAAATATTTTTTTAATCTTAATTTTTGGAACTAAATTTTTTCATAGAAAAATGTTTAATGTCATTAAAGAATTGCTAAATAAGATTGGTCCGAAAGTATATTGTGATTAAAATTAGGAATGCCCTGAAAACAGGGTATTCGAAATTCGCCACAAACCATTGCTTTCGTTGTTATTTGTGTTGAATGTACAAATTGTTTTACTTTAGTTTTCATCTTCATCATCAAGATGTTGAGGACAATGATGAAGATTTTTCATCTCAGTTCATTTGTCTGATGCTCTTATTTTCGGATGTCGCTTTTTGATGTATTTATTGTCGCGTCTTGATGTCCATGTTTACCGAACTGACTGATGTTCTGTTGAATATTTAAAAAGCTTGACGATGATGTTTTTTTAATAATGATGAATTTTTTTGATACTATGTATATACATAGATACAAATATCTGTACATATGTATGTTTGGTGTATTTGCCAAAAAAACGTTGGAACAGATATAAATAGTTGTTGTTTGCTGCTACTGACGCTGATGCTGCTGCTGTTATTATTTGGTCCATTTAGGAAAATTATCAAAATTCCATTGAAAAACTAAAACACACAATCTTTCCCAAAAAAAAAATAAAAATAAAAAACTTTAAGGAATTTTGTTGTTATTTTTGCTTTATAAATAAACGAGTGTTTATATGATAAATTTCTGTATCAGTTCAGATAAGGAACCAAAACAATTCAAAAAGTGACAATTTAATCATATCACTGACGTCACATTAAAGCACACACTCTCGAATTCCTCATATGCATACGGCAGCAGTCAAAATTTAGGGAAGTGATAACGCCGACAGATGGATGGATGTTTAGATATTTTTAATTTTTTTTTATTATTATTATTTTTATTATGAGAACAGACAAACAGACGGACGGACATGCATACCAGATACTAACGCAATTTAATTTTTAAAAAATATATATATTTTTGGTTTATTTTTAACAAAAATGTCTACATAAATCATTTCTTTTAGTCGTCACACATAAACTCATGTTTTTCTTAATTTTCTAACACAAAAAATTGAACATCTTTATTCATTTCGTTTATGGACTTGCTCAATCACTGACTTACACACACACACTTATGTCTACTTCGAACCCCCCTTTGCTCCCACGATCCCCCAAGGGTTTTTCAAAATCTTAGAAGAAATATATAATTTAACAGATAAATCTTTGTTTTTCCATAAATATCTCAATATCTTTAAGAAATCAACTAAAATCCAACAAACAAACAAACAAATACACATCTTATGTCAGCCTAAGAGATATTTATTTAATTTTTAATAGTTTGATCTGTTTGTTGTTGATCATGATCATCATCATTAGGTTGACAAAGATAATGATAATTTGTATTGTTGTGTTTGTTTGTTGTTTGGATTGATTGAGAGTGAGAAAAAGAGAGAGAGAGAGAGAGAACTTTTACGCTACTAATGTCATTCGTTTTGTTTTTTTACAGCACAGCTTGCTTCTATAAAATCAATATCAGCCAGTAATCGTACTGTGGAAAATGGCCAAGAATTGAGAATTGTCTGTAAAGTCACTGGACGTCCGCCACCCAAAGTGACATGGTTTAAGGATCACCGATCAATAAATCGCAATCGAAAACTGTATCAGTTTTCTCACTATAAGTAGGTTAAATTCTTCATTATTACTTTTTTATTTTATTTCATTTATTTTTTTTTGTATCATAATGATCATTATCATCATTGTCACATTAAGATGAAAAAAAAAAAACTTAAAATAAAATGATTCATTCATTCACTCAGTCATTGATGATTTTGAATATAGGATATAAATACATACAGATACATTTAAAACATTCAGAAACATAAATACAATTCAAATAAATAAATAATAGTGGGTCCATATTTTTTTCTTTTTTGAATTTTCGTTCATTAGCAAATTACCCTTGAAAAAAGTATTTAATCGCCAAAAAAAAAGATCGAAATCTATTCAATGAAATCTAATAAATTTTAATTGGTTTTATAAGTATCTAAAATAAAATTAAATTATGGCAATAAAAGATTCTTAATAATAATTTTCAAAAATGTAAATAATGCCAAGATATTTTTAGAGAAACATTTTAAAGCGACAAAAGGTATTCTTAGATGAAGTTTTCATTTAAACAACCCTATTTCAAATTTTTTTCTATATATAATATTTGTTTTTTGCAAATTCCTTTAACTGCCATATAATATTTATACGGATTTCACATAATACCATATCGATGAAACAATCTCCCAGTATTACTTCTAAGAATAAATCTTTAAAATCGGTTCATAAATTTAAGAAAAAAATTAAGGTTCGTGTCTTGGATAAATAATTTATGATAACCATAGACAACAATAAAAATCAACTCAAGTATATGAATAAAAACGATGAGAACGACTTTTCAATTTCAAATTATCAAGTTTTGATAAAAGACAAGTGTATCGAACATTTTGTCTAAAACATAAATCAAAATTTTTTTTTTAAAATTATGAGAATTTTGAAATTTTTTTTTCAAGTTGTATTGAAAATAGTTTTTATTTAAATTTTCTGTCAAAGTAATTTTCATTCAAAATGTTCCTTAAAAATTGTTATCAAATTGATTTTCACAATTAAATTTTAATTGATTTTCATCCAAAAATGACCAAATATAGTTTTTTTTTTTAAATTTTTCAAAATAGGTTTTCTATTAAAATTTTGCGAAAATTTGATTTTTATCGACAATTTTTTTAGAAGAAATTTATTGAATTTTTCTTTAAAAATTGGCTTTCATTGAAAAGTTTTTCTAAAATTGATTTTCTACAAAAAATGTTCGTCTTAAAATTTTTATAGAAAAATTTTCATCATAAAATTTTTATAAAAAAATTTTCGTCTTAAAATTTTTATAGAAAAATTTTCGTCTTAAAATTTTTATAGAAAAATTTTCGTCTTAAAATTTTTATAGAAAAATTTTCGTCTTAAAATTTTTATAGAAAAATTTTCGTCTTAAAATTTTTATAGAAAAATTTTCGTCTTAAAATTTTTATAGAAAAATTTTCGTCTGAAAATTTTTATAGAAAAATTTTCGTCTTAAAATTTTTATAGAAAAATTTTCGTCTTAAAATTTTTATAGAAAAATTTTCGTCTTAAAATTTTCATAGAAAAATTTTCGTCTTAAAATTTTTATAGAAAAATTTTCGTCTTAAAACTTTTATAGAAAAATTTTCGTCTAAAAATTTTTATAGAAAAATTTTCGTCTTAAAACTTTTATAGAAAAATTTTCATCTTAAAATTTTTTTAGAAAAATTTTCTTGTTAAAATTTTTATAGAAAAATTTTCGTCTTAAAATTTTTATAGAAAAATTTTCGTTTTAAAATTTTTATAGAAAAATTTTCGTCTTAAAATTTTTATAAAAAAATTTTCGTCTTAAAATTTTTATAGAAAAATTTTCGTCTTAAAATTTTTATAGAAAAATTTTCGTCTTAAAATTTTTATAGAAAAATTTTCGTCTTAAAATTTTTATAGAAAAATTTTCGTCTTAAAATTTTTATAGAAAAACTTTCGTCTTAAAATCTTTATAGAAAAATTTTCGTCTTAAAATTTTTATAGAAAAATTTTCATCTTAAAATTTTTATAGAAAAATTTTCATCTTAAGATTTTTATAGAAAAATTTTCTTCTTAAAATTTTTATATAAAAATTTTCGTCTTAAAATTTTTATAGAAAAATTTTCGACTTAAAATTTTTTTAGAAAAATTTTCGTCTTAAAATTTTTATAGAAAAATTTTCCTCTTAAAATATTTATAGAAAAATTTTCGCCTTAAAATTTTTATAAATTAAATTAAAATTTCATCTCAAAATTTTTATAGGAAAATTTCCATCTTAAAATTTTTATAGAAATTTTTTTTATAAAAAATTGTGATTTTTTTTTAATTTTACCAAAATTTTTTTCTTAAATAGATTCATAGAATTTTTTCTACAGAATTGAATTTTATTGAAAAATGTTCCTTAAATTGACTTCCATCGAAAATTCTCTGCAAGACTGACTTTCATCAAAAATTTAAACTAAAATTGATTTTCATGGAAAATCAATAATAATCATAGAATATTTTCTTTAAAATTGATTTTCATTAAAAATGTTCACTAAAATTGATTTTCATAAAAAGTTTGGTTTATCAACTAGTTTCTACATTCTTAATTTTTTCTACATTTCATATTTATCGAAAATTTAACCAATATTCGATTTTCATAAAAAAATTTCTCTAAAATTATTTTCATCAAAAATGTTCTCCAACATTAATTTTCATAAAAAAAATTTCTCTAAAATTGATTTATTCGATCAAAATCAATTTTAGAGAATTTTTTTTTTTTAGTTTCTCTCCAAAACTAATTTTCATAAAAAATTTTTTTACAATTAATTTTCATCAAAAATTTTCTTTCAAAATTTGAATCTAGTGAACCCCTCTAATTACATATTTCAAAATCTGTGTGTGTTTATATGCTACTCTTGTGCATTTTTAATTTATCTTTTCGTAAACGAAAAAAATTATGTCTTATTAATTTAATTTCATTTTTTTGTTCATTTCTTCCTAATTATTAAAATCGTTTCGCAGAAAAAGATCTGAACTTATTATACGTTCTTTTAATACCTCAGATGCTGGTCGTTATGAGTGTCGAGCAAAAAATAAGGTTAATCGTAATATAGAACGCAGAGCAATCGTAATTAAAGCGTATCCAGGTATTTATAAACTTTTTCATTTTATTTTTTCATTTAATTTTATTTTTTGCTGCAATTTTTATTAAATTTATAAAATAAAATGTGTGTCCCAAGTGTTGCAAATTTTTAATTGAATTAAATTTGTTTCTTTTGATTTTTATTATTTTTTTTTAGTACAACGTTTTGATCCCAATCCCAGAGGTACAGGCAACAATTGCCCGGATGATGCCTCCGAGTTCTGTTTTAATGGCGGAACTTGCAAATTCTTTTCAGAAATCGGTTCCTATTCCTGCATGTAAGTAAAAAAAGTTGATTAATACGTATTTAGTTATTCTAGTCATTGAATATATTAAGACATAACAATATAAACTTTGATCTTCCAAAGAACAGATTTTCAAACAAATCTCAGAAACGCCTTCTTTTCAATCTGTTTGATAAAGAAACTTATGAACCGATTTGAAAAGTTTCTTAGAAAAAAATAATGTAGAAAAATTGTTTTTTTTTTTTTTTTTTTGTAAAGAAATCTTGATCAAAATTCATGTACCGGCTTCAATTTGTTTATTACATCTGAAAGAGTTACATATCTACCGGTCTTTTGAATTGCAAAACTGTAACCAAAGACTGTAATATGAAGATGTTGCACTTCCATACATTGATTTGCAGTGTGGTCCATTTGAAAAGTCCCATAAAAAAAGTATACCGCTTTTACTCTAATTCAGAAACAACTAATAGAGACGATTATCCAATATGAGAAAGTTAAGGCACATACACATGCTTATAAAATGTATGTTTGTTTGTGAGTTTATAAGTTTTTCATTGTTCCTTATCTACTTTTGGCAGAAAAAATTTATGGAGTGCAATATCTTTATATTATAGACTCATTGCTGTAATTATAAATAATTCTAAATTAATTTTACTTTCTTATATTTCCAGATGCCCCGAAGGCTTTATTGGTGAAAGATGTGACCGGAAAGAAGTCAACAATATGCCCCCTAGTACGTACAGCAACGAACACGAATGTGGCGAAAATAAATATTTAGGAAGTTATTATTGCTAAAGTAGGCTTTTCTATAGCATCAAACGTTTATGATTCTGTTTAGTTTCTCTTTCTAATCTTCTTTATTTTTCTACGAAAGCTATAAAACCTTAAAAATTTGTTAAAGAAAATTGAAAAAAGAAAAAGTTATAACCTTGTGAAAAAAAAACGTCATACAAGTTCTAAGAAAAGCTTTGTTAAGCAACAAAGCTTTATTAATCATGAGAATTGTATATAAAGAAGGACAGAAAATTTGTAAAAATTATCTAAAAGTTTTTAAAATACTATAGTAGTAATAACAGTTACAAAGCTTTATGAAAGCTTTATAAATAATAAAGTTTTCTTTTTTTTTGAAAATTTAATAGTAAGAAACAGATTGAAGAGTTCTTGATAATGTTTTTTGAAAGCTTTATCAATAACAATGTCAAAAAAGTAATAGTTAACGCTTTATCAATAATTAAGTTTTGAAAAAGCTTTAGTAATAATAAAGCTTTTTAAAGGCTTTATCCATTTTCTATGTTTTAAAATAAATAATGATATCTAATATTTTCTGAAAGCTTTCTCAATAATGAAGCTTTAAAAAGGCTTTAGCACTAATAAAGCTTTTTGAAAGCTTCAGGTTTTAAAAGATTTATTCAAAAATTTTAGTTTAATTACAAGTTTTCTGTTATAGAAATGTTTAGAAATCCAAAAAGCTTTTTTATATACAACTTGCTTTATTTTCAAATAACTTCAATTTCCAAAAGATCTTTAACAATTTTCTTCTTTTTTAAAAACTTTTTTTACACAAATCGCCAAAACACAGTATAGACCCCGATATCGGTTTTAAAGATCTGGGGTTTTACACAAAAACACAAAAAAAAAAATTCACCACATTCCATAACAAACCGCTTAGATTTTTTACTCAAACAAAAAAACTTTATTGCTCTCAAAACACAAGTAGACTCTGTCAAATGATTTTTTTTTCAATTTAAAAAAAATCAAAGTAATTAAAAAAAATATATTAATATTTAAAACTAAAGGTGCTATAGAAAGGCTTTTGTTTTACACATATAATTAATTTCCGCTAAGCGGGCACTAACAATTTTTTTGTTCCTTAGAAGTTTTTTTTTTACTATTTACCACAAACACACACACACACACATTTAACAGTGTAATTTTAAATTAAATTAATTTAATTATTATTTTTTCATTTAACTCAGTTAATATTTCGAAATGCTTAACATTGAATTTATAAATAATTTTTAGAGATTTAAAACAAAATAAGTACAATATTTTTGAAATTCATTCTCGCCAACATAAATTTTATAAATTAGTAAAACAAAATAAATGTCCGTAACATTGTGCTAAAACTTATTGATAGAGGGCGCTTTATATAAGAAAAGTTTAAGAATTTTCAGAGCAAGAATAAGAATTTCCCTAATACATATATTAAAACAATCTTAAATAATCAAAATCAAATTTGTGACGTAAATCTTGAAGTCTGTGAAACATTTACTTAATTTATTTTTCTTTAGTTTGACTGAACAAAATCTCTAGTTTATCTTTGCCAAAGAAATCATTCAAATCGGTTCAGAGGTTAACAAGATATGTATGATTTAGATCAAACATTTTGTTTAAGTAAAAAACTACTACTATTGTTGTCTATGCTTAGCAATGTATCCAAGACAACAACCATTTTAGCTAAGAAGAATTGGATTTTCGACTAAAAAGTATTTTTGCTTTTTTAAATATATCTCTGAAATTTGGAGACCGATTTAAATAATTTTTTCAGCGAAACTAATCTAGGGAAATTGCTCTATCATTATATGGTAAAAATAGAACCGTAGATTTCACACGGGTGGAAAACTTTTTGTTTTAACTCAAATTTTTTTAAAAATTTTGAAATTTATAAATAAAATTTACTTTTTTCAAGAAGACTTTGAATTTATTAGCAATTGTAAAGTGCTTTCTCTGGAATTTTATTTGGCACAGTGTAATTTTAAAAATATTTGCCAAGCTTTTTGCTTAAAGAGGCTTAAAAAGGGCGGATATATATTCAATAATTATTTTTTAATTTATTAAATTGAATTTAATTTGTATACACACACACACATAGAAACACATACATACATAAAAAATACTAATATCCATACCATGTAGTATAAATGGAAAAAATCCAAAGTTAATTTATTATTTAATTTAATACTTAATTTTATTTAATATTTAGTTTATAAATTATTTAAAGCGAGTAAAGAAAACAAAATACATCAAATTTTCTTAAAACAACAAAAAAAAACTTAATAATATTCATAAATAGTAATCTCGAATAATGTATGTAAAATCCTAATTTTAGTTTAAACGGTTAAATAATTCATTATAATATGTACTTGGAAATGGTTTAATATTTCAAAGTAGCCTTCTCCACATATTGTACTTCCTCTACCTGTCACTTAATAATCACTTACATGTATTCAATTATTTATTTAATTTATTTTTATTACAATTTTTTTTTAGTTTTGTACTTAATCCCTCCATTAATTCATCTTCTGCTCTTTTCTTCATTTACATTTTCACAAATATTCACAAAATCGAATGTTTTACAAAAAACAAAATAGTAGTGGTATTCAGTAGTGGTTGGTATCTAGTAGTAGTTTTATTTTAAACATACTTTATTTTGGCTGTAGATATAATGCAACATATAAATTCTTCTGCATTCTTGACTAATGGTGTTTGAAACTGTTATTTATAAAACAAATATATATATAAAACTTTATATAAGGATGGCCTTTAAAATGACTTAAGTGTATTTTTAAAACATTATTTTCTTCAAAATCTTAATACAAGCTCAAATACTTAACACGCCATTTCCCCATATCTTTCTTGGTATGCAAGTTATTATGCTTTTTTCTTAGTTATTATACTCTTAAGTTTTTCTTAAAATTAAAACAAAACTTTTCAAATCTATCCATTAAAAAATGTTGTTCTTTCCCTCCTTAAAATTTTCCCCGCTAAATTTTAATTTTTTAGATCACGTTCTTAGTTTAGTTAAAGCTAATTATTTTTATTAATGACATTATTTTATTATGTTATTTTTTTATTCACAGATTTTATGTTGCAATCTACGGCCAAATACACACCTTTGATAATTTAAACTACTTCTAGAAAATACTACTATGTACTCATACCACTACTACTCACTGTAATTTATAATTTTATCACAATATTGGTTTCGAATTATGTATTTTATATAAATTTTGTAATTACGTAGATTTTTTAGATAAAGGCCTCTAGCATGCTTGTGCTTAAATGGCAGATTTGTATCCCCTTATTCATAAACGAAAATTATAGTTATGACAAGCTAAGAATAGATCATTTTATAAAACGTTTATGAGTAAGGGGTTAGTTTTTTTATATGGATTTTGAAATAAGCTTTCATGTGAAATCCAAATTTTCACATGAAATCCAACATAGCTCGAGGCCTCAAGCACAAACCGGAAGTAAACTTTTTTTTTATAAATATGTACTAGAGAATTTAAATGAAAGTAAAATTTGTGAATGTAAAGTTAATGTGAAAAGAGCAGGATGATCCTGCTGTTAAAATAGATGTGAATCGAAATAATTGTGGAAATATTTGGCTAAAATTGTTATGTTTTGAAACTGAAATATAATTTATACCGATAATTTGATCATTGTTCAAACAGTAAATTTTCAAATATTTCGTTAAATTTTGTTAAAAAATTCAAATGTTAAAATTAATATGAATTTTTGGAAAATTTAAAAAAAAAACTCAATTTCAATTTTTTGAAAATTTCTTAAAAAACTCAATATTTCGTAAGTTGTGTTAAGAAATTGATTCTTTTTTAACACTTGCCTTAGACTCTCGAGATAAAAATTTCCATAAAAAATTAAATAAACGAAAATTTCATTAAAAATTTTGTTCAATTTGTTCGAAAATTAAAATCTTAAAATTAATGTGAATTTTTTGAAAATTAAAAAAAGTACTCATTTTAAATTTTTTGAAAATTTCTTAAAAAGACTCAAATTTCGTAAATTGTCTTAAGAAATTGATTCTTTTTTAAAATTTGCTTTAAGACCCTCGAGATGAAAATTTTCATAAAAAATTAAATAAACGAAAATTTCAAAATTTTATTCAAAAATTAATATGTTAAAATTAATGTGAATTTTTCGACAATTTAAAAAAACTCAATTTAATTTTTTTGAAAATTTCTTAAAAAAACTCAAAATTTCGTAAATTGTCTTAAGAAATTGATTTTTTTTTAATTTTCTTAAGACTCTCGAGATGAAATTTCCATAAAAAATTAAATAAACGAAAATTTCATTGAAAATTTCAAAATTTTGTTCAAAAATTGAAATGTTAAAATGAATGTGAATTTTTCGAGAATTTAAAAAAACTCAATTTAAATTTTTTGAAAATTTGTAAAATAAACTCAAAATTTCGTAAATTGTCTTAAGAAATTGATTTTTTTTTAACTTTTCTTAAGACTCTCGAGATGAAAATTTCCATTAAAAATTAAATAAACGAAAATTTCACTAAAAATTTCAAAATTTTGTTCAAAAATTAAAATGTTAAAATTAATGTAAATTTTTCGAAAATTAAAAAAAAAACTCATTTTAATTTTTTTGAAAATTTCTTAAAAAACTCAAAATTTCGTAAATTGTCTTAAGAAATTGATTTTTTTTTTAAACTTGTCTTAAGACTCTCGAGATGAAAATTTCCATAAAAAATAAGATAAATGAAAATTTCATAAAAAATTTCAAAAATTTAATTTAAAAATCTATTAGCTTGAAGAAAAATTTTAGAATTTTTCTTATAAAATTTAAATACTAAGGACTTTGTATAAAATTTAACTTAACAAAATTCTTCTATAAAAATTTACTTAATAAAATTCTTCTTAAAAAGTTACTTTTCGAATTTTTTTAAAAAATGTTGGTTTAAATTAAATTTTTAAAAAAAATTCTTAATTAACGATTTTTGATGATTTTTTTCGAAATATTAAAATCTTAATTTTTCTGAAAAAATTCCAATTCTAAAGAACTTTAACAAACTTTAAAATTTTTCTTTAAAAGTAAACATTTTAAAATTTAGGAAAAGTAATTTTCGAAAATTTTACCGGAATAAATATTTTTCGAAAATTTTCTAAAAAAAAGAAATATTTTTTGAAAATTTGTTTATGATAAATCTATTTTGAAATATTCATTAAGAAGATTACAGTTTTCGTAAATGCAGTAAATTTCCTTAATCAAGTAAATTTTTAAAATTGTTATTCAAAAAGTAAATTTTTGAAAATTTGCTTTAAAAATCCAATCCTATCGAATTTACTTTAAAAACTTAATTTTTGAAAATTTTCGTTAAAAGTAAATTTAAAGAATTTTTTAAAAAATTTTAAAAATTATTCGAAAATTGGAATAAACTACAAATTTTGTAGAATATCGTTATAAAAATTTAATTTTCAAAAACTTTTTTTTTAAATCAATTTTTGAATTGTCTGTCAAAATGGAGTTAAAGTTTTTTTATACGAGGGCAGGTCAATAAGTCATACAAAAGTTTTTATACAAAAGTTGATATATTTTTAACATAGTCCCCTTTTTGTGCTAAACAAGATAAATTATTAATGGGATGATTTCGTCGTTGGATTCAAATCCCTTTCCGCCAAGATATTTCTTTAAGTTTGGGAATAAGAAATAGTCACTTGGGGCTAAATCTTCATACTATTGCTGATGAGGGAGCAATTCGTAACCCATTTCATGGATTTTTGCCATGATTTTTCCAGTTGAAAAAAAAGTTTGTTTCTTGACTAAATGCGGTAATTTTTTCTTAATCTCATATTAAATGGACACAATAAGTTTATATAATATTAAATTTAAAAGTCAATTTAGATAATACCGCACGCCCATGACTTATTGAGTAGTATTCTTTGCTATTAAACAACGCAAAACATTCGAGAGAAATCAAATGGCTACTTTTGTGTTTGACTGTTAGCAAATACGTCCATCATCTTGCGAAAAGTTTTCTCATACCCCAAGTGATCATTTAATATTGAGAACATTAGAATATCTTTTGGTGTCCACAATCTTCCCTACTTTTAATCAGGGATAGTCAAAAACCATAACGTGACCTCAACTGAGCGTTTGGAAACTTCCGTTTTTGTACGGACACATCTAAATTCAGAAACCACATCTATACAATGGAAATGGATGGTGTAGAGTCTGCTCAACATTTATAAAACATAGGACTGTTTTGAGTAAAGGTTTTCTTATGCAAAATAATGCTTAGTGAGGACAATAGGTTGTCTGCTATCAAAGGCTAAATTACAAACTAAATTACGCAGCTTCTTCGAATTTAGACAAGCGTAAATTTAAAGATGTATATTAACAGGGGTAGTTCAGTTGTATATTGACAAGGCCAATTCAATAAGTAGGTGTTTAATTCAAAAGACTTATTTACCTGCCTTCGTATAATAAACTTTTGAATTCCTCTTTAAAAAAAACAGTTGTCAAAAAAAGCTTAAAAATTTATATTTTTCATTCGAAAAAATTTGATTTAACTCTATAGAAATATTCTGAGAATTTCGTATAATTGATTCTTTATTTTAAGGAGATATCACAAATAAAGAATCAGGCAATTGTTTCAGTCTTTTATTTTAGCCAATAATTTCATACGATTATTTCCTTGAAACACAGATTGCATCACATCTTCTACTTAAATTTTTGTTCAGATTTTTTTTTTTTAATTAATTTTCAATTTGTTAGTATTATAAATATTACAAAGTGTTAATGTTTTGTTTTTAGTTTTTTTTTTTTGATTTTAAATTTGATTTTAATTTAAGTAAAAATGTTCACATTTCTTCATTGAATGTTTTAGTTTGGTAAGATTGTAAATTTAAATTTAATTTTAAGTATGTACTTAATTAATTAAGTATGTCCAAATACAGACATAAACAGACATCAACACTCACTTTACTTCAAACACATACACGCTCATTTACTAGATCACTCATGCATACACAAACACACACACTTTTGTTGGAAAAACGTAATGTTTGAAAAAATTGTATTGAAAATAATATTAAACTTTTACAAAAATAGATTTAAAAGAAAATTTTAAGAAAATCTAAAGAAAACATTAATTATGCGTAAAAAAAATTAGACATATAAAACACATACACACACACACAATTCATACCAAAAATGTAATTATAATTAATTAGTTACTTTTTAAATTGTAAATTTAAAATAAAAGAGGAAAAAAGAAATAAAAAATAATATTTTAAACAAAAGAAACAAAACAATAGTTTTTTAAAAAGAAATAAAAAGTAATTTATACAGTCCGATCAACTTAAATATAACCAACCAAAACAACTTAAGAAAATGAATATACAAAAAAATCGGCTGGACTAAATTGGTCTATTTTGTGGGAGTTAGAACTTCTTATTTAAAGTAAAAGGCAATATTTTTAAAATACGTCTAATTGTAAATTAACTCTTACTTTTTTAAAATGTTATTAAAAAATAAAGCCTGTAAAATTTCTTTTTTATAATATACCCAAAAAAAAAGTATTTCATCATATGTGAACCCGTCTATGAAAAGGGAATAGGGGTGGCTTATGACCACGGGTCGGAGCAAAGAGAGCAGAACAAAAAAATAGTCAGCAGAGTTGCTATTTTTTTATACTTTTAACTAAAGAAACAGTTTTCTACTCCATTTTTTTTATATTTTTATCAAAAAAAAAAATTTTTTTTTTGTCAAAAATTTTTCTATAGAAAATTTTTTTATCAAAAATTTTTCCATAGAAAATTTTTTTATCAAAAATTTTCTATAGAAAATTTTTTTATCAAAAATTTTTCTATAGAAATTTTTTTATCAAAAATTTTTCTATAGAAATTTTTTTATCAAAAGTTTTTGATAAAAAAATTTTTATAGAAATTTTTTTATCAAAACATTTTTCTATAGAAAATTTTTTTATTAAAAGTTTTTCTATAGAAAATTTTTTTATCAAAAATTTTTATATAGAAAATTTTTTTATCAAAAATGTTTCTGTAGAAAATTTTTTTATCAAAAATTTTTCTATAGAAAATTTTTTTATCAAAAACTTTTCTATAGCAAATTTTTTTATCAAAAATTTTTCTATAGAAAATTTTTTTATCAAAAATTTTTCTATAGAAAATTTTTTTATAGAAAATTTTTGTATCAAAAATTTTTCTATAGAAAATTTTTTTATCAAAAATTTTTCTATAGAAAATTTTTTTATCAAACATTTTTCTATAGCAAACTTTTTTATCAAAAATTTTTCTATAGAAAATTTTTTTATCAAAAATTTTTCTATAGAAAATATTTTTATCAAAAGTTTTTCTATAGAAAATTTTTGTATCAAAAATTTTCTATAGCTAATTTTTAATCAAAACTTTTTCTATAGAAAATTTTTTTATCAAAAATTTTTCTATAGAAATTTTTTTATCAAAAGTTTTTGATAACAAAATTTTTCTATAGAAAATTTGATTATTAAAAATTTTTCTATAGAAAATTTTTTTATCAAAAATTTTTCTATAGAAAATTTTTTTATCAAAAATTTTTCTATACAAAATTTTTTTATCAAAAATTTTTCTATAGAAAATTTTTTTATCAAAAATTTTTCTATAGAAAATTTTTTTATCAAAAATTTTTCTATAGAAAATTTTTTTATCAAAAATTTTTCTATAGAAAATTTTTTTATCAAAAATTTTTCTATAGAAAATTTTTTTATCAAAAATTTTTCTATAGAAAATTTTTTTATCAAAAATTTTTCTATAGAAAATTTTTGTATCAAAAATTTTTCTATAGAAAATTTTTTTATCAAAAATTTTTCTATAGAAAATTTTTTTATCAAACATTTTTCTATAGCAAACTTTTTTATCAAAAATTTTTCTATAGAAAATTTTTTTATCAAAAATTTTTCTATAGAAAATATTTTTATCAAAAGTTTTTCTATAGAAAATTTTTGTATCAAAAATTTTCTATAGCTAATTTTTAATCCAAACTTTTTCGATAGAAAATTTTTTATTAAAAATTTTTCTATAGAAAATTTTTTTTATTAAAAATTTTCTATAGCAAATTTTTTTATCAAAAATTTTTCTATAGAAAATTTTTTTATATCAAAAATTTTTATAGCAAAAATTTTTTTATCAAAAATTTTCTATAGCAAATTTTTTAATCGCTAATTTTCTATAGCAAATTTTTTAATAGAAACTTTTTCTATAAAAAATTTTTTTATCAAAAATTTTTCTATAGAAAATTTTTTATTACAAATTTTTTTATTAAAAATGTTTCTATAGAACATTTTTTTATCAAAATTTTTCCTATAGAAAGCTTTTTTATCAAAAATGTTTCTATAGAAAATTTTTTTATCAAAAATTTTTCCATAGAAAATTTTTTTATGAAAAATTTGTTTATCAAAAATTTTTTTATAGAAAATTTTTTTATCAAAAATTTTTATATAAAAAATTTTTTTATCAAAAATTTTTCCATAGAAAATTTTTTATCAAAAATTTTTCTATAGAAAATTTTTTTATCAAAAATTTTTCTATAGAAAATATTTTTCTAAAAAATTTTTCTACAGACAATTTTTTTAACAAAAATTTTTTATAGCAAATTTTTTAATCAAAACTTTTTCTATAGAAAATTTTTGTATCAAAAATTTTTCTATAGAATTTTTTTTATTAAAAATTCTTTTTATAGAAAATTTTTTTATTAAAAATGTTTTTATAGAAAATTTTTTTATCAAAACTTTTTCGTTATTTTTTTTTTATCAAAAATTTTTCTATGCAAAATTTTTCTATAGAAATTTTTTTATCAATAATTTTTCTATAGATAATGTTTTTTATGAAGAAGTATTCTATGGAAATATTTGTATCAAACATTTTTCTGTGGAAAATTTTTTATCAAAAATTTTTCAATGAAAAATTGTTTATCAAAAATTTTTTTTATCGAAATTTTTCCACAGAAAATTTTTTTATCAAAAATTTTTCTACAGAAATTTTTTTTATGAAAAATTTTTCTATAGAAAATTTTTTTATCAAAAATTTTTCTTAAGAAAATTTTGTTATCAAAACTTTTTCTATAGAAAATTTTTTATCAAAAATTTTTCTATAGAAATTTTTTTATTAAAAATTTATATTTAATAAAAAATTTTTTAAGTTTTTTTTATCAAAATTTTTTGTATATTTTTTTTATCAAAAATTTTCCTATGCTAAATTTTTCTATAGAAAATTTTTTTATCAATAATTTTTCTATAGATGTTTTTTTCTAGAATTATTCTATTAAAAAATTTGTATCAGAAATTTTTCTATGGAAAATTTTTTATCACAAATTTTTCAATGGAAAATTTTTTATTTTTTACATTAAACTATTTATTGCGATAGTTTGTAATAAGGGAACAAATTTAACAGGAAAATGAGCTCGTGGGGAATTGAACAGGGAATGTTAGTAATTGAGCTGAATAAGTTAGAAAATTTAAGTACTATTTAAAAACTTTGGTTCAAGTTTATGCAAAAGATACTTAAAATCTCCTACAAAAATAAACCAATTTAATCCAGACAAGTTTTGGGTGGGTAGATTAAAGTGAATTGTACTGTATTTTTTATATTGAATTTATTGAGAATCTCAGAAAAAAATAACTTAAAGAGATTTCTATTTATTTTTTATTATGTTTTAATTATTTTAATCATTAACATTTGTTAATATTTGTATGTATTGTAATTTTTTAAGTTTTAAACACCTAAAAAAGTAACCACATTCACCCCACCTCACCCTCTATTAGCCTTTCTCCTTCCACCCTTCTCAAACACACGCCCCTGCACACGAAATGCCCACTCTTTTATTATTAATTTTAGTCTTAAATCTTCTAATAATATAATTTTTTCTAGTTGTTTAAGTTTTGTAAATGTAAATTATTATTCGATAATACTTTTAACATATTTTTATATTAAACATTAAATGGATAATAAAAGCATGTCATATATGTATTTATTTATTATAATTATGAAAATCTGAAAACAGAAGAAAAAAAAAACAAAATAACTGAAACTAAATCAAAAATAATTTATGAAAAAAAATTTTATAAAATAAAAATAATGTTAAAGAGACGATGAAAAAATGAAAAGAGAGAACAAGAAATGAATTGAATATATTGATTTTTTGATGCTTTTTGTTTGATTAAAGAAAAAAAAAACACTTGAAAACTTAATAAAATAAATTGTGTTTAATTTATAATACGATGAATTGACAAGGGGTGGGTTTGAAAAATTTTAATTTTAACGGTCACAATTTACAACCCTTATATTGCCGTTAGGTATATACGAAAGCTTTGTGCTTTGAAACTCATGTAAATTCTATTTCGCATTGCCAACTATGTTTTCTACAACTGAAGTTAACAATTTATTTCTAAAATATTGAAGATTTTTCGTAAACAAACTTATTTTTATAGACAGATCTCGCTCCTATAACACGATATCTAACAACAAGGTTTCACTCGAGTTTTAAATTCAAAAGCTTTATATTACAATAACTTATAATTTTTATTAAGGCATGATAAAATCCGTACAATTATAGAACCCAAAATTAAAAATTTTTACTATTTCAGAACCAATTTTTCAATTTTACAATATCAAGGTATAAAAATATTGACCGTATTAAAACGCATTCAAAAACTTGTTCTTGCTTTTTCATACCCAAGTGATCATTCAAAATCAAAACCACTGAGCCATGTGGGATGCTAAGCGTCTACAATCTTTCCCACTTCTAATCTCCGATCGGCTAAAACCACTTGTTTACAATTTGGACTATATTAACATTTGAACTTGATTAAAACTTTAGTTTATAAAATAACAATTTTCTATTCAAAATTTTGACAACATAAGCTACGATTAAAAATTTGGACTTTAATTAAAAACTTTTACTATTTTTTAACATTTAGACCTAATAGGAAGACTATAGTTAAACATTTGGGTTATATATT